>OY728146.1:860002163-861297975 GCA_963277665.1 Viscum album
GATGGATCCACCTTCACCAAGGGAACTCAATTTAGATCTAACAAAACAAAAGGGGTGGGATCTTAACCTTGTACCAAGGGTGATGCTCATGTGACTAAGAAACCATAATAGGATGTAGGAAATTTGTATTTAGGGAAGTTTTCACCATAGGAGTCACCCGTATGATCATTTATTTTGAGAGGTATTGTGTTTATTTCATATTTTATGGATATGGATTTTTTACACTTGAGAAATACATTTATTTATCTTGTCCAAGATGATCAATATGTAGGGATTTCATTAAAATCTCATGTCTTTCTTGATGACTCATTCCACTCATTTGGGATAGAATTAAGAGTAGTTATTTAAATGTCCCATGTGTTGGGTGATGATTACTGACCATGAAACCATTTCAAAATTTTTAGTTCTTGATCTTGACATATTTGATCTTATCATTGGCATGTATTGAATGATCATTTACAAATCCTAGGTCAATTTCTATAATCATTTGGTATAGTTTCTTTATTTCGATGAAGTTACTCATGTATTCTAGGGTGAGTAGGATCTAAGATCAAAATTAGTAGGCCCCATTGATCCCAGTGATGAGAGAATATCTTACCAGTTTTTAGAGTTCTTTCTTTATTTTGTTGATCTATGTTTTTGTGGTCCTCTTCTTACTATGGTGACTGAGTATCCTAATGTTTTTCTAGATGATTTCTATAGGTTAACACCTTATAAGGAATTTGAGATATCTATATACTTTCTTATATGGAGTAAACCAATTTTTTACCCTCGTACCAAATGGAACCCACTGAAATGAAATAATTAAAGGTTCAACTTGAGGATATTAAGGCTAAAGAAATTTATTCATCAAAGAATTTCCCCTTGGGAATTTGGAGTGATTTTTTCAAATAAGGTGGTTAGGGTTATTTAAATTTGAATTGATTAATAAAATATCAACCTGGTGATAGTGAAGAAAAAATATTCATTTCCTAGGATTTACGAAATTTTTGATTATATAAACGAGGCTTGATGGTTTTTGAAAATTAATCCAAGATCAGGGTATTATCCACTGAAGGTACGAGAGAAATATATTCCCAATATGGAATTCAAGAGACGGTATAAGCATTATGAATATATAGTTATGCCATTTTTCCTTACTAATAATCCGATGGTGTTTATGGACTTAATGAATCAGATTTTTTTAACAATTCTTTGATTATTTCATTATTATATTTATTGATGATATTATTTTTTATTATATATCGGAACATGTTCAAGTTGAGTAAATGAATATCATACTTGAAATATTGAGATAGAATCATTTATATGGGAATCTATACAAATACCAATTCTAGATTCATGAAGTGAAATTTCTGGGTCATGTGACCTCTAAGAAGGGTTCCTTAGTGGATCTTGAAAAGATTAAGGAAGTTATGACTTGTTGGAAACCCAAAAACATGTTTGAGATATAGAGTTACTCAGGGTTAGCTAGTTATTACATGTGCTTTGTTTAGTATTTTTATAAGCTGAAATTCCTTATGATATAGTTAACCCATAAGGCTACAAAGTTTATTTATTATAATCCGTTCCAAATATCTTTTGAGGAGTTTAAAGTGAGAATGAATTCATCTCTCATATTGATTATTCCTAAGCTGAGAGTTGGTTATAATGTTTACTATGATGCCTCAAGTATAGGTTTGGTTTGTTTTCTAATACAAGGTAGACATGTTGTAGGTTGTGTATCTTATCAATTATTACCTCATGAGAAGAAAAAACCCATTTATGATCTTGGGTTAAAATCAATGATGCAGATGCTTAAGACTTCGTTTCACTACCTCTTTTGGGAGCAATTTATAGAGTTTTAAGACCATTAGAGTCTAAAGTATATATTCAATTATAGGGATATGAATTTGAGATAAAGGCACCATCTAGAATACCTTCATATATTTGATTTTTATATTTATTATTCCCTCAGATAAGGGAACATGATTTCTGATGATTTGAGTAGAAAATTAAAAATACATGCTATAAAGGAATTAGTGGAAGAGTGTTTCTTGATACAATTGTTTATTGAGATGCACTTAGATGAAGGGAAATATGAAAGATAGGTATTCCTAGATTATTCTCAGGCTGGATAATTTATGGATGATTATATTTGACTTGGACCGGATGAAGATGCAGAGTTTCAGAACTTTTGTAGGAATATTTATGGTGGGGAGACCTTGGGTGAGTGGTCTTATTCTCCAGATGATTTTTTGTGATTCTGAGGTAGGATGGTTATTTCAATATACTTGAGGCCAGAGTTTATGGATAATGTACACTGACTAAGTTAGTTATTGCACCATAAAGATACCAAGATGTAACATGACCTAAGACATCATTACTAGTGGTTGGGAATGATACAATTGATTGTGGGTTTTATGTATTAGTGCCTCACATGTCAATGAATTAAGGAAGATCATCATATGAATTTTAGTTTTCTATAACCTTTAGCCATTATAATATGGATATGGGATGAGATAGACATGGACTTTGTGATTAGAATACCTCAGACTCTTAGTGGTAAGGATGCAATATGGGAAATTCTTGATCGACTCAAAAAATCAATGTATTTTATATATATCATGTAGAAGATGATGGTATATCACCTTGGTAACTTTTTTATGTGTGATATTATTATACTTTATGTCATTAAATCAACTATGATCTCTTATAGGGACACTCACTTCATGTCTTGGTTTTGGTATGGATTGCAAGAAGCGATAGGCTCTCAGTTGAAGTTGAGGAAGACTTATATTCCATAGATGGATGGTTAGACTGAGAGAGCCATTCATATTATTAAATACATGATCCTAGAATGTGGTCTTGAATTTATTGGATTATGGAAGAAACATCTATGATTATTGTAATTTTACTATAAAAATATTTATCATTATTTTATTCTAATAGATCCATTTGAGGCATTATGGGGGGCCATACACATAACCTCTTTATTGGTAATAGGTTAGATAATGGTCCTTAGTTGGACCAAGCATCATTTAGAAGATGAAAAATATCATTCAATTGATCAGGAAGAGGTTATAAATAGCTCAAAGTTTCAATAAATCATATAATAAAAGATGTTTTCATCTGTTGAACTTTGAGGTAGGTGATATGGTTTTTCATAGAATTTCACTAAAGTTGAGACATAGACATTTGAGGAATTATGGTATGCTAGCACCTCATTATTTTGGACCATTTGAGACCATGGAGTTACTCAAGAAGGCATCTTATCGATTAGAATTACCTTCTCATTTTACTTTTATTTATAATTTGTTTTTATGTTTCCAAACTAAATATGTATCATCCATATCTATATCTTGTGATCAATTGGGAGGATGTTGAGATCAAACCTAACACATCAATGGTTAAAAAAATATTCAGATAGTGGAATAATTGTATAATTTTATGCATGAAAATTTAATCCCATTGGTTCAAGTGATATAGAAGTGTGGTAGGGAAAACCTTGATACATGGGAGTGTGTGATCTTGATGATGCAAAAATGGCCTTATCTCTTCTCAGTTTTGTGACCTTGATCCATTATGGGGACATAAATCTTTTATGATGTAGAGAATTACCACACTATGGTGAATTAGTTATGGAGCCACTTTTTTTTTGAATTTTGTCTCTTACATAAGTTGGGAGAAGGTTTTTGGATAGTTAGTGGTAGGAGGAGGCCACTGGCTAATCAGTGCTGGCTGGAAGAACACCTGTATATCTATAGGTTACACCAGCTAGCCAATAGGCTTCCACAAACCATTTTATATAATACCTATATGTGAAATATTTCTTACCTCACCCACCAGCTTACTGCTGGGCTATCTCCATCCATATAGTGGACCACCGTCCATCTAGCGACACTATTGGGCATGCAGATTAGTAAAGGTATAAAATTACATTTATCCCAAAATTATGTTTTGTCTCCTATAATTCAACCCATACAACCATAATTTTATTTTTATGAGTTTAGAATTTCCTTAGTAAAGAGGTTCTATCCCTCATCCCATTGATGAATCTCCATGATGGTTGGAAGGTTGGTTCCCTATTGGGTGTAATCTGGTAACTGAGATACCATCGAACTTGTTTTCTTCCATTCCACTCCACGAGTTTATGAATATTGATACTAGATCATTGGATCTATCATAGAGATGGAGAACTGAATTTTTTCCTTAGATCTAGGTTTTTAGGATATGATCTTATCCTCTCTCATCATCAATCAAGATGGAAACACTATTTTATTCATTCATGAGGCTTGTGTCTCTATCCCATGGTCTATCCCTGAGTGATATTAGTGTTATTATAATAATTATTATTTTTATGATTTATAAAATCAAATATTGAAATTGGATTTTATATTTGGTGGAAATGCATAGTGTTTCAAAATGGATTTCTTTGAAAACTATATTTCTCCACATGATGTGTTTGATAAAATGCCTCAAAGATTAATTTGAAAGGAAAGTAGTTTATCAAGCATGGGAACAGTGTAAAAAATCTATAGAAATTTTTTTATGAAAATGTGGGCATGGATCTGAAATGTATTTTCCTTTGAAAATGTTTTATAAAACATGATTTTGTTTTCTTGAACGTAATGATGATGTAATAACATATTGGGAAGATCATGGGGTAAGAGGTTAAGATAGATACATATGATACCTAGTGTATTTAACTATCACTATAGTAAGTGCTCATGATTCCATGGATTCTAGTGAGTTTCCTTCATAGGGACTATGGTCCCTGGATATTAGGATTCACTTATGGTAGATATTGTCTTAGGGTTTTCTAAGTTGTGTACACACACTTATCGTGAATTGCCTTTGTTTAATTTAGATACATTAAATACATGTATGTTGATATGATTATTTATGTAACACCCCGAGCTTCCACGATACACTTCTCTTTGAATAATACAGTAGCATGTGTTGTACGCAACTTCCAGTTCTAACACACACCACAACCAATCAAAGTAGCCGTTATGAATAGTAATACCTAATTTTTTAAATTTTATAAATTTTATCTTTCCAAATGGACTTCGTTTTTGTATTCGTAATATCGAAATTATCCTAAGTTGAATTTTTGGTAATTTTCTAAGAAATTCCATTTTTTTATGAATAGTGAAAAATACTTAAAAATAAGTTTTTTAATCAAAATAATTTATAGTGATAAATTATACTATTGAGTGGTTTTAAAGTATAATTATAATATATTTTTACCATTTTATCCAATGGTATTCATTAGAATTAATTTCACTTTGAAATTAGACATAACCAATTGTCAATCTTTTGATATATATTGTTTCTTAAAAACATGCTATTTATTGTGACAGTGGGAATTAGTTATAAAATTAATTAATGAAACTTATATGTTTGGAATTTTGTAAAATATACATTATTTTTGAATTTGGAATATCAATTATATCTTAGGGTGAAATTTTGGCATTGTTCTGAAAAACATCAATTTTTGATGAATAGTGAAACCACTAAGTGGTAGTTAAAAAACTGATTTTTCGTTTAAATGAAACATTTACACTTCTTTGATTTGATTTTAAAAAATACAACATACATGGTTGTCATTATGAAGTAAAATTTTGTTCAATGGGATTAAAATATTTTTTTTTTGAATAGTAACTTTTAAGTTTAATTAATCGCGATTAAAGGTAATTAGTGAAATTTAAGGTAAAAATGATATTATAAAAAAATTAAAATACCTTTACACTTGTACTAAACTTATTTAATGAGTCATGGCAAACCAAGACAATCCATGGGTCAACTTGGGGACCCCATGGAGCCACTTGGGTAAGAAAATGACAATAATAACTTTTTATTTAAAGTAAAAATAAAAATGTCACAAACATGAGTTGTTTTACTAAAACAATTTTTAAATGGGGTTATAAAAGTCATAGTTTTTTATATAAATATTCATTAGAAATCTAAAAAGATTTCCTAAATCATGATATTTTTTTTTATAATTTTTAGACATTAAATAAATTAAATATTTTATGACACCATGATGATGAAGCGATTACCTCATTAATTAACGATTTAAATAAAATAAAAAGATAATGTAAAATCTAAGACATAAACTTGTCAAAAAACTATTGTATGAGTATATTTAGAACCCTTATTACCTTATCCTCGAAATATATAAGCATGGGACCTTTAAAATCCAAAACTCATTATATAATAAAGTTACATTTCATGACTTTCCAAGAGTGCCCCTCCTCTCCTCTTATAAAAGGCCCCACCACTACCACCTTATTCACACCGTCAAAGCCTTTTGGATCGGCCAAACTCTGCCCAAATACTCTCTAAACTTCCCTCTCTTACTCCTAGAATCATCACTTTGGTCAGAAGTCTTCTCAAGGAAGCCTTTGGCTCAAATCAAAAAGAGTTACCCGATTTTAAGGTAATGTCTTCTCTTATGTTATTTTGTTTTATTTTGATTCTCCAACCCCTTAAACTCTTTTTATTCATTTATTTTGTAACAAAAACAGTATCTTCAATATACTAGGATGTTTTTATGAGAATTATTTGATTTAGAATTACACACACCTTCATATAATGGTTAAAGAACATACTGTTTCTGTGGTTGGCAAATTTCGGCCTCACGAAACGATGATTGTTCAATCTTCTTTTAACACCTCTCATGGTGGCCATTATGATGAAACTATTTTTATATATGATATATATTATGTTTTTTTCCTTATGATTCTGTATTTTTCATTTATGTCATACCTTTACGATTTCCATTGTGGGTAAATGAGATAATTTCATTTTAGGAAGTGCGGACTATCGCCCCCTCAAAGTGATTTGAATCGTTAATGCCATGTGTGGGATGTATAAAGGATGGAGTAAATGGTATTATACATTATATTATACTGGAATTATATTATACCTTTATATAATTATAATTTCATTCCATTAAATACGAAATAGAAATGAAAGTAGAATTCATGCGTACGTACGGCTTACCGTCTCCATGAACGGTGCATTTCATTTCTTACCTCTAAATGTTATATAATATTATAAATGCATGTATATACTGGATATATAGGATATATATGATATATAAATCATGAATATAATTCTGGAGATAATGTATATTCTACCACATAAACAACTTGTAATTATAAGAAGTTTATTGTTGACTCAAGTACCAAAGATCGACAAAATGACCATTATTAACTTAAATGACTACATAATTTTCATAACATTATAATAAGTGATATAAAAGGGTTAATAAACTTCAAAAATGTTCTTAATCAAGTTGAGATTAACTCTAGTTTATTATTCAGGAGGTTAAAGAGCGGTCGAGTCAAGTCGGACACGAGGTAAGGGAACTTCTTAACCCGATTTCTGTTCTTTGGGTTAATATCCTACTTTAAAATTATGTCATGATATTATTATGTTCTATCTTGTATTTTTACTTTATTTATGTATACTTATAGTGAATAAACATAATAGATCTATTTTATTTAAAAAAATGATCTTTGTAAGGGACTTCGTCTCAATCTCCTTTCATTGAGACATATATTATTTTATACACAACTTTCTTTTATACGGTGTATAAACCCCTTTGACTTTTATGTTTATTAAAAATGAATTTTTTTTATACGAAGCATTTTACTAAATGACAAAAGGGAATGTTTTTTTGTCGTACGTATGTGGCGACAAGGACTTCTCCGCCGTCGTGACCATTATTTGAGTTTCGGCTTCCTCTACAAGCCATAACTTTTTTGAATGAAAAATAAATAAAAAGTTTTAATTTTCTTTTATTTTGGTATTAAAAATGGTTTTGAAAGTGTTTTTTATTATATCAATGTGTTGTATTGATATCTTGTGAATGAAATGTGGAAATGTTATGTTTCCTTTATGCATGTGTTATTTGATATGATTATGTTATGGTTTATGATATGTTTAAACCTGTTCATATGAGGAATGTATTGGACTTAATAATTGACGGGTGGGGCCTGCTATAGCTCCTTGATGCATCGGTAGGTCTCATGAGACAAACTAGTGTCTTGGCACGAGGCCTTGACAAAATCTTATTTGTAGTCTTGGAACGAGGCCTTGGTTATGTGGTTATGATAGTCTGACATTATGCATTCCATCATTATGAAAGTGGTTATTGATATTGCATGTGATTATTCAACTAGTAGAATATCCATGTGAATAAGTAAATGGCATTATTTTATTTTATTTTTTCCATATTATGCTGAAGTTCAAGTTTAAAAGGATTTTGTTTTAGTTATATATTACCTTAAATTTTAATGTTTATTTATGAAAGCTTCCGCTATATTATTATCCTTATTGAGCATCTGAGATCACCCCTTTCAATGTTTTAATTTTTCCAGGATGTGAAGAAGTATTTTAGGAATGACCTGCAGGGATAGTCTGAAGGGGATATGAGTGTGGAAAATGGAGACTATGTTATTTTAGTTTCTCACTTTATGATTTAATGTAACATTTATGAATGTATCTAGTGTTTCCAAGGCTACTTAACTAATCGGTATTTCGATACTTGATCTTTTGTGATCATGCCAATGTTACACAACAGTGCACCGACTCTGGGTAACTGGGGTCGGGGCGTTACAGTTGGTATCGGAGGCAGTTTAGTACTAACCTTGTAAGCTAGATTTAGATAAACTCTGATTATATCACATATCCCTAAGATAGACTTTGTGTATTAGTATAGAAGAACTTCCTAGAATTTTGGTATTATAGAGATTTTGTGAGTCTTCCAAGCTGTACATCCCTGTCTGGATACGAGCACGTAGAGGCGGCTATGGCACAGATGTACCTAGGGGTAAAACCCAAAAACACCGCTTTGAGCTAGAATCGAACAGGAACTGGTACACGACAACGGGCCTTGCTGCACTCTTGGTTACAACACTCCCGGGGGATATGCTTAGGATAATTATCATTTTATTTACCAACCATTATAAAGGGTTTATAAGTATATACTTCTCAAAGAAAACATTTTTATGATTATGGATTGTATCCATAAACTGTCAAATTTATGTTAAGTGTTTTACAAGTATGGAATTACGTATTTTGATTCATAAACTAATATAGTTTATGCCATTGTTTAGAAATGGCTCCTAGTGGGAGGAATGGAAATCGTATCAATGCATGCACTCCATATAGGGATTTAACTCCTGCTCAAGATAATTATTTTGGAGATGGAGATACAACTGGTGCTGATAAACTTATCACCATACTGGGACAACTCACTCAGGTTATGAATAATAACCTTACTCATATAGAGCACCCTGATCCGCAACGTGGAGGATCAATGTTAGAAAGCTTTATGAGGCAACAACCACAAAAATTTAATGGGGGTAAAAATCCATTAGTAGCTGAGAAATGGATAAATTCCTTAGAGAAAATATTCCACGCCTTGGGGAGTAGCAAAAGGGAGAAGGTTGTCATGGCAGTTTACCGCCTCACTGGAGATGCCGATCAATGGTGGTCTCTAATTCAAAACACAAAGAAAGATGAAGAAGTATAAAGTATGGAATGGAGGAAGTTTAAGGAAATTTTCTTAGAAAAATAATTTCCACATGACCATCAAGCAGATATGGAAATACAATTTCTGAGTCTGAGGTAGAAGGAGGATGAGAATGTCGCAAAGTATGAGGCTAACTTTACAAGGTTAGCGAGGCATGCTGCAGATTATATACCTAACCCAAGAAGTATGATGGATCATTTCTTTGATGGGTTAAAACCATTTCTCCGTTGAGCTTTAGTATCACAATCTTTCTCAACATACGAAGATATAATATCGTGTTCTATCAAGACAGAAAAGGAATTCTCTAAATATTATGACAATAGTAAATCAAGAGAAGAAGAGAACGGTGGAACAAGAGGTAGATAAAGGGAAAAAGGGAAATAAGGATTTTCCATTATGTGATAATTGTGGGAAGAATCACCCTAGTACTTGCCTAAAAGGAATGAGAGTTTGTCTTAAATGTGGAGAAAAAGGTCACCAGGATCCTGATTACAAGGGAAAGAAAGAGGCTATCAATGTTGAATGCTACAATTGTAGGGAAATGGGGAATTATGAAAATGAATGTCCTAAGCATCAGGGAAACATACCTCATAAAAGGCCAAGGGATCAACGACAATCTTATGCTGTTACTATAGTTGAAGTGGTATAATTAATGTATTGGTGCTTTTGGACTCAAGGATTATATTCTAGTTATAAGAATAATGTGATATATATAAGGATTGTACTACAGTACTTGTTGTTTTCATTAAGGTTTTAATATGATGAAGGTAATCATATTTTAGTATGTGACAATAAGAGAAACTTTACTTTGTTTAGGGAATCTGATGTTACAATTGATTTTATAATTTAAAGACCTTTTAGAGAAAGTCTGGACAGATGTGTTTTGGATAACTATAAAGGTTGGAATGGATTAAGTTGAACTTTGGATAGTATTGTTTAAGGTTAAAACATTTATGAAGATTATTTTTGGAATATTATAATACTATAGTTTTAGGAAAAGGACAACCTGCAGGTCGGGGGGTAACCCATCGCGTCGGACAAAGCTGTAGGAATCGAACCCACAACTATAGTGAGATATGACTTTATTACCTACCACTAGCCTACAGGAAGTCCCTGGTTATTAAAAAATAGTTTTCCTAATCTAAATGGTATCTGTTAATATTTGGAGCCTTGTATGATTAGGATAAATATAATATTTTTGAGTTCTATTATCTTTTTGAGTGAAATATGGGTTTGTGGTAAAAATTTATTAAAGAATTAAAGTCTACATGACAAGTATGTTTATTCCCTTACATTCTTAGTAAATCTGCAAAAAAAATTCCTCAACTTTATAAAAGGTAACTTAAAACAAAAACATTGTGGGTTAACTTTTCTAACTGGGGGATTCAATGACCGTTTAACCAATCACAAGTTTGTGATTTTATTGTGGTTAACTTTATCCTAATCCTGTTTTATACAACTCTCCATCAAACCTTGATAGTTTTTTTCCTCCATATCCATATTTTCATAGAATCATTGTATGGGCTATCTCGGGTGACCTTTGTACTTCTCTTTCTTTCTTTTGAAGTTAAATTTTTATTAACCTTATTTCCGATGAGAGTTTTCCACAAAGGTATTTTCTATTTTCAACCTTTTATTTTAAAAGAAAAATTTCAAATTGTGAGGACACAATTTATTGAAGGAGGGGAGAATGTAACACCACGAGCCTCCACGGTACACTTCTCTTTGAATAATACAGTAGCGTGTGTTGTACGCAACTTTGAGTTCTAACACACACCACAACCAATCAAAGTAGCTGTTATGAATAGTAATACCTAATTTTTGAAATTTTATAAATTTTATCTTTCCAAATGGACTTCGTTTTTGTATTTTTAATATCGAAATTATCCTAAGTTGATTTTTTTGTAATTTTCTGAGAACTTCCAATTTTTTTATGAATAATGAAAAATACTTAAAAACAACTTTTTTTTATCAAAATAATTTACAGTGATAAATTATACTATTGAGTGGTTTTAAAGTATAATTAGAATATATTTTTACCATTTTATCCAATGGTGTTCATTAGAATTAATTTCACTTTGAAATTGGACATAAACAATTGTCAATCTTTTGATATATATTGTTTCTTAAAAACACGCTATTTGTTATGACAGTGGGAATTAGTTATAAAATTAATTAATTCAACTTATATGTTTTTAATTTTGTAAAATATACATAATCTTTGAATTCGGAATATCAATTATAGCTTAGGGTGAAATTTTGGCATTGTTCTGAAAAACTTTAATTTTTGATGAATAGTGAAACCAGTAAGTGGTAGTTAAAAAACTGATTTTTCGTTTAAATGAAACATTACCACTTTTGTGATTTGATTTTAAAAAATCCGACATACATGGTTTTCATTAGGATGTAAAATGTGGTTCAATGGGATTACAATAATTTTTGGTGAATAGTGACTTTTAAGTTTAATTAATCACGATTAAAGGTATTTAGTGAAATTTAAGGTAAAAATGATATTATAAAAATATGAAAATACATTTAAACTTGTCCTAAAATTATTGGATGAGTCATGGCCAACCAAGAAAATCCATGGGTCAACTTGGGTACCCCATGAACCCACTTGGGTAAGAAAATGACAATAATAACTTTTTATTTAAAGTAAAAATAAAATTGTCACAAACATGAGTTGTTTTACTAAAAAAATTATTACATGGGGTTATATAAGGTAACTTTTAGACTATAAATATTCATTGGAAATAAAAACATATTTCCTATATCATGATATTTTTTTATAATTTTTATACATTAAATAAATTAAATTTTTTATGACACCATGATGGTGCAACGATTACCTCATTAATTAACGATTTAAATAAAATGAAAACATAATGTAAAATCTAATACTTAAACTTGTCAAAAACCTATTGTATGAGTATATTTATAACCCTTATCACCTTATCCTCAAAATATATAAGTGTGGGACCTTTAAAATCCAAAAATCATTATATAATAAAGTAACATTTCATGACTTTCCAAGAGTGCCCCTACTCTCCTCTTATAAAAGGCCCCCACCACTACCACCTTATTCACACCTTCAAAGCCTTTTGAATCGGCCAAAATCTACCCAAATACTCTCTCAACTTACCTCTATTACTCCTAGAAGCCTCACTTTGGGCATAAGTCTTCCCAAGGAATCCTTTGGCTCAAATCAAAAAGAGTTACCCGATTTTAAGGTACTGTCTTCTCTTATGTTATTTTGTTTTATTTTGATTCTCCAACACCTTAAACTATTTTTATTCATTTATTTTGTAAAAAAACAAGTATCTTAAATATAATAGGATGTTTTTATGAGAATAATTTTATTTACACTTACACACACCTTCGTCTAATTTTTAAAGAACATACTGTTTCTGTGGTTCGCAAATTTCTGCCTCACGAAACGATGATTGTTCAATCTTCTTTTAACACCTCTCATGGTGGCCATTATGATGACACTATTTTTATATATGATATATATTATGTTTTTTTCCTTATGATTCTGTATTTTTCATTTATGGAATACCTTTACGATTTCCATTCTGGGTAAACGCGATAATTTCATTTTAGGAAGTGCGGACTACCGCCCCCTCAAAGTAATTTGAATCATTAATTCCATATGTGGGATGTATAAAGGATGGATTAAATGGTATTATAAATTATATTATACTTGAATTATAGTATAAATTTATATAATTATAAATTCATTCCATTGAATACGAAATATAAATGAAAGTAGCGTTCATGCGTACGTACGGCTTATCGTCTCCTGGAACGGTGCATTTCATTTCTTACCTCTAAATGTTATGTAATATTATAAATGAATGTATATACTGGATATATAGGATATATATGATATCTAAATCATGAATATAATTATGTAGATAATGGATATTCTACCACATAAACAACTTGTAATTATAAAAAGTTTATTGTTGACTCAAGTACCAAAGATCGAAAAAACAACCGTTATTAACTTAAATGACTACATAATTTTCGTAACATTGTAATAAGTGATATAAAGGGGATAATGAACTTGAAAATTGTTCTTAATCAAGTATATATTAACTCTAGTTTATTATTCAGGAGGTTAAAGAGCGGTCGAGTCAAGTCGGACACAAGGTAAGGGAACTTCTTAACCCGATTTCCGTTCTTTGGGTTAATCTCATACTTTAAAATTATGTCATGATATTATTATGTTATATATTGTATTTTTACTTTATTTATGTGTACTTATAGTGAATATACATAATAGATCTATTTTATTTCAAAAAATGATCTTTGTAAGGGACTTCGTCTCAATCTCCTTTCATTGAGACATATTTTATTTTGTACACAACTTTCTTTTACACGGTGTATAAACCCCTTTGACTTTTATGTTTATTCAAAAGGAATTTTTTTTATACGAAGCATTTTACTAAACGAAAAAAGGGAATGTTTTTTTTGTCGTACGTATGCGGCGACAACGACTTCTCCGCCGTCGTGACCATTATTTGAGTTTCAGCTTCCTCTACAAGCCATAACTTTTTTAAATGAAAATTAACTAAAAAGTTTTAATTTTCTTTTATTTTGGTATTGAAAATGGTTTTGAAAGTGTTTTTTTATTATATAAATGTGTTGTATTGATGTCTTGTGGTTTAAATGTGGAAATGTTATGTTTCCTTTATGCATGTGTTATGTGATACGATTATGTTATTGTTTATGATATGTTTAAACCTGTTCATATGAGGAATGCATTGGACTTAATAAGTGATGGGTGGAGCCCGCTATAGCTCTTCGATGCATCGGTAGGTCTCATGAGACAAACTAGTATCTTGGCACGAGGCCTTGACAAAATCTTATTTGTAGTCTTGGCACGAGTCCTTGGCTACGTGGTTATGATAGTCTGGCATTATGCATTCCATCATTATGAAAGTTGTTATTGATATTTCATGTGATTATTTGACTAGTAAAATATCCATGTGAATAAGTAAATGGTATTATTTCATTTTATTTTTGCCATATTATGCTGAAGTTCAAGTTAAAAAGGCTTTTGTTTTAGTTATAAATTACCTTAAATGTTAATGTTTATTTATGAAAGCTTCCACTCTATTGTTATCCTTAATGAGAATCTAAGCTCACCCCTTTCAATGTTATAATTTTTCCAGGATGTGAAGAAGTATTTTAGGAATGAACTACAGGGATAGCATGAAGGGGATATGAGTGTGGAAAATAGAGACTATGTTATTGTAGTTTCTCACTTTATGATGTAATGTAACATTTATGAATGTATCTAGTGTTTCCAAGGCTAATAAACAAATCGGTCTTTTGAGACTTGATCTTTTGTGATCATGCCAATGTTACGCAATAATGCACCGACTCTGGGTAAATAGGGTCGGGGCGTTACAATTTTCCCACATGATAATGATATGGATATTGATGACTGAAAATTTGATTATTTCATATGATTATGCCTCATGGATTTTTTATTTCATAGTGTTTTTCTTATAAAATATGATATGTTTTTTAAAAATTAAAGAAATAATATTTTTACATGGAAAATGATTTCTTATAAAATGTTTTTGAAATATGTTTTATGCAAGAACTAATGGATTCATGTGGAAATAAATTTTATATATTTTGGGTGGAATCCCACTGATATTTAGTGTTGAAACCCAAATTTTTTCTTTTGGGTGATTATAGACTTGTTTTGTAGAATATGGGTAAAGAGAAGTGAATCTTGTAGATGAAGACTCTCCAAGACTGTATTGCCATTATAGTGTGTTGGGATGGTAGTGAAATATGATCACATGGATATGAAACCATGGGTTTCTTCGTGTTTTATATTTTTGGTCTTTCAGTTGTTTTTTTATACCTTGTTTTTCCTTTGTTGTATTTTACCTTTTGGATTAATTGTTTTTACATATGATGTATTATGTATATATTTTGTGTTAATATAATTGTTTTTATCTTATCTTATGTATGTTTAAGGGTGAAATGATTTCCATGTATAGTTGTATAATACCCTAGTTATTATTTCCATCCTGTGATTATCAGGAATGTAATTCATGCCTTATGGTTGTCCAATTCGGGTGAAATTATGGTTTGACTGGGGTTGGTTTGTTACATTATTGATGTTGAATCTGATAACATAGTGGTTGAGAATCTAGTTCAGATTATGAATCACCAAGATAAGGTGTTTCATGGTAAAAAAATTCACTTGGTCCATGTACTATGGTAGTGTAGGAAAGATAGTCAAGAGACATGGGAGATGAAATAATTGATGAGGTAAAAATGGACCACTATCTTTGTGTGTTCAGAATCTTGAGTTCTTTCTAGAGATAGAAAGTGGAATGGTGGGGAGAATTGTAATTACCTTTAGGAAATAGGTATGTCACTTTTTTTCTTAGTATATATATTTTAAGGAATTAAATTACTTCAGGAGTTAGTGTTCAAAAATTTGGAGTTTTGGGAGAAACATTTCAAGTGCATAGTCTACGCACAGTTAGTAGTAACCATGTGGTAACCATGTAGTGTGGATCTATTTTCTCAAGTGATGTTTCACAATGTTTGAGAATGGTTTATCTAACCATGAAAGTCACTAGGAAACCACATGGATTTATTAGAGTATATCACATGGATTGCTAATAGTTTTTCTAAACTTGAAATTATTCATAGGTAATCACATTCTTCAGTTTTCAAGGGACAGTAGCTACCACATGGTTAGTGTATAATTTTTCAAACTATGCCGCCTGAACATGAACCTCATGTATGATTTTTAAAATTATAAATTTACCCCAATAACCTATATCATTTAAAACTCTAATATCCCATTAATATCACATTTTCTCAACTCATCCATTCCTTGACACTCTGAGAGGTTATCCCTTTAGTCTCTTGGAAATTTTCCTTCGATCTTGGTGGATCTCTTTATGGTATGTTCCGATATCCACTTGATTTCCTATCTTATTTCTATATATCTCCTTGATCTCAAAACTCCTCCAAGTGTTGAACCTATTAAGGGAAGTTATGGTCAGATATAGAGGTTTTTATGGGGAATAGATGATGTTTCTTATGGATCTATGCTTATGAGGATTGTATCTCTTTGTTTCTAATCCCCTTTCTCAAAGGTGACTTATTTTACTCTATTACCGAGGTAGGTGTCTCAATATAATGGTTATATATTTTGATTTACTTGATGTTATTGTAAATTCATTTTTTTTGGTTTGTGAAAATGATTGATTTAATATCAAAAAAGGGTTTTTTTATAAAATTACTTATTTTTTGGTATATAATGTTGTTTTTAAGGATTTTTTCTATAAAAATAATTCTATGTACTTCATTTATTTGATAAAATTATTTAAAGATGTTTTGAATCTAAAAATGGATTTTTAAGATTAGGATAAAAGAATATTTTCTTGTGAAAACGTTTTATATATTTGTGAACATGTTTTACTTGAATGTTTTATGAAAATTTAGCACTTTGGGAACCTTGGGGGTATCAAGTTATGGATATATAAAAAACCAAGTGAGTGTGGAACCACTAGGGTTTATGGTTGTGATATTGATTGACTGTAGAAGGAGTTGATATTGTTTGGATTCATCCTATATAGGTTTAGTGTTCCTTGCATACCCTAGTCACAAATTATTATAGGCTAAATCCCACTTGTACTTGGTTTTATTCATGATAGTGATGTTTCATGTTTAATTTATCACATGGATGGTTTTGATTATTTCACTTTATTGTTATTTCATATAATTTTGATATGTTCTTAATTTATTTGAATATGCAATGTTATAAAAGAAACAAAAGGATATTTTATGAAATGTTTTTCAAATTAAATTTCTGTATGAAATAGTTTTGTTCTAAATCTAGAACTAATAGTTTCATAGTGAAATACAATATAAATATTCATGGTGGTATCCTACTAGGAATATTCCTTACACCCTGCATATGCCTTGGGGAGTATGAATAATTGGTTTTTTTGGATATTGGAAAAGGGAAGGGTGTCATGTAGCTTTTCAACTTCTCTTGATTGATGTAACTTCATGATGGTTTAAGGATGGTGGTGACATACGATCACATGGAGACTTGGATTTTGGCGTTGGCTTTGTTTTTATTCTGGTATTATCATTTTGGATTATTTTTTTGTCTAATTGTTGCGTACCTGTTTATTTTAGAATGTAATCTATTTTTTTATATTTAGTTTGTTATGTACGATACATATTCTATTGTGTTTTCAAGATAAAAACTTTCTCATGGTTTTTATGTTGATACCCAGGTGTTTTTTTCTAGCCTATAGTGATTGGGAATGCATTTAAAGCCTTGTGGTGGGTTGGCTTGGGTGATGTATCTGGTAGACTTGGGTTGGTTCCTTAAAAATGTTACAAATTGAACCAGTAATGAATCTAGGAGTTATTTCCCTAAGGTCAAGTGTTGTTTTATCATCATCTAGATAAACAAACCATTAGAAAATATCATGATGATGTCACTTTATTATTTTATTTATATTAGTCAAATGGTTAATTATTTATAGATGATTTATCACTATAACTTAATAAATGAATTAAAAATATTACAATATAGAATTAAAATAAATTGAATCATGAATAATTTTATCTAATACATGGTTAATCAATTAAGTAAAATCCACCAAACATTAACAGAGATGTAATAAGATAAAATGGGAAATTTATTCATAAAGATAAAAATCCCTCAAATCAAATATTAAGTCAAAAAACTTCAATTAATTGATTTAAAATTGAACTAGTAGATCATATTTTTTTCTTATACCTTATTATAAAACTTATATAAAATATAGAGTTTTTAAGGAAGTTTTGGGTTAACTTAACTGAATTTTTATTTGGTGTAATGGACTTCATCTTTCCCAAAAAAAGTTTAGAGGAAACTGTTGAGGAAATATAGATCCCAGATTTTAGAATTGGGGAGTCCACACAATGATTCAATGAGATGCAAGTTAATGAATTTTTCTATACCCACCTACCAAACTACCTTCAAATAGTTTTTTATTCTCTCATTTAGGTTATTAAAAAGGGTATGTGGATCATTTACAATAGAATATTCCAGATACATGATATTCCAAAACCAATGGTGAGGTATATTGGATTTTTCTAAAATAGAAGGAGAATAAAAATTCAAATTTATTATATATTTAGTAATGTAGATAAAGTGATAAAAATATTCTATTATTATAGAAATTGAAATTCATACACTATTGACTTTGTCACTTCAACCTATATTAGATAAGGATAACCCTCTCACTAGCTCGAACACCTAGGAATGGTATAGGTTCTTATACATTATACTATACCATGAATGTAAATTATATATGTTGGAGAACCGTATTTCTAAATAACATAATAAAGAGGATAGTGAGGAAGAACTCTATCTAAATGAAACATTTGGATGATGCCACATATTTCCAATATTTCATACTACCATCCATGTTAAGTGACATCATAAAGAAACATGATGAAATGGATTCATATATCACGATGTCTCACCTTTATGATATTTATCAAGATAAGATGCGATAAGAGAGAGATCTGAGATCTCCACTGCAATATTCATGTGCAATCTTGGAGTGTCTTCACCAGGTAGGCCTTATGTAGTCAAGTTTGTTAGATACATAGAGATATTGGACATCTTGTGATTTAAAATCCATGATGATTTTCACACAGATCTCATTTTATACTCATTACTAAAGATCTTATCCAATTTTATTCTTAATTAAAATATGATAAATAGTGAGAAGTGTCTCTCAAAACTCCTTACCTTGATTTTCCAAGTTGATAAGTACATGAGGAATGAAAAACCTATGGTCCATATGATGAATAATAGAAGAAATGAGGAAAAGGGCCCCAAAAATCACTCAAGGTATAAGGATCCTAAACACCTTCATTATAAGGAAAACAAGATCAAATTAAAGGTGAAGAAAAAGGGAACAATAAGTTTTTCATGTAAAAATTGGGCCACTGGAAGAAGAAATACACCTTGTTAAAGAAGCACGAGGAATATTTTGGTTTATTTTTTATCAAGTGTAATCTTTATATATCTACCAACTAGGTATTATATATAGATCATGGTAATAACATCTATACCTACTTCCAAGAAACTAATATATTCTATAAAATACCTAAAGGAGAGGTGGATATTAAAGTATAGAATGGAGAACGACTTACTACCTTGGCTATAGAATACTACCAACTTCGGTTTTCAATATGGATGATCTTTGTTTTCCAAGTTTTTTCTTATGTACCCACTATTACTAAAAAAATATTTTCTATATCCTACCTAGATGTAGATGGTTTTATATTAAAATTTAGAAATAAAATATTTTTATTCTACAAATAAAATATATGTTATGGTATAGAGAATTTAAATAATGGTATTTATGTATTATATTATGAAAACTAGGTATTGTAAATTTATAATGAACCGGGTTCACATGAATCACATCCTAACCAAGTGTAGCACCACTAATGAGGTCATGTAAACTAGATGAAGATGATAAAGCTTTATCAAGATGGTAAATTAGACTCCTTAGAGATAAAACTACTTTACATATTTCATGATTATTGATAAGTAAGGATAACAAATATACTTTTGGTGGGAAAGGTGAAATCTCCAAAAAAATTATAAATTTAGTATACGTTGATGTGTGTGGACCTTTTCTAGTAGAATTTAGAGGTTATTATTATTACTTCATAACATTTACTAATGACTTTAGTATATATAGTTTTGTTTACATGATGAAGTATATGTCTTAATCCTTTGAGAAATTAAAGGAATTAAATAATTAAGTAGAGAATCAAATTGGTAATAAGATAAAGAATATTTTATTTTATCAAGGTGGTGAGTATATTAACTAATAATTCATTGTCATTCTATGTGAGTGTGGGATCCTATCCAAACTCACTCCTCTATATACACTATAGTGTAATGGTATTAGTCGAAGGAGGAATTTTACTTTATTGGACATGGTAAGGTCAATGATGAGTCATGAAAGTCTTATACTACCATTTTATGTTTATACATTATAGACAATAACATAAACTCTAAATTAGGTGCCATTTAAGGAGGAAAATGTCATACTATATGAGTTAATGTATATAATGAAGTCTGTATTGTCTAACTTGTCTAGGGATCAGAGGTATTTTTTAAGGCCTATTTAGGAAAAAAACTAGAAACTGAGGGAATGAAGTGTATATTTATAATATATCCCAAGTAAAAAAGGGGATAATACCTATAAATCTCTTTAGATTAAACAATTGGGGTGCTGAGACCTATTGGTTTCAAGTTATTGTTGGATTGATGAGGAAGCTGGTGAATAAGAACTATAATTTTATGGGGTTTTATTTTGTTTTCAACACATAAACTAGTAAGTAATGATAGTAATAGTTATCATATATAAAAATTGTTTATCTATTTATAAGGTTTGGAAAATGTGCTAGAAGTGGAAATTGCACATTATTTACAGTAATGAATAAGTGAAGAAATTGAAGATTGATTCATGTGACTACATGAAGAACCAGTACTGACCACATGAAGTGAGAAGTCACGGTCGATGTAATGAACATATGAAGACAATGAAATAACACAAGATTCAAAAAATAGGTGAATATATCATGATAAACTTACCACATGAATTAATGATAACCGACCAAATTAAGAAATATGGACATATTACATGAATAAATATGAACCCACCACATGAATAAATTAATACTTATCACATGAAGGGTTTCTTATATAATTCATGATAAGTAATGTGACTAGGGATTGTATGGTAGGTTGAGTGAACTCAGATCACACAGTAGGTTGATCAATTACATGATAAACCTCAGGGAAGATCATGTAGGTGAAAATTTAATCAGTCTTTAATCTCAGTATAAATACAGTGACATGTAATTTTCGACAAATATATAGAGAAGGAGATAATCTTTTCATATGGTTCTAGGTAGTCCTATTCTTAAAAAATAAATATGATACCCTATTTTATCATATTTCAAGATATTATGAATATAGGTTTATGGTGAAGTTTTTCAAAGTGAATATAAAAGTGATCGTGATGCATGAATATATATTTATATAGATTTCCTTTCATAAAAATCATCATGGAATGATGAATGGTGATACATGAAAATGTGAAAGTGCTATAACTACTCATTAATAAATACAGAAGAAGTAACCATAAGTCATGGGTCATGATAATGAAACCATGATTCATGTATATTTATATCCTAGTTTAAATGAATGAATTATTTTGGAATAAAGATGGTGCATGTTTGATGGAATTTATGAGGAATAATTCCATGATTTGAGTTTTCATGATCACATCAATATACCATGCATGTAATAATACATATGTTTTGATTTAATGTGGAATTAATATAAGTTTAAACAGGGATAAAGAGGCTACAATATTTTTATAAGTTTATGATTGAACCATGATTCATTATTTTATTTCACCCTTACACTACCATGTTAAATTGAATTTTTATTAAAAATTAAAAATATATTAACAAATTTAAATTAATGTTTGATTCAATAATTTAATATTTATCACTATTAAAAATGATGATTTTACTTGTTTTAATGATTACATTGTAGGTGGAGGTGATTTAGAGAGACCAAAATAAAATTAAAGCAAAGAAGGCCAAATTGTGAAAGATCCCAAGAACATATTTGGAGTAAAATTCATACTATTACTACTATGTACATCCAATTGGTATAAAAATTTGTGGTATAATTTAAAATAGTGTGGGATACATTTCTCCAAAATATCAGGAATCCCAATTTGTCCATTTTGAGGCCCAAAACATTTCATCATTTGAGATAATATTCACTATTCATAGTCTCAAGGTCACTTCTATAATTCAGACATATCTAGAGATTTATTCCTTGAAATTATGCCAATGTTTTGGTTGAGATTGTAAATAGGTGGGTAAAAAACTTTTCAGTTTTTTAAAAATTGAGATAATACTATATAGATACCCAAAACCAAGGTCCGTGTGGTATCTATAAATCTGGGTTCCCAAAACCTCCTTTGGAGTTTGACCAGGAGGAAATATTATGATATTTTGGAGTCCCAAAAGAGTCCTTTAATCCATTTTGAGTTTCTATTGATCAATATCTTCATAAGGGGATCTAATATGAATTCAGAGTTCCATAAGAGCTTCCTCATCCTCTTGATGGTGGGATAAATAGTGGGTGTTCATTATGAGGGAATTACACATATTGTAAAGGGAGTTATGACACTTGTTTTTATACTAGTTTGATGTATTTTGGGTTTGAAAACATTTCATTCAGAATTATATTACTTTGATTCATATTTTAATGATTTTTTTTTGATTCAACCGAATGAATTTATCATTATTTTTAATTGATCGGTGTGATGTTTTGAGTGCGTGATTTGTGTTGTTCCGATTAGACAACACAATAATACTTTTATTCCTCATTTATTTAAAATTTTAATTTTATTTTAATGTTATTATATAATTCATATGATCTTAACCTTGTCTATATGATTTTTATGTCAAGGTTTGGTTCTACACGCATTGATATAAAATCTTGAAAAGTAATCTGGATTCTAATTAATTTCAACCAAAGATTTTCATCAAACCTAAATCAATATCCAAGAATAATGAACTTGAAATGTGTGTAGTGAACTCAAACCAAAGACACTTTTTATCATATTTATTAAAATCTACTTTTTTTCATCTATTAAACTCTTCAAATTCATTTATTTTCTTAGAGTTTTTTCCAAAACCACTCTCACTTTTTAGTTATTTTTATTGAAAATACAAACTATAAACCACAAAAACTCCTTTAGAGACAACCTATGGTCAACCCTATGCTATAAAATCATCTTTAAATAATAATCAATTTTACATGTCATGAAAAAATGGTCAAATTATGGATCGTTTTTGGAAAGTGCTTCAATTTTTAGTCTGTATTTTTGATAAAATATTTGAAAATATTTTGAATATTTATTTTGTTATATCTTATAACTTGATTTATGTTTTTGTCTTATAATTTATTTCTTATGTAGGTTCCATTCATGATGTGTTCTTCTTAGGTATATCTACCTTGCTTCGACCCTAAACCCGAGAGGATCCTATTTTAGTGACTCTAAGCCACATTGGATGATCCCTTGAAGGAGGATGTGCCACACCTTGAGACTCTTCTAGACCTTACTTATTCTGGAATTAAAATAAGAAATTAACTTAATGTGTATAATATAGAATAAAATAACCAAACACTAAAAGAACTCACTTTGTCTAATGTTGATATCCTACCTGTATATATTCAAGCACAATATGAAGCACCAAACTTTGAACTAAAATCTGGTTTAATTCACTTATTACAAAAATTTTATATACTATCTAGAGAAGACTCGCATAATCACTTAATGGAATTTCATACAATGCATTCGATGTTAAAACCTGATAATGTAGATAAAGAATTGGTTATGCTTAGGGAATTTCCTTTCTCATTAAAATACACTGCAAACGATTGTCTATACTATGTTAACTCTCTAATTAGATCCTTGGTAGGCATGAAACTCTTTTTTTTTCTTGAAAAATACTTCCAAACCACTCAAAATACAATAATAAGGAAATAAAATTGGGGAATAAGATAATATAATGGGGAAACACTTCATGAATATTGGGAACTTTTTAAGGGAATTTTTCAAGTTGACCACACCACTAAATAAGAGAGAAAATTTTAATATAATAATTTTATAAAGGATTAATTCCAATCGATCATAACATGATTGATGCTTCTTTAGGAGGCCAAATTTTGGAAAATACACCAATCACTACAAGAAATTACATTGAAAACATGGTAATAAAACACTCAATATTTTAGTACAAGGTCTAGTGTACCTATCATAGGTGTCCATGAGGTGAAAAGTTATGAATTTGAGAAGAAGGAGGACATAAAGTTATAAGAGGTAAGTACCATAATCTAAAAAAATTCCCTTTCCCTAGGGAAATCCAAACTTCTTACTCTGATTCATCAGGGGTATCTATGTGACCAACACCCACTATTATAACCAGTTATCCCAATTGAGAGAATATTATGAGAGTTGTGAAGAAATATCTCCAGGTAACCCCTATAACCAACCTATTAGACAAAAACTATACTATCTATCCAACTATGGATAACCAAGCCTATAAGAGGGGGGGGGGTATGATAATCATCCTTAATTGTCCAAAAACCACAAAGGGTAGGGTAGTCAACCCTAACCACCACAAAAAAATTCTCAACCACTATAAAGGCCTTTACAACATCCTCCTCGAAAACCTCAGCCTATCCTCGAGTACATGATGAAATAAATGGATGAAAAAACCTCTAATTACATAAAACCACCCAATCATTCATATAATACCTTTAAAATCAATTATTCATACTCACTAACTCGATGAAAATAGTATAAATTCATGAATCTGAATGACTACCATCCCAATCTATTTCCAATCCCATGGAAAAAGGTAATTTATGTGATATAACACTTCATAGTGGTAAATAAAATTATCCTTATAGTGATTAAAAACATCAGTTATGTCATCCTACTGAAAAATCTATTTTTTACCCTCAAAAGATTCATGTGAAGAAAAAGAAAACAAAAAGGGTAAAAAATTTATCAATGACTATTCCCCTGAATAATCCATTTCTCTTCCCTTTTTCCAAAGACTCTCCAAATTCAAGAAAAAAATTTGATAATGAAATTGATGAAGAGATTATTGATAAATTTAAAAAGGTACAAATTAACATTCCTCTATTGGATATGGTTAAAGAAATTCATCGCCATGACAACTTTCTCAATGAAATTTTCACCCACAGATGATGACTGAAGGGTAATGAGATATTCAACCATTGAAGGAATGTACCGACCTTGATACAACCAGAAATTCCCACCAAATGAAATGATCCAGACACATTTATGACACCTTTCACCATAAGATATAATTTATTTTCTGATTAATTTTTTGATTTAGATTTTTTAATAATTGTGATGCCTCACTCTGTGCATAATTATCTATAGTTTGGAGATATTCAACCAACATGAATCATTGTGAAACTTTCCAAACAGAGAAAAACACACCCAATAGACTTATATATTTTTGAGATGGAAGAAAACCAGACCCAAGGACATGCTCTTCTCATACTTGGAAGGTCTTTCCTAAAAAAATAAAATCATCAATGTTCACAATGGTACACTATACATGGAGTTTGGGGGAGAAAAGGTAATTTTCAATATCGTTGATTCTATGAAAAACCTTGTTGAAAAGAACTCCACTATTCCTATATATTTTATGGATGTTCTCTCTGATGACACACACAAACAAAATTATCTCCTTAACCCAAACTCTGATTTTTCATCCTATTTAATCTTTTATGATTTTTGTTGTGAGTCATCTTTCGAATGTTGTGTGGGTTTGGAAAAGTTCAAATATTTTATTTTAATT
Source organism: Viscum album (assembly GCA_963277665.1). Taxonomy (NCBI): domain Eukaryota; kingdom Viridiplantae; phylum Streptophyta; class Magnoliopsida; order Santalales; family Viscaceae; genus Viscum; species Viscum album. Next base: position 860,028,205 of record OY728146.1, read on the forward strand.
GATGATTTATTGAGCACTAAGGATCCTATGACCATTGATGACACTGATCATGTTTTAAAAGATTATTCCACATCTAGGGATGTTAGCATTGAACAGTTATATGAGATCATTGACCTCTCACTTTCACATTCACTCCCACCAATTCAAAATACCCATGACTTAGATCTTAAACCACTACCTGAAACCTTTAAATACCCATATATTTATAATGGAAACAAGTTTACTATAATCATTTATAGTTAACTCCCTCTATACCATGAATTATAATTACTTAAACTTTTGAGGGAGTACAAATAATAATTGGGATGGAAACTTGCTGAAATTCTTGGTATTATCCCATCAATTTTCATGCATCATATATTGTTAAATGACCTGGATAAACTAATGAGGAAGGAAAAACATAGACTGAACCCAAACCTCCTAAATGGTTTTTAAAAAAGGTAACCAATTTATTGGTTTCTATAATCATTTACCCCATCTATGACATCCAATGGGTTAGTCCAGTCAATATAATTCTTCAGAAAACTGGTCTTAAAATAAATAAAAATGAAAATAATTAATTAGTTCCAACCCATGTGTAGAATAGGTTTCATGTTTGTATAGACCACTATTGACTAAACTAACACACTATCAAAGACCATTTCCTATTGTCATTAATTAACCAGATTCTAGAAAGGATAGCAGGGAAGTCCCACTACTTCTTTCTTGATGGGTATTCTCTGATACTTTTAGATATTTATTTCCCTTGAGGATAAGTAAAATAGAACCTTTACATTCCCATTTAGCACATTTTCAAATAGGATGATCCAATTTGGTTTGTGTATTTCTCTAGGTACTTTATAGTGATTCAAGGTTAATATTTTTTAGATTACCAGGAGAATTTCATATAAGTTTTCATGGAAAATTTCACTATAGATTCTATTTTGATGATTATTTGATAATTAATATGATGATTATTTTAACATATTAAAATGGAGTCTCATATCACCCTAGTAATCGAACCATATCAGTGGGATTTACCATTTTATCTCATGTGTGATGACTTTAACTATGTAGTTAAGGAAGTCTTATCACAATGGGTTGATCAAGATCTATAGGTCATAATACACACCTTACACACACTAGACCCCGTCTAATAAAACTACACTATAACAGAAAAATAATTTCTTTCCATTGTGTTTTCCATGGATAAATCTAGTTAATACCTTTTAGGGTCCAAAGTAATTTTGTTCCCAGACCATGCATCCCTCCTGCATCTCCTTAAGAAATTAGAAGCCAAACCATATCTCATTTAATGGATGACCATAATTTAAGAATTTAATCCATAAATTAGTCATAAAAAAAGAGTATAGAATGTGGTATAAGACCACATTATTATTATTTCCCCACCATTGGACCACTATGTTGACACATCCCTCCCCATTGGGGAATTATTCCCTGATGATCACCTTTGTAATGTAGTGTAACTTACCCCTTGGTATACAAAAATTGTAAACTTTTTGGTAGCATAAAGGGTATCCTAAAATTTTAGCACTTCACAATCCTAAGTACATAATAATGAGTCAAAATGGTACATTTTTTATGACCCATACTTATGGATATTTTTTTATGATCAGGTTGTTCATCGATGTATCCCCGACCATGATTTCACCTCTATTTTGAGATTCTACCACACTTTGTCTTATAGGGGCCTTTTTGTCTCTCATAATAAATATAAAAAGGTCCTATAATCTAGAAATTATTTACTAATATTATATAGACATTCCCATAGGTTCTATAAGTCATGCACATAATGTTAATTTACTAGGAATATCTCCAAGATAAATGAGATGTCCCAACAACCCATGTTATTTTGTGAGATGTCATATGCCCAGGGAATTGAATTCCTGGGGCCTTTTCAAAATTCATTTGGATTTTTATACATCTTATTGGACATTGACTATGTTTCCAAATGGATGGAAGAAAAGGATTCAAGAAATAATGACTCTTGAATGGTTACCGATTTTATGAGATATTATATTTTCAGTAGGTTTGGTATTCCAAGATTCATTATTAGTGACCAGTGTTCACATTTTTTTAATCGAAACATGAAAAAAATTCTCTATAAGTATGGTCATGTAACTAAATTCTCTACTTCATATCACCCCAAAACTAATGAAAAAGTATAAATTTCAAATTGGAAAGTTAAGAAAACCATGGATAAAATGGTACAACCCAATTGGAAGGATTGGAATTATGATTGGATGATGAACTCTGGGCATACCATGTATCATTTAAAACCAAAATCAGAATGCCACTATATCATATTGTGTTTATAATGGATTTTAATGATCCTATGGAGGTAGAGAACCATGTATATTGGGTTGTTAAACAATGTAATATGAACTTCTTAGTTACAGGTGGGCATAAGAAGTTGTAGATTCAAGAGTTGGAGGAAATTATTAGAGACTCATATGAAAAATATTGGATCTATAAGGATATAACCAAGTATTCCCATGATCGCCTCATCCTTCATCATTAATTCCATATTAGGAATAAGGTCCTCCTTTATAATGCAAGGTTGAAGTTTCACCCAGGTAAGCTTCGTTCCCACTAGTTTGGCCTATAAACTTTTACTAATGTCTATAAATTTGGTTTTTTACAAGTTAAAAATGAGAAAAAAATCACCATTAATGGGTAGATACTGAAGAAATGTCATGAAACCAATATGGAGTCCCATATAGAGGATCTCCACCTTCAAAAAATAACCCCCAGGTTTTATCCTTCCTTCCTACATTCTCTTTTATTATAGTGAGAACATTGCACAAATTAGGAATGTGTGTTTGGGGGGTGGGGTGTGGTGGATAAATTCCTAATTTTTTTAGTATTTTCATCATCTTTCTTATTTTTTTCTTTTTTTTCTTACTGCATAGTATTTTTACTTTCTCCTATTGCTGATTTCTTTAGTATTTTCATCATCTTTATTTTTTCTCTCTCTTTTTTTAATTTCTACATAGTATTCTTAACCCCCTATTTTTTTGTATTCATTCTAGAATAATAATTTTCATTCCCACTAAATCAAGGTAATTATTAAAAAATAATGATGAATTTACCACTTTCATGTTTTTTTGACATTGAAAGAAAACTTTATTCACCAATGGCATGTGAGTGTTAGAAATAATTTATCATTGAGGTGTTATTTTTTTATTAAATTGGTTATTTGTTGATGATATAAATTGTTGTATCTATGTGAAACCTTTGAGATGATTGATACCCTCTATGTGAGTAGTTTATGAGTTAATGGTTTCACTTAATATCTCCACACCACATTGAACTCAAACATGAAGTGTGAATATTTATTATTTAATATAAGTTAAATATAAGTTAGGTTAATATTTATAATATTTCCAAAATTATTTTTCTATATGTTCTTTCCTTATCAGATATCTTTCATTACTGTACTAGATTGACCTACGTGTGTGCACCTGTTATCTAATTGTTGTACGCCCTAAAAAACAAAAAAAGAAAAAAAATAGCGAAAAAATAATAATGAGGGGAGTGATGAAATGTTAAACATCTGGGGATATATAGGTTGGGAGATTTTGTTTTGACTATTGGGAATGATTATGTGATTCAGTCATGAAATTTCATTGCAAAGGATGTAGGGCATGTTCAGTGGAAAGAATCAGGAAATAAGATTTTTTTTAAATAACCTATTTACTTGATAGAGAGTGGAAAGAATATAATGAAATGGTTTTCTCTCACACATTTGAAGATTTAGCGACATTTTTTACTTTTTAATTCCTTACTCATACTGATATCATAAATCTCCTTGAATTTATTTCTGATATACTTTATGAGACATCTTTTTACACGATCATTTAGAATAACTCCTTAGTGTGGTTTTTTCTTTGATCAAATTTCTATCATGAATTTAATTTTACTTTAATGTCAAATCATCAGAATTTTGGGAATATCTATATGCATTATTTTGGAAATTTAAATTTTCCCAGGATTGAAAATGTTTAGGTGTGGGGGTGTGATCACACAATGATTCACTGTTTTATTTCACCCTTACACTACTATGTTAAATTGTTTTTTTTTATCAAAAATTCAAAATACAATAAAAAATTTAAATTCATGTTTTATTCAATAATTTAATATTTATCATTGTTTAAAAGTGAAATTTTACTTGTTTTAATGAATACATTATAGGTGGAGGTTATTTGGAGAGATCATGGTGAAATTAAAGCAAAATAGGCCAAACTGTGCAAGATCCTAGAAAAATACATGGACTAAAACGCATAATATTACTAATAAATGCATTAAATTGGAATTAAAATTGGTGGTATATTTAAGAACAGTGTGGGATACATTTATATAGAAGACCAATAATCCAAATTCATTCATTTTGAGGCACAAAACATGACATTGTTGGAGAGAATCTTCACTATTCACAATCTTGAGGGAACTTCTATAACTCAACCAAATATAGATTTTCATTCATCAAGATGATGGAAAATTTTAAATGGATATATTTAAGATATGGGGATACAACATTATAGTTTTTTTTAAATTGATATAAGACAATATGTGTTCCCAAAACCATGCTCCATGTGGTATCCCGAAATCCGGGTGCCCAAAACCACCGTCCACTTTTCCTATAAACTGTCACCTTGGCCACCCCATATGTAAGTTCGACCAAGAGGTAAGGTTTTTCTATTTTGGAGTTAAAAAAGGATAAATCCAATCTATTTGGAGGTTCTGTATCTCCCTATCCTCATAGGGAGAGATAATATGTAGTTAGAGTTCTACACGATCTTCCTCCTCCTCTGGATGTCGGAAAAAATGGTGGGTTTTAATTATGGGGGATCTACATATATTATAATGAGAGTTACAATAGTCATTTTCTATTATTTTGATGTATTTTTTTATTGAAGAAATTTCATCCAAAATTATATTAATTTGATTCAACCGAATGAAATTCTCTTTACTTTTAATAGATCAGTGTGATGTTTTGAGTGCATGACTTGTGTTATTCTGATTGGACAACACAAGAATCATTTTCTTCCCCAATTATTTGATATTAAATTTTTATTTGGAATTTATTATACCATGAATAATATCTGGACCTTGGCTATATGATTGTTATGTTATGTTTGGTTTATACATGCATTAATAAAAAATCATGTAAATTAATCATAATTTTGATTAATTTCAACCAAAGTTTCACTCCAAACCTAAATTAATCTCTAAGAACAATGAACATTAAATATGTTCAGTAAACTTGTAAGGACCAATTTTTCTCATATTTTTTAAAATATATTTTTTTTAAAAATATTATACTCTTTAAATTCAATTATTTTCATAGAATTATTTTCAAAACCACCCCACTTTTTAGTTCTTTTTCGAAAAATATACATTATAAACCACCAAATCTCTTTGAGAGATGAACCAGGGTATACCCTATTCTATTAAATCATCTTTAAATAATAATAAATTTGAAATTTCATGAAAAATGGTCAGTTTACATGTAGTTAAAATCTATTATGGAAGTGTTTTATTATAAAAGTTAATGTGAATACTAGATATGAGATTTCTAGATATTTGAATTAAAAATTATTTACACAATTTCATAAATATTTGAATAATAATAAATAGAAGAGTTAATATATATTGTATGTTTTATATTTAAAGTCTTTGTAGATCATGTATCTGTGTGGGTCTAAAAGATAGTTTTATGAGTAAGAAGAAAAAAAAGAGAGAAATAAGGATAAAGGGTGTTATGCAAAAAATCAAAGAATAAGAATAAATGAATTATAGAAGAGAATGTGTGAAGATTTCAAGTAGTATGTTGAAATTGTGTTGAATAATATTGGTGTAGTTCTGTTCTATTATTTCAAAATCTATATTATCATATCAACTATGCAAGGAGCACATGCACTGTCAAAGGACTATAGTGAAATATAATTGATGGATATAGTATTCTTTATGTAAACACATAAATTATTTTCTAGTGGGCCGTGTGGTATTTTATTTTCTCTAGATCATGCTAATGACAACTTAACCTTATTGATTAATATACCCTATAAATTCTTATGTTCCTTTGGGTGTGCTTGTGTGTTTTGATTCAGTATATTAATTTCTCTCTAATCGATGGTGAAGGTTGTTTTAAAGAGGAAAAATATTCACCCCACTCTCAATTGTCACATAGATTTTGAATGGTTCTTATAATTGGTATCAAATCCTGAGTTCCCTTTGTTAACTCTAATCTATGTGAATATTAAAGAATAAATGTTCCATGGATTTTTAGAACTTCGTTAATAGTAAGGGGATTCCTATTTTCAATGGAAAGAACTATTTTTACATAGAAGGACATGATGATACCATATCTATTATCCATTGGATATAAAGTTCTAGAAACTACTATAGATGGTTTTACTCCTCATGTTGAGGGTTATCTCTTAAATGAAACTGGTAATAATAATCTATAGAATGATGGTAGATCTATAAATGTTGTACGTTCCCCCTTATATAAAGTGAATTCATGAGGGTTAAAGCAATTGGAATGTCTTAATACATCTTGGATAAGTTGAAAAATATTTATGAAGGTAACATGAAGGTAAATAAATTGAGGTTATAAGTTTGTATATTGAAGTATGGATATCTTAAAAATAGGTATTATGAATCTATTTGTGAGTTATTTGTACGAGTTAATAACATTGGAAGCACCATAAGAATATTTGGTGAGAAATTATAAGATTAATCTATTATGAAGAAGACTATAAGAATTATTTTGTATAAATTTGACACTGAATTAACATAATTAGAAGATAGATATCCTAAAATGATCACTTTTGATGATTTTCATAGTATTCTCATCACATATTAAATGATAAGATATAATATTATCAAGAAGAAGGAAAAACCAAATTGAGAAATTTCCCTCAAATCCATTAAGAAAGAAAATTCAAAGTTAGTTGTTATTGAGAAAGAAGTTAGTGATTTTGATTCAGAAGATGAAGTAATTAATAATTTCAATGAATTCATGTCTTTATTTTTTCACAGAAAAGTTTAAATTAATGTTACCATTAAAGTTCTTTAATAGTGGATTCATTGGGAATTTCACAAAAAAATGTCCAAGACTAAAGCAAAATGAAGATATTGATAACGAATATATAATTCCAATAAGAACATTGAAGAAGAAGGAAAAAATAAAATTCATATTCAAAATAAATGAATAATAATTTTTCTTAATATAAAAATAGAAACCTTTTATCCAAATGTGAGGAAGATGTTGACAGTGAAGAGAAAGTGGAAGGTATAAATTTCAATAGTGAATGTGTTGAGAAGTTTCTTATTGAAAAAGCAAATGATGAGAGTTATAACAGTGATGAAATTATTTAGTTTTAATAAAAATAATAGTACACCCATGTATAGTACATTTTAAAATATAATTGAAATAATGTCTCTTAAAAATTGTAAAGATAGAGAAAGATACCAAAAAGTTAAAGAAATATGGACAACCTATTAAAAATCAAGAAAAAAAACATAAAAAAATTAACATTGTTAAAATAGATTTACAATATGAAGATATTACTTGAATAAGAGAAAATACTCAACATCAAGCTATAAGGACGGTTGAGGTTTAATGAGAAATAATTTGACCTGGTACAACAAAAACTGGTTAAAGTTGAACAAAGAAAATATAACATCCGAAATTCATTTTCAAAAGTTGGTGAAAGATATAAAGAGTTATAATATAGAAAATATTATTAAATATCATCATAAATTATAATAAAATGTTTAATATATTTTTAAAGAGTATGATAAGAAGAAACAAGTCAAGAAGATCATGTTTGTAGCTAAAACAAGCAAATTCCAAAATTATAGAATTTTTGAGAAATCCAAATTTTATGAAAAAAATACTAAAACTAGAGAACATAATAAGTTTAAGAAGAAGTATAATATGAAAAAAATATTTCAAGAGTCTAACAAAATTTTGGTTCAAAAAAGGATTCAAGACTGATGGTTAGAAATATGTTGGAAAACAAATAAACAGTTCTGGACAACATGCAATTTTCAAAGAAAAAATACACTTCCTGTTGATATTATTGGTGAAGTAGAGGCTTTGGGTATATATTAAAGATGTTATGGTTCAACCATAATCACTAAAATAGATCTATTAGGTATTTAAGTTAGGGTTTAGGGTAGAGTCATCTCACTCAAATAATATAAACTCAAAATAAATATAAAAAATCTAATTTAAAGGCTGATAATAGATTTCAACTTCTATAAACTCTCTATGAGAGGTGTAATCAGCTTGAAAACCTTGAAAATTATATTTTATGATGTTTCAATCCCAACATTGTTTTTATTAAAATACTCAAAATCATTAATAGAAATAATAAAAGTGAAAAGAGAAGTATCTTATGGTTGAAACCACACTCAAAGATATAAAAGAAGAATGAACTTAGATTTTGAACAATGGGTGATATTAACATATTAATAGAGAAATGAAGATAATAAAGAATACAAGATACTAAAAAAAGGTATAATAACTTTTGGGACTTATGAGCCTCTAAGAATTAGAGTTATTGGATCTTCTATCTTTGGACAAGAAAAACATAAATTCAAGAGTACCATGTTTTTTGATGTGATGAAACATAATTTGTTAAGTGTTTATTATATATTTGATAAAGGAAATGAAATTGTTTTAAAAAATTATGGTTTTATAGTAAAAAGTATTAAATATGGAGAAGTTGTGATAAAAGGAAAATGAACAGGTGGAATCTTATTTCAGGTATGTTCTTCTCAAAATTCAAGTTATTTGAGCATGAAGAAAGAGAATCAATTGTGCCATAGAAGGATAAATAATTTGTTCCAGAGAAATATGAACAAGTTAACTTAGAGATAAAGTGTTAGTTATGTTCTAAATATTATTATAATAAGATATTATTGTTTCACAATTTTCATGAAGTGTATGTTCACAAATTTTTGACACAAAAAGTTTAAGATAGTTTTATCTCACCCTTTGGAGCCTATTTATTCTGATATTTGGGGACCCATGAGGAACCATTAAATAAATGGAGATAATTATTTTATTCCATTAAGTCACAATTTCACTTTAATTAAATGTATTATGTTTATGAAATATAAATTGTAGGCTCTAAATATGTTCAAAAGTTTCTAGATAAGTGCTGAAAAGGAGTGTGAATACTCTTTAAAAGAGATTAAAAATGACAATGATGATAAATAAATAAATAGAAAGTTTTAATTTTATCATGAGAAGTATGGTATTTATCATGATATTAACATACCATACACTCCATAAAAAAATTTTGGCTGAAAAAAATAATACAAGTCTGGTTGAAGTGGCTCGAACCATGTTAATTGAACATGACACTTCTTAATTCTTTTAGAGACATGCTATTAGAGTATTATCTCATATATAAAATAACCATTTTTATAAAAAAAATTCATACATGTCTCCACATGAGTTGAAATTTAAGATAAACCAAAGTTTTAAGTACTTGAGGGTATTTTTTAGCTACTTTATTATCAAATTCAAAGATTAGGATCTTAAAACTTTTGATCAAAGTGGTTTTTATAGTACCTTACTCGGATACCCTCTAAATGGTAGAAAATACATATGATAAAAAAATAAAACTATAATATTACATGGTAAGATCCGGTTACAGACTTGCTCTTGGAAACCACCCAGTCAACCGAAATGAGGGACAATGGAAATAACTCTGGAAGCTCAACATCCCCCAAAAAATACACCACTTCTGGTGGCAGGTGTGCACGGACACCCTCTCTACCATGAGTCTTCTCGTCTACCGATATATGTCCAGTGCCATTTCCTGCCCTTTCTACCTGAATATCTCAGATATCCCTTTGCACTCTATCATTCAATGCCTTGGAGCTAAGGAAATTTGGAACAAATGGGGCCTGACTCTAGATGCATCTCTGGCCATGGTTTCTAACCTTCCTGCTCTCCTGATGAACTGGTGCTCCTATCTCTCATCGAATAATGCAGGCTCACTTTGTACCTTGGCCTGGATTATCTGGGTCCAGCATAACGATGTTGTTTTCCATCACGTTTATAAACCTCTTGAATTCTGGGCTGAACAGGACACTTCATGGATTGAGGGCTGGAAACACCACAACAGACATCACATGCCAGATATTCCTCCCTCCTTTCCTCCTTGTTGGTACCCCACAATGGCTGGAACTCTTAAGATCAATGTGGACACGTATCTCCCCAAGGATGGATTTGTCTCTCTCAGCCTCCTGAACCGAAATCATCTGGGGAAAATCATTGCTGCAAAATATGAATCACATCATGTCTTTTGGGAACCTGCCATAGCTGAGGCTAACGCTATCTTGGAAGGTATGATGCTGGCTAGGGAACATGGATGACTTGATATCAACATGGAGTCTGACTGCCTCACCGTGATCGATTCCATTAACCACAATGACGACAGACTCTAGTCTTTTGGCCTCATCATCAGGATAATTATCTCGATCCACCAATGATTTTCATTATTTACCTTTTCCTTTACCAAAATGGAAGGAAAAAATGTGGCCCATCAGTTGGTGGCATCATGACAATTCGATGCCAACCAGCTCTGGCTGGATAATTTCCCTTCGTGGCTTTGCATATGTACGTCTGATGATCTTTATCATTAACGATATCTGTTTTCTCTCAAAAAAGTGATGATGTAAAAGATATATAAGATGAAAATGTTTATTTTTCAATTTCAACTTATGATATGAATTTTTTTATCTCATATAAAGATGATGAAGAAATTGGAATTAAAAAAAATCATTTGGGATCAAGGACAACAAGTTCAAACTAGAATAACATTGAGGATGGTTTCACATACCTCATTATTTTCATAGGTTGATACAAGATATGTGGAAGGAACTTTAGAGAATTAATAGTGGATTTATGAAATGAATAAGTAATTGGATTAGATTCATAAAAATGATACATGATATATTTACCAAAACCTGAAGATAAAAATGTGATTTGAACAAAGTGGGTTTTTTGAAAAAAAGTGAAAGAAAAAATGTAAGTTTAAAGAAACAAGGAAAGACTGGTTAATAAGGGATACTCATTAGTTAAAGGAATAAATTTTTATGAGACCTTTAAACTATTTTTAATACTTGAAACCATCAAAATCTTTTTTTCTATTTTTGTACAAAGGAAATATAAGATTTTACAAATAGATGTAGAGTATTCATTTCTCAATAGAAAGCTAAAAGAAGATGTCTATATTGAGCATCCAAGTTGTTTCTTTCTTTTAAAAGAAAAAAAATATGTGTTTAAGTTAAATAAGTATTTATATAGGTTGAATCAAGAAAAAACATATTGGAATTACAATAGGTATTCATGTTTAAAGAATCCAAACATAAAGAAAGGAAGAGTGGACAATAGAAGCTACATAAAAGAAAATCACAAGGTTTCTCTTATTTTTATTTTTTATATTGATGATATCATATTTTATAGTAATAATGAAGAATAATGTGAAGAGTTTTCCAAAGAGATGAATATTTTTTTGAAATTTATATGCAGGGATAAATGAGGTGCTTTCCTAGCTTGGAAATATCTCAAGAGAAGGATCAAATTTTCCTATCATAAGAAAAATATACGAAGTAACTACTTAAAATATTTTCCTTTGAATATTAAAAACATGTTTTTACACTTACATTAGTGAGAATAAAAATTTAAAGGATTATTTTGGAAGAGATTTTGATACTAAAAAATATAGTAAATTGGTTGGAATCCTAATATATTTAATAGCCTCTAAAACCAACATAGTTTATGATTTTACACTTAGTGCTAGATTTAAAAAGTGCACGTGGAAAAGGAATTCTCAGATACATTAAGGGAACTAAAGACCATGGGATAAATTATGAAAATAGGGGAATGTTGAATATGTTCAGATATACTAATATAGATTGGACAGGTTGTGTCAATGATAAGAGATTGACATCTGGTAACACATTCTTTTTGGGAGAAATATGTGTGAGTTGGAATATAAAGAAACAATTTTCAGTCACTCTCATCACTAGAGAAGCTATGAATGAACCTACCAATCAAGATATAACAAAATTAATATAGCATAATACATTTTTGGGAGTCTTTTTTTTAATGTTAATCTTCTTATTTTCTTGGTTATAATAATCAAAGTACTATCAATCTCACAAAGAATTCAGTACAAAATTCAAGATAAAAGCAAAATGATATTAAATATCACTTCATCAAGGATTTTATAGTAATAAATGAACCAGACTTGAATTTTATACCTAATGAAGAGTATGTGGTTGATATTTTCATTAAACTATTGTTTAAGGATACATTTTAAAAGATGAGTTTGATTATGGGTGTTCACACTTACCTTGTTTAAGGATAATGTATGCGATTTTGTCCTCTTTCTCATCTTTTCTTAAGATATTATTTTTAAAAGGGGAGAAATATGACAACATAAATCTATCCATAGATATATTATTTTACTATTTAGGGAGATCATATATTTAGGGGGAGTTTTTAAAGGGGTAAGATATGATGTAATCATGTGCGATCTATGTTAATTTGTTTAACTATTTAATAAAGCGAGTGTAGGAACTATTTCTTACTGGATGTAGTAAATTTCAATTGTGAAAATGTGATGATTATGTTTTGAGAAAATAAATATGTTTCAAATTATTATTGACAACTATTTTATGGAAATCATGGTATTATTTTTCAATGATTCTTATTTCCTACATCGAGATAGCTCACACAGGCTTAGAATTGTTGGATAGTGATCTATATCTTGAGTTTTATGGATTTATTGATTTATGTTCCTTGGTTGAAAATAAAATATAAAGTGGAATATTTTTGATAAAAATTGGTTTTTGATTGTTTTTTATTAGTGAAGAAGTTGGTGAAACAGAATTAGGATTGTTTATCATGTTTTGTTTTGTTCCCAACACAAAAATTAGTACGTAATAGTAGGAAGAGTTAACATATATGATGATTATTTATCTATTAATAAAGATAAAAACATGTTATAGTAGTTAAGAGTGCATGTTGTTTACAAAAATTAATAATTAACAAAGTTGGAGGGTGATTAAAGTGACCTCATGGAGAACCGGTACCAATCGCATGAAGAACTAGTACTGACCACATGATGTGAAAAGTCATGGTTGATGTGCCGAATATATGAAGGAAATGAATTACCGATAGATTCACATGGTAGGTGAAGATAAAATAAGAATGTGAATGCATAAATTAATGTCAATTGAATGCATGAATAAATAAGGACCTAACACATGAAGTGTCACAACCCGACCCAGGTCGGGCTTGAGTCGCAACTACCCCAAGACAACCTCTATAGGCCAAGGGATGGAAACTAGTGCCGAAGGAACAAAAAACTAGAGGATTTGTTTTCCTAAGAAAATATACACAAACATGCATCCAGACCAATGCAAATAGTGTAGAGGGAAAATAAAACAAGATACAACACTAATAGTTATAAAACATAAACACACATCGACCTATAAACAATACAAGTATAGAAAAGTAAATTGGAAAGGGAGATGGGGAAAAAAATGCCCCAGAAGAAAAGTGCCACAACTTGGAAATAGGTAGAAAAGTAAAATTGTTGGGAGATCCCCACTTCTGAATTCCAAGTCAGGACCACAACACGTGGTCCAAGCACCCTGTATCCCTATCTCTTCTGAAGTCATGATCAACCTATCCATCGTCTACAAGGGCACAATAAGTGTAGGAAAAGACCAAGAAGGGGTGAGTATAAAAATACATAGTAGGAAGCCCCAAAGTCTTAAGGGAGAATCAAGATAGGTACTAAATAAGGTATAAGTAGACAGAACAAGGTAGACTAAAATAGTATAGTAAAGGGGTGCAACTCAACCTAATAAAAGAGTGAAGAATGATCATCCAAACACAAGGAGATAGAAATGGTGAGAAGATGAACTTCTCATTTAGTCTACACTATCTACAGTAGAAGAGTAGTCTCACCCAACCACAAGAAGTTAGATACAGAAGGCATGTGGAATACCTTTCAGCTCTTTTCCTCTCCTAGAAGGTGAGTAAACAAAACCCAATGAGTGGGTACAAAAAACAAGATATATATATATATATATATATATATTCTTAGTCAAGAAACCCAAATGAGAGAGAAATGGGATCTCTATCACACTAGATCATCCCATGAAAATTGAGTATACAAATTTCCTTGAAGTAACCACCAATGCCTAACATATCACATGTCTGATCTGAATTTTAAGTCAAAGGGACTCAATCACCACACCTTGATACTATCTACTTTGGGTGGGTCTGTCTCGCCTGCATGATTTCAGGTCACATCATAAGGATGTATCTTAGTGGGAAAAGCTCTCATATTTCTTGAGATTCCAAATTCACATCAAATAACATATCGTCACTATGACTTACAATTGAGAGATTATGTATCAAGGTCAAGGACTCATGGACAACTCAATTGCAGGGTACCAATCTAGTGTCATCGAGGACCCATCCCTAGGATAACTGGAGGGTTCCACTCAAGAAATATTGAGGAACCATGTACAGAATGGTGGGAGGATTCCACTATAGTATCATTGAGGACCCATCCCTAGCCCGGATCGAGGGTTCTACTCGAAACTGCCATTGGGGACCACTGTGCAGCCCAACTGGAGGTAAGCCCGAAACTGCTCTGGCTATCCCTACTGGATGGTATCTATTGGTAAAACACTACTTTATTCATAGAGTGTCACCCTAGATAGGAATCACACCCATAACATCTCAAATATTAACTCATAAGCCACTATATAGGGAACCACCACATTCTACATGAAAAAAACTCAGGATAGGCTACACGCACACCAAAATCTGAGTCCCAAAGACTAAGATGTGAGAGATAGAAGATCCATAAAGTGGTACACAATGTGTGTGGGAACCACATGTCGTGTGACCCACCTCATCGCCTGGACCTATACCTAACCATTCTTAGGTACTAAACTACGAAAAAGTACCCCTAGGCATTCCAGATTACTCCTAGAGTACTTAACATACCAAGTCAAAAGGCTGACAAGAACATGATTCTCATTGTTGTTCTAGAGGGACAAACGTGTTATTATGTTAGCACACCTCCACAAATGGCTTAAGAAAAATTGACCACATCTCTTTATAAATCTTCTCCACTCTGACAAGAGTAGATGTTAACCCATGCTATGGGTTCTCTTCAAACACGTCAAAAGAATCTTCCACTGATATTGCTTCATGTTTCCACATTTAAAGAGATTGTAAATAAGGTTTCACACTTCCAAACGTATCACGACATTGTGATCCTTGCAAGAAAACATACAAGATCAACTATTCATTCACCCCAAATAGACATCTAATGGAAATGTCACACGTCGCTGAATCATGCTCAAAAGATGTCATATGGGGACCATGTCTCGATCCTGAAAACAATTATATGAATCACTTCATTGTGATCCTCTCGAAAAAAACATAGAATGGATTACTCATTTGTCCAAAATAAATACTCGGTGAAAAAGTTGTATTTCACTACAAAGTGTGCGAACTAGACCCCATGGGGCCCACACTTCAACTTTAGTTTAAACACCTGAAAGTCATATCGAAAATTTTAACCAAGGATAAGGTTCTCACAACTATTGATAATGCATTGAATGTACACCACATATAGGTTTCATGTCTAAAACAAGAATTTATAATAATAATAATAATAATATTATTATTAAATCTAGACGTTTCATGTATCTGAACAACAAAACCCAAACTTAAAAGTCATGAATAGATGTTATGAGATATATTCTTTTTAATTTTTTTGATGTCTGGTGTTTTGAACTACATTAATATTAGCCTGAGCTATACGTAGCACTGTATTATATTGCAGTATATGCAACACTTTTCTTGGATTGCGTTACACACGATTTCAAGTTCTTTTGATAGAATTCACTTCACACAACAATGAGTATAGATTTTTTTCAATGTATAAAAGATTTTTTTGGATTATGTTATAAGAAAGACCAAATGAATCTTTCACTAAATGTAACACTGACTTGGCTTTCATTACACGCAAAAGCGACCTTCCTCAATAGCTTGTGTTGCACACAATATTGAGTTTCACTAAACAACGATATATTATTAAAATATTATGTAATGAGATATAAAATAGATATTATGAATAGTATTAAAAACATTTTGAATTTTATATAACATTAAAATTCATCTTTTATATTTTATAAAACATTATATAAGAACAAAATCAACTTTTTTGGATAAAAGAAGTATTTTTTCAAAAAAATACAGTTTTACCACCTTTTGATGGAAAACCCATTTGAAATCTATTTTTGACACATTTATAAGTTCAATTTGAGTAAATAAACTTCTTATTTTGAAATGGGGTATATAAATTTGTTTTTTTTGAATTTTTGGTATTTTTCTGATAAAATTCAAATTTTAATGAACAGTAAAAAATTCTGCATTTTAAATCAAACCTGCCTTTTCTTCTAAATTATTTATCTAGTTAGATTTTCATTTTAATTGGTTTTAAAGTGTAATTGGATTATGGTTTTATCATTGAATCTCATTTTGTTCATTGGAAGTAATTTCATATTTAAATTGGACATAAACACATGATAATCTTTTGATAAGTTTTTACTTCTTAAAAACCCGCTTTTTGGTTTTGACAACAAGAATTAATATTAAATTAATTTTTTCCAATTGTGTGTTTTGAATTATAAAAAATGTATTACATATTTGGAATCAGTGGGTACAAATTATGTTAATAGTTTACTATTATTTTCTGATATTATGAATAGTAACTACGGTAATTTTAATTTACCAAAGTTAAAGGTAAATCAGGTAAATTAGTGTAACAAATAATATTATAAGGACAAAAAATTATCCAAAAACTTGACAAGATCCTATTTTATTAATACAATTATACCTTTAACATATTAGGATAGAAAATTATTCATTTAATTCCTACATGACAACAAAAATTACATAAATATTAATAAAACTAATGAAAGTGACAAAATGTCAAACTCACATTTCTTGTAAGAATAATTATTTTAATATAGGTATAACCAGGTGATATCCTCCAAAGTAAATAGTCCTTGGAAATATAAAAGAAGTAAATACATCATGGTAATTTATTTTTAATTTTTAGGAAATAAATAATTACCTTAAATTCAAATATTTGCTGATTTAAAAAATTAATTAATTAATAAGAAATCAATGATTTTTTATTAAAATATTAATAACCATAAAAATGCCCAAAAACATGAAAATATTTTATTTTTAGAGTATATATAAACTATAAGAATCTAATGGTAGAATTATGGACCATTTGGATCCTTATAAAATTTATTAGAACAATTATATTATTTTATTTAAAGTGATGCTAAAATTGTCACATTCATACTTTAATAAGTATAAATTTTTTAATGTTGGGTTCTAAAGCAGATAAATTCAGATAAATATATTGTTTTTAAATATAGTAAATTTATATTCATAATAGTATTTTACTTTTAATTTTTATTCATCAAATTATTATATTAAATAATTAAAAAATATTGATGTAGAAATTATTTTATTAAGGGAAATATTAAATATATGTTATTAAAAATATTAAAATAAAGATAATCTAGGATAATTAATTTTTATGATGAATTTTATAGCTTATCTTGATACCTTAGGGATATAATAAATATATTTTTTGAGTATATAACCTTATCTTGATATTTCTAAAAAACCATGAAATGAATAGTTCCAAAATTGACAAAATTGATATTTTGTTAAAATAATGTTTTATAAAAATATTTAAAAATATAAAAACAATTTTAAAAATATATAATAATTATGATATGTTATAAAATGTTATAAATTATTCATTTATGTTATAATTTAAATAATATAAGTAAATATTTCACCCTTTTAATATTAAATCATTGGTTATCTTAATTAAAATTAAATAGAATAACTAATTGTTAATTAAAATGACAATTTTTAAATTGAAATAAAAACTTGTATAATTTTTATTGGTTGATTATATTTAAATATTATAATATATTATCTTCAAATATATCTCATTTTCGAGGTATTTTGTTTTATTTTAAAATTATTATAAATTAATATTTTTGAGGCTTCCAAAAGTGCCCCTCACTTCAATTATAAAAGGGAACTTACTCACTCAAAAATTAACTTCATTTTGAGCCTTCAAGATCAACCATACCCTTCCCATTTACCTTATAAACTTCCACATAAACATTATATAGGACCTGGTATTCTTTAAAGACAAACTCTAGTGCTCTACGAGGTGATTTAGAGGGGACACATCGAAGAAGAGGTATTCTCATTTACCGATTCTCTCAAACTTATTTCTTCTTATACTTCACCCTCATGAGTTGTTTCATTATAAATTAATAAATATAGTAATAATTATATACTTATAAGTTATTATGATTATGAAACAACCATATTCCACCTTCTACCCATCCTAAGAAAAATGAAATCACCACGCGTGCGTACGTACGACTTACTGTCTCCGCGTCGTGGTGTAATCTGTTTTTCACCACCACCTTACCTGGATAGGTAAAATGATTAAAGTAATAACTATATATTATTTTTATAACATGATATTTATTCTTATAATTTATACACCATCCAATTCAAAACCATTCAATAACTATTCGAATGATATCGTCGCTCGTGCGTATGTACGACCTACCATCTCCACGTTGCGAAATGATTATTTCTACATGATATTCATTAAATAATGATTAAATAAATGTATAGAGTGAATAAAATGGTATATATTATGTTAATATCATTTTATAATGATATAAATATTACCTAATAAGAAGAACCATAACTTATTCGACAAAACATTCATAAAAACATAAAGTAGTTAACACCCAAATAATGAGTAACAATGAAATGTTACTAAAAAACGATGATAATATGATCATATAGGATATCATAAAATGAATATTCTTCTATAAGAAGTAAATAAAATTATTTAAATCATTATACAATAGGTTTGGATACTTATAAATCATATCATACCTAAGGTAAGGGATTATTTTTTCTCACTTTTATTTATATGGGACATATGCCTTATACACCATATAATTTTTGTGTGTGATGTTTATGTTACCCATGAATGTTATTATTATTATTATTATTAATTTTATTATATTTAAATGTTCATATAACTTTCCTTATTTTATGATGCATACGATTCGATAGATTATAAACTGGTAAGGGAAAATTTTGCAATCTCATTTTTATCTGAGATTTTTTATACGTAAGTATTTACTGGGGATATATTTATCATCCATGTCCATTTTTTATACTTTTTTTATAAAATGTTTACTATTCTTATATTCATGTTTAAAGTAATTTTTAACCATTTTTTACTTTTACTATATGGTATGAAAGGAATCTTTCATTTGTTTACCATACGATGTATTTTTTGTCTTTTTTGGAAATAGTATGAGTGGAATGTTTTTTTACTTATAAAACATGAATGGATTTTTACATATTCATAATGCCTTATTTACATGAATATTAATATACAAATTTTCAATATTTTCAACTAAATTATTTTATTTTAAAATTTCATGGTATTTTGATAAAAGAAAACATTTTTGAAGAAGAAAGGATATTTTCCTATGGAATTAAGATCAAGTGTTTTATCAAAATTATTTTCCATATAAGATGACATAGGGTTATATTTCTATCCCTATTATTAATTTTATCTGATTTTTTATGATGGAATTATTTTTATTAAATCCATTTATTTTATATGTGTTATGATGGAATGATGTTTAAGAAACCCATTTTATTTCATGGGTTATGCTATGATTAATGATTTATGTTTTTATGGAACATGTATGAATGATTTAACTATGATATGGGTGGGACCAGTATCTCCGTCCAATGAATTGAGTAAAGATTTAACATGAATGTAATGGAGAGTAAATCCTATTTAGTAATACAGGGTTGGAATGACAAGTAAATCCGGTTCAGTAATAGATGGTTGGAATGAAAAATAAACCCATTTCAGTGAAGGACATTTTTCACTATGATGGTCTTGGAATAAATTCCTTGGATACTATAGAAATCATATTATGTGTTTATTTGTTTGACATAATTCCATGTTTTATGTAAATGCTATGTTATCATGGTCGTGTTCACTTATGATTTATGCCTTACAAACTGTCAAGATTTATTTCATGACTCAAGATTTTGATATTTAAACTTTATGTTCATGTTTTTACATTCCAATGTTTATGGTTTGTTTTATGTTATCAATGATTATATTTACTTAGAATTTGAGCTCACCCTTTTTATTTTTTATTTTCCCTAGGATATAAAGAAAGGTTTTAGGTATGAAAACTAATGGAAAATATCTTTATGGGAGATGTTGAAGATCTTTAACCAATCTAGAAGAATGTGTTATGATTTTAAAAAGACACTAAAATAATATGGTGTTTGGGTGTATTTTTTGGTCATGTATTAAGTATTCCAAAAAAATAATGTAATGTCCATGTACATCAAGCTTGGGTCTCTATAGTTGGTATTAGAGTGAAGGTTTAATCAACCTTTGGAAACTAGGATGCAAAAAATTTAGTGAGATCCCATGAGATATTTCTAAGATATTTCTAGGGATGTCCCAAAGGATAAGTCAAGTATAGGTTACAATCCTAGAGTTTTTGTGATAATCATGAATAACCAAGGATTAAACCTAAGATATCATATATTGAAATATTATAAGTAATTTACCTTACTTATGTGTTTTTTATCTCTGATATGTATTTCTAACTCTTTGATTTATGGTCTTAGTCAATAACCAAAAATATATAGAACATAGTATCAAATGTAGAAATTATGGGAATAATGAAGATCATTTTTAAGTGGAAATATCATGAAGAGAATCATGAATATAGTACAAGTATTGGTCATACTATTGAAGATAAAGAGATTTTAAACAACATGTGAAAGGTATGTGATGTTATTTAAGTATTGTTTACATTAAACCTATGAATATTGAGTTTGAGAAACCTTAATACCTTGTTTATATTTTAGGAAAGATGAAGATGATTTATCCTGAGTAATGGTTTAAGAGTAAAGTTGGATGATTAAGGTGTATATGTTTCTAATTTCAATGATAATGTTATATTAATCTAGAAATATTTAAAAGTTTTTAGTATAAGTATTTAATTAAGGACTAGAAAGGATATGTTGAATAGTTTTATGGAGACAGAAAAGTGATTTAATGGTAAGGTGATATATTTGGAGAACACATGATTGTGGGGAAGATAACCCTTAATATTTCCATTTTGTTCAGATAATGATATTTGGATAAAGATATTTTATATTTGAATAAGTAAATTGGATGATGATAGTTTATTGGGGACTAATTACAGAGTTATTGAAAAGTGGGTTATGCTATCATGGATGAAGTATAAAACTTTTTGATACTTAAGGAATATATCCAATAAATTTTGGAATAAGGATACATGCATGTTTTCAATAAGGATATATAGTAAATTAGGTTATTAAAATGACTCAAGAGAATGCAAGATGAAGTCATTAAAATGTTTGGAATGTGACCAAGAAGATATATCTTATGATATATAGGGGATAAATGAAGGAATTCATTTTCTTGTTATATGACCTTTCTTGTAATTGTTTTTTTATACTGTGAGTTTGGACAAAAGTATTTTGGATAATACTAATGTTTGGAGTGGATTAAGTTGGACATCATATAGTATTGTTAATGACAATTTTTTTATATTTTTTATGGAATGTTATAGTTTTAAAAAAGAACAACCTGTAGGATGGGTGACAACTTGTCACGTAAAAAAAAGGTAGTAGGAATCAAACCCACATCCAAAGTACAGTAGGACTTTATTGCCTAACACTTGCCTATGATAAGTCCTTGGTTAGTATAAATTAGTTTTATTTTATTGAAGCAGTATGATAAATGAAGTATAAGTACATTTTTGGAACCATATATGATTAATCTCACTATAGGTGGACTTATGCATATTCGATTAATTATGAAAAATTTAATGACCTATCATTTTATTA
This sequence comes from Viscum album, assembly GCA_963277665.1. Lineage (NCBI taxonomy): Eukaryota > Viridiplantae > Streptophyta > Magnoliopsida > Santalales > Viscaceae > Viscum > Viscum album. The sequence continues at coordinate 860,050,331 of OY728146.1, forward strand.
CATGATCTGCTAAAACTTCAGGAATGAAAAATTCAACTTCATTTCTTTAAATTAGACATGAATTGGAAATTTTTCAAGGCACGAACAATAGTGAAATTGTACCGAAATCAAGTAAGTATTTATTCTCATGAAAAATTATTCAACTTTAGGAAAAGGATCTTGAAAACCAAAAATGTTATCCTAGTACATTCTTTTTAGATGAATCAGATGGTCCATTAAATCATCATAGATTTATGGATTTCTAGTTGTTAAATTTCTCTTAACCTTATTCTATATCCCTATCCATCGAAACTTTATAGTTAGATTTCTCTTTCATATCCATGTTTTCACTTCCCACCTATGTTCTCCTATGTGGAAACCTAGTGAATAGTTACTTTGGGTAATCTTTATGTTTCTAACTTTCTTTTTTAAAATGAATTTTTAGTATTCCTTTTTACTATGTGGGTTTCTATGAAATAAACTTTTAAGTTGTAAACATTTTATAACCCTGACAAATTTTGAGGGTGAAATTACTTTTGAGGGGGTAGAATGTAACACCCTGAGATTTTATGAGGTAGATTCTTTTTAATTTCTTTGATGTCTCATTTTTTAGGCTACAATGATATTACCTTTCATTATTCGCAATACCGTATTATCTTGCATTATATGCAACACTATTCTTGGCTGGTATTACACAAAATTTCAAGTTCTTTTGATATAATTTATTTCACACAACACTCAGTATATATTTTGTTCAATTTATAAAAGAACTATGTTTGTATTATGTTATAACCAATAAAAAATAAAGCTTACACTAAATGTAACACATACTTGGCTTGCATTACATGCAAGAGCGACCATCCTAGATAGAATGTGTTGTACGTAATACTGAGTTTCACTAAACAATGACATATTATTAAAATATTATGTATTAGGATATAAAATAGCCATTATGAATAGTATTAAACACATTTTTAATTTTATATGACATTAAAATTAAAATTATATATTTTATAGAACATTATATAAGAACAAATCAACTTTTTCATATAAAAGAATCATTTTTTCAAAAAAATGTAGTTTTACCACCTTTTGATTACACACCAATTTTAAATCTTGTTTTTGACACTTTATAAGTTAAATTTGAAAAAATAAACTTCTTATTTTGAAGTGGGACATAAAGATTTACTTTTTTTGATTTTTTGGTACTTTTTTCATAAAATTGAAATTTTAATGAATTATGAAAAATATTTCATTTTAATTTAAGACTGTCTTTTCATCTAATTTATTTATCTAGTTAGATTATAATTTTAATTGATTTTAAAGTGTAATTGGATTATGTTTTTATAATTTAGTCCCATATTGGTCATTGGAAGTAATTTCACATTTAAATTGTACATAAACACATGATAATCTTTGGATAAGTTTTTTACTTCTTAAAAACCCGCTTTTTTGTTTTGACATTAAGAATTAATCTTAAATTAATTTTGGCCAATTATGTGTTTTTAATTATGAAAAATGGATTCCATATTTATAATCAGTGGTTCTAAATTATGTTAATATATTTCTTTTATTTTTTTGATATTATGAATAGTAACTATGGTAATTTTTATTTACCACAGTTAAAGGTAAATCAGGTAAATTAGTGTAACAAATAATATTACAAGGATAATAAAATTTTCAAAAAACATGAAAAAATACTATTTGATCAATAAAATTCTACCCTAAACTTCTTATGTTCTATATTTAGGCATTTAATGCCTACTTGACAATGAAAATGACATAAATATTAATAAAACCAATGGAAGTGACAAAATGTCAAACTCACATTTCTTATAAGCATAATAATATTAATATAGGGATAACCAGGTGATATCTTAAAAAATAAATAGTCCATGGAAATATAAAAGAATTACCTAAATCAGGGTAATTTATTTTTAATTTTTAATAAATAAATTATTACTTTAAAGTCCAATTCTTTGATGATGTAAAAAATTAATCAGTTGATGAGAAATCAATGAAACAATTTTTATTAAAATCCTAATAACTATAAAAATTTCCTAACACATGAAAAATTTTATTGGACGAATATATATCATCCATAATCATCCAATATTATAAATGTGGACCATTTGGATCCATATGGAATTGGATAAGATAATTATATTATATTTTTAAAGTAATGTTAAAATTATTACATTTATACTTTAATAAGTATAAAATTTTAAATGTTGGGTTCTCAAGAAGATAAATTTTACTACACATATTATTATAAAATATAGTAAATTTATATTCATAATATTATTTTATTTTTAATTTTTATTCATCAAATAAGTATATTAAAGTACTAAAAAATATTGATGTAGTAATTATTTTATTAAGGGAAATATCAAATAAATGTTATTAGAAATATTGAAATAAAGATAATTTGGGATAATTAATTTGTAAAATTAATTTTATATATTATCTTAAACCCTTAGGGTTATAATAAAATATTTTTTTCTAGGATAACACCTTATCTTGATATTTCTAAAAATCCATGAAATGAATAGTGTCAAAATTGACACAATTGATATTTTATTAAAATATTTTTTTATAAAATTATTTAAAAATAATAAAACAACTTTTAAACTATATAATAATTATGATATGTTATAAAATGTAATAAATTATTAATTTATGGTATAATTGAAATCATATCAGTAAATATTTCACCCTTTTAATATTGAATCATTGGTTATCTTAATTAAAATTAAATAGAATAACTAATTGTTAATTAAAATGAAAATGTTTAAATTGACATAAATACTTGTCTAAATATTATTGGTTGATGATATTTAAATCTTATAATATCTTATATTTGAATATATCCCATTTTGGAGGTATTTGGTTTGATTTTCAAATTATTATAAATTAATATTTTTGAGGTTTCCAAAAGTGCCCCTCACCTCAATTATAAAAGGGCATTTCATACCTCAACTATTCACTTCATTTTGTTCCTCAAAGATCTAAAATAACCTGTCCATTTTAATTATAAACTTTCATAGAAACATTATAGAGGACCAGTTCTTCTTAAAATACAACTCTAGTGCTCTACGAGGAGATTTCGAGGAGGCATGTCAAAGAAGAGGTAATATCATTTACCAATTCCTTAAAACTTATTTATTATTCTAATTCCCCCTCAAGAGTTATTTAATTATAAAATAACACCACCAGTAATAATTATACAATTATATGTTATTATGATTATGAAACAACCATATTACACCTTCTACCCATCCTATAAAAAATGAAATCACCACGCATGCTTATGTACGTCTTACCATCTCCACGCTGTGGTGTACTCTGTTTTTAACCACCTCCTTTATTGGATGGGTATAATGATGGAAGTAATAAATATATATGAATTTTATAACATGATATTGATTATGAAATTTTATACACCATCCACTTCAAAATGATTCAACAACTATTCAAATGACATCGCCGCTCATGGGTACGTACGACCTACCGTCTCCACGATGCGATGTGATACATTCTACACAATATTCATTAAATAATGATTATATAAATGTAAATATTGAATAAAAATGGTATATATTTTGTTAATATAATTTTATAATGATATAACTATGACCTAATAAGGATAACCAGAACTTATTCGACAAAACATACATAATAACATAAAGCAGTTAACACCCAAATAACAAGTAACAATGAAATTTTACTAAAAAATGATAATAATATGATCATATATGGAATCATAAAAATTAATATTCTTATGTAAGAAGTCAATAACATTATTTAAATAATTATAAAAGAGGTTCAGATACATACGAAGCATATCAGACCTAAGGTAAGGGATTATTTTGTCTCACTTTTATTTCTGTGGGACATATGCCTTATACACCATCTAATTATTTTTTGTGATATTTATGTTAACCATGAATGTTTTTATTATTCTTATTATGAAGTTTATGATATTTAAATATTTATATAATTTTCCTTATTTTATGAGTCATATGATTCGACTGATTATAAATTTTTAAGGGATAACTTTTCAATCTCATTTTTATCTGAGATTGTTTATATGTAAGTATTTACTGGGGATATATTTATCACCCATGTCCAGGTTTTATAAAAATATTTTCATAAAATATTTAAAATTACTCTATATTTTTTAAAGTTATTTTTACCCAATTTTTAATTTTACTACATGGTATGAAAGTAATCTTTCTTTTGTTTACCATACGAGGTACTTTTTGACTTTTTTTGGAAAAATTATGAGGTGAATGTTTTTAACTTATACGATATGAACATATTTTTACATCTTCATAACGCCTTATTTCCATGAAGATTACTCTAAAAATTTTCAAGTTTATTTTCAACTAAATTATTTTCTTTTAATATTTCATGACATTTTGAGAAAATAAAACTTTTTTGAAGAAGAAAAGATGTTTTCCTTAGGAATTAAGATCAAGTATTTTATCAAAATTATTTTCCATCAAAGATGAAAGAGGGTAATGTTTATATCCCTATTATTACTTTGATTTTATTGTTTTTATGATGGAATTGTTTTTTATGAAATCCATTTATTTTAAATGGATTAATATAGAATGATGTTTAATAAACTCATTTTATTTCATGGGTTATGCTATGATGAATGATTAATGTTTTTGTGGAACATGTAAGAATAATTTCAATATGAGATGGGTGGGACCTATATCTCCCTCCAATTGATTGGGTAAAGATTTATATATCATGAGATAAACATGGTTTGAATGGAAAGTAAATTGGGTTCAGTAATATAGTTTTGGAATGACAAGTAAATCTGGTTCAATAATATATAGCTGGAACAATTGGTAAACCCGGTTCCATAAAGGAAATTTTCCACTATGATGGTCTTGGCAGCAATTCCTTGGATACTATGGAAATCATATTATGTGATTATTTTTTTGCCACAATTCTATGTTTTATTTCAATTATATGTTATCATGGTCATGTTCACTTATGATTTATGCCTTACGAACTACCGAGATTTATTTCATGACTCAATATTTTGATATTTAAACTTTATGTTCACATTTTTATATTCTAATGTTATGGTTTGTTTTATGTTCTCAATTATTACCCTTACTGATAATTTGATCTCACCCTTATTATTTTTTTCTTTCCCCATGATATAAATAAAGGTTTTAGGTTGGAAAAATAATGTAGAAGATATTTATGGGAGATGTTGAATATCTTTCTCCAAGCTAGAATAATGTTTTCAGAGTTTCCAAAGAACGTAAACTAATATGGTATTTGTGTGTTTTTTTCATGTATTAAGTATTCCAAAAAATTAATGTAATTTCTATGTACATTAAACTTGGGTTTCTATATGCGCCACCACTGATGGCGCGCTAAACAAACACTACATATATATGACACATCCAAAACATGAAGTCTGTATAATAATAATAATAATAATAATAATAATAATATTAATGTAAAATATTAATTATCATACCAAATGTTTAAGAAGAACATGCACTATCAAAGGAATATAGTTCACCAAAAGTGATTGATATAACATATTTTTTTAACCACATGGATTATTTTCTCATGGGTTGTGTGGTCTTGGATTGTCTCCTGATCATGCTAAGAGCTAGCTACTCTTTTTGAGTAATGAACCTTATAAATTATTTTATTTCTATTGGTGCGATTTTTTGTTTTGATTCAATAGAGTAATTTCTCCATAACCAAAGGAAAATTTTGTTTTAAAATGGAAAAACATAAAACGAGTAAATAACTGATTCACCCCTCTACCCCTTAGTGGTCTCATAGATCCTGACTGGACATTAAACATGGTTGATAATATACCAACATCCTAGAGAGAGAACATATATTCAATAATTATAATGGGATACATATTTAATTTTATGACGTTGATGCTCAATACACACAAGAGTTGGTATGAGGACACATTCCACAATTCCTTATAAAAGTGGTTGTTCCCGATACACAAGTACTACATGGGACCACTCAAGAGGTTAGAAAACTATAGATATATGGTTTTCTAATCACCAGGTATAATGATTCATTAGTGGTTAAAAATAATGATACACTTTCCTATAAGGAGGTGGTATAATGATCAGAAGTTGTAAGATGGAAGGAAAACAAGAATTGTGAGATTGATTCCATATATCAAATCCAATTATGGATTTTGGTTAATTTTTGAGTTGGCGTAAATCCCATTGGGTGAAAATGGGTATTCAAAATAAAATAGGAAATGAGATGGAAAGTGAGTGCTTATAAATACCTATTGGATAAAGGGTTTAAACAATATCTAGGAATAAACTATGATGAAACATTTTCTCCACCTTTTATATTTAAATCCATAATAATGTTACATGCTATAATATCATTCTATGAATATGAAATTTGGAAGATAGATTTCAAAAAATATTTCCTTAATAAGAACCATTATAAATATTTCTATATGATGCAACCTGAGGGCTTTGTGACCCCAGGAAATTCCAATCAGGTATGAAAGTTATAGAGATCCATTTATGGATTAAATAAAGCATCTAGGTAATAAAAAATCAAGTTTGATGAATTCATAAGAGAATTTGGTTTCATAAAGAATGATGGTGAACCATGTTTTAATAAGAGAATTAGGAAAAGTGATTTTTTTTGTAGTATTATAAGTCAATGAAATATTGCTTACTATAAATGACATACCGGTCTTATAGATTATTGGGGTATGGTTAAAAAAAATTATCCCCCATGAAATACATAGATAAAGTGGATTTTTGAGATCAATATCATTTATAATAGATTCTAAAGGCTGCTTGTACTAATTCAAGTATTATATATTGACCAGATACTGAAGAGATTCAAACAATCCAAGTGGGTATTTTTTCTTGTATCACATGGTATACATATTTCCAAGAAAATGTATCATAAAAAATAATAGTAAAGAGAGATGATGAGTAGGAAAACATAATCACTTTTGATAAGTTTCATCATATATGCTATGTTATATACCAGAAAATATGTTTTCTATACTTTGAGAATGGTAAGATGATATAAAAATGATCTAGGTGAACAACATTAGATTGATATTAAGGTTATCCTTAAGTATCTTATTAATTCTAAGGATATATTCAAGGAATATAGAGGAGATGAGGATCGAGTCATTAGGGGATAAACTGATGCTAGTTTATAAACAAATCATAATGATTTGAAGTCATGATTGGGATATTTTTTTAGTATCAACATAGTATTCATGAGATGGATGATTTAAAAGAAGCCATTTGTCACTAATTCTATAGTGGAATCCAAGTTTAAATAGACTTATAATTCAACCATGTAATTAGTGTGAATATGAAACTTCATAAAAGATATTGATGTATCATACAATAGGAAAGATGCTGTCAAATTGTATCAAGACAATAATGCAGTGGTGGATCTCACAAAGAATATAAGGTTACATCAATGGATGAATCATGTACTTTGTAAGTATCACCTCTTGATTGATTTTTCTCAAAGGTTTGAGTTTGTGGTAAACAAAGTTTCCATGAAATAGAATATGGATAACCCCTCTATTGAATATTTATCTTATAAGAATCATGGATATTATGTGAGAGATATCATATTGAAGGGTTTTAGTAGTTGGATCTAGTGTAAGTGGGAGTTCATTGGAGTTTTTGCCCTAGAACCAAATTCTATGTAATTAATGATTGATTTTATTCATGGATTTTTAATATTAATAAATTTATTATCACATAATTATTTTCTTATATATGGTACTGTATTTGATAAAGTTATAAGGGTATTTGTTGCACTAAAAAGGTCAAAGAATTTCTCAATTATAATGAGAACCTAGAGGTTCAATGATAATATTATTAAATAAATGTTCTATGTATGAATGATATCATTTTATGAGAAAAAATGATACAGTCTTTAAAGCGTAGGGGGATCATAATACATTGATACTTATTCTCAAGATGTTCATCCTTGGTAATCTCATAGACAAGGAGGTTATGAGCACTTAAACTTATAGTAGGAAATTCACATTTATATGTGTCATTGGATGTTTCTATATACAGATGTGTATAATAGTCCTTATAAATTTTGATTATTATTAATTTATATCTTGAGTTTCATGATTTTATGTATTTACATGAACCATAATGGCATATATTCATGGTGAAGTTGGGTGTATTGGCTGTTTCATGTTTGATATGAAATTTGTAAATATTGTGAGAAAGGATTTATCCCTTATTAGTTTAGTGGAAGTTGATATCTTAAAACTTTTTATAGGAATGGAATTTTAAAATTTAGTAAATGTCCATGGAGTTATTTTAAAAATTTCAATCCTAGAAATTCAAAGGAAGAAACATCGATCACACAGGTTAATAACATCAGAATGCATCTTTCTTGATTTGAGATATCGATATAAAGAGATTATATTACACAATGTACATTCATATGAGGTTGTTTTCCATTGAAAAATTAAATTATTTATCTTTGATTTCCCTGGTGTGTGACGAGTATAGCGACCCCATCCTTTTACACATATCATTACATGATTTTATGCATAAATTAACATCAAATTACAAGCCAAGGATCTTAAATTATAGTGTCTTGGAAGACTAGGTTCATAATTAAACATTATAAAATAAAATTTTATTTAATATCCACATTGAGATCCTAACTTACATTATGCTCATACATATATATAAGATAACTTATGGATAACATGAACACAGGGATGATCTAAAAATCCTAGTAAGGGAACACGCATACGAATAAATCCTTACCACACGGGTTATAAGGCATGAAATAATTATATAAAAAGGCATGAAACAAGATTGATAATACATAATCATAACATATAAAACATGGGATCATATAAACATAAAATAATAGTAATGTGGAAGAAACATAAAATAGGATTTTAACATGATCCAAGATCGTTGCACATAGAGGATGAGAAGTTAAGGTTAACCACCAAGACCGTTGCGCATGGAGCATGAGTCAAGGCTAACCACCAAGACCGTTGCACATAATATCTGATGAGACTAAAATTTACCCAATTTAGTGAATAACTATTTGGGTGAACCCATATTAACATGTTAAAGAATTTTTTTCCATATAATGAATCATACATAATCAATCATACATAAACATAAGGGTAACCATGGAAAGAAATGAGTATAATAATCATGTCATAAACCATAATAAATGGGTATATCATACAAGTGTACCTGAAATAAAGTAATTAAAACATACATGGACATTAATAAGGTAAAATAGGAATATATCATGGTAAGTGATGTCAAATATAAGTTACAACATGTAGGGAGAGTATTTAAGAAATTTTAGCATTAAAAAATTTTAGTGTGGTTTTAAGGAAAGTACTAAAGAGCATTTAAAATAGAAAAAGGAATAAAATTTTATATAAAACCATAAGTGAAAAAAATAATGTTTTCATAATAAAAATACTTATTTTTATAAAAACAATTATGGATTAAAATATATGATAGTGTTCACTTGAAATTGGGTAAGAATTCTGGAAGTTCCCTTAAAACGGGCATGCTTATCGGAAAAGAATTGAGAAGGAAACCACTTAAAGGGTGGAGCCAAAGCCTTATTTATTATTAAAGAAAAGTAAATACCTATCAAACTGGGTAGAGGGAGACCCATTAAAATTGGGTTCAAAACCCATTGGGCATAGGTACTGTAGAAGTACTGTAGCATGTTGTACCAGTAGTGGTACTGTAGCAATGATGGGAATTGTAGCGGCGATAGGTCACTATAGCGGCGACATGGAACTGTAGTGATGACAGGGCACTGTGTGGTATTGTAGAAGGTAGGTACTGTAGTATTACTATTCACAAAATGGGCCTTGGGAAAAAAATTTGGGCCTATGGGCCATGTAATGGGGTAAATGCCCACTAAGGAGGAAACCACTTAAAAATATGTAAATCACCAAAATAGAATGATGAATAGATCTTGATACATGAGTTTGTAAAATATACACAAAATTTATAATATTTACATAAAAAATAAATGATAAATTCATTTGGGTAAAAAGAATGATATAGAAATCTGAAGGAATATTGGAGGTTCATGTAGAATCCCTTACCCTGCGTCTGAAGGTGTTCTTCACTTGATATTAATGTCCTGGATAATCAAATTAGATTAATTAATTTATAAATCCAGAACCTATTATACATGTAATTTATTTAGTATAACCTTATCAAGTTCATTCATGGGCTTTTTTGGGTTAAGAGGTTCAATTTCATTGTTTGAGATCATTTATTTCCAAGGTTTTTATGATCAGTTTACTTATATACATGCATGGATAATCATGTAAGATGAAGATTGTTGTACAGAATTGAAGTTATATTTTATTATAGAAAATAAAAATTATTAAATGGTTTTAAAATTCATTTGGTTATTTGGAGTTAGGATTAGTCGTTATATAAAATTTTAATGATAACTGTTTGGGTTAATTGGAGTTTTTTTATTACAACAAACTCATTTTGTTTTATAAATTAATGTTATGAGTAAAAAATGATTCCAAAACATTACTTAGGATAAATTACATATATAATAATCTGTTACAACAATAAATTTTTTTTCATGATTAGAATTTAATATGTTAATAGAAATTGAAAACCCATCATCCTTGAATGTGATAAATTAACACATCTCAGATGATGTTTTTCGTTTTTAGTTTAAAAGGAGAGAAGGAAGAGACGATGGTGAATTATTACATTATAATAATAAAATTCTAGTACATGTAATTTACTGGAGTTATCTCAACCATTATATGAGTAGAGGTGAGGATAAAAAAGAATATAAAGGAACTTGAAAAGAAATTGAAGGAAAACAGAAGAGGGTTTTACCTCTTGATTCTTTCCTCTTGAGAAACTATTCAGGGAAGAGGGTTTGGTATTTTTATAAGAACAAGAGCTTCTAGACATGTGAGAGAGGATTATGGAGATATTTGATTAGAATTTTGATAAGTCATAAGTCATTAGAGGTGTGAGGAGAATAGGTGGTGAGAGGTGGATTTTATAGGGGAGGAGAGGGGAGTTTTCTCAATATTTAATTCATTAGTTCATCATTTTTCTCCAGATAAGAAATACTGATGATTCTTATGACCCAAAATAGTAATAAATTCATTTTATTTAGAACCAATAGACATTTACATCATCCATGACTGAAGCATGACACAAGAATTCATTTATTTAGCATATTTCATAAATTATCAAATTTCACTATTCACAAAATTCAAATATTTTAGAAAAATCACAAAAATTTACCCTAACCATTTTTAACATGTGGAATAAAATAATGATCTAAATTTTATTAAAATAATTTTATAGGGATGGGAAATTAATTTTTTCATTAAAATCATAATTTACTTGAAAAATATAAATTTTAAAATTGTAACTGATTTTATAACACTTTGAAAAATTAATTAAGGTCACATAAAATTATATTATAATCATAAGACATAATAATATTATCTTAAGAATACATTTTATAAAAATAAATTAGTATTTAAATTGTGAAATTAATCATAAAATTGTAATTAAATATTAATGACTTACTAAAAATACCAATACTATCATATTGTCACTTATAAGATGGATAAATTTTATTTATACTTTCATTGGTAAGGTTACTATTCACTTGGATGATTTATTATTCATAAGGGTCATATTAATATTTAAAAAGTTAATTTACGATTCACTAAAAATTAAGTTCATCTTGTTGGACTCCAAACATCTTACCGATCACAACCGTATATGTCATATTTTCAAAATTGAAATCACAGAAGTGGAACAATTATATTTAAAGGTCACACAATATTTAGTAGTTCATTTAAGCATGATGTGGAATTGTGTTTTGATTTTATGTGATTATACTATATTAAAAAATAATAATAAGGTAATTTCCATTGATTACACATTGGGTCATTACATTCTTCCTCCCTTATGAAAATTTACCCTCGAAATTTTCTTTTACATTCTATTATAGAAATAGGTGTGGATACTTTTCCTTCATCCCTTCCTCTAGTTACTATGTTGCCTCTTAGTACTTATGTTTCCACCATAGTACTTTGAACATGTGAGTAGTCTTTTTATGGAGAACTTTATCTCTATGATCAAAGATCATCCCTAGATGCTCCTCGTAAGAAAGATCATTCTCCAAATATACCACCTCTAAAGATAGTACAAGTGAAGGATTTGGTATGTACTTCCTTAATATGGATACATGGAAGGCATCTTGTACTTTAGACATGGTAGGTGGAAGTTCTAGTCTATAGGACACATCTCTGACATGATCACTAATCTTGGAGGGCCCGATGTACCTGAGACTTAGCTTTCCTTTCTTCCCAAATCTCATAAACTTATTCTAGAGAGATATTCAGAGTAATACCATGTATCCATGTTTAAAATCAAGGTCTCATTAACAATTGTATGCATAAATATTTTGTCAAATTTTGGATACCTCGATATGTTGCTGAATATTTTTCCTCTTCTCCACCATTTCATCAACCAATTCAGGTATTAGAAGCTTATGCTCACCGAATTCATCCCAACATGTTGATGTTCTATACCTTTTCCCATAAAGGGATTTATATAGAGCCATTTGGATACTAGAGTGGAAAATATTGTTGTAGGAGAATTCAACAAGTGGAAAATATTGGTACCATCCTCCTTTAAAGGCCGTAGAACACACTCTCAACATGTCTTCTAGTGTCTGAATAGTTTTCTCAGATTGTCCATCAACTTGAGGATGATAGGCCATAATGAAGTTCAGTTTAGTGATTAGAGCATGTTGGATACTTTTCTATAACTTTGTGGTGAATCTCAGATCTCTATAGGATAAAATAGATAGTGGTACTCCATGTATCCTTACCACCTATTTGATCTATATCTATGCATGTTGATCCAATGAGAAGTCCTCTCAAATTACGATAAAGTGAGCTATCTTTTCAAGATGATCCACAATGACCCATATAACATTGTTTCATCTTGGATGTCCTTGTAAGTATAATGAAAAAGTACATGGTGATGTTCTACCACTTCTATGTAATTATGTGTAGTTGTTGAACCATCCCATTATACATTTTACTTTCATCCTTCACTTACTGACATATGAGACACTTTTATGTATACTCAGCAATCTCCTTCTTCATATTTTCCCCCTAATAATTCTCCCAGAGATCTCAATACATCTTTGTGCTCCCTGGGTGAATAGAGAAGGTTGATCTATGTGAATCATTTAAAATATTTTTCTTTATATTTGGATTAGATGGTACACATAATCATGACTCGAATATCAATACTCCATCCTTTTCAATCTTAAACTTATAGGATTTCCCATTTCTAATAGATTCCACCCTTTTCTGAATCTCCACATCATCTCTTTAAGAATCATTTATTTTTTCTATAAGGGATGGTTGAGAAATAATTTGAGAAATTGTTGATGATTTTCCTTCCTTTATGATTCCCATATCCATCCTCTTAAAATCTAAGAATATTAGATAATTTTCAATTATCATCATTGATAAAGATATAGTATCCCTTCTAGTTAGAGCATTATCCACCTTATTTACCTTACCGGGATAGTAGTGGATTGAAAAGTCATAATTCTTGATGAGGTCTAACAATCATTTCCAATTCATATTATTCTCTTTCTATGTGAATATATATTTGAGATATCAGTATATATCTCACACTTCTCTCCATAGAGATAATGCCACCAAATTTTCAATGCAAAGATCACAACCACCAAATCTAGAACTTGTATGGGATAGTTTTTCTCATGGATTTTAAGTTACCTTGAGGTTTAGGCTATCAATTTATCATTTTGCATCAGAATACATCCTAATACCTTATTTTACATATTACTATACACCACAAAGAGTACTCCACTTATCGGGAGTGTGAGTACTAGCATAATGATAAGCATCTTTTTGAGATCCTGGAAGCTTTCCTCATATTCTTGAGTCCATAAGAACTTAACTCCCTTACATGTCCTCTTGGTCACTAGGTTTTACAATCATGAAATTTTATTCACAAATCGTTGATAATACCCAGCTAGACCCAAAAACCAGCGGATCTTCATTACAGATGTTGGCCCGTTCCACTCTTCGATTTCCTTTGTCTTGGAAGGGTCTACAAATATTCCTTTTCTAGTGATAACATGCCCCAAGAATGATAATTCCTTTATCCATAACTCACATTTACTATACTATTAATAAAGTTTCTCCCTTCACAAAGTCATCAACACATTATTCAAATTCTCCCCATGTTCCTCCTTTCTCTTGGCATATATCAGAATATCATTGATAAAGACTACCACAAATTTGTCAAGGTAATATATAAAGACTATATTCATTAAATCCATTTCAATTTTTTGATCATTAGTGAGTTCTAAGGGCATCAATATGAAATCATAGTGTCTATAACTCATTTGAAATGAAGTCTTGGGAATATATTTCTTCCTCAACTTTAATTGGTGATATCTCGATTGAAGATCAACCTTATAGAAATAACTAGAATCATGTAGATGATCAAAAAATTCATCTATCTGAGGTAGGGGATACTTGTTCATTATCATGATTTTTATTGAGATCATGATAATCAATGAAGATGTGCATTGATCTATCCTTCTTCTTAACGAAGAGGTCTAGTGAACCCCATAGGGAAGCACTCAAGTATATAAAAACCTTCTCTAGATTCTTCTGTAATTGATTCTTTAGCTATACTAGCTCAAAAGTGACCATTCTATAAGGTATATTTGATATTGGTAGAGATATAGGAATAATTTCAATTGATAACTCAAACTTCTGATTAGCTGTAAGATCAAGAAACTCTTTAGGGAATACATAAGTGTAATCCTTCATGACGAGCATGTCTTCGAGCATGATTCTCTCTTTTATATCAATAATTTGAGCAAGATATTATTTATCATAAGGAAACAATATCCACACTTGAGAAAATAATTCTAAATAAGATTCATCTTCCTCCATACACTTGTAAAAGATTAGAGGATGCTATGGGATG
Source organism: Viscum album (assembly GCA_963277665.1). Classification (NCBI taxonomy): domain Eukaryota; kingdom Viridiplantae; phylum Streptophyta; class Magnoliopsida; order Santalales; family Viscaceae; genus Viscum; species Viscum album. The sequence goes on from OY728146.1 coordinate 860,065,390, forward strand.
TGAAAAGTGACCTCCCTTTCATGATAGTTAATGTTGTATTTGTATAAAGATAACCAATCCATGCCTAAAATAGCATCAAACTCTACCAAAGGAAGTATGATGTGATTTTTTGGGAGGTTCAGTTGATAATGATTAACCAGAGAGGAGTTATATGCATTGGATAAAATAATTTCCCCATTTTCTATTCTCAAAGATAACTCAACATCCAAATTTTTAAGTGGTGATTGAATAGTTCCACTAAACATGAAAGATATGAAAGAATGCATAGAACGAGAATCAAATAGTACGTTTGATATTGTTGAATGAATAACCAATGTACCTATCACCACATCATTTTCTTGCACCAACTTATTATTAGTTATAGCATAAGCCCTTCCTTTTTTCTTAGAGGTTGTTGTTGATTTACTCTGACAACCCTTGGATTGGGGAAATTGTTCTCGTAATGCCCATGTTCCTTGAATTTGTAACACTTCACTACAGGATACGTTTTTATCTGAACCTTCCTTTATTATTCCATATTAGTGTAATTCTTCATATCCCTCCAGTAGTTCTTTTCCAGATGTCCTATTTCTCCACATTTTAAGAAATTACTGATTCCCTTTAGATAGTTCCCAGGATTATTCTTCCCATAATTTATACATAACGAATGTTCGATCTTCTTTCCATCACGTGATTTATTTTCTGAACCACCCATATTAGACTCCATTTTCCATCTTTTGTCACTAGGCCCATGAGAAAATTGAGAGTATCTAATATATATTTCAACCTTGAGGGCACAACATATAATCTCCTCATAACTGTCGAAGTCACAAATCAGAAATTCTTTTCATAGACTCGAATTTAGTATACTAAAGAAGCGATCCACCATGATTTTAGTGTTCATGAAAAATCTATAATCATATCATAAAGCCTTATAAAGTTTTATTTATAAGATCTGATAGAATCATCTTCCTTCTGCTTAAGTTTGAGGGACTCTTTTTCCATATTAATACGGAGGGTTCGGGGAAAATATTTATTGAATTTTTTTTCTTGAATTCCTCCCAATACATGAAATACTTTTACTCCTAGGACATCATATCCTTGATTATTTTGCACCACTTATCATCTTCCCCATCAAAATGACAGACCTCCATCACAACTTTCTCTTATTCTGATCACTATAGGACATATAATATCTTTTTAGTGGAGTTAATCCACTATTTAATGAAGAGGGGATCAGAAGATACACTAAACATAGGAGCCTTTGTCACATGAAGGATTTGATGGAAAATTTTCTCTCCTTAAAGGAGGAGGGTTTTCCACATGATTCAAGTTATTATTCATAACTTGAGACAGCATAACAAGTACATTCATGAAGTTTTGAGTACCCGTTCCCATCATGTTTGGCATATCATTAGGGAAATATTCACATTCCCTATCACATTTATTTTTTGAACATTTACTTATATTTCCTTTTATTAATTAAGAAAATATAGTTCAAATAGGGGGCTTTATTACTTACCTAATAAGCACAGATGTAAACATTGAGCATAAAAGGATATACATGTAAAAAAGTATATACTAATTTGTGATTCCATAGGTGTAAATATAGGTTATCCTTGATATGTTTCTTAAATTATATTCTTATGGGATATTTTTTTTATTCCCTAAATAATGGTTCGTAATGAGCTTATGAATTTACCAAATCATATCCCACAGGATTGTCAAAATAGGTGCGTAATAAGGACCATTGTCGTGTACCAGGTTATCCCGAGACAATCGTGGAACACCTTTCTGGACTTTTGAATCCTAGGTATATCTATGCAAAAACCATGACCACTTGTATTATCCATACATGTATTTAGTTGTTTGATAACCCACTTACTCTATACTTACCAAAATTTAGGGTTATTTTCTTATACTTTGTCTTATCCATAAGGTTATTACTAAATTGATCTATTCCAAATCTCTAAAAATAACTAGACCAAACTATGATTCTAACTATAGTGACCCAACCTTTTAAACATATCATTACATGATTTTAAGCAAAAATAATTATCAAATTACAAGCCAAGGATCATAAAGTCTATTAACATGAAAGACTAGGATCATAATTAAACCTTATAAAAGAAAATTTTATTTAATCTCCATATTGAGCTCCTAACTTCTATTGTTATCATACATATTCATAGGATAACTTGGGGATAACATGAACAAAGGGATAATCTAGAAATTATAATAAGGTAATAATCATAAGATTAATTCTTTATCACATGGGTTAGAAGGCATGAAATAATGATATAAAAAAGAATAAAATAAGATTGATCATATGGAATCATAACATATAAAACATGGGATCATATAAAAATGGAATCATAGTAATGTGGAAGAAAAATAAAACATAATTTTATCATGATCCAAGATCATTTCACATAGATCACAAGTCATGGTTAACCACCAAGACCATTGCATATGGAGCACGAGTGAAAGCTAACCACCAAGACCATTGCACGTAATGTCTCATGAGACTAAACTTTACCCAATGCATTGGTGTGATATCTAGGAACACCCATATTAACTTGTTAATGAATATATTTTCCACATAATGAATCATACATAATCAATTATACATAAACATAAGGGTACCCATGGAAAGAAATGTGTATCATAATCATGTCATAAAGCATAATAAATGGGAGTATCATACAAGTGTCCATGAAAGAAAGGATTTAAAACATACATGGAAATTAAAAAGGTAAAATAGGATTATATCATGTTAATTGATGTAAAGTATAAGTTAAAACATGTAATAAGTGTATTTAATAAATTTTAGCATTAAAACATTTTAGTGCGGTTTTAAAAAAATACTAAAGAGAATTTAAAATAGAAAAGGGAATAATCTTTTATAAAAAACCATATGTGAAAAAAGAATGTTTTCATAATAAAAAGACTTATTTTATAAAAACAATCATTTCTTAAAACAGATGATAAAGTGGACTTTAAATTGGGTAAGAATTCAAGAAGTTCCCTTAAAACATGCTTTCTTATCAGGATGAATTGAGAAGGGAACCACTTAAAAATATATCAATCCCCAAAAGAGAATGATGAATGGATATTGATACATACGTTTTTACCATATAAAAATAATTTATAATATTTATAAAAAAATAAAAGATAACTTCATTTGGGTAAAAATAAAGATAGAGCAACCCAAAGGAATTATGGAGGTTTGGGTAGAATCCATTACCTTAAGTATGAAGGTGTTATTAACTTGATTTTAATGTCTTGGATAATCAAATTAGATTAATTAATTAATAATTCAAAAACCTATTATATAGGTAATTTATTTATTATAACATTATTAAGTTCATTCATGATCTTTTTGATGGGTTAAGAGGTTCAATTTCATTGTTTGGGAGCATTTGTTTCCTTGGTTTTCATGATCAGTTTATGTATATACATGTATGTATAAACATGTAAGATGAGGATGGTTGTCTAGAATTGAAGTCATATGTTATTATATAACATCTATATGACTAAATTATTATAAAATTCATTTGGTTATTTTCAGTGTGGATGAGTCATTATATAAAACATTAATGAAAACGGTTTGAGTTAATTGGAGGTTTTTTTATCACAATGAACTCATTTTGTTTTATAAATTAATATCATGAGTAAAAAATGATTATTGAACATTAAATAAGATATATTAAATATATAATAATCTGGTATAACCATAAAAATGGGTTCATAACCATAATTGAAAACGGTATTAGAAATTGAAAAACCTTTATCATTGAATGTGATAAATCAACACATATCAGATGATGTTTTTCATTTTTAGTATAAATAGAAGGGAAAAGAGAGATTATGGTGAATTATTAAATTATAATAAAAAAATTATAGTACATGTATGGTAATAGAGTTATCACACCCTTTGTATGAGAAGAGGTGAGGATAGAAAAGAATACAAAGGAACTTGAAAAGAAATTGAAAGAAAACATAAGAGGGTTTTACCACTTGATTCCTTCCTATTGGGAACATCCTTAGGGAAGAGTTTTTGGTATTTTTATGATAACAATATATACTGTAAGTGGTATAGAGTCTTAGGGAGATATTTGAGCAGAATTTGGATAATGAACCAGGCTTGAGAGGTGTGAGGAGAAGAGGTGGCGAGGGGTGATTTTTATAGTGGAGGAGAGGGGAGTTTCCTCTATATTTAATTTATTACTTTATCAATTTTCTCAAGAAAAGAAATAGTGATGATTATTGTGAAAAAATAGTAATAAATTAATGTGATTTCTAACCAATGGAAATTTAGTTAATCCATTACTCAAGCATGATGCAAAAATTAATTATTAGCACATTTCGTAAATTATCAAATTTCACCATTCACAAAAAATTCAAGTACTTCAGAAAAATACCAAAACTCCACCCTAAATATTTGTTGATTTTTAGAATACAAAAATTAACTCCATTTTATAAAAATAATTTTCTAAATATAATAAATTTAATTTTTAATTAAAATCATAATTTATTTGAAAAATACAAATTTTAAAATTGTTACTGATTTTATAACACTTTGAAAAATTAAATAAGGTCGCATAAAATTATCTTATAAAAATAATACAACATAATACTATCTTATAAATACATTTTAGGGAAATAAATTTTCATTTAAATTATTAAATTAATCTAAAAATTGTAATTAAATATTTATGACTTGCAAAAAATACCAACACTATCATATTGTCACTTATAAAATGGATAAATTTTATTTATAATTTCATTTGTAAGGTTATAATTCACTTTTTAGATTTAATATTCGTAAGTTTCATATTATTATTCATAAGGGTAACATTACTATTCATAAGGGTAAGTTACTATTCATAAAAAATTAATTTTTTCCTATCAGACTCCAAACATCTTACTGATCACAACCGTGTATGTTATATTTTTGAAATTCAAATCACAGAAGTGGAAGAATTATGTTTAAAGGTAACATAGTATTTAGTAGTTAATTTAATAATAATGTGGCATCGTGTTTTGATTTTAATATATGAACAAACTATAAGAAAGAAATTTCCATTGAATAAACTTTCGGTTCTTATAGCTTGACACTCACCTTGGACTTTAGATAGCTCCACCTAATTCCACTGAGAAAGGGGTCAATAAGGTCATAAACTAAGTGAATCAAGATCCTTAATTAAATTTTATATGAATTTAATATGGAAAATAAATATTATTCATGTATGTAGTTTAATAATTATTCATGATTAGATTAATAAAAAATATTCAATCACTAGTTATTCCAGATATTTTATGTGATTTAAATATTTAAGAAATATTTAATATCTATTTGAGAAAATAAAATATTTATTTTTTATAGTTGAGTAGTGTAGTGGTATTTATTTATTTAAATAAATTTTCATTATTCAAGGTTTCGTAAATATTGAGGAGGAATGATGGGTTGAGTTGATGGTATAAAGAGAAATAATATATTAAATATTATTTTAATAAATGTTAATTTATTTATTCAAGAAATAATATTTATTAATTCATGAGTCCAGTGCATGTGGTTGTACCCAAATTTACCCAAGTTTTAAGGGTCAAGCGGTCGCTTGTAGTGAAGCTTGGGTTGTCGAATCCTCAGAGACCTAAGAAGAACCTTTAGACACTCAATAAAAAGAGATGGATTTTTGGATATGAAGTGGCCAACTTGGGTTGACTTTAGATGTTTTTTAAAGATCACTGAAAGATATATGTGAATTCAAATTATTAGAAAATGAGTTGATCCTAGGTTATTTCTCGGGGTGGATTGAATGAATTCCTTTTTTTACGATTTTAATTTCCTTAACTCGAGAAGGATTCATGCAATGAATTCAAACTAACCTCGTCACATACTGATTAAACACCTTCAAAACAAATGATAATCACCTATACACTTGTAGGATAATTTTCATGAGCACTCCAAGGTAAAGGATGTAATTAACACCTGAAAGTGGGGTGAATAAATTCAATAAGGAAGAGGAAGAATAAAAATAATTGAATAAAAGAAACTCAATTAAATGAAATTAATAACATTTAGGGCGTGAGAAATAACATTCAATCCATCCCCTTGCTACTCCCTTGGATCAAACCATAAAACAGCTACCCCTCCATTGATGACAAGTTCTCAACAGAAGCGGAAAGTAGACTTACGAGGGTGGAATTGAAGAAGTAAAAACAACAAAAATAACGATCACTCCACCATTGTGTGAACAAAATCACAAGGTTTTTTGTGAATAAATTTACACCTTGAGGCAACAGTATCAAGGTTATAAGGAGAAGAATATAACAATAGAAGAAGAAGAACTTTTATTGAAGACTAAGGTGATTCGAACAACTTACATGAGAAGGAAGAACATTACAAAGGAAAATTGTCATAATAACATTACAATGAAAATAAAGCACCAAGATCCTCAAATCCTCCATCCCTAATGCCTTAAATAGTAATTTTGGAAGTCTTTGGCCGAGATCCCATAATGCCATGTGCATTTAATTAATTTTTTTGGAGAAAGGTGGGTGGACATTTAATGCATAAGAGACTTTTCAACTCTTGCCTCGAAGTGGGAGCCAACTTTCTACACCGAACAGAAGCGCCGAAATAACCATCTAGAAGGCCGAATTGGAGTTGGACATAGAATAATTATATGAACCCTAGGATTTCCCCTAATATCCTGTAAAAGCGCAGCCCAAAATACTTTGTGGTTTGGGAGATATGATTGAAATAGTGGGCTGTTTTTCTGGGACGTAGAATCTGGTCCAGAATTAAATCTTCAACTTGTACCGCCTTAATCACCACCATTGAGGACGAATTAGCACTGGATAAAGTAGCATTATTTGTTCCTATATATGTTTTATATCCTCCAATGAGTTTTGGGATTCATTAGGCCTATATTGTGGGCCCCACAGTCCGATCAGTGGGATGGTATCCAATCTGCCTTCTCCAGAATTGTTTCCTTTCTTCACAAAAAATACTCATCATCCTTTATGAATCCTCCATTGACCCCTGAATGAAAAATGTTCATATTTAAGTTTATATCCATTTCCAAAAATATAAAATTAAAATATGGATAATTAAATTCTTTGAAATCAGATGAAACATTGGGGCCTAAATTGGTGCATATTAGGCATGAAGTGCACAAATGTTTAGAATGGATGTTCAAAATTAAAATCCACTAAATCAGGCCCATAAGATCAAAAAAAAAACATTTAATACCATTAAAATGTAATCAAAATATGTGTTTTTATTGGCTAATCACACCCCCAACTTGAGTTTTTCTAGTCCCGAGCAAAATATATCTCACAAAAATGAAATTCAAATGACCTTTTCCAAAAACATTTTAATACACATTTCTCACCCAAAGATCACAGACCAAAAAATTATGAAACCAATCAAAATCATTTAAAACAAGCTATTTAAATAAGCATATCTCAAGCCCAAGCCCATTCCTTTGTTCAAATTCATTTCCATATTTCATCCAAATTCAATTAAGCATGATGAAGTGTTGTGCGTCACAATAGACACGGGGGTTCATTTCCATTCGAGGGAGAAAATATGGAAGTGCTAGGAGCAATAAAATTTTAATAATAAGATGAGTACTCATTTTTTATTTTCTTTTTTTTTTTGGTTTTTTTGCAATTTTTCCATGGTAATTGAAATTGAACTCAATCGAGTCAACCCATGTAGCAAGACATTGCCGATGACTCCCAGGCTCAAAGAACTTAGGGCACCAAGTGAAGCTCACATACTCGGGAATCATCTCGAGTTAACTCAATAAAAAACAAATTCAAATTACAACAAATAGAGATAAAATGCCCAACTCTAGGCCAGAAAACTTTGGAGTCATGATCCCCAAGTGCCGAAATCCACACATTAGGTCAATTCATTGCTCTACGCGCAATTGATTTTTTTGAATACTCATGTTAAAATTAAAATGATCGCCAATCCTATGCTATTTATTATGGGTCCCCAAGAACTAAAACTAAGACCCCACAATCTAGAGGACATGAATTGTGTTTTTTTTATTAAATGGATGAAAATATAACAGTGAAAAATCACATCAGACAATCGCACTTTCCAATATCTATGCACATGAACATAAACTTTCATTAAAATCAGAATCAAGGCATACAAAATTATTTGATATCCAATTTCAGAGTTTGGAATGTGTGTTATCATGTTCAAGGTTAATGACATTTTTCCTTCCACAAATTTTCATCTCCCCCCCAACTTGGAATACACTGTCCCCAGTGTTTAAATAATTGAAACATATAAGTGGTAGGATAGAAGTTCAATGAAGACATTGAAAATGAAAATTATGGAATGAAGTCACCTGGTGGTTGATGTTGAAAATGAATTTCCATGTCTCCCTTCAGTTCTGGTTTATCTCCCAATGGCTTGGACGGTTGTGACCAGCTTTTCCCAATGACCTATGACATGCCTTTAATTTTTTTTAATATATATATATATATATATATATTTTTGTATTTTTTTAACCTAAAAAAAGGTATAAATAACATAAACTGATGATACATTGTCTTCTCTTAAATTTCTGGGTAAGGTATTATTCAGGGATCACACCGCGTGACACGGATGAATACGATGCTCCCCTTTCATACCCATCCTTACTCATAAAAGAAGAACAAATCAACAATCTATTTTTTTTAAATACCAATAAAATAAAATAAACTGATGATACATTGTCTTATTTATATTTTCTGGGTAAGGTATTACTCAGGGATCACACCGCGTGATGCAGATGAATACGGTGATCCCCTTTCATACCCATACTTACTCATAAAATAAGAACAGGTCAACAATCTATTTTTTTTAAAAATACTAACAAAAATAGAAAATAAAATAAAATAAACTGATGATACATTGTCTTCTTTATATTTTCTGGGTAAGGTATTACTCAGGGATCACACCGCGTGACACGGATGAATATGGTGCTCCCCTTTCATACCCATCCTTACTCATAAAATAAGAACAAGTCAACAGTCTATATATATTTTTAAATAACAAAATTAAGAAGAAGAGAAAAAAAGATGATTCACAAAGATTAGAAACATGAAGACCACAGGTTGCCTCCCGTGCAGCGCTTTTGTTTAACGTCGTTAGCCCGACATGGATCCTAAATCAATCAATTTTCTTCTGGTTCATAGGTTGGCTATGTTAACTCTACCTCTATTTCCTGTTTATTGAATGATTCAATTAATGGTTTTAACCTATGACCATTGACCTTAAAAATGTTACCACTTGTGGGATCTTGAATCTCTACTGCCCCATGGGGGTACACATGATGAACTATGAATGGACCTGGCCATCTAGACCTTAACTTTCCCGGGTGTAAATGCAGTTTTGAACTATACAAGAGCACATGTTTTCCCAGTTAAAATTGTTTGACTTTGATATTCCTAGATTGGTAGGCTTGAATTCTAGATTTATTTATCCTTGAATTTTCATAAGCCTCCATCCTAAGTTCCTCAAGTTCATTAAGATCTAATTTCCTATTTTCTTTAGCTAAAGAAATGTCGAAATTCATTTTTTTGATTGCCCAAAATGCCTTATGCTCAATTTCAATAGGTAAATGGCATGATTTTCCATAAACCAACCTATATGGTGACATTACTAGGATGGTTTTGAATGCTGTACGATATGCCCAAAGAGCATCCAAGAGTTTCTCAGACCAATCTTTCATAGAGGGGTTGACAGTTTTTTCAAGAATTTTCTTAATCTCCCTATTTTCTAACTCAGCTTGACCATTGGTTTGAGGATGGTATGCAGTGGAAACTTTATGAGAAATTCCATACTTAGACTTAAGTGAATAGAATGGGTGATTACAGAAATGGTTTCAACGATCACTTATTATAGCCCTCGGAATTCCAAATCTAGAAAAGATATGCTCTTTTAGGAATCAGATCACAACTTGATGATCATTAGTCTTGGTGGGAATGACTTCAACCCATTTTGAGACATAATAAAAAGATAAGAGGATGTAGAGGTATCCCTTAGAGTTTGGAAAGGGTCCCATGAAATTAATTCCCCAACAATCAAAGATTTCAACGACCAGAATGGGAGTGAGGGGCATTTGATTCCTTTTGGAAATGGATCCTAATTGCTGACACTGAGGAAAATTTTTACAGAATTTGAAGGAATCCTTAGTGAGGTTCATCCAGTAGAAACCACTTTGGAGGACCTTTGCAGTGGTTTTATTTGTAGAAAAGTGTCATCCACATGCCTCTCTATGACAAAATTTTAGAATGGACTCTTGTTCAGACTCGGGAACACATCTCCTGATGATTAGATCAGGACAGAACTTGAAGTGGTAAGGATCATCAAACACATAGTGTTTGACATCAGAAAGGAATTTCCTCTTAGCTTGGGTCCCCAGGAATTTTGGAATGTGACCCGTCACCAAATGGTTTACTATTTCAGCATACCAAGGGCAATCACTCACTGAATAGAGGTGCTCATCGGGAAATGAATTAGACACAGAGAGGTGGTGTGAGTTGTCTTTGAATTCCATCCTAGATAGGTGATTAGCTACAAAATTTTCAACACCCTTTTTATCCTTAATGGTTAAATCGAACTCTTGAAGAAGAAGGACCCACCTAATCAATCTATCCTTGGCATCTTGTTTTTGGAAAAGGTATTTTAGGGCCGAATGGTCAGTGAAGATAATGATGGGTTATCCTAAGAGATAAGACCTGAATTTCTCTAAGGCAAAGACAACAGAAAGCAGCTCTTTCTCAGTGGTGGTGTAGTTTATTTGTGCATCATTTAAATATTTTCTTGCATAAGCAATGACACATGGAGTTTTCTCACACCGTTGTCCTAAGACTGACCCTATAGCGAAGTCACTTGCATCACAAATGAGCTCAAAAGGAAGTTTCCAATTTGGAGATTGTATGATAGGTGGAAATATAAGAGTTGACTTGAGTGTAGAGAATTATTCCTCACAGCTTTCTGTCCATAAAAATGGAGCATCTTTTACCAATAGTGCACAAAGTGGTTGAGAAATAGAGCTGAAATTCCTAATGAACCTTCTATAAAATCCAGCATGTCCTAAGAAGGACATTACTTCCTTAATAGTTTTAGGAGAGGGAAGGTGAAAAATAATTTCAACCTTAACTTTATCAACTTCAATCCCTCTACCAGATACCAGATGACCTAGAACATTCCCTTCCCTTACCATGAAATGACATTTTTCCCAATTTAGTATGAGATTCTTATCCTCACACCTTGGAAAAACCTTTTCAACATTTAGAAGGCATCCCTAAAAAGTATCCCCAAATATGGAGAAATAATTCATGAAGACCTCTAAACAATCCCCCACCATGTCTGAGAATATTCCCATCATGCACCGCTGGAAGGTACCAGGGGCATTACATAACCCAAAGGGCATGCGCTTGAAGGAAAAAGTGCTGAATGGACAGGTGAAGGTTGTTTTTCCTTGATCCTCTAAGGAGAATTCGATTTGATTATACCCAGAGAATCCATCTAGGAAGTAGTAGAATTGATGATCCGCCACTCGCTCGAGGACTTGATCAATAAAGGATAAGGAGAAATGATCTTTCTTGGTACAAGAGTTGAGTTTCCTATAGTCAATACATACTCTCCATCCACTACTGACCCTTGTTGGAAGTGTCTCTCTATCATTATTGGTTATTAATATGATTCCAGCCTTCTTTGGAACCACATGGATTGAGCTAACCCACTCACTCTCAGTTATAGGATAGATGATACCACCTTTTAACAATTTCAAAAGTTATTTTCTCACTACTTCCATGAGATTAGGATTGAGTCACCGCTGAGGTTGACGACATGGCTTTGAATCGAATTCTAGAACAATTCTATGAGTCCCGATAAGTGGGCTAATCCCAGGAATATCAGATAGGGTCCATCCAATGGATTTTTTTGTGTCTCCTAAGGACATCTAGAAGCATCCTCTCATGATTGGATTCAAGAGAGGAAGAAATAACAACAGGAAAGGATTGATTGTCCCCTAAGAACGGATACATGAGTGATGAAGGTAAAACCTTAAATTCAATATCAGAGTGGTTATCACTTTACAAGAAAGGATGAGACTTTGTATTGAACTCAGTTTCTTTGTTCAGATTTCTTGACAAAATTGGTTCCTTGTGAAAAGAATTTTCATCCACTAAATTAGCTAGAGTAGTTTCATGAATGGGTATGGACTCAATGTTATTTATTTCTCCCATGGTATCATTGATTGGTGATTCTAGAAAATCATCAATAGAGAAATCTGAAAGGGATTCATGCCAAGGAGACAAATTTACCTCACGGGAACAAAGAAAATAAATCTCTTCTTGACTTAAACACCCTTCAGTAATTCCTTGATGTTCCTTGAGTTCACTATCAAAACTAACTATCCAATTAACCTCATAGATCTCTTCATCATCCCCAATTTGAGAGTTCTCATTGTAGATGTTCAAGTCTAGACTCATGTTTCCAAAGGTGATGGTCATATTACCATTTCAGACTCGAATAACAGAGTTGATTGTTGCAAGGAAGGGACGACCAAGGATGATTGGGGTTTTCTCCCTAGGACCTAATCTTGGGTGATTGTCTAGAACAATAAAGTCAGCTGGGTAAATGAAATTTTCAACTTTCACCAAAACATCCTTTAAGATCCCCTTTGGAACTCGAATACTACGATCAGCAAGTTGAAGAGTGACAGATGTGGGTTGGAGTTCTTCGAGCCCTAAATGACAATAAATAGCATAAGGAATGAGGTTCACACTGGCTCCTAGATCACACAAGGCTTTTACAACTTTGTTCTCTCCTAGTTCAACATTTATGTAAGGGCATCCTGGGTCTTTCATCTTTGGAGGAAGGGTTCCTTGGATTGTTGTGCTAACATTTGCTGCCAGAAGGACTTGGTTATTATGTGAGAATTTCCGTTTAAATGTGTAGAGGTCCTTAAGGTATTTTGAGTATGCATGAATGGTTTTAATTGAATCTAGGAGTGGAATGTTCAACTTGAATTGAGAGAAAATTTCCCTCAATGTTTCACTCAATTCAGGCTTGGTTTTCCCCCTCATGCGTTGAGGAAATGGGGCAGGTTGTGGGGTTGTTTTTTGAAGAGTTGTTTCTTTCACATTTTTATTAGTATCTTCAGTTTTTTCATGTGTTTAATTTGAATTTTCAATAGAGTTTGAATCTTCAGGTGGGTTTTGAACTATTTGTTCAGGTTTCTCAATTGATTTCCCACTTCTCAAAACTGTCACAGCCTTTAGTTGTTCATGAGTTGTTTGAGTGCAAATTGTCTCCCCCTTGATGTTTGTTGTGGAATGGCCTGTGTGGGCATGGGTGACTTTCCAGTTTTGATGGTTTGAAGTTCTTGTTTCAGGGAAGAGACTTCTGAGTTCATCCATTCCATTTGTTTTCACAATTGTTCAAGGATTGGGAGAGGGACAGATTGGGAAGGGGCTTGTGTTGGTTGGGTTATCCTAGGAGTATACTTTGGTTGTTGGATGGGTTGTTGGTATTGGACTGGAGGATGTTGGTATTGGACTGGTTGTGGTTGGAATTGGTTATGGTTTTTAAAATATTTTGTAGGGTAGGGGTTTGGTCCTTGTGGTTGGCTAGGTTGTTGGTTATCTTTCCATCGGAAGCCTGGGTGGTCATTATACCTTGGGTTGAATGTGTTTGGGTATTGAGGCTTTTGAAAGTTTAGGGCATTGAATTCAGCAGGTGGTCCTCCTAAAAGAACATCCTTTATGGACGGAATGGTTGGGCAGTTGTTTGTTTTGTGGTCATGTTTGTCACAGATTGTGCAAACAAGGTCTATAGTTTGGATTTCATTGATTTTCCTATGGTCTATCTCTTCAACCTTCCTAGAGAGTGCTGCAAGTTTCGCCCTAAGGCTTTCCTGTTCCCTAAGTGTATGCATTCCAGTAGTTCTTTGATTCTTTTTAGAATAAGGTGATGTTCCCCATGTTTGGTTTTGTTCAGCAAGGATTTCTAGATACTCATAAGCATCATTTGGGGATTTGTTTTTAAAGGTCCCATTACACATCATGTCAATGAATTCTTTGTTCCCCAGGCCCAAAACTTCATAGAAAATTCTTAGTTATTCAGGAATAGAAAAACCATGGTGTGGAACCATGTTTAGGGTGTCTTTTAACCTCTCCCATGTCTCATAAAATGACTCTCCCTCTTTTTCAAAAAAGTTTTGGATACTCTTTTTAAGTGAAATTGTTTTGTGGTGGGGAAAGTATTTCTTGTTGAATTCTCTTTGCAGTTAGTTCCAAGTGTGGATTGATGAAGGTATCAGATTATTTGACTAGTTATTTGCTCGATCCTTTAGTGAGAAAGGAAAGAGCCTCATCTTAGCTGACTCAAGTTGATGTGGTGAGCACATGGTTTCAACAATGTCATTGAATGCCTTGACATGAAGGTAAGGCATTTCTGACTCCATACCCTGGAAGGTTGGAGGGTGGTTTAGGACATGAGGATTAAAGACATAGTGGGAATATCCTAGGGTAGCATGCCTAATGCAAGAGGGTTCATTGGTCCAGGTAGGTGTAAGGAAGTAATTCATTGTTTGATCGACTGCATTCTCCAAATTTGGGGCTGCCTCATTTGGATTTCCATTTTGGTTCCCACCCAAGTTTATGAGTTGGTTTCTTTGAAGACCCTCCATTAAAATTGACTCAATATTTAACTCTGGGGTATTAGGAATATTAGGATCCAATGGTGTACTTGACTCCCCTATCCTATGACTTTCCACCCTAACTAGTCTGTTTGAGTTATCACGGGTGAAGGCAGACATGCACCAAAAGAAAAAAAGAGAGAAAGGGAAAAGATAGGAGATCCTGGGTGAGAATAGAAGAATGGGGGTGAGGAAAGAAGGTTTTTGTCTTAGGAACTTACTTGGTCCCCAGAAACAGTGCCAAAATTTGGTTGTGCCCAAATTTACCCAAGTTTTAAGGGTCAAGCGGTCGCTTGTAGTGTAGCTTGGGTTGTCGAATCCTCAGAGACCTAAGAAGAACCTTTAGACACTTAATAAAAAGAGATGGATTTTTGGCTACGAAGTGGCCAATTTGGGTTGATTTTAGATGTTTTTTAAAGAGCACTAAAAGATATATGTGAATTCAAATTATGAGAAAATGAGTTGATCCTAGGTTATTGCTCGGGGTGGATTGAATGAATTCCTTTTTTTACGATTTTAATTTCATTAACTTGAGATGGATTCATGTAATGAATTCAAACTAACCTCGTCACTTACTGATTAAACACCTTAAAAACACATGATAATCACCTATACACTTGTAGGATCATTTTCATGAGCACTCCAAGGTAAAGGATGTAATTATCACATGAAAGTGGGGTGAATAAATTCAATAAGGAAGAGGAAGAATAAAAATCATTGAATGAAAGAAACTCAATTAAAAGAAATTAATTACATTTTGGGCATGAGAAATAACATTAAATCTATCCCCTTTCTACTCCCTTGGATCAACCCATAAAAGAGCTACCCCTCAATTTATGACAAGTTCTCAACGGAAGCGGAAAGTAGACTTACGAGGGTGTAATTGAAGAAGTAAAAACAACAAAAATAACGATCACTCCACCGTTGTGTGAAAAAAATCACAAGGTTTGGTGTGAATAAATTCAAACCTTGAGGCAACGGTATCAAGGTGATAAGGAGAAGAATAGAACCAGATAATAAGAAGAACTTTTATTGAAGACTAAGGTGATTCGAACAACTTACATGAGAATGAAGAACATTACAAAGCCAAATTGACATAATAACATTACAATGAAAAGAAAGAACCAAGATCCTCAAATCCTCCATCCATACTACCTTAAATAGTCATTTTGAAAGCCTTTGGCCGATCTCCCATCATCTCATGTGAATTTAATTAATTTTGTTTGAGAAAGGTGGGTGGACATTTAATGCATAAGAGACTTTTCAACTCTTGCCTCGAAGTGGGAGCCAGCTTTCCACACCGAATAGAAGCGCCGAAATAACCATCTAGAATGCCGAATTGGAGTGGGACATAGCATACTTAAATTCAACCCTGGATGTTCCCTAATAGCCTATAAAAGTTCAGACCAAAATACTTTGTGGTTAGGGAGATATGAATAAAATAGTGGTCTGTGTTTCTGGGCCGCAGAATCTGGCCCAGAATTGAATCTTCAAATTGGTCTGGCTTAATCACCACAATTGAGGACAAATTATCACTGGATATAGTATCATTATTTGTTCCTCTATATGTTTTCTAGACTCCCATGAATTTTGGGCTTCATTGGGACTATATTGTGGGCCCCAAAGTCTGATCAGTGGGATGATATCCAATATGCCTTCTCCAGAATTGTTTCCTTTCTTCACCAAAAATCCTCATCATCATTTATGAATCCTCTATTGATCCCTGAATGAAAAATGTTCATATTTAAGTTTATATCCATTTCCAAAAATATAAAATTAAAATATGGATAATTACATTCTTTGAAATCAAATGAAACATTGGTCTAAATTGGTGCATATTAGGCATGAAGTGCACAAATGCTAAGAATGGATGTTCAAAATTAAAATCCACTAACTCAGGCCCATAAGATAAAAAATAAAAATTTAATACCATTAAAATGTAATCAAAATATGTGTTTTTATTGGATAATCAGCATGGAAGGTAAATAATAATAATAATCATATTATTATTTAGACATGGGGTTCACATGGAATTAAGGGAATAATAAGGGACCATGGGAAATTATTTATTCTCTAACCTTATATCTATATAAACTTGATTATTTCATTTTTAACCCTAATCATTGTTGTGTAAAATGGAAGTCTAGAGATAATTCTCCAAATCACTAAATAGATATTCCTCTATAATGATCTCAAGAATTTAGAGTAATTATCCTCCTCCACCTTATCGAATCTTGAGAGAACTAGAATAATCCTTTCAATATTTAAGTGATTCTTGTAGAGATAATTAGTATATGAAATAAGCTTCAAAATATTCCATGCTTGCACTCGAGGATTTCTATAGTGACATTAAAAGGTTCTTGGTGCATGTAAAGATCACATTTAGAGGGATTCCACCCTTGAATCCTTTTATTGTAATGATGGTATGATAAGAATTGGTATATTAAATATTCAAAGAAGAATTAATTCCAATTCAAGGTAATTATTAATTTATATAAATTAATTATAAATTATACCATGGATTATAGGGTTGTTATTCATATAGTTATAAGGGGAAATCCAAAGAAGCTGATGAATTTCAATTTTTGGGTACATGCCCGATAACTTATACTACACCCCATAACCTTTAGTCAATGTGTGTGGTGCCTCAAGAGCATCTTAAATTTTCATATGATCATGTCCAACCGATGTTTTTATAAATGTTTTGTGTGATTTATCTCATTTTTAATGGATAGTGATTTTTTTTTGTGAAATTATGGGCCTTTGGTCCAGAATATATATGTAATAAAGTGGATTGTTTTGTGGGTTATCCCTAGGGGGATATGACCAGCCTTTATGGCCTATGTGTGGACAGTGTGTGTGTTTGAATGTAATTGTTCCCATGAGTACCTTATATATATATATATATATATATATATATATACATTTTGGGTTTCCAACCTTATGTTAAAAAGATTTATTTCGATAAATAATTAAAAAATAATTTCCTTTTTTATTCCATACCATTTGACATGAGTTTCATGACATTATATTTCATTTATATGGTATTTATTAAGGGTTTAAGAGGGATGTAAAAAATCTAAATGTATCATAAGAACACTCCAAAACCTAATTAAAACTACAATCTATCTATACATTTAGAATGAATATAAATGAAGAACAATAATTCTATGACTCTCACCTAATCAATCTTGCCTCTTGACCCTTTTCAAAAGTGTTTGATTGAGATCAATGAGAAAATTTAGAAATAATCCTTCATCTAGAGGTATCCATGGATCATGTGAATCATACAATTCTCAGATAAGATCTCCCTTTTATCCAAGGTCTTCTAGAACCTTTTATTAAGAATATAGAGAATTAATACTTGGAAATATTTTCAACTAAGGATTTTACAAGGTCTTAGTGTGATAATTTTTTTTTCTGATCAAGTTTTAGAATCTCTAGATGTTAAGTCTATGGAAATTACAATTGGTAAATCCATATGGAGATAGTACACTAGAAACATGGTTAGTCCATATTTAGGCTAACAAATGATGTTCATCAAATGTAGTTGAATTGAACAAGTTTAGTGGATGTAGTGTTAGTTATCTCAATGGAAATTGAGTGGTGAAATTGAACATATGAAATTCAATGGATATGGATGAATGTATGTAGTTCATTAGATGATACAGAACAACGGTGGAAATTAATGGGAATATAAAGTAGGATTGTCCAATGTATGTGATTGGTAGCATCATTCATGATCTAAAGGGAGGAGTGATGAAAGTGAAAGAGGAAAATTCTATATATGGAATGGAGTTCTAGATGCAGTGGTGGTTGTTAGGGTGGGATGACTATGACGAAGACACAAAAGGGGGGTGAATTTTGTCCTTTTAAAAATCTTGATGGTATTAAAAAGTACCTCTTGAAACGAAGCAATCCTTTCCTTCTCTCTTAAAGTTGAGTGAGTATCAAAAATAAATAAAGGATGTATAGTGGTTCGGGGAACAGAAATACCCTAGTCCACTCCACCAACACTATTCTCCCTGAGCTTGGTGATTTTCACTAGTTGGTCCTCTTATCACAAGACCGTCCACAACTGAGTACAAGCAGTTGAAACCATACAAGGATTTTACAGGGCCTTATTGTTATTTTATAGGGAACAAAAATATCCATAGCTTAGTCTGAGAAGCTGAAACTCCACCACTACTATGTCCAAATAGCCGATACTCAAAATGAAATTAGATGAGATGAAGTTTTTTGTGAAATAGGTTTAGCTCACAGTTGCAGCAACACCTGACAGATGCAGATGATCTTCAATAACGAATAGAAGCAACAACAAAATAATCTTCAATGTCGAGTAGGCTTCTTCTTATTTAAATAGTAGAAAATATATCAAAAAATGTTTGTTCAATCTTCCTTCATCTTTACACAGTGAGAGAATATGAACGTACAAAGAATAATTTATCTCTTCAAAAGCATTGAGCTTTTTGTATGAAAAGTTTCAGTGCATTATTTTGAACAGAGTATTTACGTCACTGCTTTTATTTGTTGCCTATTTTATTTTCCTGCTAGATATATATATATATATATAAAGATAATAAATATCTAGCAGTTGTAACAACATTCCTTTTCCTTAGGATACTCAAAATAAATAGAATTAATAGCCTTCATAAATATCCCAATGAATATTTTAGCACCTTTTCTTCTTTATTCATGTAGAATAAATCAATAATAAATGTATTCAAAATAATTTGAATAAATCCTCCAATAACATCTCCATAATAATATCATCGTTGAACAATTGAAAAATCCCATTTAAATCCATTCAAACCACTTTAAATAAATTCAAAAACAGCTGCTAAAAAATAGCTTCACAATAAATCATGAATATTTGAAATCCATTTATTCAAAGAGAATCATGAAATACCTTATAAATAAGAATGATTTAATCCATTGCATGTGAGCCTTTGAATCAGTTTTAAGACAACTTTATAACGATCTTTAATAATAAAAAGACTTTTGCATAAGTCGCATAAAATATCACAGATTTAAAACAACGTTGTTGAAAAGTCAAACGTAGGGTTCCATTATGTAATGAAAAAATATCAAATGTAGGGTTCAACTAAATAATATATGGTTCCTTATCCATACTTTCATTTGTACGCAATGTAGTGATAAAAAAGTAACGTTGGGATGATAATCCATACGTTCATCCTTGTCAGCATAAAAACCCAAATGTAGAATTGATTAACCATATGTTCATCTTTCCTGAATGTAGGGTTGAAAATAGTAAATCCAGACTCCAACGTAGGGTCACTAATCCATAAAAGAATTTTTCATCACATCTCAGGGTTGATTCCTTACATTATGTTTATCAATGTAGGGTATGAACAATGTTTACAGAAAATGTAAACAACTTTTCTTCACACTTCACTAATTTTTTTATCCCTTTACCATTAGATTAATCCTTAGTACCACATGAATTATATTTAGAAAATATCAATATCTTTCTAATGGTTCAATAATTGAATCAATATGACTTCAAAATCTCCCGATATCTTTGAAAAACTGAAGTAATAAAATTTTGGAAAACTGTAGCCGGAAAACTACATTCTCATTCATCAGTGAATTTATTAAACATTAAAACGAATTTTTTAGCCTTAGATGTAAACTGATGAAATAAAGATAAACATATTTTCTTTCCATATCCCCATGTTTTGATAGATTATGACATATTTAGAATTTTCAACAAAATAAATACTATAGGTTTTCAAATATGTTCACTATACAGTTGAAGAACCGCTTCAGAAACTTCAGTGATTTTTTAGAGTATCAAAACATAATTTTCAGACTTCAATATAAACTAATTAAGTTTAGATAATTCCATTGTCTATACAATGGTATAATTCACCCACAAATCCATTCAATGTATCATGGGATATCATCATAATTACGAATTGACATTAAGCTCAAAACAACAATATCACTTGAACAACTTGTAACAGCTTCGGTGAATTTTTGCACCATCAAAACAATTGAAATGGATTTCAACATAAATAGATGAAATGAATATAACATTATTATATTTCCAATGTAATGAAATGTGTAATAATATGATCATTATTTCTTTATATATAAAATAAATACTTTGACGTAATAAATCTGAAACACTTGACAAATTTATTAGAAAACAAATATTGATGGGTTGAAGTAATTATCACACTAAATAAAAATGACATTGACAAGGATCCACTCATAATATCGCACTTTTTGATAATTAAAAAACCCTAACTAATTACTAACTTTTCTCCCCCTTTTTGTAAAGATTAAAAAGATATGATCTTGAGTAAATTAAATAAAACAATATATTTACCCTTTCTTATAAAGAATTGGAATTTGAGATTTAAGTAAAACTAAAAATTAATAAAATAAATAAAATAAAATTTGAAAAACTAAATTTTCTTCCCGATTTTAAAAATATTTAAAACTTGGAAAAAATTTAATATATTTAAAATTTGAAAATTTTTTTAACAAAAATTTAGAATTCCAATTTTTTTTAACATATTTAAAATTTGACAAATAATTATATATATATATATATATTTTAAATTTGAAAAATATTTTCTTAAGTATTTAAGATTTAAAAAAAATTATAAAAAAATTATAAAAAAATTTAAAATTTGAAAATTTGAAAATATTTTTTAATTTGAAATATATATATATTTAATTATTCTCTAAAAATTAAAAAGATGAGTTATTTGAAAATATATTTTCAATACATACCATAATATAAAATTTCCCTAAATTCATGCTTCCATAAAAGAAGATAAAAAGATATTATCAAGGAGCCATGAAAACATATATAATATTATTCAATGAATAACAAGGGTTTGCAATGAATATATTAAACCATTTAATTCATGCCATAATAATGAAACATTTAAACACATGCTAAATATTTAAAATAACTCTCCCTAGGACTAGGAATAAATATTGATGATATTCAACGAATTTAAATAAATGATTTTCAAGGAATTTAGATAAAATTTAATATATATATATATATATATAAAATAATAAAAATAATAAATGATTTTCAAATAATTTAGTTAAAAATAATTTTCAAAATAGTAAAAATAATAATAATTAAAATGATTTTAAATGTGTCGTAAATGACCAAAACATTTTAATATGATAATAAAATAATGTTTCACAAGAAACAAGAGATTAATTAATCACATGTAATTAATTTAAATAGTCCAACATTAAAGATATTCTTACATGAAAGATAACCATTTATAGAAAATATTAATAGAACATTTTATGGTCATTGATTACTAAAATAAATCAACAAATTAATTCATTTAATAAAAAAATAGTGTGAAAAGATTTAATTATTTAAGAATGAGAATAATAATTAAATTTAGAAGAATAAAAGACAAAACATTAATAAACATTTTCTCCCCCTGTATAAAACGGTTTGTGTATTTAAATTTAATATTAAAATTGAAAATAAAATAATTTCTGGATTAACCATTCCAACTATAATGAAGCTTCTATTTAATAGAATGAAAAATAAGAATATAACAAATTTTCATAATTTTCAAGAATCCATTTGATGATATAAAGATGACGTTCAATGGTGCATACCTACAATATATCAAATACAAGTTCCTTTTGGTACCCATATACTTTTGGGTCTGGTAGTGTGAGAAATTAATGATTTTGGTAACCAAATATGTTTATCTTGATCAACAATGTTATAATTAAATCTAGATAATGCTTTTGAATAATGAACATGATTAACACCACAAAATTGAGGTTTTCTAAAATAAAATTCATTAGCATAATTTCTATTAATAACACAATAAAAACATTTAATAGTTGACATGATTTTGTTGTTTGATCTAGGAACTAAATAATTTTTATATAATTTTGGTTTTTCTCTATTACTACCAATACCGAGTTTTCCTTTATGAATTTTTTTACAAAGAATTTGATTCAAATAATTCTATCCCTTAATAAGAATACTTTAATCTTTCTTCAAATTATAAAAGTCATCCAACAATTCTTTAATTTTAGTTTCATGCATATCATAAGAAATTTTCAAAAAATATAACCTTAAATCAGAAATCTGTTTTGAAAAATTTTCATTATCAATTGAAATAAAATCATAAGATATTCTAATATTTTTATGCTCTTTATTTTAAGGAATAAAATTTATCTTAAAGCGTAAAACAAATATTATTAATTTCATCATAAGAAAAACTTTTAGAATTAGAACTTTCAGAGTAAGAAAATTATACCTCATCAACATGAGCCATAAGACATAAATTATCATTTTTATTTTCTTTCTTATCTTCTAAGTTTGTAGTAGATTCATCATTTGATTATTCATATGCATTGATATTAGCCTTAATTTCTTTATTTCCTTTTCATTTATGATCTTTCATTTGAGATTTAATCAAAGGAAAGTCAGGTCTCAAATGACCTTTCTTTTTACACTCGCAACATCTGACTTCTTTCTCTTTATTCAACTTCAATTTCAGTTTTCTCCTTTTATACAGATTGCCAAATTTTTTAGCAAGATATGGTCATACATAATTTGAATATGAATGTCTATAATCTTAATCAAAAAATTCATCTATCGAAACATTGAGTGAAACTATTTCCTTTTTGATAGAAATATTATTTTCAGATTCTACTTGCATCTCTGCTTTGTACATCATCAATGTTCTAATAAATTATTTCATCCTTAATTATTTAACTGGGTTGGATTGTCGAATAGAAGTTGAAATTACATTCCACTTAGAGGGTGAAACTCCATGTACCTTTAATGTCAGATCTGGTTCTGGAATTGGAGTTCCCAAGATAGTAACATCATTAACAGCTTCTGTTAATCTTCCATTCATCCGAGTGATGCTCTAATATTACTTCATCCTAAATGTGTCAAATTTAATTTTTGCAGCATTGTACATTAGTTGTCTGACATTTTATGTTCCTTCATATGAAACCTCAATAGTATATCACATCTCATAGGCAATAGTACATTGAAAAACACGATAAAATTCATCATCACCAAGACCACATATAATTGCAGTCATCGCTTTTGAATTAATATCATTTTTAGCTTTCTTAGTAGTATCCCACTTTTCCTGTTCTCTAGAGATTTCATAAGGTTTGAAAATATTCATATAAAATTTGAAACCAGGGTTCTTCTAATATATATTCATGCAAAATTTCCAATATCCATAATTATCACCATTAAAATAAAGAGCATAGATCATCGACATACCTTCTCTGAAATTATCCCTTGATATTTTTCTTTATCTGAATCATTAAATTAGGATTTTTAGAGACAAAATAAATCAATAAATCCCTTCCTATAATACTAATTGTTAGGTCTGGATGACTATTATGAAAACACAAGTGGGGGGGGGGGGGGTGAATTATGTCCTTTTAAAAATTGTAATGATATTAAAACGTCCCTCTTGAAATGAAGCGATCCTTTTCTTCTCTCTTAAATTCCAGTTAACAGTGGAAATAAATAAAGGAAAAGAACACATGGATGTATAGTGGTTCAGGGTATATAAATACCCTAGTCTACTTCACCAATGCTTTTCTGTACGAGCTTGGTGACTTTCACTAGTTGGTCCTCTTATTACAATACCATCCACAACTGAGTACAAGAATTTGAAACTATAAAAGTATTTTAATGGGCCTTCTAGTTATTTTATAGGGAATAAAAATATCCACATCTTAATCAAAGAAGCTGACACTCCACCACGACTGAGTCTGAGCAGCCGATACTCCAAAATAAAATATATGAGATGAAGTTTGTTGTGAAATAGGTTTATCTCACAGTTAAAATAGTAACTGATAGATATAGATGATCATTAATAATGAACAACCACAACAGTCAAATAACATTCAATGTCGAACATGCTTATTCTTCTTTAAACAATAGAAAATAGATCAAAAAATGTTTGCAAAATCTTCCTTCATCTTTACACAGTGAGAGAATATGAATGTACAAATAATAATTTCTCTCTTCAAAAGCATCAAGCTTTTTGTATGAATAGTTTTAGTGCCTTATTTTTAATAGAGTATTTACATATCTTCTTTTATTCATAATGTATTTTATTTTCCTGCTAGATATATATATATATATATATATATATAGAATAAATATCTAGCATTTGTAACAACATTCCTCTTCCTTAGGATACTCAAAATAAATATAATTAACAGTCTTCATAAATATCCCCAATAATATCATAGCACCATTTACTCTTTATTCATGTAGAATAAATCGATGATAAATGCATTTAAAAAAATTTGAATAAATACTCCAATAATATCTCCTTAATAATAGCATCGTTGAATAATTTAAAACTTCTATTTAAATCCATTCAAACCTCTTTAAATAAAGTTGAAAACAGTTCCGAAAAAATAGCCGCACAATAAATCCTGAATATTTGAAATCCATTTATTCAAAGAGAATCATAACTTCCCATATAAATAGTAATTATTTAATCCATTTAATTTGAGCCTTTTAATTGGTCATAAAACAGATTTATAACAATCTTTAATAATAAGAAGACTACTACTGAAATCATGTAAAATATCGTAGATTTAATACAATGTTGTTGAAAATTCAAACGTCCGATTACTTCTTATAACAAAAAAATATCAAACGTAGGGTTAAAATATGTAACATATGGTTCCTTATCCATAATTTAATCTACACATAACATAGGGGTAAAAAAGTAACGTAGGTATGATAATCTATACATTCATCCTTGTCAGCATAAAAACCCAAACATGTCATTGATTAACCATAAATTTATATTTCCTAAACATAGGGTTGGAAATAGTAAATCCAGACTCCAATGTAGGGTTGCTGATCCATACGTGAATTGTTTATAATAGCATAGGGTTGATTCCTTACGTTACGTTTATCAACATAGGGTATGAACAATGTTTCGAGAAAATGTAAATAACTTTTCTTCATACTTAACTGATTTTTTTGAGACCATTACCATCAGATTAAGCCATAGTCCTACATGACTTATATTTATAAAATATCACGATATTTCCAATATTTCAAGAACTAAATCAATCTGACTTCAAAATCTACTGATATCTTTGAAAAACTAAATTTATAACATTATAGAAAACTGTAGCTGAAAAAATGCATTCTCAATCTTTGGTGATTTTATTGACCATCCAAACAACTTTTTAGCCTTAGATGTAAACTAATTAAATAAAGATAAAATTATTGGATTTCTACCACACCATGTTATGAGAGATTCCAACATCTGTAGAAGTTAAAAAAAATAAATACTATAGGTTTTTAAATATGTTCACTATACAGTTGAAGAACTGCTTCAGAAACATTGGTTATTTTTTAGAGTATCAAAACATCATTTTCATACTTCGGCATAAACTAATGAAGTTTAGATAATTACATTATCTATATAAAGATATAATTATCCTGAAAATAAATTCAATGTGGCCTGAAATATCATCATAATTTTGAATTGACTTTAAATTGAAAACTGCAATATCACTTGAACAACTTGTGACAGCTTCGGTGAATTTTTGCACCATCAAAAAAATTGAAATGGATTTAGACATAAATATATGAAATGAAGATAAAATTATTATCTTTAAAATTCAATAAACTATGTAAGAATACGATCATTATTTCTTCCGATATAAAATAAATACTTTGACATAATAAATCTTAAACACTTGAAAAATTTATTAGAAAACAATTATTGATTGGTTGAAGTAATTATAAAAACTATATAAAAATGAGAATGGAAAGGATCCACTAAACAATGTTTTAATTTATGAGGTGAATTCAATATTTTCTAGTATTTCCCATTGAGGTGATGATTTCTTTGGACCTATCAGATAGACTACTATGATGATCAGAGCATGATGGAATTCATTCCATAAATATCGGTCGGTTGCATAAACTATATGACCTATTATAGTTCACAATATATACCAGAGTCACATTATTTTGTAATGTATGTTTGATAAAATCCTTAATTAGTGGATAGAGTGTCGATACAACACCCACGGGTTGGAGGAATTAGCACTCAAGTATGGTGGTCGCAGCTTGAGCAGGGCCGGAATACCAAATAGACCAGCAACCAAAGATGGATCAACCATAGGGATCAAATCCTCTCATATTTGGGTTATCATAATGAGAGTGATTGTAGTTGGGAATTATTATAGGAGGTAATTGGTTGTTATTGTTTGTGATTCTAGGTAGGGTATGAGTGTATCTTTATAACCTAGACAAGTGTATGCTCCAATAAATGAATAATCATATGGTTCTCCAATGAATGTAGGATACATTTTTTGAACCACATAATCCCTTATGTCTTGGAGGTTTCATGGGGTATGAATTATTCATGCTTGTTTAATTGTTCACTATCTAGTGGGAAGGTATTTAATTTCAACTAAGTGAGGGATACAAAACCATAGTAGGGAACCTAGTGTGGTGGATGAGGTACCTGGTATTCAATGATTCAGATGTCGAGGACACAAGGAAGTTTCTATCCATTGAAGTATTTTCCAGTATTTTTTGTAAGATATATAATCTAGTGGTGATATTTATGGTGTTCATATGTGATTTAATATGGTGGAATTAGTAGAGGGTAGTTGTGTGATTCCTAACTAGTGGCATAAAATATTGTTTAAAGAGTGTCTAGTGATTAGTTTATGAAGACTCAGAAGACAAGTTTAGTTGGAAGACAGTTGGGCTCCCCTAGTGAAGATGTTTTTGAGTTTCTGGAGGATTTTAACTAGTTTATATGGAATCAGTACTTAGGAATTTTTGTTTTTGGAATAATTTTAAGTACCATTGTCAGTTTAGTGGAATGTTTCATTCATCAAGGTGGAATTTAGAACTTAATAAAGAATGTTGAAGGCTTCCTTGTATGGTTCTAATCCCTATGTAATTTAGAATAAGTGGTTGTTCTATGTCAATAAAATAGTATTGTACTATATAAGGTTTGATTTGATTATTGGATGAAAAGAAGATTCATAATTTCGAGGATGTGGGTTTTCTTATTCTCAAGAGTTTGTAAGTTCCATTTGAACAGTGATTTAACCGAAAGTGAGATTTTAAGTAGATCAAAAGGTTACAAAAAATAGACTAAGTATTTTTCCATATGGCTGTAGTTAGGTGGCATGTAAAATATTCTTATAATGAGGCCTCAATGATAAATTCAATGGAAGGTTTTAAGTTGATGAATTTTGACTGTTGTTCCCTATTTTGTGAATTCCATTTTAAAAGGAATTAAGGGAAATTGTAGTAGAACTATTGGGACCAAAAGGTTAGGTTTGGAAGGTAACTTCCTAGTAATTAAAAAATACCATAGCCTAAGGGGGTGGATATAAAAACTAAAAAGTGTTTTCCATCCCATGTTTGAGTTAGGAGAATGAACTATGGAGTTTATCAACCAACATCTAAGAGGGAATGGGTCAAATATTCCAAATAACTTAAGGATATGGTGTCTCTGACTAGAGAATAGAGGGAAGGTGTATAAAACCATTCTAGTTTATTAAGAGGTATTTATAATGTTCAATAGATGGATCGAGTTTCTGTTTTGAATTTTTGGATGGCATATGATTCACTCATGGGGATCATGGTTGTGCGAAAGTGTGAAAGAAAGTTCCAGATGATATCTTTTTTGAAGAAGTTATTGTCATAAACTAGTGGTAGTTGTGGCTTGTATTTTTTATCATTGATTTGATAAAGGGGTTGGAAATACCTATTTTCTCAAATCCTCTCTATAACATAGATGCATAAAGTACAAATTATTTTTAGTTAAGCCCTACTAAGATATTGAAGGTTTTATTATTACAGAATAAGAACACATATTTAATCATAATTTTTCCAATTATGGTTTATTTTCTCACTAGTTCCATTGGTACTTGAATGTATCTTTATTCATGATGTGGCATGTGAGTGTAGGTTGTGTTCCTCAAAAGTAAATGTTTGAGGAACCTTTATATCCTTCATTAGAGAGAAAATTATTGCGTTGTAGTTATCAAAATATGGTTGTTGGATGAGAGGTGTGAAGAAAATATGAATTTTAGAAGGAATATTGGAGATCATAGCCTAAATCTTGGAGATACTGACTAGGAACACTAAAAAGTGTCACAACGAAAAATATGACCTCATTAGGGGAATTATATTTTAGAGGCACTTCAATTATAGAATTAGGGTAGTCTACTAATATCTTAATCTACAAATTATTTAAGAATATACCATAACCACATTTATGATAAAATTGGAAAACCCCAAGTTTATGAATGTTTCTTTAAGAATATTGGCGATGAATAATTTGGTTTTTTTGGATCTGTAGAAATAATCATTGGATGATTGACATAGTAAAAAAGGACCATTTTGATAAAGGTTTTATTCTTGAAAATTCAAAAACATACTTGATGTAATGGAATTACAAGTTTAGTGCATGTCATGGATACATTAAGTGTTGGTGACCATAAGGTGATGAATTATTTTTAGTAGGAGTTCATCAATTCAATGATACATGAATTTATAGATGTTATATTCTGGGTGGAGGTCGGTTCTAGAGGTATCACTTGAGTTTTATGTATTTTAAAACTCTCATATGATGAAAAATATCAGTGTTATATTCGTCATTAGAACAATCATATAAGGATTGGGGCCATGGAAATGATACACAACTTAAATTTATTGATGGAAATTCAACAAATTTGAATTGAATCTCAACCCATACTTATTTGGGGTGGAAGTATCATAGAGTTATTCGTATGTGATCATGGTCTGTAGGTTACATGATGATTTATTCAGTAGGGTGGTGGGATGATCAAAAGTGTAATGGTGGAGAACCATGTGTGTACTACAAGGGTGAATTGAAGTTATTCTCATAGAAAATTTGTGTAAGAATGATAATATTATTTGAGTGAGATACTATTGGACTTGACTTATTAAAACAATTATCTAGTGGGAGATTGTTAAGTCTTAGTGTAGTAACTATTTTCATTCAATTATTATAAAAGAAAAGTGTTAATTCACTAGATTTTATATTTGGTAAATATTGATAGAGATAGTAAACTAGAACCATGTGTAGTTCATATTTAGACTAGTAGGTGTAGTTCACTGAATACAGCTGAACAAACAAAGATGAGAAGATTCAATTTCAATATTCTCAGTTGAAGTTAGGAAGTGTAGTTAAATTTGTGAATTTTAATAAATGTGGATAAAGATACATAGTGAAATGGAAATAATATCATAATGGTAGTCAAGAATGGGAATGGGAAAGAGGATTTTCTGACACATGTGCTTAGAAGTAGTAGTAATGATCCATAGGAAGGAGTGATGTACCAAAAAAAAGAAACTTATGGATTTGGCATGGAGTATTAAAGGTTTTAATGGGTGTGAGGAAACAATGTGTGCACTATAATCTATAATTTTTAATTGAGGTGGTGATTTACCTTGACTAATATAATATATTCTCTCAAATACCAGGGCATGGTGCCATTCATGGTATGAAGATCAGTTTTTTGTGTAGACTGGATGACCTACTATGATGTTCTATATATATAATAGGTTCATTACTATAAAAATTATGCTTAATATAATCCTTTATTAGTGGATGAAGTCTTGATACAACACCCATGGACCAAAGGTCATGTTACCAAAGGCTGATGGTCACTACCCAAGAAGGGGTGGATGGCTGGGATGAGAAACTATGGAAGATAGATTAGTTGGAGGTTTCATACCCACTAATACATGGGTCTTCATGATAAGAGTGCTAGAAACATGGAATTTTTTTAGGAAGGCATTGGTGGTTATCATTCGTGAGTATGGGTATGGTATGGGTTTATCTTTGTAACCTAAATGAGTGTGTATTCCAATTAGTGAAATTTTATATATTTCTATCATAGATTTAGGACACACTGTTTGAACCAAATAATCCATTATATCCTAGTGTTTTTATAGTGTTTTCATGTTATGTGATTGTTTTCTCGATTTCTATCTAGTGGGAAGGTGTTGAATGTCAACCGAGGGATGAATATGGAACCAGATATGTAAAAATTTATATGGTGGTAGGGGTTCTTGATTTTCCTAGTTCCAGACACCAAGACTGCAGGGAATCATCCATTTATTAGAGCATGGGGTGCTATATTCTGCAATATATAACATCTTTTTGGGTTCTTTATAGTGGTTTAAGGTTATATCATCTAGTGTAATTATCATATATTAGTTGGGAGATTCAAAATAGATTTTTTTGATAAAATAATTTACTAGAATCATGAAATAATATAATTCTAATATAGGCCATCCAATGAACCTCCTTGGAAGCTCAACACTCGACCCAATGAATGAAACATTTTATAAATTTTTCATAGGTTACAATGCCTTGTAATTTATGGATATTTAATTTTTAAATCCTATTTTTTTGGTAAATTAAAACTTCTCAATTTATTCATATCATGATGTATAATTGAGTATGATAGGTATTAAAGAAAAATTGGAATGAATGACACACATTATCACATAATGTGTATGAAAATTCAATTTACTACAATGTGGTGACATCCACCATATCATGGTATATCCATAGGCAGACTCCAACTTAGTCCAAACCAAAATTCCATGGTGATTACTTTGGTTTACAATTCCATCAGTCTCCCACTTTCACCAAATCCACCTATACTTAGCACTCTTTCACCAAATGTCACCTAAAATGTAACAATTTGTGAAACCATATTCAAAAATATTTTTGGATATCTTCCCAAAATCCTTATAATTTTTTTATTAATTCACTATGTATCACACCATATGAAATACCTTGTGAAAATCCATCCATAAATTCTTTTTAATATCCTCAAAAACACTTTTGGGGAAGCTCTAAAAGTTTCATAAACATGATCCTTATTCACTTGAATATAAAGTGAAATTCCATGGGCCTTTATAGAATTGATAAAAAATTTAAATTATTGAATGCATAAATTTGAGCAAAGATATTCATCTAGATAATCCTAAATATTACTCCAGTAATAAAGGGATCAATCACGATTTCTATTAAACACTCACATTTCTATACTATTAGGAAAGTGAATCATATTTCAAGTTATATTCAATTTGACTAGAAGTATATAAATTGAAAGATAAGTAGGACCATAAATGTGTGGCTTAAGTAAAAAAAACTTTAAAGGGAAACAAAAGTTGGTCATAAGTTATTTACTTATGATGTATGGGTGCAAGTAGTTTGGACTATTGGAAGATGAAGATTTATGTTCAGTAGAAGACAAGTTCAGATATAACTTATGTTGGATTCATCCAAGTATAATCTATGATAGGTAATAGATTATAATGGGATTTTCCACTTTTCTAATGTAGGTTTTAGGTCAAGATGATGAAATAAAAAATGTATCAGTAGTCACTTACATTTAATGTATGGACACCCATTAAAGATAGAGGTTGGTGTTACCAAATGACTGCTTGATCCCCAATATAAATTTAGGGTGAGACCACCCACCCCTATAGATTTGGGGACTCATATTTCTAAGTATTATAACATAGATAATTACTAGTTATCAATTGTAAATACTTGTATATTTTTGTGTAATGAAATTTTGGTAGCATTATTTCATAGCAGTAGGACTTAAAGTCTAAACCATATAAACTTTGTGTGTCCTTATTTATTGTTGTTTTTTTCTTAAATGTTCTGGTATTATTGAATTGAATGGATTAGGTGTGAGGGTCATGTTTTTCTGGTGATTATGGTGGAAATTATTTTGATCTTCCAGAATACTAATATCAGAGGGATAAGCTCATATAGAGTATTTTTTCCACTACACTTTGGTCTTCAAGTGGTTTTACTTCTAAGAAATTTTTTTTTTCATGGGTATCATGGTTCCCTTCTCCCAAAAATTTATTTCATAGCATGTGGTTCTTGATCACTCTCAGTAATCTTGACATCAGATTCAGATAATCCTCTTACTATTTCTTTGAAATTATTTCATTTATAGTGGGAGTTTATTATTAGCGTATGATATTATGTTATAAAAAGGTAAGGTTTGGGTTGATATGTTCAATAAAGAAGACTTTGGATTATTGAGGATGTGGATATAATATCACCTCATCCAAAAGGACATGGAACTTATGTTTTCTATAGTTAAACTGAAATTTATAAAGAAATATGAATATGAAAGGTTGGATAATAAATTTCTTGGTTTTGTGGGGATATCAGTGGATTAAAACATAGACTTTAACATTTGAGAGAAGAAAACTACAATGGAGTTTATGGTGGCCCTAATGATATGAATAAGAATCCAACGGCAGTTAAAGAAGTGTCTTTGATGTGCGGTTTTTTATCATGAGTTTATTGGAAGGAAGTCTAATGATTTATCATGTTAACAATTTTAACATGATCTGAAGAAAGAAAAAACTAGTGAATGGAAATTTAGTGGATGATGTTTGAGGAATTATACTATTTTTATCACTAATGGAATCATAGGATGCAATGACTGAATGGCCCGAAGGCCTTCATTTTTTATTGATTTTTGATAACCCCCCTTTCAAGGGATGAGGGGGAACCCTTAAAGATTACATGGCCCATAGGCTTAGGAGATTACATGACCTGAAGGTCTTAGGGAATTAAACTAGACTATCTATAAGGAACTTCCCCTCCCCAACATCTGCATCATGATAGTAGCTCTACACCTTTGTATGACAATCTGGATAGGCTTCTCGTGCAATCACAGGCTGGTCCCAATGGCATAGCCATACCCTCTCATTATGACAAATACATTTGGATCTGCTCTGGTGAGTGCACCTACTTTGAATCCTCATCTAGGGCTGCTCCTTTTTGTAGTGTGTCTGGGAAAACTACATGTGGCCTGAAGGCCTTGAGGTGGCCCGAAGGCCTTTAAGGTGGCCCCAAAGCCCAACTGACCCGAAGTCCTGGGTGGTCCGAAAGCCTTAAGAACTTCAAGCCCAAGATAGTGGCCCAGGGTTAATAGTTCCAACTACTATAGTACTGAACAATACCTGCTACAGTAACTGCTACAATGTCTACTATAGTACATACACAATGTACAGTCTGCTACAGTACCTGTATAGTGTACAGTTCTTCCACAACACCACATAGTGTACAGTACTGCTACAGTGCTTGCTATAGTGCCTGCTACAGTACTCCTATAGTAACACAAAAATATGCCTATACTTGGTTTGAAACCTGGGTCTTGTGGATTCACTTAAGGATACCTCACCAACCGAGCTGAGGCTCATGTGGATTGGTAATTACATTTATAAATTCTTGTGGAATGATAGACTTGGTATATGAGGTTTTCTGGAATAGAATCTTCAATGAGGAAGTCTAAAAGAGGGAGGTTCATGAACTTTCTAGGAATTATTTGAATTCTAAAGGAAGGGTTTCCCACCTATATGGAGAATATGCAAGAAGAAATAAAAAATATATCACCCATAATGGAAGTTTAGTTATGTTGTATGGCCTCAGTCTAAGTAATTATCACTATGGGAAGACTGATAATCTCACAAAGTACTTTATATTTCACAAGGCATTCACTAGCTGAATATCTTCTGAAAGTAAAAATTAATTAAAGTGGATCCAGGGAAGTAAAAACCTTCTATAGAGTGTTAATATTACATTGGAATCATGGGTTGTTGATTATGATACATCGGTCCAATCAATGACAGAGATGGGGTGTATAGTATATTATGTACCAAAAGTTTTTGAAAGGTACACTTAGTAGATTATGAATCTATAAAAATAGTGGAAATAGGTAATATTAATATTTTGATGAAGAATTGTAGTTTATTGACACACAAAGAAGTCAAACACACCCCTAAACTATAGAATAACTTAATTTCTATTGTTCAGTTTGATGAGGTAGGCTAGTCATAAGATTCAACAACTGAGTTTTCTAAGATAACTGAAGGTCCATGATGGTTGCAAATAGATTAAAGGATGATACCCTTTATCCAACCAGAAGATCATATAGAGCCTCAATTATTGAAAAAATAACAGCCTAATATATAGAGTTATGAAATTGAAGGTGTGGACATAATAGTGAGAAAAGTATGAATGTTTTAACAGGGAAATGAATGTTGGGACTTGTTCACAATTATATCAGTAGTTTTTAGAGTTGTGTGATTGGTGAGAAAAAGAGAGTGTTATTTAATTTGAGTGGTTAGAATCCTAGGATCTAGAAGCTAGATATTGTTCACTAGGAAATTGTTGGGGGGGCATCCCTAGTTTATTCCCATGGATGATCCCTTTACTTTGTCACATTCATTAATGATATTGAAAATAAGTTCTGAGTTTACTTCCCAACTCATAAATCAAATGTGTTTAGTACCTTTTTTCAATTTAATTCCATGGAATAAAGGGAGTCTAGTCATAAGTTGAAATGTCACATATACAACAACAAAGGTGATTATAATGGTAGGAACTTCTAGGACGTTTTTTGAAATAAATGGATTGGGATGAAGAAGATAGTGGTCAAAACACCTCAAAAGAACATTATAACTAAAAGAATGAATTAAAACTTGATAGAGAAATATCAGAGCATGTGGTTATACAAAGGGATGCCCGATTTAATTTTTGAAGAGGCAATTAACCCAATATATTTTCTCATCAATATAAGTCTTTCATCCAAAGTTTGGTAGGAGCATAAAAAATAGCTATGGACCAGTAAAGTATTACAATTTGACCACATAAAAATATTAGAAAGTATTACCTATTCCTATGTTGATGAAATGAATAGAAACAAGATTGGGTTAAAGTTTAAGGTATGTTTTCTCATGGGTTATGAAAATTAAGACATCAGTTTTCAATTGTAGAGTGATGATAAATGAAAGACCATCATAAGTCAGGGAATTATTTTTAATGAGAAGGTTACATAAAAAGAGAAAAACATAGATGAATCCTAAGTTATAAGATAGGAATCAAATATAGAATTTCAATATGACCTTAATTTTGATACTGAAAGATTGAAAGTATATATGAGTTATGTTGATAATACATATAGTTTTGAATTGAGACTAGTGAAAGATGTACTAGAATACTTCAGAACAACTAAATATCGAGAAAAATCTTGGGAAGTTGGGGAATCAAAATGTGATGAGAATACTATCACGGGGACACCATAAAATTAATTTTGAACTTGGGTAGGATGTATTAGTTGTGTGATTTGGGTTTTTATTTTTAGAGGATAGTGTTATGGGTGTGTTTCTCTTTTTTTTGTTGGTTCAACTAGTGAAAAACATGGAATTTAAGCTGGTTTAGTATTAAATTAAATTTTAAAAGATGTGTCATAACCTTAAATATCCCTTTATTTTTTCTATAATTTATTCTTCCAATTTATACTCTCCAATTATCTATCTAATAAAGTGAAATCTTACTCAATCACCCTCTCCTATAATTTTCGGTTTAACTAGATGGATACAATGATCATTGCAACCTCTAATCTCCCCCTTCCCAAAAATTGGGGATAACAAATTACCCTTAAGTGAACTGAATACCCATAATCACAAGTAATATACAAGACCTAAGTGCATGCGTATGTGATACAGTGAATAAAGTAAGATTAATTAAAAGTTTAATAAATAAGAAATCCCATAATTTAAATGAACTTAAAATGAATCCAAAGATAAAATCATAAGTTAATAATACAATTGAATTGTAGAATTCATTAATAGTGGGTATGAAGAATCTTCTCAGCTCAGCCACTGAGGAATTAGTGTACTATAAATAAATTGATAACAAAAATAAAATAAAGAAAGTAAGAAATATGTATAAACAATGAATGATTGTAGAAAATATTATCTAAGATCATATCATCTCTCCAACATAGTGAATAGTGTATTATTTATAGAAGCACACTCATTGGTCCCTAGTCCACTTAGAAATTCACCATGTGAGTAGCGTGAGAATCTTCAACTTCTGTAGGTGACTCTGGGAATGTTCCTTAATTTTTTTCACCCAGCCTCAGATAATTTTGGATCCTTGAAACATGTTCATCTTGAGGGTAGTGATGACTTTGGTTGGTATTGAGAGTATTCCAAAACTTATTTTCACCCCCCACAATCAATATATATATAATTTTTATTGGGGTTTCATTAGTACATCATAACACCATGGAAAGAAATCTATGCTCAAAGGAAGAATATGATGAAGTTACTGGAATTTGGATTTAGATTATAGTGGATTTAAAGAGGGTAGACCAGGATTGGGTTAGAGATGTCACTAAAATTGGGTCTTAAAAATTGGCTTAGTGTCTTTGAATTTGGGAAAAAATAGAAAAAATTAGTAAATATTAATTCAAATGATTAATGAAATAAAAAAATAGCATTCTGTAGAGGGCTCAAGAAGGTTTTAATTAGTATGGAAATCAGGAATTTTATCTCGAACAAGGTTGGTGATAGTGTTTGATATCTCAAAATGAGGTTTGAGCTACATTGGAGAGTTAAAAGGCTTGTATTGGGTCATATGATGTTGGGATTCTAATGTAAGGTAGTAATCACTAGAAATTCTTGGGTTTTCACTGATAGGAATTGGGGATGTGTAGAGGGAACATTGATCACAACATCATAATGGGTCTTGATTCATCATCCCAGCCTTGATATAATGGAGGGGATTATCTCAGAAATTCCATCAAGAACAATGAATGTGTTCTCTTATAGAGATGTAACCAGTGCATGGGGATGGATGGAGGCCGCGAAAGTATTTAAAGATCCTAAAAAAACATGAAACCTTGGGAGAAAATATAGTAAATAAAAATTTGTACATCATGATCTGCTTGACAGGGAAGCTCCATGCGCAACATTCATTGGTGGTGTCAAGCTTCAATAATATAGATTCAGGTTTCTAAAGTTAACACAAAATTTAACTAATATATTCTCATAAAAATTCTTCTAAATATTGAGATCTATAGTTCATCATATAAAAGATTCAAGGGTGACTCTTCTAAGGTTATACAAACATGTAACTCAGTTAAGATTCATCAATGTATCTCAGGTTTAAGTGTATAGAATCTTAACAGGGTATTGTGATAGGTCATATTATTTAGTTTTCTTCCAATTATCTTAAACCATATGGGATTAAATTCAGTGGTCTATATTTTATTTACTCCTTGATTTTCATCTATAGGTAACCATGGGTTTGTTATTTTATTGAGCATCATAGTGAGGTGATGCGACTCTTCTAAAATCATGGAATTTTCTTTGGATTAAAACTTTTTAAATACAATATCAAGGTTATGGTATCATGTAATGATAATGGGTTTTTATTCATGGTTGAGCTTAAAATTTATTCAAATCCATCCACCTTTTATTATTTTTTCACAAGATTGAAAAAATTAGTTTTGTAATTTTATGGATCTCTAGTAGCGAATAGGGTGGTGCTATCAATTAATTCTACAAGTTGGTACTTAATCATTTTCAGTTCATATTATATAAATTTTGGATCATATGTATATATAATAAAATGCATTCTCATCCTAAAATTAGTTCTTAGGAGCTTCTATTTTTAGTTTCCTTGATAAGTTTGGTATGATAACCTTTTTTATAGTGGATAATAGGAAAGTGTGGTCACTTGAAGAATATGGAGGCCACAATCACTCTGGGAAGAAAGGTGTGGTAAATTCATATCCAATATATTGAATAAAATCATGGTAACTTTTAGTTTTAGGTGTGGTATGTTCCCCCCCAAGGCCACTTAAGTGATTGTGGAGGGGGTCAGGGTGGGGGTTTTCATGGTACCCAGTCACTTGAAAATTTCACTTATGGTGAATAATTATGTTAGTGTTTTATCACATGGAAACTTCATTGAAGTAACTTGATAGCACTTAAGGTCAGTATAGTGACCATGAGAACTTCATACAATCACTTTAGGACTAGAAATTTTTTGGATCATGGCGGGGTTAAATTTTTTCATATGGTCATTTTTATTCCAATGCATGGTCACTTCCTCCCTTTTACAGATTTTTCTCAACCTCAAATTTGTAAATAAAAAAATATCAATTTTTAGTGTATTTTTTTCCAATAATTTTCAATTGGTTAAAAATAAAATAAAATTCCCTCAATTAAATTACAATATTAATTTCAAATTCCATTCAAAAAAATATTTTTTTACCAATAAAAATTAATTTAACATTATCAATAATAATTTTAAATTAACCAATTTTATTAGATTTAAAAAAACAAAATATATTTTTAGTGAATAATTTTAAAACACATATATAAATTGAGAGTGACATTTCACAACTACAATTTCAATTTATGGATTTCATTAAAATTAAAAAATGATTAAAACAATTAAAACTCAATATTAAGCCAACTTAAGAATATTAATTTAAAATTTAAATTGAATCAATTATATTTTAAAATAAAAATTAAAATTGTACTTCACTGTTGAATTCAAAAATAAATAAATCAATAAAAATCATCAATATACCCATTTATAGATTAAATTCCAAGTTACTAAAAATTCACTGAAGAGAATTTTTAATCGGGATTTGATTAAATTATGGAGGTTATTATTAGTTAAAATTGGTTTAAGATTTTGAAAATTTAGGCTCACATCAGTCACACACACTTGAACTATTGTGGTACTAGTAAATTTTATTATTGAATTCTTTTACGAAAAATTTCCTACATGACTTAAAATACAAAGACTGAAATTCAAAAAGATCAATGATTTTTTCAACTAAATAGACATGCCTCTTATGGGAATTCTATACCCTGTTTTACTTCAATTCAGATTCAAATTCATGTTCCATGAGAGAATTCAATATATTTAAGTGGAATTAAAATTTTAATAATTAAAACCTACATTAACAACTAATTATCAATATTCCTAAACCAAATTTTATTTTCATACTTCCTTGATACTTCCTAAATGAAATTTTTATAATTTAGTTTCCCCCTTTTTCATTTGGATTCAATATTCCCCTCACTTGAATAAATCCATTTTTGAAAAATGGAAACTTTATTCTTTTTTTTTGAATTTTTCCCAACCATGTATTTGAAAATCACTACACAGAGGCACTTATTTGAAAATATAAAAATGGATCAAACTCACACACCCAATGTCATTAATTAAGAGATTCATTATGGGATCCCAATTTTCCATTTTACTCTAGGTTGAAAAGACTTATATGAATGTATTTTAGAGTCTCTTTGAGGAAATATTTAATTACAAAGGCCAGGTTACTTGAGATTATGTTTGAAATTCCAAATACCACATGTTATAATCCTTATTCCACAAAGATATTTTTTGTTTTCACTCTATTTTCATAGACTTCAAATGGTACTTTCTAAAACTAGATGTTATGTTCACTCAAAAATCATTCACATTTAGTAATTCATAATTAATGTACTCTTTAGACATGGAATTGTAATTTAATTAGGTAGAACAAAATTGAAGTTAATTTTTCATATACTTTGTTTATTTATTTATTTACACTCTAAAAATATAAAAAAAATATAACTACATAAACTATGTATAGATTACTATTTTTTATATATTTTTTTGTTTTGTCTTTTTTTTAAATACAGAAACTAAAATTAAAATAGAAAAGGGTATTAATATATTAAACTATTCTATCCCTCTCTCCCATAATTAACTCAAACAACATTCCATTTAAGTGAAACATGATTTTATTTCTAGGAAAGTCTGAATTAAAAAATTAGTATCAAGATAAATGTAGAGGAAATAGGAAACCCAACATTTCTTCATTTAATGGTAGCATGGAGGAGTCTAGACTCCTCCATGGGTTATTTCTATTTATTTTCATAAAAATGATTTTTCTTATGATCTTTCACCCTAAAGGGAATCTATGATTCAGATACCTTGATCTCAATTATATAAAATGGAAAAATATTAGTCACTATATAAGGTCTAGTAAACCTATAATTATTTTTACCAAGCATCTGTTTCCTTATTGATGAGTACAATATAACTTTGTATTAAATTTGAAATTCTCTCTTCTAGGTGAGCATTTCATGGAAATTTTTATACTTCTCCTTGTAAAAAGGGGGTTCTCATTGGATTCCCTTCTCAATTACCCACTTTACATCTACTACACCTTCCTCTTCTCTCAAATATTTTAAAATTTTGGGTTATCTTTTTTGCATCCTGATAGTATTTATTATGAATCTCAAAAAATAATTCATTATTTATTGTAGGCTGCTTATGTAAGGTAAATGAATTAATATAAAATTTGGGTAAATTACCTGAATGATCCTCACCAATATCTTTTAGTTATTTAGTGTATAAAAAAGATTCTAGATTTAACTCATTTTTAAAAACAGATTGAACCATAAAATCACAAGGTTATAAAGTTTTTTAAATATAATTATATCATCCAAAATTCAAAATTATTCTCCATAACTATATAATAATTAAAAATGGTTCATAGTAAAATAAATTCTATCCTCATTTGGGTGTTTTGTTGAATCATGTATGTTAAACTTCATTATTTCCTCACCAAAGTTCATGGAAAGAGTTCCCTAATTGACATTTATGATGGTTTTGGAAGTATTAAGAAATTTACTACCTAAGATGATAGGGTAATAAGTCTTATATTTATCTTCCTCCATGTCCTGGATTTATAAATTAGTATGGTATAAAAAATCCTTATAAAATTAACTAAAAATATTCTAAAACATCTTTTGGGAAGGCAATGGATGGTTTGGCAAGTTTCACAATTGCTTGAATTGGTTTTAGTTCTCCCATATACCAATATGAATAAACTAAGTAAGGAATAAAAATAATTTATACTAATAAATAAATAAGTTAATTATAAAATTTAATATTTCTTACAATGTATGGGATAGATAAGATACCTATATATTATAATTTCAAGGGTATTTGTGGAGATACAAGAGAAAAAACATATTTACTTAGAGTTACCTATTCATTACCTTGCAATATTCTTCTTCAGATGAACATGTATTAAATGAATTTCACATACATTTGAATTTGGAAGATGGTTTCCATTAGAGGGATGTTTATTTTTACTATTTTGGATGCTTTTATAACCTCTTATTACAATTATTATTCACAATATTTCTTGGGTTCTTACATCCATGCATGGATGTGAGGTTGGCATTGAAGTGCGTATTTCATTTTGGATTTCCATTTATCCTTCTTCATAGGGGGTGTTTCCAAAATTTCATCACCTTATTTCTTGAGGATAGATTATTTAGGTTCATGTTTCTATTAACTTCTAGATTCCTATTAGGATAGTGATTCTTCATGGATTCTAATATCATTTCAAGTTATTAATGTAATAGAACTAACATTTCTTATGGTGTTTGTAAAAGACTGTGTATGAAGCTTACTTGAATTTTTTTTAATTAATTGATGGTATTTTGGAAATGGATATTGAAATTCAAAAGTTATTTCATCAATTCATTAATTAAGGGTTCTTGACATTTCTTCAGTTGATAGCTTGGATAATGTTGAGAGTTTTGTATTTAGAAAGGTGGTGGTTGGAAGGATGGTTAAAACGTTACTGAAAGGTGTTCTCTGAAGTTTTTGGTTTCCAAATTCATATTAAGTGTTATAATACTATTTTATTCCTTGTATTCAGCTTTTATACTTCTAGAATGGTCTTTGATACATGGATTCATAGTTTTCATGAACTTGAGGAAACCATTGGTGAAGTGTTCTTGAGAAAACCAATGCTGGAAGACCCAAAGGGGTATGGTGGGTGATATCTCCTAAACCCTTTTCATGGATAAATTCTGTACAAAAGATGTTATTTCAATATTTTCTTTCATAACATAGAGAGTAAAAACAATTCACCTCATGTACTCCCCTTTTGGTAGTTCTCATACCAAATTGTTGAGAGTTTTTGGAAATCCTTTAAATCAGATATCTAATTTCAAATATGGATTTTTTTGACTTGTTATCTTCAAGATGAGGTATAAAAAAGGTTTTAATAACAATCCATAAATCCTTTATAAAATAATACTAGGTAATAATGTTCTTCACAAGATTTTTGTGGGCGAGAGATTGTTAATCCCTTTAATATCTCCCAATACTCATAAAAGGTCTCTCCACTTGATTATTTGATTTTATAAATATCCTCATTAGTTGGAAAAGTATTTATGTAGAAAAATACATTAGGATAATGGATTGACACAATTCATCCCATGTAGTAATCTTTCCAGGTTGAATTTTGTAGATCCACTCCTTGGATGATCATTCAAGAGATAAGGGGATGCCTTCAAGTGATCCGAGCCACGATGGCTCTTCTATGTTTGAATACATTACAGAATTCTCCAAATTCTCATATATGATTATTGGGGTATTCTCTTAACAAACCATGAAACTTAGGTATGTGACTTATTGTTATAGTTTTTATCCTAAAATCCTATTGATTACTAATTTGTAAATACTGATTATTGTTATTGATATTAAGTGCATAAAGTTATCTTAATGTTATATTCACTTGAGCTTGATTATCTTCCAAAATTTTGTTTACTAAGGTGACTCTGGTGGGAATAGAATAATGGGATGATATGTTAGTCAATAGAATAGTAACAAACTTCCTTTCCACTACCTCTATGATTCTCAAAGTTCTAAGTCTTGGTAGAAAAGTTTAATCAACCTATAGATAAAAACTAACGAGGTGAGATGAATTGGATCTGGTCATTTATTGATTTCTAATTTTCTTTTAAAATATTATCCCTAAAAAATGGTTCCAAGTTTGATGAGAAACCTTTCAAAAGTTAGAAAACAAACAAACTTTGAACCTGAGTAAAATACAGTAGTATTAGGAATCTTGTTTTTTCTGGAGAGAACAATGTTATGGGTGTGTTTCCCTTTTGTTTTATTGGTTCAATTTATAAAATTCAATGGAATTAAAATTGGTTTCAGATGATATTCAATTTTTAAAAAAGTGATATAACCTTTAATATCCCTTTACCTTAACAAATAAATCATTATTCCAATTTATAATATCTTTTTTTTTCTCTTTAAACAAGTGAAATATCACTCAATCACCCTCTACTAGATATTTTGGTTTAACTAGAGGGATGCAGTGATCACTACATCCTCTATACCCTAGTTTAGTGATCAAATATCTTCAATTCTCTTAGATCAACCCACTTATCACAATCTAAAGTAAAGGATATAACTTAAGTACTTCATGTGTGGGATCCAATAAATAAGAGAATATGAATACAAAGTGAAAGAAATAATAAATCTCATAATGTGAATACACTTCGAATAAATTTTGAGATAGATTTAGAAGATATTAAATATTAGAAATGAAAAATTCATTAATATAGGGATATGGAGAATCTCCAAAACTCATCCACTAAGAACTTATTTTTCCATCATATGAGTTATTACAAAACAAAATTAAAGAAAATTAGAAATCAAAAGTAATAGTGAGTGATTATAGAAAAAAACCTCTGAGAGTGAGACAACCCTCCAAAATAATGAATAGTGCATTATTTATAGAATAATTCTTGAAGGCTATTGGATTTCTTCAAAATTCACCATGTGAGTAGCACAAGCATATTCTACTTGTTTGGGTGACTCTGAGAATGTTCTTCAATTTTAGCTCCCAACCTCAGTGAATTTTGGATCCTTGATACCTGTGCAATGTGAGGGCTATGATGGATTTTCTTGGTATTAGGAATATTTCAAAATTGATTCCTGTTCCTCCCAATATCCATACCATTTTGAGGGGGATTTTTTATTACTTCTCACCACAATATATGTTAACCTATTTTCGAAGGAAGAATGTGATGAATACATTGGACATCAGATTTGGATTTAATTGGATTTAAAGAGGGAATACTAGGAATGAGATTGGGATGTTACTATAATTGTGACTTAAAAATTGGGATTGGTGTCTTCAAATATGAACCTAAAAACAAAAAAAATATTATAAATTAATTCAAATAATTAATTAAATAATGAGTGGTATTGTGCAGAGGGATCAATCAAGTTATAATGAATATGGAAATGATGAATTATAGCTTTGACAAAGTTGATGATGGTTTTTTATATCTAAAAATGTGGTTCAGGTTGTATTAGATAGCTGTAAGGATTAGATTGTGTCTTATTATTTTAGTCTACCAAATTTAGTCATTTGTCACTAAATTTTATTAGGTGGTCTTCCGATGGGAATTGGAGATGTGTAGAGAGAACTTAGATGGCAACTTCAGAATGGGTCTTGGGTTTTCACCCCATCCTTTCTATAATAAAGGGG
The DNA here is from genome assembly GCA_963277665.1 of Viscum album. NCBI lineage: Eukaryota > Viridiplantae > Streptophyta > Magnoliopsida > Santalales > Viscaceae > Viscum > Viscum album. The sequence continues at coordinate 860,110,356 of OY728146.1, forward strand.
ATTATTTTGAAAATTCCATCAAGCCCAATGTATAAATTCTCCTAGGAATATGAAACTAGTTCATGGGTATATATGGATTACTCACCAATCTTTAAGGATCCTACAAAAAAAATGTAACCTAGGGAGAAAATGAAAAAAATGGAACAACAAGCTAGAATTTTCTATAAAACTACATGTACGACTTTCATTAATGGTGTCAATATTAAAAAATGGAGATTTGGTTTTCTATAAGTGACATCATCTTGATATTATATCCTCCCAAAAAACTTCCTCTTGATCTCAGTATAGGTCATCATTGGAAAGTGTTTGGGGTGCTTTTTCTTAGGTCATACATGTGCATGGCTCAGTCAAGATTCATCAATGGAGCTCAATCTTGAGTTCATTGGATCTTCATAGGGTGGAAAAATAGTTTTTATTGTTTGGTATTATTCAAATTATGTTTTTCTCGATGGTATTGAATGTGGTGGTGTGACTTTGAGATCCTTATTGATTGGAATCTAAAGGTGGCCCTAGGTTCATCAGTTCATTGATCTCCATAGTGTGGTGGAATGACTCTTCTCTAAATAATTTCATTCATCTTCAAGATTTGGTGATCCAAAATTTCATTTCTATTATCGTGTAGTGATAATCTATTCATCTTCAATGTTGATATTCAATTTTATTTAGCTTCATCTTCCTTGTGATATTCATTCATAAGCTTCAAATAATTGGTTTTAGCATTTCATGTTTATGTAGTAGTGAATAGAGTGGCATGGTCAATTTCTTTTATAGTTAGGCACTTTATATTCTTCTTTTCATCTTTTATAAATTGTGTCTCATATGTGGATCTTATCAGTTGGATTTCCATCCTCAAATTAATTCTTAGGATCTATGACTATTAGTGTCCATGGGAAGGGTGGGTTGGAAACCTTTGATTGCTAGAGAATAGGAAGAAATGGTCACTTGAAGAATATGGAGGATTTGATCAATCTGGGAAAAAAAGGTGTGGTGTCCTTCACTTGAAGGTGTAGTAAATTAGTCATACACGATCAATTAATTATTCATGGGGAGGGGGGTATGACGAGTTGTAGTGGATCATAATTACTTGAATTATTGTGGTCTCATGGTCACTTGAAAATTGAACTTGTGGTTGGTTATTTTTTTAGGGTTCCATCACTTGGGAATTTCATTATGGTCACTTTCCAACATCTTTGATCAATATAGTGACCATTATAACTTCAAATTGTAACTTAAATACTACCAATTTTTTGGAGCATGATAGGTTGAAAATTGATCATGTGGTTATTTGAATTCTATTATGCAGTCACAACCTCCCTTTTATAGATTTTTCTCAACCTTGGATATGAAAATCAAAATTCCTCATTTTTAGTGTAGTTTTTTCCAATCAATTTTAGTTAAATACAAACAATTAAATTCCGTCAATTAAATTACATGATTAATTTTAAATTTATTTCAAAATAAATTTTTTACAATTAATTTAAAATTATCAAAGTTAATTTTCAATTAACCAATATTATCATATTTTGAAAAAAACAATAAAATTTATATGAATAATTTTAAAAAGCATTTACAAATCAAGAGTGACATTTCATAATTACAATTTCAATTTATGAATTTCAATAAAATTTAAAAATTATTTCTATATTTAAAACTGAAAATTAAATTAATTCAAGAATATTAGTTCCAGATTTATGTTGAATAAATTAAATTTCAAAATTAAAATTAAAATTATAATTCACAATTGAATTAAGAAATAAATATATTAATATATGAAATCAATTGATCAATTTATTGATTAAATTATTAATTCTTAAAAAGTTACAAAAGTGAATGTTTACTCATGATTTTAATTAATAATGAAGGTTATGATCAATAAAAATGATATGAAAATTTTGAAAATTTGGGCTCACATCATAAGGTTGTTCTATAGAATATAATCCAATAGAAAATAAAGTACTAGAAAGTGTAGACAATCACATTTTGGTGAGGAGATATTCTAGAGTTTGGAGGTCGGTCTATTGGTTTGGGGATGACATGGGTTTCTTACTTATAATGGAAGGAGGATAACCTAGGATCATGGGAGAATTAGTGACATGAATTTCATAGTGTATGGATATCCATGTGGTATATACTTAGGGGGTTTTCTAGTGAAGAAAATCCTTTTTTTTCTCTCATGATAATTCAATGTATGCCAATAAAAAATCATACTCATGATAGCATTATAATTTTTTCATAGACTATGGTACTCCATGAAAAACATCAGTTTAGAATAATTTATGATCTTAAGAGGTTAATTATCATTTAACTTAATGATATATATATATATACCCTATATGAAAGAAGGATAATATAGAGTCTTCATTTTCTATGACATGATACATTTTTTATTATTAAAATATTTAAAGAATACTTTATAAAACAATACATGAGTTCTTATTGAACCATATAATATATGATAGACTGAAATATTAGACTTATGTTTGCTATAGTTTTTGTATTTTGTTAAACTAATTACATCACTATGTAATTCTTTTCACATTTCTATGTGACCATTTGATAAAAACTTCCCATGTAACTTATTTACTGATTAAAATCTATGAATAAAGATAGTTTGAATAATGGTGAGACTTAGGAATCATATTCCTTATGTTAAACTCCCTGAAAAAGTATTCAACACCTTTACTTTATAATATCAAATGTTATGATGTTAATAACTTCTGTAGACTACTTATAACTCTTTCTAAGTCATCATCATCATAATCATACTTAAAACTGTTTATATATATTTTTTCATGAAAATAATTTTTATAAAAAAATTAACTTTTTACATTTTTATTTACCAAAACAATCTAAAACTCCCTTAGGATATAATGTGAGATTCACTTCGTTATAGTAAATAAATTTAACTCATTATATTTATATTTACAAAAATACCCTAAAAACCTTTCGAATATTAAGTGAAACTCCCTTGAAACTTTGATGGGTATAATCATTTATCTTTTAACTTCTCTAAGTTAAAAATATATTCCTATTAGCCTCTTCGAAACAATATTATATTCAGAATTTCATGATAAGAAACATAATCTACTTTGTATTTAAGATATAACACTTATTTTTTATGGTAATATTTAAAAAATAAAATACTATATACATACCATATATATAATATTATACATGTTTTGAGAATTATTTTTAAAATAATACTTAAAAAACATTCCACTGATTAGTGGTGGAATTTCAATTCCACATTATTTTCAAATTTTTCATATGAACCCCTTATCCCAAATAAAACTCATTTTATCCTTGTATTTATTTCAAATCATGTTAGAGAATATGATGAATCATAAATCATGTGTATTAAATCCATCACCTAATATTGTTCATAATAACTCTTGGTTAGAAAAAAAATTCTCTTATAATATAAGATAAATAAGATAAAAATACACATCTTTTATATATATCCATTTGAGCTTGATATATTACTTTTAAACTACATGATTTAGTAACTCTTTTATTTAATATTTAAATAAAAACTATAGGCTCTATCAATTATTACCTTGATTTTTAAATCTTATACACTTACAACATTTTTAATGTGTACATTTAGTATTATATACCCTTCAAAATCAAATATTTGAATTCGATAACATTGATACCTAACAAACAATTTTCATAGAGTTTCTCAAACCCATTCAGGTATACTAAACATTTTTTGTCCTAGGGAAGCATTTAACCTTCTTCCTGACACCACCTTTAGGTATCAATTACTAAGGATTTCTATTGGACCAATCCTATCTTCTTTATCTATCTAAAACCTTTACCCTCCTATATATTTAGCGCAATACTAGATCTTAGAAGTCACATGTAATGCTCTTATATTCTCAATTGTTTGAGAAAAAACGATTATATTTTTATATAAATAATTCTCATTATTATAACAATTTCAATAAAATTAATTTCATAGATAAACCATTCCATAAAGGAAATATTTAGTTTCACTAAGTCAATAAAAATATAATCACATTGATTATATGAGAAGAAACTGATATTCTTATGGTTATCTTGCATATAATTTATTTTAAACCTTAACTGAATCCATTTTTTCTTCTTACAAGAATCTAGATTCACCTGTTGAGAAACTTCAATAGTTGGTTACTTAAGAAGCTATCACTCGAACATAAATAATTTATATACTTAAGAGAAATTATTAAGTTTTTTAACCAATCTAAGAAGATTATCATATTAAAATTATCCTTTCTAAATATTTATATCACGGTTAAATTGATTTATAATGATGTCATTAATCTATAAATATGTTTTTATCATATGAGTATCATGATTTAAATACATTTAATAAAGGTTTTTATTAAATGTGCTCCAACTAAAATGATGAACCCTTTTATTATAGAAGAGATACCTTAATTCTATCATAATTACATCACAATTATAACACCTAATATGTTTAAATCATAATTAAATTCATAATTAAATCTCATTACCCAATACAATAAAATTAAATGTAGAAGAAAACTAAACCAATTATCATACCCAGAAATTAACTCCTTAAATGTATGTCTGAAACTTTATTGAAGAACTTTAACACTTTAAACTAAATCACATATCATATTTCATGATATAAATAGTTTATTTATATGAATATAGTAGGGAATAAATAAATGAATGAAAAATTCATATATTTAATCATGAGAAAAATAATGTACGAAAAAATCATAAATAAATTACAATCACTTTATAATTCTAGCACATATAAACTTGAATAATTCATTATCATCCGATATAAAACTTATATATTATCATTTACATGTATTTAATATAAAATAATTCATATTTTAGAATATGAGATAATTTAAGAACATTTTTATTATTTAATAATAAAAATTTCATATTTATAAAAACATGTTTCTTCAGAATATTTATTCACCCAATGATCAAACCAAACATTGATAGATCTTATACAATACCAATGAAGGGTTTCAGATATATATATAATATCTAAATGTAGTATAATAACACTCCAAAACATAATTAATCCCAAAATCTATCTATAAATTTTGAATGAAAATAAATTAAGAATAATAATGGTGTATATTTCACCTTTTCATTATGAAATGTCAGATCTTTTCTCAAGTGTTTGACTAAGATCACTAAGAAGTAGTTAGAAGGCCTCTCCCTTTTAAGGAATCCATAGATTATATGAATCACCTGATGATAAATTGTGATCTCCCTTCTATCCATTTTCTTCTAGAACCATTTATTAATGATATTTTTTTATCAAGAAATATATATAGTTTCATTTGAAGAGTTTATATGATAAAATCATTTATTTAGATCACAAACTAAGATATTTCTTATATATGACATACACTGACCCTCCTTGAAAGTTTAATGTTTGAAATAATAAGTAAAATGGTTCATAAATTCTTCATAGAATCATTATAACATAAAACTTTTTAATGTTTACCACTTAAAAATTTGTTTGGGACATTCAAACATCTCAACAATGTCATTCCGTTAGGAATAGTTGATTATCATAGTTGTTGGAGATAAATCTGAAAGACTGACGCATGTTATCACTTAACATGCATGATCATGAACCTGGCTATGGCATAGTGACACTCACCATATTGTGGTGTTTCCCTAGGAAGAACTCAATTTGGTCCAAACCACCATGTTGGGGTGATTCCTTTAGAGTAAATTTACATTAATTTCCATGAGATAATTTTTTAAATAGAATTTTTTATGTAATTAATGGTTCTATAATGATTTTTATGCATAATTACCATAATGGGTGTTCAATGACAACATGTTCAACCAAAATTGATTTGGATTAATATACTGATCTGTATAATGGTGGTGAATAAGCTAGCTATGACAGAGCTAAACATGATTATTTCTTAGGTCATGAGTGATTTTCTTCCTTGACCTGATAGAGGGAAAATAATTCCGGGATGAAAAAAAATGAGATGACTCTTTATAGTGATCAAGACCGAGATACTCAAAAAGTACCTAAATCGGGCTGTAAAAACACCTCGATCACACCTTTATCTCACTAGACGTTGAGATAAATGTTAAGATATTATAATAATAAATTTGGGATATGGGTTTCTATTTTTAAAACTAAATTAACACTATAAGAAAAGTGAATTTAGAGGTAGTTTTAAAAACTACGTCTAAATTATTTAATTTTATTTTCTTAGTGATGATTTTAGAATATCATTGCTCATTTGCAATGTTTTATTAAAAATTATTGTTAAATCTATTTTTTTGTTTATTTAATTTTAGTTGTGATTTTTTTAAAAAATACTTAAAAATTAATGATAATTAATTAAAATTTCAGCAAATTATTAATGATTAATAATTAATATTTATGTATTTATTATTGAAATAAAAATTATTTATTAATTATATAAAATTAATAGTTAGTAATTTTTTAGAAAGTGAATTTATTATTAATTAATTAATTAATATTAATTATTTACAAATTCTTAATTATTAATCAGTAATTATTAATCATAAATTATTTATATATGTATATACTTTCATATAAACACACACATTAATTCAATTACTAAAACTTCCTCACATAAATATTGTTCTAAGAGAAGGTGAAAATTATAATTCACTTTCAAAATACCATAACTTTTGATCAAGGTATCCATTTATGCACCGTGATATATCAAATAAATGATTAAATTTTTTTTATGATCATATTATATGAAAATTTGGTAATAATTAATAATTTTTTTTATTAAGGTTCTTAAAAAATTTGATTTGAGTGTCTGTTCAAGATCTACCACTTATTTAATTGAATGTTACGATGAGATATATGACTCTTGAGATTAGGGGAATCTTTTACTTTATTTTTTATTAGTCAGAAAAGGCATGGAATGCCTCTAAAACCAGGTTTTAAGTTAAAGTACCCAAATTTTAAATCTTTTTATAGTAATTATGATTTGTTTAAGAGGGACTTTTATCCTTTTTTGGTGGTATATAAATTTATTGTCTATGCTTACATTCCTATTGATATGATGATGTTGAAATTGTAGCATTCTTTCCTCTTTTGGTGATTTATTTTTTTGATGTGTTTTATATTCTAAGGATTACCTTGGCTTGATTAATCCTTAATACTTATCTCATGGGAATGATAGGGCTTAAATTTGGATGTAATTCATGGTTAAGACATAGTATACATGGAAATTTCTTATGGTTAGAGGTTCAAGGAAAAGAATTGTGTGTGTTTGTGTGTATTTATAAATATATATATAAATATATGTGTGTGTGTGTGTGTCAGTTTATGTATATTTATTTATATATTTATATATATTTATGTATATATATGGGTGCGTATATATATATATATAAATATATGTATATATATATATATATGTAATTATATATATATATATATATGTATGTATTTATATATATTTATGCAAATTGATATATAAGGATCTAAGCATATCCCATAAAGACACATCTAGTGTCAATTATTAGTATGAATTTACCACCCAACCCCTACCTACCTATCATAAATCCAAGTGCATGAAATAGTATTGAACGATTGCTAAATAAGAATACATAGAAAATAACATGCTTCTTACATTATTATTGATATTAATAAAAACTATTTTGTATAACTCCCTATACTGGGAGGATGCAAACCTGTGTTTACCTACTTCATTCCAAGATTAAAATCTGAGTAAAATGAATATAACCAAGTTAGGGTATAATACACATTATAGGGTTAAGAAAATGGTGTATACTAAGTCATTACAATCTTCTATCCTGTACAAGGGAAATGGGGAAGTGTATACCAATTCAGAGAAATATTTCTATCTATCCCAGTTATAACAACCTTTCTACCACATATTAGTATACCCATTTATACAATATATAATAATAATACAACATTTTCCAAATGTTATATATAGAAATAAAATAGGCATATGCGAGTATCCAATACCAAAAATGAAACCATGTACAATACAATTATGAAACAGAACACTTTTTACATGATTAACATGATAAAATTCTAGGCATAACATGTATTCAATATTAGGCATGGAATCACATGATATAAATCAATAAAAAAAGCCAATATAATACTTAAAGTAATCTAAAACACATATAAAACATAAGTAGTACAACAATTACTCTCATCTAATAAACCAATCATGTATACCATACAACATGAAAAAGATACAAGCATGTATAATAGATTAACTATGCTTAAATTATGAAATATGATACATCCATGGACTTTTTATTTAAAAAAACCGAGTTTCTAAGTTATAATAATGTTACATAATTTTATGAAATTCTCAAAAACTCTTTGTTAATAAAAAAATTTCTCTTTAATTAATATTAATCATCCTCAAACCACTTCTTTCCTAATCACTACAAAAATATAAAATAGATAAGGCATAACCTACCTAAAATTATGTTGAACCTTCTTTAACAACTCAAATTTAAAGAATATTTCTTCAGTTGAAGAATTTTAACAACCTATAATAACCATTTATAGGAGTTTAATTGCTACTTTTTGGAATAATAGAAATAAATAAATAAAATCAATAATATTACATTTGATTTACCCATGATCAATCTTCATGAAAATTTAAATATATGAATTACAAAACCTATATGTGATTATTTATAGTTTTAGATCACTGCATTGAATAACATTAAGAAACAAGGAGATTAGAGGAATCCCAAACCTATTTATTTCTAAATAAAAGTTCTCACGATGAATTAAAAGTGATACATACAAGTATTGAAGAATTATTTTCTAAATAAAGAAGGATATAAAGTTATAGAGGTTTAGGGTGGCCTATAGAAAGATAATGGGATGAAAATCTCAAGTAACAAGGGTTTATGGTTTTTAATTTGGGTATAAAATGACATAATTTACCTAATATTTTAAAAAATATAATTTTTCTATAAGTTACTTGGTACAAGGCTATTGTGTACTAGGTGGCTTCACTAGAAACCACTTCACCAACCAAAAACCACTACATGAACTAGACACTAATGGATACCTGGTACCCCTTCATTGGGTGCCCAATGATTATATTAAACCTTTTCCCCTTTCTCCCTCTATCCAATTCCTAACCAATTTCCTCTATTTTTCCTTAAATATATATTTACCTGAGTTAAGAATTTAAATAAATAAATTTTAAGGGAAAATTAACTTGTGAGAATGGGGGTTACTAGAAACTCTCCACCATAAAACTTCTTATCACTAAGAATCATTAACAATCATATTAAGGAAACAATATAGACTACTGTGTTGAAATTTTAGTTTCCCATTCTAATGTCGCATTCTTTAATCCACCATGTTTACATCGAATATGATCTAGAGGAACTACTTTACTTCATAACACATTTTCATTCCAATAAACAATATAAATAGGAATCCCAACATTGGAACCATATACCTCTAAATTTATGTCGTCAAATTAAATCACTTGTATTTTAACATATATGTATTTTCTTGGTTATGAAATAAGGAAGAAATTATACATACCAATAAATTTCTAAGGTAAATAAAATTGATAATGTAACTACCCCATTCATTGAGATATTCCCTTGGTTGAATTATAATGTCTTGAATTTTATTTTATTCAATTTTGAAGTTAGTTTGGGGGTCTTTTAGTGAAAAAAGAGGCCAGCAAGGGGGAAAGAGGTGGAATAGGAATGAATCACACTTTAATGTTTTACTGAGTACCTAGTGTGGGGTACTGTATGCCTAATGTGGGTGGAAGAGGTGTTGTAGCACCTAGGATACAACCAGGCCCCCAGTGGTAGTGGAATGGGTACCCAGTGGGATCCTGAGATATTTTTTAAAGAAGGGAAAATCTATCTTTATGTTGTAATATATTTTAGGTATTTACTTAGGAATTATTCTTCCTTAGGTCTATTTAGATGATTTTTGGCAGGTCTTTATGGTTACAATCTCTCTGTCTTTATCATGTCTTAACATTATGGAGTAATTTCACCAAGGTATCAACTCATATTTTTAATCTTTATCTATTATAACCCCTTTATCAATGATTTAGTTTTTAACCATATAATTTTTTACATAATATATGAGGGATTTCCCCTATTAAGTCATAATCTCGTCTACTTTTCTTCTAGTTGATTATATTCTAGATCCCTTGTCTTCTTGGTGGTGATAAGGATTTGAACCATTTAAATATTGTTTATCTATTTCAAGGTAGGTGGCCTATTTATTTCTCTTAATGTTTAATTTGTGATTATATATTATTAGTGTACTATTGGGAATATTTTTTTTTCTTATAATGAATCATTTTACAAGGAATAATTTATTTAATTGTTGAATTATTATTTTCTATATGTTGTTAATTATTACATGTTCTATAGAATGATATTTAGGGGATGAAATTATTGAAAAAACACTTAAAGTGATGAATAAATGGTTTGATAATCCAATAAAAAATTTTAATTGATGTAGATGTTAACATAATGATTTAATGTGGGGAATTATATCTATAAAATGATGTAAAGATTAGGAAAATTTTGAGATGTGCATTAATCCTTATGATACGAATTTGTTTGATGGATTTGTGAACTTAATTACATTATTTAGTTGAGTTTGTTAATATTATATTAAATTTAAACAAGTTTTTTATTCTATAAATATCATAAAAGTAAGTGAAAAGAAAGGTTAAATTGGGGTTAAACCCATTTAATTAACTTGGGATATACATTTAGTGTTTGGGTGATGTTTTTATGAATTTGGTGTATCTTTATCTGATGATTGGTTGCTTTTAATTGTGATTTAATATGGAAATTTAAATATAGAATTGGTAAAAGTTTTTATAACGATGTTTATATTGAAAACTATGATAATGATACCACTTTATAGATTTTTTATCATATAAATACATTCTAAATTTTATATGTTTGGTGCAGAAATTGGGATTGGGAATCTGTGGATTTTTTATGTTTTAAAAATTGATGAGTTTTTTAAGAGGAATAGATTAGACTAAAGTTAATTTGTTGTGATAGAAATTAAATGTATGCTTTGAAGGTTTTTCTATAGATTTTGGGTTATCAAAAAATTTCATGAAATTGGACACTCAATGGGGTCTTGGTTTTGGTTGAGGCTGTGATGTTCATTAGATTTCTTCTGTTTGGATTCGTATTGTGTTTAACCCAAAATATTATTAGATTCCATGTTTTTGGTATATTTGGTGTTGTGATTCCATGTGTTTGGAATATGATATGGTGTTAAGCCATGAATTTTGATATCTAGATCTATAGTTACCGACTCTGGTCAAATTCAGAATGAATTATTTGGGTGTCCATGTTAGTACCTATACTTTGTATACATACTAAAAATGATGTTGTTAAACCATTTATGATTTAAATTAGTTTCTTAAGATCGTATTTTTGATCCTTGAGAAGGAAAGGGTTTTAGTGGTTTCTAGTAAGGATTATAATCTCACTCCTTTTATATACATAACTTGTGTGCATACAGATTTCATCGAATCAATTTTAGGTGAGGATAAAAGGCCTTATATGGTGTCAATAGACACATATGAGATAAGATAAAGAGATTTTGTAGTCATATATAGGGGGATTTATACACTATGTTTCAAATTCTTTTTCCAATGTATTGACTTCATTTAAGTATCTTATCTTTACTTATTTGTTTAAATTCATGGTTTAAGTGATCATATTTTAGATATTATTCTAATATTTTTTAGTTTCTTTCATTAGTTTCTAATTCTTATAGTTTTTTTTATGATTTATTTTGGTATTTTTTCTATGACGAAACATTGGAGGGAAAATCGCTCCCCAGGTGATATCCTTAGACCCTCAATGCTAGTTTCCATCCTATGGTGATTAGGGAGTGCAATTAATGTAATGTGGAATTTCAGATTGGTGGAACAACCATTCTTGTACTGGACAACAAAAAATGATATCAGATTTTTTCTTTCCTAGAGTTTTAATATTTGGTATATGATAGTGTAGAGAATAGTATTTGGTAATAGTAATGAAATCTATGCGTGTTTTCCTTTCCTACATGACTATAGTTGACACACAAGTTACATGGGGAGTATGGAATTATAATTTCCTACTTTATTTAAATAGATTTCTTAGGTAAGGTTCTCATTTAGTTTATAGTGTGTAGTGGGGAGTTCATGCATCATTTTTTATAATAGGATCATGATATATGTTGGTGAGAATGTGTTTTAATTTGATTGGGTATTTTAATTTTACTAAAATTATTGAGTTATTAATAAACTAAATAGTGTATTCCTAAATATATTATTAATAATATATTAATTGGATAAATATTTTTAAATTAATTTGGTAATGTAATGTGATTATTTTTATTTGACTAATTATCTTGGGAATATATATAGGAAGCGATGCATGATGTATTTTACTATTTAAGTTTTATTGTTTATTACTAATAATATTTTTTAATCTTTATATATTTATGGTGACTAATATGTTAGTTGATGTGCCACAATGAAAGTAGATTGAGTATGGGAATTATGGTGAGGGGAAGATGATCATGTTCCCTCGGTGGTTGAGTAAAAGACTGTGGTGGAGAAAAATATCATTGATTTTTTTGAAGATTATTTTGAATGTTAGTATTAGTGTTATAATCCATTTTTTTGTTGAGTAATGAATCCATTAAAAATTCAAAAACATTTAATGCCCTTGTTATTCTACCAAATATTGGGATGAAAGTTCTTAGAAGACCTGAATTATGAAACACATTAGAGTGGAAGTAGGAATGAAATAATATGTAAGCTAGAGGATAAGGTCTTTAAGAAGTCATCATAGGAGGACATTGATGTAGGAGTTGAAAATTCATTCCCTTGAGTCTCTAAATGCATACAATGTTCACTAGGTAATCTAGTTGAGGTCGTGATTTACATTTACTGAATGATTTGATGGCTGTAAACATCAGAGACATAGGGAATATGGTCTGTGGAGAACTCTTAGCAGTGGAACTAGGATTACCAGATGATAACAACTATATATTATTGAGGTTGGGTCACTTGTAAAATTATTCAATTAGTGTAATCCAATTATACGGGTTAAGATTCTATCTTCTTGTAATTTGAAGTTAATATTATATTATAATCTATATTGTTTACCTTTATAGTGAATTTATTGTTCCCAATGGATCAAGACTTTGTATAAACCTTGTCAATTCATTGTATTCCTTTGTTTTGTACTATTAATTACATTTCATATTCTTCTTGAATTGTCTATTGTGAGTGTATCATGAGGTTACCATAAGGTGTGAGTTAAGGATTCATGGATGTATTGTGTGGTTTCCTAGTCCTGGAGGCATATTCCACTAAATTTAGAACCATTGAGACACTATGGTTCCTTATTATATAGCTGAGGGTCATATGATGGGTCAATTAAATGATATTTCATCTGGTGCAATAAGTGGTATTAGAGATTAGTTTAGAGTTTTGAAGGGAATATTAGAGAATGACATCCAAAAAGTGTAAGATACTTTCTCTTTACCCTCTCTGAGTTTAATTAGAGTTTTCTATCATTGGATGATGGCATTGGAAAATAGAAAGTTGAGGCTAGACGATTTTTATGGCTTGGAATTTAGATTTTGGAAGTTGTAGGTATAAGTTTATTTGTTCTAAAAGTATCTCAATCTATTATTTTATGAGAATAAGTAATATTTAATGGAAAATATAGAATGAGAAAGTCTTGATAGGAAATAACAAGGATTTTTCTAGATGATGTTAGCTCAGAACACAACCTTCAACATCCATGATGTTGGAAAAACTTTAGAGTTGATGGATAATATTTCAAACATGTATGATAATCCCTATGTGATGAAAAAAGTCTTTATTCTGTGAAAACTATTAAACATGAGAATATTATAAGGATGTTCCATGGCTGATCATCTAAATAAATTCAATATTCTATGAAGTTAGTGTAGGCTCCGAGCACAACAGAAGCATGTTGGTGGGTGTACCAAAGTTTAATTTTTCCATTAACAATGATCAATTAGAGATCCTTCAAAATAATAAAATTCTGGATCTTTGAGATATAATAAAGAATGAAAGAAAGGAAGGAAGTACTAGAACAATAGAGAGGATCATCATATGTTAGTTATAATTAATTAATTAAAAGACAATAATTACCTTGATGGAATTCTCTCTTCATTGATGTTTCTGGTCACAATCCGATGTGATCCATCATTGTGTCATAGAATCCAAGTGTAGGATTACTATAGAGGTGATCCAAACATGCTCCATGTATCACTGGATGTCACTGAAGGGATCTCTAGGTTCTAGCATGGAAGAGGCTCTGCTTGCGATGTTCGCCTTTGATCGCCTTAAGAGCCGCTTCCAAAGCGTTGTCCTTGATCCGGTGGAGGAGGATGCCACTCGTAACTTGAGAGCATTCTTGGAAGAAAAAATAATTCTCTATGGTATTCATAGATTTTCCTAATCTGCTGTGAACAAAAAAAGGATAGGATAATGAGAATAATATAATTAGGATTTTAATTACTTAGAATAATAAAATAAATTAATTACACAAAATCATTTCTTCATTTCATTTAATTCTCAATAAGACCCCATTTCTAATAATAATAATGGTTTACTATTATTATTACTTGAAATGCACCCATATAATTACACCTAATATTATTCAATTAAATAAATAATATTATTTCTCCAAAATCCCTAGAAAAAACTTCACAGTGTGTATATTAATATATACAACATGTACTTTTGATTTTCCATTCTCTTTATTTCCTCCACCACATTTATTTGTCATTGAATAATGACTATTTATTTCTTAAATAAATATCCCTGCATTACTCTCTAATAAATATATTATTTCTCCCACACTACATTCCCTTGAATAACTAGTGTCGAAATAAATGTGATCATATATCCTTGAATAATTATTAAACCACATTTAGGAATAATCTTTATTCAACATGTCAAATGAATATTTAAATGAGATACTTGGGCACACTTAGTGTGTGACCCTCTAGGCCTCTTTCTTAGTGTAATTAGGAAAAACCTGCCTAAATTACAAGGTTAGCATCTAGAAATACGCCAAGGTACCCATAGAGAAAGAAGTTAATTCTGCAATGACATGTCACCTCCTACAAATGCTTACTAGGTAATGTAATCCCTTTATCTCAATATCTTGAATCATGTGGGTTACATGCTGTTGCCATCAACCCATGTACTCGATTATTCTATCTTTGACTTCCTAGAATTGAGCTTTCTCATTTCTCACCATTTCCTTGGATTTTTTAGGTTATATCAATTCCATCAAAGGGCCAGAGATATCAACTTCCATTATAGAACATAAGGGACACATCCTTTCTCACATTATCTATTAATGAAGTATTACTCGTGATGCACCCAACATATCCTACCTCACTGAAAACAGTGTGTCATCACATTTTTTGTCAATACATATAAGTTCATGAGTTTTAATACCCATTAATAATAGTCTTAAAGTCTAAGGACTAATACACGTGTCTGCAGATAGGATCATCTAATGAAACTATGAAATGTAAATTTCCTACTAGTGGGTATCATTCTCATAATATCCTCTTGGATATTACCAATGGAACACACCATGAGAATGTTTTTGAAAGTTTTATGATTCCTCACCCCTAATGACCTGTATTATTTGTGTCTCTGAAATAATGTCATCTGGCCATAGAACATATATTCAAGAATTGTGTTATGGAACTTCTGAGTTCTCATTATTGTAGGGATCCTCTATGACTCTTTAGTGAAACATCCATCCTTAGGAAATTATGACATGAATTTTCATGCATAAGAATAATAAAAATGTGATAAGGTATTCATTAATGAATGAAGTACAAAGAAATTGGTTCTAGGCCACCAACACCAACAGACTCCCACTTGATCTAGATCCAAATTCTAACAACCTTTAACTCACTATCTCTCACATGATATTCATGATTCTATCAAGATATGCATTTAGTAATGGGGTCTACTACATTCTCTTCTATGGAAACTCTTCTCACTACAACTTCACCCCTTTGATATAAATACCTCAAGAGGTGATACTTTCAGAGAAAGTTATTGGTCTGTTGATGTGACCTTGGTTATTTTTCAAGAGCCACTACTATAGTATTATCACAATAAAATGTGATAGGATCTTTACTTCTAGGTATCACACCAAGATCCTAGATAAAGTTTTGAATCTATATGGATTCCTTGGCTACATCAAAATCTTCTATTTATTCAGAATCTGTTTTATAATCGGTGAAACTGGTTTCTTTGAACTCTTCTAGCTCACAGCTCCTTCGTTGAGACAGAAAAAATATCCTGATTGTTACTTCAAATTGTTTTGATCTATCTGAAAACCAACATCAATATACCCTCTGATGACAAACTCCTCATCTCTTATATACACTAGAAAAATATCCTTAGTTCTTATCAGATACTTAAGGATAGTCATAACAGTAGTCTAATGTTGTTCTCCCTAATCTTCTTGATATCTTCCTACCATGCTCAGTGCATATCCTACATCAAACCTGGTACATAACATGGCATACATGATGAATCCTATAACTGAAGTGTATGAGATCTTACTCATCCTATATTTCTCCGGTTTTGTTTGAGGACACATTTTATTAGAAAGATGTAGGCCATGTGATGCTGGAACCATTCCCCTATTGGATTGTTCCATACTCAATCTCTTTAGTATCTGGTCAATGTATGTACCATGACATAGTCCAAGAAGCCTCTTGGATCTATCACGAATGATCTTGATCCCTAGAATGCAGGATTCTTTACCTAAATATTTCATGGAGAAACACTTGTTCAACCAGTCCTTAACTAACTATAATACTGGTATGTCGTTTCCAATAAGTAATATGTCATCATCAAATACTACTAGGATAACGACCACATTCCCATTAAACCTCTTATAAACACATGGATCACATTCGTTTTTAATGAAAGAAAATTCTTTTATGGATTTATTAAATCAAATTTTCCATGACCTGGATGCTTTCTTTAATCCATAAATGGATTTCTATAACTTAAAAACCCATTTGGATTCACTTGGTGTCACAAACCCTTCTGTTTGTGTCTTATAGACATCTTCCAAAAGGTTCCCATTAAGGAATTATGTTTTGACATCCATATTCCAAATCTAATAGTTATGGTAAGATACTATGGAATGTATGATTCTTATGGATTTAAACATGGAAACCAGAGAGAAGGTTTCATCATATTAAATTCATTATCGCTGTCTGAATCCTTTATCCATTAGACTTTCTTTATAGGTTCTAACTCGACCTTCCATGTACATATTTATCTTGAAAAACCATTTTTATCCAACAAGATTTACATCAACTGGATCATCGACCAGAACCTATACTTGGATCTGATACATGGAATTCATCTCAGATTTCATAGATTCTAGCCATATTGCAGCTTATGATCTCTCTACTACTTCCTTGAAGGAGATATGTTCATCATTGTCCAACAATAATGATTCACCATCCGCAGTGACTAGGAAACCAAATCTCTCTGGTTCCCTTACCTCTCTTGAGCTCCTACGTAGTACTTGTGTTTCTGGAACCTCTTCCATGGGGACCTATGGAACTTGTTCCTGTACCAAATCCTATGTATCTTGAGAAATAACTTCATCGAAGGAAATCTTGATCCCACTATCCTTTTTGAGGATCTTATCCATCTCAAGAAATATTTCTTGTATGATGACAATCACTTTCTTATCTAAAGGGTTATATAGTTAATATCCTTTCGTTTCGTTGGGTTATCCTATAAAGATACACCTTGTTCCCTGAGGTTCTAGTTTGTTGCATGAGAAGGCCTTAAAAAATGCCTCATATCCCCATACACGTGTGTGCAAAAAAAGGGGTTTATTTACATTCCATAACTATACTCTAAGGGAATTCCATTTTCTGCCTTAGTTGGTACTTAGTTTAATGTGTATGATTCAGTTTGTAATGAATATACCAAAAAGGATAATAGAAGATCTGCATGACTCATCATCAACCTCACCATGTCCAACAAGGTGCGGTTCCTCCTTTCACTAACACCATTCCACTGGGGTGTATAAAGAGGAGTGAGTTGAGATATAATCCCAGACTCCCATAAAAGTTTGATGAATTCTTGGTTCAGATATTCTCCACCTAGATCCGATCAAAGATTCTTTATCATCTTTCCAAGTTGATTCTCTAATTCATTCTTGAATTCCATAAATTTATCTAATGCCTCTAACTTATACCTCATTAAGTAGATATATCCACATCTACTCAAATCATCATTAAAAGTAATGAAGTAAGAATATCCACCTCTAGATTTTAATGGAAATGGCCCACACACATCCTTGTGTACCAATCCTAGAAGCTCTGTGGACCTTTCACCCTATCCACTAAAAGGTAGATTGGTCATTTTAGCATGTGAAAAAGTGTGACATCTATCAAGTGGTTTTATCTCAGTAGAGTCTAAATAACCATCTTGGTATAGCTTTGTCACGCACTTCTCGTTTACATGACCAAGACGGTGATGCCACAATTGGGTGCTGTATGAGTCATGTGAGTTTGTTTCATTATCAATTGCCAACACTTGGTTTTAATAATTTAATACATACAAACCATTATTTAAATTCACCACACCATAACATATGTTGTTCTTATAAAAGAAACAACCCTTATTTACAAACATGAAAATAAATCCATCAATATCCAAACATGACACAGAAATTATGTTCTTGGTAATACCAGACACATAATAACAGTTATGTAAAACCAAAAGCATCCTATTTGGTAATGATATATGGTAATCACTAATGGACCACACATCTAGCCTCATACCATTGGCATCTCAAAGATCCACCTCTCCTATGGTAATCTTTCTAAATCAACTTGGTTCCTACATTTGGATACATATGTGATCTACACAAGCCGTATCTAATACACAATGTGTAGAAATGGATAGATTACACTCGATAACAAACACACCTTTATCATCCCCACTCTTCTGGTTGAAATTTATCTTCTAGTGGCCTAGAATTACACAGGAAAAATATACCGCCTCCCGTACCTTGACCTGCCTCTGGATCTTCCCCTTCTTGGAGGGACTGTGCTCGAGTGCTTTAGACCATTTATAAGTCCTTGGCCCCTTTGAATTTTCCTTCCTTTTATTATTGACCATAAGGACTATGGGTTTTCACACCCCATTTTCTTATCTACATGGAGAATCAAGGTAAGAAGTACTGACATACTCTTTACATTGTTGCTCATGTTATAGTTGACAATAAAGCTAGATAAGGTCTTGGGCAGTGATGATAGGATGAGATCTTTTTGCAAATCATCTGGGAACTTAATCCCTATGTTTTCCAGGCATTCAATATAGCCAATAATATTGACTACATGAGGCATAGCTAGCACAGACTCTCCAATATTAGTTTTAAAAATGCATTGGAGATCTCATATCTCTCCTATCTTTTCTTCTCTTGATAGAGATCCTGAAGGTGAGACATAATACTATACATGTACATGTTTTCATGTTGCTTTAAGAGCTCATTATACATGGAAAATATAATGAAACATTGTACATATGTGGAATCATCCAAAATTTTCATATAGAGAGATAGTTCCTAATCATTGGCCTCTTTTCTAGGAGCAACTGGAATAGGATCTTCTAGCATATACAATTTCCTCTCACGGTGAAGGATGATGTGTAAATGCCTTTGCCACTCATGAAAATTGGTTCCGGTGAGAAAGGTTTCCTTCTCGAGTATGGTTCGCAATGATATGTTTGAAGTAATTTTTCTTGACATTTCTACAAATTAATATGAGAAAAGGTTTAGTAATTTATTAGGATAAAACTGAGCCAAATAAATAAATTAATACTTATTAGTCTCCCACTATTTTATCAAAATCTAATTTCCCTCACCATTGAATTTGGAATATTATGTTTCCTAAATATTATAGTGTTAAGGATCTATATTTCCCTGTGCATTACCCTAAATAAGACTGGATAAGAAAATTGAAGGGTTTTAGGTAGGAATTCCAAATGCAAACTGCATTAACTCACAGTTCCTGGATCCGCTGAGCGGACTCCCCAATCGTGAAATCATTTTATTTTGGATTTCCTCAACCTTTACCTCTTGGTCACACTAAGTTTGGCTATGACAGTCAACCCTTGATTTTAACCAAGTCAAGTCAACCCAAAACCTTGAATTATAATTCCTCGATAATGGAAAGCACCCCAACTAGGGTTGGTCAATCACTTTGAACTATGGTTGGATTCTAACCAAGATTATGGAAGACTGTACCGACTTAATATTTCTTTTAGGGATTTTATCCATATAATTAAATTTCCATTTTATTATCTTTCTTACATTATATTTAATATTATGTGGGATATACTTTAGTGATTAACCATTTCTAAGATAATATTTACTCATATGTCAGTCTTATTTTTGTTCCATCTTTCATGCTTGTTTAATTCATTAATTGTGTGATCATGAAAACACACCCACAATAAATAAACCATGCAACTGTTAGAAATAAAATAAATGGTATGATCATTATCTTTTTCTATTGGTTAGTTTATCTAGCGGTTTATAAACTAACCCAGGACCTAGGGGAGAAACACCTTGATCCTTTTGGGTTCATGTTTACAGCTTGTCACCTATCCACCTTTGTATATCCTTGGGTTGGTTTCACCTTGGATTCTAAATTGAGACGCCTCAACTAGCTAGGGAGCTCCATCCATTACATATGCTTTTATCTCAATTGTAGGTGAGGTGTAAAATAGTTTTTTACATAAAAGAAACCTCAGGCATGAAGGCCTTACATATTAATGAGGATAAGGCTTGCATGACAACAAATTTAATTTAAATAAATAAATTAAAAGAAACCATCAACATACAAAGGTCCTGGTCAAGCTCATGATCATCCATGCATGCAACGATATTTACACATATATAAAACTAGAATTAAATTATTTAATCATTCTTATTTAAAATAAATCACACTTGAATCAATTAATTATCTTTAATTAATCAATCTTTTTATCTTAAACCATTTTCTAAATTTCCTTGAGATTCTCATCCATTATAATTTTAAACAAATAAATTAATTTAAAATTTTCTTTTTATGTAAATTGTACCTTGGAGGCAACCTGGTGAATTACAATTCATAACTACCCAATGAGTAGAAATAAAAATTATGAAGATGTAAATTAAACACATATATATAAAACACCTATCACGTGTAGTGCCTCAGTTTTATTCCTGCACCATGGTACAATTCTTAAGGGTTTGTATAATATAATAATAAATTTTAATAAATTTGTGTAATTTGCAGAAGTACATGACATGTAGTTATGACTACATGGAATTTACTATCATTCACTATCCATCTTAAGTACACGCCTAGGGATATGGTGTGTAGATGTACTTCAAAAATCTTCGGAGTACACATCATGTCCAGTGATCCACACGCCATGTAGTTCCACGTTACATGGTCTACCGTCGGGCAAGCCGTGTATGGAGTACAGAGTCCAAACCTAACCCAAGGGGACTACACACCATGTCCACTGGGCCACACAGTGTGTAATACAAAAACCACGTTCCCCTTGTTCCTAGTCAACACACAGAGTCATTTAAGACTTAGATAGACTCCAACACACAACTAGGTTCGACAGACCAGTCCCGGTACGTGGAACCTAGACTACACTGTGTGTACTGCCGAATACTTGCCATGTGTTCTGGTTTTGTACAGCCAGGAAGCTTTGGAATCTCCAGATGAGATCCTCTATTTTATTTTAATCAAAATTAAAAGAAAAATATTGTTTCTATATGGTGAATGATAAACTAAGGAGGAGGAACAAATCTCGAGATTCAGATTAGCAGAACAATTAACTTGGATTGAAATAACTAAATTATTAAATGTCTAAATCATCAAAAAAAACTAAATAATTATAATCAACAATATAACCTAGCTCTGATCCCACTTGTAGGTTCCAAGTACAGTAGAAGTGTGTGGGTGGGTGTACCCAACTTCAATTTTTCCATTAATAATGATCAATCCAAGATCTGTCACAACAATAAAATGCCAGATCTTCGGAATATAATGAGGAATGAAATAAAGGAAGGGAGTCTAGAAACTGTATAGAGGATAATAATATTTTGGTTATAATTAATTTAATTAGAATATAAGAATTACCTTGATGGAATTCTCTCTTAGTTGATTTTTCCTGTCATGATCCAATGTGATCTATTGTTGCATCCTCGAAGCCAAGTGTATGATTCCTCTAGAGGTGATCCAAACATGATCCAAATATCTCTAGACATTGCTGAAGGGATCTCTGGGTGCTAGCATGGAAGATAATCCACATGAAATGTTCGCCTTTGATCGCCTTGAGAGCCACTTCCAAAGCGCTCTCCCTGATCCAGTGGAGGATCATGCCTCTCGTAACTTGAGTGCATTATTGGATTAGAAAAGAATTATCTCTTCGATTGAGAAATTTTTCCAATCCATTTTGCATAGCCACAAAGAATTTATAGGCTAATGAGAATAATATAATTGGGATTTTAATTACTTAGAATAATAAAATTAATTAATTACACGAAATCATTTATTCATTTAATTTAATTCTTATTAATAACCCATGTCTAAGAATAATAGTTGACTAATATTATTACTTGACATGTACCCATAGAATTACACCTAATATTATTTAATTAAATAAATAATTTTATTTCTCACAAATCCCCAAGAAAACTACCCGACACGTATATTAATATACACAGTGTGTACTTTTGTTTTTCCATTATCTTTATTTTCACCAGCACATTTATTAGACCTTGAATAATGACTATTTATTTCTTAAATAAATATCACTGCATTACTAATTAATAAATATATTATTTTGCACACACTAATTTATCTTGAATAACTAGTGTCTAAATAAATGAGACCAGACATCCTTGAATAATTATTAAACCGCAGTTAGGAATAATCTTTATTCCACTTTTTAAATGAATATTTAACTAAGATACTTGGACACACATAGTGTGTGACCCTGTAGTCATCTTTTTATGTGAAATTAGGCAGAACCTACCTAAATTCCAAGGTTAGCATCTAGCATCATGCCAAGGAACCCATATATAAAGAAGTTAATGTGGCAATGATGTGTCACCTCTTACAAATTCTTACCATATAATGTAATACCTTTGTCTTGATATCTCAAATTAAGCATGTTGCATGCTGGTTCCATCAACCCATGTACTCAATTATTCTTTCTTTGACTTCTCAGAATTGAACTTTCCTATTCCTCACTATGGCTATGGATTTAATTAGGCTATATCAATACCATCAAAGGGCCTGAGATATCAACTTCCATTATGGAACAGAAGGGAGAAATCTTTTCTCTCATTATCTATTAATTCTGTATTACTCATGACACATCCAATATATCCTACCTCATTGCGAACAACATGTTGTCATAGTTTTTGTCAATACATCTAAGTGTGTGAGTCATATTACCCATTAATAATAATCTTAAAGTCTAAAGACCAATAAACACATCCACAGATAGGAACATCCAATGACACCATGAAATGTGGATTTACTACTGGTGGGTCTTGTTCTCATAATATGCTCCTGGATATTACCAAGGGTTCACACCATGAGAATGTACCTAATAGTTTTATGATTCCTCACCCATAAAGGCCTGTATTATTTGTGTTCCTCAAATAAAATCATCTGGACATAGAACATATATTCAAGAATAGTGTTTTGGCACTTATGGGTTCTCATCATAGTAAGGATCTTCTATGACCCTTTAGTGTAATAACTATCCTTAGGACATTATCACATGCATTTTCATACCGAAGAACAATCAAGATGTGATAAGGTATTTATTAAGGAATAAAGTACAAAGTAGTTGGATCTAGGCCACCAAATCCAACATTTAGTAAGATTTTTTTTGGTGTGAAGTTCACTAAAGGCATGTGTAAGGACCCAATCTTTAACATTACATATTTTAGTGAATTTAAAATATAAATTTATTTATTATATTCCCAAATATATTTTAGGTTTAGTATTTTAAAGAATTTCTTTACAACCCTTAAATAAAATGAACTTATTTTAAAAAGTTGAAACTTTCGATTAGTATCCATTTTTCTTTAAATATAAAACCTTTAAAATAAAACAAGATTTATTTTCATGAAAAATATTCACAAATTCAACTGACTTCTTCCTTTCCCTTACCCATCCTTAAAACCCTATGAAAAATATTATAACATGTGGGGTGATCAAAAAAAGATTAGTAAGGTACATAAAAGTATAAAACCATTAGTTTAGTGAAAAACATGAAAACCCATGAAATATTTACATTTACTTCAATGATCCTTGATAAAATTAAATAATGCTTTTACACATACAAAAGTCACACAATTTTTTTATTAAATAAAAACATTAAAACCATTTCAAGAAATTAAAAACCCTTATTGGAAACATAGATAATCTCATTCATAACCTATTTTTAAGATTGTGTTATAAATAACTGTATCCCAGTTAAATCAATAGGATAAACCCTTCGATAACTCCCTACTTATTTCCTCAAAAAACAATGTACATTACCCAATCCATTAGAGAGCTATCTAAGTATTACCATTATAAAAGATATAATAGGATCATAGAAATATATCTGAGTTCACCGAACATATAATTTGTGTCAGGGTCACTCATGAGATATAACG
Organism: Viscum album; assembly: GCA_963277665.1. Classification (NCBI taxonomy): domain Eukaryota; kingdom Viridiplantae; phylum Streptophyta; class Magnoliopsida; order Santalales; family Viscaceae; genus Viscum; species Viscum album. The sequence continues at coordinate 860,135,148 of OY728146.1, forward strand.
TGGTTTAACCCTTCATATAATCTGTATCAGGCTCACCCATTTTACATATAATAATCAAGTACCATATAAAAAAAATTATGCTTGAAAATTTTCATCATAAAACCCTTTAAAAACACCTTTGAACCCATATGAAAATATATTTTGGATATTTAAATACCATTTTATTTTAAAAACCCATTTTTAGACCTAAAATACTGATAAAAAGGTTTAGGGTTTTTCTTTGAAGAAAACACCATTAAACAACATTATTAAGGAAAACAACCTTTCTATTTTGATATCATTGATTTAAAAAAACTACACAATTAAAGTGGAAAAAAATATATTTGAAAAGAAAAATGTGAAGTTATAAATGAATCATAAAATAAATTATTAGTTGTGAAGGTGGGATAGTTTTTTCATGTCCTATATGTTAAAAAAAATCAATTTCGTATTTTTTTTCCAGAAAAGTCAAAAAATGCCTCATTTGGAAAATGAACAAAATATTCCTTTCAAACTATTTTCTGAAAAATAAAAAATATGTAAAAATGAATTTAATAAATCATATTATAATATTAAAACCTTTTATACAAAATTATTAGAAAATAAGGATATTGAGGAAATGAGAGTTTTATGGGAAACTTTAAAATAGGTTAAAAAACAAAATCCATTACCTTGAGTCTGAATCATCACATACATTCTTTATCTTCTTGAATAATAAAATTAGGTGAATTATTAACTATATTACGAATTTTTTTCATGTTTATTATTCCATTTAGTTTGTCTCTTACCTTTCTATATTTAATTAATTATTCAATTAAATTCACATCAGACGTTTTGATGATATCCAGTTTATAAGTCCAAAATGAATTGGGTATGTTGACTATTGTCAAAGTGTTCCTTACTCCACCACCTCTAGAATAATAATAATGACATAATTATAAGTTTTATAATTCAATTATACTTTTAAATATAATAATTAAATATGGTTATAAAAAATGAAATACGTTACAATCATGAAGATGGTAGTTTGTACGTACACAGGAGTTACATTTCTATTTTTTCAATAGTCATTATAGAAATAAGGTAAGTATTATTTTATATTTAAATAATGATAATAATATCATAAATATAATATTAATTCTTTAAATATACTTACATATATCATTCATTTGATGTGGTGATGAAAAAGAATGACATCACTTCAGGGTGGTGGTAGTCCACACATATGCATGAACAACGTTATTATTTTTTAGTGAATAGAAAAATATGAAGATAAATGATATATTATATTTTAATAATGATAGATATTTCATTAATATCATATATAAACATAAATTCAATTATTATTACTAGTCTTGAATGATGGTGATGGAAAATGAATTACATCAGTTCACAAGGTTATAATCCTCCGTACACACGAACGATGAATTCTTATCCCATTTAATGGATGTTGGAGATGAATATAGGTTATTATATTGACATAATAACATCTCAATATATTTAGGATATTAGTATTGTTACTTTATCATGGTTGAAGAATATTTTAAGGTGGTTGAATAAGAAACAAAACTAAAAAATTTAGATAAAAACTACATCACTTATTTGGAATATCTCCTTTTATTAACACCTTAAGACCTCTAATATTGGTATTATTCCAAAAATAAGGCCTATATAATTAAAGTAGGTATTATAGGAATGGATTAAGGGATGTCTTGGATGAATCTAATGTGTTTTTTAGTTTATATAATTGAGAAGAAGAGGCACCCTTTTAGAAGAGAGGGGAGGGGCACTTTTGGAATTTCTCAAAATATTAAATTAACATAAATTAATTTTCCATTCCAAAAAAATAAAAATGATTTATTTAGAAAATATAATGAGTATGGATCTAAATTATTTCATAAAATAAAAAATAGATATTTTTTATCCCATTTTTACCCTTACATTTTTGTTTTAACCCTCGTTAACCCATTTCACACTTTCTGTGACAACAATGATTTTTACTCTTTGAGGGTCAATATAGTTACTATAATTGAGAAAATAGCTCTTAAATAGACCATTTTTCATATTTTAATTCATATCCAAATAAATTGTGTTAATATAACATCTTTAGTAAATTTATTTCAATTAATAAAATATTATTTACTATAATATATCCTTGATGTCAATTTTTTATAACTATTCATTACTTTGATTTCAATAACATAAATAAAATATATAAAATTTGAAAAATATTTTAATAAATCTATAAAATTTCATGTGAATTTAAAAAATTATCATATAACATTATTTATCTAAATTTTTTTTACTTATAATATTTTTAATTTCATTTATTTTATTTTCCTATGAATTGAATAATTATTGCATTAGTGTTATGTAATTATTTAAGGTATTTATTTATTAACTAAAAATTAAAAAAAATTACCATGATGAATATAAATATTTTATTTTAAAAAAATAATATTTATAATTGAACATATCTCCAATTTTTATCCATTTTAAAATTAGTATAGTTATAAAAAACAAGAGTATTACATTTTTTACTTTACTTGAAATAAAATATTATAAAGTTCATAATCACATAAAAATGGAAAAATGTCATATATTCAAACTTCATATGATTATGTATGATATATAATCATACAATAAAATTAATTTAAGTGTCAGAATAATTTTATCATCCTCATCATATCATTTTAACCCTTAATTACCCTTTTTACCCTTTACCATGATAATTGAATTACTAAGGATACTATTCATATTGAAAACAATAAAAGGGTCCTATTTAATAAATTTAAACCCACTGATTCAAAATATGGAATATATTTTTAAAACTCCAAAATATAGATGTGTTATAAGTCAAATTAAAATTAAACTGAAAAAACTTGATGAAAAATATTTTTTCAGAGAAATTCCCTTTTAATGTAAAAAAGTTTTTATACTAATTCAAGTAAAAATTCATCTAAAACTAATAAATAATTTTTTAAAAACACATGTAACCCATAAAATCATAAAACTAATCCAAAATAGAATTTTAATTTATAAACACATTAAAATAAAATACAATATTCAATAAAAATCAATATTTTTCATTATTCATTGAAAATTCATCATTTTTAGAAAATTTTAAAAAATTATTCCTAAGACAAATTTGAAATGATGATTTTAAAAAGGAAATTAATTTTATTAAATAAATTTTCTAAAGTTATATAAATTAGTTATATTATTTTCTCATAAAAATAAATAAAAATCATTTCTAATGAAAATGTATTTTGAAAAATAAAATGGCTTTACTAAAAAATGAGTGATTATTTTATAATAATTAATAAATAAATTTGTATTGAATATAACACGCACACAGATATATATATATATATATATATATATATATATAAATTTCAAAATGTAGTTAATTTTAATCATACCCTCCTATTTAATGGCTAGGTTATAACAATCATATTTAAAAAATAATTTTTTGTTGTTTATTTATGCTCTGTGTTGTGTACCGTGTACGCTATTGAACATAGTATTTATTTTCTAAATATTGAGATTTTACAATGTGTGGGAATTTCTTATTATATCATTGATTCTTGATTCATGAGATGTGATCATGACTACTATGATAAATTCCACTAGAAATAATTACACAGTTTTCAAGGAGATCCATGATCTGATCTTGAATAATGAAATCCAAAGATGATTGGGGATTCTCAACTAGAGGGAGTTAAAATAAAAAGAAGAAATATAAGTGATAAATCCATGTAATGTTAGCTAGTCCTTATGAATATTTATTCTAGCACCGTGGAATTAAAAGAGATTATGGAAGGATTAACATGAGGGGTGGGCAAACTCTAGAAAGTTTGCTTATGCACTTTCTGAAAAATCCATAGATAAAGGGGATGATGGGGCTTTGGTTATAAATTTCAAGAGTTCATTTCATTTACGGATACTTAAATATTTCATTTCACTCAATTTCCAATGGCGGTTTCATAAAAAATTATGAGTTTGGAATCCTTTTCAAGGTTTACCTTACAGACAAACAATTATTTGAGGTTGTTAGAAAATAAAATTTGAGTGTGTGAATGGAGAATGGATTTATAATGAATTTTAAATGTGTTTGATATATCATAGGACTACCAAATAACCCAATTTAAAATGTTCATCTTGATAATTTAGGGGTTTTCACTATGTTTATGAACGATGTGTGGAATATCATAGGTGGTTCCATGGTGGTCGACCATGGTGTGAATGATGGAATTTCATACCCAACCAGTGTACTAGAAGGTATCATGAATTCCAGAGACACAACTTTCCAAACATATTACATATCAAAAAAATTATGGCATGACCATCTTGGTCACATTAGTGATAATGGTCTAATGGCCTTAACTTTGTAAGGATTTATGAAGCTCGATATTATAATGATTAGAAAATGTGAGGGTAGAATCCATGGGAAGCGGTGAAGGGTGTTATTCAATTCAGATGGAATAACACCAAAGAATAATAATCACAAGCTGTTTCATATAGATGTATAGGTACTAACACTAATTCATTCTCAAGGGGATTACATTTATTACATTAACTTCATCTATGATTACACATAGAATATGGGGGTGTTTTTCCTCAAACATAAGTCTAAGGTATTTCAGAATTTAATTGGATGGAAATCCACGGTGGAAGATGATATTGGAAAAAATTTAGAAATCATTAGGTTTTAAAATGGAGGTTAGTATGGAGGAAGGGAGTTTGAGACATTTTTCTATATGGATGAAATACTGATGGAGAAGACTGTGCTTTGGAAAGATCAGAACCTAGTAGGTGATGATCTCAAAATAAAGGAACCAATTTAGAAGGATTTGGTTGAGATATATAGAGTCTTGATAGTGTCTAGGCATTTATTTAGAATGGATGATGATGTTAGAGAGGTACAACCATGTTCTAAAACCAAGGAAATGAATCATGTTTTGAAAGTACCAAGGTCAAATGTTCTATAATGTTCATGGATAAAATAATATCATGGAAGATATCTGAACAATAGATGTCTGGATGGAGTATAACCTCTAGAGGTTAGGTGATCTAATGTGTTTAAAAGAACTGTGAAAAGGTTTGATTCCCAAATTCACTTTCTTTGCCTAAAAAATTGCAGGGAATTAAAGATATTGAGTGTGGATAGAATTATTAGTGAAAATTTATAGTGGAAGTTAGAAATAAAGGAATAATCGCATCCCTTACATGTTTCTGACACCTTGGATATAACACATATTTTAAAAAGAGAGAATGAAAAAAATGGGTTTATCATTTTAATGAGGAATGATATGGAATAGTATGGTAAAAAGAGACGATGGATATGAAGGGATTTCAATAATCATAAGAAGTGTATTTTAGTGAGATTTTATTTATTATTATAAAACACACAATAATTTCAATGATGGTTAGCCTAGTTCCAATGGAAGGATTGTTTCTTGGAAAACATGATGTCAGGATGGAATTCCTTCATGGAGATTTAGAGGAATAAATATTTTTAGAGAGACCAAAAGGTTTTTTACTGAAACTAAATGATTTCTTATTGTGAAAGATCAATTTGTGTATATACAAGCTAAAGCATAAACCATGGAAGTGGAATCAAAAGTTTGATTCCTTCATAATAGAGCATGAGTTCATCCATAGAAAAAAAAACCATTTTTGTTTCCAGAAGCTGTATGGTGTTGTGACTTTTTCATAGTTATTTTCTATGTTGATGAATTATCTTGGATGAACCCATGATGAATAGACTGAAAGAGTTGAAGTGAAAGTTATTCATATATTTCTAGATAAAACACATTAGTTTCTCTAAGTGAATATTATAGATGAGGATTGAAAGAGACTTAAGTTTTGAAACTTTATTCCTTTTTCTTTAAGAGGACTTCTGAAAGGTACTAGTGATATTAGAGATGGATGAATCAAAACATATTGGTACCCCCACTTCAAACACATTAAAATTTCAAAGGATACACCTAAAATGGGTAAATAATCAATTTATATGAAAAAATTTCCATATGAACCATCTAAGGTAAGATAGATATATTCTTTGTTATGTATTAGGCCTGATATCACTCAAGAAATTGGTGTTTTTAGTAGGTTCATGGTAAATTTGAGAAAGTATCACTATGAGGTTATCAAGTAGATCTTTCTGTATCTTAAAGGTTCAATGGATCTTGCACTCTATTTAGGAATGAAATATTCTTTTCAAGGTTTTGTAGATGCTAACTTTGTTAGATATTTTTATTTAAAAAAGAGAACTACTGGATATGTTTTTACTTTTGGACTTACTTGCGTGAGTTTGATATCACAGTTACAATTTTTAATTTCACTATCAACCATGGAATATGAGTATGTTTCAATAAATAAATTAGTAAAGGAGTTAGTGTGGATTAAGTGTATAGTGGGGGAAATAAAAAGGATGAGAAAGATCAGTGTACTGTACTGTGATAGCCAATGTGTGATCCTCTTGGACATGAATATGAAATTTCACAACTAGAAGAAGCATATTCCACTAAAATACCACTTTATTCTAAATATTGTGTAGGACGGGGAACTAAATCAATTAATGTTTAAAGAGAACTAAAATCTATTGGATATACTAACTAAATTTGTTGATTAAGAAATTTTGAAGCATTGTTGTGATTTAGTGAGGATTGGATAACTTTGAGGTCTTAGGATATTGGAATCTCAGATAAACTAAAGTGATGAGTTGAATTATAGATTTGTGGGAGATGGTGCATGTGACCTAGTGGACTTGATGTTGAATGCTAAAAATTATTCTCAAGTAAGATATTTTTAGGATTGGGGTGAGAATCCATTTTCTTGATAAGTAACGAATTCATCAGAAAGGTATAAATTTTGATTCCCTTTTTATACTACTGTATGTGTGGATATAATTTATCAAAACATCGGAACTCTTATACATATCAAAATAGTAGTAAGTATTGGTTTATGTGCTGCAAAATGTGAGCTAGTGGATGAGGTCTTTTAGAAGAGAGAATAAGTGGATGTTGATGCGGGAGACATAAAGGAATTCATTAGAGTCTTCAGACATAGACACTATTCACCAGGTAATCTAGTTGAGACTGTGATTTTCCTTGACTAAATGATTCGATGTCTATAATGATCAGTGGCATGTGGAATATAGTATGTGAATATTTATTGGTGATGAAACTAAAATTATCGGATGGTAGAGTCTATATATACTATAGTTGTGGTCACATTTATAATGATGTGATTAGTATAAACTAGTTACATGGGATAATATTTAACTAGATTGTGATTTAAAGTTAGTGTTCTATTTTAATCTATCCTTTTTTACCTTTATAGTGATGTTTTTGTTTCTCATGAATTAATAATATTACTGAATCACATTAATTCCTTACATTCCTTTATTTTTATTAAATGCTTACTAAATTGCATGTTTTATTTTAATTCTCTACTATGAGTGTCTCTTGAGGGTTTCAGAAGGTATGAGGTCAAAGTGTATGGTTGTTTTGTGTGGATTCTTGATCCCAAAGGAATCTTCCACTAGAATTAGTATCATCCAAACACTCTAGTTCCTTCTTCTGAATTTGAGGTATAGAAATTGGGTTAAAATAATGATAGTTCATCTAAAATAATAAAAAGTATGGAATCAAGATCACCTCAATAGGTGGTGGTGGTATTTAATGTGATTATAGCTTCCTGAGCGCAATATCCCCCTTCCTTTATAGGATATATTCAGACTCATGGAACTGAAGAGTATCTAGAGGGTATGGATCAAATCTTTGTGATCAATCAATGATATTAAGGGAAATAAATTGAAATTTTATTTCTTTATGATTGAGGGACTAGCTTGGTGTTGGTTTGATATCTAATTATTGTTGAATAGGACCAAGGGGTAGTCATTTGAGACTTTTAGGAACTTTTCTATAAGAAATTATATACTAAAATACTAAGGATTGATAAAATAAAATATTTTATAGATTTAATGTAAGGAAATATGACCATATATGATCATGCCTCTAGAATTATATAGTTTCTTTGGTTTTCTCATATATTGGGAGGGGATGATATTTCCAAAGGATATTGGTTCAAATATGAACTAGAGCTAAGGATTCGATTGAAGGAATAAATTTTTTGTTTACTTACTTTTACCGAAGCAGTAAACAGGAATCTAATGGATAAAAAAGACCTGAAGTAAAAAAAAGTGAGCATCAGTTGGAGGAGGATGTGGTGGTAGTTAAAAGATGAAGGGAGATTATTATCTTGGAGACGATAGACATTTTAGTGGACAAGGGATGGACTCTTATCTTCATATTTCAGAGGTAGGGTTCTATTAGAGTGTTACCAATTTATCAAAAAGTTACAAAAATTATCTATTTTTCCAAGTTATTCTAAATAATTTCACTATAGTGGTATTTTAATTAATCTTCTAATGTTTTCTAGAAGAGTTCTTAGGTGAGTAAAGTTCATAGGTCACCTTCCACATAAGCATTGTAGGCATGAGTCAGTGTATCATAGTATATTAAAAATATTATTTCATCTCAGATATCTATATGTGGTATTGATAGAGGTTATTATGGGAAAAATTACTGAGGGGATTATATATAAGGGAGTTAGAGACCGATGAGAAAGATTTAATAGAAGGTTTTAGTAGTTGTTCACAATTGAACATGCACTAGTGGATCTAAACATGGGATATTCTATGTTGAGAGGTACAATGTTGGTTACCTCTATCCTAGTTAGTTTTCTATTTTATTCTAGTGCATCCTATTTTTTCATTTCTTTTTTTTCTAACATAGATTAGGATTATGAGATTCTATATGGGGTTTTTTTGAATATCCTATTGGGACGAATAGATTATCATATCAAGAGATGCTTTCCTCGATATATTAATATCAATGGATATGGAAATATTTGGGATTTCTTTATTCTAGAGATGAAGGGAATTGATGTGATCATTGTGATGGACTACTTATCAAATTTTCAAGTGCATACTGATTTTTATCAGATATAAGTGGAATTCTTACCTTATTGTGATGAATCAATTTTTTTTGAGGATAGTGAGGCTATCATGATAGAATATCCAGATATATTTTAAGAAAACTGACGAGGATCACATCTTGGGTAGTGGGGATGTATCTTGGTTTGATTGAGGGAGTTTCAAGTGAAAATTTTCCCCCTATGGTTGATTGAAATTTCGATGTGTTTCCTAAATATTTCATGGGGTTTCTACTAGAGAGGGAGGTAGAGTTCTTGATTTACCTGGAACCTAATACCAAACCAATTTCTATACCTCCTTGTCATATTGAACCATATTATATCAAGTAATTAAAGAATCAATTGAAGGATCTTACATCAAAGGGATTTATTAAGTAGAGTATGCCTCATGGGGTGATTCTATGATTTTTTTAAGAATATCAATGGGAATTTACGGTTATATATAGATTATTATAGGCTTAATCTGGTTACCATTTTTGAGAATCCCTCTATACTATCCTTACAATTAACAATCTGAAGTATTTGATCTAGAATCACCTAGATAAAATAGATTCTAGAAAGGATATCTATCAAGATTTATTGTTCTAGAACTTCAAAGAAATAATATTCAACCAAATATCTACACTAAGTTAAAACAAATTTAGCTCTATTAAAATGAATAGAAACAAAAAATTCATGCAGTTAAAGGAAATATGAGCAATAAAGAACAGATTGGTTTTACATGGTTTAGAATAAAATTCCTACATCCACAGGATAAACGTTATAATTTTCCATTTCTCTATAAAGTAAAGCTTACAACATTGTGACTTAATAAGTCACTTGGATTTATAAAACATGTAATCAAATTGTTACAAACAAATTTATCCTCAACCTTTCACTTATAGAGAGTATCAAATAGTAATCCAGTTACATAGACCTATGATAGGTATGGGAGTTCATTTGTTCCATATTCTTACTATTGACCTTCTATAGTAATCCTCAATTTGATTGCCACATCGAATAAAACAGTAGCCTCCAAATAATTATGAACATCATCCATATTCTGAAATTCATAACCAATTTTTTTAATAAGATCACCTAGAACTGAGAACATCAGATGAGCCTCTTTCTAAAAATCCTCCTATAAATGATGAAGAAAAAATTTACATTTCCACTACTTCAATGAACTAAATATATTTTGAAATTTCTCCTTGTTGTTAGCTAACTTTCTTCAACCAAAGTATATTTCAAACATTCATAAAAACACTCAACTTGAAAAATAATTCAGATAAAAACATCACACAACCTTTAAATTTTTCTATATACAATACTTATCAAACTTCTTTTATTCACCCAATCCCAACTTTGGCTTGATATTGCCTCAGTATTTTCATACCCAAACTCTTGGTAAATATTTCCATTGGATTCTATTTCCCAGTTATCTTCTATAACTCCAACACACCATATTCCAACATCTTCTTGATTTAATGGTATTGTAGATTAATTTTTTTAGTTATTCAATGATTCAATGGATTTGTAGGAAAATTAATTACACTCTGACTATCAGAGTAGATAAAATATTTCCCTTGACTACATCTGAGTTCTTAAACTAAATGCCCAAACCCCACCATCTCATTTCTAACTTCCATAACAACCACATACTTCGATTATATTTTACAAAGTGAAATCATTGGTTTTAACATGGATATCCAACTTATCTTGATTTCATGAAAAGTAAAAAACATATACAGCTGTTCTCTTAAAGAATCAAAATCACCCCAAAATTCTAAATCTACACACCCATGTAACAGATCATCATCTCCAAAATAAATATTTGAACATTTAATTCCTTTGAGATACTATATAATATACTTCACAGCTTTATAATGATCTTTCCTAAGATTTTACATGAAATAGATGGACACTCCCACTTCCTATGAAATATCCAAATGTTTATTCACCATAATATACATCAAACTTTAAATTTTTTAATCATAAATAAATTTAAACATATACTTATTTCCATATTTTATTAATGGTTCCCACTCCCTTGAAATTTTAATGTGACCAGTGAGGGGAGTTTAAACTATTTTACATACCCTCATTTTGAATCTCTATATGATCTTTTGAATTTAATCCTTCTATGATAAAACCATACTTCTAGTTTTTCTTTCACATTCAATCCCCATTACCAATATCTTCTTAGCTTCACCAAGATATTTCATCTAAAAATTTCTTCACATGTACTAATTAACATTCAAATAAACTGAATATTTATACCCCCCAACAATATATCATCCATGTAAAAGATTAAGATAATGAAGTCATTTCTATTTAACTCCTTTTAGTAATAAAAATAATTGGAGTTACTTCATGAAAATAATCTCTCTTCCATTAATGAATCAAAATTCCAGTTCCAAAAACTTGGTTCTTATTAAAAACCATAAATATACCTTTTCATTTTTCAGACTAAGCCCTGATTCAGATTTTCCATGAAACCAACTAGTTTCTTCATATAAATTTATTCCTCTAAATAATTGTAATGAAAATCCATCTTCACATCCATTAATTCAAGGTATAAATTTTTGGAAGAAGTTAAACATAATATTTTTCATATGGTAGTATGTTTAACTACAAGTGAAAATATTTCTAAGAAGGAAATACCTTCCTTTTGTTGAAATCCCTTCATAATAAGCCTTGACTTATACCTTTTCCTTCTATCAAATTCTTCTTTTAACCAGAATAACCACTTGTTATCAGGTTCTTTCTTCCCTAATGGTAATTAAAATAGAACCAATGTGTTTTTTTCTCATAGTAAATACAACTATTTATGCATTTCTAACTCCCAATTTCAGGAATAACCTAGAGTACCCACTTATTATAAACGTTATAGTTTTCCTATTTCCATTTGAAGTATGAAACTAAGGTCATCTGAATAATAGTTCACCTATCATCTAACTGTTTAATATCTTCAAAAATTATCTTATGATTCATATTATTCCAAAACTGTAAATTTTGAACCATCTCCTTCTAAAATTATAGATCAATCTTCCCCATTTACTAATATTTTATATATAACTTCCACTGGAATAAATTATAATAATTTGGAATAAACCTATAAAACCACTTGTTGGAAAAAACATCATAAGATACTTTTCAAAAAATATCCAACTAAAGCATCCATGAAACTACTAGCAGAAAAAAAACATAGCATACTTCTAGAAAATCCACACCATGATATCAAATTCCAAAACATGGAAAGAAAATTACCTTAGTCAACACACCTTGTCGATTCTTTCAAATTTGGTTCCATTCCTCCTCTAATCCCTATTCCAATCAACGAACAAGCACACGACCACCATAGAAACATGCATGTAAAATCAAAATCACAATATACAATGGGGATTAATATGGTTCATAATTGCGTCCTACATATTTGATATAAACAAAAAAACTTTCTTTTCATTCAATGAGATGTTTGGGTTATAATAAAACTCACATATTATTTACACACTACTCACACTGTTGGAAGAAATATGAACAATGTATGCACTTATTAATTCTTATGATACACTCTTTTTTTTCTATATCCTTATAGATACCCAACCTTCACAATTTAATTTGATCCCTCAAGAACTTATGTGTTCCTAGACAGGATTCCTTAGATGGGGGTCCACATCAGCCTTTTTAAAATCTTTTTAGTACCACTCAGTATTCATACTTTGAATAAGTTTACCAATAACAATCTTATAGAGGACCCTGATTGGTCATCCAATTATCATTGTCACCTAATATGTTTGGGCCTTCATCATTGGCTTTAGAAACATCAAATTACCTCTAACAATCCCCACCTTAACCACCAACATTCAGTTCACTATGAAAATCAACTCTAGATCTGCCCAAGGATAATCTTCTACAACACATCCTTTAGAAAATATTATTTTTTTGATTCTAGTGATTCATGTTCAGTGTATTATCAACATATTAACTTATATAAAATATTCACCAAAATACTTTGGAACATATACTCAAATATGAAAAGTTTCCCCTTCCATTTTAATCACTGCATTTTTCTGAAGCTTGAATGACTACCTCTGAGCTCCTTATAGAAGCTACCCCTTATGACACTTGGAATAAACAATGAATCTTCCAGACTACCTCCACCCAACCTCATTATGTTGATCCTAAATTCAATTATCTTTCTAGAATTTTCATGCAAAAATAAATATCATTCGGTCAAAATGACCTCCTTCTGGTGAACTCCTATTCACCCATGGCACATCCACTGTACTTAATACATTTAGTTCCTTATGATGATTTTCCTTCCAATAGACTTATTTTTTTTAATATATGTTATTGTTTAAATTTATTAATTAGAGTTCCATAATTTTACTTTCAAAGATTTTCTATCAAAAATTCCTCACACTTTACCCATAAAACATTTCTCACACTAAACCCTATAATGTCCCACTTGAGATTTTTTTATATTTAAAGTCCATAAACCATCAATAATTTGAATATTTTACATTATATAAATTATTTTTTAATCATTTTATAGGGACATGGTGATTTTCTAAGATTGATATTTGATCAAGTTACCATTAGTTAACAGTGTGATATTAGGATGTTCAAAAAACAACCCTCCAAACTCAGGGTGTCCATTATGGATTTCTATTGATTTCATTAGGTGTAAGTAATGCACCAATTTTGTTTATGGAATTTATGAAATGTGTTTTATATCCTAATTTGGATTCATTCACGATCACATTTATCAATGATATATTTATAACTCACAGTACTATAAGAAGAATGAGGATTATTTGGTGATTATATTAGATAATTTGTGATATCATTTATTATATTCCATGATATTCAAGTGTTAATTTTATATTTTGGATGAAAATATTCATGGAAATGTTGTTTATGAATCGAGGATATCAGTAAATATAGAGAAGGTAGAAATAGTAATGTATTGAGATATCCCAAATAATGTTTTCGAGAAATGATTTTTCTTGGGTATTTTGAGATATTATCATTGATTTATTATGGACTAATATTTTATAGATGCACTGATGATGAAATTTTATAAGTATTGTGTGAAATTTTAGAGGGATTAAAGATATTAGGCTGTATTTCTAGAGTTGTAGAAGCATTTGAAATCAATACTTATTCTCTCTTTTTCAGAGCTAGAAAAAAGATATGAGGTATATTGTATTTCTTATAGTGTAGGATTGGGATTTGAATTAATATATGAGGTCTAAGAAGTTGCTGATAGTTATAATTAGTTAAGGATATATGAGAAAAAGTACCCTACTCATGATATTTATTTGGGTACAGTTGTTCATTATCTTAAAATTGGTGGCATTATTTATTCAAAGAGAAGTTTGTATTGTTCACTAAACACATGGGCCTAATGTATATTTTTTTTTGATAGATCTAAATCTATAATAGAGGAGGTGGGTTTCATACTTTAGTAATTTTATTTTGAGATGATATATACTCTCAAAGAAATAAATTTTACTGTCGATGCGTTGAGTAGTAAGTCCCAAGTGGGCATAGTTTAGGAATCAAAAGAGGGGTGAAAACTTATGTCTCTCTTCTCATTATTACATATTGATTTATTAGAGTATGGGGTACATGTTTTTCTTACATTATTAACCATTAAATTATAATTTATTGAGTGGGTTAAAGAGGGTCAGATTTCATATTTAGGGTGTCAGGATTATAAACAAAATCTATATGGTGAGGGGAAGATGCCCAAATGGACACTTATATATGATTCTATTTTTTACTTTCATGGAAATATTTCTGATATATTGGATTTATTTGAATAGTTTATTAGATATTTTTATATGTTTTATTGGGAATGTTACTTGTGATTGATCAAAATGTATCATGATGTTTGACAACACTTTTGGTTGACAGGTATAAAGAAGGATTTGGTTGGCCTTGTATCAAAGTGTTTCACATGCCAATGAGTAAATATTGATCATAAAAGGAAAAAAGATGAGTTCTAGTATTATGAAATTATATAATGTAAATGATATGATGTCATTATGTATTTTGTGATAGTTTTCCCAAGGCCACAAATAAGAAAACACGCAATTTGGGTCATTGTTGATAGGTTGGATAAGGTTTCACATTTTATTCCAATCAAAGAGACTCAAAAGGTTAAGGATCTTGTCAAGATTTATTTTCATAAGATATCGAGGCCTTATATCATTCCCAAAAACATCATTTCTAATCATGATGTAAGAATAAAATTATAATTATGGAATTATAACACATCAGTGCCACTATTGTTTTTAATATTATTTAACTATGTGATATATTTGAAATTTGGGAGTTTTGAAATTGAATATTAAGAAATTAAGGCTTTATACTTTAATGTAATATTATGAAATTATTAGGGGAAACCATGTGAGGAAACCATGTATGGTGATTAAGTTTTTAATTATTGATTTTATATGGTTTGCCTATGGTTTATCAAACTATTTGTTGTATCCAGGAAACCGTGTGGCTTTGTTTTATATTGGGGTATCCCAAATATTTGGCACACAGTTAAAGGAAAATATTAGGAAAAATCATGAAAAACTTGTAGGTTCCTTTTACTATATCCCACATGGTTAATGCATGGTATGGGAAGCCATGCATCCAGACCACATGACCTACCCATGTTCACTTAAAATATGAATTTTTGCTTTTTAAATCTTTGATTTTAAAGGTTTTATCACCCTTTCCCCTACCATACAAAAAATATACCAACAAGGAGAATAAGGTAGATCTCCATCTCCATTATCTTGGAGTATTGGACTCCTCTATTTAGATTTCAAGTGTATTTCCTAAAAACATATCTTATCTATCATTCCTTTATCTTATCCTCTGTTACCTCATCCTTTTCTTTAGAAGTTTTTTTCTATAAAGAATTATTATCACTATAAAAGTGATATTTAGGGTTTGAGTTGGTTATAACATAAGGATTTTGTTGTTTAGGCATCATAGAGGGTGACTTATTTCTTGGTTCATCCTTCTTCATTGAAGGTGATTGATTTTATCTTGGATTGAGGTAGGTTTTTATAAACAATTACTTAACTTATAAATTAATTAAATTATTGGTATCTATAATTCATTTCTTATGAAATTATAATTATGTATGATATGCATGATGGGTTTTAAAAGTTAAAATTTTAAAATTTAATCTTATAATAAATGATTTTCTCTATTGATTTAAAGTTTTTATTCTAGTTTATTTTTTTTTCACGCCAAGAATTTTTAAAATTATTTAGAGGATTCTTTGAAGTGTTTTTGGTGGAAAGTGTAGAGTTTTGGCCTACTTTTAATTTTTTAAAAAAGAATACCATGTTCTAAATGATGAATTTGAGATGAAAAGGGGTGTTGTTTCTAAATGGATTTGAAAGGATGTTTTAAAAAACCAAATTTGTAAGATGTGCAAACTAACTTGAAATTATATGTCAAATTTCTTATGAAGTCCAATTTTAAACCGTATAAAACAAATATTTTGATTGTTGTGAGAGCCCTATAGTTTTAAATTTTTCTTGTCTCTCACCTTGAGTGGTTGTGTTTAATTATATGATGATTTTATGATGTAAAAATTGGGTTTTTTTGTGAGAGGGTGTTGGAGGTGAGGTGATATTTACTATTTATGATTATGATGCATGTGATGATCAGTGTTTTATTGTTTTCTCAAATCCACATTGATTTTTCTATGGGAACTTGATAACATAAGTGAGAGATATTGATTTATACTACACTAATTAAATGCACATATGGGATAATCTCCCTCTAGTTAAGTGATACATTGGATCTAGAGGGGGTTCCACCGATGAGGATAGTGTGGGATAGTTGGGTGTCTTGTGGTTTATTTATAATTAAAGATAGTCTCAATGTTGGTCCCATTTTACTATAGTATTGTTAATATTGTCTCACATTAGGACCCATGGTGTGGCTCATGAAACTTATTCCTTTATTAGTGACTCTATGTAGGGGGATTTCCACTTCATATTTGTTATACACCCTTGTTCTTCTTTTTCTTGTGGAATCACCCATATTATCAATTTTTTTCTTGTTATATTACCTTACTATATAGTTTTTTATTTTTAAATGATTTATTCATTCATGGTTGGGTTGGTTTACCTAAATGGACATTAAGTATGTGTTTTAAAAAAAATTCAAATAAAAGAGAAATTATTATCTTATTGATGATATTTTCAAAAAGGATTTTGAAAAGAGGAAAAAAAGTTTTTTTTCGGTTTTTATAATTTAAAAGGTACCAAATTTTGAATTTTTAAATTTTCTTCCATTATTTAAGTAGTGATTCATTGTGGTTTTATATAAAAAAATACATAATTTATTATTTAATAAAAAATACCCAATTATTAGGTCCTTAAAATTAATAAAATTTTTATAACCATTTTTTCTATTGTATTTAAAACTAGAATTTATTAATTTTTTCATCGAATAAATTTTATAGATTCTTTGGTGAGATCCTACTGGGACAATTATCTCACACCCTACACACACACTCATGTGCGTGTATGTTGTTCTCATATTTTATATAGATTCTAAATTTTATTCTCTTAACATTATTTTGGGTTGTGATGGATGAGTTGGGGTGTGGTTAGTGTCTATAGATTATATAGAGATGGCCTTGTAGTTTTTTTTTTGGTTTATTTCTATATGCTGACTTATCAGCCAAGACAACAATCTCTTAATTGGTATTTAGTTTCATTTTATTATACATGGTTGTTGTATTTATTTTAGATGATGCATTAATGTTGATATAAATGAGTTGAGTGATTTTGGTTGGTTGGTTATGGATCATTTGTTTCCTCAATTTATTTGTATATTCCTATATTATTCTTTATGGAAATCCAGTGTAGGTATATTCAAGTCGGATTTTTAACAAATATCTATTATCTTGTTTACTCCGATTTAAGGGATAAACCATTCCTAAGTGTGTATTCATTGATACCTAGGAATTAATTTCCACTTAATGGTGATCAAGAACACCCTTTGGGCCTAGTCAGGAGCCTATTTAGGTGACGTGGTAGGTCATCTCAGGATAGTTCATAATACGAGTGCTTTACAAAAGGCTTTGGGTTCTCAAGTGAATTTGAGGATGAATTATCATACATAGACAGATATCCAATTGGATCACACTTTTCAAATTCATTAGGATATTCACTATTAATGTATACTATATTTTGTAGGTGCATGAGAAGATTATGTTCCCAAGGTAGATTTTTCTTATAGATACAACTACTAAGTATCTATTTAGTTGAGACCATTTGAATCATTGTATTAAATTTCATGTTAGCCACCTTTAATTTATATGGAAGTTGTTGAAATATTTTATGTTGGGTATTTCTTAGTATAGGGGACCTCTAATCATGTGCAGATGATCATGAAGTGGTTGTATATGGATCAAAGAAAGTATAAGTCTTACGCTAGACCTAAGCATCTTTTTAATTTTCTTTAGATTAGGGACTATATTTTTTATTGTCGTCTCATACTATTTGGTTCATCAAATAATTGGTTGATCCATTGTTCATTAGACCATTTGATATTTTGGAGAGGATTAGTGGTATTTATTATCAATTAGAATTATCCTTTAAATGTAGAGTTATGTAGGTTATATTTCATATATGTTAGATAAGGAAGTAAAAATGAAATCTGTCTCTTGAGATTCAATATGATGATGTGGAGCTTGATCCATATATATATATATATATGTTTTTTTAGAATTCAGTTAATTTTATTGATTCTAGTGAGAAATTGGTTACTAAGAAAATTTGTGCTACTTGTGTATGTTTTATGGTAGCATGGATGGGTTCAAGATGATACTTGGGAATGAAAATCATACATGAGGTCTTAATGGATGGATTTTTTCATTAGTGACACACAATGAAACTTATTGCGAATGTGAATCTCCATTGTGGGAATTTTGTAATGATCCTAGTCCTTGAGGAATAACCATTAATGAATTTTTATATCCGAAGTTTAATTTGATTATGTTTTAGAGTTGGTTTAGGGGACTTCAAGTGAAGCGAACAAATAATAGAGGGATACAGAGGTGGGAACTATAATAATCACACCTACAAGTGTCACCATATGATCAGTGTGGGGTATCAGGTATCTGGTGAGGGTGGTTGAGGTTATTTAGCACCTACACTAACACAAGGTACTCAGTGGTAGTAGAATGAGTACCTAGTGGTATGTAAGAGTTTTTTAATGTAGGGAAGACATTTATTTGTATTATCATTGTTATTTAGGAATTTATATAGTAATACTTCTTCCTTAGGATCATTTGGACGTTTTTTATGGGCTTCAAAAGTTATAATATCTCTTATTTCTATATCATTTTGATGGATTGAATTATCCTTTATTTCAAATCATGTTTGCAAACTATTTATGGTGTTATATCTCTATATAAGAGTTCTTTATTAAACCTATCATTTTATGGGGAAGCGATAAGGTTCTGAAACATTTAAGTATCTTCATTCATTTAATTCAAGATTCCTTTTGTTTTAGAGGTTATGGGGATTCGAGACTTGTGTAGATTATTCATATAGTTCAAGGTTAGTGACCTCTTTATTTCTATTTGTTTTTAATATTTTATTAAATATTATTTGTGTACTATTTAATTTATTTCTTGTTTCTCATGAGTTATTTGACATGGAAAAATTGGTTTAATTAATAAAATATAATTTTCTATATGTTTTCAAATGTTGTGTGTTCCCTATAATTATTTTTATGGGATATAATTATGGAAAAACATTCAAAAAGTGATGAATTAATAGAGATATTTGATATTTAAAAAAGTAGAGTTGATTTGGATCTTAAAGGAATGAATTAATGTGGGTAATTGAGGGATGGAAATGTTGTCAAAATGAATAAAATATCATGCTAAGTATTAATCATTGCTATAAAATTTATATAATGGATTTATAAACTTTAGTATGATATTGAGTCGAGTTTGTTGATATTATGTGTAATTTTAAAAAGTGTTCTCCACTGTAAATAGTTTATACTTAAGTAAAAATAAAAGTTAAAAGGGGTTAGCACATTTAATTAACATGGGAAGTTAATCATCCATTTTGGTGTTGTTTACTATGAGTTTGGTGTAAATTTATGTGTTGGTTTTTGGTAATTGTAATTTAATGGGGAAAAGTAATGATAAAATGGGTGAAATGATGTATAAGGATGTTTATACTCAAAAGTGTTACAATGAGACAAATATGTGTTTTTGTAGTGTATAAATACTTAATGAATTTTGTATATTTTGGGCTAAGAATGTGATTAATAATCTATCATGTTTTTAGGAATTTTTTAAAATTCATTATTTATTCAAGAGTACTAAATAAGAATTAATTTGATATGTTGTTCTATAAAATAAAATGTGTTTTGGAATATTTTTCACTAACTTTTGTGTTGTGAAAAAAATACAAGAAGTTAGATACTTCTGGGAGCCTTAGGTTAGATTGAGCATGTGATGTTGATGAGATTCCATGTGTTTAGATTGGCCTTATGTTAGGCCCAATAAATTTCAATGTTCTATATATTCTTCATATGTGGTGTTTTTATTTCATGTTTTTTGGTACATGGGATGGTATTTATCTATGATTATAGCTATCTGGATCTATAGTTACGAACACTGGTCAAAGTAAGTATGAATTATTTTGGTTTCTTATTTAGAACCTCTACTTTATATTAATGCTTAAAATTATTTTGTTAAATCATTTAAGCCTTACATTATTTGTATATGGTCACATTTTCTATCCTTTAAATAACATAGATTTTATTGGTTTTGAATAAGGATTATATTTTGACTCCCTGTATGTGAAAAACTTATGTGCATACAAATTACCCCCACGACATTTCAGGTAAGGGATAAAGGCATTTATAGTTTGGAGATAGTGTTAAGAGAGACATTAGAGCTGAGATTGAGATATTTTAGAGTTGTGTAAAATGGGATTTATACACCATGATTCTCTTTATTTTTTTAATTTTATTGTCTATATTTTAGTACAGAATATTTAAATTTGGTATTTGTTTGGATACATGATTCATGAAGGTATACTTGGTATATTACTATGAGATTATTGTTCTATTATTATTGGTTTCCACTATTATAGTTTTTTATATTTTATTTTGTTATTTTTGTTTTAATGAACAATTATAGGGTAAATCGTTCCCTAGGAGATATCATTAGACCCTTGGAGTTAGTTTTCACCCTCTGGTTATCAAAGAAAACAAGCCATGTAGAATTTCACCTCTACAACTTGTTCATGTTAAGGAATGAATTTACATATAATCAATTTCTTCATTTCTATACTTTATCTAAAAAGTTTTAAAAAATCTTTGAGTAGAATTTTATTTCATTACCATATGTTGGTGACATAAAATCAAAGAAACTTTAAGAAACAAATGATCATAGAACTTAAATTCCAAAAGTCATATTCCATAATTATTGTAGAATTTTGGTTGATTTTAGTAGTAATTAATCATTTTTTTATAAATTTCACTTACTGCATCATTATATAAACTATGTTAGTCTCAATCATGGATTATTCTCTAATTTCAGTTCAAAATAGGGGATAATGAAATGGTTTCCCAGAGTGAGCCTCAAAAGGTTCCTTCTAAATGTACTATTGATAACAATTATTATTAGAGATATATAATAGAAAAATATGTTGTTCCCATGAGCCATAAAATTCAGGATTGCATTCTTATAACATATATTGATGATTAAAAATGGTCCACTTGGATATTAAATTTGTTTAATGTGGTAAGTTGTGCTCAGTTTTACCTGATTACCAAAATATTATTGCAACAATTTCCATAACTGAGAAGTAAACCTCAAGTCATGTTTTGAGATGATATTAGCTACCCCTCCATGCATATTTATAGTTTCTATGACATATAACTTTCCTATATCATCAATATAATAGGATTACATGATGGTTAGAAAGTGATATGTCTTTTTCAAGGAGTCTATGATAATACAAATAGTATGCCAAACCCTTGTGGATCTTGAATTGATTGTAAAAAAATCCATTATAATCTCATATAATTTACAAATATTTAAATGAGGTGGTTGAAATTCACCAGTAGGGAACTGTTGTTCTAATTTCACTCATTTTAAAGTGAATCATTTGGATATAAAATTGGAGATTTATTTTTCACGTTATACCACTAAATTTTTTTAGTGAATTCCATGATATATTTTCATAACTCTAAGGTGAAAAAATCAATTTAATTTTTGGTATAATCTTATCACCTATTTTCTCATACTAGTAGAGACCAAAATCCTTATATAAACATAAAGTAAATAGTTTGAAGATTGAGACCGATCATTAAGGATCTCACCACCACTTAGTGTTTCTCAAAATGATGGTACAATCATGGTCTAAGACTTGGGAGTCCTCGACTTACTCCACTATAAATGGAATAATCTAGATATTGAAAAAACTGATACCAAATCAATCCTATATAACATCCACATAAAGCATAAATATTAACAACATTAATCTTCTTTATTTCTTAGATTTTTTAATGTTTTAATTTTGTAATTTATTTTGAAATCATTAACAACAAAATTTCACATACCTTTTGTAAACTAGATATCAAAATTGATATATCAAAGGTATTTTTTGTAGCAACATTTCCTCAAAACATATCTCATTATAAAAATTTTTTTTTCCTGGTATTCACTAATATTAGAGTTTTAGGTGGCAATAGTTTATACTTCCCACTAGAATGGTCATGATTAACCCATTGAGAACTCTCATTCTCTAATAAGGGTATACTGAATACTAGTTAGAGATTAAAAAGAAACCCCCCTTTGGTTGTAATCAAAATAATATTAGAAGTAGTTTAACCAGAAGATTCAAAAAATAACATCAAAATATCTTATATTCTGTTTAACCAGATCCTAGAGATATTTATAAGTATCCACCACTAAAGATCATTATGAACACTTCTTAGTCTACTATATTCATTTTCAGATGAGTTTAAAGTATCATAAACATAGAGGAGGATTTTATTTTGAGTTAAATAAGAGAAATTAATTTATCACAGATAAAATATCATGAGATACCAACATCAAATAAAGAATAAGAAAATGTAGAAGATATAAAAATAGTATCTCCAATTATATATAGCCCCTATCCAGCATCTATGAAAAATTTATCCATTTCATACATCTATATTGAAACCAAAATCCATTGTTGAGGCATAAAAACTCATAATATAAAGTAATAAATTCATGAAAAACCTATTTCATATGTCAGCCTCCTTAACTAAATTTCCCAGAACATAATCAACAACTTATAATTGATTGCACACTAGACTATGTATCTGATATATATGATGACTGGGGTCACTTCCTGACATACTATTATAGGATCCTTTGATGAAATATTTAAATATTTTCCAATCCACATAAGTGACCTTATTATGTTTGAAAGGTATACTTTGATTTGATTTAACCAGGACACCCACCATTGGTAATCTCATCTCACCATATCGTTTGGATGTTCGAAGAACTATCACCTATGGCTTAGCCAGGTAATGATCCATTATCTCTCAAGACAATTTTAGATCCAATTTCATGTAGAACAACCTTATTTACCACTTCATATAATATATACAAGTTAATGAGAATAACTTGAGTTTGTAAAGGTTTCTTTGAACACATTTAATAATGGATTTATTTGGATTCCTTACGTATTCTTAAGTACTGATTGATGTGAAGTAAATTTGTATTTTTTTTGAATATTCCATTATAATCATCGATCCTAGTTTAAGATCCATGAACTCTTTACCCTTTACTAGATGTAAAGTTCTATGGTAAAACTATATAAAGGATAAATCTTGAAATCTTTTCTAAGTAATCCTTAGATTCTTCTCAACCTCATCCATGACATCACACCATCTATGAGTTTCTTTTTCATGTATAAAAGTTGCTAATAAAACTCGATACTACTATATAATCTCAATATACTTAAATATATAATGAAAGAGGAAAATAAAATGTTATACTTCCTAAGGGGATATTCCTCTATTAATGTTTTGAGGCTGATGAAATTGAAAATCCATCATAACATCATCCTTTATGGTCTCCCTTTATGGTTCTCCCTACTTATCCACTTAGAGTAACCAAGTAATCCATTCTAAGTCCTTTGGATCAATAATAATCCGCTTGGTGGTGAATTCTCATTCACTCCTTCCTACATGGTAGGGAGTGGTCATCTGGGTGGAATATTTAACATTTAAGTAGAAAATCATATAAAGTTATTCTTATAATAATTATCTTATAATTTTGACCAATATCATAATTTTTAGGGCATACAAAAACCTTTATCTCACATATTTCAATTTATCCAAACATTTCATGACATAAAAAATCGTTTAAAAGCATTTTAATTCATATTTTAAATATATATAGGTAAATATGGATAATAATAATAATAAAGAGTAAATATCAATCAAAATAATCATTTTTTGATTCATATTAAACTAGTCGTCACTAATAAATTAATTCCAAAACATATTTTATTTATAATTTATATTTTAGTTAATTTAAACCTTCAATTAATTCCAACAAATAATTATAAAATCACAAGAAAGAACACAAAATATCATTTTTTATATTTATTCCTTACTATATATTTCCAATCAGGATACATGAGACTTCAAAGATTAAGAATAACTTAAGAATAAAACTAATTTGAGGCTGGACTACCCCTGTTCACTCAAAAATTCACCATGATTATGTAATCTGTGAATATTTATGAGTTAATTCTTGAGTATTGAAAATCATATATAATGGTTATTATCAAACCCTATACCCAATAACCTTAAGTGGGATCCAATACTATTTTATAATGACCATGACTAAGATACCAACATAAAACTCAAATTAGGTCACTACAACACCTTCGATGCTCCCAATCAACAAGGGATGGAATATATGTTGATGAATGATAATAATAAATTTAGAAAATAGTTTACCCTATTTAAAACAAAATTAATTCATAAAATAAGTATTTTAAAATTTCAACATAACCTTTATAGATAGAGAAAAACTAAAAAACATCAACATTTCCACCGAATAGGGTACCTATATATTGAAGATACCTTTTATACCTAGATAGTTATATAAATGTAAAAAACTATATGAAATAAAAATAGTTTATAAACATGGTCCAAAATAATCTGTACATTTCATTGATCATATATAACCACACGCAAAAAATATCAGCAAGATACAAGTGAAAAAAAACACAAAATTGTAGAGAAAGAATCCCATTTGGAATGCCTGAGGACAGCAGTATCATGACACCTTGGATAATATTTAAAAAATACCAAATGGTTTAATCATAAAATCAAAATTTATGTACAATGAAATCCCATTATTATGGGTATTACCCTTTCCTAAATCATGAATAAGATAATTTTTATGCATTCTAGAAGGATACATAAAGGGTGTGAGTATATCATAAAAATTTGGAGGTCACCACTTAGACCCTACCAACCTATAATAAATCCAGGTGCATGAAATAACAATATATGGTAGGTAAATTAGAAAACAAAGAAATCTAGACATGAATAATAACTATAAAGTATAAATCCATATATCAAGTGAAATAAATTTTTTTACCTGGTTCAACACTGGCTCTAAATTCAAAGAAAATTAATATAATAAAGTTAGAGAGAAATACCCATCCCTGGGGAATGGTAATGGTGCATACCAAGTTAGGTAATTATTGAATCACATTCTAATTAAAAACAACTTATCCTTCACAAGTTAACATACCTACTTATAAATTCTATAATAATGATGAAAAACTTTACATATTCTATACATTATAATAAAATACACATAGGAATATATTTAATTATAAACATGAAATCATATGAAATAAATCCATGAAACATAACATTTTTCACTTTCTCAACATGATAAAATTATAGGCCTAATATATAACCAATGTTAGACCTATAATCACATAACATAAATCAATATCACATGCCTATATAATACTTTAAGAAAGCTAAAAAAATATACAAAAAATTAGGTTTATGCCATCCATACACATCTAACAAGCCAATCATGTATAATATAAGACATATAAAAGACACATGCATTTATAATGGGTTAAATATGCACAAATTTTGTCATATAAGACATTCATGACATATTTATGTAAAAAAATGAGTTTCTAATTCAAAAAATTGTTTATAATTAGAAAACAATTTCATAAAAACATTTATTAATGAAAAACATCTCTATTTAATTAAAATCACGCATCCCTGTACAATTGTTATCCCAATCACTACAAATATATGTAAGAGAGGATGGGTTACCTAAAAAACTTATGTTGAACTACCTTCACAACACAAAGTAAAATAATATGTAATAACTTGATGAATTTGACCAACCTATAATAACTATTCCTAGGGGTTTAATTTTGATTTTTAGGAATAAGAGAAATCATGAAAGAAAATTAGGAGTATTACCCTTAAATCACTCATGGTCAATTCCCATGAAAACTTTATAGAGTAAAACCTTAAAGAAGGAAATTAATTAAAACACCAATATAATAGGATTTAGATATTTATCTCGCTAATTTGAAAAAAAATAAGAAACATAGAGACTAGAATAAGCCCTTATATTTTCCTTGATAAATATGTTCTTCTATGAAAACCTGGAAGTGATTTGGAAAAGGATTTCAAATTATTTATCTGAGGGTGGGGGATATGTAGGAAGAAACATTTAGGATAGCCAATAAAATGATAATGGGATGAAAATATTGAGTAATAAGTTTTTATCATTTTTAATTTGTGTAAAAAATGACCCAATTTACTTTCTCTTAATAACATTAGTTGCCCACCTAATACCAAGAATAAAGAAACTAGGTAAACTATGGATTACTCAAGATCCACCACATCCAACATACACCATTAGGTATATGGTGATTATATTGGTCCATTACATCTTTATCCTCCTTCTGATTCCTCACCAATTATTTCTAATTATCCTTAATCTTAAATTTGTACAAATTTAGAAATTAAATTAATGAATTTAAAGTTAAAATTAACTTGAATAGCTGGGAGTAATTACACTCATAGCAGGGAGGTTTTTTAAATAATTGGAGAGTTATAATTTATTTCAAGGAAATCTATATATTTTTTATAAACAATGTGGTAGCATGAAATAACCTAAGAGGGATTATCTTAATGAACCTATGGTGTGTCACCAATGCAGAAAGTTTGGACATTAAGAGAAGTTTTTTAATTACATATATTATGTGACAAGTTTTGCATCTTATTACTAGATACAGTGATAAATTTTGCCTACAGGGAAATTGAAACAGTCTATAGATGAATCATAAGTGAGGTAGGTTGTTAATCCTTGTTAGGGACAGAATTATAAGATCAATGAGTAGTTTTTCCACTATGAATTATGAACTAAAATAATTTGAGGTAATAATTTTGATAAAATGAGATACATATCTTATTTTGTTTACTATAATATTTAATATGTTTGATATGAGTGCATCTTATTCATTTATATCTTTATGGGTAACAAACCAATAGAATTGTTATGTGCAATTGATGTCTTATTCAATGAATATTGAGACATATCTTAAATAAATAATAAAATAAAGGTTCAAGTGAACATACTATTTTTATCATGGTTATTGTTATTTCAGTCTTGTGGGAATTTTGGTTCTAGATATGAACATATACTACATCAAAATCAGGATGGATTTGATATTGATGTTTGAGGATCATGTAAATTGTTATGGTTTTTTCGTTTTCTATAGTTCAACAAATAAAAGTATTCACACCTTTAGAAAAGAGTGGGATATCTAAAATAGTTGGCCATGAATTGTTTTTAAAGTCCATGGAACTTTAATATATTATTTAATTGGGTTGGTTTCTAGATAGATGGCACAAAGTGATTAACATTTGGTGTTTTTGCTAGTGAAAAATTACCTAGTATTGTTTCCTAAAGACTTATCTAGACTACCACTAGGGAGTGACATGGAGTTTTATATCAAATTTTTATCTCGGATGAGTATAATATCCTTAAGTTGGTAATTCATGGTTCCTGTAGAGCTATGAGAGTTGAATATATAAGTAAATTATTTATTGGAAAAGGAATTAATTCAATTGGGTGTTTCAGCTTGGTTAGTGTTGATTCTATTATCCAATAAGGTTTATAGTTGATTACAATTACGAATCAACAATTGGAAGTTGAATTAGAAGAAAATGGAGATTAAATGACCTCTACCACATATCAATGATCTATTTGGAAAGTTGATAGGAGTGAATTTCATTTTAAATATTGATTTGAGACCAATTTATCCCTAAATAAGGGTACATGAAGATAAAATTTAAAATATGGACTTTATGAGGATTTAGATACATTATTAGATCATAGTAATTCCATATAGGGTAAAAAATTATCCTACAATTTTTATTTTCTTAATGAATAAGATCTTTTAAAAATACCATGAATTTTTTTATGGTATTTTTAGATGATATATTGGTTTACATGGGATCTAAGGATGATTGAATTAGGAATTTAATTTTTTTTAGAGATATTGTGGGAAGAATGGTTATATATTAAGCTATCTAAATTCTATATTTGGATTTAGAAAAACTTATTGAGACTACTCATCTCTAATAAGGGTTTCCTAATTGATCATGATAAATTCAAATAGATTATTTTATGATATTGTCCTAATAATGTCATCAAGAATCATATTTTCCTCTGAATAGATGAATATTACATGATTTGTTTTTCATGAATTATCAAAGATATCATCAACAATAATGGAGTTGAATCAAAAGGGTATGAATTATAAATATTATGAGAAGTGTTAAAATGATTTTGATGAGTTGAAAAGAATGTTGAATTCTTCACTAGTGTTTACCTTTCTTAAACCTGGTAATTGGAACTCAATGTACTACAACATATCATGTTCTAATTTAGGATGTGTTCTTATATAAGGGGAGAAAATAGTTTTATATAGATGAAGATAGTTATAAACACATAATAAGTAATATACTATCCATGAATTAGATTTGATAGGTTTTTAACACTTTAAAAATATAGAAACATTTCCTTTTTGGTATGAAATTTCTGGTGTACTTGAACCATAAGAGTTTGAGATATATTTTCTCTTATAAATTAATGAATTTAAGACAATGAATATGGGTTGATAATATCCATACCTTTAATTCTGCTTTTTTTTAATACACCCATAAAGGGAAATACTATAACATATTACATAATTAAGAAATCACAATATGTGTAAAAATCAAAATAACAATGGCAGTTGATGAGATTGATTCCATATTTGTATATGAATCTTTTGAGGAGGGATATTCCTTGATGTTGTATAATATCTATGTTACTTATGAACTTGTGGACCATGTAATGGAGGTGAAAATGACTAATGTTGAATTTATTAAGGTTATAGGCACATTAAATAGTGGGGATACCATTGACCATACTCATTAGTAGATGACTGGATACTCTATTTCTAAGATGGAGTGGTATTTCATTTGAGTTTAAAGGAAAAGGTTATTATAACGATCCTACTCTTTGAACAAGGTTCAGATCATTATTTTTTCTTCTTAGATAACATAAATGGTCCTAATTAAGTATGTTAATCAAGATAAGGAGGTCACAAAAGTTTCTAGGGCACTTCCAAAGTTCGGAGCTCCGAAAAGGAGAAAACAGTCTTGGTCGCACGATTTGTTTGCAACCGTATGACCCCGGCACAAAGTTGTGCAGTTTTTGTAGTAGGGATAAAAATGTTATATAAATGTTTAGTAAAACAATCTATAGAGACTATGTGATGTTCCTAGTAATGCAGTTAAGTATTAATGGTTTTTTCATGGTTTGAAAAACTATACGCAAAAAACTATGTGAGCCCGTTTTCAGGGAAAAATGAAAAATTTTCTCCTCCATCCTTTTAAGTTCTAATTTTCGTTTTCTCCTCCCTTAGGATATAACCCACGCACATACATCTCTTTGAAGCTCAAAAACCTTTCTATTTGGATCTATTTCTACTCCTCCATCTGAAAATTGATTCTTGATCCGAGAGAAGCATCAGATAGGCCAAGGTAAGGCTAACCCTACGTACTCCTCTTTCCTCAGTGAATCCTACCATTTTTTGTGCTATTTTGATGAAGGCTCACTCACCCTATTTTCTGGGTGTTATAATAAAACTCATATCTACTCCAATATTCTCTGAATCAGAAGTTGATATCCAGTGAGGCATCCTCTACAGCCCTAAGGTAGGTGGTCATGTAGTTTTCCATTTGAGTTTTGTCCATTTTGTATTTATTTTCATCATGTCATGATCTAGCCATTTCCAAAATACTTTGTTATGTTGATTACTTCATGGATAAATGACCATATATATTTTATATAGGTGAGATGGGTTTTTATTAGGGGTTTAGAGATCAAAATTGCTTTGTATGGACACCTAAACCCAAAATGTCTAATTATGGTTCGTAGATCCTTGCATGGTTTGTAATTGAGTTGGACATTATCACATGTGTATTTGAAGTGTACCAAGGATACTCAATGGTTATTAGACCATTTTGGTTAATAATTGGCCAAATTGATATGTGATTATTTGACTTCGACATTTGAACATTGACACCTTGACTTGAAATGGATTTTCCATGTTCAGAAAATTGGATGGTTGGATTTGTAGGTTTGATAGGTTGAGTTATCCAAAATATTTTAAGTTATTTGGCCCAAATATAAAGGTTTTAATGGATTTAATGGCTTTAACTTATCTTGATTTATTATTAAATTCATCATATAATTAGTTTTCTTGTTTAATTTGAAATTATTTAAGATGGGTTTCCTTACATTATATAATTTGAAGGCTTATGAAAATTCTATGCTTATGACTTATAATGTGAATGTATGGATGAGAGGTATTAATACCCCACGCCACTTATCAAATGTATGGGTGAGAGGCACGTTTACCCCCTTCCATTTATAACCTCTGTGTATATATACCTAGGATAATTTCTTACCCCATACTGGTTATAACCTCTTTATGGATGGGATGCATTCTTACACCATTCCAGTATCATGTATGGATGAGAGTCACTCTTACCCCATGCTAGTATCTTTTATGGGTGGGAGGAATTCTTACCCCATGACGGCTATGGTATATATATATGTATGGAAAAGAGGAATTATAACCTCATACCAGTGATAACCTATATATATATACATATATACCTAGTGACTTGATCAGACGTACCGATATTGAGATGAAGTAAGTAGACCCACCAGGTTTCCTTTAGGAACCTGAGCAGAAATTGGATTGTTTATTCTACATTTCTTACATTCATGTTGATATTTGCATAGTGTTTACTTATGAGTGCCACTTATATTACACATAGACACCATTGGTGGAGGCCTATTTAGATTTATCTCACACCCTACTTGGGCCGCATTTGGAACTTGAGAGGACTATTTTTATGCAGGTATGGATAGTGGAAAACAACACTCATCTGGTTGTTGGCTTTTTTTCTTAAACAGAGCTTAGGAGAAGAGGACAAGACTTAGGCTCGAGATACTTTGGAGTAGCTTTGGGATTTTTTTTCTATTTTTTACTTTTGTATTAGTATGCCTACTTCTTGTTTTATGTTCCCATTTTGTACTAGTATGCCATGCATGCATATATGTATCAGACACTGCCTATGAGTATTTTGTTATATTATTTAGTATTGTGATATTTAGTTCATCTGCCCATTTTTTTATGTTTTCCTCTATTTTATGTTGTTGTAACATCTGTTGTGTACTATGACATGGGGGTATAGTCTCCCCAATGATTTACCTTCACACCCCCACTGCTAGTTGGTAGCCCTTTTCTTAAGGGGAGACACGCTAGGGGTCCAGTGGCTAACTGGGATCAGGGCATGGGTTACATGGAAGCTTGGTCCATGACGTCACAAATTGGTATTTGAGGAAAGTACCTTCTTGATTTACTATTTAGTGATAGTATATTGGAGTTTGGGAACACTTAGTACTTGGTCAGAAGCCATTATTAGGTATCACGAACCCATGTATGGGGTAAGGATCAAGTTGCTTAAATTATTTATATTAGTGATTATGTTATTGTTGTTGATATCATTCCACTATTGGGTGATTCACATGTATTGTGATGTTATTGATATTTATTATATTGGAATTATGATTTCATTTTTTGACCTGATGAAATGAGGGTTATTTGTTAGAACATGCATCATAATTGAAAAAATATGGACATGCCATGAATTTTTCCATGTCACATTTAAATTTTCAGTGAGAATTACCTATTGTATATTTTGTGCCTTTTTACATATATACAATTGTGATGAAACCTTTTTGTAGGATTTTAATCTTTCTATGGTTTGAGTTTAGTGTGTTTCACTCTTTGATTCATAAGGTGTAAGGTCCCATATAGATCAGAAAGTATAATTCCATCTAGCTCAACCATTTGTGAAAATATATACTCAATGGATCATAAATATAAATGAAAATGACATTCCAGTGTGTGTCATCTTTTAGTGCATAATGTGTATGGGACCTTATGGACCATAAAAAGACATATCATTGGATTTTACCATTTAAAATAACTTTTAACCTTAGAAGAACCATCTTGCACATGTCTAACATAAAAATTTGACCCTACCCCAACCTTAGTAGTGGGTAGTGGGTGTTTATCTATTTTTATGGAATGTTATGGTCTATTATAACATCTAATCCTAGATTTTGATGTATGTAGAGAGGTATCTTCATTTTTATAGGAAGACTGTAGTTACTATCCTAGTTTCTTGAATGCAATCCCCTGAAATGATTAAATCCATTCTGAGATGTTTATTTGGAATTATAGTATTATGACTCCATGACTTCCTTGAGTCGTTATGTCTGAAGGTTGTGATGATCATGTTCCCGAGGTGGCGGGACTTGAGCCATCAATTGTTCTTCCAGTTGATCCACCTGTGGTTCCTCCTAATGTACCTGAGTTGGGCATCAAAACCCAATTTCGTTATGGTTTCTTATGTATGATGCATAATATGAAAGGAAGAGTGTGACCTACCCTAAGCATGGTAGCATTGACTCACAAGTTTTAGCAGAATCATCCTCCTACTTTCATTGGGGATGGGGGACCATTCTCTGTAGAGTTTTGGATCGAGGTGATACTTTATATATTTGAGAAAATAGAGGTACCTCCAGAGAGGAGGCTCAAACTAGCTTCTTACATGCTACGTGGCTTATCCAAGTGGTGGTGGGATGTGATAACCCATTCAGACTAGTATAAGGAGATTATTTTGGCTGACTTCTATACTATCTTCTATGACTACTTCTTTCCTTAGACTTTGAGGGCTGATAGAGCTAGAGAGTTCGTGAATCTATAGAAGGGGACTATGTTAGTTATGGATTAATCATCCCTCTTCACTGAGTTGTAGAGTTTATCCCCTTCTCTAGATGCTGATGATCTGATGGATGATAGAAGATTTGAGGATGGGATGTTTTATGCTATCCAACTGAAAGTCAATGTGTTTAGGCTCATGAAAATTTTAGAAAATTTCAACCAGGCCCTAATCATAGAACAAAATTGGAGAGATTATAAGCATGAAATCTTGGGCGGTTCGACACTTAAGGCTTCTAGTGGATATTATTATGCATGAAAGCGACGTTTTAGAGAGTATCATAGGAGTAGTGGTGGTTAGGCTCCTTTTGCTGGAAGTTCTTCTATCTGTCCACAGTGTAGAGCACCAGGGAATTTCAAGAGCTAGTGTATGTGGAATCTAGTGGAGTGTAGAGACTATGGTCAGATGGTCCATCTCAACCATTTCTAAATAACGTTCTCTCCAATGTCTAGTGATCAGGGATTTTCACCTACTCCTCAATCAGAAGCATGGTCAACAGGATCATGATAGATCAGAAGCTGGAATACTACCAGTCGATCATGTTATGGTGTTGGTCAAGGTAGATGAAACCAGGTTTATTATTATCAATTCCAGTAGATTGGGCCTACTCAAGGAAATTAGGAAGTGAATCAGGGTTGTGGTATAGGCTAGTTACATGCAGTTCATCCTATGCCACAAGAGAAGAGAACCAAACCATCTACTATATGAGATACTATTCTAGTAGCCTCAACTTTTGTATCTTCTTTTTTTGATATATATGCATCTCAATCATTCATATCTGAGGAAATCACTAGAATATTTGGAATCAACATTGAATACTATCATAGTGTTATGATGCTAGATACACCCTTTGGTATCCATTCAGCAAGTATTTTCCACTATCATAATTTCCCCCTTGAAATAGGTGGTTACCTTTTTGAATGGAACCTGTATGTTCTCAACATAATAGGTTTCAATGTAATATTTGGAATGGATTTTTTAGTTCCATATAGATTTCACATTGACTAATATCGTCCGAGGGTGACATTTATGTCACTAGAGGGCGTTATGTGCATGTAGAAGGGAGAATGATACATTGGTGCGACATGAGCAGGACCCGAGTAGCAGAGGATGGGTAGTGTTAGGGAAAAGGTTTCCAGACTTTACCATGATGATAAGGGGTTGAAAACCTTTGTTTTTCCTCAAATAGTGGAGAGTTTTAGAGACATTTTTCCTATAAACTTCTCTATTCTACCTCTGGTGTGAGAGTTAGAGTTTACTATTGAGATTATGCCAAGAGTGGCACCTATGACCTTTCCTCCTTATAGGATGGAACCTAAAGAGCTTCAGGAGATCAAGAATTAGTTAGAGGATCTAAAGGTGAAAGTATTTATACACCCTAACACCTCTACTTTGGGTTCACCAATCCTATTTTCCAAAAAGTCTGACAGTACCCTTAAGATTTGTGTGGATTACCATCAGTTAAATCAGCGGACTATCAAGAATTGGTATTCTTTTCCTAGAATAGATGACCTATTTGATAAACTTAGAGGATTGAAGGTATTTTTGAAGATATAACTGAGGTCAGGCTATCATTAGGTGTATATAAGGACTTCAGACATACCTCACAGTACTTCTCAGAGCAGGTATGGTCTCTACGAGTACCTGGTTATGCTGTTTGGACTCATTAAGGCACCTATTTTCTTCATGGCTATTATGAATCATGTTTTTCACTCGTATCTGGATTCATTTGTGGTTGTATCTATTAACAATATCTTAGTGTATTCATGCTCTATACACAACCATAAAACCCATCTTTATATCATCCTGATTACATTGATAGATAATTAGATCTATGCAAAGCATCGTAAATTCCACTTCGAGATCGATAAAGTTCCCTTCTTGGTTTATATCATCTCGGAGTTAATAGTTTTAGTTTACCCAAATAAAGTGAGTTCTATGGTTTCTTGAGTATATCCTAGGAATTTATTTGATATTTAGAGTTTCTTGGGACTTACCGGATTCTACATAAGCTTTATTTATGATTTCTCACACCTTAAAATGCTTCTTACATGCATGATAAAGAAGGATGTGAAATTAAAATGGTTATAGTCTTGTGAATCATACCTTCAAGAGATTAAGGGTAGAATTACTTTAGAACCAATAATGATTCTTCCAGAGCTAGAAAGGGATTATAAAATCTATTTTGATGAATCAGGTATTGAGCTTGGAGCTGTTCTGATGCAGAATGAGCAAGTTATTATGTATAGTTCTCTTCAGTTGGGGTATTGTGAGCTAAATTACCTAATGAAAGAACTCAATATCAATGTTTTTGTTCATTACTTACTCTTTTGGAGACACTATTTATTGGTAGATCATTTTTTGGTGTTCACAGACCATAAAATCCTCAAACACATATTCAGTCAACAAGATATGAATCTTAGGAAGCGTAGGCGGGTCGAGTACCTACAATAGTTTGATATCAAACTTGAATACACTCTAGGTAAAAGGAATTCAGTAGCCTATGCTCTGATATTAAAGAATAAAACACATGTTTTTCCGGATTCTGATGATGAATGAAAGCTTATGAACTTATTCTTGGAGATGCATGTTGAGGTTCAGAAGGACCATGGTCAGACTATTCATTCAACCTTAATAGTGACATATACTCTTATGGAATGAGTAAGTTCGAGACAACTATATGATCCTAAAGGCCTTGTCCTACAAGAAAGTTTTTTGGATGATGATACATCTTCTTGTTGGATAGTCGATGGGGATGATACTCTTCTATATTGTGGGTGTATATAGGTCCCAATAGATATCAAAGAGGAGATGATGAGAGGTTTACACGCCTCAGAATGGGATGTTCACCCTGGTGTCACCAAAATGTAGTGATATCTATGACGTCAACACTTATGGCCAAGTGTGAAATGTGAGATAACCAATTTCATCCTGTGATGTTCCACCTGTCAGCAAGTGAAGGTGAAACATCATTGTCTGAAAGAGCTTCTTCATCCATTGTCTATTTTTGAGTGAAAATGGGATGATG
This sequence comes from Viscum album, assembly GCA_963277665.1. Classification (NCBI taxonomy): domain Eukaryota; kingdom Viridiplantae; phylum Streptophyta; class Magnoliopsida; order Santalales; family Viscaceae; genus Viscum; species Viscum album. The sequence continues at coordinate 860,171,626 of OY728146.1, forward strand.
TTTCAATGGGCTTCATGACTGGTTTACCTAGATCAACTCATGGAAATGACATAGTGTGGGTTGTTTTTGACTTCCTAATGAAGGTCACACACTTCTTACCTGTGTGAGATACCTTTTCTGTAGATGATATGGGAATACTATACATCACGTAGGTGGTACATATTCGTGTAGAAAATCATTCATTTTTTCTAACAAAGATTCTAATTTCACATAATATTTCTGGAAGGGGTTATAAAAGTCCTTGGGTACACATGTAATTTTAAACACAGCCTATCACCCTCAGACAGATAGACAAACAAAATGTAAAATATAGGTGCTTAAGGAAATTCTCCATGTGTGCATTCTTGACTTTGTGGGTTCATAGGAGAAACATATTCCCTCATCAAGTTTTCTTATAACAACTTCCAAGATACCATTGATATGGATCCCTATAAAGCCTTTTAGGTCAGGCCTTGTCTCTCACCTAAATGTTTGTTTGAGGTAGGGGAAGCAGTAGTGCTTGGGCCTCAACTAGTGTCGGAAACTTCAGAGTCGGTCCATATAATTATGAAGCGCAAGATGACATCTCAGTCTAGAAAACATTCTTATGATAACAAACATTTATGACCTATTGAGTTTGAGGTTGGAGACCGTGTTTTTTTGAAAGTCTCACCCAGGTTGGTGCATAGACATATTCAGAAGCAGGGTAAGCTATCACCAAGATTAATTGGTCCCTTTGAGGTTGTGAAGTGGATCAGATCAGTGGATTACCAGTTGGAACTTCTTAAGAGATACTAGTCTATTCATGATATATTTCATGTATCTCAGCATTGCCAATATTTTCCAGAACAATCTCACCTCTTCCAGCCTAATAAAGTTGAGATGGATATGGATGCTTCCTTTATGGAGTATCTAGTTTGTATTGTTGATCAGAGCCTGAAGACACTTCAAGGTAGGTCTTTTCTTATTTTACAGGTGATATGGAAGAACTTGAGGGTACATTATGAGACATGGTAGCGGGAAGATGATAAACAATCTCAGTGGATGAAACTCTTTGCTGATAGGACCTCTTTACCCTCAGAAGGGCAACTCGAGGATGAGTTGCTATAAAAAGCGGTAGTTCTATATACCTAACTCTTTGACCATTGATATGATCATTTTTTTTTATTTTTTGGATAACTTAAATGGTCCTAATGAAGTCTTATAAAAAATCCAATGATTTCATGAGAGAGTCCAGGGAACTTTTGAAGCCCAATGATTTGAAAAGTGGAAAGAAGAATGAGCTATATGGTTTGTCTGCAACCGTGCGAACCAAGCGCACAATTATGAAACTGATAGATTCAGGATTTTCACAGTTATTGAAACAATTTTTAGAGGCTGTGATATGTGCCCAATAAGGTAGTGGATTATGCACAATTTGTGCATGGTTTGGAAAACCAGGACCAGAAACTGTGCGAGCCCATTTTTATACAAAAATGACCATTTCCCCTCCCTCATTATAAATTCTAATTTTAATTTTCTCCTCCCTTTTGTGTATATAACCCACAAACCTTATTCCCTTTGAATATCAAACCACTTCCTCGTTTTATCTCTTGCTACTCCTCCATTTGGTGAATGATTCTTAATCCAAGAGATGCTTCTGATAGGCCAAGGTAAGCCTAACCCTATGCACTTCTACTTCCTCGGTGAGTCTCACCATCTGTTGTGCTATTTAGATGTAGTATCATTCATCCTATTTTTGGGTTATTGGACTAAAACTCTGATATACCCCAATTTTCACCAAATCTGAAGTCGATATCTAGTGAGGCATTATCTACAACCCTGTGGTAGGTGGTCACATAGTTTTACATTTGAGTTTTAGTCATTTTTTATATATTTCCTTCATGTCATGAGCTAGCCTTTTACAAGATCCTCTGTTGTGTTTATTCCTTCAGGTAGAAATGATCTTAGAGCCTTGATATAGGTTAATTGGGGTTGGATTAGTTGTTTAGATATCACCTTTTATTTGCATGGACACACAAGGGGTGTTCCACCAAATTGGCCATTTTAGGACAATTTTCCAAAATGTATAATTATATATTATAGCTCTCATCTTTATTTTAATTTAATTTACCATTATCCCATATGTATTTGGAGTGTACTAAGGCGCCTCAATAGTTCTTAGTCCCTTTTGATTAAGAATTGGCCAAATGGGTATGTGAATATTTTACTTTGACATTTAGACATTGACACCTTGACTTGAAATGGATTTTCCATGCTAGAAAAATTGGATGGTTCGCTTTGTAGGTTGGATAGGATGAGTTGGCCTAAACCTCATAAGTGATTTGGTCTAAATAGAATGGTTTTAAGGGATGGAATGGCTTTCCCTTGTCTTTATTTATTATTAAATTCCTTGCATAATTGGTTTTCTTATTTAATTTGAAATGGTATAAGATGGTTTCCATTACATTGTATAATGTGAATGCTTATGAAATTTCTATGCTTATAACTGACAATGCGAATGTTTAGATGGGAGACATTCATACCCTATTCCACTTATCAAATTTATGGGTGGAAGGCATGTTTACCCCACTCCATTTGTAACCTTTACATATATATGGTCGGGAGGCATTATTACCCCTTGCCGGTTATAACCCTTGTATATATGGGAGGCATTCATACCCCATGCCAATATCATGTATGGATGGGATTTATTCTTAACCTATACCAGTATCTTCTATGGGTGTGAGGAATTATTACCCCACATCATCTATGGTTTGTATATATATATATATATATCTGTGTGTGTGTGTGTGTGTGTGTCTAGACAAGAGGCATTATTACCTCATGCTAGTGATGACCTATATATATATATATACACATATATAATTAGTGACTTGATCATACATATCATCATTGAGATGAAGCAGGTAGACTTTCGAGGTGTCCTTTAGGAACTAAAGCGGGAAGTTGATTGTTTAGTCTTCATTTCTTACTTTCCTACTGATAGCTTCACACTGTTTACTTATGAGTGCCACTCAAATTACATGTAGAAACCATTGTTGGTGTCCTAATGATATTTATCTCACACCCTACATAGGCAGAATTTGGAACCCAAGAAGGTTGTTGGCCTGTAGGTATGGATATGGGAAACACCACTCGTTTGTTTATTGACTCTTTTTCTTAGATAATGCTTATGAGTAGAGAACTGAGCTTAGGCTTGAGATGATTTGGAGTAGATTTTTGATTTTTTTTATATTTTTTAATTTTATATTAGTATGCCTACTGATTGTTTTATATTCTCATTTTTTATTGGCATGCCATGCATGCATATCTGTATCAGACACTACCTATGTCTGTTTTGTTATATTATTCAGTCTTTCTCTATTTACTTTATCTGTCTGTATGTTTATGTTTTCTGATATTGTATGTGGTTGTTAAATCCATTGTGTACTCTGACATGGGGGTATAGTCTCCTGGCTGATTTAACTTCACATCTCCACTACTAGTCGACACCCCCTGGCTTAAAGGGAGACACACTAGGGGTCATGTGGCCAACCGGGCTCGGGGCATGGGTTACATGGCTTCTGGGTCTAGGACGCCACATTTATAAAGTCATTTCATAAATCTAGATAGGAAGTTCCATGTGGAGTGATGAATATATACCATGAAAGTAGATAATAGTTTTAATGGGGGTAAAATGAAGAAATAAATAACAATATTTGTTTCTTAATGTATAGATTGTCAATGGGTAAAGTCCAAATATCATCAACCTATGGAATTTTATAACCTTTGTCTATGATGACTTGGAAAATATATATTATTATGATATATTTCTTAGTTATTTTACCTAGATATATATGTAATATTGAATATATCTAGGTGATTTCATATTGACTTGTGAAATTGACTCATTTAATAAAAATTTATTATACTTTTTTAGTTAAATACCTAGGTGAGATATATGTAAATGAAGTGGTTAGATTTTATGGGGTTCTTTAGTATATTATTCTAGATGTGGGTCCATGTTTTATTTTGAGATTTTGGAAATGGATTTAAAAAGAAATTGATATTTATTTAATTATGAGTGTATCCTTTCATCCTTTAATATATAGGAAATTGGAATGGAACATATAGACTTTTAGTAACATTATTCAAGAATGTGTGATAAATTTTGGGAGATTATGGGAGGATATTGCCCCTTTGGTATAGTTTTTATACAACATAATCTATCAAGAATTGATTCATATGGACCCCTTTGAAGAAATATATAGAAATTCATGTGAATCATTATTGTGTTGGGATGAAGTAAAAGAGAAGCATCTTTTGGATCCTAGTTTAGTATAAGTGATAATTGGTAAAGTTTCATTAATCTATAATATATTGATGATAAATCAAAATTGATAGAAATCATATGATAATTTAAAATAATGATATTTTGAGTTACTCATTGTAGATAAATTTTCTTTGAAATTGGTTCTATGATTGGGGCATTGATGACTTGGTAAATAACGAAAGCTGATTCCCTAGTATGAATTTACTATTAAAATTGATGAATAGGTTAGATATATTGAATATTTTTTTGAGTTTACACCGATGGATACTATAGTTGTAACACCTGAGACTTTTATGTTATATAAATCATCAAAGGAATATTTTTCTACACAACACTTGCTTGGCTTTCTTTACACGCAATCACGACCTTCCTCGATAGCTTGCGTCGTACGCAATACCGAGTTTCACTAAACAACAATATGCTATTAAAACTAGCCGTTATGAATAGTAATAACCACTTTTTGAAATTTTATAAATTTTATTTTTCAAAATGGACTTCATTTTTGGACTCAGAATATCGAAATTAGCCTAGGGTGAAATTTTGGTATTTTTCTGAAAACTTTCAATTTTTGATGAATAGTGAAACCACTAAGTGGTAGGTTAAAAACTGAATTTTGCATAAAACATAATTTTACCGCTTCTGTGAATGGAATTTCAAAAATCCGAGAGACACGGTTAATATCAAGGACTAAAATGTGGTTCAATGAGATGAAATTTTTTTTGGTGAATAGTAACTTTTTACTATTTTTACCGCAGTTAATAGTAAATAGGGTAACTAAGGGTAAATATGATATCAATATTACCCTAACACATGTCCTAATTCTATTGGACAAGTTTAATTCGACCAAAAAAAAAACATAGGAATAAAATATGACCATTTAGGCCCACTTGGATTAGATTAGGACATTTATTATTAATTTATTTAAAGAAGGGTTAAAATAGTTAAAATCAAAGTTTAATAAGTAAATCATTTTTAATATGGGGTTATACATAAGATAAATTCGACTATAAATATTCATTAGAAATCTAAAAAGATTTCCTACATGATGGTAGTTTATTTGTAATTTTTAGACATCAAATAATTTAATTTATTTATGACACAAAAATGATGCAGTAATTATCTTATTAATGAATAATTGACATAATTGATAATATAAATACCAAAATAAATGTAATTTAAGACTTTTTATGAATTCCACTAATTTTATAGGTTACTATGATATATTAATGTTGATTTAATCAACTTGGTTCGAACATATAATTCTGTTATGACTTTCACAAAAATCATATATCAAATAGTGTCAAAATTGACACAAAATAGTTTTTAAATCAAATATTATATTATTAATTGTTATTTTATTCCTAAAAATCTAAGGTTCGGCCAAATGACTTAGATAAGGATATATATATTAATAATAAACAATTTGGGGTTCGTTTGGCATGTTATAGTAAGTGTATTAACCATATAGTGAAAGAAAACAAAAAGACACGGTAAAAGTTAAATTAATTAACTTAGAGTTAAATCTAATTGATAAGGTTAAAATAATACCCTAAACTTGTCTAAATCTTATTGGTTTATAGGATTTCGACCCATCCCCACTTTAGCTTCGAAATAAGACCCTTTGGAACCATTATAAACCGATTTTGACTTTAATATAAAATAATATTTTGAGATTTTCCTAAGGTGCCCCTCTCCTCCCTTATAAAAGGGCACCTCCTCCCCCTCCTCCTCACACCAAATTGAGCACTCAAGCTCGGCCAACCCCTTCCATTTTCTCCTCTCCACTTCCCTAGAATAATCCTAGAGGTCCCGGTCTTTTCCAAAGACCAATATTAGTTCCTTAAGTGGAGGATTCAAAGAGGCGTTCCAAAGAAGAGGTAATATCCATTACCGATCTTTTCAATTTTTTTCTTCTTCAACTTCTTCTTCTTTAGTTGTTTCATGATAAAGTAATAACATCAGTATTACTTACATACTGATATGTTATTATAAATATGAAACAACCCTAATTCACCTTCTATCCATCCTACGGAAAAATGAAATCACCGCGCGTGCGTACGTACGGAATACCGTCTCCACGCCGTGGTGTAATCTATTTTCCACCATCACCTTACAAGGATGGGTATAATGGTGTAATGAGTAACTATATATGATTATTATGAAGTAATATTGATACTGAAATAATATATATATACTCCAATACAATTCCACGATCATAGGGACGATATCATCACTCGTGCGTACGTACGGAATACCGTCTCCACGATGTGATGTGACTCGTTCTACATGATCTTCATTTCATAATGATTATATAAATGAATTGAATGAATGAATATGGTATATAATACACTAATACCATTATGTAAATGAATTATCTATAACCTAAAGATAAGAATAAGAATTTATTCGACAAAACACGCATAAGAACAAAAAGTTATAAAGACCCGAGTAACAAGTAACAATGAAATATTACTAACAAGAAGCTAATAATATGACCATATATGATATCATATCAATATGTATGATTCTGGAATAAGTCAATAACATTATTTAAACCATTATACAGGAGCTTCGGACACGAACAAAGCAAATCGGACCTAAGGTAAGGGAAATATCACAATCTCATTTTTATCCGAGATTGTTTATTCATAAGTATTTACTGGGGTGTATTTTATCATCCACATCCATGTTTCATCAATATGTAATATTATTTCCATCCACCTACAATTGTTTAAATCCATTTTTACCCTTCGGTGAGTTTTTAGTAATATCTATGAAAGGAATCTTTTGTCATACGAGGTACTTTTTGACTTTTCCAAAAAAAGTACGAAGAATGTTTTTTTTAACTTATACGGCACGAACGGATTTCTACTGTTTTATAAAGCCTTATTTTCATGAAGCTTCCTCTAAAAGATTTCATGACTATTTTCAATAAAATCTCTTTCTTTTAAAATTGCATGATGTTTTGTGAAAAGAAATTGATTTTGAAGAAGAAAGGATATTTTCCTCAAGAATTCAATCCAAGTGTTTTATCAAAATTATTTTCCATCTAAGATAATAAAGGGTTCTGTTTCTATCCATATTTTTACATTGATTTGACTATGTTGTAATGGAATTATGTTTATGAATTCCTTTATCTTATATTAATTGATTTATGATGTCATGATGTTTCAAGAATCCCATTTTTGTTACATGTGTTATGCGATGATGTATGTTTTATGATTATGTGGCACACATAAGAAAGGATTCATTATAAGATGGGTGGGACCTATATCTCCCTCCAATGCATTGGGTAAAGATTTTATATCTCATGAGATAGACATGGCTGGAACGGAAGGTTATTTCGGTTCAGTGATACAGGACTGAAACGAGGAGTGAACTCGGTTCAGAAAGGGACTTTGTCCACTAAGATAGTCTTGGAAATGAGTCATGACTAACAAGAAATGATTTTCCATGATTATGTGTGCTTGCCACAAAGTTTCAAGTTTTATGGGGATCTCATTTTCACTTCTATGATTTATTCCATGTTAAGATATTATGATCTATTTTGCAGGTTTTGATCTTCATAAAGATATGATATGATTTTTATTTCCTTTATTTGCCCTTGCTGAGCATTTGAGCTCACCCTTTTATGTTTTCTTTTCCCCAGGTCAGGAAGATGGATATTAAGTAGAATATGCTAAAAGGGACCCTAGATATGATGAAATAAATGGGAAACACTGTAGAAGATTTATGAACCAGTTGTTTATGTTTCCCAGTTTCTAAAGACACTATACCTATACGGTCCTTTGTGGTTTTATCATATGTTGTAAAAAGTGTGCTTCAATTTTTGAAGTATTAAAAATGTATGTATAGTATGGGTCGTTATAGTGATGGATATTAAGTAGAATATGCTAAAAGGGACCCTAGATATGATGAAATAAATGGGAAACACTGTAGAAGATTTATGAACCAGTTGTTTATGTTTCCCAGTTTCTAAAGACACTATACCTATACGGTCCTTTGTGGTTTTATCATATGTTGTAAAAAGTGTGCTTCAATTTTTGAAGTATTAAAAATGTATGTAAAGTATGGGTCGTTATAGTTGGTATCAAAGGAAAGGTATAGTCAACCTTTGGAAACTAGGATGTGAAAGCCTTAGTAAGAACCCTAAGGATAAGTCTAAGCATAGAACACAATCTTAGTGTTTTAGAAATGGCCTTGAAGAACCTAGGATAAGACCTTAAGCATGAAAATTTTATTCTTGAATTATGTAGTTTTCTATTATAATTAGTGTTGCTCACACTATTCTTCTTGGTTTTAGTCAATGGCTGGAACCCGAAGGAACCGTGTTAATGCGGAATGCGATGGGCAATGCAATGATTGTCCCCCTGAGCAAACAAAAGATATGGGAGCTGGAATGCAAAATCTTGTAGCCATGCTCACACAACTTTCTCAAGCTATGAATCATGCAGGATTTCCAAACGAGCAAAGGAGGGAGCAACATTCTGTTGAATCCTTCATGAGGCAGCGTCCACCTTCTTTCAGCGGGTCTACTGATCCATTAGTTGCTGAACAATGGATTAGTACTACTGAAAAGATATTTTCAGTTCTTCAATGTTCTGAGCATGATAAAGTCATCCTAGCAGTGTATCGTTTGGAAGGAGATGCTGATCAATGGTGGAATCTTGTTAAGAATACGAGGCAATGGGATGAAATTGAGTCTATGGAATGGGACGAGTTCAAGAACTTATTTTTCAATAAGTACTTCCCTCGTATTCTCCGAACAAAGATGGAGAAAGAGTTTCTTGAACTGAAGCAAAGGGATGATGAATCTGTTGGTACCTATGAAGCAAATTTTACAAGACTTGCAAGGTACGCTTCTGGTATTATTATCCAACCTGAGAGTAAGATCGATCGATTCTTTAGCGGCTTAAAACCAAGTCTTCGAAGGGCGTTAGCCATAAGGGACTTCAATAGCTACGAGGAAATCGTTCGATGTGCTCTCAAAGTCGAGATGGAGATTGGAGTAACCCATCAGTCACATGGGTTTGATAAGAAGAGGAAGATGGAATTCAAAGAAAAATCTAAAGAGCACACGGAAAAGAAGATGAGCTTTTCCTTATGCTCAAAGTGTGGAAAGAAACATGGAGAGAGTTGTCTTAAAGGGACAAGTAAATGTTTTAAATGTGGAAAAGAAGGTCATCGGGCATTTGAATGCCGTGATAATGGGAAGAAGATGTCTAATGACGCAAAAAAAGGAAGGGATACACAGAATGAACCTACTACACTTCAATGTTTCAAGTGCAAGGAGATGGGGCATTATGCCAATCAATGCCCAAATCCAAGGGTTGATGATGATGGTCGACATCAACAAAATCTTAAGGCTAAAGACAAAGGAAAGTCACATGAAATTTCTATCAGCGATGTGGAGTACGATAACGATGTGGTGAAAGGTACACTTACCATCCACTCTAAAGTAGAAAATGTTTTATTTGATTCTGGATCCACCCACTCTTTTATTTCTGAAGACTTTTCTAAGGGTATCACCGTATTACCTCAACAATTAGATGTTGAGTTAGCTGTGACAACACCTAATGGCACATCAATCGCATCAAAAGTCTATAATTCTTCTCCGATCGAAGTTTGTGGGAAAGTGCTTCCTGCAAATCTTGTGATCCTTCCTTTAGTGGAATTTGATGTGATTCTTGGCATGGATTGGCTTTCTCTACATGGAGCTCATATCGATTGCCAAAGAAGGGAAGTCACATTTCATATTCCAGATCAATCTACGATCGTCTATCAATGCAAGGATGAACATAACCTTCCAGTGGAAATTTCTTCCATCTTATGGGTATTGATTCCACTAAATGAAGGTTATTTATCTCAAATGGTTGGTGAGAAACTCACGATTAAGAATATGCCCATTGTACGGGAGTTTGATGATGTCTTTCCGGAGGAATTTCCGGGTCTTCCACTAAATCGTGAAGTTGAGTTTTCAATAGAACTCGTACCGGGTGCTTTGCCTATTTCAAAGACACCTTATAGAATGGCCCCAATTGAGTTGCAGGAATTGAAGAAGAAACTCCAAGAGAATCTTGATAAGGGATTCATACGCCCTAGTGCGTCACCTTGGGGAGCTCCTATTCTATTTGTTAAGAAGAAAGATGGATCAATGAGACTCTGCATTGATTATCGAGAACTTAACAAGATCACTATCAAGAACAAATATCCTCTCCCACACATTGATGACTTATTTGATCAACTACACGGAGCTCAATACTTTTCCAAGATTGATCTTCGTTCAGGGTATCATCAATTAAGGGTCAAAAGGGAGGATATACCAAAGACGGCTTTCCGTACAAGGTATGGACACTATGAATTTATAGTGATGCCATTTGGTCTTACTAATGCCCCTACTATCTTCATGGATCTAATGAATAGAGTCTTTAGAGACTATCTTGATCAATTTGTGGTAGTCTTTATAGACGATATTCTTGTCTATTCAAAGAGCAAGGAAGAGCATGAAGATCACTTGAGAATTATATTGAAGACCCTGAGAAAGGAGAAGCTTTATGCCAAATTTACCAAGTGCGAATTTTGGATTCAAAAAGTTGCATTTTTGGGTCATATAATCTCAAAAGAGGGGATATCTGTGGATCCAGAAAAAACAGAGGTTATCGAAAGATGGTCAAGACCAACAACAGTAACTGAGATCCGAAGTTTTCTTGGTTTGGCTGGATATTATCGACGTTTTGTAAAAGATTTTTCACGATTATCTAATCCACTCACCAAGTTGACTCGGAAAGGAGTTAAGTTTGTCTGGACAGAGGAATGTGAAGAGAATTTCAAGGAGTTGAAAAGAAGGTTATCTAGTGCACCTGTGCTCACACTGCCTTGTAGTGGAGAAAGGTTTGTGATCTACAGTGATGCATCCAAGAAGGGATTGGGGTGTGTTCTTATGCAAAATGATATGGTGATAGCTTATGCCTCACAACAGTTGAAAATCCACGAGCAAGATTACCCAACACATGATTTGGAGTTGGATGCGGTAATCTTTGCATTAAAGATTTGGAGGCATTACCTTTATGGTGAAAGGTGTGATATTTATACTGATCATAAAAGTCTAAAGTATATTTTCACACAAAAGGAGCTGAATATGCACCAAAGAAGATGGTTGGAGCTGATTAAGGATTATGACTGCTCAATCCATTACCACCCTGGGAAAGCAAACAAGGTGGCAGATGCATTAAGTCGACAAGACCATGCTAGTTTATCCATGATGAGGATCACAAAAGATCAAATATTTATGGATTTACAAAGGATGGATCTTGGAATTATAATGGAAGGGGAAAAATCTTATCTTTCTCAAATGAATGTTCAACCATCTATACATGTGAAGATTAAAGAGGCACAGAAAGAAGATGTCGAGTTACAAAAAAAGGTGAGAAATGTTCCTGAATTCAACCTTGATTGTGATGGGATAATAAAGTTCAGGAATCGGGTTTGTGTTCCTCCCATCCCCGAATTAAAGAAGGAGCTGTTGGATGAGGCTCATAGTTCTTCATTCTCTATTCATCCTGGAAGCACGAAGATGTATAGGGACCTGAAAGAGTACTTCTGGTGGGATGGCATGAAAAGAGATGTTGCTGAATATGTCTCTCGATGCTTGGTTTGTCAACAAGTTAAAGCTGAGAGACAAAAGTCTAAGGGGATGTTACAACCATTACCCATACCCGAATGGAAATGGGAAAACATCACTATGGACTTTGTCACAGGACTTCCTAAAACATCCAAAAGCAATAATGCTATCTGGGTCATAGTTGATCGTCTTACAAAGTCTGCACACTTCATTCCTATTAGAGAGGATTTCTCTCTAGATCATCTTTCCAGGATATATGTAAAGGAAGTGGTAAGATTGCATGGAGTACCACTTTCTATTATATCTGATCGGGATCCGAGATTTACCTCGAAGTTCTGGCAAAGTCTTCAGCATACTCTGGATACAGAGTTGAGTTTCAGCACTGCTTATCATCCCCAGACAGATGGTCAGTCTGAGAGAACAATTCAAACCATAGAAGATATGTTGAGAGCTTGCTCTATGGATTTCAAAGGAGGTTGGGATCAACACCTACCTTTGGTAGAATTTTCTTATAATAATAGCTTTCACTCCAGTATTCAGATGGCTCCTTATGAAGCTCTCTATGGAAAGAAATGCAGGACTCCAACTTGCTGGGATGAAGTTGGGGAAATAAAGCTATTAGGACCTGATCTCGTTGATGAAATGGCAGAAAAGGTCAGATCTATTCAACAACACATAAGAGCAGCTCAGAGTCGACAGAAAAGTTATGCCGACAACCGAAGAAAAGACCTAGAGTTTGAAGTGGGTGATAAAGTGTTCTTACGAATATCTCCCTGGAAGAGGGTTATGAGATTTGGAAAGAAGGGGAAGTTGAGCCCTAGATATATCGGTCCTTTCGAAATACTGGATCGTGTTGGGAAGGTAGCTTGCCGATTGGCGCTTCCACCGAATCTCTCTCAAGTTCACGATGTGTTCCATGTATCTCTCCTGAGAAAGTACATACCAGATCCTTCACATGTACTCAGCTCAGAAGTTGTACCGCTGGAGCAAGATCTTTCTTATGAAGAACAGCCGATAGAGATTCTGGATCGTAGCGAAAAAGTCCTACGAAACAAGACCACTCGCTTGGTGAAGGTTTTATGGAGGAACCACCAACTTGAAGAATCTACATGGGAGCTTGAGGATATGATGAGGGAGAATTATCCTCATCTGTTTGTTACAAAGTGATGAATTTCGAGGGCGAAATTCTTTTTAAGGGGGGTATAATGTAACACCCGAGACTTTTATGTTATATAAATCATCAAAGGAATCTTTTTCTACACAACACTTGCTTGGCTTTCTTTACACGCAATCGCGACCTTCCTCGATAGCTTGCGTCGTACGCAATACCGAGTTTCACTAAACAACAATATGCTATTAAAACTAGCCGTTATGAATAGTAATAACCACTTTTTGAAATTTTATAAATTTTATTTTTCAAAATGGACTTCATTTTTGGACTCAGAATATCGAAATTAGCCTAGGGTGAAATTTTGGTATTTTTCTGAAAACTTTCAATTTTTGATGAATAGTGAAACCACTAAGTGGTAGGTTAAAAACTGAATTTTGCATAAAATATAATTTTACCGCTTCTGTGAATGGAATTTCAAAAATCCGAGAGACACGGTTAATATCAAGGACTAAAATGTGGTTCAATGAGATGAAATTTTTTTTTGGTGAATAGTAACTTTTTACTATTTTTACCGCGGTTAATAGTAAATAGGGTAACTAAGGGTAAATATGATATCAATATTACCCTAACACATGTCCTAATTCTATTGGACAAGTTTAATTCGACCAAAAACAAACTTAGGAATAAAATATGACCATTTAGGCCCACTTGGATTAGATTAGGACATTTATTATTAATTTATTTAAAGAAGGGTTAAAATAGTTAAAATCAAAGTTTAATAAGTAAATAATTTTTAATATGGGGTTATACATAAGATAAATTCGACTATAAATATTCATTAGAAAGCTAAAAAGATTTCCTACATGATGGTATTTTATTTGTAATTTATATACATCAAATAATTTAATTTATTTATGACACAAAGATGATGCAGTAATTATCTTATTAATGAATAATTGACATAATTGATAATATAAATTCCAAAATAAATGTAATTTAAGACTTTTTATGAATTCCACTAATTTTCTAGGTTACTATGATATATTAATGTTGATTTAATCAACTTGGTTCGAACATATAATTCTGTTATGACATTCACAAAAATCATATATCAAATAGTGTCAAAATTGACACAAAATAGTTTTTAAATCAAATATTATATTATTAATTGTTATTTTATTCCTAAAAATCTAAGGTTCGGCCAAATGACTTAGATAAGGATATATATATTAATAATAAACAATTTGGGGTTCGTTTGGAATGTTATAGTAAGTGTATTAACCATATAGTGAAAGAAAACAAAAAGACACGGTAAAAGTTAAATTAATTAACTTAGAGTTAAATCTAATTGATAAGGTTAAAATAATACCCTAAACTTATCTAAATCTTATTGGTTTATAGTATTTCGACCCCTCCCCACTTTAGCTTCGAAATAAGACCCTTTGGAACCATTATAAACCGATTTTGACTTTAATATAAAATAATATTTTGAGATTTTCCTAAGGTGCCCCTCTCCTCCCTTATAAAAGGGCACCTCCTCCCCCTCCTCCTCACACCAAATTGAGCACTCAAGCTCGGCCAACCCCTGACATTTTCTCCTCTCCACTTCCCTAGAATAATCCTAGAGGTCCCGGTCTTCTCCAAAGACCAATCTTAGTTCCTTAAGTGGAGGATTCAAAGAGGCGTTCCAAAGAAGAGGTAATATCCATTACCGATCTTTTCAATTTCTTTCTTCTTCAACTTCTTCTTCTTTAGTTGTTTCATGATAAAGTAATAACATAAGTATTACTTACATACTGATATGTTATTATAAATATGAAACAACCCTAATTCACCTTCTATCCATCCTACGGAAAAATGAAATCACCGCGCGTGCGTACGTACGGAATACCGTCTCCACGCCGTGGTGTAATCTATTTTCCACCATCACCTTACAAGGATGGGTATAATGGTGTAATGAGTAACTATATATGATTATTATGAAGTAATATTGATACTGAAATAATATATATATACTCCAATACAATTCCACGATCATAGGGACGATATCATCACTCGTGCGTACGTACGGAATACCGTCTCCACGATGTGATGCGACTCGTTCTACATGATCTTCATTTCATAATGATTATATAAATGAATTGAATGAATGAATATGGTATATAATACACTAATACCATTCTGTAAATGAATTATCTATAACCTAAAGATAAGAATAAGAATTTATTCGACAAAACACGCATAAGAACAAAAAGTTATAAAGACCCGAGTAACAAGTAACAATGAAATATTACTAACAAGAAGCTAATAATATGACCATATATGATATCATATAAATATGTATGATTCTGGAATAAGTCAATAACATTATTTAAACCATTATACAAAAGCTTCGGACACGAACAAAGGAAATCGGACCTAAGGTAAGGGAAATATCACAATCTCATTTTTATCCGAGATTGTTTATTCATAAGTATTTACTGGGGTGTATTTTATCATCCACATCCATGTTTCATCAATATGTAATATTATTTCCATCCACCTACAATTGTTTAAATCCATTTTTACCCTTCGGTGAGTTTTTAGTAATATCTATGAAAGGAATCTTTTGTCATACGAGGTACTTTTTGACTTTTCCGACAAAAGTACGAAGAATGTTTTTTTTAACTTATACGGCACGAACGGATTTCTACTGTTTTATAAAGCCTTATTTTCATGAAGCTTCCTCTAAAAGATTTCATGACTATTTTCAATAAAATCTCTTTCTTTTAAAATTTCATGATGTTTTGTGAAAAGAAATTGATTTTGAAGAAGAAAGGATATTTTCCTCAAGAATTCAATCCAAGTGTTTTATCAAAATTATTTTCCATCTAAGATAATAAAGGGTTATGTTTCTATCCATATTTTTACATTGATTTGACTATGTTGTGATGGAATTATGTTTATGAATTCCTTTATCTTATATGAATTGATTTATGATGTCATGATGTTTCAAGAATCCCATTTTTGTTACATGTGTTATGCGATGATGTATGTTTTATGATTATGTGGCACACATAAGAAAGGATTCATTATAAGATGGGTGGGACCTATATCTCCCTACAATGCATTGGGTAAAGATTTTATATCTCATGAGATAGACATGGCTGGAACGGAAGGTTATTTCGGTTCAGTGATACAGGACTGAAACGAGGAGTGAACTCGGTTCAGAAAGGGACTTTGTCCACTAAGATAGTCTTGGCAATGAGTCATGACTAACAAGAAATGATTTTCCATGATTATGTGTGCTTGCCACAAAGTTTCAAGTTTTATGGGGATCTCATTTTCACTTCTATGATTTATTCCATGTTAAGATATTATGATCTCTTTTGCAGGTTTTGATCTTCATAAAGATATGATATGATTTTTATTTCCTTTATTTGCCCTTGCTGAGCATTTGAGCTCACCCTTTTTTGTTTTCTTTTCCCCAGGTCAGGAAGATGGATATTAAGTAGAATATGCTAAAAGGGACCCTAGATATGATGAAATAAATGGGAAACACTGTAGAAGATTTATGAACCAGTTGTTTATGTTTCCCAGTTTCTAAAGACACTATACCTATACGGTCCTTTGTGGTTTTATCATATGTTGTAAAAAGTGTGCTTCAATTTTTGAAGTATTAAAAATGTATGTAAAGTATGGGTCGTTGTAGTGATGGATATTAAGTAGAATATGCTAAAAGGGACCCTAGATATGATGAAATAAATGGGAAACACTGTAGAAGATTTATGAACCAGTTGTTTATGTTTCCCAGTTTCTAAAGACACTATACCTATACGGTCCTTTGTGGTTTTATCATATGTTGTAAAAAGTGTGCTTCAATTTTTGAAGTATTAAAAATGTATGTAAAGTATGGGTCGTTATAATAGTGAATGATGTATTCCATGTTACTAAATGTTGTACCTACTGACCAGATCTATCTCATATTACTCTATGTAATTAGGTTGATTTGGAGTATGTATAACCTTTGTAGAAATGAAAATTGGGATTGTGGATAGTTATAAAAATATGAATTAAATCTAAATCATGGTATTGTTGGATTAATAAGGTCATGGTTTGTGAATAGAAGTGCATGTGTTATATGATATTGTATGTTGATTTATTATTTACCATACTATTAGTTACTAGGATCAATTTCAATATCATATAATGATATAAAAATGAGTTCAAAATATCTAAATCAATTATTTAAATATTAAAAAATTTAACACAATGATGAGTTGAATGATAGAAAGGGTTGTAAACTTATGAATTGTTTATGATTTTTTTAATTATAGCCAAATTCCCAATATTTTTTTGGATTAAAATAGTTTCCTTAAAGGTCTATATAAATTAGTTCATGTTTTGTAAAAAATATGGATAACTGTACATGTGATTTTTGTTCAATAGTGCTATATAACTCTTTCAATATAAGCTGTGTTTACTTATTACCTTTAAGAAAAGGTTTTAGAAAACCATATATTGTAGTATATCCATGCCAATCATTAATAGAACCATAATTCCCATGTGTTTTCCTTAGCGGAAGGAACATTTTACTTCTAATTTATCTCCAGCAAACTTGTATAGAAGATCTTAGATAGATCAGCTTCATAAAACAAAGAGTTATGTTCTTCATTTATTTTTTATTAAATTCAAATGAATGGTTTGATCTTGTGGAAAAAGGGTGGTTAATGGTTTGTTTATTATGTTTTTAGACAAGATTTTTCCTTTTTAAAACCCAAAAGTTATATTGTAGTAACTTTCATTTCATTTAGATTGATATTTTAAGAAGATAAAGAATTTCTAAAATTATTTTGTTATTATGTTATGATGTTCTTTATAAAAAATGGTCATATTTCATGAATATTTTCATTAAAACACATTTATTATAAGAAAAATGAGTCTGGATTATAAAAATTATAAAATTAAATCATTGTTTAAGAAAATAGATCATGTAAATAGTTCCCAAAAAATAAGGCATTGTAAAAATGTTTTTTAATATATTATTTTAGATAAAATGAAAATGGTTTATATGGGAATGATATTTTCATAATTAAACCATGAAATAACTAAAAAACCATGTTATTGTTTTAAAATTATGAATTTTGAAGGATCTTCACCAAACAGTTTTTCTAAAGAAAAATGGTGTGTTTCTTTGGAAAGTATTATCACTATGAAACAACTAGTACATTATTTATAGTTTAACATGATATGATTTTATGTTTTATGAAGGACCATGCTGTATTTGAAAGAGTTTATAGACCATACCACATTTTTTAGTGGATTTGATCTATATTTAAAGGGACTTAACATGATTTATTAATTTATTAAGTATTTATAAATTCATAATCAAGG
The DNA here is from genome assembly GCA_963277665.1 of Viscum album. Taxonomy (NCBI): domain Eukaryota; kingdom Viridiplantae; phylum Streptophyta; class Magnoliopsida; order Santalales; family Viscaceae; genus Viscum; species Viscum album. Next base: position 860,190,025 of record OY728146.1, read on the forward strand.
AAAAATATAAAATTGTTTATATTAATTTATGAAATTTTCATAATTAATAATACAAAATGTTTATATAAAATGAAATTATTTTATAATTTTTTAAGATATTCCAAAAAATAGTTTTGGTGGATTTTATCACGATTTAAATAAAATGAAATATATAATATTTTAATTATGTAAAATGTAAGCATAAAATATGAAATGTTTATATGGAATTTAAAAATTTATATTTTCATAAATATTATACGTTTGAAATATGAAAGAGTTTATTTTGAATACCATATAAAATGATAGTATTTAATAGTTCTTATCTATTTTATTAAAAAAAAATCAGGATTATTTATTTATATAATATCCTTACATAGTATATTATTATAAATTGCTTTTAATTGTTTATTAAGGAAATTTTTATTTATTGATCACATGTATAAATTTATAATTTTTTTATTTATTTAGTTTATTCTTTGGTTTAATTATTTTATTAATATAATGTTTTATATTATTAATTAATGTATTCTTTAGTTTAAAGTTTTAAACTACTTCTTAAAAATGGAAATCCATGTACATATGGTGTTTCATGCTTGGCACGATATGAGATTGCATCCAACGATGAATGTGATTTTTTTTGTGGGTTATGAACTTCATAGTAAAATTTTGTTATGATTTATGAATATTATGTGTTTGGATTGTATTGGAATTGAGGTCTCTCTTTAGTATTGATCAATAAGTAGAAGGACTTTGATATAGACTTATCACTATCCTAGAGGCTTAGGCTCCATTGAGAAAATTCATGGTTGGATACTTGTCACACCATACTTTATCTTATGAGGATTTTGGTTTCATATGATTATACAACATTGCATGAAAGGGCTTCATACCTTATGCATGGGATGTATTTGGATATATGTGAAATAGAGGATTTTATAGTTTTGTAAATAAATCAAATAATAGGTTGTAAATAGTGTTATAAAATATTATATTTTCAAAATATGTATCTTGTTGAACATATAGGATAAAAAATTTAAATCATTAAAATCATTCTTACATGAATGTAATACATGAGATAATATGTATAGATGTTAAACCCCTTAAAATACTAAGGGTAAGATTCTTTCTAAAGAAATCATATGTCAGTACCTTGATCCTTTAGTATGAGTAAAACTAAGAGTCAGGCACCCATGGATTATATTGAGTAAGGAATGGAGGATCTGGATAACCCTAAAAGTTACATAATCAAGTCCCATTTTGAGATTTGGGTTACACTTATATGAGATACCCATAAAGTTAAGATATCAGAAAAATAGTATTGAGATAATACATATGATGAATTTTTTCAAGGAGTTTTTTGCTCAACTATCTAAGAGGAATATATGACATGATTAACATGATTGTCTACCTAAGTAGTTATATAATGCGATAAACACTATAAATTAACAATATAAGAGTGAAATATGGATCTTTTCCCACAAATGGATATGATGTAATTAAGAGAGGTCAACATTTTAAAGGGAAAATTGAATAAAAAGAACTTGTAAAATGATTTTAAAACATGATACTCATCTGATAAAAACATTTATTGTTGATAAAAATCAAATAATCATAAACATTATCTTTGATATAAATTTTTTAAAAGTAATATCTTAACAGAATAAACTTCATTGAAAAGTAAAAAAAATTAAGAAGAAAACATTTTATGTTTGAGAAACCACTTCTTGAGTAGCGGACTAGTGATGTTATTCAATAAGAAGGTTTATTCATACAAGAATCCTAATAAATATGAGATTTATATATTTTAAATCATTTTGTATCCTATGTCCCCATTGATGTAATAAATATGATAGGATATGATAATTATATGGAGAGGATGATATATCTTTTGAGGATAGATTTGGCCATGTATTTGATTGAACAATCATATCTAGAAAGGTTACAAGGATTTATTATGATTTAAAACATGAAAGGTTTTGATTAATGTTTACCCAATCTCCTTAATATTTTGAGGATAGTGGAGTAGGAAATGATAATCTTAGGCTCTGTTTCTATGATGATAGTAGAAAATGGTAAAGTTTTGAGATATATTAAGAAGATTGAAGGGTCTAACTATTATAACAACTTATAAAAACCTAAAGGATATGCTTGGAAGAATGGAAAATGTTTCAATTGTGTAATGATTATATATTGGTGAATAATTTTAACAGAATACCTATAAGGTTGTAAGAAACTCCATGAAGATTCCAAGTCATGTATCAATGTTATAGAAATAAGTTCGTATATTTTTAAGTGTATATTATAACAACTATACATTATTAATTTTTAATATACACAAGAGATCAAAATTGAAGATGAATTGATGGATGAATATTAAAGTAATATTTTATGTGATGAAGAAAAGGGATGTAAATCAGGGAGTTAGATGTAATATTACTTTAAATCTGAAATGAATCAAAATAAATGATATGAATTATATCTCATTTACTTTCTATTATTATAATAGATGATGAATTTGATACAAATGGATTATGATCTATCCAGTTATGTAACATCTTTGAAGAAAAAATAATGATACAAATATTTTTTTGAAGTTATTTTTTAAAGTATTGGGGAAAGAGTTCCCACCACCCAATAGTGTAATATTTAAAGAATATAATCTTCATTTTAGAATATTATTACAAACACATAAAATATGATATATGATATAGCAATGTAATTAATTTAATAAATATCCCCACAAAATAAATAAATCTTATTTACAAACATAAATAAGTTTTTCGCTTAAAAGAATATATTAGAGAAAATGAAATATATAAGAGTATATTGGGAGTTTTTTTTTTAATCTGATAAATTCAAATTGTAACAAAAAATATTATAACAGTATAATTCAAAGTGAAAGTTAATTAATATACTAAAAGAGTTTAAGGTATATTGGAAAAGAATGATTTTACTATAAATAGTAACATTAGTTACAAAATTATATCAAATAAAAGTTTGAAGATATATAAAAAATTTAAGAGGATGATGAACTTAGAAAATGTTCTATGTATTTAAATAAACTAAATTTATTAAAACTATAACATTGAATATTGTGAATTATTATATTTAAAGAGTTTAACATGAGGATTATGAATCTTGATATATTTTTTTTTCATACAATATATATGAATACCTAAGTTTCCCTTTTATTTTATTGGGATGATCTCTATTTTTTTCTCAGGTTTTATTTTGATTCTCAAGGATGAGAATTGTTTGAGTGTTATACAATATTATGGACATGAACATTACAGACCATTACTTTTCATCTTTTATATAGAACCCAAAATTCATAGTTCACAGTTTATTGAAATTTAATAATTGTAGTCCAATTAATTATTTTCGGTAATTTAATAAATTTTGGGATTTAAATTTGATTTTTAAAATCTTGGTTAAGTGTGATATATTATGTTTGAAAACAAATTTTTATTCATGGTTTGAAAGGTTACAAAATTATTAAAAATATTATGTATCATTTATAATTTATTACACATTACCTATATTTCTTACGTATTTATGTAAATATATTATGCATTTATTCAAAAATATTTTAGGTAAATAAATAATATTACATATTATCTATATTTTTATGCATTGATTTTTACACAAGTGAATAATCTTATACACATAAAATATATTTTACAACATGTGTGTGTGTGTTACATTGTTATTTGTTAAATATTATATATATATATATATATTATATTGTTTTGAAATGTTGTTAAATTATTATGTTATGAAATTCAATATATATAACATTTTTTTGAAATTTTACAAAAACATTTAAGTAAAAAATGTAATATATATATATTATGTTGGTTTATATAATATATATCTATAAATATATCTATAAATATATCTATATATCTATATATTTTATTACAATTCCATGTTTTTTAAAAAAGATAATTGAAAAACAAATCAAATTGTGTAATATGATTTTAATTGAGATTTCATTTATTTAAAATGTGTGAAATGGTGAATAAAAAAAATAAGAAACCATGTATGAAGAATTAAATAGTGGAAAACATTTGAATTGAAATGAATAAAAAAAATATGTGGAACCTTTTGTAAAAAACACTGTTACATCATTATAGAATATGTAAACCGATTTTGGAATGGGTGATAGTAAATAAAAATGCATGTTTTAAAATAATGAAAAAAATGTGGTAGAAAAAAAGAATACAAAATTTATACAATGAATTGAAGAGAGATAAACATGTGTAATGATTTTAAAAAGATAAAATCATGTATAAATAATAAATAGAGTGTATTATGTTATGAAATGAAATGAAAAAAGTGAGATTTAAGAAATTAAAATAACACTACTATAGATTGGGTGATATTCAATGCTACCCTTTACGAGTGCTAGATAAAATCATTGATAGGGGGATTTATCAATTCTAAAAAATCACTCATAAATATTACCTTTATCAGTACTAAAAAAGCACTGATAAAGGACACCAATTTTTCCATGCTAAAAAATGCGCGAACAAAAGGTATATTTCCTAAAAAAACTATATCATTAAAAATAATATATTGATATATAAATATATTTATATTGATCTAGATATAAAATATTTAATAATATATGATTTATATAAGACTAAATATACATTTACACTTAATACATAAGATATTTAGTGAAAAATGACTTATATAATAATTAGAAATTTTTTGTATTTTTAAAAATCAAATTTAATATAGAAATATACTTATATTGATATATATATATATACATATATATATAAATAAATAATTTTCTTAAATATGATTTATATAATACTAATTATGTATTTACAAATCATATTTAATATAGAAATATATTTTTATTACTATGTCATATATTTAGTGAAAATGGTTTATAAGTTAATTAAAAATTAACATTAATTAAAAATATTGAGTAATTAATACAAATATTCATTTAATAACATTTTTTTATCAATTTAATTTGTGTTTTCAGTTTGACATGTATATAAAATAATAAATATTAATTTATTAATTAAAAAGTTTTATTTAATATGTTACATTGAATATGTTATGTAATAATTCACACATACATATATGAAATTAATTCAATTTTATAAAGGAAAAAACACAAAAAAATTATAGTATTACCGATTTATATTTTTATTTATTAATATTTATTTTTAATATATTGTGTTTTTAATTATTAAATTTTATTCATTTATTATATTCATATTTATTATATTGTATTTATTTCCTTTTAATTTATATATATATATATTTATATATTAAATTTATTCATTTATTTTATTATTTATTTCATTAATAATTTTTTAATGTTTTATAAATTTATTTCTACTGAATTTTTATTTGTTTAATATTATTTCTAATATTATTTATTTTTAATATTTATCTATATTTATTGATTAAAAATTAATGTTTTTAATACAAATACTATTTTCATAATTAATATATTTATTCATTTTCATTTTAACATATATTCATTTTTATTTTATTAAAATCTATATAATTAATAACACTTATTCATTTTTAATATATATGTTTTCAATATTTTCATCTTTTAATTAAATTCCACTAATTTTAAAAATTTAATCATTTAATATTATTTATTATTTGGAAATTTTAAGTGTTGTTTTTTACTTTTTTAATAATTTAATCATTTTAATATTTATTCATTTAATATTTTATTAAATTTATTCGTTTTTAATATTATTTATACAAAAATATTCATTACTATATTTGTTAATATTAATATAGAAATACATTCATATATATATATATATATATATATCATATTTCATTAAATATTATTTATATAATATGAAATATGTATTTACATTAAATAAGTCATATATTATGTGAATTTGTTTTCATAATTAAGAATTAATATGAATTAAAAAAATATACTAATTAGTATCGAGTAATGGATGTTTAATAAAATGTAATTTTTTTTACAATTTAACATATATTAGACTTGTGTCACATTAATTTCACTCACACATATAAATAATTAATGCAATTTTATATATAAACACACAGAAACACACATAATATTTCTCTAATTTATTCAATTTTTAGCATTCATTTTAGAATTTTATTTATTAACATAACATAGTTAATATATATTATATTTTTAATTAGTAATTTATATCCATTTTTATATTTTTATTCAATATATAATATTTATTACTTTTTAATATTTTTTTCAAATTTATTCCTTTTTAATCTTAATTATTTTCTAATTTTTTTTAATTTATTCATTTTTAATTTTGCTTTGTTTAATATTTTTATAATTTTATCCATTTTAATATTATTTATACATGTTAATTCATTAACATTTAACATGTTTAATATGGTTGTAATTAATATAATTAATATGTATTCATTTTCATTCTAACATATATTAATTTTTTGTTTTTTAATAATCTATATACTTAATAACACTCATTTATTTTGTTTTTTACATCATATTGATTTTTTAATTATTATATTTCTCACTTATTTAACAATCATCCACTTAATATTATTTAGTTTTATTTATTCACTAAAAATGATAATGATTTTTTATTTTTCTTTATAATTTATTCATTTTTAATATTTATTCATTTAATATTTTTGCAATTTATTCATTTTTAATATTTTTTATACATATTTATTCTTTAAAATTTAATGTTTTTAATATAGTTGTAATGTACATATTTCATATTTATTCATCTTCATTTTAATATATATTCATTTATATTTTTCAATAATTTATATAATTAATAAAACATATTAAATTTTTTAATATTTTTGTAGTATATTCATTTTTTTGTTATCAAATTTCACTCATTTATAACATTCATGCATTTAATGTTATTTATTCATTAATAATGTTAATTAATTTTTAATTTTTTTATAATTTATTTATTTTTAAGATATATTCATTCGAAGTTCGGGTGGTGTTTGAGTGCCAAAACCTATAATCCTGCATCCAAAAGATTAGAGTTTGAATCTTGGAAATCCTCTAAGGGGATTTATGACATAGGGAGTGATTCCAGCAGGTGATGATGCATACGTGACGCATGCCTAGTGACTTAGGCAAGATGATGTTGGCAAGTTTCTCCACTAGGCCTTCGGGCCGTGTTCTTGGGCCACTTGGTATTGGGTCTACAGACTATGTAATGGGACTCTCTCCACCTAGATATAAAGAGTTATTTTATTTCATTATAAAAGGAGGATTCAGACCCAAATTTTAATGTATATATATATATATTCATTTAATATTATTTTAATCTATTTTATAGAGCCTTTATCATCCATTTCTAAAATGTGTGGATAAAGATAGCTTTCAACAATTATTTTTTATTTTAACATTGATAAAACCTATCTTTATTAGTGATTTTAGGAAAGTGTTGATTAAAATCTTTGTATCTTTTAAATATAACCCTATCAGAGAATCACACTTGCTTACACCTTTCAAATTATTCCAAAACTAAACATTTTTTGTCACTCCCCCTCAAATATCTCGGATGAATTGACCATTTCAAAACTAAATGTATGTGATTTTTATACTACTTTTTAGTCGATATTTCATTGCTTCACTATTTTTAGTTATTCTTTTCCCATGTACCATAAGACCCCCATTCCCCAAGGCCTATGGGTACTATTATGGCTTACCCTTGTACTATACAACAACCATTTTCATTTTCTAAAGGGTTTAGATAGTCAATGTTTGGGCCTTTTTAAATTTTCATGTTTTTCAATAGATCTTAACATATTTTTTTAAACAATTTCATGTGAATGTTTATTGTTACCCATGGAAATCATATTATCTTTCTCACCATATTATTATCTCTCATATATGTATTACAATATCCATTAATTTTTATTTGTTCACATGGTATTATATTGTGAAAAACTATGTTATTAACATGTTACCTAGAACACACACACACACACACACACCTATATATATTATTAATATGTGATTTCGTCACATTATTTCTTCCTATTATTAATATGATTTTTAAAGTGTTTGGATACTCAAAATATTTTTTAATTAAGAATGCAATGTAGTTAACTTATGTTTTCCCTTAAGGGGGTTTCTAATTGACTTTTTTTTCACGTAAAATATTAATTTATTTAAAATGAAAAGAATTGGATTTATTGATATTATTAATATGATTTAAAAAGGGTTTGGATACTCAAAATATTTTTATCTTAAGAATTTCATGTAGTTTACTTAAGTTGTCTCTCAAGGAGGTTTCTAATTGAGTTAATTCTTAATTAAAAGATTAATTGATTCAAAATTAATATAAATAGATTCTTTGAAAATAGATTAATTATGTAATTAAAAATTGTGATTTTATTGGAAAATGAGTGTGGAAACAATGAGTTTTGAAAGAATGAAAAAAATGAAATAGTGAAAGAAAGTTTAAAATGGAAGATTTTTTCTTTTGAATAAATTAAGAACTAGATTTATAGTATTGACCATAAACTTGTTCATTCTATGTAAACATTACCAAAATACAGAATTCATACATGCATATTCTGATACATTTTTAACATATCAATGAATATATACCTTATATGCATACCTTATGTGTATTTTTTTGTACAAAATGAATATTATTGAACCTTACAAGATAGGTATGAATCATAAATGGATATATTCTAATCGTATGATAAAGGAGTATGAGGATAGAGTTTAAGAGTTCATCAAGTTTTCAATAGAGCATGCATATAACCCTTATCAAATCCTTTGTCTGTGTTTATGTTGTTGTTATTCATGAAAGTTCATCTTGAAGAGTTTGAAGAACATTTTATTTTTCATGGAATAGATCAAAGTAACAAATTTTGGACTAAACATGGGTAAAAAATAAGTAATATATTGACTAGGATGATACTACCATTTAGGGATCATTTGAGATGAATACAAATGTAAATGATGATGGAGATCATATATAATAAAAGAAAATGAAGATTGAAGATGACCCTAATGATTTTCCAAAGTTATTTGAGATGTTAAAAAACTTTGTAAAGAGAAAATTGTATACTTATTGTACTAAACATACAACATTATCGGTTGTATTGAAGTTATACAACTTAAAAGTTGGTTCTGGATGGAGAAACACTTATTTTACATAACTACATGGTCTCCTGAATGATATTCGACCAAAATAAAATGAGCTTCCTTTTCAAAAATATGAATCTAAGATAATTGTGTACTCAATGTGTATGATCTATTAAAAATACATATCTATAAAAATGATTGCATATTATATTGTAAGAACCATAAATCACTTAGAAAATTTCCTATGTGTGGTTTATATTGATATAAGAAAGATGAATCAAGTCATTTGAATGTTGTATTATAAAACTAGGATCTATGTAATCCAACCCTTTTTGAATGCTTCCAAAGCTATGGTGCTCAGAGGATTCTTATTGTGTCTATAGGGGTGTTTGGATTCTAAAAGCTATAAGTGGGGAAAATTTATGTAGTAAAAAGGGATTTATGGTGTAAGTGTGTTTTATAGCATATGTATGGATTATAGACAGTAGGGTTTTATGGATTGTGTTTTGTGGACCATGAAAATTACATCTTAAACTTGAAATTTAAGATGTTAATTAAATACTAGCCTTGTGGTTTGAGGCGATGTGTTTTTCAATGGAACTTAATTTTTGACATGTTTATGATGTAAATGAGGGGTTTACACAGAAAATATTCCTTGTGTAATGTTATTTATAACTTGAAGCACCTACAGTTTTCTCAAAATTCACATATTCTCTCCCAAATCTCTAGTCATCCTTTGGTGTTTTTTAGGAGTTTCGGGATCTCCTTGAAATGGATCAATTCATATATTCCCATGTTAGATCCATAGTGATCTGAGGATAGTTCTCCATCATTCTCTTGTGGTTATTCGATCATGTTCCTCCCATTTTTTTCTAACCATGCTATGGAAGTTTCTCTACATTTTCTTATTTACTTTTGGTTTTTAGCATGGTTTTGGAATAGTGTCCTTAGAGAGATACTAATTCTTGTAGAAGAAGTGACTAGGATCTATGGGGTTGGTCTGTTCTCATGTAAAGAACATTGAAACTTTTATGGCAGGGGATTGTTTTTTCTCCTATTTATTTATGTGAAGTCATAAAGTAATCATATTTTTTTATGGAAATTGAATTACCATAATAAAAATTGATCCATATTAATAAGGAAATTTTATTGCAACCGTATTTTGATGTTTGGTACCATGATAATGGTTTTCCATGATTTTATATATATTTTGTTATCTATAATATTCCTATGTTTCATGTTTTAATTCTTTTTTAGAATGTTTTTGATTCTAAATATTAGTTTTATGTTGATGTAAAATGTTAAAGAACATAAATATAGAATTAATTGATTAATTGGATTAATAATTAAAGAAGATACATGTTTGTAATATGGGGTTCATTTTGATTTGATGAAAATAAAATTAATGGTAAATGATTGTTCAATTTTAATATGTTCTTCAATGTTTTAATGTAATTGATGACTAATGTGAATCATGTTAATTATTTTTAATGGGAAAATTTAGTGGTATGTTAATGAAATTTTTTCTTTGATAGCTTTTTATAGTTTATGTATTAGGTTGTCAATAGTTGGAACCTTTGAATGATGAATTGGATAATTCTAGATGAAATAAAAACTAGTAGTTTGATAAAGAAAATTCCTAGGTTTGAGAGAACTTGTTTACATGTGAAGGATGAATGCCTTGTTTTTGGTCTTAGTTTTCCCTATTAACTATGTTTTTTTTCTTTTGGATATTATCTCTCTGTGCATTATGAGCTTAGAATGGATGATGATAATGGGTTCAGAGGCCATTATAATGTGGAAAACGTTGATTCCTGTGATGGTGAGATGAATCGAGATATGAATGAGGGTGTTGGGGATGGAACTATAGATGATGTAATGGGTTGAAGCTGGGATCGCCCATTATTTTGATAAACATTGGATGCTTTCTTGATAATGAATATGTTTAATAATTGATGGACGAGTTTCTTGTTTATCTTCATTCCTTTCCCCACCCATTGAGGCATATTTACGTGTTTGGTTGAATCTTTCTATGGTATATTAGGATGTTTCCTTAGAGTACCTAGATTTATGGATTGATGTTAGTATTTTTTAATAAATGTTTAACGCATGGGGATGGTTCTTTGTAGAATGATTATGAGATGATTTGAGAAGTTGTAGACTCAGTTGGATTATGACTGGAGGGAATAGACTTCAGTTTCCTGGTTAATTAATGGTTAATTTATTAATTAATGTAAAAGTAAATTTTAAAAAAAGGAATAAGTAATTAAATGTATCTCATTTAAATTATTATGTTCTTATAGGATATCTTGTCACTAGCAGTGGTAGCTAGGTGTCTAAGAGATGATATCTATAGTTTATCCTAAGACTAGTTTATTCCCATAGTGTGGTTATGAGCTATATTATGTCTTGTACATATTTTTATTTCATACACTACCCCATCCATATCGGTTAGGGTAACTGAAAGCAAGAGGACTCTGAGAGGGTGTTTTACCCAACATCCCAGTGGGAGGATGGATGGTCGACTACCCCCTTTGACCCTGGTCTCTTCTCTTGGATGTATTATGTATTGGTATAGATGGTGGTTACTTTTTTCATTTATGTGTGTATATTAATGTGATTTATTTTGGTTATTTCACATATATGTATCCATATATATATTCCAAAAGATTATTATTGGTATGATGTGTGTGGGCTGTGATGGTTTGAGGTACCTTACACAGTGTATGAGTTGTGATGGATTAAGGTATAATACTGAATGTATAATACATATTTTATGGGATATTGTAACTCCCAGAAACTTATTGGTTACTATATATGGTGATGTAATATTGGATTATTTGATTATGTGACTCTCCATGTGCATGTTGCAATATGTGGCCCATGAATTTTCGTGTTGGGTTACTTTTGGAAAGAGATTTCTCAGGAAATGCGACATTATTGTAGAGTGAAAAAATAGTGGATAAGATGTAGCGAGGCACCCTTGTTGATTTATTATTATATGACCCCTTTTATGTGTTACTTGGTGATAGATAGACATGGTGAGGCTGGGAACTTAATAAAACCATTTAGGTGATGAGTTTGTTCTACTTGTTGTTCCCAAGGATTTAGTAGGTATTAATTAACATTTTCATGAGAGACTTCAGGGAGGATCATACTGAGTATACTATTATTCTCACCCCATGTATATATAATCTATTTTTTATTTTATGAAAATCATTTTGGGGATCTAGATGGATTATAAAATCTCATGGATTTATAGGATCTAGTTGGGATTTGTGGTCATTGTCTAGTTTACTCTTTTGGTAATTATAGTTTTGATTTCAATTTTTTTAGTACTGTATGATATAAAATGTATACACTTGGATTATTTTATATATATTTGATTAGGTTTTTATTGGTTTATATATCTTATATCACTCCTCTACATATTATATTTTATTTTAATGCCACCCACATATACATTTATTATACCCTCATTGCTAGTCTCTAACCCGGGTCCTACTAGAGGCAGGGTTCGGGTAGTCACCATCCTCCCCTCTCATTGTTAACAAAAGAGGGGTAATATTTAGAGGGTGGGGTTGTGATAAAGTGGTATCAAAGGTTAATATTGAGTAATATGATAGAGTTTGTATTTAGGAATAGGTGAGGGCTATTTGGGTTGGTAGAGAAATGGTTTCATCTTGGTTTAGTAAGAGATGTAAACATGGGAGACCGACTAAGGCACTAGTATTTAGGTCCCCCTGTGATATGATGTATAAACGTTTAAGTTTATTGATCCTACTAAATTAAGTGATACTAGTTTAGAGTTAGAGACATAGGAAACGATTATGCATCATTATTCTTGACGCCTATGTTTGAAATGGGAAGAACATGGTATAGGTTAAGCATTAAAGAATAAAATGAAATAAATAATTAATTAATGTTAAATATTCCATATTTTAGGTTTAGAATCCTAAAAATTTATTATTCTTGTGGATATAGACCCATTTATAGTCCTTTTAAGGTTCACACTAAACATGATTAATAGGATGTTCCAGTAGATCACCATATAGGAGAGGTTGAAAATGACGACACTTAGAGAAGGACACTATAAGAGTTTTAGCGTCATAGTCTACAGAAGTACGATGACTTCATTTTAGACTCAGTTAAATAAAAATAGTTTTAAGAGGTTTATATAGAATTTAGTTTGGTATTTTATTTGAAGGATCAATGGGTTTCATTATCTATAACGATGTTTCGTGGGACAATGAGGCAGTGGTGGTTCTTGTTTCTCAAGGATATTGATGAGTTGGCAGTCTTATGGGATATGTTCAAGGATCAATTTGGAGAAAGGTTTCTTTCTTTGAGTGTCAATGTGGCCCATCACTAAGATCTTATTACCCTTCAATAAGGTATTTATAGTGTGCAAGAGTTGGGGATCTGTTTCAGGAATCTTCTCTGATATGCTTCAGACCTATGATAAGGAATTGGATGTGTGATTTACTTATAAAGGTTGGGGTCATCAATATAAAGAGTTCCCAATATTTCTAAGTAGTCTGAATGTTATAGGTGTTCCAATTTATGTTATTTAATTAAGGTAGTTTCATCCAAGGTAGTATCATAAAAGGTTCTCTTTCTTGGGATCAATAGAAGGGAGATGGGGTAGGCAGCAGAAAACACTGAGATGTTCCTCATCCTTAAACAGTAGAGTGCGAACATGGAGGTGGCCATAAATGGGGTAAAAAGAGGCCATGGGTAAGGTTGTGGTCTAATCTTTCACTCTAGAGTTACCAGTTTTAGTAAATATATATGTTGTACGTGGTAACCTTTTCTTGTTTTCTACATGGGTACAAGGTTTTTTTGATTTTGGAGCTACACAATCATTTATATCACCTTCTCTTATCGATGATTTGGGGCCTGGGGATACTTCCAAAGTTTATTCATACAACCATATTACATCATTATTAGAATGGATTGGTTGTATTTGGTGCAGGATATCATGGATTTCTCTAAGAGGATGTTTGTGTTCTATGATGCTTATGGAGATCCAGCAATGTTCATTAGTGAAAGAGACCCTTGGATGGGTATGAGGTGTGTTCCATCATTGTATTACTTATTGGATGAGTTGATGTTGAGTTAATTGGGGGTTTACCTAATGTTATCTCCTATTTTTTTAGAAGATAAACCTAATTTATTTCTTAAGGAAGATACAGAATTACCACCTCAATGATAGATTATGTATGGTATCAAACTACAACTAAGTGTTTCTCCTATGTCTATGTCTTCATATAGGATGATAATTTTTTATTTGTGAGATATTCAATTACAATGAAATGATATATTGTAATGAGGTTTTGTTCAGTCGAGTGTGTCGGTGTTGGGTGCACATGTTTTTTTTGTAAATAAGGTTAATGTTAGTTTTCATCTCTATATCAATTATCATCATTTTAATCAAGTGACAGTTATGAACCGTTATACTCTTAAATGGATTTATTAATTCATTGATCAGGTAAAAGGATATAGTTGGTTCTATAAGAATAATTTCCATTCATTATATCATCAGATGGAGGTTAAGGATGAGGATATTCTAAAAACTACTTTTTGATTTCTCTGTGGGCATTAATAGTTCATTGTGATTATATTCAATATGATGAATTCTCTAGATATTTTCATGTGGTCAATGAATGATTTTTTTAGGGAGATTATGTATATGTTCATGGTGGTTTTCATCGATGACCTCATTATGTACTATACATCTAAGGAGGTGTATATATATCATCTTCATGTGGTTTTCTTGGATTTCTTCTTCATTATAAGTTGTTTGAAAAGTTACCAAAGTGTGAGTTCTAGGATCATGATGTATGTTTCCTAGGGCATGTTGTATCCCAAAAAAGAGTAGATATGGATCCATTAAAGATAAATATATTTTGTTTATTGGAAATCCTCCAAGATAGTAGTGTCCATGAAAAGTTTCCTTCATCTCATAGGATATTATAGGCTATTCTTAGCTGATTATATTATGATGCGACTCCCATGATAGACTCGACTAGATAAGATCAAGAATTCCTATGGATTGACTGGTTTTAGGAATTTTTTTAGTACATATAAGAAATGTTGGTTAGTTCTCCCATACTTTGTTTTCCATAAGATGGAGTTTTGTTGGAGGTTTTATATGATGCTCCATGTCTAGGTTTGGGTTGTGTTTTGATTTAGTAGAGATCAGTTGTTTCATATGGGTCTTAGAATTTATGTCCCAAAAAGTGTAATTATTCCACCAATGATCTCGAGTTGGAATAAGTGGTGTTATCCTTGGTGTTTTGGTGATATCACCTCATTAGTGAGTGTTTTTTTTGGTTTTACTAATCATAAGAGCCTAAGGTATGTCTTCTCCCAGTGTGAATTAAATATTAAATAGTGACCGTGGATAGAATTATTGTAGGACTATGACCTCAAGATTTTATATACATTGAGAAAGAGATTTTTTTTTGGATTATGTGATTAGTAGGAAGTCACATAGTGATGCAATGTGTGAATCTATGGATTTATAGAGAGTGACAAAAGAGCTTTCCATGATGTATCTTGACATGGGAGAGGTTGGGGGTAGAGGTTGTTTTTTTCTTCAGAATATAGTGCTATCATTATTGGTGAAATAGGTAGAGGAGATCCAGTTGGGGATTCTGTGGTTGAGGTCTAGAGAGATCAAGTTTTCTTTAGGGATGCTCCAAATGTTTGGTCTGATGATGGATAACACTAGGTGTTGTTTAAGGGGAAACTCTTCACCCTTAGAGGATGAATGTGATGGATCTAAACAAGTTCCATATCTCACCCTTGGATGTATATTTTGGTGAAATAAATTTGTAAAAATCTCTAAGTGGTCAGTTTTGGTGGCCCTTTTTGAATCACATAGTTTTTGAGTTTGTGTCTTGATGTTTGGTCTTATATAAGGTAAAGGCCAAGAACCATGTTCTTGGTGTTTTTTTGTCCATTATATGTCTGTAAATGGAAGTTATAGGATATATCCATGAACTTCGTTACTAGTTTACCTCATCCTTGAGGAGGATATGATTCTATATAGGTGATAATGGAATTTCTAATTAAATAATACCACTTCGTTGCGATTAGGGAGTCGATATTAGTGGGTTTCTTATTGATGAAGTACTTGGAAGAGGTGGTGAGAATTCAAAAAGTCCTAAAAATGACCATATTTGATTATGATGGTCATTTTACCTATAATGCGTGGAGATTAATACAACATGATTTTTTTCTTTCAATTATTCCTTAGAACTTCTTCTTATCCATAGTAAACGATCAGATATAGCAGGCCATCCAAACTCTTTAGGACATGTTTCACTCTGGTGTCTTAGATTTTCAATGGTAAAGGATGAGGAACCCTCATTTGATTGAGGTTTCTTACAATAATAGATTTCACTCCACTATTGGTATGGAAGTTATTGAAGCTTTATACAGCTGACCTTTCCATTCTTTAGTATGCTAGATCAGTGTTGGAGAGGTAGTGGTTCTTGGGATGGAGCTCATCTAGAACACATTTTAGATGGTTCAGGTGATATGTGAGAGGATTGAAGTAGCGTAAAATCATTAAAAGTCTTATGTTGATCATAGTATGAAACCTCTAGAGTATGATGTTGGGTATTATGTGTTTCTAAGTGTGACTCCTCATCATGGGAAGTAAATATTTGGTCATGGGGGTAATATTTCTCCCTATTTTGTTGGATTTTTTGAGGTGTTGGCTTGTGTTAGAGAAGTCAAATATTGGATATAAATTTCTTCATTTATGATTAAAATACATGATGTTTTTTAAATATCAGATATCCTACATTACATCTATGATGACTCTCCCATCATTTATTTGGGAAAGATAAATATTGACATTGATGTCACCTTGAAGGAGAGGCCTGTATAGATCCATGACCACTAGGATAAGGTGTTTCAAAGGCATTATATTCCCTTGGTTCATGTATTATGGTGATATAGTGGCATGAAAAATATTACCTAGGAACACGAGTCATGGATATGATCTCATTACCCTTAATTTTTTATTTTTTATTTCATTTATTGTTTTAATGAATGTTGTTGATATTGAATCTTTTTTGGTTTATTAAATTGTTTTCTCTTGTTTTTCTTGTGACCATGCTCCTATTTTAGAGGTATCTACTTTTAGATAGTTTTTAGGAGGTGGTTGTTTTTTTAGTGTGCCTTTGTGATTTTTTTCCTTTGAGTGAGGTGGTTGAGCTCCTATGATGGTAATATTTTTGAGAGGTATCTTGTAGGGTGTCTATTTGGACCACCCCTTTCATTTATTCTTCAGGTTTGGTTTTGGTTATTAAGGATGAATTTTTTTTGATAGGTATATAATTTAATGGAACTTATACAAGTAATCAATTTTTTTTTATATTTCTAAATCCATGGTTCTTAGAGGAGGATTAGGGGGGCTGTAGGGGTTTTTGGATGCTAAAAGCTGGAAGAATGAAAATTTTACATCGTAACAAGGGGTTTATGGTGTAAGTTTTTTTTATGGTGTAAGTATGACTTATGGAGATAAGGTATTTATGGATTGTGTTTTTTGGCCTATAGAAATTACATATTAAACTTTAAATTTATGATGTTAATTAAATGAAGACCTTATGGTTTGAGGAGATGTTTTTTTGTGGAACAAAATTTTTAGCATGTTTATGATGTAAATTATGGGTTTACACCATAAATATCCCCTATATAGTATGTTTTATAACTTTTAGTTCCTAAAGTTGTATAAAAACCTTGTATTATCTCCCAAATCTCCAAGTATTTCGTAATGCTTCTTAGGTGTTTCAGGATCCCTTTGTAGGGCTTTGATTTTCAGCTTCCCGTATTGGATCCATGATGATTTGAGGTTAATTATCCCTCATTCTCTTATGGTTATTTGATATTATTCTTCCCGTTTATTTCATTCCACCATTTAGTAGTTCCTATTGACATTATTATATATTTTTTGTTGTTTTTTTGGCATGGTTGTGGAACAACATCCTTGGAGGGATGCAACTTCCTACAGGAGAAGTGATCTGGATCCATACGGTTTGTCTATTCTTCTGAAAAGAATATTGACACTTTTGAGGTTGGGGGTTTTTTATTTATCCTATTTTTTTATGAGAAATCACAAATTTATCTTTTTTATCTTATTGAATGGAAATGGAATTAACCTAATAAATATGGAACCATATTAATAAGGAAATTCAATAGAGATAACATATTGATAATTAATACCGTGATAATTGTTTTCCTCTTGATTTTTTATATATTGTACTATATATACCATGACCATGTAGGATGTTTTTATTATTTTTAATAATGTTTTTAAAACTATAAATTATCATGTTGTTGATGGATAATTGTAAAGAATTTGAAGATAGAATTAACTTTTTAGTTGGATTAAGAGTTAAAGAAGAGGCATGTCTATAATCCAATGTTCCTTGTAATTTTATGAAGATAAATTGATGCTAAATTCATGATCAATTTGAATAAGTTATTCCATTTTTCAATGTAATTGATAAATAATGTGAATCATGTTAATTATTATTTATTAAAAGAGTGAAATTCATGTTAATGAAATTTTGTTCTATGATATCTTGTTATAGTCGATTCCCTAGGTTGCCCATGGTTGCAATCTATGAATAATAAAGCAATTAATTCAAGATGGAATAAAAAATAGTTGTTTGATAAATATAATTCTTGCAACCAAGAATTCCTATTTCCATGTGAATACTGAATTTCTTATTTTAGGGCCAAGGTTTCCATATTGACTATTCTGGTTTGATTGCTTCATTGAGATGTGATTTAGATATCAGCTTTCTGTGTGTTATGCACCCAGGATGGATGATGAGATATAGGTGGGGAGGCTTGGATGATGTGTCAAAAGTTTATGATTATGATGGAGATATGAATTGGTATATGAATGAGGGTGTCAAATATGGAAACAAAGATGATAGAATGAGTTAAAGCTAGAATTTCTCATTATTGTGAGGAAATATGGACACTTTATTGATAATGAATATGTTTAATGGATGATGTTTGGGTTACTTGATTATCTATATTCCTTTCCCCATTGATTGAGACAACTAGACATGAATGGATAAATTTTATATGGTAGATTAAAATTCTTACTTAGATTACCTATATTTACATAATGATGTTTAATTAATGTTTAACCCATAGGTTTGGTTCTTTTTATAATCCTAATGAGATGTTTTGAGAAACATTTGAATTAGTTGGATTATGTTTAGAGGTAATAAGCTTCACATATTTAGTTAATTAATGGTTAAATAATTAATTAACATAAAAGAAAATTATAAAAAAGGGAATACGTAATTTAACGTAACTCTTTTAAATTCTTGTTTTCTTATAGGATATTTAGTTCCTAGTAGTGACATTCAGGTCTCCAAGAGATGATAAATGTATTTGATCCTAGGAATAGGTTATTCCAATAGCGTGTTTGTGATATATATTATAAACTATATGTTTTATTATTTTATATTCTACCACATCCATTTTGGTTAGGGAGACTAACACCTAATGGACTTTGGGTGGGTGTTTTACCCAACATCCCAATGGGATGTTGGATGGATGACTACCCCTAAATCCCCTACCTCTTATTATGGTAGTATTATATATTGGCATGCACGGTGGTTAGTTTTCCCATATATGTGTGTAGAGGTATATGATGTCTTATAGTTATTTCACACACATGTATCTCAAGATATAGTATCCAAAGGATTATTATAGGTATGATGTGTGTGGTATGTGATAGTTAAAGGTACCTTACTCAATGTATGGGTTGTGATGGCTTGAGGTATAATACCCAATGTATGATACACATTTTATAAGCTATGATGGATACTAAAAACTAATTGGTTATAATATATTCTAATTTTACATGGGATGATTTTATGATGTGATGCGTGAGGTGCATGTTTTGATACTTATCCCAAGTATTTTTGGGTTGGATTATTTTTGGAGAGAGATGTATCAGGATGTGAAATATTGTGGTAGAGTGGAAAACTAGGGGGGAAGTATTATTGGGGAAACCTTGTTGATTTATTATTATATAACCCCTTATATGTGTTATTTGGTGAGATATAGACATAGTGAAGCTATGAACATAGTATACCAAGTTGGGGGATGAGTTAGTTCCACTTGTTGTTAAATGGGCTTTAGTATACTTTCTTTACCTTTTGCATCAGTGGCTCCGGGGTGGATCCTACTGAGTATACTATTATTCTCACCCCATGTATATATAATTATTTTTTAAGGTTAATAGGATCAGTTTGGGAATAAATATGGATTTTACTAGCCCTTAGTTTTATAGGAGAAGTTTAGGCTTCGTGATCACTGCCATGTTTACCCTTTTGGTACTTGCAGTCTTCCTTTCAATTGTTTTATTACTGTATAACATTACATGTATAGACTTGGGTTATTTAATATATATTTTAGTAGATTTTTTTTGTGTATCCATCATATCAATATATTCTACATGTTCTATTAGAGGTTAATGCCTACCACATATTTTTTTATTACAATCATGGTGCTAGTCACCAACCAAAAACCTACTAAAGGTGGGACTCAGGCGGTCACCATCATCCTTCTCTCATTTCCAGACCAAGAGGGGTACTCTTTGGGGGGAGGGGCCATGAAAATTATGGTAATTTATTATAATTTCAAGCTTTACATGGATATATGGATATCAAGAAACCTCTAGAAATTTGACATGGAATACAGATACAAGAAAAAAATATAGGAAACTGAGTCACCCAATGGACTATCCTTAGTGGAAGAAAATTGATTATGAGTATCTTGAATTTAGAAATGTTCTGAAAATCCTATGTTTTACATGACATATATACAGAATATATATTTTTGGTGTATAATGTAGTACTCATATAATGTGTCTGATTATATTGGTGAATTATAACTTTCCACCATGGTTATGCATGAAGTGAAAATACATTTTTTTATCAATGCTTATATCTATACCAACAAAACCCAATAATGATATTGATTTATATTTACATCAATCTATTTAATATCTTAAATTGATGTGAGATACATGTTTTTCATAGTATGATTCACATATTAGTGAAGAGTTCACATTAATATCCATGTTGTGTGATATGATAAATGACATTCATGCATATATAAATTTTATAGTCTATAGTATTAAATGAATGTTGGGGTGTTCTATTTATAAAGAAGTTACACACTCAATTATATTGAAAAATTCCTTAATGATTTTTTAGGACATTTTAAATTTTGACCATGATGACATATATACAAATTCTAAATGACATCATTTGATGGAAATACAAAAAATGTAAAATACCATCTCCACTAATGAGAGATCATATTTTCAATAAATTAAAATATATTGAAAATGAAATCGGTAAAACATTTTCAAAAAAACTTATGGATTCATTTTGTAATAAGAGATGAATTTTATTTGAATTACCATACTAGAATTGTTTGTACATCATACATTTTATTGATTTTTATAACATAGAAAAAATTAATGTGATGGTGTTATTGAAACATCAAGAAATATAATAGAGAAAAAAATATATAATTGAGTCTTGGTTAGAAATTATTTACATGGGGATAAGGGAAGATTTGGAACTGATGAAGGCTAAAAGATTAAATTTTCTTCCTCTAGTAGCTTACACTCTATCGAGACAAAAGAAAAATTCAATTTTGAAACTTCTTTAATGGTGTAAAATTTCTAATGGGATATTAGTAAAATATTAATAATTCCATGTGAATGAATCATTTTAAGTTACATGGTATAAAATAAAATGTTTTTTATGTTTTATGTAAGCTTTAATTGTTATACATTTATGTTTCATTCTGCCTAAAAAATGTATGACATATATTAAATAGATTCTTTTTTTCAAACCTATGTCTAGTAAATTTATAGAGTTTATTATGTTTACAATCATGAATAAAAAAATTTCAATCATATTTTTGAATTGGATATGTTCTTTCCACTATCATTTTTTGATATAATGGTCCACGTGATGGTTAACTTGAAGAGAGAGATTCAACTATGTGGTCCTATGCAGTTTAGAAGGATGTACCCCATTGAATAGTATATGAAGCTTTTAAAAGGGTAAGTAAATAGTCAAATTCATCTAGAAGGTTTTATTTGTAACACAATGAGATTTTAAAGTAACACTATGCTCAATAGTGTATACAACATGCAACACTGAGCTTAAATGAACCTAAAAATATTATTATTTAAATATGGAAGTTATAACCGAGAAATTAAATTAGTGGGTATGAATTTTATTAAACAAATTAATATATATATATATATATATAAAGTAACTACTAATTAAAAATTTATTTATTAATTCTTATGAGACAAGTACTCAATTTTCAGTAAAGATATTTATTGCTTTAAAAGAACATTTTATTAAAAAATTATTTTTATTTATTTATATGGGGAAATAATATAATTAATTTCTAGAAATTATATAAATTGTATTCTCATAAATAATATCATTTTTTAAATCATCATATCAAAATTATCTTAGGGTGAAATTTTTTGATTTTTTTGAAAGACGTATTTTCCAGTAAATAGTGAAAAATACATTTTTTATTGAAAACTCTATTATTATTTCAAACATTTGAATAGTTTAATTTTATTTTAAAATGTATTAAATGTAAAATAATTTTTATTATATTAATAATAATCTAATTAGGTTCATTTTAATCAATTTAATAAATAATTTTTTTATAAAATTATTTTTTATATAAAAAATCATTTTTAAGAAAAACTATATTTTTCTAAAAAATGGTTCTCATTGCATTTTGAGAAATTATTTTAAAATATTTTCTTAAGTAGAGAATAAATTTGTTAAAATGGATTCAATATTTTGAATCATGAGTATAAAATTTATTAAATATGTCTCTTTCATTTTAAAATTTTATTAAGAGTAGCTCTGGTGAAATTTATCATTTCAGAAAAGGATAAATCAGGTTAATCTTGGTTAAATCTATGTGATAAGGCTATAATTTTGCATCCAAATTATTATTAAATAAAGTTAATTCTACACTTAATAACTTTTTATAAAAATTTATTTGTTTAATATACATTTTCCTTTTATAATTACTTATATATTATTTAGATCAAAGAAAGTTACAAAATGTAACTCTCTTTGTTTTTAATATATCTTATGTGTCCACATAGGGAAGAATTAAAGATATAAAAGAATATAAATGTCTATTTTATGATTTATGAAATTAGTTTCATTATTTAAGTCTATTTTAATTTTTAGAAATTATATAATTACCTTAAATACTTGTGTAATGCTAATACAATATTTATATAATTAACAATAAAATAAAATAAATGATTTTAGGAATATTAAAAGTGATATGATTTTAATGAGATAATATTAATAAATAATTTTATAGATATATGTGACATCTTATTTTTGTTTAAATTAACTAGATTATAAATATAACTTTTTATTGATCGATTTGAAGTCAAATTAAATGAATATTGTCAAAAATGACAATACTGATATTTTATAAAAATAAATTTTATTAATTTGAAGTCCCGGACTTGGATTCCACTTAATAGTTTCCCCAAGATGGATGGGACACATGGAATCAAGTGCATCTCTCCAAACACCAGAGGCTACCGACTAGTAGTGAGGGCCTAATGTGTGTCCATGAGGAGACTATGCCCTCATTAACAAAGTGTACCACAATAGATAAATATAAAAAGAGGTGCATAGAAGAAGTAATATAAGTAAATATAAGGGACAATAGAAATAGACAAGGTTGAAAATTACTAAATTAACTGAAATAACTGATGATTAATTTTCATGTCACTAGAAATTATAAAACATGTATATAAGACAACAGGCATAACATGTTCCACAAAAGTATAAAGAAAAAAAAGACTATCCCAATAATCCTGAGCTCTGGATCAGTCATCAACAATCAATAATGTATTAAATGTTGTATGCTTTCCTTTATCAACAACTAAATTCATTTTATCTTCCCTGGGTACCAAATGACACCCAGAGAGGGTGTGAGATAAATCTTAGTGGACCACCCCCAATGATGTCTATAACATTCGAACCATGTAAAGGAAATGTAATAGTTTTAAAGAATGAATATGTAATGTAAAGTAGTACAATGTAACTAAATACCCAATTACCTTCTTCATCCTTCGGCTGGTGTTCAAACATGTAACTATTTCTTTATTTGATTATTAGCAGTTTGTAAATAAGTCACATGTTAGAAATAGTGAAGGTTCCAAGATGTAACAAGGAAACTCGTAATGACATTTAATAATGAATTTACAAGGTAATAAAAAAGAAAATATAGAACTTAGGGGTCTAAAAATTAGTAATTAATATAGAATGGGTAAGGTTAAGAGTGTAATTCAAGGAGCATAGTTCACAGAATTCCACAATAAGACACCTACTGAGTCCAAGGAGTTCATCCAAGGTAAAATGAGGCCAAGAAATGACTAGGCTTGATGGGATTTAACCATGGAAAATTCTTATCAATTATAAGTCTAAGGAGTGTATCCAATTCATCCAATAATACTACACAAGAGATCCTATTGTTTTATACCACGAATCCAAAGTTAGAGAAGGATCAGGCTCTAGGCGGATCACAACCTAACATAGCTATATCCTTGAATTAAAAATGGTGTCCTTGGGTGATCAAGGAATTAACTCATGAATAAAATGTGAGATTGAGTTAGGACACTCTTATTTTGATAATTAAATAATATATAATTCATATGGTTCACTATATTACCCTTAATTACTGTGACAAGGCTAAGTATCATGAAACTATTCAATTTATTCTAGTTAAATAAATTTTCAATAATCAAGGTTCATTCCCCTACCTTCCTTTAATATGGTAAGGGGTGGTATGGATATTAAACCTATTAATCAACGATATTTAATAAGGCGAAGTCATATAATTATTATGCTTTCTAATTTCCATTTCACATTTAATTATAAAATTGAAACACCTACTTAGTCAGGTCTAGTGGTGAGAATGGATGGTACTTTCCATTATAGATTTCACAATTAATAAAATATATTTAATATATAAAATCTTACCCTTATAAAGGTCAATCCTAGGTACACTCTAATAATGGATCAAATGTGTCAAAACTCTAAAATTACAATTATGGAAAAACACGCTACATGGGATGGATGGATTTGTGGGTGTAACCACTAATAACTAATCACATATTTGGTAAGATCATAACCATATGGTTCAAATGATTATAATAATTACATATAAATTCAATAAATGGAACCTGATGAAATCGGTGGTCCCCACATGCAATTTCTAAAATTGAGAAACTTGAGAGATGACTTATAGACTACCCACCTTAGCCCTGTACAACTCACCTCATCCATTATTAGAAACTAATTTCACTCGTAATGAAGTAGATCATTTCACATCCAATGTGATAAACAAGAGCTCGAGCTAATCCCGGGTGAAGGAGATCTCTTTATCCCTAGGTTAGTACTTCATAATCTCCAAAATGGGAGAAAATAGAGGTTATGTTTGATGTAAATTGTATTAGGGAAGAAGTAAGGCTTAATTAGAAAATTAAGGGTAAAAAAGTAAAATTACCCAAAATTTATCCTGTGCACGGTTTGTCCGCATCATTTTAAAAACCATGTAAAAACCATGCATGAGTACCTAGATAAGAGAGGGGTACTTGTGCGGATAGGATGTGCGGTTAGAGAAACCATGCACCAACCGTGCGAGATGGATCTTCCCGAAAAATCATTCCACCGGTATAGTTTTGACTAACTGTGCACCCTCCCCACACGGTTTACTTTAACCATGTGATAAGACCAATTTTCACAAAAAGTTGTCTTATATGCCCTAAATAAACCCTAGACACCCCTTAGAAATTTTCAAAATCATTTGACATCCATATTTGGTCCAAAATAAATAATTATAGCAAAATTTAAAGGATACAAACCTTAGTGAAAAATTAATTCTTACAGTCTTCCACCTTAAAAGAACTCATTTCCAAGTTCACCTTCCAAGAGTGGTGAAACATAGTCAAATAAAAACTATGGACACTGGGTATGTACCCTATCCTCCCCTTCCATGTCTCTTCATGCATGCAGCCATGCTACCATAAAAATCGTACTAGAGGGATAGACTGACCTTGGAGAGCCATAATTCTTTGGTCGATGATGCATATTGGATACTCATAAAAGTAGCATCGACATCTAACTCAAATTTTTCAAGATCAAAAGTTTTATATGGGTCAACATGATATAGGTGAAGTTGTGAAACATGGAAGACATCATGTATGGTATGATACCTCTAAGGTAGTCATAACTGATTGGTTACCAGCCTGACTCTCTCTAGAATATCAAATGAAACTGTGTAATGAAATAAAAACTTACCATTAATCTTTAACTATTAATTCCATATCCTGGGTGATACCCTATAGAAAACATGATCCTCAACATTGAAATCTACAGGTCTAAGACAACAATCAACATAAGATTTATATCTAGACTGAGAAGTATTAATATGCTTTTTGATCATCTGAACCTACTTTGAAGTCTCCTAAATGAGATGAGGACTTAGTAGGGATGCCTCATCTACCTCTAGATAGCACATGGGTGAACGGAATGACCAACCATATAAGGACTCAAAAGGATCCATATGAATTATTGTTTGAAAGCTGTTATTATAGGAGAATTCAATGGGAGAGATATGATTCTACCATGGACTTAAAAAATCAAGGACACGTGCTTGAAACATGTCCCCGAGAACATGTAGCATATATTATGACTATCCATCAATATGAAGGTAAAAGTATATTCTTAGAAGCACTTGTGTACCAATATCTTTCTAGAAGCCCTACCAGAACCATTATGTGAAATGATAATCTTTATCCAAAATGATAGTATGTGGGACCCCGTGTAGTTGTATGATCTAAAGAACATACAATATTCCTTTCTAATTAATTGAGAAAGTATCCCAAATAGGAATGAAGAGGGATACTTTCAATAGTCGGTCAAAAACTACCCATACAACACCATTACCCCTCTATGACCAAGGTAACCCAACTACGATGTCCATGGAAACATATTCCCATTTTTGTTCTAGAGTTCTAAGTAGTGGTAACAATATATCTGGTCTCTGGTGATCCACCTTTAATTACCAATAGGTGGAACTCCTATTAATAAATCTTTCTATATGATGTTTTATCCCGGGCCACCAATACCGGCATCACATATCTTGATATATCTTGGAGATTCCTGGATTAACTGCCCACTGGGAAGCATGAAAATCTTGCACCAACTCATCTCTCATATTTGTAGGAACCCAAAAACGCCCATGAATATGTAGGATGTCATCTCTATCCATACACCAATCCTAAGTTGTCTTATCTACTAATACACTCTCATGGAAAACCAAGACCTCCAGATCTGAAAATTGTATACCCTTTACCTTCTCAAGGAGGGAATAAAAAACCATCAAGGGAGAGAGGTATGACTGGTCATAACTATCATTAAAATCCATATTCATCTTAGATAATAATTCCATTAAATTCCATTCATCACCGGATTCCCATACACACTATTCTTGAGTTTTCTGAATTAGCGCATCAGCGACTAAATTTCCCTTACATGGCATATATAAAATCTAAAAATCGAAAGGAATAAAGATATTCGACACATCACCTCTATCTGAGGTTCAAGTAATTCTATGTAAATATATATTTTATTATCTAATGGTTTGTGTACACCAAAAAATTCTCAACCAAAAGATAGTATCTCCAGCAACATAAGTCATTAAAAACTTCTACTAGCTCAAGGTCATGCATCGGGTAATTTATCTCATGAGGCCTCAACTGCTAAGATCTATATGCAATGAATTTGTCCTCCTACATCATCACAACACCTAGGAAATACCTGATTCATCACAAAAGATGATATAATCTCTTCCAGGCTCTATAAGATTAAAAATAGGTGCCGAGACAAGCCTCCCTTTCAGATCCTAAAGGACTATATCAAACTATACTGACCACAAGAACTTAACAACCTACTTTGTAAAGAAAAATAGAGGCAAAGAAAGTAATTAGAAGTCCTATATGAAATGCATGTAATATCTACACAACCCCAATATACTTCATATATCAAAAATGTTCTTGCAATTCTCCCAGGAAACTACCAAAACGACCTTTTCAAGATTAATATATACTCATGATTCTAATATGATATAACCCAAGAAGTGAAATTTGTTGATACGGAAGTGGAACTAAGAAAGCTTAGTATAAAGATGATGATCTTTTAGAGTACTCAGAACGATCTCTAGATGATTCTAAAGGATTTTATGAGTATGATAATACACCAAGATGTCATCCATAAAGTCCACAACAAAAGAATAGATATAGGGATAAAAAACCCTATTCATCATATTTGTGAAAACATTAGGTGAATTCGTAAGACCGAACAACACAACAAGGTACTCATACAGACCATAACTTCTAGAGAAGGTTGTATAAGTTATGTATAATGGCCTTACTCTCACTTGGTGATATCTTGGCCTTAGGTCAATCTTAGAGGATATACTATCTCCTCAGAGCTGGTCGGAGAGATCATCTATTAAAGAAAAATGATACAGTTTCTTCACAGTAATATGGTTCAACCATCTTTAATCCATGCATAGATGTAAGGTTCCATCTGCATTCTTGGTGAAAATCATGGGAAAACCCCAATAAGATATATTGGTCTATATAAAACCATTGGACTCTAGATCCTCTAACTACAACATGAGCTACCGAAGTTATGTAGGTGTCATCCTATATGGAGGAATGGACATTGGTAATATTCCTAGAATAAGCTCGATCATAAAATATCCCTCATTATGAGGAGTTAAGATAGAAAATTCATTAGGAAAAACATCCCTGAAATGATCAACTACTAGAGGATATCCATCTTGGAATAAGTCTTGATCCTCCATGAAGATATTTTCATTCTCAGTGGTCACTCCACCTAGACCATGATGCTCTGGACCTTCTCTACATGCATAGACATACCATTCACCCTTATGTAGATAATTGATTCCCTCTAGTGATGTAAATGATACCCTACGATGATTTCAGTATACAAAATCATGATACTTAACCAACCAATCCATACCAATAATAAAATCGAAGCCTGTCATCTCAATAATAAAGAGGTTCAATAAGAAAGGGTAACTACCGACCTAGGGGGAAGTCTTTACTATGGTGTATGACTTATGACCGCACTGCTAATGATGTATCTAGGGTCAGTACACCATAGTAATACCATATCTATAGTTTGAAACTTTGCACAATTGATATAGAGATAAAAGCATTTGAAGAACCTATATCAAATAAAGCAGGTACTATAATAGATGCCACTAGAATAATACCTCGTACTGTAGATAGTCCCGCAGCTTAATCCTCAGTTATCGACTATAGTGCATGAAACTGGTCTGATTCATGACCCTATGAAACATATTGACTACCATGGACATAATTTCTTTCTTGGTGGTGTTGGTGATAGGGGTCTGGCTACCATGAACATGAACTACTCCTCAACCAGTCCTGCCAATACTATTCTAACTCCTCGCCTAATGAGACGTAAAAGAACCCGATTCTAAAGGTGGATGTGGAAGTAATCCTTTTACACTCAAATCTGGTGTAAAGGTCCTATAGAATCTCTAAATATTACCCATATGAATTCAATCCCAACACTCCATTGGGTCACTATCAAAATGAGGATCCAGGTTCCCCCATTATCCACAATGATGATATACCATGTAATTATCAAAACAGGTACTCTAGTTATCACTACCATAATGAAAAATCTCAAGGGAACATTTCCTACCACTATAAGAACTTCTAGCATACCATAACACTAATCCTTTTATTCCCAATGTTATTTTCATCCCTTTGGTTTCGCTCAGTGATAAGATCATGATTAACTATTTCAATAAAATTAGGTTGGAGAAATGAATTCACCTATGTACATATGGCATAAACAAGCCCATCCTCAAAGCATCTACACGTGAAATCTCATCACTATCTAGAAGCTGTGAAAAGAACTATAACTCCACGAAATACACTGAATACTCTATAATTGGAAAAGAACCCTCCTCAAGATACACAAACTCTCTGGCTCTATCAACTCTCATCATTTGAAGAAAGAACTGATCATTTAAGGTAGTCTTGAAGTCAACCCATACTATGCCCTAGATGGTGACCATCATGCGTAATCACATCCCACCAATGCTTGGAAAAATCCCAAATCAGGTGTGTGGAACGCTTGACCCTCCAATATGGAGGTGTTTTTAGATGCCCAATGATAGACAGGGTGGCCTCTAGCTAGAACTCAATAGCCTACGAACCACCATCCATAAAAAAGGTGGAAGGGTTCAGCAGCTGGAACTCACAAGTTTGACCAGATATCATGGGTACCACTCATGGAGCACCATGCATGGATTGAATCAGATATATGAAACTATCATGAACTTGGAAATCAGTGCCTAGATCAGGTATAGTAGGAGGTGCCTCAAGAGGCACTATTTAAGGTAATACTAGAGGCTCAGGGCCCACCATGTCTGGAGTATGGTCATCGCCACCATTCTGGAATATGACACAAGGGCATCATGGCGGCATTAGTCTATAAATTCTAAGCACACTCCTTAGAAAAAAATTAAAGAAGATAGATAATGACACTTACAGAAGCTAAACAATGAAAGGATCACTACCAAATACCCCAACTACCCTTTTAGACGGCCATGTACTACTAAGTGATCAATTATAAGTTTTAGGGGTTCTAATAGATGACGGTTCAATAGTACCTTACCTCACCATTTATTGGAAATAGTTTTATTTAATATAAAATTTAATTACTTGGTTTACTCCTTTACCTTTCATAGACATGAAAAGGCTGGATAAGGATGTGAAACCACTCGTTTTAGATGTCATGTTTCACTTTATAATGGATATCCAATCCTATTAAATCAGTGCCCATACACCTTATCAATAAAAACAACACAAATTTACTTATATCATAGTGGATAGACTCAGTAAATTACTCATCCTGACTAACGAGGGCCCATACACCTCATGAATTAAGACAAGTAATCACCCAGTCGCAACCAAGGAATATCACAAGAATAATATTACTATCACAATATCACTCAACAATCACAGACATATCAAACAATTCAAAAAAGTGAAATTCACCTATATGGAATGAAAATATACATGACATGAGAATTCTAGGTGCCTATAATGATGCATGAACTATGATCCTTGCCCTCATATAATCAGGACATAGATGGAATAAATCCTAAATCAGAGCAATAATCAATAACACTACACATCATGTGAATCACCTAACAGTGAAATAATGTCAACTATAATAGTAAAATCAGAACAACAATTATATTATGGGTAACTTGAATTTTACCCCAAACCTGGGTTCACGACTCCCAAGAATGTCTTATGAACAAGTCCCATAATGTTCATAATATCCAATATATGATATGAAAATAGTAAATAATGAAAGGAAAACCCCCCTGATACCACTTTATCATGTCCTGGAACTGGATTCCACTTTATAGGTTCCCCAAGCCTGGTGAGCCACATGGCCTCAAGTGCAACTCCCCAAATTCCTAAGGCTACCGACTAGTAGCGAGGACTTTTGGTGAGTCTGTGGGGAGGCTACACCCTCATTATCAAAGTGTAGAACAACATATAAATATAAACATAGGTAAATATCAGAAGAAATATATGTAAAAAGAATCCACAATGGAAAAATAAAAGGATAACAATAACTAAATTAACCAAAATAACTAATGATTATAAGTCATGTCACTAGAAACTAGAAAAACTGGATACAAGACAACAAGGATAATATGTTCCACAAAATATTAAAGGATAACCAAATAATACCCCAAGAATCCCAAGATCCATCTCAGTCATATGCTATTAAGATCCATCCTAAAAAGAAAGTAATCATGTGTTAGAAGCAATATTCTGCCCTTTATCCACACCTACACTGATGTAATATTTCTTGGGTTCAAAAAGGTTCCCAAATAGGGTGTGAGATAGATCTTAGTGGGCCACCAACAATAGTGTATATAACATATTCTTCGTGTAAAGGAAATGAAATAGTGTGAAAGAATTCATATATAAAGTAAAAGAGTACAATGTAACTAAATACCAAAGTACCCACTTTAGCCCTCATCTAGTTTCTGAACATGTAACCAGTTCTTTATTTGATTATTACTAGTTTATAAAAAAATTCACATGTTAACAATAGTGAAGGTTCCAAGATGTAACAAAGAAACCTGTAATGATATTTTATATTGAAGTTCTAATGTAATGACCAAGGAAACATAGAACTCAAGGGTCTCCAACTAAATAATGATTGTAGACAGGATAAGGGAATGAGTTTAATCCAAGGTGCATAGTCCAAGGAATTCCACAATAATATGCAAACCAAGTCCAAGGAGTGCATCCAAGAGAAAACATGACCATGTAATGACTAGGCCCGATGGGATTTAATTATGCAACCTACCTATCAATGCTGGATCCAAGAAGTATATCCAAGGCATACCATATTACTACCTGAGTGATTCTATGATGTTTTATCGGGAATCAAAAATTATTCAAGGATTGGGTTCTAGGTGGGTCTCAACCTAAGAAAGATGTATCCTTGAATTTGGAATTTGGTCATCAAGTGATCAAGTAATTACCTCTGGAATCCATGTCAAGCTCAAGTCAGGCCACTCCAATTTTGATAATGAAGTCATATATAATTCATAAGGTTTAATCCATTAACTTTCATTAGTGTGACAAGGATAATTGGGCATGCAACCATTTAATCGAGTCATAATTAATCAATAAGTTTATATGGTTCAATCCTTGCCTTCCATTAGTGTGACAAGGAAAAGTAGCGTGAAACCATTCAATTTAATCCATTTAAATAATTTTCATGATTCAAGGTTCACTCAAATACCATCCATTAACATAGTAAGGGGTTCTATGAATTTTAATCCTACTAATCACCTATATTTAATAAGGCCAAGTCATATACATAGTATACCTGACAATTTCTTTTTCAAATTTAATTATCGAATTGAAACATTTATCTTAGCTAGGTAAATTGGTGATCATACATGGTACTTACCATTATATAATTCACAATTTAAAACAAGCCATTTAATATATAAAATCTTACCCTTAGAAAGGTCAAGACTAGGCACACCTAAGCAGTGGCTCAAATGTGTCAAAACACTAAAACAAATTATGGAAAAACCACATACATGGGATTGATGGAGTTTTTGGAATAACCACTAACAACTAATCACTTATTTGGAAGGAGCATAACTATATGGTTATAATGATTATAAATATGGAATATGAATTCAATAAATGAAAACATTAAAATCACAGGGGCCCAAACATAAACTCCAAAATCAATGAGCTTGAGGGATGAGTTATAGACCACCAGCCTTAGGCTTGTCCAACTCTCCTCATCGAGTAATATCCACTAATTTGTCTTGGAACAGAGTAGATCGTTCACATCCAACGTGATGAAAAAAATCTCTAACAGATCTCAAATGAAGGAGATCTATTGATCCATAGGCTAGAACATCAAAATCATCAAAATGGGAGACAAATGGTGGTTCTTTATATTGGAAATAGTATTAGGTAAAAGGAAGAATTAATCATATCAATAAGGTTAAAAATGTAAAATTACCCAAAATTTATCCTATGCACCATTTGTCGACATGATTTTACAAACCATGCACAAACCATGCACGAGTACCTAGAGAAGAGGGGAAACTTTCTTAGTTAAGATGCATGGTTAGGGAAATCGTGAACCAACTGTGTGAGTTGTCTCTTCCTAAAAAATCTTGTCACCCACATGGTTTAGACTAATTGCGTGTCCTCCCCGCATGGTTTACTCTAACCATGCGACATGACAATTTTTCCCAAAAAACTTGGTTCCAGGCCTTGAATGAGCATAAGAAACCCTTGATACCTTCACTAACTCATTATGATTCTATATTAGGTCCAAAATAAAGAATTAAACCAAAATGTAAAGGATCCATACTTGAGTGAAATAACAGATTCTTACAATTAAATTATTTAAAAATTATAAAAATATTTAAAGTGAACAATTAGGATAATATATTGTCTAAAATTTCATCCCTTTTCCTTTTATGGGTCAACATTTACCTTATATATAAAATTATAACCCTTTAATATTGAGTAAGTTATTACTAAGGTTAATGTTAAAATAGGTAAATGAAGGGGTTAAATGAGAAGTTAAGTTTTAAAATTAAACTTAAACTTGTCCATATTTTATTATATGATGATATTTCAACCATATCCTACAATTTTTTTGAATTAATTACTATTTTAAATCATTTTTTCTACAATAGTCTTATTATATTTCAGGTTTTTTAGGAATTTCAAAAGTGACCCTCACCTAAATTACCAAAGGTAACCTTATACCTCTATTAATTAAACTAATTTTAACCATATTTTAAAACTAAAACCTATCATTTTTTATTCTCAATACAACTAAATATATTCTTGATGTGTTTTTCTACTCAATATACCAACCCTATGATCCATAAGAAGATATCCATAGGATTTATTCTAAAGAATAGATAATTTCCTTAACTGATAACATTATTATTTTTACTTATTTTTTACCATATATAAACTATGTTATTTATCATAAAACAATAAATTTATTATAATTCAAATAATTAAATTTATTATTATGGTTAAACCACCAATACCCACCCTATTTCCCACCAAATCGGAAGTGAAAGTATCGCTAGTTTCTTCGTACGACTTACTGTCTCCACATAGCGATACAATTCATTTTTCATCACCATATTTTTTGGATATTAATTATGAAGGGTTTAATATTTATATATAATATTTGAAACATAATTATAATTATGTATTTTTAATATAATATTTATCTTCTTACCTTTAAAACCTTTGAGAAATGATAATGTCTCTCATGCTTTTGTGTGGATTACCACCTCCATGAGGTGATGTGATTCATTTTTCATTTATATTTTACATGGATAGTAATAAGGACAGATATTATGAATATATATTATTTATATGATATAATTACTATTCTTAAAATGTTAATTATTATTTACTTTTATTTTTTCCATTTTTTATAAAGTGAAAACAACATTCATGCGCATGTACGACCTACCGTCTCTATGAAAAGTGTCATTCATTTTTATATCTTTAATTTTTTTTGAAAAAATCCGAATATGTATATAATGAATATATATGATATTTATTAAATTATTAAAATTATGGAGATTATGTAACCATGATCAAAGTAAAATTACTGAAACTATAAAATCAAAACAAACATGAAAAATGATGCAACTATCACATAGAAGAGTGATTTTAATAAAAAATTATTAAAAAATTGTTGATAAAATGTTATAAATAAACAATATATGGTATAATATATATGAATTTTGTTCTATAATTAATTTATAATAAATTTTTATTTACTATATATGAGTTTCAAACACATACGAAGGATGTCAGACATGATGTAATAGTTTATCGACTCACTTTTACTTCTGTGAGACATTTTTCATATTTACCAGTTATTTATTTTGTGTGGTGTATATAATACCCATTTAATATGTTATATGTGGAAAATATTTTTCTTCATTGAATTTAAAGTTTTATTTTATTTTTTTTCTTTCATGGATCTTAAAATTCAAAAGAAAACCATATGGTATGGATTTATTTCACAATATCATCATTATTAGGGATTTTTTATTTTTAAGTCTTAACTGGGGAATATTTCTCTTCCATGTCTATTTTTTCTAATTTTTTTCAAAAATATTTCTAATATTCTCCAAATATTTTTTAAATTAATTTTTACCATTTTTTTGACATTGTAAAAAAAAATTTAAAAGGATTTTTCCAGTTGTTTTCTGAAAGAGGTAATTTATGAATTTTATTACAAAAGTGTGAAAGGAATGTTTTTTAACTTACATGGAATAAATGAAATTTACCACCATCATGAAACATGAATTATTTTATGTTTTATTTAAAATTTTACAATTTCATTTTCAAAGAAAATTATTTTCATACAATGTGCATGGTATTTAGATTTTAAAAAAGTTATTTTCAATGAAAACAATATTTTCCTCAAAATATTTTACTACAAATTGTTTTAAGTATTTTAAATTATTCCAACATCCATTTTTTAATATTAATTTTTTTATATACTCTAATGATACTATCCACCATATTTATTTGGATAGTTTATGGTGATATTGACCGGGGGAAAGTATTGACATTTTGTATCACAGTTATTCCAATATGGTCAGTTTTAGATTGTTAGGTCATGTTGATTTACCTATATTATTTATTCAAATATAGAATGAATTGGAATTAGTATGTGAAGATAAGGTACCTATATAGTCCCTTGATTCATTATTAGATATCATGAGAAAACTAGCTTGGTTTTTGGATGAGGTCTTACCCATTTGTGTAGATGTCATGGCCTAAGGCCTTAATGGTATTTTCAAAAGTCTTGGATGAGGCCTTGATAATAAGTTTCATATATGAAAAATTATATATTTCATCATTAAGTATTTATTTATTGATGTTCATGTGATTTTTCAATTTGTTAAAATATTTGTGTACAATTTTTAAGATCATGTGATTGATTATATGACTTATTTGGGTATCCTTCATTCCATTCATATTATGCCTAAGTTATTATTTATATGACATGTGTTTTAGTTATTCACCTTTCCAAATTTCTTATTATTATTTAATCATGATATATTCTTCTATATGTATACCCTTAATATTAATCTAATATCACCCCATTCTTATGTTCTTTTCCATAGGATACTAGGAAGCATTTTTTTATTGATATGCATGGATATTCTAAGAGGAATAATGTCATTATTAATGAAAAAAATTTGTGTATTTTATGTTTTTAAAATAACACATGGATTTCAAGTAAGAATCTAGTTTCCCAATAATACTAAACTGTTCAATCCTTTGGGATCTTATTTTTTTTTATAGTTCCAATGCAACAAAGTAACCACCATATATAGTCTACTAGGGTCAGGGTATTTACCATTGGTATTAGAGTAAGTTTACCAGAAACCTTGGGAACTAGATTTAAAAAAATATAGATTAGGGAACAAAACATTCTTAATTAATTTGAGTAAAATTCCAAATATAGGATAACATATTAAACATTAGCAGGGTAGATCTTATGTGGTTCCCTACTATTATAATTTTTGATCATTCTTTGTTTTTTGGTTTTTTTCAGTAGCCAGAATGGGGAGGAATCATGATAGCACCCAATGTGATTGAAAATGTAGTGATTATGAGAAACAAAATTGGATTATGACTAGAGAGAATGATATTTTGATTATGAAAAATTTTCTATCGTGATATATGATTAAAAATTAAAACATTAATGAGATTCCTAACATGTCAAATAAGATGAGAATTTACTTTTATGGTAGTTTATATGGAAACGATTATAAAGGTAAGAAATTTAATTTTTTTTATCAAGAATGAGGGAAGAATCACCTATAAGAATATCTAAAATTAAGGGGAATATGTTTTCTATGTTCCAAAAAAGGGAATAAAGTAACAAATTTATAAGGAATTTGTTGTATTATAAGTGGGAAAATTGGGTATTATCCAAGTCAATTCCCTAAACTAAGGGTTTACCCTAGACCAAATAAAGACCTATTCTATACAAATTTATTAAATGAAAGGATTGAAGTGTTTGTGTTATAGAAGTATTTTTATCATTAATATTCAAGATATAAGAATCATGAAACATCTAAGGATATTTCTAAAATAGTTTTTATTTATGGATTTGAAACCATATGTTAGATGGTATTGATAACCTACAAAATTGATTTAGTGATAAGATGTTATTTTTGGAAAACACATGATTAAGGACCTCTAATACGGGTTTGATATTTAGATAATCCTAAATTTTTGTGGGATGATAATTCAATGGTTGATCATAATTTTAAGATTATATATAACCCTTTTGATGTTTTATGGAATGCGAGTTTAACATGACATGTTAGAAGAGATTTATGGGAATAAAACCCACTAGTTTAGTATATATTTTACTAAAAATGTTATTTAGGGAATAATTATTTTTTATATTTTAGACATAAGTTTCAATTTATTGATAAAATTTATGGTTAATATGATTTTGAGGTTGATTTATTTATGGATTGTTAGGATAAAAAAGTTCGTAAATTTTGGGAATATATCATATTGAAATTCTTAATGGTTAAAAATGTGATTTTATGATTAATGTTATTTTGTTATTATGTTCATCACATTCATGGGAATGTTATCGGTTTATAAAAATGACAAACCATATGCTAGGTGAGAGTCCATTTCAATCGGCAAGGCCACAGGGTTTGAACCCACAACAAAACATTAATAAGGGTATAACACCTTCCACTCGCATATGTGATGTCTTTGTTAGTATGACATTGTTTATTTTTTCTTAATAGATTTGATAGATAAATAATAATTTTATATTAGTAAGAAAATTATAGGATAAAATATTTTGGAATTTTTGGGATTTTGAATTGATTAATGAAATTTAGGGAGACAATTCATTACGTTAACGTATATGTACCCTTTATGTTTAATATAAAGGATTATTTGGGAAGAATTATGTAAAAAAAATTTAAGTGCAAGATGAAGGGTATGAATAACCTTTGAGGTTAAAAAAATTATTTAATATTTAGGTTATTGGTGTTATATGAATATATATAGAATACATATACATTTAATAATGATTCAGGTTATTAGTATATATGGTCTAGGCATTCAAATGTTTGAAATGTGACATTATGAACTATTAGGTATAATTGTTAGATAAAGGTTTTTGGGTTTTGAATATGGCCAATTATATCTTTGAAGATTTTTAAGGTTGAAAACTTATGTAACAGATTAAGTTGATCATTGTATATTATTATTTGAGGTTAAAGTATGACTTATTATATTGGATAATATATTCTAAACGTTTTTATATTGGTAAATATTTAGAAGATTAAGGAATGAATTATAGATATTATGATTCATTCAAGATTTCTTTATTCATAAAAAACTTCATCTGAAAGGTCCATTTCCTATCGTAAGTGATAAAGTGGAAATAGAGTGAAGCACAGCCGAAGGATGAAATTATTCTTATTATATGGAAATAAATATGATATTTTAATTTTATAATGTACCATGTATAGATAATAATATATTATGTCAACATTAGGAAGAGGAACTTGAAATAAAAACATTATTTATTTACTTTTCTTACTAAGAAATCAATGGTCTTTTAACTCATCATAGATTTATGATTTTATGAGGGTTTACTTTATCATGACCATGTTATGTATCACTATATATATTAATACTTTGGCATTAGTTTTACCTTCAAAATCCATATTTTCACTTCCTAATAACTTTCTCATATTTGAAATCCTATTTTTGTGATGACCTTCATATTTCACTTTCCCTCCTTTTAATAGGAAGTTTTAATATCCCTTTTTATGATGTAGGTTTCCCACAAAGTAATTATAAAATATAAAAACATTCATTATAAAAAAAAAATCAAGGTTAAAATTTATTAAAGTGGTGAGAATTTAAAACCTTAAAATTTTAAAAGAACACTATGTTTGATAGTGTTTACAACACACAATACTGAGCTTAAACGAACCCCAAAATATTATTATTTTAATATAATCATTATAACATAGTCGTTAAACTATTAGGAATGAATATTATTAACCAAATTATGATATATATATATATAATTAACTATGTAATAAAAATTCATTGGTTAATTATTATGAAATAAGTACTCAATATTCAGTAATGTTATTTTATGCTTCAAAAATAAATTTTATTCAAAAATGGTTTTTATTGATTTTTGTGGAAAAATCTTTTAATTAATTTATAGAAATCATATAAATTTACTTTTTTTAAAATAATATAATTTTTTAAATATGGATATAAAAATTATCTCAGGTTAAAATTTTTGTATTTTTTCAAAAATATTTATTTTCCATTGTATAGTGAAAAATACTCATTATTATTATAAATTGTATTTTAGTTTAAACCATTTTAAAAGATAAATTTTATTTAAAATTAGTTCAAAGTAAAATTATTTATATTATATTAAATATTATCCAATTATCCTCATTTTAATCAATTTTAAAATTTATTTTTATTTAAAAACCTTTTTACACAAAAGAATATTTTTATAAAAAACTGTATTTTTTTAAAATGAAGGTTTAACCGTGTTTTGCGCAGTTATTTTAAAATGAATTTCTAAAATATTTATAAATTGAATTTTATTAAATGGATTAAAAAATTTTAATCATGAGGATAAAATCTATTTAATAAGTATTTCAATTTAATGCATTATGAATAGTAACTGTGGTAAAATCCATCAGCTCAATAAAGGCTAAATCAGGTTAATCTAGGTTGAAACTAAGGGATAAGGCCATAATTTTTCATCCTAATTATTAT
This sequence comes from Viscum album, assembly GCA_963277665.1. Taxonomy (NCBI): domain Eukaryota; kingdom Viridiplantae; phylum Streptophyta; class Magnoliopsida; order Santalales; family Viscaceae; genus Viscum; species Viscum album. The sequence continues at coordinate 860,230,716 of OY728146.1, forward strand.
TGTATGGATTTAATTCTAAACATAACAAATTATTCTCTAAATTTAGTTATTTAATAGACACTTGTCAATGAAAATGACGTATATATTATTTAAATCAAATAAAGTTACAAAATGTCTCTCTCTTTGTTTTTAATATCTCTTATGTGTCAACATAGGGGAAACAATAAAGATATGAATGAAACTAAATGTATATTTTTAGATTAGTTAAAATTTTCATCATATAAATTTATTTATACTATTTAAAAATTATATAATTACATTAAATTCTTGTTAAATGCTAAAATAATATTTATTTAATTAACAAAAAAACTTAAATAAATGGTATTAAAAATAATAAAAGTAAAATAATTTTAATGGGATAATGTGTCCCACATATTTTATAGATATATATGACACACTATTGATGTTAAAATTAATGATATTCAAAATATAACTTTTCCTTGGTGTATTTCAAGTGAAATTAAATGAATGATGTCAAAATTTATAATAATGATATTTAATCAAAATAATATTTTATAAAATTATATAAAAATTATAAAAAATTTATACAATGAAAATTAGGATAATATATAGTTTAAAATTTCATTTCTTTTCCATTTTTAGGTCAATAGTTATTTATATTTAAAATTTTAACCCTTTAAGTGTGAAAAAGATTCTACTACAATTAATATTAAAATAGGTTAATTAAGTTGTTAAACCAAAAGATAATGTTTAAAATAGAACTTAAACCTATATAAATTTATTTATTTAATGTTATTTTTACCATATTATATAGTATGTTTAAATTCATGACCATTTTGATGCATTTGGATCAAGAATAGTCATATTATATTTTAATACTTTATGAAATTCCAAAAATGCCCCCTGACCTCAATTATAAAAGGGAAACACATCCCTTACTTAATTACACCACTTTGAGCCCTATTTATTGACTTCCACCTGACCATTTATCTTATAAACACCACTAACCACATTATAGAGGTCTGGGTATCCTCAAAAGACCAACCTTTGGATCCTTAAGAGGATATCCAATATTCCAATAAGAGGTAATCGCCTTAGCGGACCACATTGTTTTTTAATTATTATTTTACATGTCATAAATATATGGTATTTATAATAAAATAATAAATTTAGTATACTTAATATAATTAAATTTTATTTTTGTTATGAAACCACCATTACCCACAATCATTCTCACCAAATTGTAAGTGAATGTATTGCTCGTATGTATGTACAATTTACCATCTCCATGTAGTAATACAATTAATTTTTCTTCAAAATATTTTATTAATGGGAATTATTATGGTAATAATGTTTATATATTATATTTAAAACATAATTTTAATTATGTAAATATTATATTATATTCACCTTCTTACCTTCCAAACTATTAGAAAAGGATAACGCTGCCCGTGCGTAGGTGTGGTCTACCACCTCCAGGAAGTGATATGATTCCTTTTTCATTTATATTTTACTTGGTTGATAATAATGATTTATTTTATGAATATATATGATTTTTATTATATAATAATGATTATGTTATGGTTAATTATTATTTATCATTTTTCCCATTCATCGAAAAGTGGAAACAACGTTCATGCGTACCTATGGCCTACTGTCCCCATGAACGGTGTAATTAATTTTTTCATCCATAACTTTTTTGGATAAATATAAATATGTATATAATTAATATATATTAAATTTATATCATGATTAAAATTATGGAGATTATGTAACAATGATCAATTTAAAAGTACCGAAACTGACAATTCAAAACATATATGAAAAATGAAGCAGTTATCACCCAAAAGAGTTATTTTAATAATTAATTATTAATAAATGGATGATAAGAGGTTATAAGTAAATCATATATGGTATGATATATAATAATATGGTTCTGTAATATATCTATAATAAATCTATATTTACTATAGAGGAGGTTCGAACACATATGAAGGAAGTCGGCCCTGAGGTAAGGGTTTCTCGTATAATTTTTACTTTTGTGAGACATATGACTGATTCACCACTTATTTCATTTTTTTGGTGTATATAATTCACATTTGATATATTATATCATGAATATTTTTTTATTAATTTTATTTTGAGTTTCAATTGAATAGATTTATTTTATGGGGTATGTTATTCAAAGAACACAAGTGGTAATGGTTTATTTCACAATCTCATCTTTATTCAGGATTGTTTATTTTTAAGTTTCAATTGAGTAATACTTATCTTACTTGTCTTTGTTTTCTAAAAATTATTTCAAAAATGTTTTTAATATTATTCAATTATTATTTAAATTAATTTTTACCATTGTTTTATGTTTTTAAAAAATTTAAAAAGAAGCTTCCTGTATAAGGCCCCAGCCTTAAACCTTACATAATCTTGAGTTATCACAAGATTACACGTTGAGGATCTTTTCAGGTTTAGAGTTTTAGAGAATTAGATCTTGAAATTTTCATTACATTCCACCTTTAAACAAAGTGGTTACATAAAAGACAGGATTCATTCTTCCCAATAACGGAAACATATTTAAAATAAAACTTCGATTCTTTCTTGACTCATCCTTGACTCTATCATCTTATCATGTACCTTTCCCTTGACCTGTGAAAAACATTTCAAAAACTTGGGATGAGCATAAAAATCTCAGTAAGGGATATAAAAATAAGAAAAGGAAACATGGGTACATATATACCTAAGGATGAGATCATACTTTACCCATAAAACATAGGCACTTTAACATATCTCATAAAATCATGAACAAATCATAGAAATCATAAGACATAAAGGTAACTTGAGGCATACATAACATTCTTACATAGGGAGTAACCCTCTTGGTTACGTTTGGAATACCCATCACAGTATATTCCCTAAATCTCTTCGGAGAAACCTTAACGTTTCACTCCTTCGCGTTACCCAATGCATTGGAGAGCTATATCAGGCTCACCCGCCCTTAGTTTATCACGGAACCACCCGTTTTCATAACAATGCCCAAGAACCATAACATAAACGTATCACATAAAACATGCATAAAGGAAACAAAACATTTCCACATTTCAATCACAATATAACATTTTAGTATTTTAAAATAATGAATCCATACAAAAAGAAACCATTTCCAAAACAATTTAAAACATTTAATAAAGAGATTTTTGAATCAAAGTGTCCCATACCACCTTGAAGCTTAAAATTTTAAACCATTAATATCCATATAAATAAATCCTTAAAACCATTTTGAAAACATGGATATTAATAAGAACAAATAATTAAAACATTTAAAGTGATATTTTGGTTAAAGGGGTTTTACCAAAATTAGAGACACTTGAATACAATAATTGAGGAATAAAATTTAGTCAGAACTTTATAATATCGTGAGAATAAATGGATTCATGATATAATCCTCTAAAGGACAGTATATACACCATATAAGAGTGAATTGGTGCATAACAACAATGAACTCTCAATAGAAATGTCAAATGTGATGAAACCCCTTATAAAGAAGGTATCCTTAAATTAAGGACAAATCAATATCAAAAATATGTGTGACAAATATAAATACACCCAATATAAGTGGATATTAAGTGTAAAACAATAAAAGGTCATTCACACATATTCAATGGATGACATATTCAATGACTACAAGTTGAACCCAAAGAAATCGAAATTGGGTTAAAAAGTTCCCTTGACAGCCTAACGGCATCACATTAAAATGAGTTGATGAGAGATAAAAAGTGTATCTCATCACTTGGACATAAAATTTACATCAATAATGATATATGAGAACATATCCCAACATAACAATATGTAAATTAAAAGACCCAACAAAAGAAGTCTTTTAAAAAAGAGGAGGGTGAAAGGTTCCCTTACAGACTTGGGTATCGTTCAAAACATACACCCCATGAAAGAAGGACAATAGATCATTGATGTAAATACTCATAAACAAAAGTATATTACACAAATATTAGAATAATGGGCAGTACATACACCACTCAATAGAATTTGTGGCAAATTTAGGATAAATCTCACAGGAATAAAAGTGAGATGAAAAATCCCTTACGAAAACTCGGCAGCCTAACGTCGCCACATAAAACTTCCGAATATGGATTGATGAGATAAAATGGGGTATCTCATCCCATTACAATTAAATTTACAGCAAGAGGAATATAAAATAACATCCCCCAACATTACAAAGAGGATCTTAAAAGAAGTGACATAAAGGAGAGTACTTAAAAAGAAAGAGAGAGGTTAGATCTCTTACGAAAATTCGGTAGCCTAACGGCGCCACTCAAAATGTCCAAAATGGATTGATGAGAGAGAATAGGGTCTCTCATCACATGAAAATAATAAGTAAAGTAGGAGTAATATAAAATAACATCCCAATCATAAGAAATATGAGCTTAAAAGGAATGACATAAAAGAGTGTACTTAAAAAGAAAGAGAGTTGTAGGATCCCTTACCTCGGGTCCGACTTGACTCGATCATTCTTTAATCTCCTGAATAATAAACTTGAGTTAATTTATACTTGATTAAGAACATTTTTCAAGCTTATTATTCCTTTTATATCACTTATTTACATGTTATAAACATTATTTAGTCATTAAGTTAATAATGATTGTTTTGTCGATATTTGGTTCTTAAGTCGAAAGTGGACTTCATACAATTACATGTTGTTCATGTGGTCAAAGGTTCTTTATATCCAAAATGACATTCCTGATTTGTATATCATATATATCATATATATCCAGCATATACATGTATTTATAAAATCACATAATCATTTAGAGGAAAGAAATGAAATGCACCGTTCATGGAGACGGTAAGCCGTACGTACGCATGAACGCTACTTTCGTTTCTATGTCGTATTAATGGAATTAAAACTATATGAGAGGTATGTATATTTTAATTCCAGAATTATATTAATCATTTAGATGTATCATAAATCATATATATCCATTATATATATGTACTTATAATAGTACATTACATTTGGGGAGAAGAAATGAAATGCACCGTTCATGGAGACGGTAAGCCGTACGTACGCATGAACGCTACTTTCATTTCAATCTCATACTTTAATGGAAAGAAATAATAATTATATAGAGGTATATAATAATTCCATTATAAAATCATATATAATAACATTAAATCCATCCTTTATACGTCCCACATATGGCATTAACGAATCACATCACTTTGAGGGGGCGGTAGTCCGCACATCCTAAAATGAAGATATCGCGTATACCCATAATGGAAGCCATAAAGGTAAGACACAAATGAAAAATACAGAAGCATAAGTAAAACATAAACATATTATATATCATATATGAATATAGTGACATCTTAATGGCCACCTTTGAAGGTGTTAAGAGAATGTTGAACAATCATCGTTTCGGGAGGCAAAAATTCTCCATCCACGGAAATCGTATGTTCTTTAACCATATAATGTAGTTGTGTGAGAGTGTAGCTCGAATAAATCTTATAAAAACATCCTAGTATATTGAAGATACTGGTTTTGTTACAAAAGTAGTAAATAAAAAGAGTTTAGGGGGTTGGAGAAGCAAAATAAAACAAATGAACATGAGAGAATGAATTACCTTTAAAAGTGTAACTCATTTTGATTTGAGCCTAAAGGCTTCCTTTGAAAAGATTCTTCCCAAAGGGAATCCTCTAGGATGAGGAGAGGGATGTGGAGAGATTAAATGGGCAGGGTTTGGCCGAGCCAAAGGCTTGAAGAGTGTGTGAAATGAGGTAGAGGTGGGGGCCTTTTATAAGATAAGAGGAGGGGCACTTTTGGAAAGTAAGAAATATTACTTTATTTGAAAATGTGTTTCGGTTCTAAAAGGTCCAAAATTGATATAATTCGTGTATAAGGTGATACGGGTTCGAAATACACTCATCCAATTGGTTTTGGCCATGTTTAGGTTTTAGATTTTTCATTATATTTCCATTTTATTTAAATCGTTAAATAATGAGGTCATCGCTGCATCATTATGAGGTCATAAATAATTTAATTTATTTAATGTCTAAAAATTATAAAAAAATTACTATGATGTAGGAAATCTTTTGATATTTCCAATGAATATTTATAATAAAAAATCTGACTTGTATAACCCCACTTAAAAATTGTTTTAGTAAAACAGATCATGTTTGTGTCATTTTTACATTTATATTAAATAAAAAGTTATTTATGTCATTTCCCAACCAAAGTGGCTCCATGGGGTCCCCAAGTTTACCCATGTCTTGTCTTGGTCGGAAATTACACATCCAATGAGGTTAGGACATGTGTCAAGTTGACTTCATATTATTAAAACATTATTTTTACCTTAAACTACACTAATTACCTCTAATCGCGATTAAAAACTAAAAAAGTTACTATTCACCAAAAAATTATTTTTATCCCATTGAACCACATTTTACTTCTTAATGACAACCATGTATGTCGGATTTTTGAAATTCAAAACACAAAGGTGGAAAAATTTCATTTAAACGGAAAATCAGTTTTTATAAGTACCACTTAGTGGTTTCACTATTCATCAAAAATTGAAGTTTTTCAGAAAATTACCAAAAATTCACCCTAAGATATATTTGATATTCCGAATTCAAAAATGAAGTCTATTTTACAAAATTCAAAACATATAAGTCACATTAATTAATTTAATAATTAATTCCCGCTGTCAGAGCAAACAACGTGTTTTTATGAAACAATAAGTATCATAAGATTGACACTAGTTTAAGTCCGATTTCAAAGTGAAATTAATTCCAACGACCACTATTAGATTTAATGGTAAAAATATATTCTAATTTCACTTTAAAACCAATTCAAAATATAATCTAATCATATAAATAAATTAGATTAAAAAGAGGTTTTGAATTAAAATACAACATTTTACACTATTCATTAAAGAAATGAACTTTATCATAAAGATACCAAAAATTTACACAAAGTAAATTTTGATGTCACAATTGTTTAGAAGAGTTTTATTTTGTCCAAAAGTATGTATAAGAGTGAACAAAACTATATTTAATGACGGTTCTCCATCAAAAGGCGATAAGTGAACCTTCAGTGAAAACTAGGGCATATACGCCTAAAATTGAATTCTTTCCGTATTTTAAGCCTTTATCTTTTATTGGATAAATGTAAAAACATTTAAAAACATATATAATAATGTTTTAGTTATTTATATCCATTCCCGCCAATAAAACGGCTACATGTTAACTACCATTTAATATAATATTATTTTATTATTAGAGTGCAACATAAGATTCCCAAGAAACTTGTTGTTGCGTGTTGGGTATGCCATCGAGCATAGCATCCCCTTTAAAGTCATATTAATATTTCATTCACAAAAATGGATAAATATGAAAATGTCATATTCTTTATTTACCTGGGGTGTTACATCCTTCCCGCCTTTTGGGAATTGCGTCCTCACAATTTTTAAAATTGAGCTTGGAAACATCCTTGAAAGTCCCACATCGGAACAAGAGTCGGTAAAACAATCACATTAAAATAAAGAAAGATAAGCACATAGGTCACTCGAGTTAACCCATATGTAGAAAAACATGGACATGGAGGAAAAAACAAAGGGTCATGTTCTGATGGAGAGTGATAGAAAACATGTTTAGGAGAAAGTTAACCATAAGAAAATCACAAACTTGTGATGGGTTAAACGTTATTTGATTCCCCAGTAGGAAAAGTTAATAGACAAAATTTTTGTTTTAAGTTACATTTTATTGAGGAATTTATTCATAAGGAAACATAATCACTTATCATGTTGACTTTCAACTTTTACACAAACTCATATTTTCTCCAAAAGACGAGTATTTAGGAAGACTTGTTCACATTAAGAGTACTATAATCAACTTCTAGAGAATCACCTAATCCACCAAAGAGAACTATATACATCACATGTCTTTAGGCTTTAACCAAAACCAAAACCAAAAAAGGTTAGTACAAGGTCAGATAATCCAGAAAAGGATAACCCATTAAAAATAAAATCTATGCTTAATCTCCAAATTTTTTCCAACAAAACCCAAAGTTCAACGAGGACCATTCGATAAACAATTTGTCCATAAAATTCTTCAAGGTAAACCAATATAAGATTGAAACCCAAATATTTGAATGATTTAGTCACATAGTCTTCCAAGTTAAATCGTAACATTTGTCTCCAAACAACATCAGTTGCTCCTAAAGTCTCATATTGAAAAGTAATTAACCTAATCACATATCCTCCATGATAGGTTAATCATTTTCATAAATAACCCAAAATCAACTTATTCTTAATTCATAAAATCATATAACTAAAAATAATCAGTCAAACTAACCAGGGACTTCACGTAGTCCAGTGGTAGGTGATAAATACCGGTCACACTTTGGTTGTGGGTTCGATTCCCGCAGCTTTGTCCGACGCGACGGGTAGTCACACGGTCTGCATGTTGTCCTTTTTCCAAAACTATATAATTCTTAAAAAATTCCCCAAAATGAGATAAAATATTCAAATATGATCATAACATATTTTAACCTCAATTTTATCTCATGCCTTTCATAACATATAATAACCCATAATTACCTCAAAAGTAAGGATCATATAAACCCTAATGGTTACCTTAATAATTATTACCCGAATTTCCACATCGAGTTGTCCATCTCGTAAATGATGCATTAGAGAACTCACCAAGGTTTAAGTGGTTGATCATGAATCCTTGATAGTTGGTTTAGAACAACCATGAGATTCCTCATTGAATCCCCCATCTCATCCATTCTCTTAATCAGAGAACCACCATAGTTTCCTTCAAACTTGTTGTCTCTTTGGTGCCTGCTATATCCATCCGTTTACTAAAACCAAAAAGGCCAGTGTGAGTATATCAACATAACCATCATGTACTAATGAGGAAGATAAACACTAAGATGTACTTACTCATTCACTTTATCTAAAACTAGGACTCTTTCTGAAATCCTAACCATTATGGTAATGTCACTTATGCATAAATAATACCCTAACCTCTAAAGTTATCTAAACCGACCTTTGATACCAACTATAAGGCCCCAGCCTTAAACCTTACATAATCTTGAGTTATCACAAGATTACACGTTGAGGATATTTTCAGGTTTAGAGTTTTAGAGAATTAGATCTTGAAACTTGCAATACATTCCACCTTTAAACAAAGTGGTTACATAAAAGACAAGATTCATTCTTCCCAACAATGGAAACATATTTAAAATAAAACTTGGATTCTTTCTTGACTCATCCTTGACTCTATCATCTTATCATGTAACTTTCCCTTGACCTGTGAAAAACATTTCAAAAACTTGGGATGAGCATAAAAAGCTCAGTAAGGGATATAAAAATAAGGAAAGGAAACATGGGTACATATATACCTAAGGATGAGATCATACTTTACCCATAAAACATAGGAACTTTAACATATCTCATAAAATCATGAACACATCATAGAAATCATAAGACATAAAGGTAACTTGAGGCATACATAACATTCTTACATAGGGAGTAACCCTCTTGGTTACGTTTGGAATACCCATCATAGTATATTCCCTAAATCTCTTCGGAGAAACCTTAACGTTTCACTCCTTCGCGTTACCCAATGCATTGGAGAGCTATATCGGGCTCACCCGCCCTTAGTTTATCACGAAACCACCCGTTTTCATAACAACTCCCAAGAACCATAACATAAACGTATCACATAAAACATGCATAAAGGAAACAAAACATTTCCACATTTCAATCACAATATAACATTTTAGTATTTTAAAATAATGAATCCATACAAAAAGAAACCATTTCCAAAACCATTTAAAACATTTAATAAAGAGATTTTTGAATCAAAGTGTCCCATACCACCTTGAAGCTTAAAATTTTAAACCATTAATATCCATATAAATAAATCCTTAAAACCATTTTGAAAACATGGATATTAATAAGAACAAATAATTAAAACATTTAAAGCGATATTTTGGTTAAAGGGGTTTTACCAAAATTAGAGACACTTGAATACAATAATTGAGGAATAACATTTATTCAGAACTTTATAATATCATGAGAATAAATGGATTCATGATATAATCCTCCAAAGGACAGTATATACACCATATAAGAGTGAATTGGTGCATAACAACAATGAACTCTCAATAGAAATGTCAAATGTGATGAAACCCCTTATAAAGAAGGTATCCTTAAATTAAAGACAAATCAATATCAAAAATATGTGTGACAAATATAAATACACCCAATATAAGTGGATATTAAGTGTAAAACAATAAAAGGTCATTCACACATATTCAATGGATGACATATTCAATGACTACATGTTGAACCCAAAGAAATCGAAATTGGGTTAAAAAGTTCCCTTGACAGCCTAACGACATCACATTAAAATGAGTTGATGAGAGATAAAAAAGTGTATCTAATCACTTGGACATAAAATTTACATCAATAAGGATATATGAGAACATATCCCAACATAACAATATGTAAATTAAAAGACCCAACAAAAGAAGTCTTTTAAAAAAGAGGAGGGTGAAAGGTTCCCTTACCGACTTGGGTATCGTTTAAAACATACACCCCATGAAAGAAGGACAATAGATCATTGATGTAAATACTCATAAACAAAATTATATTACACAAAGAGTAGAATAATTGGCAGTACATACAACACTCAATAGAATTTGTGGCAAATTTAGGATAAATCTCACGGGAATAAAAGTGAGATGAAAAATCCTTTACGAAAACTCGACAGCCTAATGGCGCCACATAAAACTTCCGACTATGGATTGATGAGATAAAATGGGGTATATCATCCCATTACAATAAAATTTACAGCAAGAGGAATATAAAATAACATCCCCCAACATTACAAAGAGGATCTTAAAAGAAGTGACATAAAGGAGAGTACTTAAAAAGAAAGAGAGAGGTTAGATCTCTTACGAAAATCCGGCAGCCTAACGGCGCCACTCAAAATGTCCAAAATGGATTGATGAGAGAGAATAGGGTCTCTCATCACATGAAAATAATAAGTAAAGTAGGCGTAATATAAAATAACATCCCAATCATAAGAAAGATGAGCTTAAAAGGAATGACATAAAAGAGTGTACTTAAAAAGAAAGAGAGTTGTAGGATCCCTTACCTCGGGTCCGACTTGACTCGATCGTTCTTTAATCTCCTGAATAATAAACTTGAGTTAATTTATACTTGATTAAGAACCTTTTTCAAGCTTATTATTCCTTTTATATCACTTATTTCCATGTTATAAACATTATTTAATCATTAAGTTAATAATGATTGTTTTGTCGATATTTGGTTCTTAAGTCGAAAGTGGACTTCATACAATTACATGTTGTTCGTGTGGTCAAAGGTTCTTTATATCCAAAATGACATTCCTGATTTGGATATCATATATATCATATATATCGAGCATATACATGTATTTATAAAATCACATAATCATTTAGAAGAAAGAAGTGAAATGCACCGTTCATGGAGACGGTAAGCCGTACGTACGCATGAACGCTACTTTCGTTTCTATGTCGTATTAATGGAATTAAAACTATATGAGAGGTATGTATATTTTAATTCCAGAATTATATTAATAATTTAGATGTATCATACATCATATATATCCATTATATATATGTACTTATAATAGTACATTACATTTGGGGATAAGAAATGAAATGCACCGTTCATGGAGACGGTAAGTCGTACGTACGCATGAACGCTACTTTCATTTCTATCTCATACTTTAATGGAAAGAAATAATAATGATATAGAGGTATATAATAATTCCAGTATAAAATCATATATAATAACATTAAATCCATCCTTTATACGTCCCACGTATGGCATTAACGAATCACTTCACTTTGAGGGGGCAGTTGTCTGCACATCCTAAAATGAAGATATCGCGTATACCCATAATGGAAGCCATAAAGGTAAGACACAAATGAAAAATACAGAAGCATAAGTAAAACATAAACATATTATATATCATATATGAATATAGTGACATCTTAATGTCCACCTTTGAAGGTGTTAAGAGAATGTTGAACAATCATCGTTTCGGGAGGCAGAAATTCGCCATCCACGGAAATCGTATGTTCATTAACCTTATGATGTAGTTGTGTGAGAGTGTAGCTCGAATAAATATTATAACAACATCATAGTATATTTAAGATACTGGTTTTGTTACAAAAGAAGTAAATAAAAAGAGTTTAGGGGGTTGGAGAAGCAAAATAAAACAAATGAACATGAGAGAATGAATTACCTTTAAAAGTGTAACTCCTTTTGATTTGAGCCTAAAGGCTTCCTTTGAAAGGATTCTGCCCAAAGGGAATCCTCTAGGATGAGGAGAGGGATGTGGAGAGAGTAAATGGGCCGGGGTTGGCCGAGCCAAAGGCTTGAAGAGTGTGTGAAATGAGGTAGAGGTGGGGGCCTTTTATAAGATGAGAGGAGGGGCACTTTTGGAAAGTAAGAAATATTACTTTATTTGAAAATGTGTTTCGGTTCTAAAAGGTCCCACATTGATATAATTCGTGGATAAGGTGATAAGGGTTCTAAATCCACTCATCCAATTGGTTTTGGCCATGTGTAGGTTTTAGAGTTTTCATTATATTTCCATTTTATTTAAATCGTTAAATAATGAGGTCATCGCTGCATCATTATGAGGTCATAAATAATTTAATTTATTTAATGTCTAAAAATTATAAAAAAATTACTATGATGTAGGAAATCTTTTGATATTTACAATGACTATTTATAATAAAAAATCTGACTTGTATAACCCCACTTAAAAATTGTTTTAGTAAAACATATCTTGTTTGTGTCATTTTTACATTTACATTAAATAAAAAGTTATTTATGTCATTTCCCAACCAAAGTGGCTCCATGGGGTCCCCAAGTCGACCCATGGCTTTTCTTGGTCGTCCATTACACATACAATGAGGTTAGGACATGTGTAAAGTTGATTTCATATTATTAAAACATTATTTTTACCTTAAACTACACTAATTACCTCTAATCGCGATTAAAAACTTAATAAGTTACTATTCACCAAAAAATTATTTTTATCCCATTGAACCACATTTTACTTCTTAATGACAACCATGTATGTCAGATTTTTGAAATTCAAAACACAAAGGTGGCAAAATTTCATTTAAACGGAAAATCAGTTTTTATAAGTACCACTTAGTGGTTTCACTATTCATCAAAAATTGAAGTTTTTCAGAAAATTACCAAAAATTCACCCTAAGCTATATTTGATATTCCAAATTCAAAAATGAAGTCTATTTTACAAAATTCAAAACATATAAGTCACATTAAATAATTTAATAATTAATTCCTGCTGTCACAGCAAACATCGTGTTTTTATGAAACAATAAGTATCATAAGATTGACACTAGTTTAAGTCCGATTTCAAAGTGAAATTAATTCCAACGACCACTATTAGATTTAATGGTAAAAATATATTCTAATTTCACTTTAAAACAAATTAAAAAGATAATCTAATAATATAAATAAATTAGATTAAAAAGAGGTTTTGAATTAAAATACAACATTTTACACTATTCATTAAAGAAATGAACTTTATCAGAAAGATACCAAAAATTTACACAAAGTAAATTTTGATGTCCCAATTGTTTAGAAGAGTTTTATTTTGTCCAAAAGTATGTATAAGAGTGAAAAAAACTATATTTAATGACAGTTCTCCATCAAAAGGCGATAAGTGAACCTTTAGTGAAAACTAGGGCATATACGCCTAAAATTGAATTCTTTCCGTATTTTAAGCCTTTATCTTTTATTGGATAAATGTAAAAACATTTAAAAACATATATAATCATGTTTTAGTTATTTATATCCATTCCTTCCAATAAAACGGCTACATGTTAACTACCATTTAAAATAATATTATTTTATTATTAGAGTGAAACATAAGATTCCCAAGAAACTCGTTGTTGCGTGTTGGGTACGCCATCGAGCATAGAATCCCCTTTAAATTCATATTAATATTTTATTCACAAACATGGATAAATATGAAAATTTCATATTCTTTATTTACCTGGGGTGTTACATCCTGTCATTTTCAAAACGATGTACTTTTTGACTTTTATTATAAAAGTATGAAAGGAATGTTTTTTTATCTTATACAGAGATAAAAAAACCCCACCATTATGTTTCCATAATTATTTGAATATTTATTAAAAAATTTACAAGGTTATTTTAAATGAAAATTATTTCATTATTACATATGATGTTTTTAGATTTTAAAAAATTTATTTACATTGAAAAACGGTATTTTTTTCAAGGACATTTTCATGTTAACTTTTCAAAGTATTTTAATCTAGGTCATCATCATTTTTTAAATATTATTTTGAGGATATAATCTAACAATAAAATTCTCAATATTTATTTGGATGGTTTTTGATCATTTTGACAGGGAAAAAATGTTGATATTTCGAATAATAATTCTTCTAATATGGACAATTATTGATTATTAAGTAATGTTGATTAAACTATATTATTTATTCATATGAGGAATACATTGGAATTAATAAGTGATAGGTGGGACCTTAAATATCTCCTTGATTCATCAATTGGTCTCATGAGATAAAATATATTTGGTTTTTGGCCAAGGCATTACCCATTTTTGTACATTTCATGGCACAATGCCTTGATTGTATTTTTAGATGTCTTCACTGATGGCTCAATGGTAAGTTCCAGATATCCAAAATTATGCAGTCTATCATTATAAAATTAGATATTTATTTCCATATGATTATTTATTTAGGTATAATATTCATGGATAAATTTCATGTTCATTTGATTGTTTATATAGCTTATTTGATCATCCTTTATTCCTACCATATTATGATCATTTAATTGTTTAAATGGAACATGTATTAGTTATTTAATTTTCCATATTGTTTATTCTTATTTATTCATGATAAATTCTATTATACGAATAACCTCACTAAGAATACGATCTCATCCCTTTTTTATGTTTTATTTTCCTCATGATAACAAGAAGTGTTTTTTGATTCGTATGTAGGGATATGATAAAGATAATAATGGAGTTATCAAAGAAAATATTTTATTTATTTTATGTCTTTAAAATGTAATGTGAATTTAAACTATGTATCTTGTTTATAAAGAATACTAAATTATTTTTATATTGGGATAAGATTTATTTTATGTACTGCCAATGTCACAATGTATCCATCAACTCTGAGCTATTAGGGTTGGGGACTTACAATATTTGATAGTAATATATTATTATAGAACCTGTTGAATTCTATATCGATTAGATATCTAATGTTAAAAAAATTAGTCTCAAAAAATATAATAAAATTATATTCCTTATGGGTGAAGGGATTTGTGGAAGATATATTGTTACAATTACCATTATAGAGAAGGAGAAAGATAACCTTTATATTTTTCAGAATAGTGTAGGGGTTTCTCAATACATTAAAGTACATAAGTTAATTTTTAGACATTTAAATCTATCAAGGAATGAATGATGGATATCAAATACATATGATTAATAGTTTATAGGATGGTTCTAAGATCCTATTTATGAAGCGTTATCTACAAATCTGAATTTAATTTCCATCTAAATTAATTATCTAGATAGGGGACAAAATGTAAATGTTATATCATAAACTTTTTTTGTAATTAATGGGAATATGTTCTATAAAAATAAGAAAATGAAGACAAAATGATGAAAAATAGTGGAGTTACACTTATTTTGGAAGAAATTCACACATTAAATTCTAAGTATAGAAATACAATTTATGTGAATATGTCATATTTCATCATCATTGAATAGATATTTGAGATGGGTTATAAAAAAATTAAAGTACTAATTTTACTTTGCAAATGGGTTGAAAATATGAGTGCAGTTAAATTTGATGAATTGGTCCTTATGAAGGTGAATTTCAATGTCTAAGGGTATAAGGATGAACCATTCATAATGGAATCACAATAAGTGAATGGATATTATGTTCTGAGTCTATAAAACAATAATTATTCAATTATTATGTCTGATAATAAAAAAATTATAGGGTTATATAAAATTTTTATCAAGGATGATCATTTTGTTGAGATATTACAATCATTTCACAGTGGTACCAATTTTGAAAAAGTCTTGTAAATTATAGGGTTACAGAAATAGGGTATTTGAATACATGATAGAGGATCAAAATACCATAAACCCTTAATGAAAAAAGAGAGTTCAATGAGTATATTAATTTTTTTTCAATATAATCTGATTTTACTGAAAATAGGATATAGTCTCTACTACATTTATGTAATCTAAATTAAATGTTTGACTACTCAAGAAGATAATGAATTATCTACACTTTGATATTACCAACCCTACGGAAGAACACATAATTGATGTTAAAAATATAGAATTATTAGGGGATCGACAACATGTGGATGAAAAAAACAAGAGTGATGTAGCATCACCATCTTAAAAAAATTTATATAGGTAGGAAGTAACGTTATAAAATTTGATGTCAGTTGGAATCAAAAAAACCAACCAGTTAACCGCAAAAAGTCAATGTTCATCAGTTACATTAGGGTCAAAATGAAAATTCATGTGACAATTAATATATATATATATATATATATATATATATATATATGGGACACAGTATCATTCCTACATTGAAGAAAACCATGTGGGAAGATATTATAGTAATGTTACCATATACTTTCTCTATTTTACCAAAAAATTATATAATGAAATATTGAATTACTTTTCATTATCCCTTATAGTGTTCATTTATTTTATATAATTTCCACAAGAAATTTATCTTAATGATCACTGGAAAATATCATAGAACCTTCTAGACAGTTTAAAAAAAATAACATCTCAGAGATGTGAAGGGAAAAATAGACCCTCACCCTCCAATTATGTATGCACACATTATAGATCAAGAAACATTGAAATATTTCAAGTCACCATAAAAATGAATTATTTTTGTTGTATTACATTAAATAATATTTTATTTGAAATATATATTTTATCCATTTTGAATCAAAAATTTTAATTTATGAAATAATAAAATAGTGTCCAAAATAAGCTACGTGCATCAAAACCAACATACCCCTATCATAAAGCAGGGATGTGGTACAATTTACTTGAAAATAAAATTGTTTGTGATTTAAATTTATATTAAAATTTTAATGTGATATGGAGAAACAAATTTTTATTTTTTATAAACATATTGATAAATCATAATTGAAAACCACTTACATCCATGTTATGTTTTATAGAAGGTGAATTCTACAAATAAAGAGTGAAACTAATATATGACATTCAAAATTTATTATGGGAATAATTTGTATTTAGAAAAAAAGTATTTTTTTTATTTGTAATATAATTATATAAAAATATATAATTATGTTCATTTTTTTATACAATTTACAAAAAAAAATTGACATATACTATACCTAAAGAACAAAAAATTTTAGTTGATTAGAAGTATCCAAAAAAATTTGACTGAATTAAAGGTTCATGTTATGGAGTGTCACCTAAAATATATTTTGTGAAATAATATGTATTCAATTTTATCATAACTATTACTACTAAATTTGAATAAAACAACTTATGATTACTTTATATTACTAAAATTTTCTACTTTTGTGTTATATATGATTTATATCTATGAACACCCAAGCATTGCCTTATTGCGATACATACATTGTACAATATCCTAGGAGACATGCTATATGATAAAAAACTCCCAAAAGATCACATGAGAGTGGGGATTAAAATATCTCTCCAGATTATTGTCAGGTTTCCTATTTCACTTGATGATCCTAATGTTACCATGATAGGTAAAGCTATTATAACATTCATAGAATGGAAATTTAATATTATTAAAGTATATGAGGTATATTATTACTAAAATTTTTCAAATGAAAAACCTTTAATAGTTTATAAAAAAGGTCTAAAATGTGGTATGGTATTACAGATGGAAAAAATGAATGGGAAAAAAGGTTGAATCAAGGAAATCCAATGGATCTACTAAGAAATCAAAAGGACCTTCCAAGAGTACCTCTACCCTACCAGTTCCACAACTGCATATATTAACTTTACAAGTTCATACATATACAACATTCAATGATGAAAATATATAGTACCTTGAATGTGAAAAAGAAATATTTGGATAGGACATTACTAATGTTTTTAGTATTGAGAGTGTGAATGAAATTATAAAGTTTTAATGTTTGGGAGTCTCAATTGTGAATACATATATGAGGTATATTTTCATAATATTATTTCTACAAAAAATGATTTAATATGTCCATTACAATTAATAATTATCCATAATTTTTAATGAAGTATATATTACTACTATTTAAAGGTAAAAATTTGAGAGGAAATATTTGGAATCATTAACCCCTCTATCATTTATATGGAAAATTTTTCTTTGTAATTGGAATAAATTGAAAAAAAATTATTAAATAAGAACGAAATTTGAAAAGAAAATAATAGATGAATAAAACCTATTAATTCTTATAATGTAGGGGTAAAACTATAAAATCTAATATTATAATTGTTTTTCCAATACTAATTTGTTTTTAGATTTTTAGAAAGAAGTGGATGCTAATTGGAATAAATTTGGATACCTGAAATGTTTATTTTGTAGAAAAAAATAATGGATTTGGAACACATCAATCTTACATGATGTCCAATGTGAATTTTTAACATACCAAAATGAAAATTTTAATGATGAAATTAAAATTATATGTTTTATTTTTTGTTTGAAAAATTAAATTTTTATGATAGGTTGATTTATGAATATCATCTAAATCATGGTATGAGGTGGTGGATGAACATAAGAATCATAAGTATTTATTAAAATGAAAAAACATTAAGGTATATATAGTAATATTTATAATTAAAATGTAATTAAAAAAATTTAATTATTTTATTCAATGTTTCTATAGTGTCTAAAATAAAATAATGATAATGATTATGAATATTGCATTTGATAATTTATGAAGGATATTATATACCATCAATAAACTAACATCCAGAAATAAGTAATTTCCAAAGGTAATTACAATTTGATTTAAAATATTTTTTAATAGTTTTTTTGTATATATTTTATATGCATTACCAATACTTCTGAAAATATACATACTCAAAAAAGAAGTAATTTTGTTTAGAGATGAGTGGTAAGAGTATATAGTGTTGGAATGTTTATCAGCACAAGTTGATGTGATTTACTATTATGTTGTGATCTAGTATAGGTTAGGGATTTAGAGAAAAATTTGGGATGTGAACCATTAGTACCATAATTATTAGATATTAGTTTTCCTAAAATAAAATTCTTTTATTGATGGAAGTATTTTAGTTATATTTTAATTATAGTATTACATTTGTAATTTCCATAAATTTTTTATGATATTTGATCATAACATCATTCCAAATTAATTTTAACCCCACTATATATTTTCATCCCCTCTTGAGTGAGGCTATAGATTTGAGGATCCTTTACCACCTATGGTTCCTCTGCATGATGAAAACAGTATGAATGTTTTTATTGAGGGTGTTGCATCTGGGAGAATTATGAAAAACATCTTGATAACAAGACAAAAATTGATGAGAAATCATTTTACATACATTAAAATCCACTTGAATCAATGGATGGAGTACAACTTCAATCCAACCATTCAGATACAATTTCTCAACCTCCATCTCATGTGATTACTCCAGTCTTACTATTGTTTTTGTAATTTTTAAATTTTTCTATAAGTTATATGAGAATTCCCCAATTAACAATGAATTTAATTTCAACTATTATCTAATTTACTTCCTTTAGGGGCTATGATGAGTTGGTGTAAATTTAAAAATTATTTAGTGACGAACCTAAAAAGAAAGATAGATTTGAGTTATTTCTCATGGAGAATTATAATAGAGGGTTATGCTCTACAAATTCTAGTTGGGATAGTAACATGTATGAAGCTAATAATTATTATGATAGATTGGACTTCAAGTTTTCAACTGATATAATATAAATATTTAAATTGGTTAATGATCATTTAACTCAAAAAATTTGAAGACATATTACTAGTTACTCTAGAAGGTACTTCCATTACACTAGATTCATTATTTTCATTTTGTGTTTTTTCCTTTTGATGATTTTGTAAAAATAGTTTAGGACCTATTACAATCGTGTTTACCTCCATGATGAAGAAGAAAGATTTATTCCTTTACTTTCACAATTGATTCATGAAAATCCTTAAGAATTAAAGATACTTTAAATACTAATAGCAATTACTCAACCATATCTTTATCCAATTTTTAAATTTGAATTAAGGAATTAAATATGAATGATATTGAACCAGGGTTTGCAGTTCAATTTTTTAGGATAGTTGATATCTATAAGGTAATTTAGTTTAAAACACAAGTCACATTGTCAAAATCATGAAAAAATACCTAGTTGTTTTGAAATTTTAGTAAAATGATCCATAATTCATTATAATGTATAATAATTTAACACACATATATATGATATATGATGTGTCTCATATGACTCCAAGTGATTGTTTTTAATTTAAAAGTTTCATTTTAGTTTAAAACATGTGTAACATTGTCAAAATTGAGTAATAAATTTTATATTGTCTTCAAAATTTTGGAAAATGACCCATAATTCATGTTTGATGTATTGTAATTGACCTCATATAAATCTAGCACATGATGTGGTTGGTATGATTTAAAGTGAATTTTTAACATTAAAAGTGTCATTCTAGTTTAAGAAACATTTCACGTAGCCAAAACTAGGAAAAAAGAATATATTTTATTGATAATTTAGGAAAATGATCTATAATTTATTTTTGTAACAAATTAATTGACCACACATAAATCCATCACACGATGTGTCCTGTATGACTCAAAGTGCATGTTTTCACATTAAAAGCATAATTTTGGTTTAATACATGCATAAAAAACCAAAATTGAGAAAATGATCTCATCCTATATTAAAATTTTAGGAAATCGATCAATAATTTAGTTTTTATATATAGGAATTGACCACATGTTAATCTAACACACATTGTGGTCGGTGTGACCCAGATTTCATGTTTTTAATATAAAAGTTTTTTCTTCATTTAAAACAAGCATCACATTATCAAAACTGATAAAATGATTTCATTTTGTTTTCAAACTTTAGTAAAATAATGTATAATTAATTCATGACATATAAGAATCAATCAAACTTAAATCCAACACATGATGTGGCCGATATTTATAAAATTGAATGTTTTCACATTAAAAGTATAAATTTACTATAAAAAAATTTCACATAGCCGTAATCGAGTAAACAACATTAGGTTTCATTGAAATTTTAGGACAAAAATTGGTAATTATTTTTTGATTCATGGGAATTAACCACACGTAAATATGACGCATGATGTTACTATAATGATGGGTAACTTTAATATTTATTTAGTTACTAAAGGGTAACGTGGAGATTTTTTAAATTTAGAAATGGTAACTCAATTTTTTTTAAGTTACTAAAGGGTATCTGGAATATTTATTCAGTTTCTAAGGGGTAACTTGATGATTTATTATTTCTTAAGGGTAAAATGGATATTTCTTATGTTACTAAAGGGTAAATCAAAATGTTACTAATTTACTAAAGGGTAACTCACATTTTCTTATGTTAATGAGTGGTAACCTGAAGATATATTAATTAAATGAAGAGTAGATCAAATTTTTTTATGTTAATAAAGGGTAAATTAATAATTTCTTATGTTATTGAAGGTTAACTCAATTTTTGTTAATTTACTGAAGGTTAAATTGAATATTTATTATGTTATTAAAGGTTAACTCTAAGATTTCTTAAGTTCTTGAAGGGTAATTTAAGGATTTATTATGTTACTTAAAGGAAACTCAAAGTTTTCTTAATTTACTGAAGTGTAACATGATGATTTAATATGTTAATTAAGGGTAACTCAAGATTTTATTTTTTTACTAAAGGGTAACTCAAATTTATCTTAGGTTACTGAAGGGTAACTTGATGATTTATTAAGTTACTGAAGGGAAATTTGAAATTTTATTAAGTTACTGACGGGTTACTTGAATATTTATTAAGTTAGTAAAGGTTAGACTGAAATTTTCGTAAGTTTCTAAAGGTAAAATCATATTTTTATTAATTTAATGTAGGGTAACTTGAAATTTTCTTAAGTTATTGAATGGTAGCATGAATTGATATTCTAATAATTAAATTTCACCAAGGGAAAAGAACAGGCTTCCAGTAGCTTGCTTAGATGATCATGGGATGCATCTAATATGAAAGTTGGTCTTTTTATTGTGTAAGAAGACATTTGTTAAAGATTATTTTTTTAAGATCATCACCTCTTCTATTTTTTCTTTCTAAAATACAATTATTTCTTTATTGGACCACTATATATCAGCCAATTCCTTTAACCTAGGGCTGTTTTCTTATAGTCTATCCAGGAAGTTATATCAAAGATGAATATTTAAAGAAAATATCAATAATTTTTTATAAATAATTTGAAAATTAATTTCAAAAAATATATTACCCTGGTTTTTGTGTTTGTTTTCAATATAAAAGTTATATTTTTTCTTAAAACACACATCATATTGTCAATATCAAGAAAATGTGATCAACATAATTTAAAAATTTAGAACAATGACCCATAATTATTTTTTAAATTATATGAATCAATTGTGTGTCAATTTAACTCATGATGTGGTTGTTATGACTCAAAGTGTGTGGTTTGACATTAAAAATTTTATTTTTGTTTAAAAAACATGCCACATAGCCAAAAATAAGCAAACAAGATCATATTGTATTAATGATTTAGGAAAATGATCTACAATTCATTTTTGGTCTGTGGAAATTAAGCTATCATCAATCAGACACATGATGTCATTCATATAACTTACAACGTATGTTCTGACATAAAAAGTTCCATTTTAGTTTAAAACAAGCATCATAAAGACAAAACTAAGAAAATAATCTCAAATTTTCATAACACTTTAAGAAAAAAAATCCATAATTCACATGTGATGTGTAGGAATTTACTTCATATAAATTTGACACATGATGTGTCTAGTATTACTTAAAGTGCATATTTTCAATATAAAATAATAATTTTAGATTAAAACCTACATCACATAGAAAAAACTGATAAAATGGCTCATATTATTTTAAAACCTAAGAAAAATGATCCATAATTCATTTTTATGTGTTATAATTGATGACACATCAATCTGACACATGATGTACCCAGTACGACTCAAAGTGAATGTTTTCAAGTTTCATTTTAGTATAAAATGGATATCACATAACCAAAACTGAGAAAAAAAAGATTAAGTTATCTTGAAACATTAGTAAAATAATCTATAATTCATTTTTGGAATATATAAATTTACCTCACATCAATCCAACACATGATGTGGCTGATATGACTCCAAGTGTATGTTTTCAATATAAAAGTGTCATTTTTGTTTGAAACACATGACACATTATCCAAACTAGGAAAATGAGCTATAATTATTTTCAAAACTTAGTTCACCTATCCATAATTAATTTTTATATATGGAATCAACCAAAAATAAATATAACACACGATATTTTCAATATGACTTAATGCGTGTTTTCAATATAAAATATTCATTTTAGTTTAAAACACAGATCAAATATATAAAACCTATATAAAATATCATATTTTTTTAATTTTTATTATAATGATCCAAAATTCATTATACATTAAATGGTTATATGTCAATATTGGCCACAATGTGATCAGTATGAATCAAAGTACTTTTTATTTTTGTTTAAAATGTGCTTCACATAGCCAAAATAGAGAAAATGAGATCAAATTGTTTTCAAAATTTAGAAAAAATATCATTTATTTATTTTTGATGTGTAACAATTGAACACATGTCAATATGACACATGATGTGGTCGGTATGACTGAAAGTTCATGTTTCTAATATTGAAGTGTCATTTTAGTTTAAAACACATATCGTATACCTAAAACTAAGCAAATGAACTCAGATTGTTCTTGAAATTTAAGAAAATGACCTATAAATCATTTCTGATGTGTATAAATTAACCACATGTTAATTCTACATACAATGTGACCAATAAGACTCCAAATTAGTGTTTGCAATATAAAAGTGACATTTTTGTTGAAAACGCGCATCACAAAGCCAAAACTAAGAAAACAAGCTCAAATTATTTTGAAAAATCAATAAAATTATCCATAATTAAATTTTATCATGTTTGAATTGGCAACACATCAATCAAACACACGATGTGGTTAGTATGACTCAAAGTGTTTGTTTTCAATAAAACAATTTAATTTTAGTTTAAAACATGTATCACATAGAAAAACCAGAGCAAACAAACTCTGATTATTTTCAAACATTATTCAAATGGTCTATAATTAGTTTTTGATATGTAAGAATTAACTTCATGTCAATATAACACATGACATGGTCGGTATGACTCAAAGTGCATGTTTTAATATAAAACTTTCTTTTTAGTTTAAATTATTGTCACATTGTGAAAACTGAGTAAACAGTCTAGGAATGTTTTCAAAATCAAGTATGATGATACATAACTCATTTATGGTGTGTAGGAATCAAACACATGTAAATCAAACATACGATGTGTCTGGTATGACTCTATGTGTGTGTTTTGAATAAAAAATGTCATTTTAGATTAAAATAGGTGTCACATTTTCAGAACAAATTAAACGATATCATATTGTATTGAAACATTAGGACAATTACACATAATTAATTTGTGATGTATAGGAATCAACCGTGTATCAATTCAAATAATGATGTGCCCGAAATGATTCAAAGTACTTTTTTTTCATTATAAAGATGTCATTTTACTTTAATTATGCAATTATTAACAACTATTTAAGTAATTATGATAATTAATAAATGATAATATCATTAATATATTAAGTAATTAACAATATAATTCATATAATTTTATAATTAAAAATGTAATTAATAATTAATAATATGATTATTAATTAATGGTATTACTAATAATTAATATAAAATTAACAATATAATTGTTAATAATATAATTTATAGTATAACTGATAATATCATTAACATATTAAGTAATTAATAATAGAATCTATCATAAGTGGATTATATAACATTTAAATTATATATTTTTATTTCATTATGTATTGTTACTAAAATGAATATTGGTTTTATTGTAGGCACAAGATTTTGTATAGAGGTTGATAGTTAGAGAAAGCCTTATTTAAGAGTTTTGATTTTGTATATCGGTTTGTAATTTTTTTGATTAATTGTAAATATCAAATCAAATTAAATATTTTGTTTATAAATTTTAAATTTAAATGATAGTGTAATGTAATATTTTTATTTCAATATGGTTGTCTGTAATATTTGTATTTAAATTTGATTATTTTTTCCTATTCTGTTTTTGTTATAGGATTTCTATAAGGCTTCATATTTTGGAACAACTTCCATGGACTTTAACACCTCTTAAAAAAGAATCGATAAAGGAACCCTTTATCAGTGCTAAAAAATAACTAATAAAGTTCTCCATTATCAATGTTAAAAAAGACTTGATAAATGTACCATTTATCAATGTTAAAAGAAAGAACTGATAAAGGATCTCTTTATTTGCACTAAAAAATGTGCAGACAAGGGCCATCTTTATCAGAAAAAATAAATAACTAATAAATCCTCATTTATCAACACTAATAAAGGGTAACTTTATCAGTTCTTTTCTCAGTGTATATATAGGTCGATATCTTTTAAGACAGCTCTGCATGTCACCGTTTTTTCATTGAAAAAGCCAATTTATAGCACTGATATAGGTAGTTTCTGTAGTATTTAAAATAAATGGAATCATGGTTCTCTATATTATAACTTGTTTAATTTTTTTATAAATAAGTTTAACTTTAAATTGTATACATTTTTAGAAAACATATTAATTAATACATTATGCATGATTATTTAATAAATTTATAATATTTATCCACCACATATTACTGAAAATTATTAGCAATTATTATGAGTATATTATTTTATTATTATTAATATTAAGGTTTATATTTTTATTATAAATATTATTTGTAATGATCATATTTATTCTCTTTTCAATGATATTCCTCCTTCTCCAGTCACTTTCTTATTTTCACGACCTAGGACAACCAGAGACACATATCGAGAGTATTAAAAGTTTCTTCAGTCTATTCCATCATTTACACATCCACTTGGTAATTCTAGAGAGATGTAATAGTGATATTAAGGGTGATGTAGATAACATGCATCACATTGGTGAAAGCTTTTTTTGGGTTCGTAAGTGCACATTTTCGATTGATTAGATATAGAAATTATCAACAACTTTGTGGTAAGATATTTTTTAGTTTTTTAATTTTATGAGATATGAGTGATTGATATTTTGTGGAACCTTTTAATCCCTCATTTATCCTTAATCCTTTTATTATAAACCCATATACTTTAATTACTATAAATGTATCAATTGAATTTACTTTATTACCCCCCCTCTCAAAATAAGAGATATGATACATCCTCATTCTCCCCAATTGAAACCAACCCATTATATCCAATAATATGTGGTTTCTTATATTGTGAACCAATATTCCCATACATGTATATTACATATTTTTAGATGAATATCCCTTACATTACACTGACACATGCTTAAGGACCATATTAGTTTAGTGATTTTGGAAACATAGAATGCAGTCTTCTTAATTCATAAAATATATTCAATGTCTCCCATAATGATCTTATTCTTTAGTACTCCTACTTAAAAACAATTCTTCATAACCTAGGAAAATTAAATATAAAAAAGGGTGACCTCACATGATCATTAACTGTAAAAAATGGAGATACATAAGAATAAATTGAGAACAAGAGTATGAGAACATGAGCATTTCATTTAGAACCATACCATTCATATCAAAGTTCATAATATTGTGTGATGGGATAATGATTAAAAGTTCATAAGAAATGGTTCCTAAAGGAATAAATAAACATAATCCATGAGGGAATAACATCAGCATAATACATAGAATTGTGGCATATACATAATCATATGAAATAATATATCAATTCCACCCACCAATAAATTCATAAAATGTTAGGCTTGGGATATCCACTTGTGTACCCGCTTCAGGCTTGGATTAACCACCTATGTACCCTATTTTTTGGACTGGGGCTAACCACCCATGTACCCTCCTTTTTGGTATTGGATTATCCACCCATGTACCCTTTCAGATCATAGAACATTTATTATTACCCGACACATATGAGGGGGATATAGGACCGTCCACTCAAATAATGAAAATCATACACATGTGTGCCACAAGATCATAAAACATTAATAATATCATAACTAATGAAATGAAATTTGTTTCATAAATGTGTAATCATATCATAAATTATATAAATATTTAGGATTTATAATCATTTCATCATTCCATCAAAGTATAACCCATGAAAAAAGGAGTGGGTTTCATAAAAATTTTATAATGGTAAAACCCTAGGAATAGAAACAGGTTTCATAAACATCTTTTCATCATAAAACATTAGATAAATATTAAGAATGGTATCCATGGTTGATATCCCCAAAAAAATAATATGTTATATCAAGGATGACATCATAGATGAAGAATAATTTTTAACGATAAATCACATGGAACGTTTCTTGAAGAAAATAACTTTTATTTAGATAAAATTCTTTTAAACATAAAACCATTTGGAAATTATTTTCTTTTAAAATAATTTTTAAAAAATATAAATAAAACTTTAAAAATAATTTAAAAATTTTCTTGATGAAAATATTTTTTCCATTTTTAAAAACACTTTTAAAAATATAAAACATTTTCAAATCATTTTCATTTAAAATAATTTATTTAAAATCTAAAAATTGAGAAAGTAATAAGGAAATTTTTTTATTTTAAAGTATATTTGGGAACTTTTAGGGGAATCTTGAAATAATTGAGATATTATGAGATCGAAAAATACCGTTCATGCCATGCATTTTTAAAAATAAGATTCCTTTTACTTTTTTAGGAAAAGAAAAAACAGACAGTGTTTGGAAATATACATGAATATTATATTATTGTTTTTAAAATAGTGAAAAGGGTAAAAATGTATTTAATAAACCATTTAAAAATTTTTAAAAACATTTTTGGAAATAATTTTAAAAAATATGGTTTTAGAAGAAAATATATTTCTTACTAGAAAGAGTGAGAAACCCATATTCTCATGGAAACATTTTCTCAATTATTTTAAGTACCAATGATTGAAAAAATGGTACTATTAATATCATGAATAACTAGTGGATAATAAAATTCAATATTTTATTGAGATATGAAACATAATATTTTATCAGTGGAAACATAATCATAAATAGTCTTGATAATTTAAGAGATTCTAATATAATGACATTTCCAAATTAGTAAATTTGAATCATAAGACCCATGACGAAATAATATTAAATGAAACATAAAATACCATGTGGATAAATATATTCATGATATTAAATGTCAAAGGGGTTTTATATACACCTCGTAAAATAATATTGGTTCATGACATAACATAAGTCTACAAGAAGTCAAATTAAGGAAAAAATCCCTTATCAATTTAGTAATATTTTGAGTCATAATGCCCAGTAAATAATAACATAAATTGAAACATTAAATATAATTAAATTAATGTTATTCATGATATAAAATTTAAAATGGGAATTATATACACTGTATAAAATAAACGAGTGGTTAATTTTTATATGTCTTTCAGAAATAAAAGAGTGACTCGAAATCCCTTACTGATTTAGTAACTTATGAACCATAAACTCGACAAAAGGGAGATCCTAAAATAGATATTTAAATAAGAATAATATTAATTATTATAATAATAAAATTCATTCATGGTCATTATATACACCATATAAAATAATGACATGGTGAATATGGAATTTTTATCAAAAAAAATGTGAGATGAAAATTCATTACCTTATGTCTTGACTTACTTCAGGAAAATTTGAACCAACTATATTATAACTATAAATTTATTATAAATAAATTATATATCCATACTTATATATATCATAAAATTTATTTTTTAATTATTTTATTTTATTTCTGTTTTATTAAAAACTCTTTTAAAATCATGTTTGAGGTAATAACTACTTTATTTTTCATGTATGTTTTGATTTATTAATTTTTTTGGTCATATTACTTTTATCATGGTTACATAATATCTATAATAATTATAATGAAATAATTATCATATTTATACATAAATTAAACTTTTAATACAAATCATGGAAGCTAGTTTTGAGAAATGAAGTACATTACGATCATGGAGACGGTAGGTTGTACATACGCATGTGAAACATTTCCATTTTTTAATGATTATTATGGAAATGAGCTAAATAATATATTATATTTAAATAATAACCCCAATATCATAAATAATATATTAGTTTTTTAAATATACATATACATATCATCCATTTGGTGTGGCGATGGAAAGAGAGTCATATCGCTTCTTGGAGGTGGTAGTCCAAACATAAACGAATGACGTTGTCACCTTTCATTGAGTGAAAAGGTAATAAAGGAAATGATATATTATTTTTTAATAATGATAAATGTTTAATTAATATAATAATTATTTCATTTATATCACATATATTTATCCTTATTATCCTTCGTTTAAATCGTTAGTGAAAAACAAATAACATCACTTCGCGAGGCAGTAGTCTGCTATACAAACAAGATACATTATTGTATCCCCTATGGAATGTAATGTAAAAAAATATATATATGATAAATGATTCTTTAGTAATAATAATTTTACAAATATCATATATATACTTTATATCCATCATCACACCCAACTGTGAGAGTTGGTAATAGAAAAATGAATGACATCGATTCGCGAGGTAGTAATCCTCCATACACATGAATGAAGATTTTGTAACCCATTTTATGTAAGAGGAGATGGTTTTTAGTCATTAAATTAAACAAAATATCATTATATGTAATATACTTATGTTATTATATCATAATTTTTATAATAATAATTAAATTAGGTGGAGGAATAAATTAAACAAAAAGTCTCCTTGATGAACGTTACCAATTCATTAGGTATCCACTTTAATTTTTCACCAAAATCCTTACTAGGATGGATTTCCATCCGAAACAAGTCTTCTAGGATGGGAGGATGGAATTTGGGAAGTTATTTGGTTATATAATTTCTGAAACAAAATGGTTTGAATGTGTGTATAAGAGAGGATAGGGTGTGGCCTTTTGATAAGTGAGGTGAGTGGAACACATGTAATATTTTGAATAGAAAAAGTGTAACCACGTTTTTCACATGTAAAAGGGTCAAAAAATGGAAAAAAGTATATCATTTGATAGGATAAGGTAAAAATGTTTCTATAAAATATACTTTTTACATGTTTTTAGGTCATTTTAGCCCTGGCCTATTTGGTTTAATCTCTCGGTAAAAACATTTTTACCTTAATCACAGTAATTAATTTTTAATATTTTCACATTCATTTTAGAGAAAAATTAAGGTGAAATTATTAGATAATATAAATTATTATTTTAAAAACATGGAATCAATTTTTCCAAATTACATTCACATAAGTGTAAAATTTTAATTTAAAAATAATCTCATAGATGGGATGAGAAAGTAAGTTTTTTAAAGAGAAAATGTCCAAGAGTTTACAAACATTTTATATCAAAATTTAAAATGAAATGTATTATAATGACCTAAATTGGATTAATGGATGCATAATTGAACTTATTTTAATTTAAAAACAATTTAAAATATAATTTATCTTTATTAATAAATTAAGTAAAATTGAAGTTTTAAAATTAAAATTCGAGATTAGTCACTATTCATCACAATAATGAAACTTTTTAGAAAAATCCCCAAAATTCACCCTAATAAATATTTAATATTATTGTTTCTAAAATTAAATTTATTTTATCAAATTAATTTTCTTAAATTGTGAAAAATATTTTTATTAATGTTCACAAATAAACAAAAAAACCTTTTTTGAGAAAATAATATTTTTGAAACATATAATGACTTTAAAAAAATTAATTACTTGTTATTAATATGTTTTATTTATATAAAAATTTTATAATTAATATTTTAAAATTAATTATTAATATTCATATCTCTAATTTCAATAGAAATGATATAATAGCTATATTTAAATAACTATACTATATCATGGTTTTGTTAAAACTATGTGTCTTGTGTAACATAAGCTAACCGATTATTATGTGTAGCGCAAGATTAACATGGTGTTGTGTGTAACACAAGGCAAACTCAATGTTTTAGGTAACACAAGATAAACTTGGTGTTTCTAATAACATAAGACAAACTCAGTGATGCGTGTAATGCTTGCTAAACTCTATATTACGTGTAATAAAAAATATATAAAAGGTTAAATTTAGTTGAATAAAAAAAATAAAAATATCTATGGGTGTTACATTATATCCCCCTCAATATGAATTTTTCTCATAAAATTCATCTCTTTGGTTCAAAAAACCGAGGATGCTTTTACATCATTACATCCCCAGGTTCCCACATAGCTTCATCAATATTATGGTTTCACCAAAAAATGCTGACCATATAAGTGGTTATATTTTATAAAACCTTCTCTATTAGATTCAAAATATCTACTATTTATTCCTCATAATGAATACCATCATCTAGTGGTGAGAACTATGAGTTTAGAACATGTGATGGATCATGTATGTACTTCCACATGAGTGATACATGAGATCCATAATAACCAGAGAGAGGTTAGGTGGAAGTGCCAAATGATAAGATATTATCATGATAAGATCAAGTATTTTAATGGTATCTATATATCTAGGGATTAGTTTTCCATTATTTATTCGATAGAGAACTTTTTAAAAAGAACTTCTTACCAACTTTAAATTCTATATCATCATGAAAATTATAAGCTTAATATTTCAATAAACTTTGTATCATCCTTACATGTTTTTGAATGGATCAAACATTCTTTTTCATATCATCAACTATATTAGGTCCCGAAAAATTTATTTCAGCAACTTCATTCCACTATATATAAATGGATTTATAAGGATCCAACTAAATGATTGAGTTAAATATGCTGTTTTAATGAAACTCAAATAGAGGAAGTTGTTTCTCTCAACAACCATTTAAATATATCGAACTAGATATTAGAATATCATATGGGGTTTGAATTGTTCTTATGATGTTGAAAATAAACTCTACATCAAGAGATTTCTGAATAATTTTCCCAAACATAGATGTAGACTTTAGATCTTAATCATATACAATGTAATGTAGTACTTAAAAAAACCACAATTTCTTAATGTATATCCTATAAAACATATCCCAACAGAAATATTCTATGATTTAAATGAATAGTGATGAATTTATATGATAATATACTAAAACCCATGTAGCATTATTTCATTTAGATGTTTTGTGGGGTCAGATGAAAAAACTCAGGGTGATGTCTTCCCATTTCCTATCGGGTATAGATAACGATCATTACAACATTTTATGGATTTTCCTATTTTCTTTACCTTTATGACTTAATAATATTGATATGAATACTCAAAAATATTTCTATTTATGTTTTCCCAAAAGAATTAATCTTTCATATAGGAAAGTGGTATGTGATATACACTTTTCTCCCTTCAAATGTGGGTTCAAGAACAGTGGCCTTTCTAGATGCAACAAGTTGTCTCCCCACTAGCAGTTTATACTTTTCCCAAAACCCTATTAATAAAAGAATTATGAAATTGTAATTACCCATAATTATCTTAACATTAAAGATGATATAAACCCTAAATTTTACCAAAAAGTTTAATCATATTTCCATAAAAATTCATTCCTCATCAAGAAAAAATTGTTGTATTTTTACAAATGTATCCTAAAATGCTGTTAATCTTGATAAAATATCATCACATAAAACCTTATTATGGGTGTCTAATATTTTAAACATATGATCAAACATAAACTTATAAACCCTATAATTAAATCTATAACACTTAAGTTGGTCTTACATGGTGACATATATACTTCTAAAATTAAAAAAATGATTTTTATAACCCAAATACCATTAGAAGAACACTTCTAAAATATAATACTTTAATCCCAATACATAAATACTTAAGTCCTCTCCATCAATGATTGACGTAAAATAGTTCATTCCTCAGTCTATAATTTAATTCAAATTTCAGGGCATTATGTTGGAAAATTCCCATGTTCCCCACACATAATACATTGAACACATTGAAAATTTGTTACTCTATGACCTTATTTTACACATAGACAACATCTTCCCATCCATTTATGATATTATTCTAGGTCTCTTATTCCCACCTTATTAATATATTGGAAGATGAATCTTCTTTTCTTTGTGTTCATTACCACATGAACTTTCATAAAAGTTGATATTCCTATAGTTTTATGACTTAGTAATCTCACATTTGTCCATGTTGTTAGTCATATATCATGATTGTTGGTTTGGAATAATAACAACATCCTTATATCTAGTCATCAACTAATTTTGTTGCTCATAGTCACCAAATTTTCCATCAGATTAAATGCTAACATGATTGCTTCTGGTTTCATCCATTGAATTAGAATTAAAAGAATCCCATGATAAACATTAATCATATTAGAAAACCACATGATCATAAGAAATCACTTATAAGATGTCTAAATCATGGAATGTTCTTTTTAATCTATAAAACCGTAGGCTTATCCTAGATCATTAATAATCATAATATATTTAAATCCCTTATGATGGATGGTAATGAGTTTTGAAATTTCCAAATCATATCCCCTTAGTGTTTCAAACCTGGTGTGAAGCAAAGCCCATTATCATGCACCAGGTGATGATTGATTCTAGTTTAATGCACCCTTTTTGGATTTGTTACCCCTAGGTACCTCTATTTTATATCCACATCCAATTTTAGTCTCTAAACAAGGATGTAATTTCATGGAAACCACTCAGTATATCCTTTACTAAATTTCTAGTAAATTTTATAATACATTGACTCATCCTTAGACTTATCCTTAGAGACATCCCTATACATTTCCTTAGAAATATCCCTAGGTTCTCACTAAAGTTTTATAATACTAGATTCCGAAAGTTTACTAAACATTTCTTCTAATTCCAACAATAGAAACCCAAACTTATCATACATGGATTTTTCATCTTTTTAGGTGAGTATTCATTAGATTACACAATCATATTCTGGATGACCTTAATAGTTTAATCCCTTTGGAAAATTAGAATGCAATATTATTAATTCATGAAAGATCTCCAATTTCTCCCATAAATATATTACTCATTAGTAATCCTACTTAAAATCCTTTCTTCATAACCTGGGGAAATGAAACATAAAAAAGGGTGATCTCTAATGATAATTATGGGTAAATAAGGGAGATACATAAGCATAACTTGCGAATATGTGCATGAGAACATGAGAATAAAATTTTAAAACCATACACTTCATATAAAAAATCATAATACTGAGTCATGGAATAAATATTTTCAGTTTATAAGTCATGAATCATAGGGGAATCAAAGAACATGATCTATGAGAGCATAACATTAGAAAAAGATATGGAATTATTCAATATATATCACCATAGAAAATATTACATCAAGGATACCCACCAAGAAATTCAGGAAAAGTTAGGATTGGGATGAACACCCATGTACAGTAATTTTTAGGCCTAGGATAACCACCCATGTATCCTTATTTTCAGGATTTGTTTGGACACCTTTATACCCTCATAACTCATTAAACATTTATCATTACCCAATACATTGGAGGGAAATATAGGTATCACCTATCACATAATGAAAATCATACATATGTGTGCCATAAGATATTAAAACATTCATCATATCATAACTAATGAAATGAAATGTTTAAAATCTAGGTCCTAGCACATGAGCCTCAGACCAGTTGGTGAGGACACTTTAAGTGCATCCAAGAGACCTAGGATCAAATCCAGGTGGGGGATAATTTCTGGGTACTGTATCACCAATGTAGCAGGTACTGTAGCAAGTACTATAGTGGGAACTGTAGCAGGCACTATTTGGTACAGTAGCAGCTAGGAATATGCCCCCCATTTGGGCCTTCGGGCCACCAATTTAGTCCATGAGTCCTTTAAGGTCTTCAAGCCACCCAAGACTTCGGGTCAGTAAGGCATTCAGGCCACCTCAAGGCCTTTAGGACACCTTAAAGTGCAGATGCAAACCAGACAACCAACAAGGAACAAGCCTTAAAAGGAGGAGGAGCAATGAGCTTTCACCATAGAAGAAGCTAAACAGATTATGAGAATGAGAGGGTATGGAACCTGCCATCGAGACAAGCCTATGCATGCATGGGAAAGCCTGGCTGAACAGCCATGCAAAGGTGAAGAGCTGATTTCACGATGAAGATACTGGGGAGGAGTAGTTCTAAGTAGTTAGTCTGGGTTGTATGTAATGTTTGAAGCCTACGGGAAATGAATTACTCTAAAGGCCTATGATCCATGTAATTCTTATGCCTACGGGCCTTGTAAGGGTTCCACCTCACCCATTGAAAGGTGGATTATCAAAAAAATCAATAAAAAATGAAGGCCTTTGGTCCATTGGAGGAGGAGGTAAAATCTAGGGCCTAGATACCACTAAAGGTGCCCCAATCTTGGTGGGTCACATGGCCTCAAGTATCTCTCTAAATGAAAAAGGCTTCCAATTAGTAGTGAGGGACTTGGTGTGTTAGTGGGGAGACTATTACCTCATCACTATAGTGTAACAAATTGGAATATCAATAAAATTAATGTCATGTAATCATATTTAACATGTAGATAACTTATAGAAAACAAGATATTAATATATAAAAAATCTAGAAGTATCTCATATATAATTACGATACATGTTATGTGTATAATAAAGTATAAAAAACCGGTCCATAATAGTATAAGGCCATATATGTATCAAAAAATAGAAAAATTACCAAAAAGGTTTTATATCTGAATAGCATCCTGAGCCTCAGTCCGATATCGTGTTCTCCTACTCCTAATCATGGCAAAAAATCAAGCATAAAACTGTGGGTGCATGCTTCGATCTATACCTACATACAAATAGTTTTTTCGGTTACCCAATGATGTCCTAAATATGGTGTGAGATACAATCCCAGTAGGCAACCACCCAATCTTCTGTAACAATTCTAGGATGTGCAATGTCACAAGATAAGTAGTGTTCAAGAAAGTCATGTAATAAATAAATAAATGTTAATGTTCCCATGGAATTTCTACTACTAAACAAGTGATACTATATATCCTCAATAGGTTCCCTACAAACAAGTTTCATGATCCTAACAAGGTATCCACAAATGAATAAAAATAACTAACATGGACTCACCATAAATAGATATATAGATATCAACCATGACCTTTCCATATAACTAGAAGAGTCATAACAACCATGGAAGATCCGTATAACCACATATATCACAAATCATCATGGTTGTTCCATATAATCAAAGTTCCAGTACACGAAGGGACGGATCCAAGGAGTAGAAGACCAATGCATCCCAGTTGTGTCAGAGGTGCATCAGGATTAGAACTCAATTAGGGACTGGTTGGATTCCTAAGAGAATTTCATTCGAACATGTCCTAAGTGAGTCCAATAATGCCAGATCCAAGGGGTATCAAGGGACATAGAATCCCATGGAATCAAGACCCATGGAGAAAACTCAATCCAAGGTATCCTTTACGGTGTCATGATCCAAGGAGTAACATCCACGACCCATAAAGAACCATTCATCATTCATATTATTTATCCATTATACTATATGAGTTTAACCACACATATGACCATTCACATCAAAATAAATTCATTGAGTACATATACTGATTTTATCATTTACAAGAATGGAAATCTAACAATGAGTATACCCTCTCATTCAAACAAAAAAATAATTAAAAATATCCCATGAGTTTACCCACTCAATTTTACATTTTCTAAATAAACCATTAATCAATTCAAGTTCAATAAAAACCATTTAATTAAGAATAACATGAAATGGTATGAAAATTATCTTTTAATAAGACATTTAATTCATTTAATTTATATATGGGATCCCCCTTACTAGTAATGATCAATAACATGCACCTTGGGTGGTTTAACAAAGGGAAAATACAAGTTGAATACATAAAACGCCCCATGGGTGGCCTTTGGTTTGGGAAAAAACCTCCAGTAAGTCTTATTTAATATAAACGGAATCCTTAATAGGTTTTAATTCAATTAATTCAATTTAGTTCTGGGGTCACTCCAAAAAGACCTGCAGGTGGCACAATGAAAAATAGGTATATAAAGAAACAAATCCAATGGTAAAAGTATATACCACCTACCATAGATTGATAGTAGTGTGATAATCTAGTATCAACTCCTGATTCAACTCAATTTGGGTGAAAAAATAAGAATGGATGAAGAACCTGAAATGAGAGAAAATTAGCTTGCACCTAAATATAATCATTGATAAAAATAATAATGTTGAATTACTACAAAAAAAATAAATAAACTACTCACTGATGTGGATCCAATGGGATATTCCACACTTTATTATGAGATTATATAGAGGATTTATATCAAATTTGAGAATATTCACCAATGGGAGATCTCCAAATGAGAGTTTGTTGTGAGGGAGATAAAAAGTGTGAAAATTTGGTTTAAATATATATTTGTTAATTTAATTTAAAATTATTTAATCATTAAAATTAAATAGTTTACAAGGTTTAGGCACACGATTTGATAAAAATATCCACCAAATGTGCATGGTCAACAATAAGAGAAGGGAACACTTTCAATTTTCATGCATTGTTTGACTAACCATGTGGAAACTATGAAAAAACACACTCTCAAGATTTTAGAGGTTGTCACATGGTCATGTGACCCAAATCGCACATTTTGGTCTCACCATGTGGCCTTCCGCTACTATCTTCCCCCAACTCACATGGTCTATTAAACCATGTGGCTTTCCCCACACAGTTTAAACTAACTATGTGCTAGGACATTTTAAACCTAAAATAAGGGTTTTGGGCTTTAAATAATCCTCTAACTCCCCTCAAAACACCCAAGAATAAATTTCGTACACACATTTGGACATATTTAAACATTTAAACTAAAATAAAAGGATTCGTACCTCATACAAAAACTATGGTTCTTACAATCTTCCCCCATAAAAAAATACGTCATCGAATTTCGCTCTCAAGAATGTTAAAGATTCATTTGAGAACAACTCTGTCCAATGAGAACATACATCGGCCTCTCGCTCACAAGTATAATCATGTACATAGTCGTGCTTCCATAGAAATCATACTAGGAGAACTGACCTAACTTAGAGAACCTCTATTCTCCTATAAATGTTTCAAATTAGATGCTACTCAAAAAAAAGAATCAACCTATAACTCGACCTCTTCAGTCTAAAAAGCATGAGATGGGTCTGATTTATAGTATCACAACTAAAATACATGGAATTAGTCCTGCATGGATTGGTATCTTTGAGGTAAATGCAACTGAAAAGCTACCATCCCACCTCTCTCCATAATCTGAAATGTCTAGACATACCACGGTGAATTTTTACCCTATATATTGATCATCATATGTAAAAATATTGGTAAAAAACATAATAGAACCTAATCCATGACCTCAAAACTCTATAGGTTGTCTACTACGATCGATGTAAGATTTATAAAAAGACTACGTAGTAGTTATCTACTTTTGAAAAAATTGTACCTGCTATGTGGTCTCCTAAATAATATGGGGCCTAGGAATTGTTTTTGCCTCTACCACTAACCAACACATGGGTGATCAACATGGCATACTGTAAAAAGATACATTAGGTACCCTATGTGTCATCACCTGATAGCTATTATTGTAGGAAAACTCAACTAGGGGAATGTGATTCTATGAAGAGACCCTAAAATCTAGGATACATGCTCTCAATATTTCCTCATGAAGTTGTATAGTACACTCTAACTAGCCCTCAGTCTGAGGGTGGTATATTGTTCTCAGAAGAACCTATGTATCTAGTTCCCTCTAAAAACACTTCCAGAAACAAGACATAAAGCAGGTGTCCCTATCTATCATGATAGTGCACGAGATCCCATGAAGTCTTATTATCTCACAGATATAAAACCTTCCAATATTATCCAAACTAAAGGTTTCCTTGATTGAAAGGAAATGTAAAACCTTCATGATACTATAAACAAAAACCCACACAAAATAATTCCCTTGAGGCAACCTTCGTTAACCATTCTCAAAATCCATTGCGACATCATCTAATTTCCACCCAGGAATAGTTAACTAATTTAAAATTATAGCTGGTCACTGATGTTCTGAATTTAACTATTTACAGGTGGAACTACTTGTAAAAAAATCATCTACCTCTCTTTTCATACCTGGTCACCAGTACTGGTGAGGCCAACTATATATGAGGTCATATTAGGGACCTCACCATAAAGGAACAATCGAATCCTGGTTGAATAAACTGAAACTGGTTGTGCAAGATTTCCAGGAAGACACTTTCAACCCTTAAACCAAACCCGCCTTAACTCAATTATGTGTTTTAAACAGGTTCTTTTTTGATCATACACATGAACTAGAGCATAAAAAATTGAAGACACTCTGAATGAATTTTTTCGAAAACACTCAACTTAGAGGACCGATGTATTACATGCTGAACTACAACATCTTCTCCCAAGGCACCACACGTTCACAAAAAGCACATTCACCAATGTCCACACCCATATTTTAGTGGTTCTCCTTGGTCAAACCACCATGAGATAATTCAAACTATCATTACACAACATGAGTAATGGGTGTATTCCAATTACATCCCATCAGAATCATTAACCTTTTAAACATTACCTATGATCCTAACCACAAGTCTAGGGAAACCTCAAATTTGTTTAAATGAATTCCAAATAACTAACCCAAGTAATTTTACACTCTAAGACTACAAGTGAGTTATTATAAAAGGCCATAAAATCCAAAACAGAACATATACCGAGCCTAGAGTAGTATCCTCCTGGCGGTGACATCCGAAGAAAATAGTTGATGTCCAATATTTTGTCCAAGGAATTCCTACATTGGAACCCATGTGTTACTATAGACTAAATAAGCCTATTTATACAACTACATTTCCAACACATAACTCCAATTGATACCTCTTTTTATGCCCCAAACCTCTTAAACATTAGCACAACGTAATAATGATGCTCACTTAGTGCATAAAAGAAAACATCATGATAGGGGACATGTTCCTATATCAAATAAGTTTACACTAAGTGAATTTTAATGGTTTCCAATTGACCAAGAGAATAAAAAAAAGTCAAACCACTACTGGTCGACTTCTTAAATGAAGATTGGCTTCACCTGCCAATGCATTTCCATTAACCAAACCATGATGTCTGCACCAGCTGAGGAATATTGTGATTGTTAAATATTTAACACTAAATCTTATCTTAGAGCAATGGTTTTTTTCAAAGGTTTCATATGCATCTAACCACAAACATAGTCATGATTCCAAGAATTCTCTAAAACTCACACCAGAATAGATGCAATGCTCCCAACCTCAGGAGTATCCTAGTCGCAGAAAGAAGAGATACACAAGTTTCTCATAAGTGCACTAGGTAATATTCACCTCTGATGCACATGTGACGCTCCTATGATCCATGATCATATTTATCATAATATTAGAGAATAAATCCAAAAACCAACCCGATCGAATGTCAAAATACCCAATCCGCTTGAATGTTATCCCAAGTATTGTAATGAATTTGATTCCTATAATTCTCCAGTCACTCTACCCCCTATATGAACCTATAATGTACTCAACGGAATATGGTTCAATGTTTCAACTGAACTCAATCGGCTCATTAAAATAGTTACCAGCTCTAAGGGTACTGTGTATATCAACACATACTAACCCGAGGTAACAGGAGTAAAATGACACAACCTTGACACTATAAATAGGATTCCCACCCAATGAATTCAAGGATCAGGTAGTTTGTACAAGATATTTAACCTAGATTATTATTTCCTTATATGAACATTAACCTAGATAATGAAACACCAAGTCATCTAGCAATGAGGGTGAAAAAATGTTCATAAGACCTACTTAGCAGCTGACCATGACCGAGACATGTCTAACTTGCTCAAACTAAGAATTACAAAATGCTCATGACCAAAACAAGTGTAAATGAAACAAAAAACATCCATATGAACAAGAGAATAATTTATAAGTTAATATTCCTACATGGGAGAACGACACCTAAACGAAACCATGTAGAAGAAAACTCATGGAATTTAGTAATTTGTTAAGTTTTAAGGGTTCTACCTACCATGAGATATCCCATAATAAGAGAATAAGCATGAAACCCTAACTCTAGGTAATAAAAAATAGAAATTCACTAGGATTTACACCCATAATTTAATCCATTTATTAAAAGGAAGAAGCCTACATTAAACTATCACATTTTTTTTCTAAGTAAACTAAAAGAAAATGTTTAACATACCTTTACATGAGGGTTTTTAATGAAGGACGCCACTTTAGGATCCATTTTTAAAGTAATTACTTTGATTCACCTTTAATATTTAACATATAAAATATCTTAAATATAACATCAAGCACTAAATATAAAATAAAACCACTTGGTAACAAATTTAACAAATTTATCAAGGAAAAAACAAGTAAGTCTTATCATACTTCCTTTTTAAATAATTAACCACTTGTTGACTTTTAGTCATAATTAGGATTTTTTAAAAAAAAAATACTTTAAAATTATTTAAGATAAGATGAGCAATGAGGGTCCCATTAAACAAACCTAGGTTCATTAGAATGAAATCCAATAGTAGTTGTTTAATCATCAAGATCATATACACCCATAAAGGGTAATCAAAAAAGAAACTGGCCCAAACTGATCTACATGGGATAGTTGTGATTTTTTGAATCCAATAACTTGCCTCATTTAGAGATCATTATCAAAATTCACTGATGAAATGTGTTGGTTAAGTCAAAAAACTCCTAAACCAGGTCATACCACAAAACCTTCTCTTAATCTAAGACTGTAAATGAAAATAGTCAAAAAATTCACTCAACACACTTCCTCTTGTCCACCCAAAAGCTGGGTCTAGGTCATGTCTCTATTTGAAAGTTCACTTTTCAATTTCAGTTTCATTTAATATTAATTTGCTTTATATCAAAATTTAATTCAAAAATTTATCCAAGTGGTTCACCAAATTCCGATCTATGATGGCCCATACACCTCATGAATCAATGTGTGGCACCCATATAATTCACATTAATTTTAATTCATACTCATTTCACATTTATATCACATTTAATTTAAATAATTTAATAGAAAAGTGTTTCTTATTATAGTACATAAGGTGCCATAATTGTTATGAATTTAAATAAGGCGTCACCTGTAACACCCTGAGATTTTATGAAAAATATTCTTTTTAATTTCATTAATGTCTTGTGTTGTACGCTACCCCAAAAGGAGCTTGCACAACACACATCCTTGACTTGCCTTGCATTACATGAAATCGTGACCTTCCTCGATAGCATGTGTAGTACACAATAATGAGTTTCACTAAACAATAATATGCTATTAAAATATTATTAAATCTAGCCGTTATGAATAGTAATGACAGCTTTTTGAAATTTTGTAAATTTTATTTTTAAAAATGGACTTCATTTTTGGATTCGTAATATCAAAACTAGCTTAGGGTGAAATTTTGGTACTTTTCGGATAACTTTCATTTTCTGATGAATAGTGAAAATTACTAAATTTTAATTAAAAACAACTTTTTTCGAAATAATTAATAGGGATAAATTATTAATTTTAGTGGTTTTAAAGTATATTTAGAATATATTTTTATAATTTAATGTAATGTTGGTCATTGGATGTAATTTCACATTTAAACCAGACATAAACAAGTGTCAATCTTTTGATAGTTATTATCTCTTTAGAACACGCTATTTGTTTTGACGACGGGAATTAATTTTTAAATTAATTAATGCAACTGATATGTTTTGAATTTGGTAAAATAGACATCATTTTTGAGTTCATAATATCAAATATAGCTTAGGCCTAATTTTTGGTATTTTTCTGAAAACTTTCAATTTTTGATGAATAGTGAAACCATTAAGTGGTAGTTAAAAAAACTGAATTTTTCATAAAACTTAATTTTACCGCTTCTGTGGGTGGAATCTCAAAAATCCGAGAGACACGGTTGATGTCAGTAAGTAAAATGAGGTTCAATGAGATGAAAATAATTTTTTGGTGAATAGTAACTTTTTACTTTTATTTACCACTGTTAAAAGTAAACAGGGTAATTAAGGGTAAAAATGATGTTATTATTACCCTAAAACATGTCCAAATTCTATTGAATAAGTGTAATTCTACCAAAAACAACGTTAGGAATAAAATATGACCATTTAGGCCCACTTGGATTAGATTAGGACATTTATTATTAATTTATTTAAAGAAGGGTTAAAATAGTTAAACTCAAAGTTTAATAATTAAATCATTTTTAATACAGGGTTATACATAAGATAAATTAGACTATAAATATTAATTAGAAAGCTAAAAATATTTCCTACATAATTATATTTTATTTGTAATTTTTAGACGTTATATAATTTAATTTATTTATGACACAAATATGGTGCACTAATTATCTTATTAATGAAATATTTACATTATTGATGTTATAAATACCCAAATAAATATAATTTGAGACTTTTTATGAATTAAACTAATTTTATAGGTTAATATGACATGTTATTATTGATTTAATTAACTTTTTTAGAACTAATCATTCTGTTATGATTTTCAAAAAAATCAATTACTAAATAGTGTCAAAATTGACATAAAATAGTTTTTAAAACAAATATTATATTATTAATTGTCATTTTATTCCTAAAAATCTAATGTTTGGCCAAATGACTTATATAAGGTTATATATATTAATAATAAACAACTTGGGGTTCGTTTGTCTTGTTATAGTAAGTTTATTAACCTTATAGTGTAAGAACACAAAAAGACACGGTAAAAATAAAATTATCTATATTAAAGTTAAATATAAATGATAAGGTTAAAATAGGAACCTAAACTTGTCTAAACTATATTTTATGAGACTATTTAGACTCATCCCCACCTTATCTTCTAAATAAATCAATTTGGAGCTATTTAAAACCGAACTTGGCTTTATAATAAAATAATATATTTAGTTTTTCTAAAAGAGCCTCTCTCCTCCCTTATAAAAGGGCACCTCCTCCCTCTCTTCCTCACACCACTTTGAGCCTTCATGCTTGGAAAACACCTGCCATATTATCTTATCCACTTCCATATCTACATCCTAGAGGTTCTGGTCTTCCTTAAAGACCAATTTTAGTGCCCTAAAAGGAGATCTCAAAGAGGCGCTTCAAAGAAGAGGTAATGTCTGTTACCAATTATTTCAACTTTATTTCTTCTTCCACTTCTTCTTCTTAGGTTGTTTCATTATGAAGTAATAACATCAGTATCACTCATATAATTATATGTTATTATAAGTATGAAACAACCCTATTTCA
Source organism: Viscum album (assembly GCA_963277665.1). Taxonomy (NCBI): domain Eukaryota; kingdom Viridiplantae; phylum Streptophyta; class Magnoliopsida; order Santalales; family Viscaceae; genus Viscum; species Viscum album. Next base: position 860,275,421 of record OY728146.1, read on the forward strand.
CCATCTATCCATCCTACGGAAAACGAAATCACCGCGCGTGCGTACATACAGAATACCATCTCCACGCTGTGGTGTGATATATTTTCCACCACCACCTTACTTGGATGGGTATAATGGTGTACATAATAACTATATATAATTATTGTAATGTGATATTGATTCTGAAATAGTATACATACACTCCAATACAATTGCAAAATCATGAGAACGATATCATCGCTCATGCGTATGTACGGACTGCCGTCTCCACGACGCGATGAGATTCATTCTCCACATTAACCATTCATGAATGATTATAAAGTATATATAATAAGTAATCATGAAATATATGACATAATAATGATACTATATTTATGTGTGTATATATATATGTTATCTACCTAATTCCATTCAACTCAATAAGGAAATGAAAACAACGTTCATGCGTACGTACGACCTACCGTCTCCATGAACGGTGTATTTCTTTCCATTTACTGATCTATTATATATATGTATATTCTGAATATATATTATATATAAATCATGTTTTATATTCTGGAATTAATTAATCATGATCTAAGTAATCATATGAATAATTACAAGTCAAAACACGGACGACAAATGAAACGATTTTACCCAAAACGCTCTTTAACATGGAATTTACCAAAGAACGGGTAAAATAAAGTCATAAGTGAACCATATATGATATCATAACAATGAGTATGATTCTGGAATAAGTCAATAACATTATTTAAATCATTATACAGGAGGTTCAGACACTTACGAAGCAAATCAGCCCTAAGGTAATGGAAATATCACAATCTCATTTTTATCCGAGATTGTTTATACTTTGAAATTTACTGGGGTGTATTTTATCATCCACATCCATGTTTCCTCAATATGTAATATTATTTCCATCCACCTAAAATTGTTTAAATACAATTTTACCCTTCAGTGAGTTTTTAGTAAAAGATATGAAAGGAATCTTTTGTCGTTTTTCGTACGAGGTACTTTTTTACTTTTACAACAAAAGTACGTGAAGAATGTTTTTTTAACTTATACGACGTGAATGGATTTTTAAAACATTATTTCCAAGAGGGTTCCTTTACAAGTTTTCAAGTTTATTTTTAATCAACTTCTTTTAGTTTAAAATTTTATGACATTTTATGAAAGGAAAAATATTTTTGAAGTAGAAAGGATATTTTCCTCAAGAATGGAGTTCAAGTGTTTTATCAAAATTATTTTCCATATAAGATAATAAAGGGTTCTGTTTCTATACCTATTATTACATAGATTTTATTATGTTGTGATGGAATTATTTTTATGAATTCCTTTATCTTATATGAATTGTTTTATGATGTCACAATGTTTAAGATTCCCATTTTTATTACATGGGTTATGCTATGATGTATGGTTTATGATTTTGTGGCACACATAAGAATGGTATCATTATGAGATGGGTGGGACCTATATCTCCCTCCAATGCATTGGGTAAAGATTTTATATCTCATGAGATAGACATGGCTGGAACGGCAGGTTAAACCGGTTCAGTGAAACAGGACTGAAATGAGGAATGAACTCGGTTCAAGAATGGACTTTATCCACTAAGATAGTCTTGGCAATGAATCTTGACTAATAAGAAATGATTCTCTATGATTATGTGTGTATGACAAAAAGCTTCATCTTTTAAGTTATTATTATTGTGTTTACATTTCACTACGATTTATCCCATGTTATGATATTATGATCTCTTTTGCAGGTTAATATTTACAAAATGTTATGTTCTTATGAATATGATTTGATTGATATTTCTTTTGTTTACCCTTACTGAGCATTTGAGCTCAACATTTTATGTTTTATTTTCCCCAGGATATAAAGAAAGGTTTTAGGTAAAAAAAGGGAAGACCTTTATGGGAGATGTTGAAGATCTTTCACCCCGATTAGAAGATTATATTCCGAGTTTCCAAAGACACTAAACTATTACGGTCCTTGTCTGAGTGTTTTTGTTATGTACTAAGTATTCCTCAAAAGTAATGTAATGTCCATTTACATTAAGCTTTGGGTCTCTACATCACCTCTCAATCCACTGCATAAAGATCCATCATAATAGCAGGTATAACTATCACAACACCTATCACAACAGTATGAAACAAGTAATTCATACTATATGAATAAACATAATGCATGGAATGTAATTTTTATAAAGTGCCTAAAATGATTCATAGAATGTAATACCCTCATCTAATTAGGTCGAAAAATAAAGAGAAAGCATACTCATATCAATAATAACTACATAATTCCAATGTGTCACCCAAAAATGAAATCAAATCAATTGTAATAGTCAAAATCTACAAAACAACAATTTCATTTGAGGAAATTTGGCTTTTTCTCATTTGTAGGTCAGATACGCCCTGGAACAACTCATTACCAAACTCGAATACCTTTCTATCCCTTTTAATTTTTTTAAATATTAATGAAAACTATAAAATAAGTCTTTGATACCACTTTGAAACGTCCTACCCCTGGATTCCACTAATGCTTCCCCAATCCTAGTGGTTTACATGGACTTAAGTGCATCTACCCAAACCCAAGAGGCAGAAAAATAATAGTGAGGGACTATGTGTGTTAGTGTGTAGACTATACCCACATCACCAGAGTGTAGCATAGAGGAATATCAATAACATACAATTAGAGGAATCATATATTACTATCATAAAACTAATAGATAAACAAGACATTAAAATATTAAAAATCCTGTAGTGTCACATATATAACGATAATACATGTTATATGTCTAAGAAAGTATCAAAAATAGGTCCATAATAGTACCAGACAATACATGTATCCCAAAATACCAAAAATACCAAAAATGTGATATCTCTGAATTGCATTGAGAGCCTCAACCTGATCCCATTTTCCTATGATCCTAAGTCTAGCACAAAATCAAGCATCAAACTATGGGAAATTTCCCCAATATCTACCTACATCAAATAATATATTTGGGTACCCAAAATGGCCTGAACAAGGTGTGAGATACAACACCAATAGTAAACCACCCAATTGTCTTTAAAAATTTCAGGTCGTGCAATGTCATAAACTAAGAAGAGTGCAAGAAAAGAAGGTAAGAAGTAAAAAATTGAAATGTTCCCATGACATGTCTACTAAAAAACAAGTGATATTTTATATCCTCAAGAGACTCCCTACAAACAGGTTTCATAAATCTAACAAGGAATCTATAATAGAATCTAAAATAACCAACATTGTCCCACTGTACATCCATACATATCATGTCAACCATGACCTCTCCATATAACCAGAAGAGTCAGAACAACCATTTACAAGTTTTACAACCAATTATATCACAAATCACCATGACCATGTTGTATAATCAATGTTTCAAACCCAAATGGGATGAATCAAATGGGTAGAAGACTATGGAACCCTCGTCGAGTCCCAGAAGCATCTCTAAAGAAACTCTGTTAGGCCCAAGTTGGAATCCTAGGAGAATGTCATCCGAACATGTCCTATGAGACTCTAAGAAAGCTATATTTAAGGGGTAGTAAGGCCAAAGGAATCCCGAAAAATCAATACCCAAGGATTATAATCAATCCAAGTCATCTACTACCACATCAAGATCCAAGGACTAACATCCAAGTAATCTAAAGAATCATTCACCATTCATACCATTTATCATTCATACTATATGATTTTACCCACTCATATAATCATTCAAAGATAAATAAAATTAATGATTATATCTAAAAATTTTACCATTTAGAATAAAGGTAATCCACCAATGATTATACCCACTCATTTGAAAAGAACCATAATTAAACATATCACATGAGTTTAGCCACCCATTTCCATATTTTTCAAATAAACCACTAAGCAATTAACATTAAATAAAAACCATTTAATCAAGATTCAATTTAAGGGGAGACAAAAGTATCTTAACAATACATTTGATTCATCTCATTTATATATGGCATTCCTATTACTAAGAAAGCTTAATAACACACCACTTAGTTGGTTCAATAGTAGGAAAATACAAGGCGTACATGTGGCACACCCCATGGGTGGCCTTTGGTTGGGGATACAACCTCCATAATGTATCATAATAGCAAAAGGAAATCCCTAATAGGTTCAAATCCAATTAATTCAATTAATCAATTTAGTTCCAGGGCCGTGTTGGAATGTTCGGTGTGTGGTAAAATGAAAGATAGGTCTATAAAGCACCAAAACCAATGGGAAAAGTAAATACCATCTACCATAGATTGGAATTAGAGTAATCATCTATCATAAACTTTTTATTTGATTCATGTCGAGATAAAAAAGAATAATTGACAAAGAACATTAAATTAGGGAAAATCATATTACACTTAAATAATATTATTGATAGGAAGAAGAATAGAAATATCTAAAAAGGAATCAGGTACACAGCAATGCAGATCCAAAGATATGTTTTTCACTTGCATTGGAGAATAGATGGAGGATTTATATCAAATCTGATAATAGTCACCAAGGGGAGATCTCTAAATGAGAATTTGTTTTGAGGGAGAAGAAAAGTGTAAAAATTAGGTTTCAATTAGATTTTAATTTAATTTAAATTTATAAAATTATCCAAATTAATGTGGTTGCATGGTTTAGGTGCACAGTTTGAAAAACTATGCACCGACCATGCATGGCTAGCAGTAAGAGAATGGAACCCACATGTTTTCCTCAAAAAGTTTGACTAACCATGGGGAAACCATGTAAAAATCCATTTTTAGAATTTTAGAGGTTGTATCACGGTCATGAAACCCAAATCACATGGTTTGGACTAACCTTGAAGCCTTCCACTACGCTCTACCCCCAAGTCACACATTTTCCAAACCATGTTCCCTGCGCTATAAAATCTAAACTAACCATGTGCCAATCCATTTTCAAACCAAAAGTAGGGTTTTAGGCTTTGAACAAGCCCCCAACACCATTCAAACACATGTGATAAAATTGTGTACTAACATTAGGATATATTTAAACATTTAAACCAAATTAAAATGATCCATTACTCATATGAAAACCCAGGTTCTTACAAAATGGGAGTCATAAACATTTCATATTATCATGACCTATTTGAAATACATAGGTTTCATAATAATTTCATCATTTCATTATAGTATAACCGACAGAAAAAGAAGCCGGTTTAATAACAATTTTATCATGATAAAATAAGTGGAAGAGAAATAGGTTTCCTAAAAATATTTTCATCATAAACCATTTAGATAAATAATAAGAATAATATTTTTCGTTCATATCCCTACCAAATAATAAGTTACATCAAAGGATGTAATCATAGATGGAGAATGATTTTGAAAGATAAATTACTTGAAAAGTTTCTTAGGGAAAATGAATTTTATTTGAAAGACATATTTTTAAACATAATTTTTTAGAAATAATTTTCATTAAAAATATACCTAAATCTTATAAAGGAATATTTAAAAATAATTTAAAATATTTCTTACAGAAAATATATTTTCCACTTTGAAAAATATTTTAAGAAACATAAAACATTTTTGAGATCCGTTCCATTTCAAAATCATTTATTTAAAATATAAATATTTTAAATATATTAAGGAAAAATTTTTATTTGAAGAGAAATTTGAAAACATGTAAGGGAATACTAAAATCATTGAGCCATCATGAAAGCATGAGATACTGTTCATGGTGTGCATGTTAAAAATAAATATTCCTTTCACATTTTCAGTAAAATCCAAAATGTATTTTTGGAGAAAGACATGAAAATTACTTTAATTTTTTTAAAAAAACTCAAATATGGGTAAAAAATTATTTAGTAATTTTTTTTAAAAGTGTTAAAAAAAATTTCAATACATTTAAAAAATAACATGGTTTTGGAAGAAAATAGATTTCCAGTTAAACTGATAGATAAAGTATAATTTCCATAAAAAGATTTGATCAATTATTTTATGCACCAAGTGTGAAAAAATGGAAATATAAATATTATTAATAGTTATAAGAGAATAAAATTAATTATTTTCTTGAGATTTGGATCATAATATTTTATCATCATAAATATAATCATAAACAGTCTCGATTAAAGATGAGATTATAACATTAAATCATTGCAACTTTGGGAAATGTTAATCATAAGACCCATGATGTAATAAAATTAAATGAAACATAAAATATCATGAGGGTAAATAAATTCATGATATTACATGTAAAATAGTCTATATATAAACCTTGTAAAAGAATATAGGTTTATAACATAACATATATCCACAAAAATAAAAATTGGGACAAAAATCCCTTACTGATTTAGTAATATTTTGAATCATAAAACCTAATAAATAATAAAATCAATTGAATATTTAAATAAAATGAAAATAATTAAATTAATTATATAAAATTTAAAAGGGTAAGTATATACACCTCACAAATGAAACAAGTGGTGAATTTTCATATCTCACAAAAATAAAAGAGAGGCTAGAAATCCATTAATGATTTAGTAACTTATGAACCGTAAACCCCATGAAAGAGAGATCCTAAAAATGATATATAAATAAAAATAATTTTATGTATAATAGTAATAAAATAAATTCATTGAAATTATATTTTCCACATTAATGAAATATGTGGTGAATACTGAATTTGTCTCACAGAAATATAACAGTGAGACAAAAATCCCTTACCATAAGTATTGAATTCTTCCATGCACATTTGAGACTACTGTATAATAAATATAAGTTAAATATAAATATATTTCTGAACCATACTTATTTATATAAAAGCATTTGTAATTTAATTATGTCCATTTATTACCCGTTTAATAAAAATTCCTTGTTAAAATCACGTTTTGGGTAATAACAACTTTGTTTTTTTTGTATGTCTGAATTTATTATTTTTTTGGTCCTATTACATTGATCATGGTTTAATAATATCCATAATAATAATCATGAACTAATTATAATATTTATATATCAATTATACATTTAATTCCTATCATGAAAGTTGGTTTTGAGAAATTAAGTATGTTATGATCATGGAGTCCGTAGACGATATGTACGCATGAGTAGCCTTTCTAATTTTCAAATATTAATATGGAAACGAGGTAAGTAATATATTATATTTAAATAATTATAATAATATAAAAAATAAAATATTATTTATTTAAATATTCTTATATATATTATCCATGCGTTGTGGTGATTAAAAGAGAGTCACATCACTTCATGAAGATGGTAGCCCACAAGTGCAAGAACAATGATATCACCTCTCAGTGAGTGAAAAGAAATAAATAAAATGATATATAATATTTTAATAATTAAAATTATTTCATTAATATAATAATTATTTAATTTATATCACATATATTTATCCTTATTATTTTCTATGTAAAGCGTTAATGAAAAACAAATTGCATCGCTTCGCTAGGCGGTAGTCCCCCGTACACATGAGCGATGTTATCATATAACCTATGGAATGTAAAGTAAAAAATTTATATATTATATAATATTTAAATAGGTATAATAATATTATAATTATCATATATATATTATTTATATCCATAATCATAACCAACCATGAAGGGTGGTTAGGGAAAAATGAATGACATCGGTTCGCGAGGTGATATTCGGGCGTACAGGTAGACGATGATTCCATAACCCATTTGATGGAAGTGGAGATGGTTGTAGGAAATTACCTTAACATAGCTAGATATAAGAATATTTAATATAATTAGGGTATTATATCAGCATGTTATAATAATAATTTATGTATGTGGAGGAAGAAATAAAAAAATTGCTCGTTGATGAACACTACTTATTCTTCAGGTATCCTCTTTAGGTTTGCACCAAAAGACTTATTAGGATGTTTTATATAAAAAATCAGGATTATTGTATGGTAGAAAGAAATATGTTAAGTGATTTGGTTAGTTATTTTCTGAACCAAAAGGTTTATAAGGTATTAATAAGAGATGAGAGGGGGTGACCTTTTATAAGTGAGGTGAGTGGCATACTTGTAATTTCTTAAAAAGAAAAAGTGGACCCACGTTTTGAACATTAAAAAAGGGTAAAGATTTGATAAAATATGAACCTTATACATTATAAGTTATATATAAGTCCATCCAATATATTTTAGACTAGTTTTTGTTTCATTTTAACCCTTATCATTTTCATTTAACCCTTGATAAACCCATATTTACATTAACAGTGAAAATTATTTTTTACTATTTCAATAATTCATTTTGGTCAAAAATAATTTGACCATATTATATAATATAAATTATTATAATTAAAAATATGGAATCCATTTTTCCTATTAATATTTATAGAATAGAAAATTTTAATTTAAATTAACCCTACAAGGGCAATAAGAAAATGAGTTTTTAAAGAGAAAATGTTTTAAAGTTTACAATGTTTTTTATATTAAAATTCAAAATGAATTTTACTCTAATGACCTATACTAAATTAATTGTTTTTAATTGAAGTTATTTTACATTAAAAAAAACTTAAATATAATTTAACTTTATAAATAAATTAAACGAAAATGAATTTTTCAATTAAAACATAGTATTTTTCACTATTCATCAAAAAATGAAACATTGTAGAAAAATAAAAAAAATTCACCCTAATATAATTTTTACATAAATATTTAATAAATCATTTTTTTAAAATTAATTTTATAAAATTATGAAAAATTATTTTCATTAATCTTCACATAAAGATATAAAAAGATGTTTTGTGACAAAATAGTTTTTAAAAAAAATATAAAGACTTTACAAATAATTAAGTAATTTTTTATAAATAAGTTTTATTTAAATAAAAATTTATAATTAATATTTCAAAATAAGTTATTAATATTCATATCTATATATTTAATGGATAGGTTATAATGGCCATATTTAAATACCTGTAATATATCATGGTTTTGTTAAAACTCAATGTCGTGTGTAAGGAAAGCTAACCCAATGCTTCCTGTATCAAAAGATTAACTTGGTATTTCATGTTATATAAGAAAAACTCAGTGTTTCATGTGATTAAATATAAATATATTTTTTCATATAATGAAAACCAAACACATTGTTTCATGTAACACAAGCTAAAATCGATAATGTGTATAATGAAAAATATAAAAAATATGAAATCTATTTAGAGAAAAATATTTACATAATATCTGAGTGTTATAACTTATATAACTCTAAATTTTATGAAACCACCTTAACCAACCCCAATGTGAAATTTATTTCCTTACTCTCCCCCTGGTCTCGTTAGAGATGATTTGGTTCAGGGGGACGGGTTGTAATTTACTTAATTTATTTTACTATCATACGCTTCTCTCAGGACCTTATCTGATCAGAGGGAAGAGGACCTTGACTGTTCTTCTTACTTTAAATTTATAAAATACATGTTTTAACTTTGTTTTTTATTACTTTATTTCATTCCTTATTTCCTTAAATACATATTTATAATGGATTTATTTTTAATAGGTCTTTTAATTATATTAAATGAGCGGTATTGATTTTATATCAGAAAATGAATATGTGATTCAAAATTATATATGAATACCTTTATGAAATGGGGGATATTATGGAAATGTAAATTAAGATTATAATTTAGAATTATTATTATCAATATAAAAAGATGAACTTTTCTGGTTGGTTCTCTATGATGTCACTAATTATTTTTAATGTTTTAATTATATTTTGTAGCATTGGATTGATATTATTTTACCAACTCTTATATTCATGTGATACTATGTTAAATTGATATTGTAAGGAATATTTAATTAAGAATGTGTTGATGTATTATGTTGGGTATGGTGTGTAGATATCATATGACTAATGATGAGTAAGATTAAAATGACGGTGATACATAAATTTATAATTAATGTTAATGTGATAGAAAACACCCCAAGAACGAATATAAATATGATTGTAACCTTGGGTTATGATTAAAGTGTTACAAGGTTCGTTAAGAGTGATCATGGATAAGGAATAATTTGTAAACAAAAATAAATTTAAGCAATCCATTTTCAAATTAAAGTAATATTGGTGTTATTGACGTATATTAGTTTATACTGGTTTCAATTATTAGTTAATTATTAGGAGAATTTATATTATTTAAATTTTAATCTAAGTATTATAAACTAGATAATTATATTAAATGGTGTAACCAAAGGTTTCAATGGGAATAATTTAAATTATATAATTTAGTTTATTAATTCATTAATATAATGGTTATTTCTTAGTTAATTGAGATTATATAGTTGGGTATAATTATAAGAAATAATTAAAAAGAATAATAAAACTAAATTATTAATGGTTAATTTAGGTATTAGAATTTATTTTTATTGTTACTTATCATTGATATCCTGTACATGTGATGTTTATTATCCTCAAGGGATATTTTGGTTAATGTAGTGAACCATTCCGGTCTGACATGACACACTACCTCACCTGGCTCACCACTAGGACCAAAGGGAATTCTCAATCTTCATGTGCTGAAAAATAGTTCCTATGTATCAAGAACATACACTTAAGAATGATTTCAACCTTATAAAATAATATAAATTAGTATTTTAAACTCTACCAAGAACCTAGAATTCCCTGCCTGTATATCAAATGATCATGTATAAAATAAACCGTTTCAGTATAAATTTAACAACTAAATAGAGTAACATGTAGCAGTAATAATAAAAACACTTGTTAACCCAAAAATTTCATAACTGAACATAAAACTATAATCAATATCATATGTATAAAATAAACTAAAATAAATATTCATGATGACAAGGTAGATTCATTCCCATCCCAAAACGTAAAAAAAATAGACCCAAATCACTCCAATCCATCTCCATGTGACTCATGATCACTCACCACTTAGCTAAATAATCCATAACATGAAAACATGAAAATAAAACCATGAAGATACTAGATCCTAGACACCTCAAGGAAAATATAACATTTGTATATGCCCAATGGTGTATGCATGGTGTGAGATAAATTTACCCAATAGGATTTCATCAAAGGGTTTGAGGAATTTCATTTCAAAAGGAATTTCATCAATTATAGATTGAAATATTGATATAAAATTGGGTTCTCACATGTTAAAAAGGTAAAAACAAATAAAATTACGTAATAAATTTTATAAAAACACTCTCATCTTAGACTAGGAAAGGGTGGAATACATTTTTTATTAAAACACTCTTAATCCATAAAAAGACAACCTTTCTTAAGTTTGTGAAAATAATCCAAAAACCCTTTTCCCTTTCAAAAAAAATTCATAAGAACCTTTTATAAAGTACACGTCACATTTTTTTAAATCACCCTTTCCATATAATTTTATAAATAAATTTTAATGTAAACATGAATCATCACTGATTCAAGATAGAAACATAAGTAGAAACCAATGCATAAATAGTATATAAAGAAATAAAAAATGATCAACCAAACAATAAATACTATCACATTTCAAACCAAGTACTAAGGTTTATAAAAAAGTCATATTATATATTACCAAAAGTAATACTAAATGGGAATAAGGAATCATGGTAAACTTCATAGGACTCATGTTATATGGGAATAAACTAGTGATTGGAACACTATGATAGTACTAAATAACCCATAAAAATTCTTATAGTCTTGTAGAACTGACCAAGAAATATAATCCATCCCAAGATAACATAGTATTTGGTGTTATATAATCCAACATGAGAGAACTCAACCTCCATGATAAATACACCCTAGCCAAAGTTTAATGTAAAATTTTGGAGGTGAACTCATCTAGGTTATCTACAAAAAACCTTAAATTTCCAATATAGAATTAAAATAGAGGTGAGAATACAAAAAGTTTAAATAATCATCACATGATTAATAAAAAAACATGAATAAATTCCATATCTTACCCCCAACACCCTTGTAAGAATCAACCCATTTTTACATTCAAAAACATCACATAAATGTATAATAAAATAAACCATCCATAAAGGGGTCAAAAACCGAAATGGGTATACAATACACAAATGGATCAGTTGAAGGTCTTATCAATTTTAAAAAAACTTCTTTAAACATTACAAACCGGCATTTAAAAGTATGTTCATGATTCTAATCCATTTTACACCACTTGAAACATCAATTATAAAAGCACACTTTGAAATTTATTTGGAACCCTACAATTTTTCTTGAAAATAGCTTGATATATTCTTGAAATTCCAATCATGGAGAACTATACATACAACCATTTAAAACCAAATCCCCTTTAATTATTAAACCATTTAAGGAAACCAATCAATTATTTACTTTGAAGAATTTTAATTTATAATAATAATTTCCCATTAAACCTATCCCAATAAGGTTAAAAACATTTAATCGTGATATTCTTTTAAAATAATCCTTATAGATGATTTCAAAATCACTTGAACCTCAAATCATAACTTTATAAAACATAAAAACCATATAACACCTTTATTCCAAGTGATAAATCCATAAAAAATTGATAAAATCCATGGAAGCTATAACATATTGTCTTAATTTAATAATCAAAAAAATAAAAACCACCAACCATTTAATGAAATTTTATTTAGAGGAATAACATAAAAAATATACCACAAATCAGGTGTAAATCCCCAGCCATAAGTTGCAACACACCACCTTTGATAGAGATTCCTAAACTGAGTAAGTTGATAACCTACTAAATCCATAAACATCCAAACCCCCAAATTAAACCCATCTAAAACCTGAAATTAAAATTCCCATGGATATTAGTGAAACAACCCAAACTTTTATAAATGAAATTTCCTTTTGATTGAGTAAAATTTTGGTATTTTTGAAAACAAATTGAATACTCAATTTTTTTGGGACCAATATAGATTGATGGATTTAAAATACCATTAAGAATATCAACCATTCATAATATTTCCATTACACAATGACTGAAAATATTAATATATATTAAGGGTTATGATAAAGTCCAATTGCTATAGACATAATATGTGATAGACTCGACTCGTAGGATTGTAACCTAGGAATCCCAAATATAAGGGAATACAAGGTATATAGAATCAATTAGATTTTCCCTTGACTAAGTCCAATATAAAATTCAACAATTGAAGCATGAGAAAAACCATTTTCCGGATAAGATCATTTTTATCTAGGTCACATCCCAAACCATGTTTGCCTAACCACCCCAAGAAAGTAACACCATCGCACACCTTACCCTTAGGGCGTACACTAGTGTAATAAGGGGATATATATCTAGATCTTAGTAATATGAATTTGTATAAAATAATTATTATATTTATCCTTTTCAATTATTAATTTATCTATTATTATATAATGATTTTGATAAAAATTAGTTTTTGACATGAAGAAATCAAAAGATTATTTTTGGGAAATATATAGTTTCAATAATGACACCCTTTTGTTGAATTAAATTTTTTTAAATAAATTATATTCTAATAAAATATTCTTATGAGAATATAATTATTTATATATAAATTATTATATAATTCAATAAAGTTTAATTTAATTTTCGTAAGGGTTAGAGAGTGGTTAATATCATAAAAACTATTATTTTCATGTAAATAGATATTTTAAGTGAATATTCTCATATTTTAAAATTTTTTTTATAAACTAAATATTATTTAATTCAAAACATCAAAATTATACAATGGATTTTTTTTCATAATTTTCCTACACAGTCAGATTGTTTTGTAAGAATTAAATAAGGTATAAATATATAGTCTGAATTATGACATCATAATGACCCAAATGTGATATAATATATTCCATAAAAGAATTCCATGAAGAAATATATATTTTTAATTTAAAATAATGTATATTTGAAGTTATTTTTTTTTAATTCTATAAACTATTAAATAATCTTCAAATACTTATATTATATTTTAAGGTTTGAAAATCAATTAAGTATGAACATGAATCACTTCCACGTCACCAAGGGTATTATTTTAATATGATGGGTTTTTCCTTATAAAATATTTAAAATAACTTATATTTGGAAGAAAACATGGGAAAAACCATGAGAATGTTTTTGTTTTAGTTAATTTATCATATGGAGTCCAAAACATAAGTTTAAAAATTTATAATGGATTGCCTATTTTTTATTATAAATACTCACCCAACCTCGTACTCATAATCATTGAAAACTAATTTAGGATGAATTTACCATCATTATTCCTCTCTAAATCACCCCAAGATGTTCCCAAGATCTTAATAATCTATTAACAATCTTTTAAAAGCACTCTCCCATGGTAAGGGGATTCTCTCCTCCTCTATTCAAGCACTTTCATTGAGTTATGCCTTTTGATTTCTAATTTTTCATATTGGTATATGTTTTAAAACACAAATTTTACTGTAATTATTATTTACAATTAATTTGAGACCCCCTTTTACACTCATTATACCCTTACATGAATCTTTATATACACCTATTATGCTACCGAAATTATCCTACAATTTTCCATGCCAAATATTTTTTACTGAATACTCATCCCCATTTACACCCATGGGTATTAAACTATATATACATAACCTTAATTTATTGGGTAATTCCATGTATGTGACCTACACTCCTTAATATCTAGTTTAAATGTGATGAAATACACCCTTATATTTTATGATCTATGTGGCTCACAAATTTATGTACCTGATATGAATGTGACGTGTGGGATTGAAATTATATATCCCTATAAAGAATTGAGAAATGTTTTTATTATCTCATTATATACCATAGTTAGTGTATGGGAGGTTATCCTATGAACAATATTTTATGAATTATCACTATTTATCCGTGATATATGCTTATGATGTCATGTTTGATGTTGTTGCCACATTCATATGTTTCCTTGATGTTATCATCTCATACCATGATACAATATTCATGTTTATGATTTTAACCATTTTATTTAATCTTGATATACCTATTTACTAAGATATATTACTTTAATAATTTTATTCTTTATTTATTCCCTTACTAGGATTTATATCTCACCCCTTTCTGATGTACGTCCCCAGGTTATCCCGTATAGTTTTAGAAGAGAAGTGGAATTTTAAGAGCATGTTTAGAAGTTTTAAATAATGATGTTTTATACCCATTACATGTTAATATATTTTTTATATAATTTTACATAGATATTAATCCTTTAAATATTTTTTTATTATAATATATGTATATATATGTAATAAATCATAAAATAAGGTGTTTAAAATATTTGGGCTATCATAGTTGGTATTAGAGGATGGTCTAGTTATTTTTAGGGATTGAGATTAAAAAACATTATTAAAAGACAGAAGGATAATACAAAACATTGGAAAACTTACCTAAATTATGTTAAAGTATAGAGAAAGTGATTTCCAAGCATTATAATCCCTATCTGAATATTACAAGTGGATGTGCCTCTATCATAGTTTTTCTTAGGGGTAATAACCCCAAAAAGGGTGCATTGGGAATTTACTTAATCACCCACAGTGCATGAACAAGTGGTATTGTTGCACACTTATTTTTACACTCCTAGGGGATATTATTTGGTAAATTCACAATCTCTTTATGAACCATCATAAAGGGAATAAAATTTCCATAAAATTCCATGTTAGAAAATAGGCCAGAGATAACATAAATTGAAACATATAAATTAATAGGTTAAGGAATGTATTTAATATATGAGTTATCCCTTAAATGTTCATAATTTTCCTTTTATGTTTTTAATAGTGTAATGATTCTCATATCTAATTTTACCTTTTTAGTAAATGGCTAGAAATATGAGAAACTGAGTCAACAACCAATGTGATTGGAAATTCCTAAATGAGATGCCCAACCCAACTAGAGAAGGATTCAATAAATTAATTCCAAAAATTTCTTAATTAACTAAATATTTTAATATAAAATTGAATTTGGGTGAAAATAAAAACCCCCACATGAACGATCAAGTTTTAATTGAGTCCTTTATGTGAAAAAATCCTTTGACTTTCAGTGGATATCCTGGTAATTTAATTGTGGAATAATAGATCAAATCCATGGAAAAGATATTATCTATTCTTCAATGTTATAATAAATTGAAGTTCATTTTTTTATACTATGGAAGGATAATTTGACCGATGGTGGATATTATTCTAAAATACAAAGCCCAAAGAGGAGATCAAAGTTATGGGGTGGAAAAATTATGATTTTTTTGATAAATATTTTCCTCACACTCTCAAAATTAAAATGACGCATAATTTCTTTACCTTCAATTATAAGGATGATGAATCTATCAGGGTGTATGATATGAATTTTACAAGACATTCACTATACACCTTCAGCTTTTTAATTAATATAAAAGTAAAGTTGACTGCTTCTTTGGTGGGATAAATCCAAGTATATGAAAAGATTTTATGATTCAATATTTTGACATATATGAGGAAATTGTATGATTGGACCTTAAATAAAAAATGGAAATAAGTAAATCATACAAGTCTCATGGGTTAATAGATAGAAAGTGGACAATGGATTTTAATTATATTGGAATTATGGAGAAATATCATAGGAGAACTAAATTCCAACACCACACTTATAAAAAGTGTGGGATAAAGCATCCCAAAAAATTTATTTAAGGGGAAAAAGAAATCATTTAGGTGTATAAAATAAGGGAATATAACTAGAGAATGTCGATGGGAGAGACCTACTAATGTCATGAAATAAAGGAATGCTCCAATAAACCCTCACATTGTTTTCCAATGTTTCAACTGCAAAGAACAAGGACACTATGAAAATAAAGGCACTAAGACAAGGGGTTTTAATGATAAATGGTACCAATAACTTTCAAGGCCTATAGATAAATTGTGATATTATTTCATCACAACATTTGAGGTGGATTAGGTAAATGATGTAGTGATATGTACATTGGTTATTCCTTCAATAATAGTGAACATACAATTTTATTACGGTTTTATGCATTCTTTCATTTTATGAAATATTACTAGAACTATTAAAACACCACATAAAAGCATGAAATTAGAGCTATTTGTGAAAGTGGAAGCTAGGGAAATTATTGTATCCCAAGTATATGACCTCTCCCATATCTAGATTTATAGGATAAAAAACCCCATGAACATTTTGATAATACTTTTAGAGTAATTAAATAAAATTAATAGTATAGGTTTACTTTCTGTATATAGATATATCATAAATTTTTAAGAGAAGGAAATGAAACTTTATATCATGAATCAACCCCAAATTATATACAAGTTTATGGAGGAGGATGAATATGATTTGGTATCATCATCTCAAGAATGGATATAATTTCTTTATGAGTAATCTTATCTTTCTCAAATTATTAATATTTAGGACAAGATCATCCTTAATGACATGAATATTGTAAGGGAATATATAGATGTGTTTCCTGAATAATTACCTGGGTTTCCACAAAGATGTGAGGTTGAGTTATCAATCAAGTTTATACCCAGATCTTTTCCAATATCCAAGACTCTATATAGAAGAGAAATTGTTGAAATTGTGTAAATGAAGAGCCAAAATCATAAGAATTTGAATAAAGGTTTTATACATGTAATTGAATCACCATGGGTTTCACGTATCCTATTCATTAAGAAAAAAGATGGGTCAATGCATAGTTTCATTGATTATCATGATCTCAAAAATATTACAATAAATAAAAAGTATCCTCTTCCAAAAATTGATTACTTTTTTGATCATCTATGTGGATCCCAGTAATTCTTTAAGGTTGATATTTGGTTGGGATATTATCAAATAAAGGTGAATAAGGATGATATCCACCTGACATGTTTTTATACAAGGTACAAAAATTATGAGTTCATTGTGATGCCATTTGGACTCACAAATACTCTAGCTATCTTCATGGACATAATGAATTGTGTCTGTAGGGATTACGTCAACAATGTTATGGTAGTATTTATAGATGAAATTCTTATCTACTCCAAAATCAAAGAGGAACTTAAGGAGAATTTCAATACTGTAATGAATACATTGCGAAAGGAAAATTTATATATGAAATATAGTAAATGTGTTTTTGGATAGAGAATGTAACATTACTAGGGAATGTTATCAGTAGAATAGGGATATTTTTGGATCCCTTAAAAATGGAGGAAATTGAAGGATGAAACAAACTAACATATCTGTTCCTTGTATTAGTTCGGTGCTATTGTCAATTTGTGAGAAACTTATCATGATTTAAAAACCCACCAACCAAGATAACATGAAAGGGAGTGATATTTTACTAGGCTGATGAATGTGAGGATAGATTTAAAGAGTTAAAAAATAGGCTAATCAGTACACCCATGCTCACATTACCCACCAGTGAGGAAGTATTTTTTATCTATATTGATGCATACAAAAGGACTTGAGATTGTACTCGTTCCCGATAAAAAAGTGATAGCCTATGAATTCCACCATTGAAAGATATATAATAATAACTACCTAACACATGATCTATAATTACATTAAGTGATAATAATGTTTCAGATTTGGTGATATTATCTCTATGGGGATAAGTGTATAAGGATCGGAAAAGAATCAAGTATATATTCACAAAATATGAGCTCAATATGTTCTGACAAACGTGGTTAAAAATGATTAAGGATTATGATTGTTCAATACATTACCATCCTGGTAAGGTGAACAAGGTGGGATATGCTCTGAGTATATAATATCATGAAACCATATCATTGTTGAGGAATGAAAGGGATCTAATATTCATGGACATAAAAATGATGGACATTGGAATAATAAAAGGATCACCATCCTAACTTTCTAAAATAAATGATCAAAAATACATTCATGAGAGTATCAAGGAGGACCAAAAAGATGATGTGGTGTTATAGAAAAAGGTAGTGAATATTTTGGTGTTCAAATTTGTTAAAGATGGATTAATAAGGTGTAGGACCTAGATATGTGTCCAACTAAAAAAATAACTGACCAAGTAACTTATGTATGATGTGCATAGATCATCCCTATATATTCATTAAAGAATAAATATGATGTATAGAAATATAAATCAAGACAACTAGTAAGATTTCATGTATATGGATATTGAAAAATTTGCATCTTGATTATTTGTATGAGAACAAGTCAAGGTTGAATGATAGATGTATATGGGTATGATGCAACCATTTCCCATACTTGTATGGAAATCGGAAAACATAACCATGAATTTCATCATAGAACTACCCATGAAATATAAAATAAATAACACCATATGGGTAGAATTTGATCGCCATAAAAAGTTATTACATTTCATTGTTATCAAAGAATATTTATATCTTAACCAACTCACCAAGATATACTTAAGGGAAGTGGTACGATAACATGGAGTTCCTTCTCTATTGTATCTAACTGATATTAGTGTTTTACCTTAAGGTTCTTGAGAATCCTTTATTAAGAATTTTACATAGTGCTAAGTTTCAACACTTCTTATCACCATCATATGGATGGTCAGTTTGAGAGAACCATTTAAACACTATATGATATACTGATATAATGTCAAATAGACTTACAAGGATATTAGGATCAAAACATTCCCATAGTATAGATCTCATATATTAATAATTTTCATTACATTGTTTAATTGGAACCTTAGGAGGATCTATATTGGAAGAGGTGTTAAAATCTAACAAGCTGGGATGAAACAAGATAACTCACCTGATCAAAGTGTTATGCCATAACTACAAGTTTGAGTAAGCATCATGGGAACTAGAAGAGGTAATGAAACAAAAGTACCGTCATCCATTTTAGTGTATGAGATGAAATTTCAGGGGTGAAATTTATGAATGTGTATAATGTTATGACCGAAATTTTATAAAATAAATTCCTTTTTGATTGATTAAATGACCAATATATATAGAAAATACATACACTACTTTGGTTATTTTTGATTTCTATAGTCTATTTAATTTAAAAGGCCATTTATTATAACCAATATTTGTGAATATTAGAATCTACTGTAAAAGATTTAAGGATCGTTCAAAACATTGGAGTAATAGTTCTAAAAGGAATACATAAAAGCACAGAGTTTAAGAAGATACACCTTGGAACCTACATTATACATGGAATTTTATTATAGGTATTTGGGGGTAGTTTTATTACATTCATTTTCCAAAAAAATGGCATCACTAGCCACCCAGTCTAATTCGACCACAAGATCATGTGTGACCAGAGGTTGATCACAACCAGTGGGAGTTGAACTGGGCCAGCTAGTAGACTACAGTGGGCATATCTCTAACTAGATATAAGTGATCCCATGTATAGGGCCCATGGTTCATGGGACCATAGGCATTCATAGATGGAGGTAGAAGCTCAGTGGGCCGAATCATTAGGGTGGGAGTGACTCATATGGTACAAGAACTTACCCCATTGCCACATCTAACCAACAAAAGCTAAAAAATGGATCATATACTAATGTAAAGGGTACACGACATTTCAATGTGGTATACGTTATTTTCCTGGTGATAAAACATGGACTATCTGATCACGAATCCTGATGATCTGTACTCTCCGATCACACCATCCACCAGTCCCAACCATCCACTTTAATACATCACATCATGAGTTTTAATCAAACATAAATAATCCCATTTCATAAAGATTCAAAGTCATCTGATCCTGCACAACGTGAGACTCTATCTTCATCCCCTTTCTTGGATGTTTCTGTCCGAAACTATTGGTTAGACATGGAGACTCGAAGATGGTCGCATGATCACTGAGTGATTACTAGGATCTCCATCTCAATCCTTTACTGATAGCCATATAATTCCATGGAATCCAATAGAAGACACTATTAGATCCATGTACATACACCAGTAGCCTTATATAAGGGCCCTTGATAGTGATCAAAGACATCTCATGATCATCCTTTGATCATGCGACTGGAGAAAAAATAATCAATGGAGGCATCAAAAGTAATTTATGATCGCAAGACCTCTCTCCCTTAGTGTAATTTCCATCCATTTGAAATATAATTTTTTTGGATCATGTGATGGAATAGAAGTATAATAGAGGCATCACATGATCAGATGAAATGATCATGTGATGAATCCTCCACTGCCCCACTGATAAAACATGGCCTCCATCCTCTACAAAGAAGTACCACCTTTGGCCTCCTGTGGTCTATATAAACCATATCCCATCAATAAAAACATATGAAAAGTAGGAGGTAAGAGATAAATGAAAAATAAGGGGATGATGACCAGCACTTATAAGAAAAATCCTCATGTAATCGTGATAGTATTCTACATGATCTTTTGAAGAATAGGCCATCGTATGATGAACAAAATGTCATGAAACCTATGGATTTTTTCATGGAGTTCACATGATTAGATGATACCTATGAGGACCAAAACTTCAAAATACATGGCCTCTAGTTGTGCTAACAATCTTGATGTTCACTCCTCTGCACTTGTTTTCAAGAACTTTTGGAGGTCATTAATTAGGGTCCCACAAATATCAGGAGTCCCCTAGCTCGCATCACTTAAATGAAGCCCTCAACATGTTATCATCTCAATGAAACACACTCATATAATATTAGAAGTGTCAAAGAATTCATCACAAAACCCTATTAAGGTTACACGATTGAAGACATATGATTCCTAGACTGGTGTCCCCAGCTAGGTCTTGTAGAGTGAACCCTTGTATCTATACGTGGCATCAGGGGGCCTCCCCATCACGCATCAGCAGAGTCTCCCACATGATCCATTAGATATCATTCACTCTCTTGGGGATAATGTGATTATACAATGCATAGGTGAATGTTAGGAAAGAACCCACTCACCATAAGAAGTTAAGTGGCTACACCTAGGGCCTTGCAATGAAACCTTACTCGATATCATGGTACAAGATTCAAAATATGAACCCCATATGATATAATCCCCTCACAATGCAATTATTTCCATTACCCATTCATTTAGATGGGTTGATACACAACCCCCAGTATATGACCACCACACCCTTTGTGAGACTGCTTTTTCATGCAATTAACTTGAATGGTGAAGATTCATGTAGCTCCCTTATATTGATATTCCCCATCCTGTATATAGAATTGATACATAAAATAAATAATAGAAAAAACTTTGGCTTTGTGAATCATGGACCCCATCCCATACTTGAAATTCCATTGGGAAGCCTTTCCACATTTTCATAGACTCCTTCGCAAGTCCCTTTTGTGTTCATGTGAATCTCATGAATAAGGGAGTATCATGAAAATATCCTCTCAATGTGCATATGAGATTATAGAAAAAACCTTATTTGTCCAAGAAAGTCCTATGTTATACACCTTCGACATGTATACTAGGTAATATATTTTTTCCCATGAAACTAAATGCATGATTCCTGTGGACGCAAACATGCAGAATTTGGGTGCGTGTGAGATCCTAAACAAATCCACGAGACTCCTCTATGTGAATGGTTTAAGAACATGAGATCTCAAGAGTCCTCATGGGACTCATGGATTAATTTGGAAGCTATGAACATGACCCTTTGATCATGATACAATCCCTAGACAAGACAATTTTATTAGGAGATATCCCCTTGAACATGTCACTTTGATCGCAAGAAATACCTCAAATGAGTCAGATTGATCTTGCAGAAACCCCTTGACATTTCTCCATTCCAACATGATAATACTAGGATAAATTTATTTTAATCATGAAAATAAAATTAGAGTTTTCCACCTTGATCATGTGAATACATACATGACAATGAACTTTGATCATGAAAAAGAGTTATTGACATGTTAGAATGATCATACGAACTTCTATGGATCATGTCTTATTTGATTAAACACAAGACCCCATACATGTATTCTTTTATTAAGAGAAATCATATGAGACAAGCCAGTCGATCATACGCGAGACCCCAGACATATTTTCTTTGGTTATGTGAAGCATCGTAGACATTTCTACTTCACCCATGCGAAGGTATCCTAGGCATGTTAGTTATTTAGGCAGAGACCATTGGATGTGTCTGCCATGTCAGATTGGTGTCACAAAATATCGATTAGACAATTGATACATATCCATGAAATTTTATACAAATCATTTATTACATTCCCACTTTTTCTGACAAACCTAATTGGACCTATGCCATGTGGACCTCGACTAAGAACCATTGGCCTCATTCCCCTTTGACAAAGGAGTTTTCCTTGATGAGCTAGGGTCATGTGATAATGTGACCATATTGATATAATTCTCTCGGATATACCATCATGGTCATCAACAACTATATCGGGTTTATCAGAAGATAAAGAATGAGTATATCAATGGGTAGCCACAGTGCATAATCCCCAATCACGAGCAACATTAGAGTGTAAGCCTCGAACAATCGGGTAGTCTCAGTGCAGAAGACCTGATTACTAACAACATATAACTTGTCCTTGAGATTCAATGAGCATACATCTTGGTATAATCCCCTTGCATCTCTAAATATTATTGTAAAAAAATATTACCACTAAGTGTGATCATCCACCTCAACCCATCAACGGGTTCAGAGATAAGTGAACTATGAGAACTCTGATTCCTGTCATATTCAAGATATGTAGGATGCCTTTATATAGACTGATACACAATAGAAATCCACTTCGGTGTAAGTAATTTCCTATCCCTTGATTTCCTAACATATGAGATTAAATCTTCCCATAGTTCTTCCATTCTTCCATATCAATCAGTAGATGAGAAGAAGAATTATACACAAACATCATTTTAAGTACAATACCCAATTGTGCCCTCGAGCACCTCAAACCCATCAGTGGTTTGGGGATGAACTAAAATTTGAGAACTATAATTCCCTCAATAACCATGATACATTGGAATCATTCCAAAGGCTCAAGCTCCATGCCATATCCTTCCTGAGATGGGTGATCATGCCCCTTAAATGGAAACTTTAATGTGTAAGCCCTGTATAGATATGATCTCATGCAATGTTCCCAATCCGTTGGCATATCTTGTTTCTCACACTATACATGGATCACATGGGCTTAGAGGTTAGTGATGATTTTATCAAAACCATGTTGAGAACCCACCTAGTGTGGGACCATAATCAGGATCTAAGTCTGATTACATCGCATCTCCTCTCAAAGGGAAACATTCTTGAAGAATCCAGTCTCATATGCACAAGTCCCTCCTAGGGCTTCTATTTTTGTATCTCTCATAACACATATGTCCATCACAAGAATTATGAAGACTCTGATTCCTATATTAAATAGGATAAATAGGATTCCTCATTGATTTATGATACTGATATTCCTATCCATTCCATATGATAGTAAACTTTATGGATGGGTACCATCATACAACCTTAAACTATGCCAAAAAAAAATTATATGGGTTTTGATTCATGTTTTCACAAGACACGTAGGAGTCCTTATAGAGGTTCAATCCCATATCTGAGATACCATCCATCTAGATGGATTGTAATAAAATTCAGATTTCTCAAACATGGACATCTCACAAAGCATCATAATTAAATAAGAGATTGATAGAGAACCCGTGATATATACATGATTGTCCCTATCGATACATGTTCTTAATCATGTCATTAACACAAGGTTAAATAGTCCTACATCGGGGTCTGGGAAGCATTTCATGATCATATCTTAAATCTATAAGGAATTACTTGAGCAGGAATCAATTCCCCCCCAAAAGGGTGCAATGAGACCGAAATCACATCCTCTCGACCAATGAGAGCCTTCAAGAGTCACTAGGCCTGAAAACCCAGGTGACTGGCTACCTTTTGGAATGTAGTTCTATACCCAGCTAAGGAAAATTGAATCATTAGGAGTTTTTTTAGAGGAAAAAACAAATGTAAAACCTAATGAAATGAATTGAGTGAGGCCATACAACTACCCTCTCAACCAAACCATCAAGTGAAACCCATTACACCTCCCAAATCTTGATGAAACAATAATAGTGAACCCAAAAAGAATCCATTAACAGTGACATCTATTTCATGACTAAAAAAGGATTGTTTTTCTAATACCCATCAATCCGGTTTACGCTATGCTCATTACACAACAAAAATATGAACCCAGAAAGTTTTCTTTTAACCACACTAAACCTTGTGTAAGAAGAAGAGAATACCTCTTTACCTTTTAACTATGAAAGTTATTGATAAAACATGTACCCTTATATATGATGATGCACTGATAAGGTGTGTTGTTTTATTCTGTACACTTCTCAAGATTACATGAAATCCAAATGATGTCATCGAATGTTCCAATGGATTACAAGATAAATGGAAAATCTACTTTATCCCTGAGGCCTCGACGTATGTTGTCACCATCATACCATTTCTAGTTTCCATTAGTGAATGTCTTGTGATGGGAATAAAACATCAAAAAATCCATCATGACTCTAGAATAGAATCATGAAATCCTTTGGAGGATGAGTTCCCATTGACATATTTGAAATGATAGGCCATAAAAAAGGAAGTTTACCTTAACACCACATTCAACCACTCTGGGAGCCTACCCCAAGAGTGTATCAATGAATAAATTCCATAACCTAGGGAGATGTATAAGGATAAACAAAATGAAAATTAAATTATCCCAGATATTTTTAGGAGGGCCCCATCCGTTCTGATCATCATCCCCGATATGATGCCATGATTCCACAAGGATCTCTAGGGGAGGTTGTGCCTACACCAACTATCCAGGACAGGGAACCCAACAGGAGATCCCAGCCGATGTATCCAAAAAATGTAGCACCAGATTAGGCTCATTTCCCTGCTACTGCCAATCTTTCTGACGTCTACAAGTGTATCCTAGTAGTGGACCTGAATCAATCCCAGATCATTACTATCTAGGAGCCTCTGACTTCATCTTAGCTTGCCCCAGTGATTGTGGAATTACAAGGAACACCCCATCCTACAAGTTTGGGGTCATTTTTACCATATTATACCATAGGATCATCTTCTACATTGGAAGAGACCCCCAAATGGTATCATTGGAACTGACCCCTAAAATGGTACATTGAGAACCAACCCGTCAAATAGGATGATTTTTCAAGGATGAGCACCAGCTTTATTATGTCTTAGAAAATATTTTATTAGTCGAATACTAAGACTCCTCATCATATCCTAATGAACACACTCCTAAATGGTAAAATCATACCCTCTTATAGTCATCTTGTCTATAAAATTTTAGCCTACTATCTACCACATGAACAAGAGTAGAAAGGCTTAGCAGTAGCAACCAGGAATCTATAGAAGGTGTTCCAAGTAGTATTGGTATTATAGAGGGTAATAATAGTGGATTGTATGGGAATTGATAGTAGTGGACTCAGTCTGTGGGGACCACATTAGAACTACCATCATCATCCATTCACCTGATACTGAAAAAGGAAAGTGTATTTTCATGGCCCCTACATGACAACCCCTTGAGGATGATAAGAAAATTTCTATAGAAGAATAGATCCCTCAACTACAACAATAGAATATTAATCATTCGTAGATAATTGTGGAAATACTTTTAAGGTATCTACCTAAGGATGATGATCTAGTGTCTTCTTATTAATGACCACCTTACAATAAAGTTCCTCAACCCACAGGGCTAGAAGAATTTTTAGATTTTTCCTTTCCTCATTGGGTGAAATCCAAAAATATTTCGATCTCACCCCATCCCACAGGGAATGGGGTATTTCCATATTTTCCACCTTCACATTGGGGATATTTTGGAAACCACATGACCTCACTTGTTTCCATAAATAATTCATGTGAGTCATGGTCTTTTATTAATGGAAAGTGTGTACTTCTTCCAAGACCCCCAATGTTTTCGTACCTGACCCTGTACCAATAAAGATCAGGACTCTGTATCCTAGACTCCTGACTCAGCCATGCACCCACACTAATGGTGGAATATATAACAAGTAGGATAAGTGGGATGGTCATCTATCTCTTGAAGATAGGTAGTGAAAAGTATATTTCTTCCAAGCAAAATTTTTTCAAGGGTATTGTTTTAGTGTGGATGTGCGTCGGGTTTCTGTTCCGATGCTGTTCCGCCAGGACGCGTTCGCACGTGCGCCCGTCGACCCGAGGGGATGGGAGCACGACTTGTGGCCCCGTAGTCCCGCTTTCCAAAGGCAGGCGGCATCCGTCCCTTATTCAGGGACGTCTGCTCCTTGATCGAAACCAGGATGATGGGATGTCGGCTCCTACTTCCGTGGACGTCTCCTCGGAACTCGTCGCCTAATCTGGGTCTCCCTCATAGATTTAAGAATGTTCGTGAATCTCGTTCCCGGCGCCATATCTTCATGGACACCGGTTAATTACGCTGCTTCCGCCTGGACGCTCCAAGGAGTCTGGTCGGGGCAGTAACCCGCGGTGAGGAGACCGGGTAGCTCTGGGTGTTTGGGGCGTGTCTTAACACTACAGCTCTGCATGTCTGCCTTCCGTCCCTAATAGGGCTTCTCGAAGGCATGATGGCCTGAGGCATCCCGCGTTGGGTGAGGGGAACTGCGTTACCTGAGGTTTTCCTCAGCTTCCCATGTTTAACACGGGGTATGCCGCGAGTTTAACGTCCAGCGGGGACGGCATCGGACTGATCAACACGAGGAGTGGATCAGATGACAGAACCCCTTGCGGGGAACCTCCGACGCTGGGGCCAGCACATGGGCGGCTTCCCGAGTGAAGTGGAGTGGAATGAAATGGCATGACCCCACCGGGATGTGGCGGCCCGGGTAAGGATCAGGATGGATGAAGGGGTGAAGAGCTTGGACCCCGTAGAGGCTTCCTACGTACCGCGTGTTAGCGCGGATCAAAGTCAGCGTAGTTCGGATATACAGTTTAACGTCATGCTGGACGATGGCAAGGCGACTCACGAGGAGGTCTAGGCTGCTGGCACGCAAGAAGTGGGTGGATCACAGTTTAACATCTTGCTGGACGATGGTGTTTGGGGCTTACACTCTAAGGAGGCCCATATGCGACAAAGCTCAGTTGAAGAGGGACTTCGGCCGAAGGTGAGAGGCACCTCGATCCCTGTCACGCCCCCTACTAGCTTCGGCAGTGGGGAAGCACAATGGAGATACACATGTGCAGTCCCCCACAAGAAACTAGGGGTTTGTAATACCCTACCCCCGTGGGCGAAGGCCACTCCAATAAATCATCCCTAAAGAGGGGAAATCCCGACATCCCTGCTAAGACGAGCGGGTGGGGGCCACATCCAAACTGGGGGGGACCCTGCGTGCGAGGCACGGGATTGGACGAAGCGGACGGTTTAACGTCTTGCCGGACAAAGTACAGTTTAACGTCGTGTGTTGAGGACGAAGCGGACGGTTTAACGTCTTGCCTGACGAAGTACAATTTAACGTCATGTTGAGGACGATGGATGCTTGGCAATTTAATGTCCTGCAATGCGGACGAAGTACAGTTTAACGTCATGTTGGACGATGGATGCTTGGCAGTTTAACGTCCTGCAGCGCGGACGAAGTAGTGCCGCCAATGGGTCTGTGTCACTTCGCGCGAGCCTGGAGGGCCGCACAGGAAGACAACGCACGGTGCGGGCACCCGGGATGAAGATCATCGGGCGCCACGTAGGCGGGTACCCTCAGGGGATCAAAGGGGGCGATCCTGGTGGTTTGTGCGCAAAAGAGGATCTTGGTGTGCAATACCACGGGTCGGCACACAATTGGGCGGGCTGGCGCGCAATTGGGCCAGCGCTTTGCGCGCGGAAGGTAGAGATTGCGCGCACCGGGCCTCTGATAGCGCGCGGGGGCAACGGCCCATTCTTTAACGAATTTCCACTTAGTAAGGGGGGGTGCGCGCAATCGGGCTGGATTGCGCGCACCCTGGGGGCCGTTGCATGCAAGAGGCTTCTTTTGCGCGCAAAGGCCTTTGGGTGAGGTGTTGGTCAAAGGGAAGAATCCAAAGGGGTTGCACGCAAAGGCGAACCCTGGGGCTTGCTTGCGCAAAATAAAGGAGGTTACCTGAAGATCGGAATTGTGCGCGGAGGGGGCGGGATTGCGCGCATGAGTGACCCTTCGAATTCTGGCCACCTCTAAAACGTCGGGGGTCGCCTTGTATTTATAGGCAACCCCGGGCGCGAAATTCGGCGCGCGGGCGCGCAATTCGGTGCGCGGGCGCGCAATTCGGCTTGCGCGCACGCAATGCGGCTCGGGCGTGAAATAGGGGCCCAGCGCGTAATAGGGCCGCGCACGGGCGTCGGGCGCGGAAAATCACGCGCCGACTCGGCCCATTGCGCGAAACCCGGAAGGATTGTGCGCGCCTAGCCAATATTGCGTGCGGGCCTCCGATATTTCACGCAAGGCCTTCGGGCCTTCCGAAACATGCTTTTGACTCCAAATATGACCTCGCTTTCCTCATCCAGAACTTCGTTTGAGGAGCAACGGACTTTTCCGGCGTCTACGAAAGCCCCCCCTCGGAATCTGATCGGCGAGAGGTCGCAATGATCGGGTTCCGAGGGAGACGCCGGAATGCCGAAGTCCTGGGTGGCGCGGGACTTTGGCGTGCAAAAAGGGTGAATCGCGTATCCCGAATTCAGAAATCCACGACGGTCAGTCTTCCAGGAAATGCCCAAGACGGCAAGCGGACAATGGATCAATCGACCATACTACTGTAATAGACGGACCGAAGGTCATCATTCATATTACAGGAGGTGGATCACATGTCACCATCAATACTGCTTTGGGGGTTCCTTCAGACACAAGGGTGGAAATCCGGATCAAAAGAGCAAGCGAAGCGTGGGGCAAAGTGATGATTTGTTCGGACAGAATCTAACACTCCCAAAATTACGCCACCGTGGGGAAAGCATATTAGGCGGATGCACCAATCTGGCCATGAATCACCCCAATTCTCAGACAAAACCTCTTTGACGAGGAAACTGTCGCTTCCCATCATTGCAATGGGGCATCCCGAGCTGAATCAGGGAGAATATCACAACCGCATCACTCTACCAGAAGCCAGGCCAGACGGCCGGCGACGAGGAGGGGCGGGACTTAGCGATCCCTGAGGCTGGACCCGAGTCGAGATGCCCGGGCGTTCCTACGTACTCCATCACGCTGGAGATCAAGCCACACGTAGTTCTTGAGAATGCAGTTTTAACGTCATGCGGGATGTAGAACCCCGATTAGGGAGATCTTAGTTTAAGGTTGTAGAGCTCGGACCATAGGGGAAGATCTTAGTTTAAGGTCTTAGAGCTCGGACCATAAGAACCTCAAAGTACGCCACATCGTGGTCCTATCCCCTGGATATGCGAAGATGCACTGAGGGATAGTGTCAAGAGTGCCGAGATTTTTCCTGGTCAGAATGGGAGGTGGAAAACGTAATGTGAATCATGCGGCCATTCACTCAAGGACTGGGGGCACCGGCGTAACGATATGGGAGTACTACCGACCATGGCGGAAAAGCAGCATCAATATCGCACTGACCATTGATGGAATGAGGTAGCAAACGAGCATCAACCGCTTAAGCGCATGATTCATATCGATTTTCTACCCAAGGCCCTTGGGGGCACCAGCCCGGATCGGTGGGAGAGCACTGAGGCATTGTATCCAGACCGCTCACGGGGGGTTCCACCCAAGGCATAGGTGATGGGTCCGAATGAAGGGGAGCATGAAGCCTGAAAAGTGGAAGGAACCTGACCAAGATGAACCTGACCCTCCTGGCAATAGACCAAAGTGCTCTTGACACCGGTGGACCACTGCAAGGGGTCAAGGGACACGCCTTGAGGGTGACCCGAAGGTGGCAGATTCCGAAGAGAAGGGGGGAATCTTTTAAGAGGTGGGGGGCTGGACCCGAAGTTTCAAACATCCGGGCATTCCTACGTATCCCATAAGGATGGGAATCAAGCTAGACGTAGTTCTTGAAGCGCGGCACAACACAATCGGGCACCAGCGCGGGGAGGGGTACGGGTTTGGCCCTCGCACCCAAAAGAAGCGGCATTTGATATTTCTTGTTTGTCCTTAAAGGTGGATGGTTTTTCTTTGTGCAGCGACATGCCTGTGATTAAGAAATCCTTGGCGTCGCCACAATAATCAAGCCATGAAAGACATTGATAAATGGCATGGTTATTAACCAGCGCCCAACGTGAGTGTCCCCTGAGGAGAACATCACGATGCAGTGCCGTTTCTCGTCGGGCGACCAAGATGATCACAGTTTACGGTCGTGTGGTAAGACCAGACAGCACAGTTTAAGGTCGTGTGGCTCGGACCATGGAGGAATCTGCTTATTGCGATACGAAGGACCTAGCGGAGGTGGGGACACATCCCAGCCCTGCGGTCATGCACAATTCCAGGAGAAGGATCCTGGGATAGGGGCCTGCATATGTCTATCACCCGAGGGGCAGAGATGCTAGCCTCCAGCTATGCTGGTCCCAGAACGCGATTGTTCGGGCGACTCCTTCCTCCTCATGGGGACGAGGGTCTAGCTACACATGGCCCTTAGGGAGGACATTAGCATATATCATTGGTTCTCATATCGTGGGAGCCTCGAAAGGCACCATTACCCTGGTTGGCCTGCCTAACGTGTAGAGGTGTACTGAGGGTCAGTATGAAGAGAGAGTGTCGAGTTTCCACTACAACGCACTGAGGCGGAGTGTGATAAGGACTGCACAACCAATGTTCAGAGCCTGAAAGAGTTGACATGGCGATCAAGGATGTTGCTGGCCACATTCGCAACACAACATCCGATCGCGTCAGCCTAGGATGAGGAAAGCAAACGAGCATCAACCGCTCAAGCGCAGGATTCATATCGATTTGCTGCCCAGGACCCACCGGTAAATCGACCGGGAGCGGTAGGAGAGCACTAAGGCATCGCATCCGAACCGCTAATGAGGATCCCTTTTAGTGAAGGCCCGAACAAGAGGAAGCGCGAGGCCTGACAAGTAACACCGGACTTGTCGGGATTGAATCCAACACTACAGGTCGTAGACCGGAGTACCCCAAAACATGCTAACAGATCACCGGAAAGGGTAGGAGGACTCACCTTGAGAGCAACCAAAGGACGGCAGATCCCCATGATCAACGAAGAGACGGGGCTGGACCTGGAACACAAACGTCCAGGCGGTCCTACGTATCCCATAAGGATGGGAATCAAGCCGTACGTAGTTCTTGAGAGGCAGTTTAACGTCGTTCGGGACGAAGTGCAGTTTAACGTCATGTGGGACGATGGAGCATGCAGTTTAACGTCCTGCAGCGTGGACGAATGCAGTTTAACATCGTGCGGGACGAAGTGCAGTTTAACGTCATGCGGGATGAAGTGCAGTTTAACGTCATGCGGGATGATGGAGCATGCAGTTTAACGTCCTGCAGCGTGGACGAATTCAGTTTAACGTCGTGCGGGATGAAGTGCAGTTTAACGTCGTGCGGGACGAAGTGCAGTTTAACGTCGTGCGGGACGAAGTGCAGTTTAACATCATGCGGGATGAAGTGCAGTTTAACGTCATGCGGGACGAAGTGCAGTTTAACGTCATGCGGAACGAATTGCAGTTTAACGTCATGTGGGACGATGGAGCAGTTAGGCAAAGTACTACTTGAGGAACCTAGCGTTGGTGGGAGGAGTGACTCACTCACCATCCATAGTCTCTAGGGAGTACGCGCCATTGGGATAGACCTTGTGGACGAAAAAAGGTCCCTCCCACTTGGGCTCCTACTTGGGCGTCTTCCTGCCGGGGATCATTGGTGCTCTTAGGGCCAGTACTAGGTCACCCTGCAAGAAGGAGAGGAGGCGAACCTTCTTATTGAAAGCTCGAGCCATTCTGCGTTAATGCCTCTCCAAGTTGTGCAAAGCGCGCAGCCTATTCTCATCCAGTGCTTCCAACTCGACTAGACGGGCTTCAGCAGCTCTGCCCGGCGCTTGCTGGTCGTAGACCGCAGTGCGCAAGGACGGTTACTGGATCTCGAGGGGCAGGACGGCCTCAGCTCCATACACTAGGGAATAAGGGGTCATCTGGGTGGAATTGCGAGTCGTCGTCCGATAATCCCAGAGGGCGTTGGGGAGCTTGTCCGGCCAACTCTTCTTGTTCTGACCAACCATCTTTTGCAGAATGTTAGAGAGGGTTTTGTTAAACGCCCCAATCTGTCCATTCGCCTGTGCATGATAGCGAGATGTATGGTTCGAGAGAATGTTGTACTTGGCGTACAACTTCTTCAACTCGGCTTCTCGGAAATTGTCTTCGTTATTCGTGAGGATAGCGTGAGGCACTCCAAATCGATAAATGATGTTGGAGGTCACGAAGTCAGCGATAGAACAGGATTTGACCTCTCTGAGCGGAATCGCCTCTGCCCATTTAGAGAAGAAGTCCGTGGTGGTCAGAATGAACCGGCACTGGCGAGCCGTCGCCGGCGGGTAAGGTCCCACAACGTCCAGCCCCCAGACGGCAAAGGGCCAAAAATACCTGGTGGTATGGAGAGTCTCCGGCGGCCGATGCACAAAGTTCGCATGAACCTGGCATGCATGGCACTTCCTGGCATACTCGATGCAGTCATGGATCATGGAGGGACAGAAGTATCCCAACCTCCGAATCTGGTGGGACAGCTTCGGCCCAGTCTGGTGGGCACCACATGAACCAGTATGAACCTCTTGCATGACTCATGGGATCTCAACTCCCTGAAGGCAACGGAGGAGAACACCATCAAATCTGCGTCTGTAGAGGATCTTCTCCAGGCCGGGACTGCTCTGGAGGACAAACTGCGATGCGCGGCGTCGAACTCGCTCGCGCTCGGCCCGATCCGATGGGAGAATTCCATGTTGGAGGTACTCAACCAAGGGCGTCCTCCAATCAGGGGCTAGTTTGACTGCCATATCTGTGGTACTCGGGGCTCCAGGCACAGGGGCAACCGTGGTGAGATTACTTACCGACGGGCCGCGATCTCCCTCTGGGATAAAAGGAGCGATGAGCCTGTGGTGCGTCACGCGGATGATCAGGTTGTCCTATTCAGGATCTGCGAGTGACGCAGCAAGGCTTACCAAAGCATCTTCTCGACCGTTCTGCGACCGGGGAATATGGACAATTTCTGGCCGAGAAGGGAACCGGGCCATCAGGAGGAGGGTGCACTCCAGCAATGGCACAAGTTCCGGCTTCCTGACAACATAGTTTCCATTGATCTGCTTAACGACCAGCTCGGAGTCCCCTTTCAAACATAGATGGGGCACGTCGATCTCGAGAGCTAACTCGAGGCCAGTGATGAGGGCATGGTATTCCGCCTCATTGTTGGTACAGCCCTCTGACAACAGGAAAGAGTATGGCAGCACGGCTTGCTCCGGGGTAATGAAGACGATACCCAAGCCCACTCTATTGAGCTTAGGATTATCGAGTCTTATACTGGTGGGGTTCCGGGAGGCACCGTCAAAGTGCATCTGCCAGCATGGATTGGCACGATCGACCGAGAGAACGACCTCATCAGGAAAGCCTAGATCCAGCGGCTGATCCGCGGAGGTTGGGTGAGCAGCCAGAAAGTCCGCCAATGCTTGCCCTTTGATGGCCTTCTGAGACACATACCTGATGTCGAACTGCTGGAGAATCACAGCCCACCACGCTAGACGACCAGTCAACATAGGTCGGCTTAGGATATATTTCAACGGGTCTACCCGAGAAACCAACTGTACCTCGTGGTGCTGCAAGTAGTGCCGTAATTTCTGTATGGCAAATACGAGCGCCAGGCAGCTCTTCTCGATGGGGGAATACCTAACTTCTTCATCGAGGAGCATGCGACTGAGGTAATAGAGGCTATTCTCTGTTCCCTCGTTGTTCTTCTAGGCGAGAAGGGCACCAAGGGACCGTTCTAGGACAGTCACATAAAGGACCAGCGGCTTCTCGGATACAGGCGGCATCAGAACCGGAGGTTGAAGCAGGTACTGCTTGATTTCCTCGAAAGCGGTCTGACACTCCTTATCCCATACATAGGTGGAACCTTTCTTCATGAGCCGAGAAAAGGGCTTACACTTGCCGGCCAGATTCGCGATGAATCGGCGTATATAGGCTAAGTGGCCTTGGAACCGTTGCAGTTCCCGAATGTTACCTGGGGGAGGAATCTGGCTAATCGCCCTGATCTTCTCTGGGTCGATCTCAATACCTCGGTATCTTACCACAAATCCAAGAAACTTCCCGGAGGTGACCCCGAAGGCACACTTCAACGGGTTCATCCTCAGGCGGCGAGACCGGAGGAAGCCGAACACTTTCTCAAGATCTTTGAGATGGTCCTGACGCTGGCGCGATTTGACCACCAAGTCGTCGATGTAGCATTCCACCAGTGTGCCGAGGATTGGCTTGAATATGCGGTGCATCGCCCGTTGATAGGTGGCACCTGCATTCTTCAGGCCGAAGGGCATGACCTGGTAACAAAATATACCTTGGGGGGCCATGAAGGCAGTGAAATCCTCATCCTCAGGGGCCATCCGGATTTGGTTGTATCTGGAGTATCCATCCCTGAAGGAGAGGGCTTGGAACCCTACCGTGGCGTCAATCAACAGCTCTGTCACCGGAAGGGGAAAATCATCCTTCGGACAATGGCGGTTGAGATCGCGGAAATCGATACAGACTCTGATCCGCCCATTCTTCTTCCTGACCGACACGATGTTGGCCAACCATCTGGGGTACTGAACTTCCATCACGAAGTTTGCTTTGATAATCTTGTCAACTTCGACCTCAACCATGGCACCATGGAATGGGTGCATCTTCTTGGGAGGCTGCTTGAACCCGCGATGGTTCGCCGGGAGACGAATGCAGTGGACGACTACCTGAGGATCTATCCCCGACATCTCATCATAGCCCCAAGCGAACACATCACGGTGCTGTCTGAGGAAGTCCACGTACTGCTGCCACTCCTCAGAGGGCATGGTGGCATTGACCAATGTGGGTCTTGGATCTGCCTCGGTTCCAAGGTTCACCTGTACTAACTCATCTACCGTGGCAGAGACGCCCTCCTCAAAGGCTGGGGGTGCATCTTCCACGTCCTCTCCACTCGGGGAGGGATCGTCCACGGGAGAGACAGCGTTGGAAACTGCATTGGGGATACCAGATCCTGCTGGGCCACTGGTGCTGGCATGGGCGGTCACGGTCATCTCATCAGGAGACTCACAGGCCGTCGAGACCATGGCTACGTCCAACCGATGGATCGGGAGGACGTAAGCGTCATCCAAACTTGCCTAGGGATCACTTGCAACAGCGACAGGCTCAAACTCACCTATCAGGATCCGCTTATCCTTGCTCTTATAATAGTCCGCGTCCAGAAAGCGGGCTTCACATGAGGCAAAAGGAGAGGCATCTCCCTGAAGCACGCCTACTCGACCATTAAGGGAGTATTTAAGGCATTGGTGGAATGATGAGGGAACCGCCGCATGAAGGTGGAGCCATGGCCTGCCCATCAATGCGTTATACGCAGTGTCCTGAGAGACCACCATGAATTCAGTGTTGGCAACCAGGTCACCGAACTGGGTCTTCAAACGTATCTTGCCGACCGGAGTTTGATCGGTGCGGCCTTACCCCTGGATCCTGAGGTCGGAGGGAATCAAGTCATCCTCAGACAACCCCAATCTCCAGAGCGTCCGAGTTGGAATCAGGTTAATCCCGGACCCCATGTCGACAAGACAGCGCCGGACTTCAAGGCCATTGAACTGGCCAGTAACATACAGCGGATGAATGTGCCCCTGTATAGGAGGGTCTTCATCCTTACCTGAGAATGAGATAACTGCCTGACATTCGGTGTTCTCAATCGCTTCGGCGTGAAAGGCCTCTGCAGCCGCAACCTCCGTCTCAAACTGGAGGGGGATCTTTAGGGCTTCAGCGAGCGCCTCGCACATCTCAGGTGACAGGCGCAGAGCCTCAAGGATGGAGAGCCTTGCTGGGATGTTGGACAAGTGCTTCAGGACATCATACTTTCTTGCCAAGCGCGAGCCCCTGGTTGCAGGAGGTTGCTCTGCGGTTGGAGGCATGACGGGCCTTGCCGGTTGGATCGGCGGCCGACTGGTGCTTGGCGCATCTCGCTGTTCACTGGTTGAAGCCCGGGAAGTGGTCACTGTACTGGGGCCAGGAGGCCGAGATGGACTCGTGGTAGGACGGAGCTGGTCGCGGCGCGACTGAGGTGGTTCTGCCTTGTCCCACACCACAAACAGTGGCGGAGGCGAACCCGTCTTCCCCGGATGGGGGGGCTGCGCGCGCTGAGCTCGGTTTTGAGCCCGCTGCCTAATCTCAGTGGCGTGCACAGCCTGGCTGGAGGTACCAACTGCCGTGCCCCAGCGACTCCTGTTGTTGCGGTTCCTCCGATGGTGGCGACGACCGGGGACACTAGGGAGGTCCACCTGGTGTTCTTCAACGTCGGGAACCGAAAAAGGATTTACCAGCTCGACGGTATTAACCAAAGCGTACCCAACACTGTCACCGGATGAATCATTCATCACCGGGCGGATCCGGGGAGGGACCCCCATCTCCGGGGGCATGAAATCGCCGAGAGTGCGGGATAGCAGCAGAACTGGCGGGGCGCGCTCTTCCTTCTTGCGCCGCCGCCGTTTGCTCTTCTCGGAAGAGGCAGGCTGGGACGACGATGCCGAAGCAGCACCCGCAGATTCTGGGGGCTCAGGCTGATTCAAGCGCGCAAGGATGATTCCATGGGCGTGAATGATCGTCTTGCGGGCCATCCAGTCATTATACTCTTGGGATCCGTGGTCGGAGACCAGCTGCCATTCGTCCTCGTCGCCACTATCGTCATCTGATCTCACGAACACACCCGCCACTTGTGCTGGAGCTGGGCCGAACCTGATTACATTGTTGTTAATCTGGTCTTGGAGCCAGTCCTTAAACACGTATCACCGCCGATGGTGTGCCCCAGGGCCCGATGGTAAGGGCAGTAGCGGGGGTTATCCGTGAGATGTGCCTCCTCTGGCCTCCAACACTTAGGCAGTCGCACAATCCTCTGCTCCATGGCGCTCCAGAAATAACCGGGGACCTGATCCTCATGAAATGTGTAATTCAGGTATCGCGGGGCCCTGGGAGCGTGGTCTTGACGAGGGGCTAGAGGGGCCTTCCGAGGAGGTGGAATCCGATTATCTCGCCTGGGTTGTGGCGGTACAATACGCGGAGGGGCCGGCCGGTTCTGGGGCTGCCGCTGTTGGGCCGGGAACTGAGCCTGTGGAGGCGGATTCCGGTGAGGCTGTGGAGCTGGCCTCACCGGAAGCAGCTCCAACTACCTGGGGGCCTCTATCTGGGCAACATCAGCGGGCTCAGCCCTGCTGACTCTCCTTGCAGGGATTAGAGGAGGCAACGGGTGTGCCTGACTGGCCTGTTGCAGGGCCTCCTCAAGACGTTGAGCTTTGTCTGAGAAGTCCCTGAACCCTCCGGGGTAATTCTGAGTGATCAAGGAAGGGACCAGCTCGGTCTTGACGTTCCCGATGCACATTGTCAGCAACTGCTCCTAAGTCAATGGCATGTAAAGGGAATACGTGAGACCCTTCCATCGAGCGACAAAATCCTCGACTCGCTCATCAGGCCTTTGCTTGCACTTGAAGAGGTCTGCGATACTCATCTTCCGGGTCGTGGAACTGAACTGGTAGAGGAACTGTCTAAGAAGGTCCTCCTAGCTAGTTATCGACCTGACGGGGAGCTGGCTGTACCAGAAAAATGTTGGCCCTTCCAGTGTCTAGACAAAGAAGCGAAGCTTAGCGGCCTCCTGCTGCGCCGGAGTTCCCAACATAGGCCCGCACCTCGAGTTGAAATGGACCAAATGTTGAGGCAGATCTCCAGTCCCGTTGAAGGGGGCGAAAGTGGGGTTCCCGAATCCCGGAGGTGCTGGCATGTCATCCACCCATGCTGGGTATGGCTTGTCGTCTGGTGGGATCGCCACTTTCCAAGTCTCCAAGGCTTCCAAGCGGGCGATGAGTGCCGCCATCAGATCGTCCGGACATGGGTTCCAGTCCTGGCGAGGATCTCTAACCACGAGCGCATTGCATGGCTCTTCAATCGGGTCGTCGACCGGGTCGTCGAACTCGGCGGCTCGTGGGATGGCGGGCGGAGCGGCCCTTGGGGCAGCGGGAGGAATCCGAGCGGGGTATCTCAGGTAGTCACACCGTTCGGGAGGGTTTGGTGAAACATACCGCGCCCTCTTGCCATAGGCAATGGCCTCTCCCCTGTCGGCAAACACGGCATAATCACGATTACCCGGGAGAGTCTCGTCGAGGAGTGGTTGTTCCTGTCCCTGCTGTCCTGGCCTTAGATTACCGTTGTCAGGCCGCCGCTCTGTAGCGCGCTCGGCGAGGAGCTGGTCAAATAGATTCTTCTTCTCGGCGAGCTGTCGAAGTAGCGTGGCCTTCTCGGGATCCTCATCTGCCCTCTTTATGGAGGCAGATGGGTCGGTGGGCTTTATAGCCCCGCCGTGCTCTTAACCTTTGCTGACGTTTCGGCTCAACGTCAGTGCTTCAGTGGGTGTGGGGAGACCTAGGAGGTTCCTCTGGTGACGAGTAACTCTCACCGATGGATCCAACGACGACTTGTATTCGGGGGGAGAGCCCCCGTCGAGAAGTTCCAAGTTGTTCCCCTCTCCCGACAGGTCAGCCATATTGACCGTTTTCGTCCCTGGGGATGTACCCTCAGGGCCGCCCAGCGAGTCGGGCTGTCGGCGAATCGCACTGAAGCGTAGGGCAACGTACTGCCCCCATCCACGGATGTACAAGTGGGGGTGGCTTCCTCGATAACCTTGTGGAGTACTTGAAAACACTCAACGCATCGTTGTTGGAGGGCCTTGTGGTGCCCAAATGACCCGGGGTGCTGAACCGCGGGGAGCGTGGCTAGGTCAATCTGACGGCACTGCTCACCAATATCCTCCAAGTGAGCTTGACTCCCGGGATATGGAATTTGTAGGAGGTGAAGATGGGAGTGAGTCTCCTGGAGAGTTCGGCGGAAGTATTCGAACTCATCCGGGGTGAGCGATTATGGTGCATCAAAGTCCGGTCCTCCGACTGGCCAAAACTTCTCAGGGAAGTGGCCCTCTGCAAGGACGGTCCAGAAGCTCCACGACTCAAACTCGGGACCCAGGTCTTCTTAGTCCCCTTTAGCGACTGGGAATGGACGGGGAACAGACAGTGGTGCCGAAGCAGGCCGCTAGGCCGGCGGGCTGGCCGGCGGTGAATACGGTGAGCAGGCCGATTGGCCTCCGTATCCCAGGCCGCCCTCTGAGGGTTGCGGTGCCCCAGCTACCACATCATGATAGGACGGGCCGGCGAGAGAACATCCTGCCGTAGCGTCGGTGCTCGCCGAGGGTGCACTAGATCGTGGCTCGACCGTCGGTCCCCAGAAAGGGTCTCCGGCTTCTCCGATCGAGGCAGAAGGTGCTTCCGGAGGGACCGGTACCAACCGCAAGCTTGATCCTTGGGGGTCTACCAGGCCCTCGCTACTCCGGATATACCTTCGGAGAGAAGCGGGGATCACATCGATCTCGCTCTCGGGGAGTACGAGGCTGACGTGCCGCATTCCTACCCCTGCCCCTGACTGGCGGGATCGGGGGGAGGGCTCCGTCGCCTAATCATACTCCGCCTCTGTATCAGAGAAATGAACCGGTCGGATCTCTGTCCGGAATTCCCTAACATTCCTCCCTCGACGTCGACGCCTCACCTTCCTGCCCCTGGGTGGTTCTTCGGGGCATGGATGATCTCTGTCCTGGCGTCCTCTGGCCGCACCGGTGTTGGGGCCAAGAGGACTGGAAACCAAGGTGCGAGGAGCACCGGGACAGATATCAAAGGGGACGCGGGGAGAGATGATTCCGGGCAGGCCTCCGGGCCGGGATCAGGAGGTGGGATAACTCATGCCTCTTGGATCGACCACATGGAGTAGACCCTGCTGGTGAATAGCGCTACCGCGAGGTGGTCCGCGGTGGCTATTGCTTGTACCAGCAACCGGGAGAGTCAACCCAACCAACCTTTGGGGCGGTCGGGGCCTCGATCCAGGTCGAGCATAGAAGTGCCCCTGCTCAGCATGTGTAGGGGCCTGGTGATTGGAGCCAGCAGTGTCTTGGGCCAACGCGGCGGCTGTTGCTAGGGCCCCAAGGTGGGCATCCTCTTCCGCTCGTGCCCGACGTTGGCGTCGAGACAGACGAGTCGGGATTAGCGGCGTAGGCAGGTGGAGAGCCCGTTCTTCGACTTGAGAAGCCTGGCGGCGGTGTCGACGTGGCCTGGAAGGAGCCCTTATCGCGGATCCCTGGAGCGAATCTCGGATAGGGTGGTCCCGGACATCCTCCACCTCATCCGCATAGGGGAGGGAGTTGTCGGAGCATTCCGGGGATAAACTCCCGAAGCGGTTGGACGTCGAGGTAGGCAGCGGTGCCTCCCTGCGCGGCCCTCGGTGGCGGCGTTGGTG
The DNA here is from genome assembly GCA_963277665.1 of Viscum album. Classification (NCBI taxonomy): domain Eukaryota; kingdom Viridiplantae; phylum Streptophyta; class Magnoliopsida; order Santalales; family Viscaceae; genus Viscum; species Viscum album. The sequence continues at coordinate 860,316,701 of OY728146.1, forward strand.
GCGAGGTGCAGCTTCCTCGAGGTCTAGGCGAGCCATGTCCCTGGTGGGGATGACTCCCTCTTCCTCATATCTCCGCACCAAGTTGTTGATCACCCTTCTATGGATGACCTCCGAGGGGGAGAGAGGGCGTGGTTGTCCCGCAGTTGCGGCTGCTGGGACGGCTGTGGAACGGGCGTGACCGCGCGGAGTAGCCACGTTGGTGTTTCCCCTACCCCTACGCCAGTGGGTGGGTGGTGATCGTGCACTGGATTGGGCGACCTGATTCCTGAAAGTAGGGAGAAGAACCCATTAATACTGACAGGAAAAGGAATCGACAACCAATCATCCAGTGCCACGACGCCTTCCGTGGGGGGAACCCAGGCCATCGACGTCGTGAGACGGAGTGCCCGATTTTCCTTCCCCATCCCCTGGCGGGTTCCGTGCCCCGGTGCTGAATGCTTGGCCGGGCAACATGCTAGTCTTCCAACACATCTGAAAGCTATCGGTCTTCGTATTGAGGAGAAGAGATTCACGTCGGGTTCACCATTTTCTGTTTCGGTGCGGATGTGCGTCGGGTTTCTGTTCCGACGCTGTTCTGCTAGGACGCGTTCGCGCGTGCGCCCGTCGACCCGAGGGGATGGGAGCATGGCTTGTGGCCCCTAAGTCCTTCTTTCCAAAGGCGGGTGGCATCCGTCCCTTATTCAGGGACGTCTGCTCCTTGATCAAAACCGGGATGATGGGATGTCGGCTCCTCCTTCCGTGGACGTCTCCTCGGAACTCATCGCCTAATCCGGGTCTCCCTCATAGATTTAAGAATGTTCGTGAATCTCGTTCCCGGTGCCATATCTTCATGGACACCGGTTAATTATGCTGCTTCAGTTCAGACGCTCCAAGGAGTCTGGTCGGGGCAGCAACCCGCAGTGAGGAGACCGGGGTAGCTCTGGGTGTTGGGGGCGTGTCTTAACACTGCGGCTCTGCATGTCTGCCTTCCGTCCCTAATAGGGCTTCTCGAAGGCGTGATGGCCTGAGGCATCCTGCGCTGGGTGCGGGGAACTGCGTTACCTGAGGTTTTCCTCAGCTTCCCATGTTTAACATGGGGTATGCCGTGAGTTTAACGTCTAGCAGGGACGACATCAGACTGATCAACACGAGGAGTGGATCAGATGATAGAACCCCTTGCGGGGAACCTCCGACGCTGGGGCTAGCACATGGGCGGCTTCCCGAGTGAAGTGGAGTGGAATGAAATGGCATGACCCCACCGGGATGTGGCGGCCCGGGTAAGGATCAGGATGGATGATGGAGTGAAGAGCTTGGACCCCGTAGAGGCTTCATACGTACCGCGCGTTAGCGCGGATCAAAGTCAGCGTAGTTCGGATATACAGTTTAACGTCATGCTGGACGATGGCAAGCCGACTCATGAGGAGGTCTAGGCTTCTAGCACGCACGAAGTGGGTGGATCACAGTTTAACGTCTTGCTAGACGATGGTGTTTGGGGCTTACACTCTAAGGAGGCCCATATGCGACAAAGCTCAGTTGAAGAGGGACTTGGGCCGAAGGTGAGAGACACCTCGATCCCTGTCACGCCCCCTACTGGCTTCAGCAGTGGGGAAGCACAATGGAGATACACATGTGCAGTCCCCCACAAGAAACTAGGGGTTTGTAATACCCTACCCCCGTGGGCGAAGGCCACTCCAATAAATCGTCCCTAAAGAGGGGCAATCCCGACATCCCTGCAGAGACGAGTGGGTGGGGGCCACATCCAAACTGGGGGGGACCCTGCGTGCGAGGCACGGGATCAGACGAAGCGGACGGTTTAACGTCTTTCCATACGACGTACAGTTTAACATCGTGTGTTGAGGACGAAGAGGACGGTTTAACGTCTTGCCTGATGAAGTACGATTTAACGTCATGTTGAGGACGATGGATGCTTGGCAGTTTAACGTCCTGCAGCGCGGACGAAGTACAGTTTAACGTCATGTTGGACGATGGATGCTTGGCAGTTTAACATCCTGCAGCGCGGACGAAGTAGTGCCACCAATGGGTCCGTGTCACTTCGCGCGAGCCTGGAGGGCCGCACGGGAAGACAACGCACGGTGCGGGCACCCAGGATGAAGATAATCGGGCGCCACGCAGGCGGGTACCCTCAGGGGGTCAAAGGGGGCGACCCTGGCGGTTTGCGCGCAAAAGAGGAGCTTGGCGCGCAATACCGCGGGTCGGTGCGCAATTGGGCGGGCTGGCGCGCAATTGGGCCAGCGCTTTGCGCGCGGAAGGTATAGATTGCGCGCACCGGGCCTCTGATAGCGCGCGGGCGCAACGGCCCATTCTTTAACGAATGGCCACTTAGTAAGGGGGGGGGGGGGGGAGGTGCGCGCAATCGGGCTGGATTGCGCGCACCCTGGGGGTCGTTGCGCGCAAGAGGCTTCTTTTGCGCGCGAAGGCCTTTGGGTGAGGGGTTGGTCAAAGGGAAGAAGCCAAAGGGGTTGCGCGCGAAGGCGAACCCCGGGGCTTGCTTGCGCGAAATAAAGGAGGTTACCTGATGATCGGCATTGCGCACAGAGGGGGCGGGATTGCGCACACGAGCGACCCTTCGAATTCTGGCCACCTCTAAAACGTCGGGGGTCTCCTTGTATTTATAGGCAACCTCGGGCGCGCAATTCGGCGCCCGGGCGTGCAATTCGGCGCACGGGCGCGCAATTCGGCGTGCGGGCGCGCAATTCGGCGCGCGGGTGCAAAATTCGGCGCGCGGGCGCGCAATTCGGCGTTCGGGCGCGCAATTCGGCTCGCGCGCGCGCAACGCGGCTCGGGCGCGAAATAGGGGCCCAGCGTGTAATAGGGCCGCGCACGGGCGTCGGGCGCGGAAAATCACGCGCCGACTCGGCCCATTGCGCGAATCCCGGAAGGATTGCGCGCACCTAGCCAATATTGCGCGCGGACCTCTGATATTTCACGCAAGGCCTTCGGGCCTTCCGAAAGATGCTTCTGACTCCAAATATGACCTCGCTTTCCTCATCCGGAACTTCGTTTGAGGAGCAACGGACTTTTCCGGCGTCTACAGGTATTTCTATTTTTATATGGATAATGGTTTGATAGAGTTCTTGATGATGATAAATCTGAGTGAGTTATGGTTGATATACCATGATAATCATTTAACCTACCATCAATGTCTAGTATACACCGTAGAAGGTTTATTTTCCTTCAAATAATGGATTTAAGTGTAGATGGACATGGGGATATTGGAACCACCAACTCCTAAATCCCCACTCCAATCATCTGATCATTGTAAATAGGATGAACCGGTTCTACAGTGGAGCATGATCTATATCCCTCCCAAGTATATGAAACATTCATTAAAATTATGATTGAACAAAGCCTATCCTTTCTAAAAAAATCATGTCTCAAATATTTTGAATACACCATGGAAACTTGTTTGATGGAACTTCCAACAATAAGGAAACCAAAAGAGTTAGGATTGAAAAGACATGAAAATAATTTCCGCTACCATTGACGGCTTAAGAACTCAATAGAGAACTATTTTTTCATCAAATATTGGATGGAGGAACATGTATTTACAGGTTTGATCGAACTTGAGGATACTGAGACTCATAAAATATGCATAAGAGTTATCCAAGCTCCATTAGATGAGATAATCTCTAGATAGGTTATTCACTGATGTCCATATCATATGACATTAAACTGCACAACTGATTTCCTTACCATAAAAAGTTAAATTGTATGGCCATTTTCATTACTGCATGACATAAAACTGCATGGTTGATGCCTTTACCACAATACATTAAACTACATGACTCACGTCCTTACTACAGGTGGTTAAAATACATGGTTCTTCAAGAACCATGTATATCTTGATTCTCATCAAAATGAGATATGCAGGGATGCTTGGATTCAATATCCTGGCCCATCCACCAATATTTACATCCTTACCACATGAATCCAAACTACACAAAACATATTACAGTAATAGGACGACAAACTATTAGATATCTTAATATCTAGGAGATATCTTCAGCATCAAGTGGAAATGCCATTATACTACAAGGAGATGGTTCCCCCTTTGAAACTTGTAGATTCATATATACTGAATCATATTTCTACAAGAAGGGGGTTCATCAACCAATGGCAGTTTTCCAAGATAAATGATGTACAACTGCACAAATCCATGATGTTATCTACCTTTCTCATCGGGTAACACACATTATTTACCACAAGACGTTAAACGACACAGACATCATCATGAACATATGATGTTATACTATACAAAAATTTTCCTGAGCACATGATGATAAACTGTATGGAGCTCATCCTAACCACATGACGTTAAAATGTACGAAACATGTCCTGCCCACATGACACTAAATTGTATGGATACTTTTCTAACCACATGATAATAAACTGTACTAATTACATCCTAGCTTAATGAAATTAAACTACATGATTTCCTATTATCTATGTATGGATTAATTCTTGTTGTCATAGGATACACAGTGATGACTGAATCTCTATTCTTGTGTTTAACACCCTGTGTTTTTATGGACCATTTTTTTCGAATAAATTAAATTTTTATTTTTGTCTTAAAATGCACTAATTAGAAAATTCCTTTCCCATAGAACCAACTCAACATATGTTACAAGTAACACTGACTTGATATATGTTACACACAACACCAATGTTTTTACGAAACATCATTTTGTTGTTATAATTATTTAAATGATATAATTATAACCTAGAAATTAAACTTAGTAATATGAATATTAATAAATAATTTTTAAAAATTTCTATATTTTTATATAAATTATATATATTTATAATGAAAGATATACTTTTTGGTAAAGTTCTTATACACGAAAAAACATTGTTCTCTCGAATAAAATAATTTTAATGACCTTATATGAAACATAAAAAAATTAATTTTTTAAACATTTATAAATTAAATTTTATATAATAAAATTCCTTTTTAATTTATAATTTCCAAAAAAATTAGGGTGAATATTTGGTAATTTTTTGAGAAACACCATTTCAATGTGAATAGTGAAAATACCGGATTTTAATTCAAAACTGATTTTCCATCTCATTTATTGGTAAGGTAACATTATATTTTAAAATGGTTTGAAATTTTATTAGATAATATTTTTATAAATTAATCAAATTTTGATAATTTTAACCAATTTCACATTGAAACTGGATATACAAACTTACCAAATGTTTGATTATTTTTACTTTAAAAACCCACATTGGCGACCCGATTGCAGGATTAATTTTAAAATAATTTATGCCACTTTTGTGTTTAGAATTCGGATAAATAGATTAAATCTTTAGAATTATAATAATTTATAATTTCTAATATCGTCAACATAGTTTTTGACCAGAATTATTTGTGAATTTAATTAAAATTAATTACATCGATTAAGGTAAAATTAAGCTTAGCTATGGACTAAACCTTTAATTTATGAACCAAAAAAACCTATAAATTTGTCTAAAACCCCTTGTATGGATATATATCTACCATATAATCACTTGTATCAACAATTTACTATTATTGGATCCACTTTAAACATGAAAAATTTTTGTGGAATTCTCTCTTCCAAAATTTACAAGAGTGCCACACCTCCTCCACTATAAAAGGTATCCTTTCCTCGCAATTCTTAAAACCTATAAATCCCCATGGACCAAAAAATATATACTAAAATAAGCTCCAAAATTCCTTAAATTAATTCTAGAATCACCCCCTTGTAAAAACTCTATCCACGGAATCCTTTTGGCATAAACCAAAAGGAGTTACCTGATTCAGAGGTAACGTCTTTTCTCAAGTCCTTTCTATTATTTTCTTTCCCCACCCCTAAACTTTAATTTTTCCATGATTTTATAAAAAAAGTGTAATAAATATAATAGGATGTTGTTATGATGGTGGTTTTACCTACACTTACACAAAAATTCATCAAATGGGTAACAAATAGACTTTTATGTGTACGAAAAACTACTGCCTCACTAAACGACGATTGTTAAATTTTCCATACCGCCTCTTTTAGTGGAAATTATGGTGGAAAATATATTTATATATGTTATATATTATATTTATTAGGTATTTAAGATTATTTATTCTTTTTAAAACACATATATTTTTACTTTCCATTTTGTGTTAATATGATAATTTCATTTGAGGAAGTGTGAACTATGTCCCCCTCAAAGTGATGTGATTCATTCAGACACTACATAGAATGTATTAAATATGGATTCAGTGAAATTATATGATATATATTATATAATAATGACACTAGAATAATTATATATATAAATATATATATATATACACATATTTCACCTACATTCTTTTTTTCAATATGATAATAAAAACAGTAGAAACATTCTTACGTACGTATGACTTAACATATCCATGAATGGTGTATTCCATTTCATAATTATATATTATAGAGATTATTATAATAAAAATATACTAGATATATATGATATTTATATCATGGTTTACATTTTTGAGTCATGATATATGTATAAGGACTAACAATGTAACAAATTAAGACACATATTAAGAACAAAGAGAATATTAACCGAATTGAATCCTTAACATAGGATGGTTAAAAAGAGGGTAATAGAAGGTCATAATAAAATCATATATGGTATTAGGTATAAGAATATAGTTCTATAAAATTTTTACAATAAATTTATATTTAGTATACATGTTTTTTAACAAGTATGACAAATGTCAAGACACATGGTAAGGGGATTTCATCTCACTTTTTTATTTCCATGAGATACATGCCATGTTCACAACTATTAACTTTTGTATAGTGTATGTAATACCCAGTATTGTATTAAATGTATCTTATAATTAAATTTATGTGTATTCACATATTCATTTTATAATCTTTCTTTTGTTAGGTTTAAGTATCAATGGTTAAAAAATTTGTAAAATAGTTTTGTCTGAATTTTCTTTCTTTGAGACTCATGTTTTTTATGCACCTAAATTCTATTTAGAGGTATATATAATTCAATTTTAGATGTTATATCATGAATTTATTTTCTTTAATTAAATTTTAATCATTATTTAATTTTTGTTTCTTACATGGAGAGTATGATCCCAACTTACCAAGTTATAAGAGTTTATTGAGACAATCTCATTGTTTTTTTGAGACTGTTTATGTTTAAGATTACTTTGATGTAATATTATGATGAATATCTCAAGAACGCACTTGATTTTTCTTCTCCTATTTTTATTCAGGATATCATCATGTATTAGTACCATTTTCCTCTCTTTTATACTTTATATAATGTTTCCATGTAAAATTTTATAGTCTATCTCTAGAATGAAATATATTGTATTAAAAAAATGTTTTAAAAAATGTTCTAAAAAATGTTTTAAAAATATATTTGAATCAAATTTTCAAGGAAAAAGGAATTTAAAAACATTTTTTTTCAAATTTTTTTTTTTGTTTTAAAAACGGTTTTCAAAATAGAAAAGATATTTTCCTCAAAAAATGTTTCTAAAAGATATTTCAAATTTATTTCCCATCTAAGATAACATCCATTGGTGTTACATAAGCCTTTTGGGGTAAATTTTTCAATGTTTACATTCATATTATTTCTCTTAATGGATTATTTTTTAGGCAATTATATTGATCAAACCCATTTCTATTTCACGTGTTATATACTTTTGAAACCCACTTGTTTTCATGGGTTATGTTTACAATGAAATGATTATGAAACCTATTTATTTCCCCAAGTTATGATATTATTTCATGTTTATAATACCCTTTTAATTTAATGGGTTATGATATGATTATTTATGATATTGAGGCACATGTATGTATGATTTTATTATGATATGGGTGATACTTATATCTCTCTCCAATGCGTTTGGTAACAATTTATATCTCATGAGACAGTCTAAGATGGTCTTGGGAATGAACCTTGACTAATAAGATGGCCATGGGAGTGATCCTTGACTACCAAGATGTTATGAGGAGTGAACTCATGCTACCAAGATGGCCATGGGAGTGAACCATGACTACCAAGATGGTGTGTGGAGTGAACCTATAATACTGATATGGTCTTGGAGGTGATTCCTTGGATACTACAGAAATCATTTTATATGTTTATGTGTCTAAAACAATTCCATGTTTTATTCCTATGTTATGATTCCAGGGTTTATGTTCATTATTTACTTATGATTCATGTATTATGAACTACCAATATTTATTACATGATTCATGTTTATGATATTTGATATGAAGGGTACAATCTTCTACTTTGTCTATCATGTTCTCATACCCTTATCCTCACGATTATGATTACATTTCTCCCTTTTTTACCGTTATTGGGAATTTGAGCTCACCCATTTTTATATTTACTTTCCCATAGTTTATGAATATAAGTATTATTTTATATGTGTATAATAAGGGTTCTAGTCATGAAGAACCTATTAGGAGATAATGCACCTCTCTTATGTACCGGTGTTTATGTTTCCATGTTTCCAAAGGAACTATACTAGTACAATTTTCAGGCATCTATTTGTGTAATTTTTATATATTCCACAAATGTTATGTAATGTTAATATATGTCAAGACTGGGTCACTATAGTTGGTATCAGAGGAAATGTTTAGTTAAACATTGGAATTCTGGATGAGAAAACCTTAGTGAGAACCTAAGGAAATGTTTATGGATAAGCCTAAGGATAAGAAAATTTATAGGAAAATTTCAACGAATTTTGGTGAAAGATAGAATGAGTGGTTTCCTAGAAATACATACATATCTTGATACTACTAGTGGATGTGAATCTGGAACAGAAGTACCTAGGGGTAAGAAATCTAATAAGATGTTTCAGTCTATACTTGGGGTAATCTGGTACATGACAATGTGCCTTGTTGCACACCTGGTTTGAAACTATTGAGGGATATGCTTTAGAAATTAAAAAAATCGTTACAAACCATGATGAAGTATTTAGAAATAGTTTGTCTATGAATGACCTTGTATAAACATAAGGTGTCATATATTAAAGAAGGTTTCATAACATAGACATCATGTAGGTGACTTATCCTTATTATGTGGTTATTCATTATGATAATTGTTTCATACTCTATGGTTTTGGTTTTAGTTGGTGGATGGAACCCGAAGGAACCATGTTAATGGTTATTGTGATGAAAAATTTAATGTTTGTACTCCTGAGAAACTGAAAACTCTGGTATCTAGAATAAATATCCCCATTTCTATGATCATGCAGCTTTCTCAAGATATGAATTATGGTGAACTTCTGAATGATAAAATGAGAGAACAACATTCTATTGAGTCTTTCATGAGGCCACATACACATACTTTCATAGGATATTATGATAAAATTTTTTTCTGAAAAATGGTCCAGTAATACTAAAAATATATTATCTGTTTTACAGTGTTCAGAGCATGATAAAGTCATTTTGGATGTCTATCAATTAGATGGAGAAGAAGACTAGTGGTAGAAACTAATCAAGAATACGATGCAACAAGATGAGATAGAATCCATGGATATTAATGTGTTAATGAACATATTTTTAAATAAGTAACTTCTTTATATTCCTTATACCAAGATGGGGAAAGAGTTCCTTGAGTTGAAGTAAAGGGATGAAGAATCTATTGGTACCTATTAGGATAATTTCATGATACTTGTAGGATACACTTCAAGAAATATCATCAAACCCGAATTTAATGTTGATAGGTTCTTAAATGGAATAATGCCAAGTGTTAGAAGGTTGTTATCAATAAGAAAATTTATTAGTTATGAAGATATTGTTTTTTGCACAATCCAGGTTAAAATAGAGAATAGAGTCACATATTAGTCTAATATTTTTTGAAAAGAAGAGGAAGATGGAGTTTAAAGGAAAATATAAAAACCATGAAGAGAGGAATATGAGATTCCATTTATTCTCTATGTATGGGAAGAATCATGGTGGAAATTGACATAATGGGTCCAATAAATGTTTTAAGTGTGTAAGGGAATGTTTCTGAGCATTTGACTACCAAAGTGATGGGAAGAAGTTAGATAAAATTGAGAATGGGGAAAGAGTGACATAGAATGCACCTTTCATGATTCAGTACATCATGTTAAAGGAGAAAAAGAAGCATGATAACCCCTGACCGAACCCAATGGATGGTGATTATTATCTATGTCAGAAACCTCTTAATCCATGGGATAAGGGGAAATCTCATGAAATCAATATTTATGATGAGGGGTATGATAATGGCATGATGAAAGGTATAATTACCATCTAATATAGAACTACTAATGTCATATTGGATTCTTTATCTACCCACTCTTTCATATCTAAAAATTTTTATAAGGGTGTTAAGATTCCACCAAAAAAATTAGATGTGGAATTAGCACTAAAAAACCCCAATGGTATGATCATTTCATCTCAAGTATAAGATTCTTCTTCAATTTACATTTTTGGAAATATACTTCTTACAAATATTTTAATTTTTCCTTTGGTTGAATTCTATTTAATCTTATGAATGGGTAAGATTTATCTCCATAAATCCTACATCAATTTTTAAGGAAGGGAAGTTAACTTTGATATTTCAAACTATTATATGATCATCTATCAATGTGATGATTTATACACTTCTTATAGAGATTATATCTAGTGTATGGGTCTTAATTACCATTCAATAGGGTTGTTTATCCCAAATGGTTGGATAGGGAGTCAACATCAATGATATGTCTATTATCCAAGAATTTTTTGCTGTCTTTCTAGAAGAGATGACTTGTCTTCCATAAAGATGTCATGTTTAGTTATCAATAGAACTCATAACCAGTTCCGCACCAATTTCAAACACTCATTATAGAATGGCTCAGATTGAGATATAGGAATTGAAGAAGCAACTCTAATAAAACCATAATAAGGTTTTCATTCAGCCAAGTGTGTCACCATGGGGTGAAAATATTATTTTTGTGAAAAAGAATGATGGATAAATGCGACTCTATATTGATTATTGGTAGTTGAACAAGATAGAGATAAAAACGTATCTTCTTGCCCATATTGATGACTTGTTTGATCAACTACATCGAGCTCAATAATTTTCCAAGATTTAACTTCATTCCGGAAATCATCAATAAATGATCAAGAAAGAGGATATACCCAAGGAAACATTCCAAAAAAGGTATGGACATTATGAATATATATTGATGCCTTCTTGTCTTACTAATAACCCTTTTATCATCATAGATTTAATGAATAGAGTCTTTAGAGATTACCTCGATCAGTTTTTGGTAGTATTTATAGATTATATTATTATCTATTCAAAGAGCAAGGAATAACATGATTATCAATTGATAATTATATTAAAGACCCTAAGGAAGGAGAATCTATATGAAAAATTTAAAAAGAGTGAATTTTGGCTGCAAAAGGTTACATTTTTGGGTCACGTAATATCAAGAGATAGTATAACAGTAGATCCATCAATGACGGAGGGTATTGAATGATGGTATAGACCAACCATGGTGATTGAGATCCATAAATTTCTTGGTTTAGCTAGATATTATCAATGGTTTTTTGAGAATTTATCATGACTATATCATTCTCTGAACAAGTTAATTTGGAAGGGTGTTAAGTTCCTCTGGACAGATGAATGTGAGGAAAATTTCAAGGAATTGAAGAGAAGGTTTCTCAGTGCACATGTGATTACATTACCCTATAATAGAGAAGGATTTTTAATTTTTAACAATGCATACAAGAAGGTATTGTGATGAATTTTTAGTAAGAATAACATGGTTATCGGTTATTCCTAATAGTAGTCTAAGATTCATGAGATAAATTATCAAATTAATGATTTTTATTTAGGAGTAGTAATTTTTTCATTAAAGATATGGAGGCATTATATTTATGAATAAAAGTGTGATATATATACCAATAATAAAAGTATAAAATATATATTCATAGATAAGGATTTGAACATGAATCAGAGAATATGGTTAGAGCTGATAAAGGATTATAACTTCTCAATACATTACCACCTTGTGAAAGAGAACAAGGTGGTAGATGCTTTGAGTTGAGAAGATCATGCTAGTTTATGCATGATGAGGATCACAAAAGATATAATATTTTTATATTTACAATGGATAGAGTTGTAAATAATAAAGGGAGGGGAAAATTATATCTTTTCAAATGAATGTTAAACCCTCTATCCAAGTGAAGAGAAAGGAGGCTCGGAAGGAATATGTCAATCTACAAAAATAAAGTTAGAAATGTTCTGAAGTTTAACCTTGATCAGGATGGAATGATGAGGTTTAGGAACCGTGTATGTGTTCCTCCCATACCGAATTTTAAGAATGAGATGTTAGAGGAATCTCATGGTTCTTAATTATATATTAATCCTATAAGTATGAAGATATATAATAACATGAAATAATACTTTTGGTGGGATGGAGTAAAGAGAGACATCATAGAGTTTGTATCTTAGTTCTTGGTATATAGACAAATTAAGGTTAAAAAAAAGGTCAAAGGGAATGTTTTATCAATTAATCATACCAGAATGGAAATGGGAGAACATCACTATGGATTTTTTCATTTGACTACCAAAAACCTCTAAAGGATTTAATGCTATATGGGTGGTAGTTTTTTGCCTTACTAATTCAGTACACTTCATTGCTATCAGAGAAGTATTCTCTCTAGATCAACTTACTAGGATATAAATTTAAAAAGTGTTAAGGGTTCAAGGAGTACCAAATTATTTTATATCATACGAGGATGTAATGTTTACCTAAATGTTTTGGATAAGTGTTCATAAATAATATGATGCAGAATTGAGTTTCAGCAATGCTTATTGTCCTCAAACAGATGGTTAGTTTGAAAAAACAATTCAAACCCTAGATGATATGTTGAGATATTGTTATGTATATTTAAAATTTAGGTTTGATCGAAAATAATTCTCTAGTTGTGTTTTAATACAATAATTATTTCACTAAAGCATTCATATAGAATATTATGAATCCTTATATTGGAAGAAATGTGGAGCTCCAATGTGTTTGGATGAGGTTGGAGATAAATAGCTATTGGGACCTAAGATCACTAAATAAATGGTTGAGAAGGTTATAACCATTCATTATAATATCATGGTAGCACAAATTTGGTAGAAACATTATAATGATAAATGTTTGTGTGATCTAAAATTTTAATTTAGTGAAAATGTGTTTCTATGAATATCACCCTAGAAAAAAGTTATATGATTCAGGAAGAAAGGGAAACTAATCCCTAGGTATATATGTCCCATTGAGATTCATGATCATATCATGATGTTACCCTATAACTTGGAACTTACTCCAAATAGATTTTAATTCCATGATGTATTCCATGTATCTCTCATAGAGAAGTACATAGCTAACCCTTCACATGTACTGAACTTAGAGTTCATACAGCAGGAGTAATATCTTTCTTACAAGGAGAAACCTATTAAAATTATGGATCATACATGGAAAGTTATATGAATAAATACAACTCAGATGGTCAATGTTTTGTAATGAAATCAATAATTATAGGAAGCTATGTGGGAACTTGAGGATATGATGAGGCAAAAGTATCGTTATTTTTTACCTAAGTGATGAATCTTTAGGGAGAAATTCATTTTAAGGTGGTAGAATGTAACAACCCAAGTTTTTATAGAACTTTATTTTTCAAATTAATTAAAATTTCATTTACTTATAGAAATTCACTAAGTCAAAAATTCCTTTTAAATAGAACCAACTCGGCGTATGTTACACACAACACCAATGTTTCTACAAAAAAATTATTTTGTTTTTATAATTATTTAAATTAAATAATTATAATCTAGAAATTAAAAATAGTAATATAAATAGTAATAACTACATTTCAAATATTTTTTATAATTTTTTTATATAAATAAACCATATTGATAGTGAAAGATATAGATTTTTTGTAAAGTCCTTATATGTTAAAAATATTGTTTTCTCGACTAAAATGCTTTTAATTTCATTCTAAAAAAAGAATAAAATTTATTTTAGACACATTTACAAATTTAATTAGATAAAATAAAATTAATTTTTGAATTTATAATGTCCAAATTGTTTTAGGGTGAATTTTTGGGATATTTCAGAGAAACATCATTTTTTGATGAATAGTGAAAAATACCGGATTTTAATTCAAAACTTCTTTTCCATATAATTTATTAACAAGGTTAAATTATATTTTTTTTTGAAAGTTTAATTACATATATTTTTATAAATTAATCCAATTTGGGTAATTGGAACCAATCTTACAATTAAATTAGATATAAAAACATAGAAAACTTTTAAACATTTTTACTTCAAAAACCTGCATTGTCGACCTGATGACAGGATTAATTTTAAATTAATTTATACCACTTATGTGTTTTGAATTTGTAAAAATGGATTCCATATTTAGAAATCGAATAATTTATAATTTATAATATTGTCAACTTAGTTCTTTAGAAATAAATATTAGTGAATGTAATTAAAATTAATTACACTAATTAAGGTAAAATTAAGCTTAACTAAGGAATAAACCTTAAATATAAGACCCAAAATGACTAAGAAAATTTTCTAAAACCACTTGTAATGCCTTATTTATACACAATAATCAATGTTAAGGACTATGGAAAATTATTAGATCCACTTGAAACATGTAAATTTATGTGTAATTCTCTCTTAAAAAATTTATAAGAGTGCCACTTCTCCTACACTATAAAAAGGAATCATTTCCTCAAAATTTCTCACACCTCTCATGCCCCTTGGATCAAAAAAACTATACTAAAATAAGATACCAAATTCCTTTAATTACTCTTAGAATCCTCCTATTTGGAATAAATCTTTCCAAGGAAGCCTTTTTGCACAAACCAAAAAGTGTTACCTGATTAAGAGGTAACATCTTCCCTCAAGTCCTTTATTTCATTTTCTTTCGACACCCACTCCAATTTATTTTTTCCATGATTTTATAAAATAAACAGTATCCAAAATATACTATGATGTTTTTATGTTATTTTTTGTACCTACACTTACACACACCTCCATCAATTGGGTAATGAACATACTCTTTACGTGTGCAGAAAACCACTCCCTTACTAAATAATGACTGTTTAATTTTCCTCACCGCCTCTCATGGTGGAAATTATGATGGAAAATATATTTATATATGTTATATATTATATTAATCATATATTTAAGCTTATCTATTCCTTTTAAAACAAATATCATTTAACTATCCATTTGGTGTTAAATGGATAATTTTGTTTGAGGAAGTGTAGACTACTGCCCCTCAAGGAGAAGTGATTCATTCACACACAACATGGAATGCATTAAGGATGGTTTTAGTGATCTAATAGGATATATATGATATAATAATTATAATTTAATAATGATATATATATATATATATATTCATATGTCACATATCTTTTTTCTTTCAATATGATAATAAAAACGGAAGCAACATTCATGTGTACGTATGGCATACCGTCTCTATGAATGATGTTTTACATTTCATACTTACATATTATATAGATTATTATAATAAAAATATAATTTGTATATGTAATATTTATATAATTTTTAACATTCTATAATCATTATATAATTATAAGTACCGACAATATAACAAATTAAGACACATACGAAGAACAAAACGAATATTACCTGAAGTGAAACTTTAACATGGGGTGGTCAACAAGCATGTAACAGAAGTTCGTAATAAAACCATATATGGTATTAGATATAATAAAAATTTTCTTTAAAATATTTATAATAAATTTAAATTTATTATATAGGTGTTTGGAATGTGTATGATGAAATTCAGGACACAAGTTAAGGGGATTTCATCTCACTTTTTATTTCTGTGTGATACATGATATGTTCACCAATCTTTACTTTTGTGTGGTGTATGTACTGTACATGATAGTATTAAATTCATATTCTAATTAAATTTTTGGTTATTATCATATTTATTTTATGATCTATAATTCATGGTGTTTAAGTTTCAATAGTTATGAAATCCATAAAATAATTTTGTCTCAATTTTTCCTTCTTTGAGACTCATGATTTGTTATGCACGTAAATGCTCTTTTGAGTTGTATATACTTCCATTTTACATTTTAATTCACAAATTTCATTTATTTCATGATATTTTAAGCTTCATTTAATTTTTGTTTCTTACATTGAGAGTATGATCCAAATATACCAAATTATAAGAGTTTATTGAGAGAATCTCATCGTTTTTTCAATATTTTTAATGTTTACACTCCCTTTGATGAAATATTATGATCCATATCTAAAGAAAACTCATGATTTTTCTTATCCTATTTTTATTCTAGATATAATAATATATTAGTACCATTTTCCACTCTTTGATACCTAATATAATATTTTTAGGTAAACTATGATTATCTCTCTCTCCGGTCAGAAATATATGGTATTCAAAAACCATGTTTCAATAATGTTTTTAAAAGTTATTTGATGTCCATTTTCAGGGAAAAGGATTTTAATAATGTTTTATAGTTTTAAATTATTACTTTATAAGTTTTAAAATCTATTGTCAATATTTTTTTTTCAAAATGGTTGTATGTTTTAGAAAGAATTTTCAATGCAGAAAGGATATTTTCCTCATGAAATGTTTTTAAAAGTTCTTTAAAAATTGTTTCCCATATAAGAATAGACATGTTGGTGTTTCAAATTAATTTTTTAGGAAATTATTCAATGTTTCCATTCATATATTTTGTCTTAATGGATTATTTTTTAGGGCATGATGTTAATGAAGCCTGTTTATCTTTCATGAGTTATATGATTTTGAAACCCTCTTATTTTCAAAGGTTATGTTTATGATTAAATGATTATGAAACCAATATCCTTCCACAGGTTATGATATGATTACGTATTTATAATACCCATTTCATTCCATGGGTTATGATACGATTATTTATGATCTTGTTGAATATTTATGTATGATTTCATTATGAGATGTGTGTGACCTATAGATCCATCCAATGAATTAGGTAAAGGTTTATATCTCATGAGATAGACTAAGATGGTATTGGGAATGAACCTTGACTACCAATATGGCCATGGGAGTGAACCATGACTACTGAGATGTTATGAAGAGTGAACTCAAGCTACCAATATGTCCATGGGAGTTAACTATGAATACAAAGATGGTATGGGGAGTGAACCTATACTATCAATATGGTCTTGGTAGAGATGCCTTGGGTACTATAGAAATAATATTATATGCTTATGTGTCTGCCATGATTCAATTTTTTATTCCTATGTTTGGATTCCATGGATTATGTTCTTTATTTTATTATAATTCATGTCTGATGAACTGAATATCTTTATATCACGATTCATGTTTATAATCTTTGATATGTAGGGTATGATCATATATTTTCTTGATCATGTTCTCATAACATTATGCTAATGGTTATGCTTACATGTATTCTTTGTTTAATCTTACCGAGAATATGATATTACCAATTATTATGTTTACTTTCCGCACAAGTTATGAAGATAGGTATTATGTTTCTTGGGTCTAATAAGGGTTCTAGTCGTGAAGAACCTAGTCAGAGATAATGTAGCTCATTTATGTTTGAGTGTTTATGTTTCCATGTTTCCAAATACACTAAACTAGTACGGATATCATGAATCTATTTTTGTATTGTTTTATGAATAATGAAAATGTTATGTAATGTTAATGTATGTGAATAATGGGTCACTATATTAGGCCCAACCATAGTATTACTTTTATTTCGCACCGAGTGATCAAATGTCCTCACCACTTGACGTAAAACTGTACATATCCACGATTTTCCTTTTTCTTCAAATCTGGTGATCTATGTCCTTACTATATTGCATAAAAATGAATGGATCCCCAATATCCATAATCATTCATGTTGAGTCACCCATGTCCTTATTTCATGATGTTAAACATCCCAGGTTTCCTAGAACTATGTATGTATTGATTCTAATTTTCAATGAGATGCGTAGGGATGCCTCGATCCTATATCTTTGTCTAGCCAACACATGATACAAAAATTATCTATCCTACTCTAAAATGCCACTACATGGGACCCTTTTCATTCTTTGTTTCTCACACTGAGCATGACTCACAATGGATTAAGAATTTTGACAAGGTATTCCCCATATTAACAAGGTGTATCAGCCTCTATAGTATCTAGTACTCACCATAATATGTTAAATTAAATGTATTTCCAAAACTATGTGTGGTTTTATTCTCATTTTCATGAGATATGTAGTGATGTCAAGACTTCCACCCTTTGTCCCAACTGTGATGTTCCCATCAATTCACAATGGTCTATCTGCATCCTCACTATATGATGTTAAACTGCATGGAATTTCAAGAACTACACATGGATTGATTCTCATTTTTCATGAGTTATGTAGTGATTCCCAAACATCCATTCTCAGGCTCAACTACAACATTACCACATTTCATATCAGTCCATATTTGTCCTTACCGTATGATGCTAAAATGCATGATCCTTTCATGAAATATATGTGGATTTATTATTGTCATTACCTGATATGTAGTGACTTTTAAACATATAATCCTAGGAATAACTATAAAAATCAACCGAAACAATTCCCACCTGTTCGTATAGTCTATAATTTTAAAGAGAGAGTTTCTTGTTCAAGAACTACATGTGGTTTGATCCTCATTTTCATGACATACATAGTGACACCCAGACTTTCACCCTAGGTCCAACCACAACATTTTTATCTACTCATGTCAGTTCTAACATACTTAACGCATGATAATAAATTTAATTTAAGTACTACCTTACCACATAATGTTAGACTAAAAGGAAAACAACTTGGTCATATGACATTAAAAATCCACGAAAAATACATCCTTATTGCATGACGATAAACTGTACAGAAAAATTCTTTACAACGTGACGTTAAAACTACACGATAAAAGTCCCCACTATTTGATGATAAACATTGTATACCATCTCCATTTTTTCATTCCATATCAATGTAACACAAGGGACTTAACTTGGTCAACTAGATTATTAGGTGCTTCCACCACATTTCAAAAGAACATCAATCCATGTGCCACACTTCACATCTTGTATGCCTCAAGTTACCGCAAGCCTTTCATTTACTTTTAAAAGGGAAATAATATCACTCAGTTGGTCATGATTTTAACATAGAAGGTATTTAGAACCACCAACTAGTGACATTGTCATCAAATATAAATTTACTTATGATTATCATGATCTCGACGGCACGGAGGTGGAATCAAGCATCTTAGTGTGTTATAAGACATACCAGGTATGATTGCCCCATATCATTTATCATGAAACGAGGAGCTCGAGCTGTAATTTACAAAATTTAAACCTTATAATCAGAAGGATGTTGTAGTACTCTTGACCCTAGGTATCCTAATTTGGATCTTGTGTGAGATCTCCCATTTTAGGTCCATGTGAGTAATAACCTTGAACTATCTGCGATTTGGTTAAAACTGTGTGACCATAAACTCTTTCCTATATGGTCCAAATAGAAATGCCTTAAACATCTAACAAAATAGAAAAAAAAACAAGTCAATTTGAAATACTAAAAATGGAAACCTAAGAAAAATTTGAGTCTATACCCTCTAAAATCTTTATCATTAGAGATTAGGTAAAAATTAGGGCACAAATAAAAAGAATAATGTTCATAGGGTCTACTATATAGACTTAATAAAATACAAGAAATGAACGCTGGACCCCATGGTCCAAGAAAAAGTTAGGGAAATGATTTTCCACATTTCCTCATGGTGTGAATATGTTCTCTAGGTGGTGTATCAACTTTTAGGGTGATGAAACCCTTCTTGGATATTATATTTTCCATTAATTACACTATGATTTAAATTGTCTCAAGTTGTCGGAAACTTTTCGTTTCACCTAAAAAAATTGATATATCTGGTTGACCATGCTATTAATCTATAAAGGCTTAGACTCACCAAATAGAGATATATTGGTCTGATATAAAGGGTTTTTTTATTTTTATATGCCTAGCGTCATCATGACAGAACTGATCAACTGACAGTGTTTTAAGATATACCCATTATTACTACCCTATACCTTCCTCATGACCTAAGAAATTTGGAGAATGATTTACAATCTCCATACCAGACTATTCAAGTAGATCTAACATCCTCTACACTACATCACCATGTATTTTACCCTTTCTCAAGGCCAAAATACGACACTTCATTCCCAAAACATTGATTACCCAAACCTCATGATTCAAAACCATAGGGTATAGGGCTCATGCATCATAACATAAGAGGTGGATTACCCTAGGGTTCTATATCCCTTTCTATATATCTTTCCTTCGATACTAAAATTCATCATCTAGACATTCGATTCTTTGAAAATATTTCACGGCCCTTGGAAATAAGTGAAGATCATTTTTTCTAGGTCATGATATCAATGCATAAAGTATTTTTTCATCCAACTAAAGGCATATCCTCTTTTCATGACAGGGGATTCTAATCCTTGTGATCCCCAACAATAGTAAGATGGAACCGAATATATGAAAATGTTATGGGACATACCCAATATGTCTTCCCCAACCCATATTCAAATACTTAATATTTTGGGTTATGATTTATACCTCCCACACACCAACTATCTAGGTGGGCCTAGTATCCCTACCATTTCTTCCTCATCCATATTTACTTACATAAATCATCCATATCCCTTGTAAAATAGTTGAGATTATATTTTCTTGGCCATAATATAGATGGATAAGTGATTTAACCCACCCTCTAAAGGAATATCTCCCCTGCAAGAATGGAACTCCATTCATCATGAGCCTTAGCAGAACCACATCAGAACTCAAAAATGCATAGTGTTTTGAGATATCCCTAGTATTCCAGTCCCATATTCCATAGAGGTTCAATTTAGAAGATCTTAAAGTATAGTGCACCAAAAGATCTAATCTAGAAGACCCTAAAAAACAATAATGAGAAGGTGTTAGATAGAAGACCTTAAACTACACCACACCAAAGATCTGAGCTAGAAGACCCTAAACTAAAATGATTTGATGGTTTGAGTTAGATTACCTAAAACTAAAATACACCAAAGGTCTAGTCTCAATAACCCTAAAATATAACACAATGGTTTATCTTTCATGACCTTATAATAGTAGGATACATGATACTAACCAAGATGATAACCTGATAAGGGTATCATGGAAAATCATTGAGTCTCTGCTCAGTGGAAATTTATTTTGTGTGATCAAAGAAATATTTAGAATCTATAAAATAGAATAGGCATATAGACCTATTTGGAAAAAAACCTATAAGAATTCATCCTGAAAAAAACCAATTCCTTGCCCGTTAAGTCTTCCTCCAAGTTAAGATTAGGAAATAGTTATGAAACAATGAATAAAAATAAATAAAGATTTTGGGACATAGTATATGGCCTTATAAAAAACCATGCTATGCTCTCTTAGTTCCATGTTATAGGTAGAATTTAGAGAATTCAAGAAGGATAGCATGTTCACATTGTCCTTTTAAATCAGATGATCTCAAGAATACTAGAGCATGTGGATAAATGGGGTATTTCATGTTATTGAAAATTCATGAATATTTATCAAAGACCAACCTGTTGAAAGTCAATCACTAAAATCTAGGCAATTGGATCTATTCAGTATTACACAGAAAGGATAGGAATCGTGGTTTATCTGAGAAAAATCTCCACTAAAACATGGATCTTTAAATGAGATTTCATCATAAAAATAGTGATATATCCCCTCTTATGTATGAGATAGATATATATAAAGATACGCATTATAGAGTTCTATATATATGATCATATATCTTATATATATTAGTTTGATCCACATAGTTGTATATTTCAGAACTATGTTCAGATTGATTCCCCTCATCATGGGATATGTAGAGATATCCATGTGATTTACTTCTTATCCAACCACAGTCCTCATTTCAATCAATACATGTTCCATTTTTGAATTCATACACGTTCAAATTTCATAGTATCCATGACCCAAGTAACATCTACTTATTATATTTTATTCATCCCATCATTTGTGTCCAGATGTATCATCTTCATAACACTTGAGAGTTCCCCAGACATACCCAGGAAAAATATTCTCAGGAATTTCATTATCATGGTCACCAAACATTCAAAAATATATCAAAGTGATCTATATTTACCTAAGATTCAGATTGTTTTTCATTCCAAAAAATCTCATTCTAAGGGGGGGGGGGGTATTTTGTTATCACAAATATTTGTGCATTTCACACTCTTCCATTGAATATTTTTGGATTATGAAATAAATTGTAGTAATACTTCTAAAAGGCATATAAAAAGGTTTAAGGTTTAAGGATATAAACCTTGAAACCTACAACAATCTTGGAATTTTATTCTAGGTAGTTGGGTAGCTTTATTAATTGCCTTTTCCAAGAAAAAAATGGCCAGCACTAGCTAGCCTAGGAATTTCAACCACAAGACAATGTGAGACCAAAGGCTAAACATACATAGTGGGAGTTTTCTTGGGCCATACATTGGACCACATGGATCATATATCCCACTAGAGACAAGCAGACCCATGTATAGGGCCTTGGTTCGTATGCCAGTAGGCTCGCATAGCTGGAGCCAGATGCTCAATGGGCCGAAGCTCAGGGGATAGAAGTGATGTGTATGGCACGTGTTCCAACCCAATTACTATCTGGAAAAAATGTAAGAAATATAATTTCATATATACTAATGGAAATGGGGCACACCATTTTGATGTGGGATATGATATTTTATGGTGATCAAACCTGGACTGTCCAATCATGCCTCCTGATGATTTGCATCATCCGATGGTTCTATCCTTCAATACTAGTCATCTATTTTAATCCAGAATCTCACAAGTTATAATAAAAATCAAATCATCATGTGTCTTATATATTCATACTCATTCGATCCCACACAATGTGAAATTCAATATTCAACCTCTCACTTGGCTGCCGCTCTCTGACATTACTGTTTTGACACAGAGAATTGAAGATAGTCACATGATTACTAGGATTTCCACCATTAGTATATTGATGATAGTCACACAATTTCTGAGGCAGCCAATAGAATCCACTGTGAGATCCAAGAATAGATTTTTGTAGCCTTCCGTGAGGTCCCCCAATAATGATCAAATACATTGCATGATCATCTTTTGATCATGTGTCCGAAGAAAAGATAATCGATGGAAGCATCATAATTAATTTATGACCACAAGGCCTTTCTCTATTATCATATTTCCATTTAATTTAAATCAGATTTTTATGGATCATGGGATTCCATAGAGGGAAAATAGAGGCATCACATGATGAGATGAAATGATCATGTGATGAAGCCTCAATTATCTCACTAGTGCAACAAATCCTCCATTTCATACAAATTGATTCCACCTTCAGTCTCCCAAACTCTATATAAATACACTTCTATCAAGAAAAAAACATGAAAAGGGGGAGGTAAGAGAGCTATGGAAAATAAGGGGAATCATTCCACCGCCTGTCGAAAAACTCTTCATGTAATTGCAAGAGTCTTACACATGATCTTTTAAAGATCATGTTTTTGAATGAAAAACCAAATTTCATGTGATGACTGGTTCTTTCATGATGATCACATGAGAAATGATAGAAATGAGGACTGAAACTTAATGAGACAAGGCCTCTGACAGTGTTAACAATCATGGTGTGAACTTATCTGTTCTTGTTCTCAAGAAATTCTGTAGTTCCTTTATTTTGGTCCCCCACTCAGTATTGGGGAGAGAACCCTTGTATATATATATAGAATTGTCATAAATACCCAATTCGAATCCATAGATTCAAACACACAATCTTCTAGATATCATACACTCATATGGTGATCATGCGATTATGCAGTACATAGGTAAAGGTTGGGCAAGCACGTAGTTACTATAAACATTGAAGAGGCTATACCCCAAGTATCATGATTAAACCCTGCCTAGTCTCACAGTGCAAGATTCATAATATTCACCCCATATGCCATGCACCCCATCATAGTGAAATTCCTTCCATCACCCATGCATGCAGAGGCTTTGATACACAACACCCATGCATGACCACAACACCCTTCTCGGGACCCCTTTGTCATGCAATTATCATAAATGGTGAAGCTTCATGAATCTCCCTCATAAATATATTCCCCGTCTTACATATGGCCTTGATCCATGGAAAATATCATGGGAAAAGCATCGTATCTATGAATCATGTACCCCTTCCCATGCTTTCAGTGCTATTAGGGAGCCTCTTCACATGTTCACAGACTCCCTCGCAAGTCCCTTTTTTAGTTCATGTGAATCAAATAAACACGGGAGTATCATGAAAATTTCATGTCAGTGTGTACATGATCTTATGGACAAAACCTTCTTTTTTCATGAAAGACCTATGTTTTACACCATAAATATGTATACTAAGGAATATATTATTACCCATGAAACTCAATGCATGATCCCTTTGGATGTAAATTTTTTTAATTTTTATGAGTGTAATAACCTAAACATATCCACAAGACTCTACTGCATGAATGGTTTAAGGTTACATGATCATAAGATTCGTCATGGGATTAAAAACCTCATTAGCCAACATTGAACATGCCACTTTGATCATGAGACAGGCCTCAGACAAGGAAATTTGATTTGGAGATATCCCCTTGAACATGTAACTTTGACCACAAAACAAACCTCAGACAAGTCAGATTGATCTCCTAGAAACCCTTTGACATGTCGCCATTGTGACGTGACAAGCCTAGGATAATTTCATTTCAATCATGAAAATAAACTTGGATTTCTCCACCTTGATCATATGAAGACATCCAAGAAAACTCACTTTGATCATGTGAAGGAGTTATTGACATGTTTCCTTGATCATGCGATCGTCCATTGAAACATCCACATTGAAAAGTGATAATTCAGAGATATATCAAGTTTATTTTGTGATAGTCCATGATCATGTTTTCTTTTATCATGTGAAATACCCAAGACATGTCCACTTTGATCAAGCAAAGGCATGTGAGACAAGCGATTTGATCATGCATGAGAACCCATACATGTCTACTTTTGTTACGAGAATCATCTCAGACATGTCAGCTTCACCCATGAAATGGAATCTAAGGCATGTTAATTGTTTAGGTAGACACCCTTGGATGTGTCCTACTTGTATGATTGGTTCCGCAACATATCATGAGGACAATCAAGACATATCTAAGACATGTCAGAAAAATACCTTATGACATGCCCACTTTGTCTAGTAGACATACTTAGACCCATTCCATGTGGACCCCAACCAAGAACCTTTGTCCACATTCCCCTTTGACAAGGGAAGTGTCCTTGATGTGCTAGGGTAATGAAATCATGTGACCCTACCAGTATCATGCGCCCACATGGAACATCATGGTCATCAACACTTCCCTCTAATCTTCCAGAAGATAAAGAATTAGTATATCAATGGGAAACATTAGTGTGTAAGACCCAATCAGGGGAAGCCTCAGAGTGTAATCCCCAACCAATTAGGAAGCCTCATTGTGTAATCCTTAACCAATCGGGAAACCTCAGAGTGTAATCCTTGACCAATCAGGTACCCACCGACATCATATAACATGTCCATGAGATTCAATAGGAATCTATCTAGGTATAATCCCCTAGAATATAGAAAACCATGGGGACAACAATAATACCCCCAAGTGTGATAATCCAAATTAACACATCAATGGGTTAAGAGATAACTGAACTATGAGAACACTGATTCCCAATATATTCGGGATATATAGAATTCTATTCTATGTATCAAACTCCAATAAGCATCCTATTCAGTGAAAGTCCTTTCCTATACCTAGTATTCCTGACTTATGGGATTAAATCTCCCCATGGTTCTTCCATTCTACCTCATCTACCCGCAGATGATAAGAAGACTCATACACGAGCATTGTTTTATATATAATCCATGACCATGCCCTCAAGTACCTCAAACCCATCAGAAAGTTGAGGGATGAACTAAACTACAAGAAATATGATTCCATCCATAGACGAGATACAAATGAATCCTTTATAAGTCTTGACCTTCATGACATATCCTCCCTGATATGGGTGATCAATCCCCTCAAAGGGAATCTTTAATATGTAAGCCCCGTATAGATATGATCTCATTTAATGTTTCCAATCCGTCTCTATCTCTTTGTTAACACATCGAGCATGGTTCATGTGGGATTAGAGATATGTGATTATTTTATCAAAATCATGTTGATAATCCCCCCATTGTGGGCCCATCATCAGGATGTAAGTTTGATTACATCTCATCTACACTCAAACAGAAGCATTCCTGAAGAAGCCGGTCTCATATGAATAAATCCCGCCTAGGGCCTCTATTTTCATATCTCTCACAACATGTATGTATATCATAATAACTATATGGAATTTGGTTTATCTATTAAATAGGATACATAGGATTCTTTATAGAGGTCCGAGCCTAATATTCACATCTCTACTGCATGAGGTTAAACTGCATGGATGGGTCCAGTCATACGACCTTAAAATATGTCAAATAAACTACAAGGGGTTTGATTCTCATTTTCATAGGATATGTAGGATGACTCTTAGAGGTCCAATCCCATATCCAATACACAATACATATCCCTATAAAGTAATAAATTCCAGAGTGATTGAACATAGACATGTACAAAAGCATCACAATTAAATAATAGAGTGATAGAGATAGAAGAAGCTACGGTCTTGATGAGTAGGATCGAACTACATAAAGCCCTTCTATAGGTGATTCTGATAGAAGATGGAATCACTGGTGTTTTCGTTTAACACAGAACAAGACAATATTCAACAACTGAATAACAGGATAAACTATTTATAAGAAAAGTTCAAGAATTTCAATTTCACAACCCAACTTATGTTCACTAAACTACCCTAAGAAAGCACCACCAGTGAACACCATACTATTAGGGCATATGCTGGTTCAAAAAGGGTTATGTATCTAGAATATAGTAATATGAATTTTTATAAAATAATTATTATATTTAAACCTTTTTATTATTACATTTTCAATGATTATATAATTATTTTGAAAAAAATTATTATTTGACATAAATAAACAAAAAAATATTTTTGGGAAATATATAGTTTCAATTAAAATAATGTTTTGATGAATTAAATTTTTATTTGAATAAATTATATTTTAATAAAATATTTTCATGATATAATAATTATTTAAATATAAATTATTATATAATTTAATGAAGCCTGACATAATATTCATAACATTCAGAAAGTTTTTAATATCGTAAAACTTGTATTTTAAGTAAATTGGGATTTTCAGTTTAAAGTAAAAATTATCATATTTAGAAAAATAATTTGATAAAATAAATATTAATTTTGAATTAATCACATTGAAATTATCCAATGGTGAATTTTTTATAAATTTTTAAGACAACCAAATTTTTGGGTAAAAATTAAATACATCCAAATATACTATCTGTATTATGAAATCATACTATCCCAAAATGAACATTATAAATGATATAAAATAAATCCAATACTAAATATATATTTCTCCTTTAAAATATTGTATTTTTTATTTTTTTTAAATTTTATAAACCCTTAATGAATCTCCAAAACCTATATTATATTTTAAGGTTCTAAAATCATTCCTTCATTAACATGACTCATTCCAATTCCCAAAGGGTATTATTTTAATATTATTTATTATTGTCATTATAATATATATAAATCCACTTCTATTTGGTATAAACCATAGGTAATAACCATGGAAGGTTTGTGGTTTTGGTTATTTTATCTTATATAATCCAAAGCCTATGATTAGAAATTAATAAAACATTTCACTATTTTTTATATAAATACTCACCCAAACTTTAAATCATATTAACTCATAATAAATTGAGCATTAAGTTACTATCCTTCTACCTATACCTATTTAAATCATTCCCATGTTGTTCCCAATCTCTTATGATTCTCCTCTCATGCTTTTAAAATCACCCTCTCAAGGTAAAGGGATTCACTCCTCTTTATTCAAGAACATTAATTGAGTTATGCAATTTGATTTCAAATTTTTCATGTTGGAATATGTTTTTCAAACCCTATTATACTATCCTTATGATTCCCAAGTAATGATATAACCCCTTTCAATCTCATTAAACCATTCCATGAATATTTATGTAAACTTCTTATGCTACTAAAATTATCATGTGATTTTCTATAACAAACATTTGTGTAATGAATACGTATCCCCGTTTAAATTAAAGGGTATTAGAATAGATATTCCAACCCTAAATTTATTTTGGACTTCAATGCATACAATCTAAAATCTCTAATATTGAGATTAGAAGTTATGAAATATACCCTTATGTTGTATGATCTATGTGGAACACAAATATATGTACATGATATGAATGTGATGGGTGATCCCATAATTATATCGCACTAAAATGTATTGGGTATTTTTATATCTCAGGATATTCCATGTTTATTGCGTGAGAGGTTATCCTAACCATACCATGTTATAATGTATTATTATTTATCCTTGACTTATTTGTAGGATGTCATGTTTTATGTTGTTGTCACTTTTCTATGTTCCATTCATGTTATCATCTCATATCATGATTTATTGATCATGTTTATGATTCTCACCCATTTCATGTCACTGTGATAATCATATTGACTAAAATGTATTAATTTTACCATGTTATGATTTAATTATTCCATATCTAGGTTTTATAGCTCACCCCTTTCTTATGTGAATCCCCAGGTTATCCCGTGAAATTTTAGAAGAGAGGAGGAATTTTATGGTCATTTTATGGAGTTTTAAATAATTTTTTATATCCCTATTTCTTGTTAATGTGCTATTTTTATAATTTCACAAAGACACTAGGCTTCTTGATCTTCTTGGATTGTAATATGTGTATCCTTATGTAATAGATCATGAAATAAGGTGTTTAAAAAATATGGGTTGTCATACATAGGGTTTCTTGATGGAAATAAGACCAATGAGGAAAAGAGAGGGAGGAAAAATAGAAGATGAACCAATGATATGGTGGATTTACCTTTATAAATCACTTTTAATAGATAGAGTGAAGCTTTGAATTTGGGTAAGATAAGGGGAGAGGAGATCCCCTCATGCACCCTAGGCTTAGATAAACAAAAGGAGGGGAATGGGGGGGGGATTAGAAAATGAGTGGAGATAGGATAATAATTTCACCGTGTTAAAAATATATTAAAGAAGCTCCATGTCCTAGTGATGGTCACTATATAATTTCACCCCTCATAGGATCCCCACCATAGTGTATCCTACCTAGCCTATAAATTTTTTCTCTTTGCTAAACACCCACCATAACTAAAACATGGGTATAGTGGTGTAGTGCACCTCCATCAGAAAAAATCTATGATTTTGAGCCCCTAAGTCACTACGGTGTGGTTTATTGGCCACAACAAAAGATACCCATTTTTGGAAAAAAACTAGGTTCTATCACCAAAGAACCCTCCTTGGCATAGCCTATGTGTTATGGTGTGGTTCTTCACTTGGAGGAACTTCCAGGGTGAAGTATTGATGACTATAGTGAAAACCATCCTTGACCTATTTTTTTAAAAGAAAGTGGTATGTTGCAACGTAGACTACTAAAATCTCATCCTAGAACTACCTATGACACATGAAACACTAATAAAACACCGGAAACAATAACATAATTCAAAAATAAATCACAATTTTAAATAATTACACACAATAGTAACATAGGGGTGTTTCAATTTAATTATTAGTTATTGATTTATTATTATTATTTATTATAACAAATTTTAATTTTGTGTTTATTTTATTCTATATGAATGTTTCCTTGTGTGATTATTTTCATATTTTCTTGTTCGTATGTGATTATTTAGATATTATTTTTAGTTTTTTTTCTTATGTGATTTCTTTTTTATCTGCTTGATTGTTTATGGATGTTTGATATTATACTCATGGGTAGTGATAGATTGTAGTTATGACACATGCATCTATTATGGGATGTAATAGATTAAGGTAAAATGTTTACACATCTATCTGATCCATGGAGACCTGAAGGATACTTCATATATTGTTCTATGATGGACCATGGTTATAGAATGAGTCATTAAGGTAATGATGTGGTGATATGGTGACTGATGGAATGATTGGAACAGTTTGAGAGTAGAGCTTACATGTTTTTCTTAGTTTTTTCATTCATGTTAATATCAACATGTATATCTCCCATTGATATAGATATAATTATAAATATAATCCTACTATGTACTCCAAAGTTATCACCCCTCTATAATTTTCTTACATTTTATTGTAGGATATACTGATGAATAATGGATATGATACTATTTAGGAAGATAGAGTGAAGCTTAATAGTTATTAATTCATTATTCTTAATGTATTGTATTAATTATCAAGTACTTCTCGGGTTGTATAGTAATTGGTACTTATTTTAAATTTATATATATATTCTATGTTGATCATGAGGGTAACAAGGCATGTAGTAGAAAAATAAGGGATGATTATTTAAAACTTTTATCACCATATTATGTAACTATGTCATCACCAAAAATGTGAAGACCCATACAACAACCTAAGGATCCCACATAAATAATTTTAAGCACAAAAATAAAATAACTATTTTTTTTGATTTTATAATGCATTCAATAATAGATTGTCTTCAATGACTATGTCTTAAAGGAATCAAAGCTAAATCCCACTAAATATTCCATAAACACTTCAAAATTCCATGGGAATATCATTCCTCAAATTCTGAGTACTGGCATGGAGATTCAATAAAGCCTACGACGCCTTCAAATATCACCACTATATCAATTATCCAATTTATGACGATTAGTTAATATCAAATGCTTGGATCAAAATATTCTCTCTCTAGGATGTGAGTATAAGAGAGAAAGAGACTCTCAAATTCATGTGATGAATAGTTACTCACATGTGAGCCTCCTACTCATTATATAGTGAGGTGATGAATACATATAAATGGCTCTTAGAACCTTTAATATTCATTACCCACTAAATAAACCATAAAACATGTTTTATGACCAACTAACAATGTCATAAATTTCATTTATATTTTTATCACTCACCTGTAATATAATAAATATATTACATTATAAAAAATACTTTAACTCGACTCATCATTCCCATAAATATTAAAAGAACATTGAATATTATAATAATATTCATTCATATAATATTTTCCATGTATTCATTTTAATACTTGTGAATAATTTTAATATATAAATTCAATACCAATTATTATTATCTCAAATAATATGAATTTATTTATTATTGGAGATCATACATTCTCTGATATAACTATGACCCCATGGTGGGGACTAACATGTCCTAAACTCCTATTAATTAGAATAGGGTACACTTTTAAATATGATATGTGTGTGACCCTTTATGACTATATCTCGATAGAAGTGAATATTATTCATATAACTAATGAAAATTCTAGAAACTCACCAAGGATATTAAAGAGATAAGAACAATTCATCGCAATTAAAACTTTTCCTAAGAATACATGTTGTGTAATATAATCTCTTTTTCTCATGATATCTCATAAAGTAGGATGCACACTTCATGTCACCTTCCATTCATAATTTATTATTAATTGACTTAATATGATGGAATTACCTACTTCAACCATATCGATGGATTTAGTAAAGGAACTACCATCCTGATCAACCAAGCCAGATATATCACTTCCTTTCAGAGGTGAAAATTTATATCTTTCTTATTCAAACAATTAGATACCAAAAATGATGTATCAAACTCAAGATAACCCTCTTCAACATCAATTCCATAATTTCAATATTTCCGCAAAGTATGTAATCATATAGTACAAACTAATAATAATCTCAATTCAAGAGATTATTTCATTTATTCATAGATAGGATCTACCAATGAAACCTAAAACATGTAGTGTTCCTATTTGTGCGTCATTCCTCATGATTTCGTCTACTCAAGATAACCATTTTTGAACTTTAGGAGAACAAGTATACATTATTATAACCCCACATCACCTTATAGTCACGAACCATCTATGTCCTATCATCATGATGTTTTTAGACCATATGGAATATATTTAAGATTAATTTCGTAGTTTTTTGAGGTTCTTGTAATATCTTGCAAACTACTATAACCATTTTATATGAAAAACATTCTATGAAAATTACCATTTAAATATTGGATGCCGAAAATTTCATCATTATTATGGTAAGTGTAAATCATGCACAACTTACTATATACATGATATAGTAATTAAAAGGTACTATTTATGTTGGGTTCAGAGAACTCACTATTACAACACTCTCCCATGAATTAGAGAAAAATTTATATCTAACCTTGTTAGCACTCACGTGATAATATCATGCTTCTTCTGAGTTATAGATTTTGTTATTAGGCCTTCGACATCTCCACTACATGGCTACTCTTCTACCCACGGCTTCAACTCCTTGAGTAAGACTCCTTATGATATCATATCCCCTATTATATACCATTTATTTATTTTCAAAACTTGATATCTTGTCTATTAACAATAGTAGTATTTTGAAAATTTATATTATGATAAAACTTTACTTACTGGGTGATATTCGAAGAACTAGAGAAAATCATTCTATTATACAATTCTTCTATAGATATATCAGAATCCACAATCTAATCATCATTTGCAGATATGGATACCACTGACTTGAATTAGCTTCCCTTTCTCAATACCTTTATCCTGACTATGATATTATATTATTTTGATTATAAAGAATACTAGTTCCCCCACCCCTTAAATTAGTGTCCCTTCCACTCTAAATACCAAGTACATATCCCTTATACATCATTATGTACAATTTGATAGTTATGACTACTTTGCATGTAGTTTTCTTATATATAACAGATATTTGACTACCTTAAAGTATATATTAGAAATATTTAATCTAGTACATATCATGGAATAAGTGATATATTCATTTCTAGAGCATATAGAATCCAACTCACCACATTATTCTCCTCTTATGTCTTATACAATTTTTCTTGGAGAGATTAATTCCTTGTAACATTAGTAAACATTCTATCTCAAATTGTTCTAAATTGTGTTTTTTAATGCCTTGTTAGTATATGTTCTTTAACATGGTCTAAGAAACCCATTAAATCTACCTTAATAAACATTGTTCCTTTAAACCTCGGTTCCTACATTAAGTCAATATTTGGAGAGTTACATTAATTCTAGTCTTAACTAACCATATGATCAATAGTTGTTTTCTATATAATACCAAACACATTTTCTGGGAAAATAGTGTCACTCCCACTAACTCATGTGTACACATGGAAAAACATTATTACAAATTAATATTCTAGGATCTTATTGATTACTCAATTCCAAAACTAGATTTATGTTACTTTTAACCCTTATTATCATTCTATCATGTCACCAACCCTTTCTAGTTGCGTCATATATACACATTCCTAGATTGGTGGTCATGAAATCCAATTCCCAATAAAATAAACATAGAAGATAAATATGAAAAGTAAAATATTATAATAGATTTAGGAATGATGTCTTGGTATAAACAATTGAGCCTTATTGGTATCACTCTTGTACTATCCATGTAATGTTTCTCTGGAATACCACCACAGTGTCAAGATTTGAAACATCCAAAAACTAATCACATGTACTTTGATACATGGAATCTATTACTAAATATTTATTAAACATGTCCATCATACAAGATCACCATTTACTACTTACATGTTGGAGTCCTTATTCTCAATGAGTAATTTATCACCAACCATGATGATTATAAAACAATTACTATGGTTTTATACTTTCTACACATATATGTCTATGGAAAATTCCATTTTTGTGTGCACTTGTGGAACTTGTTACTATACCAGGTATTTCTGCATCTACAACATTGACTAAATACAAAACAATATTTCTCCCACTATCTCAAATAGAGATCTGAACACTTTTATAGAAATATAGTCTATCACTTGAATATATCTTTTCTTATCAAATGGGTTTATATAATATCCTATATGAATTTAAGGATACTAACATTGATTCACATTGGGTTTTTCTTGATGATTTTTTTATATCCTTAATGAACACTTTTCATATTACCACATGAAATTATGGCATGAAGGATTTCTATAATACTATAACTCATATGATATCCATTTATAAAAATAGTTGGCATGTTTTTATGGAATAAAAATACTAATCATGAAGCACGTCTTGAAAAATAATTAATGTATTTTCAATGAATATAAGTTCCAAAATTGATTCTCCTTTAACGTAAAATAATGACTCTAAAGTGTATATGAAAATGTGAATTTAGGAATTAATTCATTTTACATTTTTAATGATAAAATTTTGAATTTAAGACTCATCATATATCCTCCATAATAACACCATGACTCTGATGTGTATAAGGAAATGTCAATTTAATAATTACTTGATGCTACATTTTAATGATTGATGAATGCTTTGTAAAGATATTATTTATCACATAGGCCCAAAGAAAATCATATCTTATAACCATGAGGATTTAATAATTGTCTCTAAATTTCCAAAAAATTATTAAAGGAATAATATGATTTATATATTTACCACTTGCTTAACCTTGGAATAGTTTATGCTCTCTAGATGAACTAATTTTGAAATCATTGTGTCTTACCATTATTTCTAAAGATTTATTTTTCCAAATAAAAACATGTAAATGTGTTGATAATGCCTATGGTCTTTAACTCAAAAGAGTTTGAAACCATACAAGATATATCCTTGAAAACTAATTAGTTTTTATATACAAAAGATTATCTTTTGAAAACTTGCTACACCTATGTTTTACATTTTATATTCATCAGTTATTCCAAATGATTCAAGCATTAATAGACCATTAAATGTGTATTATACAACATAATAAACATTAATTCCATAACTCGAATAATATATATTAGTATCCAATTGGAACATGAGATAAAATAATTAACAAAATTTAAACTAGAACCATTAAACATAGAAATTAGAAGTTGTGTACTTCTCACCACTAACTTAGGAATCACCCTTTCTCAACTGATTAGATAATTCACCTAAATTATTATAATGTTTAATTAATTACTTGGTTTATATATTTAAATAAAAAGATTTGACAGGAATATTTCATTTAATACATAAGGGGTAAAATATAAACATCACTTATAATGATAAATATTCACTAAGTTTAAGCCTATGCTTCTTTATACTTAAATTTATACCCTTTTTATTTTCCATGGACTTATCTCATGACATATTAAGTGAATAAAATCATGTATGATGATCATCCAAAATTCATTGGGTGATTTTTCAAAGCGTAATTTGGAATTATACTATCCATTTGCCTTTTCACCCCGTCTTTCAACTTGTTCACCAAAATATCTAAATTTTAGTCATTCTTTATATTCTTATGAACATGTAAAACCTTACCTAAATGTTAATAAACCATTTTCTTCATACTATTCACTTTTTAATCCTAAAAAAAATAGTGAACATGGGTTAAAATGATATAATAAAGGGCGGTATTGAAATATCATGATCCATACATCAATTTACATGTATTCAGTGTAATAATCACCACATTCATATCTTTCTTTTCTTTCTCCTTACAATCATCTCATAGATAAGAAAAAATATGAAATCATCCATGTCCTGATGATTTTTCCAGAAATAACTAGATTTTGATGATAAAATTATGATGTAAACATTAAATGTGATATCTATGATTCTCATGCAATAATATTTTACATTCTTGCTTCTTGTGGTGACTGAATATTTAGCGGGGATTCCAATATATATAATTTCCATTCATTATGTAATACTTTATGCAAGTGTACATTTTGAAGTTGGAAATTTGTGCTAGATAGTACATTGAATTTTAGTTATATTAATTAAATTGTTTTTATAGTTCCATTTTCTATTATTCATCAAAATTAAACACTAGTAGATTAGTAATTTTATATTGATTACCGATTAGTTAAATCATTAAATTTCTACCACTATTTTATACATAACTAATAGCCTCTACTATTAGATTCAAAATACAAAATCACTATAGTATTTTAGTGGAATGTATCTTAGAAACCTATCCATATTTTCCAATCTATAGCTACACTTCTATTCATAGAGTTTCAATGTAGGCATTTAACTGGTCAACCACATTAAATCATGGCTCCTTGGGATGTTGAGTGAAGTACCAGCTTCTTGAAATCAGAAACATGATTTACTAAATTATTAGTTTCTAAATATAAAACAAGATAACTATGAATACTTATTTTATATCATATTAAGTTAATTCAATCCCTCACTTTCATAAAAACTCCTCAGTAGTAGGAGGTAACCTCAACTATGGCTGATGATCACCCTGTACACTCGGTTTTGTTCAAATTTAAATAACAAATGACATTACCACATAATATTTCTTCATGGGTTTTTAGTATTTTTGATGAAATTAAATAATTTTCTATATGATATGAATATACTATATGATCGCACTCACAAATTACCATATATTTAATAGAATACAATTATCGCATCATAGAGTTGTTTTAATCTATGCATTAAGTGTCTAGTATTTTATTTGTTCACATAATCATCCATATTTAAAAATAGTAATAAATGATGCATAAATTAAATAAAAAACATCAATGATCTTGACCATTTTATATTGGTTGATACATTTTTTCTTAATGGATCAATCATGGACCTTGGGGTAAAATACCAGAGCCTTCTTTGACTCATATAATAGCTTACACCCTGGTCCAATTTATAACCATCTTTTCTATAATGTTGTCTCATCTTAGTGTAGTTCACATCTTACAATGTCATCATCATAATAAATAATTAATTGTACATGGGAAAGGGGGTCTCAGGAAGCACAAATACATACATAATTATATTGATGGGTGCACAGACCCTTGTCTATAATAAGTGAATAAAATCGATGCACATACCATATATTTAATTAATTACCTACCACAAAAACAACCACATGTAATAATTAATTAATTAATAAAATCCTAACATACATTTGTCAGTCAATACTTTAGATCAACTGATAGATAAATTAAATGAATAATGAAAATCAAGATTTGTGATAAATTTATTCTAGAAGAGTTAAATGAATTAAAATAATTATTTCAAATTTTCTTCAAATAAATTATATAACCTAGTCCCAAATTTATATTTTATTCCAAAAATATTTAAATTAAAATTTGAAATTTTTAAAATTCCCTCAGGTCTGTAGAATCTTACACCACTACAAATCTGAGAAAGGGATGCACCAACATTTATTAGCGCTAAGTAGAAAGCACTCATAAAAGAGGGGCCTTTATTGACACTGATAAATCAACCCTTTATCCACAATTAAAAAAGCCTTAATAAAGGTGTACCCATTATTAACGCTCTTTTTAGCACTGATAAAAGTTTCTAACAAAACAATATTAATTTACATTCAAAAAAAAATATTTATTTGTATACATTAAATAAAAAACACATGTTTGTAATTAATATATTTTTTTAATAATTTAAATATATTTATAATGTTTAAAAAAAGTATTTATAAGATTAAAATTCAATAATTATATATTTAAATAATTATAAGATTATAATTAATTTTATTTAATAATTAATATTTTTATTATATTTATAATTATATATAAAATAATTTTTAAATGTATATAATTATAATTATAACTGTAAATATACATATATTTTAAAAAATATATTTCTACATTGAATTTGGTCAATATATATATTGTTGCGTGAATATAATTGATGCTCATTTGTTATGTATTCATCATGAATGTTCATTTACAAATTACACCCTCATTACTATTCATGTTGTCCATATATATGTGATGAACACATTTTTATGATCTACAATTTAATAGGTATATATCTATGTATATTATCATTATATACAAATATTTATAAAGATGTTGATAATTATAAATAAATATATATAAGTAAATAATTATAAAATTAAAATAAATATTTTCATTATACTTATAATGTTATAAAAATATATAAATAACTAATTATATTTATAAATACATATTTTTTCTTACTTCCATTATAGAAAGTGTCTTCATTTGGTGTTTCAAAAGTGTTTAATATCTAATTGGAATTTTCAATGGGGTTTTTCATTGAATAGAATCCATATATATGTTGTGAATTTGTTTCATTATTGTTTTTCCAAAATTAAAAACAATTATATTGTATTGTATTACAATATATTTATTTGTAGTTATAATTATATATATATGTGAATAATTATAAAATTATAATAAATATTTTTATTATACATATAAAGTTATAAATATATATAATTAAATAAATATATTTATAAATATATAAAAATATTTATAAATAAATAAAAATATCTATAATTAGAATTATAAATAATATTTATATATTTAAATATTTATAAAATTATCATAAATTAATGAATTATATATATTTATAAAATTATAAATTAAATACATTTATTTGTTATAATTTTATAATTATTGAAATATATAAATAAATAAATAAATAAATATTATATTATATAAGTATAACAATAAATACATATATTTTTTATTTTTATAAATAGATATATATTTATTTTGACTATACATAAATAAATAAATAAATATATATATATTAAACTATAAATAAATGTATATCAATTTATAGTTATTAAATAATTAAATAAGTATAAAAAATTTATATAAATATAACTCTAAATAAATATAGATATATTTAAATAATTATAAAAATATAATAAAGATATTAATTATATGTTATTATAAATATAATAAATATATTTATTATAAATTTATAATTATAAATAATATATATTTATTATATATGTAAATATAAATAAATAAATATATTTATAGTTATTATTATAAATAAATAAAAATATATTTATTGTAAATATAATTTTATAATATATATAAAAATATAAATAATTGTTTATCACTATTATTTTATCAGTGCTTTTTTAGCCCTAAATAATGGATATCTTTATCAGCACTAATAAAGGCATGTTTTGTATGTTCTTTCTATTTTAGTGCTGATAAAACATAGCTTAATCAAAACTTTTTAGCTAGCACTGGTAAATTATAACGACCTGAAATTTTGAATAAATCATGTTCCCTAATTTTGTGTGTTAGTTTATTTTTATACTCAACAAAACTGTTCATTTGATAACATGAGTATAATTAAAATGAGACCATTGGGTTTCGACTGTTATATGACCATTGGTCAATATGACCATTGGAAACTAAATGTTGCGATTATTGTCTCTAAATACAAGTTATCTTGGTTAATTAATATAGAAAGAAGATTCGATGACATCATCCAGTAGTCTCAGGCCAATCGAAGCCCATCTAATAGAACTTGGGAAGGAGGTACCACCACTGAGCTTTTCTCTGGACCAATCCCAAGCCGAACTTCATTGTGTGAAGCTAGAAAGGAATCACCTTCACGAGAAGTTCAATCTGATAAAAATTACTAATCGTGCAATGTTGGTCGAGCCGCCCTCAGAATCTCTCACCTTAGCACACATTACACTTAGGTCCTATGCTGGGGTTATCAGGGGCTATGTAAGGAGATCATAACTTCTTTATGTAATCCTTTGAGATAAATAGAAAAAATTATTCTTATGGTGATGTTTGTAAATTTTCAAATGTCCGAATAAATGTAGGATTTATATTGTTGTTGAATGTGAAAAAAAGGATATTTAAGAAAAATTGTAAACCTTAAATAATTAATAATGTGTAATGATTATAAAAAAATCATCTTCTGCAAATGTGTTCAGTAAGAAATTTGGAGTCTAATAAGATCAACTTAATATTTAGTGAATAGTAATTTATGAATAGTGATTTTACGCTTAAGATTAGTAATGTGACCAAATAGATTATTAGTCTCACTTAAAGAATGTATTAATATAATATTGGCATCATGATTAAGTAATGTGATTCAATAAAATAGGTAAATAACTGTTTCAGAAATTATTAGTAAAGTATTAGTTTTTTTAGGTGAATAGTGTTTTTTAATAAAAAATTGAGTTAAAATTATTTAGAAAATTATTTTTTATAAAATGGAATTTATTTTTAAATTCAAAACATCGATATTATGTTAAGGTAATTTTTGGGGATTTTTTCTGAAAAAATTGAATTCTCGGTTAATAGTGCTTTTATTTAAAAATTAAATTAAAAATATTTAGAAAATTATTTTTATAAAATGGAGTATATTTTTGAATTCAGAGCATTGATATTATGTTAATGTAAATTTTTGGGAGTTTTCTGAAAAAGTTGAATTTTCAATGAATAGTAAAAATACAGTTTTAGGGTTTCGGTAAGTTTAATGACATCATAACTGCATAATGATGATGTCAAGAGATATTTTAAAAGATGGTCGACTTTTGAATAGTAAGATAAGGTATGAGGTGTCCCAAGTGGCCAATACCATGAGGAAATACCCGTTGTTTTGCCAATACCACCAATGAGGTGTCCCTTGGCCATTAATGCCTTATCCCATCACTTGCCCTATAAATTCCAAGCAATTCTCTCATCCTTTCCATTAAAAAATCCTCCTCAATGAAGTTCTGGTCTCCTTAACTCCCAAGGTTCCCTCAAGACTCCCAAGGTCCCAAACTTCAAGATTTCAAAGTTACTCTTCAAGGTAAGGGATCCTACCTCTCTCTTTCATTCCAAGTACTCCCTTTTATGTCATTTCTTTTATGCTCCATGTTTTTATGCTGGAGGATGTTCTTTTATATTCATCCTACTGTCCTTTTCATGTTTATATGATGAGATACCCCCTCTTTCTCTCATCAATTCATTTTGAGAATGTTTAAGTGGCGCCGTTAGGCAGCTGAATTTTTAAGGGATTCTCTCACCCTTCTTGTTTTCAAGATCTATTTTCATGTCATTTATTTCAAGTTAATTTTCTAATTTTGGGGTGTGATCTTCTATATCTATCATACTATCCTTTTTATGTTCATATGATTAGAGACACTATTTTATCTCATCAATTCATTTTTTTTAGTTTTAAGTAATGTCGTTAGGCTGTAAAATTTTTATAAGAGAAATCTTATTTTTGTCTTCCTTTCAAGTTCTTCATTTCATATGGTATATCATTAAAATTTCATTTTTATGTTCTTAAATCCTTTATATTCTGTCTCCTACTGTTTTATGGATCATTTATGAGTGGTTTACCCATGTGCCCTCTCTTTTCAATGTTTTCTAAAACCCTGTAACATAGCCGTTATGCTGCACAATTTTCGTCTCAAAATGTCTTTCTATTTTTCTCAAATTCTTTTATTTTATTATGTTAATACTCAAAGTTATTTCTTCAACAGGGGTATTCACATATATATAAAAATTTTCTATTTTAATTCTGGGATTTACAAACATGAAACCCACTTTCCATTTCCATGGGTTTAAAATGACATAAAGATCATGTCTTAAAAGTAGTTTTTAAAACGTTTTGATTATGAAATGAAACCCATTTATTTTATTCTATATGGGTTATTTATGAAATGTTTGATGATGATATATGTGTCTCACATGATGATAAACACAAATTTAAGGGTGCTCCCTGATAGCACTCCAATGCATTGG
This sequence comes from Viscum album, assembly GCA_963277665.1. Taxonomy (NCBI): domain Eukaryota; kingdom Viridiplantae; phylum Streptophyta; class Magnoliopsida; order Santalales; family Viscaceae; genus Viscum; species Viscum album. The sequence continues at coordinate 860,358,421 of OY728146.1, forward strand.
GTAAAGACTTAATCTCTAGAGATGACCATTTTTAATGATACCTTGGTGAATAACCTTGGTAATTTTTTTATAACACCTTGTTGATGGACCTTGGTGAAATGGAAATTATTTTCTATGTTAATTGTTATAGCCACATCTTCAAGTTATAAAAGATGTTTTTTTTATTTTTATATTCCTCATGATCTCTTTCTCATGCCTTAATGTTATTTTTCATGTCTTTTTGATGTATCTCAAGTTCACATGTAAAATGTTTCCCTTGTTTCCCTTACTGGGCCTTCTACTCACCCATTTCTTTTATGTATGCTCCAAGGTTATGAGATGCTATAATGAAATTAGGATAAACAATGTGGAAGAATTACAAGTGTTTAATAAGAATGTTTTATATTCTCGTGTATGAAGTTCCTGGTTTCCAAGACACTAAACCTTAAAGATCCTCAGTTTTGTATAATGTAATGAAAGTTAATGTGATAAAAAGGTGGGATGTTATAGTTGGAATCAAAGGTTGGTTTACTTATTTTTGTAAATTAGGACATGAAAACTTTAGGAATAACCCTATAAAAAATTTAAATATAAGACATCTTCCGGGTATTTTGGTGAGTATTGAGTAAGTGGGTACCAAAAAAATAAATCCCTGTCTAGATACAAACAAGTAGAGGTGGATCTGGCATAGGTGTTCCTAGGAGTGAAAACTCTGACAAGGTGTTTTCTGGATTGACCTCGGGTAACCTGGTGAACGAAATTGGGCCTTGCTGCATTCTTGGTTTGACACTCCCGGGGCATATGCTTTGGTAAATTCATAAGCTTTGTATGGACCATTATTAAAGGGACAAAGATAAAATAAAATAAAGATTCACATAAGAATATATGATCATGGATAACCTAGCTTTTAACCTAGGGGACACAAGTTCGGGTATACTTTTCTTCTAAAATTTTATCCTTATATTCTTTAAGTTTCATTTTGATGATTATTGGCTAAGTATTTAAGCCCCCTAATTATACTTTATTTTCTTAGTTAATGGCGGGAAATGGAAGAACATGTCCCAACAACCAATGTGATAAGAAATATGACAATTTATCTATTAATATGACAGAGATGAAGAGAGATAATGTTGAACATATTGTGATTATGCCAAACCAGCTATCAAAAATCATAATTAATATTTGGTACCTAGTTGAATTCAAAAATTCATCAAGAGAGAAGAAGACGAAGTCTCAAGGATGTTCATCTGATATAGTTGATAAGGGAAAGAAGACCGAATTTCCTTTGTGTAAAAAGTGTGGAAAGGGGCTCCAATGAGAATGTCACAAAGAACCAGGAGATGTTTTAAGTGTGGGGTGATAGGGCATAAAGTATCCAATTTGTTTTAAAAAATGGATAATGTGATGAATAGAGATAAGGTTCGATCTAATGTACCTTATACTTTTCAATGTCGTAAATGTGGAGAAGTTGGACATTATCCAAGGAAATGCTCTCTTGGAAGGGATGATAAGCATGATGTGCATCAACAATCTTCAAGGAAAAGGGAAAAATGCAGGTCCTATGCTGAGATGGATCATGATGACTAAAGTACATGTAACTTCTTTGGAATAATTTTATATGTCATGTTGTATTTTAGTTCGTGCCCTATGATCATATATTTAATGTTTTCTATGAACATCGAGTCACTACCTAAGATGGTTTTACATCATTAAATAAAACCATCTATTGTTATGTACCACATGTTGATGTTGTGGAGATGTTCTTCTTAAAAAAATATGAATTGGGTATTAAAAGATGATTATTATTTTAGAAGACGTTCACTATTTTGGGAACACTACATGATCGAGGTAAATAGATTACTACCGTATTTTCTTTGAGGAGTAAATGTTGACTTATATTTTGAATAATAGATTAATTTAAAGTGAACTTATAGTAATTTAGGTTACATATGGAAATGATTAACCTATCTTGGGCAAAATATGTTTAGGTTAGTTACTTTTGCTATAAGATGTTAGGAGTGGTTGATGTTGTTTGGAGATGAATGATAAAGTTTATCTTGGAAGACTATGTTATCAAATCCTTCTTATATTGGGGTTTTAATCTTATCTTGGTTTATTTTGAGGAATTTTAAGTAAAGTTATTTATGGAATGGTCTATGATGAACTTTGGTTAATACCGTGGAACTTTTAATATTTAATGTAGTTTCCCTTCCTATGAGGTTCTTTCTTTTTGAAGAGTTGTTTTATCTTACCCTTTCTGTTTTTGGGATAAATGTTTAAAGATAGATAGTTATTCTTTTGTGGATTACATGATTCTCTAGAAGATGATTCTTGTGCTTTGATGAGACCATGTATTTTTGAATGCTCATCGTTTTGAGAAAAGATTAGTCTTGGTAGAAACTTATTAAAGGATGAAAATCTACTTGAAGGTAAGTATATTTACTTGTGTTTTAATTCTATGTAGTAAATTAATTCCTTAAAATTATTAAAAGGAACATAAAACAAAAATTTTATTGGTTTAATTTTCCTACTGGGTAATCAAAGACCGTTTAACCCATCATAAGTTTGTGATTTTTGTGTGGTTAACTTCCTACTAATCATGTTTTCTATCACGCTCCATCAGAACATGACCATTTGTTTTCTCTTCCATATCGATGTTTCCTTACATGGAATCCTAGTATGGTTTAACTTGAGTGACCTTTGTACTTCTCTTTCTTTCTTTTAATGTAATATTTTTATTGACTCCTTTTCCGATGTGGGACTTTCAATGAAATTTCCAATCCCAATTTTAGAAATTGTGAGGACACAATTACTTAAGGGGGGAAGAATGTAACAACCCGAAATTTTGAATAAATCTTGTTTCCTAATCTTCTATTTTATTTTATTTTTATAATAAAAAAATGGTTTCATTTGATAACATGAGTATAATTAAAATGAGATCGTTGGGTTTTGACTGTTATATGACCATTGGTCAATATGACCATTGGAAAACTAAATGTTGCAATTATTGTCTCTAAATACAAGTTATCTTGGTTAATTAATATAGAAATAAGATTTGATGGCCTCATTCAGTAGTCTCCGGCCAATCAAAGCCCATCTCAAAGAACTTGGGAAGGAGGTAGCACCCCTGGGCTTTGTTCTGGACCAAACCCAAGCAAAACTTCATCGGGTGAATCTAGAATGGAATCACCTTCACGAGAAGTTCAAACTGATAGAAATTACTACTCGTGTGATGTTGGCCGATCTGCCCTCAGATTATCTCACCTTAGAACACCTTACACTTAGGTCCTATGCAGGGTTTATAAGGGGCTATATTAGGAGACCGCAACTGCTTTGTGTAATCCTTTGAGATAAATAAAATTGTGTTTTTTCTTAAGGTGAAGTTTGTAAATTTTCAAATGTCCAAATAAATGTAGGATGTATATTATTGATGAATGTGAAAAAATGATATTATAAAAAAGAATTTTAAACCATAAATAATTAATGATGTGTAATGATTTTCAAAAAATGATCTTCTGTAAATGTGTTCAGTAATAAATTTGGAGTCTAATAAGATCAACTTATTTTTTGGTGAATAGTAATCTATGAATAGTGATTTTACACTTAGTATTAGTAATGTGACCAAATGGATTAGTAATCTCACTTAAAGAATGTATTAATATAATATAAGAACCTTGATTAAGTAATGTGATTCAATAAAATACGTAAATAACTGTTTCAGAAATTATTCGTCACGTATTAGTTTTTTCGGGTGAATAGTGTTTTTTAATTAAAAATTTAATTAAAAAAATTTAGAAAATTAATTTTATAAAATGGACTTTATTTTTGAATTCAGAGCATCAATATTATGTTAAGGTAATTTTTTGGGGATTTTTCTAAAAAAAATGAATTTTCGGTGAATAGTGTTTTTATTTAAAAATTAAATTAAAAATATTTAGAAAATTATTTTTTTAAAATGGAGTTTAATTTTGAATTCAGATCATTGATGTTATGTCAAGGTAAATTTTTGGGAGTTTTCTGAGAAAGTTGAATTTTCAGTGAAAAGTAAAAATATGGTTTTAGGGTTTCGGTATGTTTAATGATATCATAACTGCATCATGATGATGTCATGAGATATCTTAAGGGATGGTAGACTTTTGAATAGTAAGATATGGTATGAGGTGTCCCAAGTGTCCAATACCATGAGGAAACACCACTTGTTTTGCCAATACCACCAATGAGGTGTCCCTTGGCCATTAATGCCTTGTCCCCTCACTTTCCCTATAAATACCAAGCCATTCTCTCATACTTTCCATTCAAAAATCCTCCTCAACGATGTTCTAGTCTTCTTACCTCCCAAGGAGTACCCCCAAGGTTCCCTCAAGCCTCCCAAGGTCCCAAACTTCACGATTTCGAAGTTACTCTTCAAGGTAAGGGATCATACCTCTCTCTTTCTTTCCAAGTACTCTCTTTTATGTCATTTATTTTATACTCCATGTTATTATGTTGGAGGATTTTCTTTTATATCAAACCTACTGTACATTTCATGTTAATATCATGAGAGACCCCCTCTTTCTCTCATCAATTCATTTGAAGAATGTTTAAGTGGCACCGTTAGGCTGCCGAATTTTGAAGGGATTCTTTCACCTTTCTTGTTTTCAAGATCTATTTTCATGTAATTTCATTAAATTTACTTTTCTTATGTTGGATTATGATCTTATAAAATTTCCTTTTTATGTTCATAGGATGAGAGACACCATTTGATCTCATCAATTCATTTTTTGAGGTTTTAAGTAACATCGTTAGGCTGCAGAATTTTCATAAGAGAAATCTTATTTTTGTCTTCCTTTCAAGTTCTTCATTTCATATGGTATACCATTAAAATTTCATTACTATGTTCTTAAATCTATTATGTTCTTTCCCCATACTATTTTATGGATCATTTATGAGTGGTTTACCCATGTCCCCTCTCTATTCAATGTTTTTTAAAACCCTATAACATAGCTGTTATGCTGTAGAATTTTCGTCTCAAAATGTCTTTCTATTTTTCTAAAACTATTTTATTTTATTAAGTGAATACTCAAAGATCTTTCTTCTATAGGGTTATTCACATATATATCAAAATTTTCTATTTTAATTCTGGGATTTACATACATGAAACCCGCTTTCCTTTTCCATGGGTTTAAAATGACATAAAGATCATGTCTTAAAAGATGTTTTTAAAAATTTATGATTATGAAATGAAACCCATTTCACTTATGGTATATGGGTTATTTATGAAATGTTTGATGATTATATATGTGGATCACATGATGATAATGAAAAATTTAAGGGTCCACCCTGATAGCGCTTCTATGCATTGGGTAAAAACTTAATCTCTAGAGATGACCATTTTTAAAGATACCTTGGTTAATAACCTTGGTAATTTTTTTATGACACCTTGGGGATAGACCTTGGTGAAATGGAAATGATTGTCTATGTTAAATGTTGTATCCAAATATTCAAGTTATCAAACATGTTATTTTTATTATGACATGCCTCATGATCTCTTTCTCATGCCATAAAGTTATTTTTCAAGACTTTTTGATATATCTCAAGTTCACATGTAAAATGTTTCCCTTGTTTCCCTTACTGGGCCTTCTGCTCACCCTTTCATTTTATATATTCTCCCAGGTTATGAGATGTTGTAATGAACATAGGATGAACAATGAATAATCTTTTCAAGTGTTTAAGAACAATGTTTTATGTTATCATGTATTAAGTTCCTGGTTTCCAAGATACTAAACCTTAAAGATCCTCGATTTTGTATAATGTAATGAAAGTTAATGTGATAAAGCGGTGGGATGTTATATAAATGGATTACCTAATTTTATAAATAAACCCTAATAGTCTCCTCCTCCTCTCGCACACATCAAGATCTTGTAGAAGCTAAACCCTACAGCTACTGACTCATACTCCTCATGCACCACAAATCCACCCTCGGCCGTGAAGCCCTCCTCTACCATGAAGCTCACCTCTTCCGTTAAACCCCATCTACTGTGAACCTCACCTTTTATATAAATATCTCCTCTATTGTACCCCGAACCCCATATCCGCCCTGAACCTTTACTTTTCTGTGAACCCACCTCCTCCACGTACCCCTCCTCTTCCATCAAACCCCATCTCTTCTGTGAAGTCCTCCTCCTTTGTGAGCCCACCTCTGTCACGAACCCATCTCCTTAGGTTCTACCATTGTGAGTATTCTTGTAGTGCTCTTAGTATTTATTTTGTATTTTCTCATTCTATAATTTTCCTCAATCAATTACATGTTTGTAACTTTTCTATTTAAAAAGGATATTGACGAGTGTATAGGGATTGAATGTGTGTTGTCCAAAATTATCATGTTTGATGAATTTATGGTGTGGAGTTTTCACTGATCATTATATTGAAGTGGGTCTTGGTTCATTAGATACCAATTTCCACCAAAGAGATAATAGTCATTGAATATTCGGTATTAAAACTTGATACCTTACAAGAGGAATATAGTCAAGGGTGTTTTGGGTGTAGATCTAGGATACCTAGGATCAAATATATATATCCTCCAAATAAATTGGGTAAAAGAAACATTTTAATTTGATTGAAATTAGATTGGTAATAAATATATTTTTATAATCTTGAGGATTCTCATTATCGACTTCTTAAATTTTTTACATTGTATCTTTATTTCTACAATGTTATTATTTATATTGGATCATGCATATCATTTGATCTATTTTTATTTCCATTGAAAATGAAATACCCAAGTAAATTTTAGATTTACATACTTTAATTAATCAAAAACTATAACAAATGATTACTAATAAATTTGAGTTACATTAAAATGATGAGTCTAGTTTGAGACTACAATTAAAACCCCCCATGTAGTGATGTATCTACAATGTCAATTTTTTTCATTGATTGGATGAATTATATTCTTTGAGGGTGATGATTATTTATACACTGGATAGTTGGATATGAAAACTAGTTATGTAAAACCTATATTTCTATAGTTGGGTAGAATCATAACCCATTTTTCTAGAGTAATTTTGGATGATAGAGAGAAACATCAATTAATATCTCCTACTATCATTGACAAGCTCCTAGATTTATTTCCCAAGAATTATCTAGGTTATTGCCAAATGTATAGGTTGAGTTTATGATTGTGTTCTACTAGGTGTGGAGTATATATATATTCCACCATATAAGATGGATCCTATAGAGCTACGAGAGAAGAAGGCTCAATTGAATGACTTCAAGGTGAAGGGATTCATATTAATGATTATGTCCCCTTGGGGGATCTTATTTTTTTATATAAAAATTCTAATGGACCATTAAGAATATGTTTGGAATATTAGAGATTATTATTTGTGACATAAATGAACTTATATACACTTCTATGTATTGATGGATTATTTGATCAATAGAGAGGTGATAAAGTGTTCTCTAAGACAGATTTGATATCACGTTATCATCAGTTTATGGTGAGGTATTTGATATGACACATACTTTATTTAGGAGTACACATGTATTTTATGTGTATCTAGTGATGTGATTCAGTTAGAAGAATACAATGGTTGTGTTCATAGTTGAGATGAATTGGGCCTTCCAACCTTATTTAAATAATTTTGTAGCCATATTTTTCAATCATATCACCTTGTATTCCTAGTTTAGGGAGGAACATGCTCGATATCTGGAGATCATTTTGAGAAAAAGTAGGGAGTATAAACTATATGCCATGATCTCAAAGTGTATGTTTTGGATTTATAATGTACACTTCATGGGGAAATGATATCAGTGGATAGCGTATTTTTAGAACCTGAGAAGTTCAATGTTGTAGTTTATTTAGATAGGCCAAATAATGTTTTTGAGATCCAAATATTTTTGGAAATTTCCAGTTATTACCATATGGTCAACCAAGAGTCTTCTAGATTAGAAGTGCTAAGAAGGATTTAAATAAGAATGTGGTATGGATCCTTTTATAATATGTTCACGATAGATCCTTCTAAGATCTTAATGGGAGATTGATGAAAACACCAATCTTAATAATAAATGTTCTAGTTAATGAGTATGTCTTATATTTTGATGTATCGGGATTGAGGATTTTAATAGTTTCAGTCCATGATGGTCATGTGTTTTCTTATGGGTCTATACTGTTAAGGACACATAAGATAAACTTCCCAAATCCTTTACCATATTTGGAAATAGTGTTTATTTCCATGAGGTGTTATTGGAATTATTTTTTGGATGATATATTTTGGAATACACTAAAAAGTGTTTGAAATATATTTAATCACAAAGTGAAATGAACAATTGATAGCAGACCATTAGAGAATGGTGGTCTAGGCATAAATAATCTCAAGATATTTAATGCATCCCTACAAGATAAACTTACTTGGAAATTAATCAATCATAATGATGAATCAATTGACTTTATTCAGAAAAAATTCCAAGAAAAGTTAAAAAAAGGAAACTTGATCCATGCCAACTCTTTGATATGGCCCTCCATCAGAGACACTTTTGACAAAATTATAATTAACTCTAGATAGATGGTCAGTATGAATTACTCTCTTAATTTTTGGAATGATAAATTGTTTAGAATCTCTCTAATTACTGTGTTTCCTCCTAACTCTCCTCCTAATAATATCAACTACACTATCCAGAAGGTGATGTACTCCCATAACTCTAACCTCCCTGAGTCCATTATGCATATTGTGGATAATCATCCCTTCTCTAATTTGGATGATTACCTCATTTGGGAACCATATCAAAATGGAATTTTAGAGAATAAATGTATTTACAATAATAGTTTCTCTAACTTTTATCCCTTTTAATTGGTTGAAACACTTTGAAAATTCTTATATCAAACCCTCTAGATTAAGCCTCATCTGGCGCATTGCTCATAATCACATTCCTAATGAAGTCTCACTTAAGTATTTTGGTATCCAACTCTGCTCTCAATGTAATATGTGTCATCAACATAGAGAAGATAGTAACTATATTTTCTTATCTTGTGCTACAACTTCTACTCTTTGGAATTATATTACTGACCTATTTGACTGCAGATGGCTTCATTCTGAATCCATTTTTACTCAACTAAAGTGGTGTGTGGAGTTTGATTACTGGTGAAAAACCAAGAATCACTTTATTTCCACTATTGCTTAACTCCTCCATTTTATCTGGTATGATAGAAATAATATCATTCATCATAAACAATCTTTAAATATTAATGCAGTTTAGACGAGAATTATCATTTCTATCCAGGATACTACCTTGATTCAGAAAAATTACTGTGAAAACTCCGTTAGTGAATTTGTGATCCTTCAGCATCTCAGAATAGAAGGCATATACAAAAAACCAAGAAATTCTATTGATGTTTTTTTGAAGTCTCATATTTTTGGTTGGATCATGGTCAATGTGGATGGCGCTTCCAAAGGAAATCTGGGTCCAACAGGCTTTGGAGCTGTTTTCAAAGATTATTTGGGTCACTGCTATGGATGTTTCTATAGAAGCTATCGTAACACCTCTTCTCTAGAAGCTGAAATGATGGCTATGATCCAGGCTATTGAATTTGTCAAAATCAAAGGTCATAATGGAATTTGGATTGAAAGTGACTCAACCACCATTATTCAAGCCATTTGGAATGGAGTGGTACACCTTTCCTAGCCGCTCACTTCCCGATAGATGAACTGTCTGGACTCGCTCCGTGAGATCAGATTCATTGTCACTCATACTTATCATGAAGAAAATATCGTAGCTGATGGGATTGCCCATAAGGGAATCATCCAAAGTGTTACATGGATCTAGGACCTTCCGGATAAGCTTCTTACTCACTTTGATATAGATTGTAATAAAATCACTTCCTTCAAACTCTTGTAGTTTCCCTCTTGTTTATAATAAATTGTGCCTTGGTCTTTGATCAAGGCATCACCTTTAACAAAAATACTATATTGGAAGTATTAAGATTAGGTACTACATGATTCAAGTATCAAGTGGAAGATGGTTTCCCACTTTGAAAAGATGCAGCTTTATGCTCAAAAGTATCATGTCCAAGTGACACTTATGTATTTATCTATTACTTATTCACTCCTCAGTACTATTATGGTAGTAAACTATATGATTCATAATATTTATTCATGAGATACATGATAAACCTTTTATAGCTTTATATTTTATAAAATTTTTGTTCTTTTTTATTCATGTATCCTTTATAAAGTCTCTATTGGGATTTATGTCCATGTGAAAATGCCTATGTGGCTCTTTTAAAATTATTCAAGTGTTTTTAAATTTTACTTAAAGAATTATATGTGTTGAACATGCCATTTTATGGTATTAAATATCTTTAAAATGATTTAAACACTTGAAATGGAATTAGGTTTTATGCCATGTGTTTGTTAACTCGCCCAATTGACTTTCATAAAGGGATGTGAATATTTTGAAAGTGTATTTAATGATGGTTTCCTTTTTAAAAGGGTGTGTTATTTTAAATATTATTTTTTTGTAAATGGTTTGGTTTTTAATTCGATTTGAAGTTTGATTTCAAATATAGTTTTCAAAGAAATTTGGTGTTAACTTCTAAGGGGACGAGTCTTAGACCACAAAATGAAATAAAAACTATCATTCAAATGTTGAGTTTCCCTTATTTGAAAAGCCCCCTTTGTGTATTCATTTTGTTAAATATTAATATTACTGAATCAAATAGGATATATATGAATAAATAATGGATGGATGCCAATCTTCTGACATAAGTGTAGGAAGATAGAATGAAAGAGTTCATAATGTTTGAAAAATATCATGCATATGACCCTTCTCAAATATTTTTTCCATGTTTAAATAGTTTTTATTGAAGAAAAATTAATCTACAGGAGTTGGAAGAACACATAATCTTACATGGAATATATCAAAGTTATAAATGCTTGATGAAACATGGTGATAAAGAAAATGTAGCTATTGAATGGGATAACACTAGGTTTTATGAATCATATAATATGATTACAAGTGCGGAAAATGAAGAAGAATCTATCAAGGATGTGATTAAAGATGTGAACGATGACAAATATCATATTGAGGAAATGACAAGGACAGTTGAAGATGAACATCATGATTGTCCAAAATTGTTTTAGAAGTTAAAGAGTTGTGAAAATATTCCATTGTATGACAGTTTCACTAAATACATAGCATTACCTTCCATACTGAAGCTGTATAATTTGAAAGTAGGAAAAATATGGAGTGATTCTAGATTCATAGGATTACTTTCTCTCTTGAATGAAATGTTCTCATAAGATAATGAGCTTCCGATCCGAACATATGATGCCAAAAAAATTCTACGCTCAATGGGTATTATATATAAAAGAATACATGCCTACCCGAATGATTGTATACTATTTTTAAATGACTAAAAATCATATATAAAATTCCCAAAGTGTGGTGATTCTCAATACAAAAAAGATGAATATATTCCTACGAAATTTTTATGGTACATTCCTATAATTCCAAGGATTATGAACCTATATAGAAGTGAGGAGACTGCATGGAAATTGACGTGACACACAAACACAATATTTAAATATGGGAAACTATGTCACCCAGAAAACTCTCCTCAATGGATGATAATGGATTATGAGTATCCTGAATTAGGAAATGAGTTGAGAAACTTTTATCTTTCATTATCTACAAATAGTGTGAATCCTTTTGGTTTTCAAAGAAGGAATCACTGTACTTGGATGGTTATGTTGGTAAATTTTAAATATCCATTGTGGTTATAAATGATACAAAAAATACATCATGTTATCTAGGTTTACATCAGGACAAAAACAATTGGGTAATGATATTGATTTTTATTTTGATCCATTGATCGAGGATTTGAAATTATTGTGGGATTCAAGTGTTGCATGGTATGATTATTATAGAAATGAAGACATCCCATTGAGATACATATTGTATGAGATGATAAATTACATTCTATCTAAATTTTTCAGGATTTATCATTAAATGAACTCAAGGGTTTCCCATTCACAACAAGTGAATCCTTACATTAGGTTGAAAAATTCATCAAAAACCATGTTTCTAGGACATTGTATATTTTTACCCAGAAGAACTAAGTACCAATCATAGATGATATCATTAAATGGAAGTTCAAAAGAAAAAACAACACCGTATCCACTAACAGGTGATAAATTTTTTGTAAAAGTAAAAGATGTGGAAGCTTCTTCTAGAAAACTATTTTTGATAAACTTTATGAAATCTGGTTAGAAAAAGAGATCATATTTTTTTAATTACCTTACTATAATTGTCTGTATGTTAGACATTTTCTTGATATTATGAATGTTAAAAAATGTATGCAATAGTATCATTGACACGTTTCTAAATCCACTAAAAATAATAATGGAATTAAGTCTTGTTTGAACATGGTTGACATGAGAATACTATAATAGTTGACACCATTGAAGGGTGGACAACTAATTTTTTTCCACTATCTACTTACACTCTTTCTAGGAAGGAGAGATTACCATTTTAAAACATCTTTAATGATGCAATGGTTTAATCGAGGTATTTATCAAATATCAAGAAAATCACACCAATGATTGATTTAAAGTTAAAAGGACTGAAATCACATGACATTCATGTTTTTATGAAATATCTATTGTTTATAGATATACTTTAAATTTTTTCCAATAATGTCCTTCATACATTAACCAAACTCTATTTCTTTTTCAAAGTAATATGTAACAAAGTTATACACCCAGATAAATTTCAGACTATGGAATGATAGATTTTCATCATATTATGTGAATTGGAAATGTTCTTCCCACAAACATTATTTGATTTGATGGTTAATTTTATGGTTAAATTAGTGATATAGATTTGACTATGTGGTCCTATACCCTATAGATGGATTCACCCCATTGAGTGATATATGAATATTCTGAAATGGTATGTCAGAAATCGAATTCATCAAGAGGTTTTTATAATATAATGATATATTATTGAGAAATCCATTGAATTATGTACCAAATACCTATCCGATGTGGAAAGTATTGGTCTACCAAAATATTTTCAGACTATGCTGATTATTGGTGAAGGAAGTTTTGTAATAGAAGTTGTCACAATCAATATTATAGATCAAGAGAAGGCGCAACTTTATGTTTTTCATAATATTTTTGAGGTTTCCCCATATTTTGAAACCCACAAAGAAATTTTTAGGCATTTTAATCCATTAAGGTATGAAATATGGATATCAAATACACATAACCAATCGTTAATATGATGGTTTTAGTTTTATATTTTTATGGAGTTAGATGGAAATCCGGATTCAATTTCAGAATGACATCAATGGCTAGATAGATGACCAAGTGTGATTGTATTATCTTAAAATAATTATGTAATTAATAGTTATACATTGTATATAAATGAGCAAGATAAAGATAGTACCATGAAAAATGGTGGAGTTACACTCATTCATGAAGCGATGAATGTTTCTAGTACTAAGAAGAGAAATCCAATTTATATGAATATTTCATAATTTAGTATCCTCAGTCAAGTATGGCAGTTGGGTTATACAACACTACTAGTGAGAAATTTTCAATGCGAGTGGGTAGATAACAGAAGTGCTGTTAAAATAGATGAATTAAGATTCATGAAATTTGATTTCAGTATGGAATGGTTCAATGAAAAACCATTTATAATGGCCTCACAAGAAGAAAAAGTATTTTATGTTGCGGATTATACAAAACGAAAGTGGTTAATTGTTTTGTTATTGAACAAAACCAATGAAGGGATAAATGAAAATTCATCTAAGGATGACCCTTTCAATGGGATGTTGTAATCATTTCATAGCAGCCCCATTGTAGATGGTGTTTTTTATGTTATTAGAGACCATAATGAATGGATTTGGATCATTAATGGAGTGGTCAAATCCCTTCATCCATTAAAAAATAAAAATAGATTTCAATAATCATGTTACATTTTTTTGTAATATACATTGTGTTAACTCATGTTATTATACATTTGCTACCTTATTTATGTACTGAAATGTAAATTTTAAGACAATTCTATAGATAATTTCTTACACAAGTTTTGGTGCTCCCAATACCAAGGAATAATAGGTCTCTCATCCTGCTTCTTCCTATAGTGTAGAGGAATGACCTTCTACACGTGATGGGGCTCCCATTCCTAAAGAACAATAGGTTTTTCAACCTGCTGTTTCTCCCAGTGTAGAGGTACAATGACCATATACACATGCTGATGTTACCAACTCTAGAGGAACATATTGATGATGCCGATTCTAGGTAAATTCTAGGCAATAAAGAAATAGTGATGCAGAAAAAATAGGAGTGTAGTAATCTAATGGTTTTAGCAGAAATCATCAAGAAAAAATCCAAAGTCATCAAATACGAGGTCATATAGAATGCGTGAGGCCAGCATGTTATCAATAGAAAGGCCATGTTTAGTAGTCATATATGGATCGTCACATGAAAACATGATCTGATTGATGATTCATGGAACCATGTTGTGCCCAGCATTAAGACACATATGTGGGAAGAGATTATAATAACATTATGATATCATTTCTTTATTTTATTAAAAAATAAAATAATGAAACATTGACTTACTCTTCATTATCCATTGTAGAGTGAATTTGAAGTATAAAAGTCCGACAAGAAAAATGTATTAATGTTTTCTGAATGATTTATAGAGGATTTCGAATAATTATAACAAGACATCATCTTAAGGATGCTGAAGGGAGAATCAACCTACACCCACTACTTTTCTATTCCCACCTATTAATCCAAGATGTGTGGGATATGTTTATCGGTCGTCATGCATATTTGTCATTTTAGGTACATTGTGGATAATAATACGTTGTTTGATTACACATGTATTCATCACTTTGATTGAAAATTTTTTATTTACAAAACAACAACTTAGTGCAGGAAATATGGAATGAGAAACAAAATCAGTATACCCCTACCGTAAGGAAAAGATGAGGTATGATTCACATGAAAAAAATTATTATGTATTTTAAATATACCATAATACTTTTATGTGACATGAAACAACACCATAATTATGTTCCTCTATCTATATGTAGATTGATGACTCCAAATCCAAATATATTTTCATCTGATGCTATGTTCTATGGAAGGAGGTACATGTAAATAAATATTGGATAGTAACGGATGAAAACACGCAAAATGTGTGATAAACATGTCTAAGTATCACATAAGATTTTTTTTTGATTTCAATTCCTATTACTTAATAATAATAAATTATTTTACTATATTTTCTATCATACATAGTAACAGGAATCAAAAATGCATGTACTAGATGAACACATATGATAAATGGCCTTGAAGTTGGAAAAATAGTATGGTCATGTCAGAGGTATGTGTTTTAGGGTGACACCGTAAACTTATTTTGAAAAAAGGAGGATGATCAATGTGAATTAATAAAATAGATGATATAGAGAATATATACCCTTGGAGAAGAATTAAAATGGCATATAGAGACAATGGTAAAATTAATTTGGGGAGGAAAATAGAAGAAGAAACTCAAGAACAACCATCATAGGGAGATCTCACCCCACCCACACTAGCTATGAGTCTATACATTACCCTCAAAGAGATGTCTTAGCTGAGTTAATCAATGTTATAATAAATTATTCTTTGAAATTTGAATCATAATGAGATTGATACATTTCTTGTACTGATATTCTATAGGGTGATAATGACTGTGATTTATATCTAATAACCCCACACATCGCCATGTAGTGAGGGATACAGTGTTTAATATTCAAAATGACATGATACACAAGAAACAACTTATGAAGGGTCACGTATGAGTGTTGATTATTGTAGACCATCATCTGGGTGTAAAAATACCTATTCCAATTAATGAATAATATATTCACATGATCAACAAAACTATTGGAACATTCGTCATAGAATCATAACATCTTGTAAAAAACATTTTGATAAAGAGGTATTCATTTAAAATTTACTATTTAAAGATAAAACTTTAACAATTAATGAAAAAAGGTCTAAACTGAATAATATTATTACAGACAGAAAATGAGAAGGGTATGAAGTAAAAGACTTCCTCAAAACCATCTAAAGGATTGACCAACCAATTGAATAGATCTACCAAAATCACCATTACCCAACCTATTTTGTATCCTCATTTACTATCATTGAAGGTTAATATGGATAAAAAGTTAAAATATGGTCATAATCACATTGTTGTTTTTTAATAAAAATATGTACAGAGAGAAAGATCAAGACTTCATTGCTATTGAGAGTGTAAGTGAAATCCTAGAGTATGATTGGCTAGGTGGCTCAATTGTGAATATATACATGAGCCATGTTTTCCTGATATGATTTTCCAAAATATGATATACTATGTTAATTATGAATAAATACATTACATATTCTTGGACGATTAATATATGAAAAAAATTGAAGGGATTTTCCCATGAAATAATTTGGACTTGTTAATCCTCACATCTCATCTACAGAAAAAACATAAATAGATTACAAATAAAACTAATGAAATATTGTGAGGTATGATCAAATCGTTTTGAATAAAACATTTGGATGATAGACTCTATTTAGTACCAATTATATAGGGGAAAAATCTACAATTTAATCATATCAAATGTATTTTCATTTCTTTCATTACTTATTATTTTTTTAGAAGCATTCAATGCTCATTATGGTAAATTTGGATACTCCAAATATTTATTTTCTAGATTCAATGCATGAATATCCAAAAAACCATCAACACATGATGTCATTTTTATATTTCTAATACACTACATCTAACATTTTGGAACTAAAAATTAATAATATAATTTATATAATATTTTAATAAGGATTCTGTTATGATAGGGAGGTGCATCACTATCATGAAAAACAAGGAATGAGGCCAGGGTCTAATCACAATGATGAAGACAGGTTATATTAATGGATTAGTATCAGGGTATATATAATAAGATTTCACTATCCAGGAAAATATATTAAAATTAATTATTCCACTCAATGTTTCTGTAGTGTCTGAAACAAACCAATGAAAAATAATGTGGTTATTATGTTTGTAAATTTATAGGATAGATCATATTCCATGAATAAACTAGCATCCCTGAAGAGGTATTTTAGAACATAATGACCATTTCATTAAAAATATTTTTTAATCCATTCTGTATTTATATTTTTCTAGTACTTCTATGGTTGTAAAAAAATCATATTCAGAAGACAATATAGATGTGCTCATAAACGAATGGGTAGCATACCTGATGGAAGAATGTACACAAATAGCATGAATATGTAACTTATATAGATGTAGTGGGATGTTTCATATTTATGTTTAATTTATTTCTTTATACTATTCCTCATATAATTTTTTTTTCTTATATAGGTGGATTCCATTGTTTGAGTTGGGGTGGTTTGTTCAAAATTGATCATGCTCACGAGAGATTGGAATTCGAGGATGCAACTTAGAATTCAATGAGAAGGTAAATTTTATTTAGATATACTATGTTTTTAATCATAATATTATATATTATCTACCACATTAACATAATCTAAATTAAATGTTTGACCACTCATATAAGCAATTTCTCCCATATTCTTACTCTCCCTCAAAACCTTTTCACCCCTATGTTGATGAAATTTATCACTTTCCTTCAAAGTAAGTGGAGATAACTTGGAGGAAAGTGATAAAGTTTGATAATTCAGGGTTCTTATTTTGAAAAAGAAATCAAATGGAAAGCTTGGTAACACATTATGTTGTCGTTATGACTCAATGTGTGTCTTTTTTATGTAATTAATTAATTTTTTCATCATTTTATCTACTAATTGTATGTTAATTTCCTTATATGATCATTGGTATCTCCCTTTTTTACACTTATTGATAAATTATGATCATCTTTTATTACATTTCATATCCTTAGTTTATTAATAATGGTTTTTGAAATGATATATCAAAGAATCTTTATAGTAAAGAATAACTTAATGAGAGACTCTTATGAACAAGTTCTTTATGTTTCCATGTTTCCAAAAGCACTAGACCTAAAATATTATATAATGTATAATTTTGTTATGTAATTAATATTAATATACTATGTTTTGATATCTATGTGTGAAATTTCTGTGTCAATATAGTTGGTATCAGATCATATAACAACCCTAATCTTTATTAAACTCTAAAACATGATTTATTACATAAAACCTTCACTTGATACAACATAGAAGATAGATAGGTATAGTGTATTTGAGGATTATGAACATTACATAACAACTTAAATCATATAACAAAACATCTTATTGAAAACTTCCACTACATGACCACTACATTCCCTCGTACTTAGCATTGCGTGGGATAACCTAGGGACATGCATAAAAAAATGGTGAGTTATAAAATCTAGTAAGGGAATAAAAATGGAATAACTTGAGTAATACAATACATGTTATAAAATAGGCATATCAATATAGAACAAGAGAAACATGAACATAAAGGCATGACAAAGCATGATAATAAAAACATGGAGATGTGGCAACAACATTTAACATGTTATTAGTATGAGCTAAGGCCCATCTCACTTGGAGAATGAGTAAACCCTCATTGCACATGAAGCACGAGTAAACCCTAGTTTCACTTGAATTAGCATGAGTCAACACTTATTACACATGATATATCATGATACTATACTTTACCCAATGCATTGAAGCGCTATCAGGGCACAAACTTTTTAATCATTTCATTTCATACATAAGTGTGCCACATGGATCATAAAACATGGATTCATTATACAAAATCATTTATTACATGATAAAGGAGGTTTTAATTCATACATGAAACTCTTTAGAAAATAAGTAAATGTTCATAAAGGGTAATACCCTTGATAGATAAATGGGAATGGTATTCACAACACAATGAATTTGGATTTGAAAATTGCGGTGGAATTTCGGCAGCATAACAGTGTGACAAAAGAAATAATAAAAATAGTTGATGAAATATAAAGGAGTTTCTAATAATATTTACATGAAATGGATATTAAGGGGTTTATATAGATACATGTCCCAACAATTGTAATGGAATTTATATTCATGATACAAAAGAAAAACTTGAATGCAAATAAGGAGAGAGAAATTCCTTACAGAATTTCAGCATGGTAACTAGTTTACATGGGAGGAATTTAATGAGATAGAAAGGGGTCTATCATAATTAAAACCTAAATATGGAAGTATTTTGGATGTGTGAAATCACACCCAAACTTTTATAATTGAAAATAAAAGGGCAAAACAATATTAAGAAACTTGGATAAAAAGAGAAAGGTAGGAACCCTTACATGAAAGTGTGATCCCCAAGGCTAGGGAATGGCTTGAGAAAGGATTATTGGGAGCATGGGGTGGCTTGGGAGGATTATAGAGAGAGAAGGGAAGAGGTTAGACGAACTCCAAAGTCTTTTATGGGTTTATATAGGAAAGAATGGGGGATTCTTAATTATTTTGGTTTGGGACACTAGACATTAAACTAATCAAAACCACAAAACAGCCAATGGTTTTTGCCCTTTTTTTCCAAAGGGGAGTGTGAAAAAATATTTTATAATTTCAATGGCTGAAAATTTTAAAATAATAGGGTTTCTTATGTGGAGGTGAGTCACACTCTCAAGGAAAACAATTTAAAAAGACAAAATGTTTTATAAGCCTGGAAGGGTACACTTAAGCTTTTTAAAATAAAACAAACAAACCCAAAATAACATTATTTTAATGGTAAAACATATATTGGCCGAAAAGTATGTTTATAGTATTTTATTACATCACTATTGGATCATTATGATGTCACAAAACACATTATCTGTTTAAAATGTATTTAATTTTTACCCAAAAATTCAACTGTCTCAGAAAATTATGAAAAATTAACCATAGAAATATTTTTGACATCCGGATTCCAAAAATAATATTCTTTTTTTTTTGTAAATAATTTTCTAAATATTTAAATTTTTTAATTTTAAAATAAAAACCGATATTTATCGACAATTCCTGGGTTTTGATAAAAATTACTTTCAAACCATAATAAAAATTACAATTGCATTCATAAAATTATAAGATCATTTATATTTAATAAAAATTACTTTAATAATAATAATAATATTTTATTAAAGTAATATTTATTTCAAAAATCCATTAGTTCATCAAAATAGATTTCTTAGTTTGAATATTAACTAAAAATACTATTTGTGCTTCAAAAACTATTTACAAAGTAACAATAATTAAAAGAATGTATATTATCTGTACAAGAATAATGTACATAATCGTTGTACTAGGTTCTTGTTACATAACCCCTTAAAACAGTAGCATAATACCTTAGGGTAAGGTGCACGATGGTGACATACTTTTGGGGTGGCTCTGATAACATTGCTCGAGTGGTAATCTCAATCAAATTACACTTATCTCATAGGCAGTTCCGCTCGAGCTTAACGTATTCAAGCTTGGATTGAGCTTGGTAAAGAGCAATGCCCGATGAAACAACCTCTTTTCCAATCTCCGACAAATGGGCTTCGTATGGGGAAAGTCTACTGGATAAGGCCATCACTTCCTTTGTCTGAATAAATTCGATTTGTTAAAGCACTATATTTATAATAATCTTTTGACCACTTTTCAATAGATATACTTACAATAGACTCAATTATTAACAGTATTTAAAAAAACAAAACATAGAACCAAATAAGTGAATACATTTTACATAACCATAAGAATACATTTAAATAGACCAAGAGGAAAATTCATTAATGAATTTTTGGGTCATTACAATATTCCCCCCTTAAGAAAATTTTCCCTAAAAAATTTCTTTTCCCACTCTAAAACAAAAGCGGGTAACTCTGCTTCATCACTTCCTCTGATTCCCAGGTCACTTCTTCAAACATGTTGTTTTTTCACAACACCATGACAAGGGGGACTGTCTTATTTCATAGAACTTTCATTGGTTGATCCCCATAAAGAAAGATCATCCTCTAGTTGTACTACCTTTAAAGAGAGTACATGTGAATGGTCTGGTATGTACTTCCTTTAGAGGGATACATGAAAGAAATCATGTACTTTCGACATTGTAGGTGGAAGTGCTAGTCAATAGGCCAAAACCCCAACAAGATCAAGAATTTTGAAGGGGTTGATGTACCTAGGACTTAACTTCACATTATTTCCAACCCCCTTGAACTAATTCCATGGAGATATGCATAGAAATACCATACCTCCAACTTTATACTCAAGGTCTCATCATCGATTATTTGCATTACTATTTTGTTGACTCTAGGATGCCTTGATATGTTGTTGAATTGTTTTCACCTTCTCTACCATTTCATCGACCATTTCTGTCCCTAACAGCTTATGCTCACTGACTTTATCCCAACATGCCAGTCTTCTGCACCTCTTCCCATATAGGGCTTCATAAGGTTCCATTTGTATGCTCAAGTGGAAACTGTTATTATAAGATAATTCAACAAGAGGAAGTTATTGATACCATCCTCCATTAAAGTCCATTGAGTATGATCTTAACATATCTTCCAGTTTCTGAATAGTTCACTCAGATTGGCCATCATTTTGATGATGATAGGACGTACTGAAGTTTGGTTTAGTATCCCGACCATGTTGAAGACTCTTCCAAAATGTAGAGGTGATTCATGGATATCGATCAGATACAATAGTTAGTGGTACTCCATGCAGCCTTAACAGTTCCCTGATATATATCTGTGCTAGTTGATCCAATGAGAAATCCTCTCGAATTGCAACGAATAGTGCAGACTTTGTAAGACGATCCACAACAACCCAGATTGCATTGTTGCCTTTGGATGTCTTCGGATGTCTGGTGACAAATTCCATGGTGATGTTCTCCCATTTACATGCTGGTATGGGCAATGGTTGCATCATCCCCTTAGAATTATACCTCACTTCCTTCACTTGCCAACACACCAGGCACTTGGATGTATACTCAGTAATCTCATTCTTCATATAATCACACCAATAATGATATCGGAGATCTCGATACATCTTTGTGTTTCCTAGGTGAATAGTTAAATTTGAACTATGTGCATCATCCAAATGTTCCTTCTTCAGATCCAGACTTGATGGAACAGATAGTCTTTTTCCAAATCTCACAATTCCTTCTTCATTAACATTTAACTCCAAGGATTTCCCTTTTCGGATAGATTCCAATTTCTTCTGAATTCCCACATCATCCTTTTGATCATCCTTTAACCTTTCCAAAAGAGACATGTCACGACCTATCCTCGGGGCCCGTGCCGTGACTACCCCAAGCCCACCTTCCATAGGCCAGGGTCTGGCGACTAGCACCAAAGGCATAAATCCCAGTAAAAGGGAAGGCATTTCCGTAATAAAAGTAAACAAACACAACTGTGTACGCAAGTGAAGTAAGCACTAAGTAAAACTATGTACAAAAGTAAGTGCTGAAAAGTAAATGGGCCAGTATACAAACCCAACTGAAAGTACTATACATCTGGAATGAAAGTACAACAATAGTAAAGTAAAGCAGCAACCACTGAGTCTTCCTCCAGATATCCCTCCTGAAGGGTTGGTACAGATGGTCTCCTCAGCTCCTCGGGTCCAGCTGTCCGCCTCATGTACGTCCCGCCAAGTGGTTCACCTCCGGGTACCGTCCAGATCCACAAACCTCCACCTCGATCAGTGATGTCCGTCATATGCATCCAACACAAAGTAGTGTGGGCATAGCCCGTGCAGGGGTGAGTATACGATACTTAGTAGAGACCCCGAGACCCCTGAAGGTCTCCCAGAATCCACGAAGGATAAACCACAAAGGAAAGATACAATCACAAAGTATCAACCAACTCTACTTAGGTATATGACCATAAATATACATAAGTCATCAATTCCAGTTCAGTTCCAACTCTCGAGCCAAGCACAACCCAGTCCACACAGGAAATAAGTCAATCACATCAATGATATTGATGGAAAGTCAAGACATAGATCACATAGGTATACTAATCATGAAGAGGGGTAGAGATGATTAGATGTAACATCTGAATCATCTACTCTGCCAAAACCATGTAGGATCCTAGTACAGAAGTCATCATTGCCGAACCCACAGATGATCCAAGTATAATCATCACCACTGCCGAACCCACAGAGGATCCAAGTACAGTAGTCGTCGTTGCCGAACCCATGGAGGATCCAAGTACAGTCGTCATCACTGCCGAACCCATGGAGGATCCACGTATAGTGGTCATCGTTGTCGAACCCACGGAGGATCCCAGCATGGTAGTCATCGTAGTCGCAGCTAACTCTAGGGTTCCCGCACACAGCACGCTCGATTCCGAGAGGGTCCACTCCTCGAGCCAAGGGGGTAGATATATCAACTACCACAAAGTTTGGAGTTGATGTATCCAAAATTTACGCCTCGTCAAAATGAAACCAATGCAACAGAGGACACTTCAATCAGACGTCCGGTCTGAGAGATATTGGCTTTTTTAGTTCCAGGGGGCCGGTTAGAAATACACTCGTTTCTAACCCGACCATTATCCAAAGTCACCCAAAACTCACTTATAGAATCGGAAAAGGTCCTCCTAGTCGTAAGGGTCCTAGTGCCATAGACGGCACATCAATCGGACACACGGTCTTTAAGTTATTCGTGATTAAGTGAAAATGAGCCAGTCCGGTTAGGCCCAATGGGCTGGTGGGTCAGGTTGACCCAGTTTTGGTGGGTCTAACCTGGAAAAGGGTCGGACAGGCCCGATGAATCATGTGGCCTTGCCCGAGGGGCACGACCTGGCCCGAGGGGGTGCGGCCCGGCTCGATGGGGTGCGGCCCGGCGTGGTGCGGCTCGGCGCAGCGCGGCACGACGCGGCCTACCCTGGCGCAGCGCGGCCCGACCGGTTGGTAGAGCTCTCCGAGGGGGGGGGGGGGGGCTGCCCGAACAGGTGGCTCTAAGAGGCTTCGACCTCCCAAACCGGCCCGCTGAAGCCGGATGGCCTTCTTGGCGCAGGCGGCCCGCTCGGGCGGGCCGTGGTTCGTCCAGCGCGGTGCTCTCCTGGCATCGCAGCTCTCCTCCGACCGGATGGCCGTCAGGCCAACCGATTCTTCCGCCGAAGCGGCCCGTGGATTGCGGGCCACGGTCTTCCGCAACGCGGTGCCCCTTGTGGTGCCACAGTCCTCCTTCAGCCCAGTGAGATTTAGCCGGCCTGTTCTTCTTCGGTAGAGCGGCCCGTGGTTGCGGGCTGCGGTTCCTACTCACGCGGCCGGCACCTTTGTTTTCCACCGCCTCTATTCGTCACCACCATTTTTCATCATGGTCTCAATCAAAAAATAAAAGAAACTACGGAGGGTCGTCAGGTTGTGTGCCTTCGACCTGCGACCTCCGTGTTAGGTGGTAACAGTTGGCCGAATTCGTTTTAGAAAATTCAATGAAGAATAAGAACAATTTTAATCAACTAAAATTGTTTATAATCCCCTACCTCGAATTAAGGTTTTCGGTAGTCGGCATCGCGAAGGACGACGTCGAAAAAGATGGCATCACGGGGAGAGGATTCGTAGACGACGTCGGTGTGCGTCCGATGAGGAAGCAACATCTCCTCACTAGTTGCGGAGAAGAGGAAGGAAGGCATGTCATCGCTCTTCATGGAGTCAGCGTTCTTCATCGAAGAGGTGTCATTCTTCATGGAAGGATGGTGTTCTTCAACGAAAGAGGAACTCTCTTCTTCTTTTACACAAGATCTCTCTCAAATATCCTCCCAACACAACGTGTGCCCAAATAAAATAATAGCTATGGCTATTATTTTATTAACACTTGAAATTCAAAATTCAAATCACTTAATTAATTAATTGAAGAGGTTGAATTCATTAATTAAGGTGTGTTGGAAAATATTAAAGGGATAGAGAGGGATAGGAAGAGTTCTCATTCAACAAAGGATGTTGTCAAAGAATTAAATAAAGGGGGGTTTAAGGGAGTTTAGGGAAGTTGAAAGGTTGGGGCTCATGTGGGCCCCACCTGACAAATGTCCACACATGGGAAGTTAGGTAATTGTGGGTCCCACCCTCAACTCCCCTTTGTAGGATATAACTACCATAGATATAAATAAAATTGTGTACTACCAATTTTATTTATTTTATTCTCAATCCTCAATTATTAACATTCAACCCGCATAAAACGCAATAACGATAAATGTCCCCTTAAGTGAATACTAGATCTGCAAGATCATCGGTGCCCTCAGATTTCAATTCCAAGAACCGGTTCAAAAGATAGAAAAACCCGCTCGTTTGTTCACTGAACATACCCAAGCATAACTTAAGAAAATTATTGCGGGGACACCAAGCCTCGGAAACATGTGCTGTTAGAAACTGCGTACTTGCAAAATTCCAAGGAATTTAAGGAAAAAAAATTTCCTTGAAATTTATGGGTCTTAACATTACCCCCACCTCAGGGATTTACATACCCGTAAAGCTATAACATAGACTAGGGAAACAAATGAGGATACTGAGCTCGCATATGTGCCTCTCGCTCCCAAGTTCTCTCTAGTAGGCTCCCTTGATGCCATCGAATGCACACCAGAGGAATCGACCATCCATGTAGGACCCACTATTGTCGATCCTCAATCTCGACCGGGACCTCCACAAACGTCTCCCCATAAACTATGTCCAACTCTCCATGATCGATGATGTGGTTCGGGTCGTGCACGTATCTCCTCAGCTGAGATACCTGGAAGACGTCATGCAGCCTGTGTAACTGAGGTGGAAGGGCCAGGCGGTAAGCCACCTCGCCTACTCTTCTGAGGACCTGGAAAGGTCCGATGAACCGTGAAGATAAATTTCCACCCTGGCCAAATCTCTGTATACCTCGTCGAGGTGAGACCCGTATGAAAATGTGGTCACCATCCTTGAACTCCAGTCGTCTCCGTCTCCTATCAGCATAGGACTTCTATCTACCATGTGCAGTCTTCATCCACTACTGGATGATCTGCACCTTCTCCATCGTAGCCTGAACCATATCTAGTCCTACAAGTGCTGACTTCCTAGGGTCAGTCCAGCACAGAGGTGATCTGCAAGGTCAGCCGTACAGTGCCTCATATGGTGTCATCCCGATGGTAGAGTGGTAACTATTGTTGTACGTAAACTCCAATAAGGGTAGGTGATCCTCCCAACTATGACCAAAGCCAAGGACACGTGCATAGAGCTTGTCCTCAAGTGTCTGTATGGTCCTCTTAGTCTGTTCGTCCTTCCAAGGATGGAAGGTGCTGCTCAGACGTAGCTTCGTCCCAAAGGCCTCCTGTAACCCCTTCCAATGCCGGGAAGTAAATCAAGCATCTAGATCAGAGATGATAGACGATGGCACACCATGAAGCTATATGATCTCATGAATGTAGAGGCATCCCAATCTCTCTACTGAGCCCTGCTCTCGGATCGGTATGAAGTGGTCCGACATGGTGAGTCAGTCGATGATCACCCAGATAGAGTCGTGTCCTCTGGATGTACGTGGAAGCCCCGTCATGAAATCTATGGATATCCCATCCCACTTCCACTCCGGGACCTCGAAGGGATATACCAAGCTTGCTGGTACCTGGTGCTCTGCATTCACTTTCTGACAAGTGAGGCACCGTGAAACAAACTATGCTACAACCTTCTTCATGCCCGGCCACTAGTTATGTCATCTGAGATCCTGGTACATCTTCGCCACTCCTGGATGTACCGCTAGAGGGGAAGTGTGAAACTCCCTTAGAAATTCCTCCTGTAATGAAACTGGTACCATAGTACATCCCCTGAAGAGGATGACGTGCTCCCCTCCTTCAGAAAACCCATCAGGCACCTACCCTGTGGATATCTGAGCACATCGTGTCTCATAGTCAATTTCCCCACACTGTGCCTCTCTGAATCGCAAAAGGAGTGGAGGAGTGACTGTAAGAGACTGTAGAAAGGATGCTCCATCTCTATCCACAAAGGATATCTGCAACGCAGCTAGCTGCCCTGTCGCCTATCCTAGTAGCTGAATGCCCGATCTCCTTCTGAGAGAATCAGCCACAACATTCTCCTTCCCAGGAGTATAGACTATCTAAAATTCATAGTCCTGGAAGAACTCGAGCCATCACTACTGTCTCAGGTTCAAGTACTTCTATGAGAAGATATACCTGAGACTCTGGTGGTCAGAGTAGACTGTAAAGCTCTCGCCCATCAAATAGTGTCACCACATCCTTAAGGGGAAGACCACTACTACTAACTCAAGGTCATGGGTAGCATAGTTTTGCTTGTGCTGCCTCAAATGTTGTGAACCATATGATATCACCACTCGCTTAAGCATCAGGACACACCTGAGTCTGGTCCTTAATGCATCGTAGTAAACTACGTACCCAACGCCCTCCTCCGGT
The DNA here is from genome assembly GCA_963277665.1 of Viscum album. NCBI lineage: Eukaryota > Viridiplantae > Streptophyta > Magnoliopsida > Santalales > Viscaceae > Viscum > Viscum album. Next base: position 860,385,776 of record OY728146.1, read on the forward strand.
AGCCTCAACATGGGCGTACTGGTCAATCTCTGTCTCATCTTCTGAAAGCTCTGCTGGAATCTATCTGACCACATGAAGGGTTTCCCCTTCTTTGTCAAAGATGAAAGCGATGCTACAAATATACAGAAGTTTGGCACAAATCTCTGATAGTACCCAGCCAGACCTAGGAAATTCTGCACCTCTGTCACGCTCCTGGGTAGCTCCCAAGCAAGTACTGCCTCAATATTCACTGAGTCCACTACAACCCCAGCCTCCGAGATGACGTGTCCCAAGAAATGAACCTCTTGAATCTAGGACTAGAACTTTGAGAGCTAACCATAAAGCTGGTGCTCTTGGAGTTTGTCCAGTACAACCCGCAAGTGGTAGGCATGCTCCTCCTCAGTAGTCGAGTAAATAAGCATGCCATCGATGAAGACTAAGACAAAACGATCGAGGTAATGCTGGAAGATCCTATTCATGAGACCCATGAACACTACTGAAGAGTTGTTTATGCCAAAGTGCATAACCAAGAACTCATAGTGGCCATACCAACACCTGAAGGCCATCTTCTACACATCCTCTTCTCAAACTCTAAGATGGTGATAGCCTGAACTGAGGTCTATCTTCAAGAACCATCATGATCCCTTGAGCGGATCAAAGAGGTCATCAATCCTCGTGAGTGGGTACTTGTTCTTTATGGTCAACTAATTTAGGCAAAGGTAGTCAACACATAGTCGTAAGCTCCCATCCTCCTTCTTGCCGAACAGAATCGGAGCATCCCAGGGGGAAACATTGGGTCAGATGAATCCATTTCCCTGTAAGTCCTCCAGTGGTACCCGCAGCTAACAAAGCTCAGTGGGAGCCATCCGATATGCTGGAGTAGATATCAGTGTTGTCCCGAGGTACATGTCAATGTTGAAGTATAACTCTCCGTGAGGAGGTAGTTGTAAAATGTATTCAGGAAAAACGTCTGCATACTGATCCACCACAACAGGAAAACTCAGACTCCACACATCAACCGCTCAGAGGATGAGACTAGCCAACTAATGTTTGATCGGCTGCCCTCTCCTCTGGGTAAGTCCATCCTACGCTGCAAAGGCTCCCTTTTCACCGGTGAAGGTGAATCTGGTCCCATCTGGGTGGGCACAATGCACTTTTTGCCTAACGTAGTCAATCTGAGTATGGACTGTAGACAACCAATCCATACCCATGATGACATCATAAGGCCTCGACGCCACTACAAGAATATCCCAGCCGATGCTCTCACCTCCTAGAGTAATCTCACACTATCGTGTAATCGTCGAGTCTGCTCCTGTAGGAGTCTCTAGCCGTAAGGATCGAGCCAACGACTCCGTCGGAATCTACGAGCTCCGAACAAGGGTAGTGGAAATAAAAGAATGACTCGCTCCTGTGTCTATAAGTACTGCAGAAAAGGTGGAGTAGACACAGATTATACCTCAAATCATCTCAGGTGCGCCATGGTCGTAGGCCTTGACTGCCTCGAGCTGAGCCTGCCCCTGTCTGCCAGCTCCCTGTGGTCGGGGTGGCCCTTCTGGTGGTGGTGGTGGTAGAGCATCAAAGCGTCATGCACCACCCGCTACTCGGCCAGCTCCTCTGCCTCGTACGCCTTCACCCTATGGACCGCCATGGTCGAACCTCTACCCTTGTCTGGGAGGTCCCTCTTCTATCTTCTGCTCATCCGCATGGTGGGTCGGGTAGTCCCGAGCCATGTGACCCTGCCCACCACATGCATAGAACTACCTGACCCTCGAATGGATGGCTCTGTTTTGTGTTCCCCGCACCTCCGAACCAGTATCCTGGGGTCACCCAACTGATGGCCTAGTCTGCTTGGTCCTCTGCGACATCTGTCTACTGTCAGCTGCAGAAGACTCCGCTATGTGTTGCCCTGCGTTGGGTCTCTCTATTGGCATCAACTCAGTATGAAAGATCTCTATAAGAAGGGCTCACTCCAGTACTCCTGCCTACGTCAGAATGCTGAGGGAGATCATCGAAGCCCTACTATCATGCCTCAGTCCCTGCTCGAAGGTCTGGGATTGGAAGAATGGGTCTCGTACCATGTACGTGGGGTAGCATGAGAGGTCAGTGAACCTCACTAAGTATTGAGCTACTGTCACACTGCCCTACCGCAGATGTAGTAACTCATGAATCCGCACTGCACTATGGGTGGCTGAAACAAACACTGAGCGGAAGAGACTCACGAAGTCCGTCCAAAGTAGAGATGCCTCGTCATGCACCTGGATCATCAGGCTCCACCATCTACCTGCTGTTGCGTGCAGTAGACTCGCGACAAGGATCACCATATGGTCAGCTGGTGTCCCTTCAAATCTGAAGACTCTGACAATAGCCTCCATCCAATCCTCGGCTTCCTAAGGGTCCATCTATCCACGGAACCTAGGTAGCCTTTGTTGCTGAAACTTGTGCAACGCGCTCAGCCGGCGTGCACCCTCTACTGCTGGGGCTGGTAGTATCGGTGGCTCAGCGAGTAGTGGTACCATTGATGCCTCTGCTGTGATGGGGCCCTACACAGAGGCCTCATCGCTCGATTGGCTACCATCTCATATACGACTCGGAACCCTAGTTGGCTACCTTCGTGGGGCCATTCTGAAAAGAAACAGGGGAACCACTGTCAAACAGTATACTTGGTGAGCTGACACAAAGTAATCACAATGAAAACATTTGAAATACACATGAAATAAATGTTTTCTTGCAATGAGTTGGAAATCAGAAGTCAGGGTACGAGTGTATGGATACGTCAGCCGCCGCACCAACACTGGACTCCCTGAACTGATAACTACACTCAATACTCATAACACTATTGATTCATATAAAATAATAACCTGAGTCCTATGTTCTGCGGTAGAACCGAATCCTCTTATACTAATTTGTCACGACCCGTCCTCAGGGCCCATGTCATGACTACCCCAAGCCCGCCTTCCATAGGACAGGGGCTGGCGGCTAGCACCAAAGGCATAAATCTTGGTTAAAGGGAGGGAATTGCCTTTATAAAAGTAAACAAACAAAATAGAGTATTCAAGTGATGTAAGCACTAATTAAAACTGAGAACAAAAGTAAGTGTGAAAAGTAAATGGGTCTGTATACAAACCCAACTGAAATCACTGTACATATGAAAAGAAAGTAAAACAACAGTAAAGTAAAGTGGCTACCATTGAGTCATCCTACAGATATCCCACATGAAGGGTGGGTATAGATGGTCTCCTTAGCTCCTTGGGTCTGGCTGCCTGCCCTGTGTATGTCCCGTCAAGTAGTCCACCTCTGGGTACCGTCTAGCTCCATAAACCTCCACCTCGATCAGTGCAGTCTGTCATTTGCATCCAACAAAAAGTAGTGCAGGCATAGCCCATGATGGGGTGAGAATAAAATACTCAGTAGAGACCCTGAGACCCCCTAAGGTCTCCCAAAATCCATGAAGGATAAACCACAAAGGAAAGATAAAATTACAAAGTATCAACCGACTCTACTTAGGTATATGCCCATACATATACCTAATTCATCAATTCTAGTTTGGCTCCAACTCTCGAGCTCAAGCACAACCAAGTCCACATAGTAAAGAAGTCAATCACATCAATGATAATGATTGAAAGTCAAGGCTCTGCTCACACATGTATACTACTCACGAAGAGGGGTGGAGATTATTAGATGTAGCCTCTAAATCATCTCCCCTGCCGAACCCACATAGGATCCTAGTATAGAAGTCATCGCTGCCGAACCTACAGAGGATCCAAGTACATTCGTCACTACTGCCAAACCCACAGAGGATCCATATATAGTATTAATCGCTACCAAACCCATGGAGGATTCAAGTACAATCGTCATCGTTGTCGAACCCATAGAGGATCCAAGTACAGTGGTCATCATCGTCGAAACCGTGGAGGATCCCAGCACTGTAGTCATCGTAGTCGCAATTAGTTCTAGGGTTCCCGCACACAACATGATATATTCTAGGAGGGTCCGCTCCTCGAGCCAAGGGGGGTCGATACATCAACTATCACAAAGTCTGGACTTGATGTATTCCAAAGTTCTGTCTCGTCAAAAGGAACCCAACGTGACAGATGACACGTCAATCGGACGTCCGGTCTAAGAGATATTGGATTTTTCGTTCCAGGGGCCCGGTTAGAAATACACTCATTTCTGACCCAGCCATTATCCAAATTCATCCAAAAATCACTTAGAGTATCGCAAAAGGACCACCTCGTCATGAGGGTCCTAGTGCCGCAGATGGTGCATCGATCGAATGTGCGGTCTTTAATTTTTCACGATTAAGTGAAAACGGGCCCGACCCATTAGGCCCAGTGGGCTGGTGGGTCGGGTCATACCGGCCCGGTGAATCGCGTAGCCTGGCCCAAGGTGTGCGGCCTGGCATGGCACGACCCAGCCCTGTGCGGAGTGGCCCAACCTGGCTGGCTGCGGCTGGACCTCGAGGCTGAGTGGTCTGGGGCTTGCTGCCCGAACCGACAATGCCAAGCAGCACCGCCCTCCCAAACCAGCCAGCTAAAGCCCGCCTGCCTTCTTGGTGCAAGTGGCCTACTCGGGCGGGCCGCGGTTCATCTGGCGCGGCGCCCTCCTGGTTCCGCAGCTCTCCTCTGCCCGTCCGGTAGTTGGGTTGGCTGATTCTTCCACCAAAGCGGCCCACGGAATGCAGGCCATGATCTTCCGTAGCACGGTGCCCCTTGTGGTGCCATTATCCTCCTTCATCCCAGATGGCATTAGCCGGTCGGTTCTTCGTCGGTCGAGCGGCCCGCGGTTGCGGGCCGCGTTTCCTCCTCACGCTGCCGGCGCCTTCATTTGCCACCGCCTCTATTCGGCACGATCTTTTTCCGACATGGTCTCAATCACAAATAAAAAAAACTATGGAGGGTCGTCGGGCCATGTGCATTAAGTCGGTGCCCTCCGTGTTAGGTGGTAACAGTTTTCAAAGTTTGTTTTAGAAAATTCAATGAAGAAGAAGAACAATTTTAATCAACTAAAATTGTATATAATCCCTCTACCTCGAATTAAGGTTTGTAGTAGTCGGCATTGCAGAAGATGGCATGGCGGGGGGAGGATTCGTAGATGACGTCGGTTTCATCCAAGGAGGAAGCGGCTCCTCCTCACTTATTGAGGAGAAGAGGAAGGAAGTCACATCGTCGCTCTTCATGAAGTCAGTGTTCTTCGTCGAAGAGGCATCGTTCTTCGTGGAAGGATGGTGTTCTTAAATGAAAGAGGAAGCCTCTTCTTCTTTTACACAAGAGCTCTCTCAAATTTCCTCCCAACACAACGTGTGCCAAAATAAAATAATAGCTATGGATATTATTTTATTAACACTTGAAATTAAAAATTAAAATCGCTTAATTAATTAATTGAAGAGGTTGTATTCATTAATTAAGGTGTGTTGGAAAATAATAAAGAGAGAGAGAGGGAGAGGAAGAGTTCCCATTCAATAAGGGAAGTTGTCAAAGAATTAAATAAAGGGGGGTTTAAGGGAGTTTATGGAAGATGAAAGGTTGGGGATCGTGTGGGCCCCACCTCACAAATATCCACACATGGGATGTTAAGTGATTGTGGGTCCCACCCTTAACTCCCCTTTGTAGGATATAACTACCATAGATAGAAATAAAATTGTGTACTACCAATTTTATTTATTTTAGTCTAAATCCCTAATTATTAGCTTTCAACCTGCATAAAATGCAACTACGGTAAAGGTCCCCATAAGAGAATAACGGCGCTGCAAGTTCATCGGTGCCCTCAGATTTCAATTCCGAGCATCAGTTCAAAAGATAAAAAACATGCTTGTTCGTTCACTGAATGTACCCAAGCATAACTTCAGAAAATTATTCCAGGCACACCGGGCCTCGGAAACAGGTGCTGTTAGAAACTGCGTACTTGTAAAATTCCAAATAATTTAAGAAAGAAAAATCTCCTTGAAATTTATGGGTCTTTACAAGACGGTTGAGAAATCATTTGTGTAAGGATTGATGATGTTACCTTCTTTATGATTCCCATTTCCATCTTCATAAAATCTAAGAAGATTGGATCCTTCTCAATTCTCATCAAGGATAGAATCACTGGGTCCTATCTACTTAGAGCATCTGCCACCTTGTTCACTTTACCATGGTGGTAATGGATTGAGAAGTCATAGTCTTTGATTATCTCTAACCATCTTCCATGGCGCATGTTCAACTCTTTTTGTGTGAATATATACTTGAGGCTTTTTTGGTCCGTATATATTTCACACATCTCCCCAAAGAGATAAGGCCACCAAAACATAAAAGTGAAGATCACCACATCCAACTCCATATCATGGGTTGGATAATTATTCTCAAGAACATTCAATTGCCTTGAAGAAAAGGAAATGACTTTGTCAATTTTTATCAACACACATCCCATACCCTTCTTTGAAGCATCACTGAATACGACAAAAAGTTGTCTACTTGTGGGTAAAGTGAGAACGAGTAAAGAAATAAGCCTCCTTTTCAACTCCTTTAAGACTTATTCTTATTCATCACTCCAATAAAACTTTACTCCCTTCTGAGTTATCTTGGTAAGAGGGTTGAAAAAATGTGATAAATTTCTCAAAAATCATCGATAATATCTAGCTAACCCCAAGAAGCAACGAATATCCATTACCGATGTCAGCCTTAGATATCCCTCTATTACAGTTGTCATAGAGGGATCCATAGATATCCCATTAATGTAATGATATGGCCCAATAATGAGACCTACTTCAACCAGAACTCACACTTTCTCTACTTTTCATAGAGATTATCCTTTTGCAAGGTCTCTAGTACCGTTCTTAGATGCTCCTCATGATCCACCTTGGTTTTAAAGTATATTAGGATTTCATCTATAAATACTACCACACATTTGTCAAGGTAATCTCTAAAGACTCTATTCATCTAGTCCATGAGTATTGTTGGTGCATTAGTGAGTCCGAAAGGCTTTACTATGAATTCATAGTGCTCGTACCATGTACGAAAAGCAGTATTGGGGATATCTTATTTTTCACCCTTAATAATATCCCAACCGAAAATCTACCTGGGAAAGGTGTTGTGCCCCACATAGTTGATCAAACAAGTCATTAATTCATCGGAGAGGATACGTTTTCTTTATTTGATTTTTTTATGCTCATGATAATCAATGCAGAGGTGCTTTGACCTATCCTTGTTCTTGTTGAAGAAGAATGGTGCACCCCATGGTTAAGCACTTGGGCATATAAACCCTTTATCTAGATTCTCCTATAGTTGTTTATTTAGCTCATCATGCTCCACAAAAACCATTCTATATAGATTCTTGGATATTGGAGATGCCCTAGGTATAAGATCAATTGATAATTCAACATCTCTTCTTAGAGGAAGACCAGACAATTCCTCATGAAACACTATAGCGAATTCCCTCACAATAGGCATGTCTTCAATGATGGTTTCCTCCTTAGAATCAATCATATGAGCTAGATACAAGTACCCACAGGGAATTAATATCCATGCTTGTGGTGATGAAGCTAAAGAAGATTCATCTTCCTCCTATAACTTGAAAAGAATTGAGGGTCGATTCTCCACATAGAGAGTGATTTTCCTCTCACAGCAATTTATGTTAGCTCTATATAGGGAAATCCAATTCATGCCAAGAATTGCATAAAATTCCCCCGTTGGGAGTATAATGAATTCCACTGAGATGTCCAATCCACTCATTATGACAGAGGAGGGGTTATATTCATGGGATGCAATGATTGTCCCATTTTTCGTACTCACCAAAATATTTACATCCATGATTTTTGGTGGTGTTGGGATTGTTCTACTAAGCATTCAGGATATAAAATAATGTGTAGAAACTAAATAAAAAATTATGTTTTCTATTCTCGAATGAATAACTAGCGTACCTTTCACCACTTCGTTGTCAATGTTCACTTCAGTAGTAGTGATGGAAAAAGATCACCCATAATGCCTTGGAGGTTATTGGCTACCTCCAAAAACCCATGGCTTAGGGAACTGATTTTCAAGATGCACTGGTTTATTGCAGTTGAAGAAATGAACAACACGTTGAGAGTATAACAGTGCATTCCTCTCCTCTATCGCAGCTGTAGGTTTTTCTTATCGACAGTTAACAGATGGTTTTCCTTATCTTCCACACCTAAATCATTTCCTCTCTACCTTCAGAAAATTTTTATGGATCTTATTTCCACACCTTTTTCTAGTGGGGTGCTGGATCTTCTTAGCACCATTGGATTTATCCATCGGACCACCAGAATTGAATTCCACCTTACACTTCTTATCCCCATGATACCTCGGAGATTCTCCTATTTCTATTTCGACCTTTAGGGAACATCAGACAATTTCATCATAGTTGTGAAATTCACTGATCGCTAGGGCTTTCCTCAGGATATGTTTCAGCCCACCAAAGAAGTGGCAAACCGTGCATTTGAGGGTAACGATAAATCCAGAGGCATATCATGCAAGCCTTGTGAATTGTTCTTGGTACGCTCTGACAGATTCATCATCTTTTTGCTAGAGGACAGAGAAGTCCCTTTCCATCTTACACCAGAGGGTGTACCAAAAATATTTATCGAAGAATATTTTCCAAAAATCCATCTATTCCAACGCCCGATATCCTCCTCAATCATCATATTTTGGATCAATGTACTCCATTGATCATCTTAACCTTACATACAATAAGTAGTTAGGATAACCTTATCTTGTTCAAAACATTGAAGGATTGAGATGTTCTTTTCACTGGAGTTGATCCATTGTTCAGCGATTGAGGGATCAAATGATCCACTAAAAGTATGAGGCCTTTGTCTCATGAAGCTTTTGATAGTGACTTGTTCTTTATTAGGGGGGATTTAATGTTCCTCTTGACACATGTTTCTATTCAAATCTTAAGTTAACTGAGAGAGAATCGTGACAAAGTCCGTGATTCCCACTCCCATCGGATTGGGCATCTCATTAGCACAGTCATCACATTGTTCTTCACATCGATTGTTAGCTTGAGTCCTCCTATTACCAGCCATTGGCTGTAATAAATTGAAAGTTAAGGGTAACACATAAATGGTAATCCAAGGACAAAACAGATGACTTATAAATAGATTTTATTTCCTTAACTTATAAATCTATAGGCTTCAATCTATGTTATCCAACATATATTCTTAAGGGATTTTTTTAATTATCTTAATGATGGTTCATACTAAGCTTTTGAATTTACCAATGCATATCCCCTGGGAGTGTTGTAACCTAGTGAGTAGCAAGGTCCATTGTCTTGTACCAGGATACCCCGGTTCATGTCCGAAACTCCTTGTTGGGGTTTTCACCCCTAGGTACATCTATGCCAGATCCGCCTCTACTAGCTCATATCCATACATGGATGTATTTTATTAATAAACCACTTAATCAATACCCACAATAACTTAGGGATGTTTTTATTACACTAATTCTTGTCTCTAAGCCTTTAGTAGGGTTTTCTAGTCCTAATCCCAAAAACAAATAAACCTATCCTCTGATACCAACTATAACAACCCTACTCTTTATTACACACTAAAACATGAATTATTAAATAAAACCTTCACTTGATACAACATATAATATCTAGAGGTCTAGTGTATTTGGGGCTCAAGAACATTACATAAAAACTTAAAGAATAGAATGAAACATCTTATTGAAAAATTCTTTTACATGACCACTACATTCCCTTGTACTTAGAATTTCATGAGATAACCCGAGGACATGCATAAAAAAATGGTGATCTATAGAGCCCAATAAGGGAATAAACATGGAATAAAGTGAGGAATACAATACATGTTACAAAATAGGAATATCAATGGATAAAAAGATAAACATGAACTTAAATACATGATAAATCATGATAATCAAAACATGGATACGTGGAAACAACATTTAGCATGATATTAACATGAACCAAGGCTCATTGCACGTGGAGCATGAGTAAACCCTCATTGCACATGAAGCACGAGTAAACCCTCATTTAACTTGAATTAACATGAGTTAACACTAATTTCACATGATGTATCATGATACTATACTTTATCCAATTCATTGGAGAGATATCAGAGTACACCCTTCTTAATCATTTAATTTCATGCATAAGTGTGCCACATGGATCATAAAACATGGATTCATTAAACAACATAATTTATTCCAAAAAAAAGTAGTGTAAAATTCATAAATGAAAATCTTTAAACAATATGTAAATGTGCATAAAGTTGAATACCCTTGATAGAGAAATGGGCATGGTATTCACTACACAATGACTTTGGCTTAGAAAAATGCTGTGCAATTTTGGCCGCATAATGACATGACATAAGAACTCATAAAAACGGTTGATGGTAGAGAAAGGGGTGACTAATAATATTTAACTTAAATGGATAGTAATGGGGTAATATAGGAAGATTTTCCAACAATTTTATTGGAATTTAGATTCATGATTAAAAATTATTACTTGAATGTAAATGAGGAGAGAGAAATTCTTTACGGAATTTCATCATGGTAATGAGTGTACATGGGAGAAATTTAATGGAAGAGAAAAGGGTATATAATCATTCAAAAAAATAGTGAAGTATGAGGGAGATTATTAGTCATACCCCAAAATTTATAATTGAAAATAAAAGGGCATAACCATATTTAGGTACTTTGACAAAAAGAGAAAGGTAGGAATCCCTTACTTGGAAGTGTGATCCCAAAGGCTTGAGAGAGGCTTGAGAGATGCTTCATGAGAGCTTGGGGAGACTTGGGAGTATTATGTAGAGATTAGGGAAGTGTTTGGAAGAACTCCAAATCCTTTGACTGAATAGGAAGTGGGATCTTGGGTGGGATTATATAGGAAAGGAGGGGGAATTCATTATTATTTTGGTTTGGGACACCACACATTAAACTAATCAAAACCACAAAACAACCCATGGTTTCTACCCATGGTTTTTCAAAAGGAGAGTGAAAAACAATATTTTATAAGGCCAATGGCCTAAAATATTAAATTAAAAGGGTCTCTTATGTGGAGGTGAGTCGCACTCTCAAAGAAAACAATTTAAAAGGACAAAACAGTTTATAATCCTTAAAGGGTCTACTTAAGATTTGTAAAATAAATAAAAAAAACCCAAAATCACATTATATTAATTGTAAAACATATATTGGCCAAAAATAATGTTTATAGTATTTTATTACATCACTTTTGGGTCATTATGATGTCAAAAAACACATTATATGTTTAAACATTATTTAATTTTTACCTAAAAATTCGACTGTCTCAGAAAATTATGAAAAATTCACAGTTGGATAATTTCAACACCCTGATTCCAAAAATAATATTAATTTTATCTAAATAATTTTTTAAATATGTGAATTTTTACTTTTAAAATAAAAACCAACATTTATCAAAAAATCATGGGTTTTGAAAAAACAGCTTTCAAACCTTAATAAAAATTACAATTGCATTCATAAAATTTTACGATCAATTATATTTAATAAGAATTAATTTAATAATAATAATATTTTATTACAATATTATTTAATTCCAAAATTCATTAATTTATCAAAATAGTTTTCTTAGTGTGGATATTAACTAAAAAAATACTATTTGTGCTTTAAAAACTATTTACCAGAATAATGTACATAATCATAGTACTAGGGTCTTGTTTCATAACCCCTTAAAACACTCGCATAAGACCATAGGGTAAGGTGTGTGATGGTGATAGAATCTTGGGGTGGCTCGGATAACATTGATCGACTGGTAATCTCTATCAAGTTCTAATTCTCTCATGACGGTTCCATTTGAGCTTAACGTATTCAAGTTCATCTTGGGTTTGGTCAAGAGAAACTCCCAATGATGCCAACGCCTTTACGAGCTCTGAAAAATGAGCTTCATATGGGGAAAGTCTATTGGATGAGGCCATCACTTCCTTTGTTTGAGTAATTTGGAATTGTGAAGCCCCATATTTATATTAATTATGTGATCATTGTTCAAATGCTATATTAGAAACGGTCACAATTCATAACGATATTTTAAAAAAACAAAAAATAGAACCAAATAAGTACATAAATTTTACATAACCATAAGAAGACATTTAAATAGACCAAGAATAATTTTAATGAATTGTTGGGTTGTTACAGAGCAACCGTGTAACGACCCAAACATTCATTAATGGAAACTCCCCTTGATCTAATTAAATGTTTATTATGGTGATATAAAATTTGAACTGCATTGGTTTTATGTTTCTAGATTTTAAAACAACGTTATGAATTGTGAATTTTGCTAATATAGCCATTGAACTGTGATCACATGATTAATATAAATATAGGTCTTTATCAAATCCAATTTACTCAGAAAAAGGAAGCGATGGCCTCATCCAATAGACATTCCCCATACGTAGCCCATTTGTCAGAGCTCAAAAATGAGGTGTCATCATTGGGCTTCTCTCTTGACCAATCCTAAGCTGAGATTGAACATGTTAAGCATGAGCAGAACTGACTACGGAAGAAGTTGAAGATCATAGAGATTTCCACCAGAGCAATGTTATCCGAGCCACCCCAAGAGTCTTTCACCATCGCACACCTTACCCTTTAGTATTATTCAATTATTATAAGGGTTTATGTAACAATACCCCAACACCATGACTATGTAAATTATTTTTGTATAAATAATTTCCATTCATTTTATTATTGTTACTTTGTAAATAGTTCTTAAAGCACAAATAGTATTTTTAGTTAATATTAAACTATGAAATCTATTTTGATGAATGGATGCATTTTTGAATTAAATAATATTTTAATAAAATATTATTATAATTAAATTAATTTTTATTAAATATAAATGATCATATAATTTTATGAATGCAATTGTAATTTTTATTAAGGTTTGAAATTTGTTTTTCCCTAAACCCATGAATTTTCGGTAAATGTCGGGTTTTATTTTAAAAGTAAAAATTCACATATTTATAAAATTATTTAGATAAAATGAATATTATTTTTTGAATCAAGATTTTGAAATTATCCAACTGTGAATTTTTCATAATTTTCTGAGACAATCAAAATTTTAAGTAAAAATTAAATAGCGTTTAAATATATAAGGTGTTTTAAGACATCATAATGAACCAATAGTGGTGAAATAAAACAATATAAACATTTATTCAGCCAATATTTGTTTTACCATTAAAATAATGTTATTTTATATTTTTTTGATTTATTTTACTAAGATTTAGTGGACCCCTCAAGGCTTATTAAACATTTTGTCTTTTTAAAATATTTTCCTTGAGAGTGTGATTCACCTTAAAATAATAAACCCTATTATTTTAAAAGTTTTGGACATTTGCCTCATAAAATATTGTCTTACTCTCCCCTTTGGAAAAAAATGGGAAAAAACCATGTGTTGGTTTTTGGTTTTGATTATTTTAATGTGAGACGTTCCAAACATAAATAATAAATAATTTCCTCTTCTTTCTTATATAAACCCACCCAAGCTCTGACTTCATCTTCACCTAATGTCTTTGGATTTCGACCAAACCCTACCATCATATATCTAGAATCCTACTAAGGTTCCCTAATATCCCAATAAGCCACTCGCAATCCACCCCTAAGCCTTTGGGATCACACTTCCAAGTAAGGGATTTCTTCCTTTCTCATTTTCTTCCAATTTTATTAAAGTTGTAATGCCATTTTTTTTTCAATTAAAAATTTTGGGGTCGGATTTTGAACCTCCCCATACTGTAATTTATATGTTTTTATTATGGGATACCCCTTTATCTCTCATTAATGCCTCCCATGTACACCCATTACCATGCCGAAATTCCTTGAGGGATTTCTCTCTCCTCTTTTACATCGAAGTAATTATTTTGTATTATGCATCTAAATTCCATTACATTTGTTGGGACATGTATCTATATGAACCCATTACTATCCATTTCATGTATATATTATGAGACACCATTTTATCTCTCATCAACCATTTTCATGAATCCTTATGTCATGCTGTTATGCTGCTGAAATTGCACCGCGTTTTTCCAAACCAAGATCATTGTGTAGTGAATACCATATCCCTGTCTCTATCAAGGGTATTCAACTTTATACACATATACATATTGAATGGTACATTCATGTATTTATTACACATTAATTACTCTGTGAATAACTTATAATGTTTATTGATTCCATGATCCATGTGGCACACTTATGCATGAAATGAAATGTTTAAGAAGGGTGCACCCATATAGCGCTCCAATGCATTGGGAAAAGTATAGTATCATGATAAGTCATGTTAAATGGGTGTTTAATGATTATAATTAAAGTGTAATGAGTTTTTACTCATGATTCATGTGGAATGAGGGTTTACTCATGCTCCATGTGCAATGTGCCTTAGTTTATGCTAATTCCATGTTAAGTGTTGTTTCCACATTTCCATGTTATGATTATCATGCTTTATTATGTCTTTATGTTCATGTTTCTCTTGTGATCCATTGATATTTACATTGTCTAACATGTATTTTATTCCTCATGTTATTCCATGTTTATTACTTTACTATGATTTATAGCTCACCCTTTTTTTATGAATGTCCTCAGGTTATCACATGCAATTCTAAGTACGAGGGAATGTAGTGGTCATGTAAATAAAGTTTTCAATAAATATGTTGTGTGTTTTATGTTATAATTTGTTATGTAATGTTCCTAATACAAAAAGACAGTAGAACTCTCGATCTTATATATTGTATCAAGTGAATATTTTATGTAATAAATCAGGTTTATGTGTGTAATAAAAAGCAGGGTTGTCATAGTTGGTATCATAGGATTGGTTTTGTTATTTTTGGGTTTAGGATTAGAAATCTCTAGTGAAGACTTAGAGACAAGAATAAGTGTAATAAAAACATCCTTAACTATTGGTGAGTATTTATTAAGTTTTTTATCAAGAAAATACATCCCTGTCTAGATACGAGCAGGTAGAGGCGGCTCTGGCACAGATGTATCTTATGGGTAAAATCCGAAAACACCGCTTTGAGCTAGACTCGAACGGGAACTGGTGCACAAAAATGGGCCTTGCTTCACTCTTGGTTACGACACTCCCAAGGGATATGATTTGGTAAATTCACAAGCTTATTATGAACCTTTATTAAGGGAATGAAAAAAATTCCCCTATGATTATATGTTAGAAATTAGATCATGAATAGAATAGATTGAAGCCTATGGATTCATAAGTTAAGGAAATAAAAGTTATTTATAAGTCATCAGTTTTTTCCTTGGATTACCGTTTATGTTTTACCCCTAACTTTCCTTTTATTCCAGACAATGGACGGTACAAAGAGGACTCGAGATAAAAACCGATGTGACGATCTATGTGATGACTGTGCTGATGAGATGCCCAATCCAATAAGAGAAAGAATCACGAACATTGTCACACTTCTCTCTCAGTTAAATCAAGATTTGAATAGAAACAAGGGTAAAGAAGACCGTTCAACCCCCCCCCCCCCCCCAAGAAACAACAAGTCACTATTGATAGAGTCATGAGACAAAGTCCTCTTAATTTTAATGGATCATCCGTTCCCTCAATCTATGAACAATGGATAAATCTATTGAAAAGATCTTCTCCATCCTTAAATATTCTAAACAAGAGAAGGTTCTCCTGGCTGGTTATCATATGGAGGGGGAAGCTGATCAACAGTGGATGTTGATCAAAAATAAAAATGCTGATAAAGATATCGAGGCGATTGAATAGAAGGATCTCCAAAATATGTTTTTCGATAAATATTTTCCACACACCCTCTGACTTAAGGTAGAAATGAACTTCCTTGCCCTCAAGAAAAAAGACGACGAATCTATCAGAGTGTATGAGGAAACTTAAAAATTATTGAACAATACGCATCTAAATTTGTCATTACCTCTGAATGCAAGGTTGTCTGCTTCTTTGGTGGGCTGAAACCTATCCTAGAGAAAGCACTGGTGATCCATAACGTCGACAGCTGTGAGGAAATTGTCTAATTTTCTCTCCAGATCAAAACAGAGATAAAATAATCTTAGGGGTATCATGGGGATAAGAATCGTAAGGTGGAATTCAATGTTGGCTATGTGATGGATAAATACAATGGTGCTAAGAAGATCCAACACCCCACTTTCCAAAGGTATGGAAAGAAGCACGACGAAAATTTCTTGAAGGGAATGAGGAAATGATTTAGGTGTGGAAGAGATGAGAACCTTGCTGTTAACCACTGAAAATAAAAACTCGTGGCTACAATAGAAGAGAGGAATGCTCCATTCAAACCTCAATGCATTGTTCATTGCTAAAACTGCAATGAGACAAAGAATCTTGAAAATCATTTCCCTAAGCCCAGGGTTTTCAGAGGAAACCAACAACCTCCAAGGTAGAAAGGGAGAGCCTTTGTCATCACTACTACTGAAGTGAACCCCAATAATGAAGTGATGACATGTACTCTAATTATTCATTCAAGAATAGTGAATTCAATTTTTGATTCAGGTTATATGCATTATTTTATATCCCAAATGTTTTGTAGAACAATACCAGCACAACCACAAATCATGGAAGTAATGATATTGGTGAGTAAGGAAAATTGAAAAATCATTGCATCCCATTAATATAACTCATCCCCTGTCATAATCCATGGATTGAATTTCCGGGAGAACCACATCATACTCCCTCTGGTGGAATTTGATGCAATTCTTGGCATGAATTGTCTTTCCTTATATACATCAAATATAAATTTTCATGAGAGGAAAATCACTCTCCATGTGGAGAATCGACCCCCAATTCTATACAAGTGAAAGGAGGAAGATGAATCTTCTTTAGCTCCATCATCTCAAGTGTCGATATTACTGCCTTATAAGCACATGTATCTAGCTTAGATGATTTAGTCTAAGGAGGAACCCATCCTTGAAGACATTCCTATTTTGAGGGAATTCTATGAAGTGTTTACCAAGGAATTTCATGGTCTTCCTCCTATAAGATATGTTGAATTATCAATTGATCTTATACCTGGGGCATTTCCAATATCCAAGACTCCATTTAGAATGGCTATTGTGGATCGTGAGGTGATGAAGAAACAACTACAAGAGAGTTTGGATAAATGGTTTATACACCCAAGTGCTTCACCATGGGGTGCACCAGTCCTCTTCGTTAAGAAGAAATATGGGTCAATGAGCCTTTGCATCAATTATCATGAGCTTAAAAAAAGCACGATAAAGAACAAGTATCCTCTTCCACTAATCGATGAATTGTTCGATCAGCTACATGGATCACAATACTTCTCCAAGGTGGATTTTCGGTCGATATATTATCAAGGATGAAGAAGGAAGATATCCCCAAGGCTGCTTTTCGTATAAGATACAGGCACTATGAATTCATAGAAATTCCTTTCAGACTCACTAATTCTCTAGGAATATTCATGGACTTGATGAATAGAGTATTTAGAGATTACCTCGACAAATTTGTGGTAGTCTTTATAGGGGATATTATGATATACTCTAAAACCAAGGTGGATCATGAGGAGCATCTAAGAACTGAACTAGAGACCTTATAGAAGGATAATATCTATACAAAGTACAAAATGTGTGAGTTCTGGTTGAAAGAGGTATCATTATTGGGTCATATCATCACAAGAAATGGGATATCTACAGATCACTCCAAGATAGATGCAATTGAGGGATGAACGAGGCCAACATCAGTAACATATATCCATAGCTTATTAGGGTTAGATGAATATTATCGATGATTTGTGATAAATTTCTCACGATTGTCCAAACCTCTTACCAAGATAACTCAAAAGGGAGTAAAGTTTTCTTGGAGTGATGAATGAGAAGAAAGATTCAAGGAGTTAAAAAGGAGGATTATCACTGCGCCAGTTCTCACTTTACCCACAAGTGGAAAACTTTTTGTGGTATTCAGTGTTGCTTCAAAGAAGCACCTGGGCAGTGTGTTGATGCAAAATGACAAAGTCATTACCTATTCTTCAAGGAAAATGAAATTTCATGAGTATAATTATCCAAAAAATGATTTTGAGTTGGCTACAGTGATCTTCACTTTAAAAATTTGGTGGAATTATCTCTTTGGGGAGAAGTGTGAAATATATATGGACCATAAAAGACTCAAGTATATATTCACACAAAAAGTGTTGAACATGCGCCAACAAAGATGGTTAGAGCTGATCAAAGACTATGACTTCTCAATCCATTACCACCCTGGGAAAGTGAATAAGGTGGTGAATGCTCTAAGTATAAAGGACCTGACGATTCTATCACTGATGAGAATTGAGAAGGATCCAATCTTCTTAAAATTGATGAAGATGGACATGAGAATTATATAGAAGGGAACATCATCAATCCTTTCACAAATAATTGCTCAACTGTCTCTTTTGGAAAGGTTAAAGGAAGCTCAAAAGGATGATGTGGGAATTTAGAAGAAAGTGGAAGCTATCAGAAAAGGTAAATCCTTGGAGTTCAATGTCAACGAACATAGAATTGTGAGATTTGAGAAAATAATATGTGTTCCATCAAGTCCATAGATGAAGAACATAATTTGGGATGATGCACATAGTTCAAATTTCTCTATTCACCCAAGAAACAAAAAGATGTATTGAGATCTCTGAAAGAATTATTGGTGGGATAATATGATGAAAGAGATCACTGAGTATACATCAATGTGCCTGGTGTGTCAGAAAGTGAAGGCAGAGAGGCAGAAGTCTAAGGGGATGATGAAACCATTGCCCATACTAGTATGGAAATGAGAGAACATCACCATGGAATTTGTCACCAAACTTCCAAAGACATCCAATGGAAAAAATGAAATATGGGTTGTTTTGAATCTTCTTACAATGTATGCACACTTCATTTCATTTTGGGAGGATTTCTCATTGGATCAAATGACACTGAAATATATCAGGAAAGTGGAAAGGCTGTATAAAGTACCACTATCTATTGTATACAATCGAGATCCATGATTCAAATCTATTTTTTGTAAGAGTCTTCAACATTCCCCGGATACTGAATTGAACTTCAGTACAACCTATCATCCTCAAACTGATGGCCAATCTGAGCGAACTATTTAGACACTGGAGGATATGTTATGATCATGTTCTATGGACTTCAAAGGAGGGTGGGACTAACATATTTCATTGGTTTAATTCTCCTACAATAATAGATTTGACTAGAGCATCTGGATGACACCTTATGAAGCCCTATATGGGAAGAGGTGAAGAACACTAGCATGTTGGGATGATATTGGTGAACATAAGCTTCTAGGACCAGAAATGGTCAAAGAAATGGTGGAAAAGGTAAAAACCATTCAACAACATATCAAGGCATCCCAGAGTTGATAGAAGAGTTATACAGATAACCGCTGATGAGACCTGGAGTTTAAATTTGGAGACATGGTATTTCTACGCATATCTCCTTGGAAGAAGGTCATGAGGTTTGGAAAGAAAGGGAAGTTAAGTCCTAGGTACAACAACCCCTTAGAGATTCTTGATCGTATTGGGGATGTGGCCTATCGACTAGCACTTGCACCAACCATATCCAAAGTACATGATGTCTTTGATGTATCCCTCTTAAGGAAGTACATACCAGACCCTTCACATGTACTATCTTTAATGGTATTACAACTAGAGGATGATCATTCTTATGAGGAGAAACCATTGATGTTCCTAGATCATATAGAAAAAGTTCTACAAAATAATACAATGCCCCTCATCAAGGTGTTGTGGTGAAACCACAAGTTTGAGGAAGCGATGTGGGAATCATGGGAAGTGATGAATCAAAGTTACTCGCATTTGTTTTAGAGTGGGAAAAGGAAATTTTGATGGTGAAAGTTCTTCAGGGGTAATATTGTAATGACCCAAACTTTTATTAATGGAAATTAATCTTGATATAATTAAATGTTTATTATGGTTATATAAAATGTGAAATTCATTGGTTTTATGTATTTGGATTTTAAAATACTCTTCTGAATTATGACCATCACTAATATAGTCGTTGAACAGTGATCACATGATAAGTATATATATAGGGCTTTAACAAATCCAATTTACTCAGAAAAAGGAAGGGATGACCTCATCATGTAGACTTTCCCAGTACAAAGACCATTTTTCAGAGCTTGGAAAGGAGGTGGATTCATTAGGATTCCCTCTAGACCAATCCCATTCCAAGATTGAACACATTAATCTTGAGTGGAATCAACTATAAGAGAAGTGGAAGTTAATAGTGATAACCACTCGAGCGATGTTATCTGAGCCACCCCAAGAGTCTGTCACAACCGCACACCTTAACCTTTGGTCTTATGCGAGTGTTATAAGGGGTTATTTAATAAGACCCTAGCACTATGACTAAGTAAATTATTTTTATATAAAGAATTTGCATTCATTTTATTATTTTTACTTTGTAAATAGTTTTTAAAGAACAAATAGTTTTTTAAGTTAATATTCAACTAAGTAATATATTTTGATGAATTAATGGATTTTTGAATTTAATAATATTTTAATAAAATATTATAATAAAAAATTTAATTTTTATTAAATATAAATGATAATATAATTTTATGAATGAAATTTTAATTTTTATTAAGGTTTGAAAGCTGTTTTTGTCAAAACCCATGAATTTTCGGTAAATGTCGATTTTTATTTTAAAAGAAAAATTTAACATATTTATAAAATTATTTAGATAAAATCAATATTATTATTGGAATTAGGACATCAAAATTATACAATAGTTAATTTTTCATAATTTTCTGAGACTGTCGAATTTTTGGGTAAAAATTAAATACCTTTTAAATATATAATGTGTTTTATGACATCATAATGACCCCATAGTTATGTAATAAAATAATATAAACATTATTTTTGTCCAATATATATTTTAAAATAAAAATAATGTGATTTTAGATTTGTTTAATTTATTTTACAAAGCATTAGTAGACCCTTCATGGCTTATAAAACATTTTGTCTTTTTAAATTGTTTTCCTTGAGAGTGTGGCTCACCACCACATAAGAAACCCTATTATTTTAAGAAATTAGACCATTAGATTCATAAAATATTGTTTTCCACTCTTATTTAGAAAAAAACATGGGAAAAAACCATGGTATGGTTCGTGGTTTTGATTTTTTTTAATGTGAGGTGTTCCAAACCTAAATAATAAAGAATTTTCTCTCCTTTCTTATCTAAACCCACCCAATATCCCACTTCCTCTTCACTCAAAGAATTTGGTGTTCAAAAAAACCTGAAAATAGCCTCTCTATAATCCTCCCAAGGTGCCCCATGCTCTCAATAATCCTCTCTCAAGCCTCTCCCAAGCCTTTGGGATCACTCTTCCAAGTAAGGGATTTCTTCCTTTCTCATTTTTGTCCAATTTTCATTAAGTTGTTATGCCCTTTTGTTTTCAATTAAAAATGTTGTGGTATGATTTCAAACCTTTACCGTACTATCCTATTTATCTTTGGATGATGTTATACCCCTTTATCTATCATTAATGCCTCCCATGTACACCTGTTACCATGCCAAAAATCCTTGAGGGATTTCTCTCTCTTCTTTTACATCCAAGTAATTCTTTTGTATTATGCATCTAAATTCCATTACGTTTGTTGGGGAATGTATCAATATGAACCCTTACTATCCATTTTTGGTATATATGATGATACACCCTTTTCTCTCTCATCAACCATTTTCATGAATCCTTATGTCACGCCGTTATGCTGCCGAAATTGCACCGCATTTTTTCAAGACAAGATCACTGTGTAGTGAATACCATACCCATATCTCTATCAAGGGTATTCACGCTTATAAACATATACATATTTAATGGTAATTTAATGTATTTATTTCACATTACTCAGTAGTGTAATAAATTGTGATGTTTATTGATTCCATGATCCATGTAGAACACTTATGCATGAAATGAAATGTTTAAGAAGGGTGCACCCTGATAGAGCTCCAATGCATTGGATAAACTATAGTATTATGATAGATCATGTGCAATGGGTTTTGAATCATGAAAATTCATGTGAAATAAGGTTTTACTGATGCTTCATGTGCAATGAGCCTTAGCTCATGCTAATTCCATGTTAATTGTTGTTGCCACATTTCCATGTTATGATTATCATGCTTTATCATGACTTTATGTTCATGTTTCTCTTGTGATCCATTCATATGTCTATTGTCTAAAATGTATTGTATTTCTCATGTGATTCCAATTTTATTCCCTAACTGGGCTTTATAGCTCACCCTTTTTTTATGCATGTACTCTGGTTATCCCATGCAATGAAATGTACGAGAGAATGTAGTGGTCATGTAAATGAAAATGTAGTGGTCATGTAAAGGAAGTTTTCAATAAATATGTTGTGTATTTTATGTTATAAGTTGTTATGTAATATTCCTTAGCCCAAAATACATTAGTCCTATCAATATTCTATGTTGTATCAAGTGAATATTTTATGTAAAAAACCAAGTTTACGTGTCTAATAAAAAGTATGGTTGTTATATACCGACCAAGTCATAATCAGGAAAAAAGAATAAGTTAATGGTATCACTCAAATTGTAACTTTTTCATTAAAATTGACATTATATTTAGTGAAAATAACAATTGATATAATGAAAACTAAGAAAATTAATTTGGATTGTTTTTATATTTTATAAAAAATATCCATAAGTAATTTTTGATGTGTAGGAATCAACCACAGCACACTCTCACACACAGTGTGACCGGTGTGAATAAAAGTGTCTGTTATCAGTTTGAAATTGACATTTTATTTCAAAAAATATCACTCAATGAAAACCAATAAAACACACTCTAATTGTATTTATAATTTAGGAAATCAATTCATAAGTCATTTTTGATGTGTATGAATTAGTCTCACATCGAACTAACGCCTGATACCACCGGTATGACTCCTAATACATGTTTCCAGTTTGAAATAAAATTTTAATGAAAAACCAAAATGGAATAATTAAATCAATGAAAATATATATGGGTTGTTTTGGTAATTTTGAAAAAATATATATAAGTCATTTTTGACATGCAAGAATTATATGCACATCAGTACAATGCATGTTGTCATCGATATAACTCAAAGTGTCTCTTTTTATTTAAAATTGACATAAATTTAAGTAAAAACAACAAGTGACCTACTGAAAATTGAGAAAACAAATTTATATTGTTTTTATATTTTAGAAAAATGATATATAAATCATTTTTGATGTATAGGAATAATCTTCACCTAAATATGACACATGATGTGGCTGGTATCACTAAAAGTGACTTTTTATATAAAATTGATATTAATTTATGTAAAAAAACAAGTGAAAAATTAAAAACTGAGAAAAAACATTTAGACCATTTTTATACTTTTGAAAAATGATCCATGAGTCATTTTTGACTGGTATGAATAAACCACACCTCAATCTTATGCACAGTGTGATCGGTATGACTAAAAGTGTCCGGTATCAGTTTAAAGTTTACATTTTATTTCAAAAAAGTGTCACTCACTGAAAACCAAGGAAACACATTTTGACTATCTTGATAATTTAGGAAAATGATTGATAAGTCATTTGTGACATGTATGAAGAAGTATCACATCAAAATGACACACAATGAGACCGATATGACTCAAAATGAATGTTTTGAGTTTGAAATGACATTTTATTAAAAAAACACAATAGACATACTGAAATCTGAGAAAACTATTTTGGATTGGTTAGATACATTAGGAAAATGATCCATAAGTAAATTTTGAGTGTTAGGAATCATTTTCACCTCAACCCGACACACTGTATGACCAGTATAACTCCTAACATGTCATTATTTAAAATTGACATTATTTTTAGTAAAAGAAAAATGTGACATGCAAAAATTTGAAAAAAATAAATATGTATTGTTTTGATATTTTTGGTTAATGATCCATAACTCATTTTCGATATGTAGGAGTAAATGAAACCTCAATCCATTGAAAAATGTGACTGGTATGACTCAAATTGTATGTTTCTAGTTTGAAATGACATTTTAGTAAAAAAAACACAACTTACATACTAAAAAATGAGCAAACACATTGGGATTGTTTTGATATTTTAGGAAAAAAATCTATTATCTATTTTTTATGTGCATGAATTAGCCTTACCTCAATATGATGCACAGTGTGGCCGGTATAACTCAAAGTGTCTTTTTTTATTTCAAATTGAGATTAATTTTAGTAAAAATAACTATTAACATACTAAAAACCTATCAAAATCATCCAGATTGTATTGATATTCTGGGAAAACAATATATTAGTCATTTTTGACATGTATCAATCAGAATCACCTCAATATGATGAATTGTGAGTCCAGTATAACCCAATGTGTATCTTTTTATTTAAAATTGATATTAATTTAAGTAAAAACAAAAAGTGACATACCAAAAATAGAACAAATGCATTTGGATTGTTTTGATTTATTTAGAAAAATGATCTATTAGTCATTTTTGACATGTAGGAATTATCCACACCTCAATATGATGCATGTTGTTGATGGTATAACACAAAGTGCCTCTTTTTATTTAAAATTGAAATTAATTTAAGCAAAAAATACAAGTGACATAATGAAAACTGAGCAAACACATTAATATTGTTTTGATACTTTTTTACAATGATACACAAGTAATTTTTGATGTGTAGGATTAAACCACACCTTAATATGATGAAAAATGTGACCGGTGTGACTAAAAGTGTTAGTTATTAGTTCAAAATTTACATTTTAGTTCAAAATGTCTGAGTCACTAAAAAGCATGAAAAAAGAATCCAATTATCTTGATAATTTAGGAAATTTTTTCATAATTAATTTTGACGTGTATGAAGTAGTCTCATGTCAAACCGATGCATGATGAAACCAGTATGACTCATAATGCATGTTTCCATTTTGAAATAACATTTTAATAAAAACACACAACTAACATATTAAAAACTGATCAAATGAATTCAGACTGTTCTGATAATTTTGGACAATGATCCATCAACAATTTGTGATAGGTATAAATCAACCAAACCTCAATCCAATGGACGGTGTGATCGTTATAACTAAAAATGTTTCATTATTTAAAATTGACATTAATTTCAGTAAAATAACAAGTGACATAATCGAAACTAAGAAAACACATTTAGATTATTTTGATATTTTAGGACAATGATCCATAACTCATTTGTGATTTTAAGTAATCAACCCCGCCTCAATAGAGTGTACAATGTGACCATTATAACTCCAAATGTGTCATTTTTTATTAAATATTGACATTTTATTGACATATTCTTTCATATTAATGCCTAGTTTATTTCTTTATAGTATTACTGACATAATATTTGTTTTCTTATATAGGTGGAATCGTTTTATCATTTTGAGATGATTTGTTCACAAACTGATACCATGGGTGTACAATTTTTAAAGGGGATCACAGACATCAAAAGAGGAAATATGAATGTTTTAGAATGCTTCTTGGATAAATGTAAATATAATTATATAATATTATTTTGGAATTTAAATGGCATTGTTTTTTTGTATATACCGTGAGTAGAAATTTTTGTATTCTTGATATCAATTAAATTTATATATCATTTTTTTGAAATTATATCGTTGTTTGATATTATAGGTTGTATATAGAATTTTTCATTTTAGGTTTTGGCTTCTGGGTGTGATGTTATATTAACAAAACCTTGTAAGTAGCTAGGCCTTTAACATCGCTATTTTTAGCATTGATAAAGACCACCCTTTATCAGTGTTAAATCATTTCTGATAAATGGGACCCCCTTTATCAACGTTGTGATTATCAACACTTTTTTATCACTATTAAAAGTCGATTTGTACATTGTTAAAGTGATCATGTGTAGTAGTGTTATAAAATCAATAAAAGGGGTTTTGGGTTTATACTTTACCTAAAATGGGATGCCCCGACTTATTTGGGGTTGGGAAGGACCTTCTCAGACCAATTCCAGGCTGGATCAGACCTACCTTGTGATAGATAAGGTTGGGCTTCCCCATATTTACTAGGGATATGCCAATTTATACGAATCTTTCATGAGGTGAAACCATTGGGTTGTCCAGTAGGGGGACAAGAACGTTCGGGTGGGTGACCGGTACGATTCTAGATGATGGGAGGTTGGAATGAGCTTTTAGCTGTCTATATGGGGCGATAAGGGGGTGGAGATATCTGGTTGTGGAAGTGCATGGGATTTCTGGTAGTGATGCTGTGAGCTCTAGTTGTGGAGGTCGACATCGTGATGACATGATGGAAGGGGGTTAATGGATAGTGGTATTGAGGTGGATGGGATCTTTGGCACCATAGGAGTCTGAGATGGGGGAAGGGGTGGGTGCAGTATGGCCAAAAGAATGTTGCGGCAATAGTGGGAGGCACCAGCGTGTAAAGCCAATGGTGGCGCAATGCTCAACATGTAAAATAGGAGGCAAGAAATATACAAGTAGTTTGGGGGTCATTTATGGACAGTCTGATATTATAATGGAAAGACAAGGACTGTGGTGGTGCGACAGAGGTTGTGGGGTCTCTCCTAGAGGGGGAGTCTGACAATGGTTGGAGGGAGTCCAAACGATGGGTGGTGTCACGTGGGAGTTGGGTTGAGAGGGGGGTTGGGGATATTTTCCTAAAATTATATATATATATATATACCTTCTACCCCCATTATTTTTTTTCTTATTATCTTGTTACACTGATACCCCCAAATTCCCTTTTTACTTAAGTTTTTTTGCAGTGTTGAGACGACTGGACAACCTCCCCTACCCTAACACATTTTATTTTCCTCCGGTAATGGCCAATGCCTTTTAAATAGGGCCATTAATTTTTTTAAAGACTTTCATATGCGTATAGAATAAGGATTTGGCTAGAAACACTATTCTAGAAATGGAATTTCGCTAGAATAGTGGTAATTGTCATAAAACTAAACCAAATAGATAAAACATATAAACACACACACACACATTAATATATATATATATATATATATATGTTATTCATATTATACCTGAAAACACCAATTACAATCTAATTCAAAAAAAATTATGACCACAACTTCGTCGTCCGATGTCGAATTGGATCACCTTCCATGGAAATGAGATTGTATCAAATCCTTCTTTATGAATTTATTTAAAACATAATTTTTCTTAAAATAACAGTTAAAATCATATTTTGAAACCAATTCAAGGTATTAGGGTGCACAACGAAAACATATGGGGTGAAAATTTAAATTATTTTATCACCGTACGATGTAACTAGGCCATCTCTTGTGGTGTGTAGCCAGGTACAATAGCTGAAGGACCCCATATGAATAATTTTAATCATAAATATAAAAACCAAAAATTAACTCATTCTATTTTATGATGTGTTCAGAAATATAACTTCATCGAAAAAAATTGCTGAAATAAACCGATGTCGGATTCCTCTAAATCATCCATACATGCTTTAAATGTTCGTGGGAGCATAATTCTTCAAATTTTGGGTGCTAGTGCAGATATTCGATAAAGCCTCAGATATCCTAGAAATCACTAATTCATGAACACTTGATTTGTAAAGACAATCATGGGCCATATGATTGGATCGGTAATGTCTCTATCTAGAAAGTGGGAAAGAGATGAGAGATAGTCTCTCAAATTTGTGAAATTAATAGTTACATACATGAGACCTCCTCATCTTTATATATTAAGGTGAAGAATACATGGAAATAGCTCCCCAACCACTGAATATTCATTACCCACTTGATAAACCATAAATGAAATGTTATAACCAACTAACCATGCATATAAATCATTTATATTTTTATCACTTTCCTATAATATAAAAAACATATTACATGATAAAAATCACCCTTTTACTTGAGTCATCATTCATAAAAATATTAGAAGAACCTTGAATATTAAAATAATATTCGTTCGTATAATATTTTCCATGTATTTACTTTAATATATTAAAAAAAATTAAATAAATAAATCCATTAATAATTATTCTGAAATTTAATAATATGAATTTATTTATTCTCTACGATCGTATATTCTCAGACATAACTTGGACCCCACGGTGGGGCCCACTATGTCATAAACTCATATTCATTAGAAAAATTAATGTTTACTAATATGATAAGTATGTGAACCCCTAGAGCCTTTGTATTGATAGTTGTTAATTTTATTCACAGACCCTAAATCAAGTATTAAAACCCATCAAGACCCCTAGAGAGAGAAGAAAAAATCATAGCAATGAGAACCTTTCTTATAAAAACACACCTTGTAATATAGTCTCTTCTTCACAGGATATTTCATAAAGTAGGACACATAATCAGTGTCATCATCCTTTCTTGATTTATTATTCATTCACATTACAATAATAACTTACCTTCTTCTAACATGGCCATGGATTTAGTAAAGATACTACCATCCAGATCAACTGGGGTCAAGATATCACATCCTTCTTCCAGCTGTCGGGCCACACTCAAACTGCAAGGAACCACCAGACCTAGGCCTTGGGGTACACCATCTTAGTGATAACCTACCAGATCCGGTCTCTAGTTCAAAATATGTAGCTCCCGGTACTACCTCTCAGGAGAAAGATGAAATGTCTAGGATAACGTTGAATGCCACTATAAAACAACGGACGTGGAAAAGGGTGTTTTGTGGGGAGAGGGGTGTGGAGCATTTTGGTACATAGGGAAATGAGCATAAATGGCGTGCCGAGGTCTGTCAGATGACAGAAATCCTACCAAAGAGGTGGAAAGTGGAAGATGATGAACAGTTGGTCGAAGTTGCAGAGGCAGTAGTGGGAGTGTCCTAGCCCCACCTAGGGCCATGAAAATCCTTTGATGAAACTTTCAGGGTCTTGGGAATCCCCAAACGGTTATTTTTCTTCATCACTGGAGTTCTAAATATCACCATGACATAGTTTCTGTATCAAAAACTATGTTGGACTGCAAGGACGCTCGACTGTTGGGTTCGAATATTGGTTCCAAAAACGTCCTTCCCATTGGAAGATAGGGACACTCGGGTGGCCTCTTCCTCTTATGAAAGGAGGATATTGGGGTCCATATTTCCAATTTTTTAAGAAATAACATTTCGGTTATAGTTGCTAGCCCGAGGTCTCCTACTTGGTCATTTGTAGGTTTCTATGGGTGGCCGGGTGGGGATGATAAGCACAAATCATGCTCCCTTTTGAATCAGCTGCAGAACTCTTTACCTGTCCAACTTCTGATCGGGGTAGATTTCAATGAGGTCCTTTCTCATCATGAAAAAGAAGGGGGACATGTGAGGATTGGCTTTTCTATGGATGAGTTTAGGATTTCCCTTTTGTTAAACTCTCTTCATGACCTTAGGTTTTCTTGCCCTCCGTTCACCAGGAGGTAGGGTAGGTCAATGGAGAATCGTATTGCAGAAAGGTTGGATATATTTTTTGGGAATTATGAGCAGACTTCTCTTTTTAATTCCTTCTATATTTTTCACCTACCCCCAGTCTTTTTTCACTACTTTACAATCATCTTGTCGACACTCTATCAAGGGAAACATAGGAGGCATGCGCAAACATTTCGATTTGAAAGTATGTGGCTCCAAAACAACAAATGTGAAAAGGCGGTCCAAGCAGCATGGGAGGGACCGAATCAGTGCATCATGTCTAATATCTGAAATACTTCATCTTGCTTATGGAAGTGGAGCTCAGCAAGGCTTAGAGACTTTGGCAGATGCTGTAATGAGGCTGAGACTCGCTTAAAGCGATGCCACTCTTCTCCTTGTTCTGCCTCTGTTCTTCAAAATATCTCCGTTGCAGAAAAGAATCTTAATACAGTGCTGAGGGAGAAGGAGAGTTTCTGGTTTATTTGGGAAAGAGAGTCTCACATCAGAGATGGCAATAAAAATACCAACTACTTTCACCAAAGAGCATCTGAACAGAGAAGGAAAAATCATATTGCACATCTGAAGGATCCCAATGGGAGAGTTGTTCATGATATCAAGGATATTCACTCCATCATCCTGAATTTTTTCAACAAACTCTATGAAGCGGAAAGCATAATCACTCCTATAGTTCTGACTAGTTACATCCCAACGTTGGTTACAGAATATATGAATCATCAGTTGGAGAGAGATATCTCTAACGATGAAGCTTTTGGCACTCAACATCTTATTCACTCTACCATGGCCCCGGGGCCTGATGGGTTTCATGCTCTGTTCTTTAAACACTTTTGGAATATCGTTGGGCCTAATGTGGTGGCCCTACTGAAGGATGTGTGGGAAGGTAGAACATCTCTTGAATCCATTATTGAAACTCTTATTAATCTTATCCCAAAAACTCAGTGGCCTCAAAAAGTCTCAGAGATTCGGCCAATCAGTCTGTGCAATGTGGTTTACAAAATTTTCTCCAAAATCTTGGAAACCAGACTTAGGGACTTCCTCCCATTGATTGTTTCTAATAACAAAATTTCTTTTGTTATAAAGAGATCTATTACTGATAATGTTTCCATCACTTTTGATGTTTTCCACTTGATGAAAACTCGTTCCTCTTCTAAGAGAGGCATCATAGAAATGAAATTAGAAATGATGAAAGCTTATGATAGAGTTGAATGGCCTTTTCTTGAACTTATTCTCTCTATGTTGGGATTAGGGAAGATATGGGTTTATATTATCATGAATTGAGTTATGTATATCTCATAAATAATTAATATTAATTGGGCCCCTTCACTGAGCTTTAAACTTTCGATAGGTTTGAGACACGGGGATCCCCTGTCACCTTATCTCTTCATTCTGGTGGATGATTTTTTTCTCACCTCCTTTTAAAGGTTGTAGATCAAAGAATTATCCATGGTACTAAGGTATGTAGAAATTCCCCTATATCCCATATATTCTTTACAGATGATATCCTTCTTTTTGCTCGTTCTACCCCGCAAGAATGCAGTTCAGTGTTGCATATCATCAATCTATACGAAAGGGCTTCTGAGAGACGTATTAATCCTTCAAAATCAGAGTTATCTTTCAGTAAAGGCATCTCACAAGTAAAGAGAGAGGAGATGTACATAATTTGTGGTTTCTGCTAGTTGAGAAGCATCCTAAGTACCTTGGCCTCCTGACCCTTGTTGGTAGGTCAAAGAAACAAGTGTTCGCCTCAATTATAGATAGGGAGGATAATCTGATTTGTCTATATTCTAGTAAGAATATTTCCAAGGTGGGAAAGGAAGTTCTCGTGAAGTCAGCAGCCCAAGAAATACCTTCTTATTCTATGTCACTATTTAAATTCTCGGAAATTCTCATCGATCAGATCCACTCCCAGTTGGCCAATTTTTGGTGGGGCTCTTATGAGGGAAAACACAACTCACACTGGATGTCTTTGGAGAAGCTATGCATTTAAAAATTTAGTGGGGGCCTTGGATTTACGAATCAAAAATGGTTTAACGAGGCTCTTCTGGAAAAGCAAGTATGGCGTCTCCTCTCCCATCCATATACCGTGTTTTGAAAGGTTTTGCGAGCAAAATATTTTCCTCATTACGACTTTTTGCATGCCCAGTTGGGGCCAAGGCCGAGTATTTTGTGGAGAATCATCCGAGGTGAAATATCCCTCCTTGACATGGGCTGCGTCTGGAGAATTGCTAACGGGTATAATGTTCAGGTTTGGAAGGACTCCTGGCTGGAAAACGACATTAACCATAAGGTCTCTTTGACTATTGTTCCTGGTTTCAAAGATGCAAGGTTACGATATCTGATCAATGACTCCCTTGAGGACTGGGATCATGGGAATCTTTACAAATGGTTTAATGAGGTTGACCATTAGCTCATCCTTAGTATTCCTCTCACACTAGGGATGGGAAGTCACTAGCTTTGCTGGACCAGGGAGTCTAATGGTAGATATTATATCATCTCGGGTTATAAAATGCGGGTCCAAGGAGTGGCTCAGGCCATTCCTGATGATCGATGGACGATTATCTGGGTGCTCACTACCACCCTAAGGTGAAATTTTTTTGGTGGCAGGTCTTCACTAGGGTTCTCCCAAACTGTGACTTTTTTGTGCAGCAACATTTGGCAGATGATGACAACTGTCCATTATGCCTCCAAGAGGTTGAATCTCCTGTGGATGCAATTATTTTATGTCGTGGGGTGGAAGGGGTGTGGAAGGCATGGAAACCAGATTTTGGTTTGTTCTTTGATATTTCTATAGGGCTGGTCCAAAATCTGGTTAAATGGGTGGCTTCTCTTGAACCGAGAGTGGTGGGGTTGATATGCACAATTGCTTGGTTAGTGTGGACTCGACAAAATGATCACATTATCCAAATTAATGTCACCCATGATCATCTTTGAGTGTTCAGGGCTAGGGAATGGATGAACGGTTCGAAGAATAACGTTTCAGTGCCTCCCTTGGGAAACACTCGGCAACCGACTCCTTGTTGGTCTCCCCCCTGAGGGTTTCCTCAAGATCAATATAGATGCTGCTGTCTCTGCTAAATCTAGGTTCAGTATTGGACTCATTGCTCATAATAGATTTGGCCAGATTGTGGAAGCTCAGTGCTGGGCTGTGCCTTTCTCATGGATCCCTGTGGTGGAAGAGGCCTCTTCCTCCTCCATGGGATCATTTTTTCCCATTCAAAAAATTGGCCCAAGGTTTTTGTGGAATCCAACTGCCTCGAAGTGGTGAACTCTCAAGCTTGGAAGGACAATGCATCTCAACTGTATGAACTTATCTTGAGGAAGATATGGTCATTAACTGAAGGGTTTGGTGCATGAATTTTTTTTATCAAGCGAGTAGGGAATATGGAAGCTCATTGTTTGGCTCGTTTTGGGAAATCATGGGGTGATCATTGTTGGGTGGACTCGTTTCCTGATTGGCTTTGTAGGCCTGGTTTGCTTGATCAGTAATATATCTTATCTTTTCTCAAAAACAATACATCTTTTCATCATAAATTCAACAATTTTCATCTTGTATCAATGTATATAATCAAATAGTACACAATGATGATAATCATTAGATGAGAGATCATTTCACATGTTTATTGATTGTAACTTCTAATAAAACCTAAATCATTTGGTGTTTTGATTAGAGGGTTAGTCCTCATGATATCGTCTATTCGAGATCACCAAGTTTGAGCTTCAAGAGAATAAGTCTCAATGCTTATGAGACCCCAAGACTAAATAGTCACACATCATCTATGTCCTGTCAAAAAGATGTTTATGGACCATATTAAATATCCTCAATATTAATGTTATAGAAACATAAGCTGCTCATTATATCCTAGTAACTTATATAACCATTTTAGATAGAAAATAATATTTAGAAATTACTATTTATATAATGGATTCAAAAATATCAACCCTATTAATATAAGTGTAGATCATGCACAACTCACTATATACATGATATGGTAATCAAAATGTATTGTATTGGTTGGGTATAAGGAATCCAAAATTATTATATATTGGTTGTTATATAATTATTCCTAGTAAATTAAGAGGGTAATACCTCCCATATGAGTGAATGATACCATTTATACTAGTCGCTAACCTATGTCCAATCTAACCTGGGATTCGGGGGGTCACTCTCATCTCTTTTGTTGACCTAGGAGGAGTTTCAGTGGGGGAGGGTTGTGAAAAAGTGGTATCAGATATTTTATTTAAGATATAGGATGTATTTTGGAGTTAGGAACTGGTGAGGCTTAAATAGTATAAGTAGGGAAAAAATTTCATTTAACCTAACTCATAAGGAAGGAGGGACACTGGATGGGACAAAAAATATTGGGCCCCTTGTGAACTATGTCATAACCTTAATTTCATTGATATCAGCGAGTTTCCTGGTATCACATCCCCCTTATGATTAGACATAAATACCTTGATGGACAACTAATCATCTTTAGTTGTAAAATGCACTCATTTTATTGTAGAAAATTTAGAAATTGTGTGTGAATAATTATAATAGATTAATCTTAAAAATTAAATTTGATTTATGGTAAGGTTTAGTGTTTGTATCTTTTAAATATATTGATATAGTGTAAAATTATAATTATATCAACTTTTTAATTAATTAATTCATGCTAGTAGACACAATTAATTCTTATATTTTTTTCATATGATATAAGTTTTAGTCTTTCATTTTAATATATTCCATGTTATTTTCATAAAATATAATTTTAAATGCATGTTTGTTAACAATCTATTAAATCAAGTTATATTTTTTAAAGGTTTTTAATGAAAAATAATATATGAAATATTTTAATAAATTTTTATTTATAATTTATGATGAAACATGTCTAAAATATTTTATTTTCCATCAATATTTATTCTAGTAGCTTATTGATTAAGCATCCCCCTGAGGATTAATCATTATTTAGGTTAATTTGTTTTCAAAAAATATTTTAATTAGATAATTTTAGATTTAAAAAATTTTGGGCGTGGAATATTATCTCATTTATTAATCTAAACTGGTAATATGTGAATATATAGGAAATAAATACATGTTATAAGTATGATTAATTTTAATTAGAAAAAATGAAAGAATTATGAATCATCAATTAGTTTTCTTGTATAACTAAATTAAATGATGTGATACATGACTAAAAAATATCTCAAATATAAACAATTAATGATGTATAATTTAAATTGAGAATTAATTATTATAGAGAACATGGAATATTTTTATAATTTTGATAAAAAAATTGAAATGAAAGTATGATAAATTACGTCAAATATTAAATGTTTTTTATATAATGTCTATAAAGATGAAATTTAATAGTTTCAAATGATTCAAATTTTACAAATGATTTATGTATCCATGTATTGATTAAATATAAATCATGAAAATATTTCAGTGAATAAATTAATATGGTGATAGTATTATAATATAAATTTTTATAATTATAAAAGCATGAATATGAATATTTCATGCGCACCATCCCTCAAATTTTATTTCTAATTATAGTTAAATATCATATGTTGAAATATTATCATTGGGATTATATATTGGAATTCCAAACATATTATGTGATTTATTAAATCCTTTATATTGATATTGATTTTTCATTACATATTTTAGATTTATGAAAGAAAAAATTATAAATTATAGTTTATATTATTAGAGAGATTGCTATGGTATTATACAAAGATCACAGTTGATGGAGAAATGGATTTGTTTATGTGAAAATATTTTGTGGATTAAGTGATGGTTAAGTGACAGTGGATAATGTTCTAGTTTCTATTTATTTATTATCAGCTGGTATTTGATATTTTAAAGCCATTATTTATCTATTTATTAGCCACAATAAATTACAGTCTAGTTTCATTTTTCTTATTTATGTGTTTACTTATTTGTTAGAATTGTGTGACATTGTTTGTGTTTGTTTATTTTATTTGTATTTTTCTCTTATTTTCTAATCATTTCATACAATTTTTTTAATATTATAAAACAATGCAATGAAAATATTTATTTTATTCTTATTATTTTTATTAGTTGTTGTTGTAATTGGTATTAGTGATGATGTACTCTAAAAATTTTATAGTACTTTTATAGTATTTTTTTAAATAAATAATTTTTATTTATTTTTAATTTATTTTAATTATTTTGGAATAAATATTCCTTATCTTATTTGATTTTCCTTTGTGGGTAGATTTCTATTTGATAGGTATCTTCTCATGTATAATAATATTTGGGAAAATTTATCATTATTATTTTATTTTTAGGTTGGTATTGGATTCTCAAGGTATATAATCATTTGAGAGGTATTTGATATGAATTCTTGAGTTTCTATTCCCTTTTCACATGTTGGTCACTCTTTTTTTCATCTGGTTGTATTTTGATTCTTGAGGATGTGAATTGTATGAAAGGTATCAAATGTAATGACCCGAACTAATCTGGACCATTATTTTTCATCTTTTATGTAGAACATGAAATTCAAATTTTATAGTTTCTTTAATTCTAATACTTTAATTCTAATTAATTAGTTTACTTAATTCAATAATTTTTCAGATTTAAATTTGATTATCAAATTTTTGGTTAATTATGATATATTACATTTGATAAAATAATTTACACATGGTTTGAAATTTTATGCATTTATTAAAAATATTATATATTTTTAAATTTTTTTTACTTATTACCTATATTTATTATGTATTCATTTCATATATTTTTGTTGAAGAAATAATATTATGTATTATCTATATTTTTATTCATTTAGTTTTACGTGAGTAAATAATCTTGAACTTATAAAAAATATTACACAACATATATGTGAATGTTTTATGTTATTATATGTTACATATTATATTTATATATATTAATTTTTATTAAAATTTTATAAAAAAAATTATATTATGAAATGGAATATATATATATATATATTGAGTTACACTACCAGAGGCATTCCGCGTTCAATATCCCATGATATTTTTTTGTATTTTGGTTTAAAAAATATAAACTAGACAAAAAAAAATACCTCTATATTATGACATAAAAATTGATAAAAAAAAATTCACATTTTTTTAAAAAATGTAAACAAATTCACATGGACATATTCCAACTATGAGAAAAAATTATAACAATTACAATAATGAACATAATCATGTAAATAATACCATTTACATTAATTAAACACTTGCAATTAATTATCATTAGAAAAAAAGTCTATACACACTAATATAATAAAACTAAACCCGAAACATATGAGAAATGAATTCTAGATTCATAAATGTACATTCCAGAAATAGTACAGAAGATCTAAAATGTAAAAACCCTAAAAGAATCAAGCAATATTGGAAATAACAACAATGAAAACCTAGAAACACAAATCTCAAAACATCTTAAATATAACCATTTAAAATCAAATTCATAATTAAATTTAAAATAAAAATCTTGATCCTATTTTGAAATTACAGATTGAAAAGGTTGAAAAAGAAAGAATCAAATGGACATAGAGGATTTACATGCTTCATTTGATTTTCCTACGTGTATGGGGCATGGTCATTGGGATTTTTCAATTTGAAACCAAGAAGGTGTACAAGAAATTGAAGACTCGAGAAAGTCTTGAATAGGAAAAAAATTAAAAGACACATTTGATGAATGAAAAAGAAAAATGAATGAGACCCTAAAAACAATAATGAATATAAGAAATAGGATAAAAAATCCTTTACTAAGGATTGCTCAACCCTTGTCAATGAACTAGGTTGAAGAAGCTGATTGAATAATTAATTTTAAGTCTTTAATGGCTAATGTCCTCAAGATCACCATTTTTCTGATTATTCATAATTGCTGATGGAATTCCATGTGCCATGAAGGGGTCACATCAACTCTAAGATCTGAGAGTAAAGTCCACAAACTATCCATCACTAGACTCTCCTCTGGAAAGCCAAGAACTAGAGGACATCCGAGCTCTCCCATCTAGCTTCTCTCTTGCTCTATCTATTTTTACATACCTGAGGATATATTGACATGATTACTCAATTGAATCTTTTATAAAGAAGAAGGATGGTATAAATACCCGGTAAAGATGAAGGATTGTTGTAAGGACTGAACAAATGAGAGAAATAAAAGGCTAAGAATTAAAAAACCATAACAGCTTGACAAATTAATAAAAAAACAACATATGGATAAAGTAAAATTCTACATAAGGTTAGTTCCCACTACATAAGGGAACCATAATCGTGTGAGGGTATACCATCTATGTAAGGGTCAGACCACCATAATGTAAGGACATTAGTCACTTCAAAAGGGGAAATACCGCTGTGTGAGGGTAGCTGGCCTTGTAACATTCACCATGTAAGGGTCACACCTGATCTACATAAGGGTCAACACCAACCATGAAAGGGTATCAATACACTTAAAAAAGGGAATGAGATACCCATGAAGGGTAAATCGGGACTTATGTAAGGGTAATCTAAAAAACAAGCTATATATGGGTAAACATGACTTATATAGGGTAATGAAAGGGAACCAAAACCCCCATATAGTTTATGAGGTACTTAAGTAAGGGAGGAACCCCTCAATTAAGGGTTAAAGGGACACCCACATATAGGAAATTCCAAAATATTTAAAGGTTAGTGGATGTCATATTAATGTAAAATCAGAGTGGTATAGAGCTACATAATGTTACCCAAAACATATGTAAGGTTACACATAACATATATAAGTTTAAATCATGTAAACCAAAAAATCAATGTTAAGGTAAAGTAAAATAATAGGAGATGATGAAAATAAATAAACCAAAACATATTATAACCCACATTAAATTAACAAATGAAAAAGGGAAAATAAGAATAATAAATCTCCACCTTGGAAATTGAATACAGAATGGGATTTAATATAGAAAATCATAACACTATCCACCATGAAAGTTAAAAACAAAAACTACATGATGATTATAAACTAACTAACCTTTATTCAACATTAGAATATCTTAAATAAGAAACTAAAAGGGGTATAATGATGGTCTCAGGTGAAGCATAAGATCCTGTGGTGGGTGATGAATACAAAATTATTTTCAATTAGGATTTCCTGGAACCCAATGAGATAATATTTTAATTTTAATTTTATAATTAATTTATTTAAGATCATAAGAAATGATCTCCTCATCATAAGAACTTTATTTGATGAAGATGATGTTTATTGTTTGTATTATTTTTATCTAGATATCCATTATTGTGCTATTAGGATCCAAATGTAGAATCTCTCTAGTGGTTATCCACATATTCTCTTTTGATATCTAAATGGTGACAACTAATTTCTAGGTGCTAGCACATTGAATTAATTTTCTTTTTTCTTTTTCAGTTCCTTCAAGCCTGAAGGAATCCTATGAGTACTTCTCATTCTTGTAGGGAATATAGGAGGAATGGAGAGAGACTTCTACTATGTGAAACAATTCGAAATTTTTTATTAACATTACAAAATAGACATAACCTTTTATAGGGTTTTAGTTAAAATATTATCTAATTTCCCACTAAACCTTAAATAATATATTAATCCATATGAATCCTTATTGAAATACAATAATAATAATATTATTATTATTTTATGATGTGTACTAACTCACAAAATGATAAATATTATTTACCAGCTTGAAAATAGATATTCATCCCTAGAAACGATCTTTGTCCACTCTAATTCCTCAACATTTATTAAATACATCAATATGTTGTTAATTATATATTTTATTTATCAACTAATAAAATAAATATTTTATTCACAATACAATGAATAAATATTTATTAAATATTCAGGTAATAAATAATTTATTTAATAAATAAGTAATTTGTTATTACCATGAAAATATTAGCGATCAATAAAACATGAATAAAAATATTCATCGGTCTTAAGAATAATATTTATCACAATAAATAAATTCTTATAGAATATGTTCGAGATCAATATAAACACTTAGTGTGTGACCATGTTAGATAATTTCATTCTATATTTAGGTGGGTTACTTAAAGTCCAAGATTAGGATCTAGAAATTGGTTAAGGAACCCAAGCGAATGAACATAATGTAACAATATCTAAAACCACAGATGGATCCTCGTTGTGTAATATAATCACTTTTTCTCAATATATCATAAATTAGGTTTCAAATTTGTGTCACTAACCAGTATGCTTGACACATATTTTATAGAATATTGGAAATAAATACATCATTACACTATGTCCATGGAATTTAATGTAATGTTTCTATTAAAATCAAAGGTCCAATATATTAATATCCATAAATATAGAAAGGAAAAATCATTCCTTGATTTATTCATTATTAACACATCACTTATGACACAATCAACATATCAAACATCACAATGAAATTTATCATCGTGGTTTATGAAATAAAACTAAGTGTACGAGTTGTAACATGCATTAACAATAATATTAAATTATATGGACAATCACACATGATCACAGATAGAAATATTTGACAACACTAAAATATGTGGAATACCTACTGGTGGGTCTATTCTAATAATCTCTCATATTGGATATTACCAAGTGAAAACTTCATGAGAAACATTCTCATCCATATATGAGTACTCTCACATTAAAGTTAATATATTATGTGTCCCATCATAGTATGTTATTCAACCATATAACTATATTTAATAATATAATAATATTATTTTAAGGTTTTCATCATAGAGGGGAGATGTTGGGACCTTATTAATGTTACATATACTCTATGAAATTACTATATTAATGCAGAAGAATGAATAATATGTAATAATATGTTTAATTATTATTCACAAATTTGAATATACATGTAATATAGAGTATAATGTAGTTAGTTATGGGGAACGAACTCCAACATAATCCCAATTTCACTAGAGTCAACTTCTAATTAATGGTTAGTTCTCATATGTTGAACATGATTCCACTTAGTGTGGATACAAATACTAGGCCAATCATGTTTCCATGACTTGTTTAGGTAATGAAATGTCTATTTTTAGTCAATCATCTTACTACAATATTAATACACCAATAATATCCCTCAAGTAGTGATTAAAATATGTTTCAAGATTTTTTCCTATATCAAAGTCATGAAATACTGAATAATACCATATCTAGAGATTTTTATACGATAAAAATATTTATTTTGGTATAACCAAAAAATGGAATATACATGATAATTCTAAAACTCTCCTTAAGATATATCATATGCCACAACATACTTGAACTTTATTGATATATAAACCACTGACTATAATATGTATCTTTTGCATATTACCTTATCTTATTCTTTGATAATAGATCTCATTTAAATAAGTAAAGACAAGTGTGAAATTATCTTGAACACT
Organism: Viscum album; assembly: GCA_963277665.1. Lineage (NCBI taxonomy): Eukaryota > Viridiplantae > Streptophyta > Magnoliopsida > Santalales > Viscaceae > Viscum > Viscum album. The sequence goes on from OY728146.1 coordinate 860,426,494, forward strand.
AGTATTACCTCTTATCAAGACATATAAAACTCATCGACTTATACTTTTCCAAGTAATGTTGGATATATATAATTATAAGTTTATATGATTATATTAGATCTATTTGATGATGAAATTCTATGCACAATACACAACTAATATAAAAACATAGTATATATCATGGAATATGAGATAAATTCCTTGCACATAATCTTTTGAAGTTTGTTCGATCTCAATAAAATCTTCCTATTCTAATGCATATTCTACATGAAGTATTATATTACAACATCAATTCAGTCTTGAATTTTTATATATTTATTATGAATAGATTTAGAAATCCCATGAATCTATTCATTATATAATGTTCCCTAGAACATGGTTTCTACTTTATGTTATACATTAAGAAATTTCATTCCTTATTTTTAACAAGCTCGAAAGACATAACATTTTTCCTCCATATTTTATCCTCATATTTATCTTCAAACCATATAGCGATCACACTAACTAGTTCAAGACACATGTCACTGATTCACTTTCAAATGATTATTCTATTATCAAAATGGATGATTTATTCATGAATGAATCTATATAGTCTGCATTTCTAATTGGTATTTATTTTTTTCATTGACCATTTTAGTTATTACTAGTAGATATAAACCATAAGGTATCTTTTTTCAAATCATATAGACATTCTTTCAGAAGGAATTCTTCTAAAGGAGGTGGACTTGAATATATATAGCCTAATATAATGATCATATAAATATTCTTTGAAAAACTAGAATTCAAAAAGTATTTTATTTATGATTATTATTTTGTAGTTTTTGTAATAGAATAAAATTTTAGATAATAAATCTTATTTTATTGGTACCGTATTATACCATCCATGTCTAGTTTCTCTTGAATACTCACCCAAAATATCAAATCATAGAAAAATAGAAATATGGAATCCCTAAATCTTGGTACATGTAGTCCATTACATAAATATATATATAATTTTCAACCTTATAATATTTACATTTACTTTTTATTTGAAGGAATATTTATTATAAAATAATTATATATGTATCACCAACCAAAATGAATAAAAAACCACCTCTTTGGTTATAAATTCATATAGAATATGTGTCTCTAGAATTTCTCTTCCCACTAGTAGTGGAGTCCTATATTACTATTCCAACTCATGTGCCTCCGCATCCTTAACCCATATAAGTTTAGTATTCTCCCACTATATTCAAAGAGATAGACTTTCTTAATATAAATACTGTTGATCTTGACTATTCACTAATAACATTAGTGGCTATAAGATCATTAACTTAGATACTTATTAGTGTTTGATTATTGGTTTATAGCTAAACCCATACTTTAACAAATTATTTTAACAACATATTTTTGTCATTTCCTAGTATATTATAATAATATTTCAATTGATATGATATTCATTAGAAAATATATTTCATATATGTTTGTTTCACTTATATTTGGAAAACATGACTTAGAAGGAATACTGGAATATTTTCAATATATATAGGATTCATCATTGATATTTATTTTACTAAAATAAATAAATTGATGTATATAAGGAAATTTTATATAGAAATAACCGTTAATCAACATCTATGATCAATGATTAGTTCAAAAATATTATTTCTGATAATCCAACTCAGAGATTCCTCAATATTCACCATGTGTACTTATTTACATCGATGAGAAATTATAAATTTTTTTATAGGAATATCAATAAATATATGAAGTTACCTTTATGTTTATAATGGTTCAAGTTTCCATGTTGAAAAAACTCCAAATTCTTTGGGATGTACCTATATTTAAAAAGGTTTATTTACCAAAAATATGATAACTATATTGTTTGTATATTTAGTATCATAGAACAATTGAGACTAAAAAACTTTTTTTATGAATAAATGGGTCAAATAATTTTATTTTCATTTAAAAAATAATCATATCTAAATTTTTTTGTAAGATTATTAAATTTTATATTCATCGTTCAATGTAATACATACTTGTGATTCAAGAGTTATTGAACCGTTAGTTTAGTATTAAAGTACCATAAAAAATTTATCCTAAAAATAAAATAATGTATCATTGTGTAAAACTAGGCATCGAGATAAATGTTTTGGTAACACTTATTACAAAATTCAATAAATTTATTTTATAAATAATAAGTTTTAATCTCCCATTAGATGATATAAAAACATCCCTTTCTCAGCTCCTTTTGCATTCACTCTATAACCTTTCTTATAACAATCAATAATCAATTATAGCATGTTAACATTCTATTTTAATAGAAAAATTATACAATAAACATTTTAATAATTAATGGAACAAAATTTATATTTTAATATGAATAATATAAATTTTGAACTTACTTTGTTAAAATAAACCTAGGATAAATTATTGAAAATTTCCTGTTAATTTTGTTATGAATAATTGAAATTTATTATTTACCTATTACAAAATTTATCCACAATAGTTTATAACTATATTTATAAGTAAAAAAAATTATATATAAATTATATATAAATAAATAAAATATCATTTGGGGGTATAGATAAGTTTTTTTTAAAATATTTTTTCCTTTAGAAAACTGTTTTTGTTTATAAATTTATCGTATATATAAATTTTAATTAATTACAATAATATTTAATGATGAATGATGTTAATGAAATTTATAGATTATATATATAAATATATTAATTTAAATACATATAATTATTACTAATAGTCATATAGTTAATATATAATCATTTTACACTTGAAAAACATGTTTCTTGAAAAAACGCCTTTCAACTCAATTCCTGAGTTTTTATTTAAAATAAATTCATTCACTTATATGAATTGAAATTATTAAAATTGATTATAGATTTTTAATAATTAAAATTATTTAAATTTAATAATTAAAAATTATTTTCAGTCATAATGATTAGTAAAAACAATAAAAATTAATTAACATATTTAAGGATAAAATGTGGTTTTGCGCATTACACGCACTTGTGTTAAAATTAATTTTCCACACACCAAGTATTTTTATTTGATAAATTAGATTTAATTTTTATAATAACTAGTCCAAAATATATAATAATTCTCATTTAATATTTTGTCTTAAATGGTAATTTACCTAGGGTAAAAATTTAGTTACCATGGTGGAAACTAAAATTGTAAAAGTTAGTAAATGTAGAGGATAAGGGAATAAAATGTTTAAAACATGTTCAATTTTAGATTTTATCCATCTCCATATCCATAAAATGGGAAACTAATCGATCACTCAAGTGTAAGACGAACTACCACCTCATGAACTGATGTAATTTGTTTCCACAACTTATTTTCATGGATGGACATAATGATATAAATAAAGAATATATATGATATTCATTACATGATATTAAATATATATCATGAAAATACTTACCATTTTACCCATTAACTTAATGACATCATCATTCATGCATACATGCAACCTACGGTCTCCATGAAACGATGCAATTCATTTTCTAGGTACAACATTAAAGATTTTTTATAAAAAAATATCTAATGAGTAAATAAGATATTTTTAACATTAATATAATTATGTATATGATGTAGATATATATATATATATATATCATATGAAAAATAATTATAACTTCCCTGTCAAAACACACATGAGAAAAAAAGGAAAATAACAACCAAAATAATAGTAATAATAAATGATTGTTAACGAATCATTGGTAAAATGTTATAAGAAGATAATATATGATATTATAAATTTGAATATGGTTCAAGATGTCATGAAATAGCCTAGATTCCCTGGTTTCTAGATACCAAAACTGACCCTAACATAGCCCTGTGGGAATTCCCGATCCCCATGGGTTGGAAACTAGCACTTACCATCATACAAGATCAAAGAGGGAATGAATTTTCCAAAAAATGATGGATGATAAAATATTTCAAGTCAGTTTTCGTAACACTCAAAAAGATAAAGTATAGAAACAAACATCTTATAAAACCTAATGTATTACATAATTAATATTCTCAATAATTAAGAAGATAAAACTCAAACATCCCACGTCATGATCCGTCCCATGGGGCCTGGACGTGACTACCCCAAGCCCACCTTACATAGGCCTGGGTTTGGTGACAAGCACCTGAAGGCTTTTCGTGAATAGGGTAGGAATTACCTTAGAGATATGTACTGACTCAAAAAGGGAAACTGAAGTGACAACCAACAAAAATAAGGTATAACAATGAGAGTAAATTACAACCACAAGTACAACTGTAAACTAAAAACAGTGGGCCGGAATAAAAGCCCTAGAAATTGAAAAGAAAGTAAATAGCTGTCACATCTTCCTTGGAGATCTACCTGGAGGGTAGTAGTAGTAAGTATGAATTCGAAGAAGAGGATATTTACTACTCTCATTGCACCAGGCTCCACCATGTCCCAAACCTCCAAAATATACCTTAGAGCATTTTTTGTCTGCACCAGACACAGACGTGCAGGGAAAGCCCGTGTAGGGGTGAGTATAACAATACCTAGTAGGGGACCCTGAGACCCCCGAAGGTATCTTAGTAATCCAAAATGGAAATATTCACAATAATTACCACAATGGTAATATCACCAGCAAGATCTAAATCATGAAGCACAAAGCAAAAGAGACAGCTCAATCTAACAGAATAACTTCAAGGCTACTGGGATAGGTATGACTAGTTGTAAATCCAGATAATCCTATCCATAATAACTCCACTGCTGGACCATATATGTCACTGCATACTGAACTGTATGGCTTGCTAGATGCTGATCTGTATTGGTAATTGGTGCTAACCCATATTGGTCGTTGCTTCTGACCTATATTGGATGCTTGTGATGACTCGTATTGGTTGTTGGTGCTGAACCATATTGGTAATTGGTACAGAGGTAAGGATGATTAGTCATACATCCAGATCATCCAACTATGGAGTTTCTAATACTGACCCGTATTGGTCACTCTTATTCCTCATGTCATAGATAGCCATTGGATTCCCTCACTAAGTACACCTAATTCTAGGAGAACCGATCCTTAAACCATCAGTTATATTCCAAATAGCACGAAATCCCACGATGAAGTAACCTGATGATCTATCACGTCATGAGGGTTCCAACGCAACAAATGGTGTGTCAACTGGACACCCAGTCTGTATGTTGTTGGCATTTTAGTTCCGAGGGCCCGGTTGGATTCAGAGTCAATCCAACCTGGCCGTACTCAAAATTTTTCCAAAACTCTCATGGATTATCTCAAAGGGATCATCTCTCTCCAAGTATCCCAAAGCTGCAGATGATTAATCAAACAGACATTTAGATCACATGTTTCTGTCACTTAAGCATTTATGGGCTTGAGAGGGGTCTGGGTCCGGCCCGACCTAGCCTGGGTAGACCCAACCCGATTTGGGTCAACCCGACCTGGTTTGGGGCTGACCCGGACCAGACCAAACCGGCCTAGTCTGGCTCAGTTGGGATGGGCAGCAGCGGGCTCGGTCCTTGTGCTACGGCGGGCTCGGCCACTGGGCCGTGGACCAGCCTGTCCCGCCCTGACTATGATGGGCCATTGTAGTCCAGGTTTGTTGGTCCGTGGACCGGCCCGACCCACCAAGTGTTGTGGCCTGGCCTGCTGACGCACCCCGCTCAGGGCACGTTGTCCGCCTCCCAAACAACTCAATGGATTCATTCGAAAGCTTTAATTAGCGGTGCCACATGGTCCACAAGACCCGTGGGACGTGGGTCCCCATGAATTCACCGCGACTTCTTCAACACAGCGTGCAATGACACACCGCCTCTGCCTCCATGGTCATGCTGCCTATCTGACCACCAAAGTTCCGAGTAGGGCAGCTCTCCTCCGCGGCCGGCAAGCACCGAGCACCGTCTCCACCATCGTCACCAGTCGCTGGTGTCGTCGCGCTGGTGCCACACCAATAGAGCTTCCATGAGGCTCCGATGATGCTCCGAGGCTCTGTTTCATTTCCATTTTGTGCCTACGGACCTCCCAAAATTCCACTTTCACTGTGTGGCCATCGGTTCCACGTTGCTAACAATTTTATCATTCTCCCATGAAGAAAGCATCAAGAATAAGTTCGACGGAGGGTCCAAGCCTTGTTCGGATTTTCCTGCACCCTCCGCGTTAGCGTTATAACATATGGTTGAACAAAAGTCATCAAAATATTAGATAAAACCCCAAAATGAATCCCCAAGACAATCTTCCATAAAAATGAATGAGTCATGGATCATCCCATTAGTTGGTTGATCCGGGTTCTTCCTATTAATCAAAAAACAAAGAGAGAAAATTTATTAAAACACATAAACAATTTAAACCCCCTACCAATTGATTTGTTGGGGACATCGCGAATGGTGGTGCTTCCATGTTTGAGGGTATTATGGACAATATATAAGGATCACATGCATTGGAAGTTTTCATCCGTCGAACTTTAGATCGATCCTACAATGGGCATCATCAATCCTCCTTTCTCCGTCAGTGGAAGGTGTGGTGTCACTTCGTCAGGGGTTCCTCATTTGATGAAGCTGCGCCAAAACCCCCACCCCAAGATCCATTTAAATAAGAGGGGAAAGGTGATCATCTCCTTGAGGAATTAACATGGTTCATTAATTGACATAATTAATCTACCTTATTGATTAACAATATTAAATTGTCTCATTAATTACACAAGGGTTGTTTACAAAACCAAAGTGTAACCATGCAATTAACACCCCATAATTAATGTTCTGACGACCCCCGTGGTCCCCACCACCATCTCTCAACAAGTGGTAGGAAAAAGAAAAAGAAATAAAATAAAAATTTACATTATTTTATTATTTCCTTAAAAGTTGCAAAAACTATCTTCTTCTCTCGAACAAATGTGGTTGAAGTGAAGTTTTCCATAAGTGAATCTCAGTGTTGTAGATTCAACGGTGATATCAGATGGAAATTTCCAGAACTCTTTCAAAAGATAGAAAATGACGCCCACACATTTACTAAATGTACCTTAAAATGGTTCATAAATTCATTCCGAGAACAATGGGCCTCAGAATCTCGCACCGTTAATTCTCAAAGACTCTTAATAATCCCAAATAATTTTAAATAAAAATTATATGGACTTTTATGGGTCTTTAAATTCTCCCCACCTTGGGGCTTTATGTTCCCAAAATCCAAACAAGGCTACACAAACAAAGAGGGTTACTGAGTACACATATGAGCCTCTCACTTAAATGTTCTTTCCTGGAGATTATGGTGGTTCCACAGAATGTGCACCAGATGTATTGACCAACCATTAAGGATCCACTCTTTTCGGTCCTCTATCTCAAACAGGTACTCCACAAAAGTCTCCCTGTCATCAATCTCCATCTCACAATGGTCAATGATGTGAGAAGCGTCATGCACGTATCTTCGTAGCTGGGATACGTGGAAGACATCGTGCACCCTCTCCAATTGTGGTGGAAGTGCCAAGTGGTATTCCACCTTGCGAATCATCCGAAGTATCATGAATGGTCCGATAAACCTCGGTGATAGTTTTCATCCTTGGAAAAATATCCATAGTCCCCATCGAGGGGAGACTTGAAATAATACGTGGTCCCCCTCCTGGAACTCCCATGGTCTCCACAGCCTATCAACATAGGACTTCTGTTGGCTCTGTATAGTTTTCACCCACTCTTGGATGACTTGCTCCCTCTTAGTGGTAACCTGTACCATCTCTGGGCCCACGATTGCTAGCTCTCCTAGATCCATCCAGCACAAGTGCGATCTGCACGGTCGTCCGTACAACGCCTCAAAAGGGGCCATACCAATAGTGGAGTGATAGTTGTTTTTGTATGCAAACTCCACCAATGGTAGGTGGTCCTCTCAAATGTGACCAAAATCTAGGAAACATGCTTGGAGTATGTCCTCCATGGTCTGGATGGACCACTCAGTTTGATCGTCTTTCTATGGGTGAAAAGCTATGCTCAAGAGAAGCTGAGTCCTGAAAGCCTCCTGCAATCCTTTCCACAACTGGGATGTGAAGTTTGTGTCACGGTCTAAGACTATCATTCAAGGAACCCTGTGAAGTTGCATGATCTCCTAAACTTAGAGACATCCCAAGCCCTTTTCCGAACCCATCTCTCGAATAACAAGGATGTGGGTCGACATGGTGATTCGGTCAACGATCACCTAGATAGTATTGTTCCCTTTAGATGTACGTGTTAACCCCATCATGAATTCTATATATATACCTTCCCACTTCCACTTTGAAATCTCGTGGTGTTGGGTCAAGCATACTGGTACCTGGTGCTTGGTCTTCACTTGCTGTAAAATGAGGCATCTAGAAACAAACTCTGTGACAACATTCTTCATCCCGATCCACCAGTACTGTTGCCAGAGGTCCTGATACATCTTCATCATGACTGGATGTACTACCAAAGGGGATGTATAGATCTCCCTCAGCACCTCCTCTCATAGCTCCACTGGTACAACTATACGTCCTATGAAAAAGATAGTGTTCTACCCACCTTCAGAATATTCGTCAGGTGCATGGCCTGAGGATATCTGAACACATGTAGTCTCGTAAATACTATCTCGAAACTCCACATCCCTGACTCATGAAAGGAGCGGAGGATAAACTACAATCTACTGGAGGTATAATGTCTCATCTCTATCCACATATAATATCTGAAGATATGATAACTCCTTTGAGTCCTTGTTCAGTAGTTACGAACTTGATCTCTGGGTAAGTGCCTCTACCACTATGTTCCCCTTCCCAAGAGTATAGACAATCTCAAAGTCATAGTCCTAGAGGATCTCTATAGAACTTAATTTTCATCTATTTAGATATTTATATGTGAAGAAATATATGAGACTCTTGTGGTCTGAGTAAAAAATGAACCACTCGCCCATCAAGTAGTGTCGCCACATCTTCAGCGTGAAGACTACTGCTGCCAAATCCACGTTTTGAGTCACATAATTAAACTAATGAGGCATCAACTATAATGATATGTAATCAATCACTGAACCATCCTACATTAGGATGAAACTGAGTCTGGTCCCTGAAGCATCATAGTAAACCCTGTAGTCAGTTCCCTCCTCTTGCAGCGGTAGGATGGGAGCATTGGTGATGCTCTACTAAAGTTGTTGTAAGCTCTGTTGGAATGTCTCTGGCCACAAGAAGGGTTTCCCCTCCTTCGTCAAGGAATTAATAGGTGTTTATAATCTAGAGAAATCAGGTAAAAACCTCTGATATTAGACTGCTAATCCAATGAAGCTCCACACCTCAATAACACATCTGGGTGGCTCCCAAGAAAGTAATGCATCAATTTCATTGGATCAACTACAACTATAGCCTCTGAGATGAAGTATCCCAAAAGTGGACCTTTCATATCCAGAACTCACTCTTCTAGAGATTCCAATATAACTGGTGCTCTCGGAGTGTGTGCCAAACTATCCTCAAGTGTACAACGTTCACTTCCTTGGGCACTGAGTACACCAAGATGTTGTTGATAAAGAACTCCACAAATAAATAAAGGTATGGATAGTAAAACCTGTTAATAATCCTCATGAAAACTGTTAGAGTATTGGTAATGCCGAAAGGTATCACCAAGAACATATAATGGCCATACCGATATCTGAAGGCTGTATTCGATACGTCCTCATCCCGTACCCTGAGTTGGAGATAGCTTGATGTCAGTTCTATATTTGAGAACCACTTCACTCCTTTCAAATGATCATACATATCATCAATCCTCTGTAGAGGATACTTGTTCTTCACAGTTTTCGGGTTTATGCGCCTGGATTCCATGCATAGCCTCAAACTTCCATATGCCTTTTGGGAAAACAACACAGGGGATGCCCATGGAGAAACATTGGGCCTTACAAATCCCTTCATATGTAAGTCCTATAATTGTACCATCATCTCCCAGAGCTCTGTAGGGGCCATACGATATGCTGGTGTAGATATCACTACTGTTACTAGGTACAAGTTAGTGCAGAAGTCTACCTATCTACAAGGATGTAGTCCGGGGACATATTTTGGAAAGACATCCTCATACTCATCCACCACTGCTGGAAACTGTTCACTTGCCTCATCCACCATGTTGAAAGAAATGAAATCTAGATGATATGTAGTCGGCTACACCCTCCTGAGCGCAAGTCCATATCGCATATTTTTTTTCTTCTCACCAACAAAGGAAAATAGGCCTCTATATCTGCGCGTAAATCATATTGTATGTCTCAAGCATTCAATATGTGCATGAAATACTGATATCCAACCCATGCTTAGAATGACGTCTTAGGGATTCAACATCACTTTAAGAATATCCCATCTAAAACTCTCTCCTTCAAGAGTAAGATCTCATTGTCAACACTAGTGTGTGACTATTGAATCTCATCTCATAAGAGTATATAATCGCATAGGTCAAGATAAAAGCCATGTTGGAATCTCAGAGTCCCGAACTATGTTCACGACAAGTAAATATTGGATAAAACCTATGTTGATAAGAACTGATGCTAAATTAGAGAAGATACATATCAAACATTGTATCATCTCAGGGAATATAGTATTGTGAGCCTCTACATCATGCAGCTGGGCCTGCCCCATTCCACCTACTCCCCCAACTCATGGTGGACCACTTGGGGGTGATGGTGGTTCCTAATGACCCTAACCACCACTCGCTGCACGTCCTACTCCACTAACACATTCGCTTCCTGGATGATGCTCAAGCTCCTGCCACTTCCACTGCCTTGGTGGCCCCTCCACCGTCTTCCAATCATCCTCACAGGGAGTCGGACAGTCCCGAGCTATGTGACCCTATCCCCCACAGGAAAAATAGATCATGCCTCACTATTGGATCCTTTGGAATCTCGATCCTCACAACTCTTCCCCTACATCTCCAGGTCGCCCTCCAGAAGGTCTACCCCACTTAGGATTCTACATCATCTATCTACTACCAGATGTAGATGACTGTTCTACGTGCCATCCAGTAGGGGATCTCACTTCTGATGCCTGCTCAGCAAGGAATCTCTCCATCATAAAATCTCTCTCTAGCACCCCAGCATACATCAGGATGTTGACAGAAACTATCGTAGCTCTGATGTCTCTTCTAATCCCCTGGTAAAAGGTATAGTCCCTGAAGTAAGGGTCCCATACTATGTCAGTGGAGTATCGAGAGATGTCAGCAAATATTTCAGAGCACTGAGCCATAGTCTGGATGCCCTATTGCAGATGCAAAAGATCATAAATACACACAGAGCGTAGTGTTTCTGGCATGAAATCCTCCCTGAAATGTCTCTCAATGTCAATCTAGGTGAGGGTCATCTCCTCATGCACCTGGATCATTGAGCTCCACCATCATCCTGTCGAGCCCTAAAGAAGGCTAGAGACCAAGATCTCCATCTACTTGGTGGGTGTCTCTACTAAGAGAAAGACCCGTGAAACCACATCAAGCTTGTCCTCTACTACCTGGGGGTCTGTCTCGCCTTGAAACCTCAGAAGTCTCTATCTCCGGAACTCATGAAACATGCTCAACCTATATACATGATCCACGAGTATCATCTAATGATCAATGGGTGGTGGTGTTGATGGTACCCCACCCAAAGGTGCCACTGCCATGAGTGGTCCCTGTACCAATGCCTCGTCACTCGGTGGGCCACTGCCGTGATCTCTAACCAAAATATTGGCTGGATCTCTTCATGGAGGAATCCTGTAAGAAATAGATGTACCATTTTTAGGCAATTATACCCGGTGAACTGACTCAAGAAATATCAAGAAAACATTCAAAACAATAGCCATCGGTGTTTTCGTATACCAAGTCAGAAAACATAATTTAGGGTCCTATTGTATGGATTCTTCAGTCGCAGAAATAATACTAGAATACCTGAACTAAAAACAAAACTGAAGACACATTACACCATTTCCTCATTAAAAATAGACTCTTTAGTTATTCTGGTATAACCGATCACCCTTTGATACAACTTTGTCACGACCCATCCCACAGGGCCCGGACAGGACTACCCCAAGACCACCTTCCGTAGGCCAGGGGTGGGCGACTAGAACCTGAAGGATTTTACATAACAGGGAAGGAATTGCCTTAGAGATTTGTAGACACTCAAAATGAAAAACTTAAGTAACAACCAACAAAAGTAAGGTATAACCACGAGAGTAAAGTACAGCAACAAATACAACTATAAACTAAAAATAGAGGGCAATAATACAAGCCCTATAAACTAAAAATAAAGTAAAAAAGCTATCACATCTGCCCTGAATCCCTACCTGAAGGGTAGTATCTATAAGTCTAAAGTCGAATAATAGGATCCCGACTTCTCTCGTCGCACCAATCTCCACCAAGTACCAAACCTCTAAAGTATTCCTCAGAGCTTTAATAGTCTGTTCCAAACATACACATGCGGGCAGATACCATGTAGGGGTGAGTATAACAATACCCAGTAGGAGAATCCAAAACCCACTGAGGTCTCTCAGTAATCCAGAAAGGAAAACATCACATGACGTACCACAATGGTAATATCACAAGAATGATATAAATCATGAAGCAAAAAGAAAAAGAGAATGCTCACTCTAATGGTATAACTTAAAGGTTATAGCGATAGGGATGAATATTTGTAAAGACAGATCATCTTATCTATAGTAACTACACTATTGATCCATATAGGCCACTGTATGCTGACCCTTATAGGTCACTAGATGCTGAACCATATTGGTCGCCGGTGTAGAACCGTATTGGTCGATGGTGCTGACCCGTATTAGTCTCTCGTGCTGACCCATATTGGTTATTGTCTCTAACCCCTATTGTTTGCATGTATAGAGTTAGAGACGATTAGTTGTACAGCTAGATCATCCCACTTTTGAGTTTCTAATGCTGACCAGTATTGGTCACTCTTCTTACTCATGTCATAGCCAGCCACTAGATTCCCACACGAATCACGCCTGATTCTAGGAGAACCACTCCTCAACCCATTGGTCGTATTCCAACTGGAATGAAGTCCCCTGAAGAAGTAACCCAATGTTCTGTCAAGTCATGAGATCTCCAATGCAACAGATAGCACATCAACTAGACTCTCGGTCTGTATGTTGTTGGAATTTTAGTTTTGAGGGCCTGATTGGATTCAAAGTCCATCCAACCCATCCATACTCATACATTCTCCAAAACTCTTATGGAGTATCTCAAAAGGACCATCTTTCTCTAAGGATTCCATCACTATAGAAAGTTCATCAAACCGACGTCCAGTTCGCATGTTATGATCACTTAAGTGTTTCTATGCCTGAGAGGGGTCCGAGTCCAGTCCGAAACGGTCGGATCAACACGACACGGCCTGGTTTGGGCCAACCCGACCCGATTTGTGTCAACCTGAGACTGTTTGGTTCTGAATGGGCCCATACCAAAACAGCCTAGGCCGGTTCTGTTGGGCGGGGTGGTGGTGGGATTAGCCCCTGGGCCACAGACCGGCCCGACCCACCTTCACTGGGCTAGGCCACGACGGGCCCGGTTTGCTGGGCCACAGACCAAACTAGCCTGCTGGTCGATGATGCCCATCCTAATGGTACTTCCCATGCGGGGCACATGGTCCACCTACCGAACAACTCAAAGGAGCTGTTTAAACCCTTCAATCAGCGGCACCACGTGGCACCACCATGTGGTAGGTAGGACCCATGGGATGAAGGTCCCCCTGCCGTCACTGCAGATTTTTCAATGTGGCATGCAACTATGTGACACCTCCACCTCTACGACTGGGCCACCTATCCGGCCACTGCAGCACTGAGTAGTGCCACTGTCCTCTGTGGTTGGTGAGAACCAGCCTCTTTCTCTACCACCATCACCGGTCGCTAGTGTCTTCGTGCCGATGTCGCACTAGCAGAGCTTCTGCCGGGATCCGATGCTGCTCTATAACTCTGTTTCTATTTCTCTCTATGCCTACGAGCCACCCAGAATGCTACCATCACTGTGTGGCCCTCAGTTCCACATTGCTGAAAATTTCATCATTTGACCACGAAGAACGTATCAAGAACCAGTTTAGTGGAGGGTCCGGGCCTTGTTCGGATTGGCCCACACCCTCCATGATAGTGCTATAACATATGGGTGAAACAAAAATCATTATAAGATTTGATAAAACCCAAAAATGAACCCCTACGACAATCTTCCATAAAAACGAATGAGTCGCAGATCAACCTGTTAGATGGTTGATCATCATTCTTCGTATTAATCAATAACTAAGATAGAAAATTCTTTTAAACATGTAAACAATTTAAACCCCCTACCTTTTGATTCATTGGGGACATCATGGATGGTGGTGCTTCCACATTTTAGGGTATTGTCAATGAAGAAGAAGGTTCACATGCGTTGGCATTCTTCGTTCGTCAAACTTCAGATTGATCCTACAATGGGTGTCGTCAATCCTCCATTCTCTATCGGGGGAAGGCATGACATCACTTTTTCAGGGGTTCCTCTCTTGATGAAGCTATGCCAAAACCCCACCCTGAGCCCCATTTAAATAGGAGGAAAAATGCGAGAAATTCCTTGCATAATTAATGAGGTTCATTAATTGACGTAATTAATGTGCCTCATTAATTGACATAATTAACGTGTCTCATTAACTACACAAGAAGTTTTTATGAAACCAATGTTTAACCGAGTAATTAACACCCCATAATTAATGGTCTGACAACCGATGTGGTCCCCGCCACCACCGCTCAATAGGTGGTAAGAAAAAGAAAAAGAAAAATAAATAAAATAACAATTTATGTTATTTTATTATTTCTTTAAAAGTCACAAAAATTATATTTTTCTCTTGACCAACAGTGGCCAAAGTGATGCTTTTCTTAACAGAATCCTAGCGTTATGGATTCAATAGTGCTCTCAGATATCAATTTGATCACTGGTTTAAAAGATAGAAAATGCCACCCACGTGTTTACTGAAAATACCATAAAAAGAGATTAAAAATTTAATTTGGGAACACCAGGACACAGAATCACACAACTTCAATTTTTGAAAACTCATAATAATCCCAAAAAATTTAAAAAACATTACATGGAATTTTCCGAGTCTTTACATCCCATGTAACAAGCAAATAAAATTTCCACTGGTCACCATCATGACTCTTGGTTCAAAGGATAAAAAAATATCCACTGCCTCCTAGTAGAGACTTCCCTTTACTTATACCTGAAATAATAAATTCTACAAAAAATATAAGGAAAAGGTAGGGTTTGAACTATAAATCCAAGTAGGGTCTCATCAAGTGTTCCATAATCCATACTAATCCAATTTACTATTTATGCTATCATTTTCAATAAAACATGGCATGATATTTCATTTTCATATTTTAAACCAAAACATTTTTTCATGATAAAATGATGATATATATATATATAACATTCAAATAGGATTAAAGGAAAATTTTATATAAAATTATTTATATAAATTAGTTTGAATGAATAAAAAAGTTCATAATCCAAAGAATTCATATCAAATAAAATAACTCCTAGAAGCATGGTCAAACGTCCTGTGGTACATTGATTACTAGTTATGGGATCCTTAAATATCTCATCCATGATCATATATCATAAATAGTGTGCATACACAATCAACAACCCAATAGGGGAACCCATTATGGGAAATCATGTAAGGTCCCAAATGGGATATGGAAGTTGGTCCAATGGGGGGTGAATAGACCAAATTAAAATTCTTATTCAAATAAATGAATGAATTAAATTAATTATAGATGTTAAATATTAATGTTAATTAATAAAGAAACAATTAAATTACATAAGGATATTTTTTATAGTAGTTCAGTTCAAAGTGGGCCTACTATACCCTTATATCTCTTTACTCGGTGAGAGATAAATGTTCATTAAATTTTTTTTTACAGGAAATCATAAACCAATTACATAATCTTTTTATAGTGGAGGGATAACCATGAAATTGAAATTTTTATGGGGATTCATAACTCATAAAAACTAACTTTAGACACTGGGAGTCAGAAATTGGATATTCCTGACTTTAGATACAGGGAGTCAAAACCCGTAGATCCAGAATTTAGAATCTAGGAGCCACAATCCGAGGAGGAGATGAATAAATAATGACATTATGTGTAAAGCGTAAATAGAAAAAATGAGTGCCTATGAGAGATGAGAAATAGTGTTACAAACTCAAGAACTAAATGAAAGGGAAGATAAATAGTTATATAACATGTACAAATTCTTGAGGATTGGATTGACACGTCTCTTCAATGTTGTAAAAGTTGAATCAGATGAAATTTGGTGCTTGAGAGAATGTCCAAGTGATGAAATAGGGTATTTCACATGGTTTCAGTCTATGCAGCTCTTGAGATGTTCACATATTTTTCTTGTGGAACAAAATAGAGTTTTGAATATGTTAACTAGGGTGTTTAATATGTTTCAAGGGTGCTCGACTCCCCTTTAAATAGACTTTTGAAAAGACTAACAATCTCCTTCCACGTGTAAAAAAATTCAAATTCAATTAACATTTATGTAGCAGAGAGAATAATAATATATAAAATAATTGTACCAATAATGATTTGAATTCAAAAATTAAAGACTAATTAAAACTAATTTAAATAACCCATTAAATGATAATGATAATAATAATAATTCAAGGTAAGTCCTATGAAAATCACAAGTTAATTTGAAGGATTAAATTCAATTATTAAATAAAATTTAATTTAATTCACTATAACAATAATTTTTTTTGAATAAATTCAATGTTATTAAATAATTATTTAGATAAAAATTAAATTAAAAAAAATTAACTCAAAATTTTAAAATATAAATATTTCAAAAATATGTTATAGGTGTACATATTGATAAAGAAAAATAATTCAATCACATTTTAAAACTGATTAATAATTTTCTAAAAATGATTCACATGACATATATATAATAAATTAATTTCTAAAATCAATAAAACACTTAGAATAATTAATATGAGTATGCAATTTGTCAAAAAATGATTAAAAATAGTGTACTTAAAAAAATTCAGAATACAAAAATTTTAGCCATCTGTATCAAGCATACGAAACCATGAAAATAAAAAATTCAACCACCATTAAATTAAAAAAAATTAATTGATCATTAAAAAAATTAATTTATCGTTATAATAAAAAATTAATTTACTGTTCGAATAAAAATTAAATCACTATTAGAATAAATATTAATTCACCATTTGAATAAAAATTAATTGACCAGTACAATAAAAAATAAACGTAACAGTTTAATAAAAAAATTAATCACCAATACAATAAAAAATTAATAGATTGTTTGGATTAAAAAAAATTAATTTATGGTTTTAAAATAAAAAATTAATTGATGATTTTAAAATAAAAAATTAATGGATGGTTTTAAAATAAAAAATTATTTGATAGTTTTAAAATAAAAAATTAATTTAGGGTTGTAAAATAAGAAATTAATTGATGGTATTTAAAAAAAATTAATTTATGGGTTTAAATAAAAATTAATTGATGAATAGTGAATCATTTCATGTACACACTGAACATGCAAATTTGGTCAATTTTTATTCCATCTAAAAAACTAAATTAGAAGTTAGTATAGAATAATTATTTGTATAAAATTTCATGATATTTTCAAATAATCATGAATCTTTTAATTTTGATAAGTATTGAATGACATATGATCAAAAGAAGATTTTTTTAAATTATGAAAAATCTTGATTTTCAGAATTATTGTGAGATCTTCGAATAAAAGGATCACCTCATAAAAAATAAATTTATACTTACATTTAAACTAATGAAATTAATATAAATTATTTTTATTTCCAATGGGATAGGTTTTGAAAGAATCTGATTAGAATAAAGTAAGTTATAAAACAAATAAATAAAAATAAGTTAAAATAGTTTATATTGAAACAATTTCTCGGGATAAAAAACATGATTCTTGATAGATCTTAAATGAGAACTTTATAGAGAAATATATAGACTTTGTTGAAGTTCAATAAAAGTTAAATTATCTTTTTATCATTCAAATGAAATAATATTTATAATATTCTGATCATTATAACTCATGTTATAATTAAAATACAAAGAGGCTTCAAAAACAACTTTTCACATAAAATAATACAGGTTTTGGATATTTGAAAATATAAATAATATTTAATAAAAAAAATTAGCATATACATTCACATGTACAAAAATTATCCCCTTTTGTTTTATTACAAAACCAAAAAAAATTAAAACTAATTTCTTCCCTTATTATTTAAATAAAAAAAAAGAGAAAACATAAACTCCCCCTAAACAAATACAGTGAGGAAATAATGAAATTTCTATCATACCATGTTCAAATTAATTTTTTCCAAACTAAGAAGAATCTAAAATCTTAGAAAAACTGTCTTCAAGATGATTTTCAATAGGGATAAATTCTAAAATAGTATCACACTAATTCACATGTTCTCTAATAAAATGAAATCTATGATCAATATGCTTTGTTATCGAATTCTAAAAGGGTTTTCTAGAAATATAAATTGCAGAAGTGTTATCAAAATAATTAATAAATTTTTCAAGACAAGTTCTAAAATAACATAATGTTTTATTAATCCATAAACTATGATCACATATACTAGCAGTAGATATACAATCCTCTTATGAAGTAGATAAATAAATATATAATTTCTTATTTGAAAACTAAAAAATTTAAATTTTCCCAGAAAATTACACATACCTTTTGTAATTTTTCGGTCAACTCTAAAACCTCCAATATCAGAGTCAGAATAGGTTATTAAATCAAAATAGTTATATTTTGGAAAAAATAAACTAGAATCAATAGTTCCTTTAATGTATCTAATTATTCCTTTTACAACTTTAATATGACTTTCTTTAGGATTTTCTTGAAATATAAAACATTAAAAACACTAAACATGATATTAGGTCCAAATGTAGTTAAATATAGCAAGATACCTGTCGTGAATCTTTATATATTAACATCCAAATATTTACCAGATGCATCAATATCTAATTTACAATTAGTTCCCATATAATTTTTCATAGATTTAGGGGAATCAAGACCAAATTATTTAACTAACTCTTTAGCATTATTAGGTTTATTAAAAAAATTTCATATATTGTTTGATAAATTTGAAATCCTAGAAAGAACATTAAT
The DNA here is from genome assembly GCA_963277665.1 of Viscum album. Taxonomy (NCBI): domain Eukaryota; kingdom Viridiplantae; phylum Streptophyta; class Magnoliopsida; order Santalales; family Viscaceae; genus Viscum; species Viscum album. The sequence goes on from OY728146.1 coordinate 860,445,593, forward strand.
TATCCCGTTAAACTCATGTCAAACTCAAAACACATCAAATTCGAAAAATCATTATAAATAATTTCACTAAAATAACCAAAATCTATATCATCAATATATATTTTTTCAATTAAAATATCATTAGAAGTTATTTTAAAAAAAATTAGGATCACCATTTCCTTTCGTGAAATCATTATTTATCAAAAAAAAATAAAGTATTTCATACCAAGTATGAGGTGCTATTTTAATACCTTGAAATGCATTAGATAATTTAAAAACATGATTAGAAAATTTTTCATTATCAAAACCAGGGGTTGAGAAAAACAAACTTCTTCACTTATAAAATAATTTAAGAAAGGAATTTTTATATCCATTTTATATAATTGGAAACCCTGTGAACTAGGAAAATTAATAAAAAATTTAACAGTCTCTGACCTAGAAACTGGAGAAAAGTAATCTTTAATATCTATACATTCTTACTCAGAGTATCCTTATGAAACAAGTCTGGTTTTTTTTTGAAAATTTGTCCATATTCATCCATATTATTTCTAAATATCCACTTAGTTACAATCACCTTTTTGTCCTCAAGAAATTCAAATAAAGTAAAAAATTTATTTATAAAAACTGATTTAATTATTCTTTTATAGCAATAATCCAGTTTTTATCTTTCAAAGCATCATTAACATTAATAGAGAAAAAAAATAAAAATGAAAGAATAATAGGCACAAAAATTTAATACAAAATTTCTAGTTTTAAAACCATAATCAACATTGAAAATTATATTTTCAATAGTATAATATTTATTAATCTTCCATGATTTTATATCAATTTGAGATGGAGTATAATCCCCCTCAAATGATTCATCCTTATCTCGAGGGTTTTCTCTACCAAAATTAAAATCTCTAAACTCATCATCAATAAAATTAGAACTAGAAATTAATTTAAAAATATTTTCATCAAACATAACAATAACAGATTCTCCAATAACCATAGTTATTTTATTATAAACTCTATAAGATTTACTATTATTAGAATATCCATGAAAAACACCTTCATCACTTTTAGTATCTAATTTATATAAATTATCCTTTTAATTTAAAATAAAAAATTTATAACCAAAAACTCTAAATTATGAAATTCACCTCCTTTATCACTATGAATATCAACAAACATACAACCTTTTACATTTTTAAATAAATTATAGAAAATATTAAATCTAAATAATGTATCATTTTTAAGAGAAAGAATTTATACCCTTGTAAATCTAATATAATCATCAACAATAAATAAATTATATTTCTTACACCAAGTCTAGAAAGTTGAGTGGGGACAAATAAATCTATATTTAATAATTATAATAGTATATTAGTACATATATAATTGATGGGTCTAAAATAAAATTTTTATCGGTTTACATTCATGAAAGCATAATAGAAATGGATTTTTTCTTTCTTAAAGGAAGGTATCTGTAACATGACCATAAAAATTCTTATTCTATTAAAAAGAGAAACAAGAGTGTGGAAAGAAATATAAGAAAAATAAAGAGGAAGAAAAACTCAGATAGGCCAAAAATAATGTAGACCCATAGAATCATAAATAAAAAACTGAATCCCATCCGCCAGAAAGGACCCATTATTGATAAAGAATGAAATACATTTGTCTTGTGAATCATTGGATTCTAGGAAATTAGCCAGCATATTCCCCTATCACCATGCATTATAAATATCCCTGTGATTGTTCATGATATCTCTACAAGCTCTAAGGATATACGTGACTTACCATAGAACATTTACCTAACGATGAAGATCTTTAAAATAGTTAAAGAATTAGTATCCATAGCCTTAATGTTAAAATTACTTTTATTGCATAATTTCAAGACTATGATAAGATCCAATACTTTAGCCTGCAACGAGTGTCCTATTCCAAAAAAATATGAGAATGCTACCATATCCCCTCACCATTGTTCCCTAATCACTCCCCCCTCACATGATACCAATGATGCATGACCCATCCATGTTAAGATTAATGCCATGATGATGAGGTTTCAACTGAACCCATCATCCCAACCTCATCTGGACCACTAAATTGGAGGAGGATATAAAATTGATCAGAGAACTCACCGATGACACTCATTGACAATCCTTTTCACAACCTAACCATATCCAGAATGATTCTCCTTTTTTTGAAGACAATACCTATTTTAGTTCTTGAATCATTATGGTGCCCAATGTCATTCCTTGCACTCCAAATGCACTAACAACCTATAAGAAGAATGATGGCTCTAGATTTACTTTTAATGCGAGGTCCACCTACCCCATGGAACCACTGGTCCATGAAGCTATTGAAAACCCAATCCTCAGGTGAGCAAATGGAAAAATCCCAAAAATCCTGCCACACCCAAGTCTCCCAATAAATGTTTCAAAATAGATACCCCACTAATTTTGTTTTAATATCTTTGAAGCAATGACACCTTGAATCCATCTAAATTCCCACTCTCTAAACATTATCCTTATTTAGTAAATCCATCTTACTAATATTCCATAATAGTAAATTAAACTTGTACGAAACCTACTTGCACTAAATAGCCCCCATGAATCAAGAATTCTTGTAGCCCGCCCTAATGCGAGAGAAATCCTTTCTAAATAAAACACCAGATGCTAAACCCATAAAAATGCTTCTATCAGGTTCACAATTCAAAATGATTCTATCAAAATAAGCATGTTGATTAGCATCTAAAGTATACTGAATAATCTTGGGATAAATATAGGCCTTACGGAATGATATATCAGGTGTAAGAAAACCTGGATACCATAGCCTGCATCCCCCAATCATGTTTCCCATAACACTAATGTTTTGAGAGATTATGTAACATTTTGAAATTGACATAAACAAAATGTTGATGCTAATGGATGTTTCCATTCTTTACAACATTCAAAGAATTATGATTTTGATAATTAGCTAAAAAAATAAATAGTATAAATATTTTATTTTCTATTAGCATAAAATATTAAATAATCATATTTAAAAAGTAAACCTTTATCATTTTGAAATTTAACTTCCATTCCATCAACACATAATTGTGATATAATAATTATATTATGTTTTAAACCTTAAATATATAAACTTAATAGGAAAATGTAGAATTTGATATACCAACTTTACCAAAACCGTTTACTTTGCCTTTAGAGTTATATCTAAATGTAATAGTTCATCCATCACATGTGTTATAAGTGGAAAACTTTGATGGGTCTCTGATCATATTCCTCGAGCATCCACTTTACATGTACTATATTTCATTCTTGATACAGCCATGAAATTTCTTCTGTAAAAATAAATTATGAAAACAATTTTGATACCCAATCTATATTGGGTACAATAGGATTAGTAATAATATTATTGGGTATCCATACCAAATTTAAACATGTATTTAAATGAACTCTAGATAATAAGGATTTAGAAATAATTGGTTTTGTAAATTATAAATATTTTCTACATATAAGGGAATAATAATTTTCACAGTGACCCTTCATGCCACATTTAAAACAAGTAGCAGTGGAATTAAAACCATTTTTACTTTTTACAAAATGGGTTTTAAACATTTCAAGTAATCTTCTATCATAACAAAAACCATATTTATTTTTATTAGTTTCAGTCAACTACATTATCTCATGATATTTTTTAGGACCTTGAATAAAAAAAGAATAAATTTGTTTAATACATTCAACTTATTTTTTCAAAATTTCAATAAAATCTTGTGTAGTTTATGAATTTTCATAAACTATTGAATGAGAAGCAGAAGCATTGTTTCTTAATTTTTCAATTTCTTATAAAGTTAATTTATTTTCATAAAATAGTTTCTCATTAATTTCCTTATGATTATTATATAAATAAATATCATTGAAAGTATCTTTACATAATCTTACAATATCTATATTTAATTCATAAATATTTAGGTTTTCAAAATCATAATTAGAACAAGAACATCCTGAAAAAAAAACCAGAAATACTATTCTTATCCAATGATGCCCTAAATCTGAAGTTAGTAGTATCTTTTTTCATTTCTAGATTGTCCATTAAAATCAGATTCTTATATAAAACATAAAATAGTTGTCAATGCATTTTCCCTTCTTTTTTATATTTGTATTTATTCTTAATTTTTGGAAAATCAGGCCTAATATTTCCTTTCTTTCTTCACTCATAATAAGTTATATATGAAGAATTGTAATTCGTACCACCTTTCTTATCTAACGTATATTTTTCTTTTTATGGTTTTCTTCTAAACCAATTATTAAATCTTTTCTTTTTCATTTTTTTGGAAACTCCACATATAGTCTGATCCATGTCATCATTTTCACTATAATGTAGATCATAATCAAAATATTCAGTAGAAAAAACATTCATAGATTGAAAATATAAAACATTCCTATTTTTTTTCTCTTCAACATTGATGTTATTTGGTTCCAGTTCATACTAAAGTAGTGATCCAATTAATTCATCTAGGATATACACTATTAATCTATTTATTTCATCATTTTAAACCTTCTTGGCATGCCATTTCTTTGGTAATTCTTGTATGACTCATTCAACCAGTACTGAATTTTCTAATATTTCTCTAAGTGAACACACTCCATTCACAAATCATTTGAATTATTGGAACATTTAGTTTTCTATTTCATCCTCTCCCATATTGATGTCTTGGTACTCAACACAAAAAAATCCCAAAATCTTTTGGATTAATTTGTCAAAGCCAAGGTGAGTGACTTATAGAATCTTCCAAGTCTCACGAGTTGTTTTAGAAGAAGTCACACGACTAAAAACACATATGTTAACATAAAAATATAAAATATTTACAAATTTTTAATTTAAAACATATATAGTAGAATCATTTCTGGTAAGTGTATCCAGGTCAGCTTCTCGCAGGGTGTATGATTTTTCCATGATGGATCAATTCTCAATGATCAACTATTTGAGGTATGCCTCCATTTGGGATCTCCAGTAGCCATAATCATTACGATCGAAGTGTGGTGGATTTTTAGGAATAAAATCTTAATTTGGGTTAGATCCTACCACATTAAAGATATTTATCCTTAGAATGTTAGGTCTAGAAATTTGATAGCTCAATGAAAATAAAAACAGACTTTATAGAGTGGGTTTGGATAATTACAAAGGAAATACCTTTGATAAAAATTGAAAGGCATCTAAAAGAGAACATCATAGATAATAAATTATAAAAATGGATTAGGCTCTGATACTAATTGTAAGGTCAAAATAAATATATGATAGATGGTCTAGAGGGGGGTGATAAGATTAGATTAAAAATTTTAATCAAAATAATTAATTAATCAAATTAATTATCAAAGTCTATAATTATGGTTAATTAGTAGATGAAAAAGTAAATAACATATGGATGTTTTTATAGTAGTTCAATCCAAGGTTGGAATACTCTACTCTTATATCTCAATACATGGTGATAGATACATGTAAAATAAAAATGATTTTTTTATGTGATTCATAACCTAATTACAAAATCCTTTTATAGTGGTGGGATTACCATTAAATTGAGTTTTGTACGGGGAGTCACTACCCAAAAACTTGTCTTCAAACACTAGATTCAAAACCCAAACATAATTGAATATATATATATGAAGTCACAAAACTCAGATCCTAACTTTAGAATTCATGAGTCACAACACGAGTAAGGGAAGAAGAAATAATTCTTTTATGAGTAAAATCATAAATAGAAAAACTAAGTACGTGTGAGAGTTGTGAAATAGTGTTATAGACTCAGAAACCAGACAAAGGAGAAGATAAATAATTAAAGCATAGGTAATGGTTCTTGTGGATTGGATTGAAACATCTCGTCAAGTCAATAAATGTTGAAACAAAAATAAGTTCGTCCATTGAGAGAATGTCTAGGTGATGAAACAAGGTATCAAATAGTGATTCTGTTTGTAAAAAAATTGAGAAGTTCAATTATTTTTCTTATGAAAAAATAGACAGTCGAAGATGTTAACCAGTGTGTTAAATTTTTTTCAAGGGTTATGGACACTCCTTTAAATAGATATATATAAAGACTAAAAAACACCTTCTACGAGTAAAAAATTCAAATTCAAACAACAATTATTCAGGAGAGAGAATAATAATGTTCAAAAGAATCATACTAATAATGATTTGAATTTAAAAATTAATGATGGATTTAAAATGATTTATATAACCTATTAAATGATAATAATAATAAGTCAAATGTAATCTCATATAAATCATAAGTTAATTTGAATGTTTAAATTCAAATATTATATATATTTTTATTTGATACGCCATGTCAATATTTTTTTTGAATAAATTAAATGTTATTAAATCATTATTTATAAAATAAATAAATTTTAAAAATTGACTCATAACATTAAAATATAAATATTTCAAAAATATGTTATAGGTGTGCACATTGATAAAGAATAAAATTAAATCCCATTTTAAAAATAATTAAAATAATTATAAAAATTATCTGCATGTAACCTAAATAATATATTAATTTTGAAAATCAATAAAATACTTAAAATAATGAATATAAATATACAGTTCCTCAAAATAAAAAAATGTTGAAAAATAGAGTACTTCAATTTATTTAGAATAGTAAAATTTTTGATGGCGGTATCATGCGACTGAATCCATTGAAATAAAAAATATATCCATCATTAAAATATAAAATTAAATTTCCATTAAAAAAATTGACCATTAGAATACAAAATTAATTGATTGTTAGAGAAAAATAAATTTTTTTTAGAATAAAAACTATTTCACCGTTAGAATTAAAATTAATTCACCAGTACAATAAAAAATTAATTCACAGATATAATAAAAAATTAATTCACTGGTATAATAAAAATAAATTCATGGTATAATAATAAATTAATTGGCTAGTACAATAAAAAATCAATTCACTGGTATAATAAAAAATTAATTGACTCATACCAAAAAAAATTAATTGATGGGTTTATAGTAAAAAAATTAATTGATTATTTTTTAATAAAAATTTAATCGATGGTTTTAAAATAAAATAAAAATTGATATTTTTAAAATAAATTTTCTTTAAAAAAAACATTAAAAAAACATTTATTCACAGAAAACAGCAAATTGATGATCCTTCTGTTTTAATTGACTAAAAACATTCAAATACTGCCTTTTAAATCCGGGAAACAAAACTACATGGAAACATATCACGGCGGAGTTGAAAAAATAAGAGCCTGGGTTAGTGGACAAAGCCAACCAAACAAAATTAAGTTCTAAACTTGATTTGAAAATAAATCCCAAAACGAGTCTACTACAAACAATGGTGCTGTCCATGAGGAAGGCTTGGACGAAGGAATCAACCAATTCCGTAAAGGCGGTAAGGCTTCCCCATGGTGGTCTTCAGATTCAAGTATTTCACATTTTGCCAATTCTTCTTCAGTAGTGAAACAAGGAAGTTGACACTCAGTTGCACATTCTGGAAGATCTGCTTCTCCTCCATGCCACAGTTACCCACTGCCACTCCCATGCACAGAACCTTCTTCAATTGGAATTTTACAGTTGCCTTGGACTCGTTGACTTTGGATTCAAGAGACTCCTGATGGGTAACTAGAGTTGGGAACTTCCCTGCCTTGTTAAGACCAGGACCAAAAAGACGGGGAATCTGCTTGATGACTGCTTCCGATGCGAAAAATGCATGGTATTTTTTAGCAAGCTTCTTCACAAGCTTCTTGTTTTTGTTTAGCTTCTTCAATGATTCAACATTTATGTAACTCAATCCAATCTTCTCCGCCTCCTCGACGTGTTGAGCATCACCAAGCATGCATACTTTCATCTTCGGGCGAGGGATGTGAGGCAATTTGACAGAGCCACTGAAACGCTTGCCCTTCTGGGGATCGTAGTTTTTCAACCCAATCTGGAGCTCAATGGTCTCAGTAAATTTCCGTTTCTTCTCATTGGAACCAGAAATGATGCTTGAAATACCTTCTCTCAATGATGCTTCAAATACCTTCTCTCAGGTACATTCTGAACACACAAACCTTGTTAAAATTTTAATCAATCCAAATAGTAATAGGAGATTAGTAAAAAATACCTATTTTGATCTATTTTTATTATCTTTCCAACTAATCAAATTTACTTAATTCCGATAAGTATTGAATGATATATGATTAATAAAACAAAATTTATTTTCAATTTTGAAAAATGCATATTTTCAGAATTTTGGTTAGATCATAAGATAAAAGGAGCTCCCCAAAAAACATACTTCCATTTAAACTAATGACATGAAGATAAATTAGTTGTCTTTCAATTTGTGATATTTTTTGAATGAATCCAATTAGAATTATAGAATTTATAACATAAATACTGAAAAGAACATTATAGTAGTTTATATTGAAATTATTTCTTGAGAGAAAAAACATTCTTCAGGGTATCGATTAATTTCGAACATGCTAGTGAAATATTTAAATTTGGTATAAGTTTAATAAAAGTTATATTAACTTGTTATATTTAAAATGAAATAAGATTTATAATTTTTTTTCCTTTATAACTCATGTTATAAATAAAATACATAGAGGTTTTAAAAAAATATTTTCACATAAAATAATAAAATGGGTTTAATATTTAAAAATATAAAATAATATGTAATAAATAAACGTATGTATATACATGCAAATGTAAAAATAATTCAATATACACCCGAATAGGGGAACTCATCATGAGCATCCTAATATGACTTGGTTTAATTAGCGTTGTCATCATAAATCATGTTCTAGGGGACAAGATCCTAACATGACTATCCCAACCACATAATAACTACACAGTCTTGTATGTTCTTCAATCGATCAATCAATCTAATTGGAAACTAATCATTTCAAAACATTTCAAAATATTATTTCCCAATTTCAGTTTTCAACATTCCTTCTCACTTCAAACCCAAAACACAGGCTTTACATAATTTAATGACATTTCAAATAACATTGAGTTTACATTGTTTTATCAATATCAACAGAAAATAATTTTATCAAAATGATTTCAAAATAAATCCATCATTTTTCACAAAGTGACCCAACAATATCATTTTAATTGATAATGGGGTTTTTCTCAAAATAATTCCCATTGAAAATCAAATATCAAATCATCATAAATCCATTTTTTTAAATCAATTAAAAACTCATTTCAATTTAATAAAAAAATTCACGGTTTCAATTATAGGGAGGAGAATTATGGGACCACCTACATTTAGATCAAGTAATCACAACACACAACACATGTGATGGGTAATGCCAATGAAGAAAAAAGGTGATGAAGATCTAAGACCAAAACCTAGAATCAAGATCCAGTGAAACAAAGTTTTGATCCATAAATTAGGTGATTATCTAAAACAATTTAAGGATTATATAAGGAGAGAACATAAAAAACCACATGTGAGGCGATCCACTTACCCAGAGAAGATCGAACGAGATCAATTCCACTTCAACTAGCCATTTAAAGGATTTGGAGGAGCCACATTCACCAATTTAGAGACTCTAAGAGCTAAAAAATGATTTAGGGTTTAATGGGGAAATTATCCTCTTAAAGAGAGTGTTTAATATTTTTGAAACAAATTTTAGAGGAATTAAAAAACCCACACACAATTTTCTGTGGAGGTGCGCATGGTAAGATAAAATTTGTTCCCTAACTATACACCCCTTTTGGTCTTCTTTTTGGGGTGGATAGTCTGGACACATGGTTAAACTAACTATGCACCAACCATTCGTTACCCACTATCCATGGGGTGTAGGGTTTGGAAGTGTGGCCACACGGTTTGGACCAACTGTGTGCCCCCATCTGATGGATTACAACATAGCGCATGGTATTTTGGGCCAAACCACATAGTTTGACCTAATTATACACCAACTGTGAAATGCACAGAGGGATTCTAAAATTCTCCGAATTTCACCAAAAACATACCATACCAATACCCAACGAATAGGATATCAAGAAAAGGGTTAATTAATACCTGAAAAAGAAGGAAAAATATGTTACAACCTCCCCATTATAAAAAATTTATATCCTTATAAAGACTTATAAGATGTTTTCCAATAAAATATACATTTCCACAACTCTCTAATCTGTGTTTCACATTACCAAGTCTAATTAAAATTAAAACCATGATTCCATATCACACATAAAAAGGTATCATCCTACCATGATGTACATAATTCTCATATTAAATAATCCTAAATGGATTCTTAGTCCCAGATTAATCAAGATTAACATCAAGAAACTCCCTACACAAGCCATGAGATTGGTTAGAAAGGTACTTCTGAAGCTGTGATAAATGGAACAAATTATGAATTAATGTCAACTATAATGGAAGTTATAAATAGTAATCCATTTTACTCACATTATAAACAACCTCAAATGGTCCCACAACTCATGGTGAAATCTTCCCTTATTTCCCAAGAATTCAAGGACCTAAACGGGGAGAAAATATCAAAAACACCCATTCAATTACTAAGAACCCCAATGTTCTCTTATGATGGATAGTATAATATTTTTATCAACTATGTTATATAATCATTCTTTGATGAATAAAATAAATCTTTATCTTAATTTATTAGAAGAAACTTGGTCTAACGAAATAACTCTCACCAATATATGCCCAATATAACAGAAATTTGAATGGTCGACCATACATGGACTCAAAAGGATTCATTTGAATCTTAGACTAGTAATTTTTTTATAACAAAATTCAACTAGTTCCAAATGGGCATACCAAGATCACCCAAAGTATAGAAAGTAGGAATGTAACATATCTTCAAGAATCAGTATTAATATTTCTTTCTATCCATACTTCTATGGATGTTATGACATAGTCAAACGAACCGGAGATCCCATAAATTCTTAAAGGACTCACAAAAAATATAAGTTTAAAAAGGGATCTCTATCAAAGAATACTAATAGGACTAGTTTGGTATATACCTAACGTAGAGGGGGGGGGGGATCAGTGTTGGGGGATTTTTTGTCAAATTACAAATTTTTATCCCTGTACCTCTTGACCTGTTAGAATATTGAGTCTCTTATTCCATTTTACCTATCTCACACAATAAGATAAATCCTTAAAACTTTGCACACAATATTTTTACAAGGTTCACTACTCAATAAGATCAGTTACATCCTTTCCATGCATGGTAATGACTAGTTCATGGATTATCCACTATAATGTGATAACTGTTATAGTGGATTGGATAGGAATAAAATCCTATAGATAGTGTGGGTCCTTATACTTTGGAGTGGGGAAAGAAAAAGTACTTCCCTATGTGAGTCTATATACTTTGGAGGGGGAAGGGAACACATCCTTTTCTTGAATTGGTGATGACCTTGTTCAACTTGTAGCTTCTTTTATGGTTCACAATACTACATGTGTAGAAAATATTCTTCCTTCTTCAAAATGTAGGTTCCCCTCTTAATTTTCTTTAGTGATATTTAATTGGATACTTGCAATATAGTAGGAAAGTAACTCTATTCTTCTCATCTGTTATTCTTTAGAGAAAAACCAACTGCACTAAAAACAACTTCATCCTCCCTATTCTTTAGTGAAAAATCCAAATTCAATATAACTCTTCTTCTTTATTATTGAATATACTAACAAACACCTTTTGATTGATCAAAAACTGAGGATCGACTCACTGGGAATCATCAGAATCAATTCTCATTTCTTATTTTCATGTATTCATCAGATCAAGACTATAGAAATTAGGTTGAACTATTATATTCCTACTACTTCTTCTCTTTAACATTTGTGCACACACAATTTTGGTTCATTCTTTTAAGTGCCTTTACATGTACATGTTCATGGAAGAGTTCATGTACTATCATCATCTTTAATCTTATGTGAAAACCCTAATGGGTAGTATTATTTGAAAACAAACACATGAACACTTCTATTCTACCATTTCTCTTACTTCTCTAGCACTGTGTTCAGATCATTGTTTAGGTTTTATATGTGTGTTTCTTCAATCCCGAATGGGTGAAACTATTATCCAACATATTATTTCACACTTGAGGCCTCAAGTTCCTTTAAACAAATCACATATGTTGATGAATATGCTTATGGACTTTGTGAAAGCACCTTACTCTTCAAAAAAAACACATGCAAAACAAAATGGGTGTATATTAAAAACCTGAGTGGGTTCTCCTTCTATTCATGAAACCAGGGTGGCTAGTAGTCTTCTTCTCTATGTAGAGGATGCATGGTGCCTCTTGACGTAGAATTTTGGGTCTTCGTGAAGCATAGTGGGAGGCTGATACTCATCCACTAGACCATGATGAGATAGACTTCACAGATCACAATAAAGGTTTAGAAAAATAATCATTTGTTCATGGGAACCAGTTCATGATTAAGCACTAAAATTCTTCGCAAAGTAGATTGAGAGTCAAAATCACTTGTAAAATGCTTGCGGGATCTCTCCTTTATAGATTAGAAGGCTTGTGGTTCCTCTAATATCCCTTTGCAAAGTAGAAGCACAAAATGCACTACTTTTTCAAAACAGAAGCTCCCTTGATTGCTGGAGCAGCAACATTCAATAGGCTTGGGACTACTCCTTTTATAGGAATGGGTCTATTTTTCTTATGTATTCAAAATCCTCAAGTTATGTCATGAATTTTGATGGTTTGAATGCTCAGGATATTTGGCGTTTTAAACATTTCTAACCCGCATATGAGATACGATGAGATTTCAAGATGTTTCCTTTTGAGCGTGCAAACTTCTCTAATCAAACAGATCTTGTTCATGCCTTAGGTATAACATGAAACACGTTTTCATACCTCTCTCAAATCCATGTGGCCACAAAAACTCCATTTTCCATTTCCAATCCTTCTCTTTGAGATATTCACATCCATGAATAATGAATGTTGTATTCGTGGTCTCAGTGCACTACTATGATCATCACTGTGTCAAAATTATAAGGCATGATAGTTCAAACATGGTTCTTGGTTGTCTATGATGAAGAGAAGTGATGTCGGTGAGTGATAGAGGAGGAAAATAATGGCTCAGGCTGGTTAAAACATCATGGGAGGATTTGATGGCTGGGTTTTATACTCATGCGGTGCAGAATAAATGGGTAGCCATGATTAGATGATCAGATTTCATGCTGATCAAATGGTCTAGAGTTATGTGGGATACGACGGACAGTTGAAGTTAGTTCGTTCATTGAAAAATTTTGTCCCATATCAAAATTTAGGTGAAATGATTCATGATTTAAGTGTTAATACATCCCATCATTTACTCATAATTCTACCCCCTCTCCATGGTACCTCTCATACCATGTTCGGTGGGTGCTCTCTATGCCCACCTTCTCTACATGGGTTACAGCCCTACTATGCATGACTCATCCCTCGCATGCTCATGTGGGCCTATACAAAACCCTGAATATGGGAACACCTGTTCCCTATCCATTCCACCTTCAGTCATGGATAGGGATGGTTCCCTCAGTGTGGTTGACCTTGAGTCCCACATATGATGGGGTCAAATTGTCCTAGGATTGCATGAAGGTTGTCCTAATTTTTTAAAGTGTAATACCTATAAAAAATATTTCTCAAGTATATGAATTTTCATGGATACCTTCAATCAATAATCATGTATTTACACCTTTAGAACACCAATAATTTTCTACAACGTCCTTCTATTTTCATCTTCCTCATTTTCTTTTTGGAACATGAATCCAAAAGTACTTATTTCATTCTGTAATGGATGATACTTCAATGTTGTAATAAATGTGGCACTTTTGACACAAGTTATTTGAACATAGGATCAGTGAATCAATCATCTGAATTGATCAATAAGAAGAATATTCCAAGCATGGCATCCAATGATATGATTCGATAACAATTCTATAGAAATAATCACTTCAACTAACCTCAATTCACATTTGAGTTCTTTATTCATTTTAACTATTTTTGAAAACTGTTGAAAACAAATACAACTTATAAAAAACGTGTTCCCAAAAATTCCACCCTTTTATTTGTTGGAAATAATACAAATTTATTTCTCAAATGAATGTGTCAAAATCAAAATGAGAATCTTCTCTATCCCCTTCACTTTTCTTTCTCGCACTTTTAAAATTTCAATCACTTTATATCCCCTTGTTGACAAGAAATGAAATGTTCATGGGAAAAGGGTATGAATCCATACTTAATCAATGTTCCATCCATCATATTACTCTAAGTATACATGACCAATGACTAGTGTAGAAAATTAGATGTTTCGATTTAGACAACAAATCTTTCCATTATATATTGATCATGATACCCCATAAGATGGGAACTCATGTACATTCCTTCAACGGTTTTACACATTTATTCCAATATGAGGATAAAAAATGTGATATGAAATAATCAACCTAAAAATCCTCCACTCACTTCAAAAAATGGATCCAAAACATTCAAGTTATATAGGTAAAATGAGTGGCCTTGGGGAACTTCCAATCCTCTAAGGACATTGATTAATTCAGTTAATCCACCTTTGTAGAATCATATTTATTTTGAGTTACCAAGGATGAGAGAATAAGAAATAACATTCCATTGACAATGACATGATCATTAAACAATATTTAAAGTGATTTTATTTAATACCAAATGAATTTGATACTAATTGAGATAATGAATCTGATAGTTTTTTTTCACTTGTATACCCCTCAAGGAACACTTCTCAATACTGATTCATAAGTTCTCTTCCAAATATATTTCTTTACCTTAAATTCCATGTATTATATGAACAAATAAAATACACAAATATTTTATGGAATAAGCTGGATCCTTCTTGCTTCATTAATGTGAACAACAATGTTGAGATGATTTTCTTATCCCAGATTCCCCATTCTTTAAACTTGTACTTTTGATCTTCAATTATAATTGTGGTTGTGTATATCTTATCACTTCTTCCATATATTTTCATGAGAAACTTATTTCTCAAGTGCTTTTTTAGAACTAGATTATCCAGGTGCAACTTTCAAATTTTTAAGAAATTATTTTTGGGTTGAATGCAATATAATTTTTAACAGTGTGAATAGCCTTGTTTCACATCACACACAAGACCTCTTTATCTTTATCAGGAATCTTTTTACTTCCGATTTCACTAGCCTTTTCTTGTGAATATTCCATTTTCCTCATTATTTCCAAATATTATATCCAAATATCTAATAGGGAATTATGAACTGAGGAATCAAGATTGGATCTTCCACAAGAATTATTATGAGTGAAATCCTTATTAGGAGTTCTTTTGGATACGCGAACCTTACCCTTCTTGGATTTAGAATACAAAGAAATCATTCATTTCCTCCTTAGAGTCTTAAAGGGAGAATTTGATTTTGTAACATTTTTCTGATTTCTTCCCATAGATGATTCTTAATTCTTAGCCAGATTTTGTGATCTTATTTTTTTATCAGCTTTGGTTACACATTGATATGAACATGTAAAAACCTTGTGACCACTTCAATTACATACATAAAAGATGTTATCAAGCTTTCCAAATCTATTTGCAGTATACCAATGCTTCTAGACCTGTGGATGCTTATACTTTCTCTCAGCCTTTGTCCCTATTGATATAGGATTTCTCTGTGGTTTTTCATTTAAGGTATTGTACCAAAAATCTAATACACAATTTCCAAATCTATAGAAAAACCAACATTGAACAGAAAAACTTGTCTTTTTAATACCCTATGTATACGGTTTCTCATCATTATTCTTGATTTGTTGTTGTCTATGTTGGAAATCATATTCCAAATTCATTATCCTACCCACCCCAGCCTTATTGGTAGGTATCTCATCACTTTTCCTCATCCATACTTATTTATAATTTTTCTTCCACCCTGCATTTTTATAAAAAAAATTTAGAAACATTAGTACAAGATGGTATGGATGGTACCTGTTCTTTCCCAGTTGGTTGTGATAGATCATTGAGTGAAGTCATGATCTTCTTATCACATGTTGGAGTTCATTCACCCTTAGAATCCTCCAATTAACATTGAATACTAGTAGAAACTATCACTTTCTTTTTGGAGGGATCAATTTGTGTCTTCTCAAGATTGGCACACTGAGATTCCAATTTTAGACATTCCATATTGTGTATGATCTTATAGTCTTCAATCATGATCATCTTATCTTCACAAGTCTTTTTTGATATTTAAAATTCATCTTTATGAAGCCTCACTTTTTTTTTGTATCAAATAGTCAAGTTCTTTGATCTTATTATAATTTTCTTCCAAATGAAACTCCTTGACTTCAGTACTCTTTTTTAGCTCATTTTCATGTGCATGGATCATATCTTACAGAGTCTTATTGAATCTATCTTTCTCCTCAAATTCATTAAGCCATTTTGAGGAACTTATTTCAAATTACCTTTTTATTGATTCAAAGGCTCCAATTTGTCTTAATATCATTAAACATTCAATAATTTATTCTTGTAATCCCTTCTCCAAAACATCATTTTGTTCTTCCATCTGCGTGACATATTCTTGCATACATTGAAATGATCCACAAAAAGGGATGCAATTTCTTCTATAATTATATAGAGAATAAATATTAATCTATTAACTCATAATTATTGATAGGTTATACATTGATCATCACCACTTGTGCTAGAATTTTCATCATGATAATACTTTTCAAATGTATTAACAATTACCTCATTATCACTTGATATAGGAAGGTTGTCCATCATCTTGGTGGAAACTTGATCCACCTTCTCATTAATTTACAAGTGAATAGTATCTTCATTATCTACATGGTATAGAGATGCATATACTTCCTCTTATTTAGATAATAGATACTTATTCATCATCTTTGTCTTCTCCTTTTTTTCCTACTCATCATGGTCTTGGTAGATATAGAATTATACTCATAAAAGACAAAATCTTCAACAAAACTACACTTCATTGTTGACTCAGGAAAGAAACTCAAGTATCCAAAAGTGAATATCATCACTATAGAGAATCCAATATAGGTGAACCTTGATCTGATACTAATTGTGAAGACCAATTAGGAATATATACCTAACAATGAGAGGGGGTGATTTAGTGTTTGGTACTTTTAAAACCGATTCCAACTTTTTATCCCTGTACCTCTTGACCTCTTAGGATCATGATTATCTTATTCTATTTTCCCTATCTCCTAAAATAATAGAAATTAGTAAAAATATGCATATGATATTTTTACAAGGTTCACTACTCAATATGAGTATCTACATCCATTCTATGCATGAGAATGACCAGTTCATGGATTCTCCACTATGATGTGAAAACTATTATTGTGGATTGTATAGGAAAACAATCATCTAGACATTGTAGTTCCATACACATTAGAAGGGGGAACAAAACAATCCTTCCCAGTGTGAGTCCTTACACTTTGGAGGGGGGAGGTAAAAAATCCTCCTCCTGAATTAGTGACGACCAAGTTCATCTTGTAGAGTATGGGATGGTTCATTATACTTACTATAGAGACAATCTTCTTCTTTATTCAAAATCTAGGTTTTTATCTTGATATTATTTAGTGCTCTTCACTTGATTACTTGAAATTTAGTAGGTAAGTAACTATCTTTTTCTACTCTTTTATTCTTTAGTAAAAAAACAACTGCACTAAAAACTTTTTTTTCCTTCTTATTCTTTTGTGAAAAAAAACACTAGAACTTATTATTCACTCTTCTTGGATATAATCACAAACACCTTTTTTATTATTCAAACATTGAGGATTGACTCACTGGGAATTATCAGAAACAATTCTCCTTTAATATTTTCATGTATGCATGAGATCATGGATGTAACGATTAGGTTGGAATCTTCTCTTCCAACTTATTATTCTCCTTCACATACGTGCACACACAATTTTGGTCCTTTATTTTAAGTGTCTTTACATGTGCATGTTCATAAAAGAGTTTATGTACTATCCTATTCATATCTCTATTGTAAAATCCCTAATGGGTATAATTCTTCAAACACACACAACCTCTTATCTTCTTCCCTTTCTCTTCCATTTGTTTCACCTGGTTCAGGTCTATCTTTATGTTTTATATGTGTGTTTATTCCAACCCAAATGGATGAAACTACTATCCAACTCATTCATCCACAATTGTGATCTTGGGTTCCTTTAAGAAAATCACATCTATGAATAAATGTGTGTATGGACCTCGTGCAATCACCTTCCTCTTCAAAACAAAACCCTACAAAACCAAATGGGTGTATCATGGAAATTTGAGCCAGTTATCCTTATATTCATGAAAATAGGGTGTCTATGGGTCTTCTTCTTCATGAAGAGGATGTGTGTTACCTATTTTAATAGAGTGTGTGGGTCTTCATGAAGCATAGTTGGAGGTTGAGAATCATCCACTAGATCATTGTTACATGACCTTTGCAAAGCATAAAGAAGGTTTTGAAAACCAATCACGTGTTTGTGAGAACCAATTCATGATTATGTAGTGAACTTCATAAAAAAGTTATTTGAGGCTTGAAATGCACGGCCGATTGTCTCCTGTCAAACGGTCAAGGTTCTGGTACTCTGATAATGTGTATAGCAACACTCGGGTCGAATCATTGGTGATGATACTTTTTAATAGTCGTTTGTTTTTAGTTGATTGTATTTTGATAAGAGGGGTTTTTTTGTAGAGATTAATTGAAATGATGGATTTACTATGATTGATTTAAAAAATTGGTAATGATTAGGGTGAGTTCATCATTAGGGAGTTAAGCTTGGGATATCCTTGATCTTTTATTTATATTACATTTAAATTAACACCCACTTCACAAGATAACGTTGATTGGAATTCGTAAATGATAAGGGTTTAATCCAAGCCTTAAATTAACTTAGGGATCTATTCAATACCATTAAATGTTTATGGTAGTGTATTTATGGTTCCAGTAATCCATGTAAACCACATGTTAAACAAAATATGTCATTAATCCATGACATGTTAAGTCCAACATAATAAATGTTAAATTAACAAATACTCATAGAGAAAATACTCTCAATCACTTAACATCCATAAATTTTGACTCACCCCGATGAGATATTTAATCATCCATTTGGGTGTTTAATAATCTAGTTATATTGATTATGATAAAAAATTAACAATAGAAGAAAAATAAAGGGATAAGAAAAGAGTGGTGCGTCGAACAAACACACACACGAACAATGATGAGAATTAAAAAAAAAGACTTTCGATTGAATGAGGAAGCAAAAGAAGGGAAGGGGATTCAACTGTATTTAAACTATTTTAAGAACGTTAATATTAATCTACATATGGTGGATGAGAATAATAGACATTGAAGAAGAAACTAGCATTAAAATAGAATTACAAAACAAAAACTTACAAGATTACAAACGAAGAACAACACAAAAGTGAAAGGAAACAAAGAAAGGAGGAAGGGTATATCATGTGAAAAATTGAGTATGGAAGGTCCTTAAAAACCCTTGGAAAGGCATTTGTTGTGCCAATATTTTCTCCTATCTTCTGAAATGCCAAGCCCTTTGAAGGAGATGAGGGGGATGCATTTATATCCCAATGAAGTGGAATGTTTTCATTCCCAATATGACCCTCCAATTAAATCGCCATGTTGGCTATTCATACAGACGAATATAGAGATATCCAATTCTTTAAATTTGTAGATAATAATGTTGAATGACCTCTCTCAAAATTTAGAGTCATTTGGACATATGGAGACAAAGTTATGGCTGGTTGATTAAATAAATTTAATCTGTCCATTTCAATCCAATCTTTTTGAAGTCCAAAATGTCAAAGCATTTTCTAATAGGAATATTCCTTCAAATCCAAATGATTTATTCAAAAAAGTCGGCCGCATATATCTCCTATTTCCCACTACAAAATCTCATCACGATTTGATGATTACATCATGAGATATGTCATGAATAGTGTATGAATTTTAATTCCCATCCAGAATGGTGGGGTATACTTAAAAGCTTTATTTGGGCCCCTTGTTCTTATATTTGGGCCCTGAAATTCTTATCCATGATTATTTTGGATAATCAAGAACATATGGTAGAGGTTCTTAAAATTTGGGCTTTGGGATTTAGACCAGTAACTCAATCATCATGGCTGGTCCAGTTTCATAGAAAATTCTTTGGGTCATCTTGTGTGGTCCATGTGATCCTTCAAATGACAGAATTTTCCTATGACCCCTTCTAATGAAATGTTTTATATTGAATTAGGAATCATAAAAAAGAAGAACCATAAAATTTGAATCATTAGGGGGAGTTTTATAAATAAAATAGTAAACTGACTCAATTTTACTACTTCTAAAGATGATCAAAAATTATACCTAGTATTAAAACATTAATATTTCACAAAAATTATGTACATTTTATATAAAATCAGTAAAGGGGGTATATAATAAGTCATAAAAATATTAATGACATAAACTCCCCCACACTTAGTCTTGTGCATTTCTTTATGTGAAACAAATATTAAAACATAACAAAATAATTTTCACCCACCAAAAAATATTAAAATTTTGTTTTCTCCAATTACGGGAGGTTTAGAATATTTCACTCATCCATTTTGAATTCCACCGCAAGTTGTTACAGAAACAATTTTCCAAAACTAATTCATTTTTTGATGCTCAAATTTATAAATGGAAAATGTGGACACTCAAAACACACACCTCTCAAGATGATAAAATTCATTTGTGGAAGTTCACTCTTTCACCAACCAAAAGTGAAAATCTAAGATTTTGAAAGAGCTATCAGCTCCCAATAACTATACAAAGTGCACAAGAATCAAGAGGTCTTTTTAAGGGGTTTTTCTGTGGCTATTTGATGGTAGGAATATAATGTCCATGAGAGAGAAGAAGAGGGGTAAAACACCAACATAGAAAAAGCAATGCACATTTTTATTGAAATAAAACATGGAAGGAAATGAAAACACATATTTTACAAGGGAATGGTTGTGTGAAGAAAGACACAATAGGGGACTAAAATTTGATAGGGATGAGAAGTTGAAGTATTTACAAACCACAAAACTCCCAATGACATAATAATATAATGCAAGTGTTCTTTTTTTTCTTTTTTTTTCTCTTTTTTCGAAAGTTCAACTTGGAAAAGATCTCACACTCATATCCCAACCAATAGTTGATCTCCTAACAATACTAATTTTAACAGTTATAACAATATCAAAGGATGATAAATAGTGATTTTTGATTAACCCAAGAAACAACCAATTGTTTTTTTGTTTTTTGTTCTTTTTTTTATTTTATTTTTGATTTTTTTGATTTTTTTGAACACTTGTCAATAACATTTACAAAATTACATAAATTAAAGTACATTACATACCCAAAAAAAACACTAAATGACAACAGCCCCCACACTTAAATGGATGATTTCCCTCGAGCATATCATAACATGGTAAAATCAAAAAAGGGTAACCATAATGAAATCCATTCCCCAAACAATTTAATTTCAAAAGAAAATTATGCAATAGAAATCAATGTTGAAATTGGGTGGGAAAAGGTATTAGGGATTGTAATGTGGCTATAAAAGAATAGGTTTTCATAGGCTTTATGGGGCTTTCAATTGGAGGATTAATTTAAGGGAAATGGGAGGCTATTTGGCTGTTGTGGTTCTCATGCGGTTCAAGAAATGCCTCTATCATATTAATGCACACTAAAGTAGGAAATTCAGATCTAAGGTCCACAAACTCAAGAATCAAAAATGGGGGTTAAAAAACACATTTTCAAAATATGGCCATAGGTGGCCTTGGAATGAAAGAAAATGCTGTTCCTCACGGTTTGGGAAAATAATTTTCCAAATAACAAATTGAGCATTCAAAATGTATTATTCCTGACACAAAATTCATTATCCAAATATATGATGATAACACAAAATTTTTGAGATGAAACCATGTCTTTTGACTCCCCAAAATGTTTGGACAATATTTGAAAATTGATGGTGAGTAAGTATGACTCTTTTGGTTTTTTTACATTTATTTATTTTTTTTAGTTTTTTTAGTGTTATTTAAAATACACACCCACACAAAAGAGAAAGAGAAAAAGAAAGGGTTTGAAAAATAATGTGGTAATAAAATGAAAGAGATAAGAAGAAGAAGAAAGAGGTAGAGAGAGGAAGAGATAGAGAGAGAGAATTAAAGGGAAAGAGGTTCCCCCTGGTTTGGATTTGGCGGGTTTCCATATCCATCTAGTGATAGGTCAACCGGAGATGTTGGGGATTCAGTGGAAGTTGATGTTGATCCAAGATTATGCGTCCTATCAAGGTGATGCTTTAACTGATTTCCATTAATCTTGAATGTCCTTTTGGATGAGGGGTCTTGGACTTGCACTACACCAAATGGGTAAACATTAGTAATAACAAAATGACCTTACTAATGATAATTAATCTTACTTGGGTGAAGCCGAAATTGAGAATTAAAGAGCATTACCTTATGACCTTCATGGAATACCTTTATCAGGATGTGTTTTTCATGTAGCGACTTGGATTTTTATTTGTAGAGATTGGAATTATCATAAGAATCAAGTCGATGCTCCTCCAGTTCATCCAATTGAAACAATCTTTCTTCACAATATTTTTCAAGATCAAAATTACATGTTTTCACTTCCCAAAATGACTTATGTTGGATTTCAACTGGAAAATGAAATGCTTTACCAAAAACTAGCCTAAAAGGAGACATCCCAGTGGGTGTTTTATAGGAAGTTAGATATTCCAAAAGTGCTTCACCAAGTCTTTCAGGTCAGTCTTTTCTAGTGGGTTTTACGATTCTCTCAAGCACTCTTTTTTACTTCTCTATTAGAAAGTTCAGCCATGCCATTTGTTTTGGGATGATATGCAGTTGATGTTTTATGTACAACCCCATTATTTTTCAAAATAAAATGGTTTTATTACAAAACTGGGTGCCTAAGTCACTTATCAAGTCATGAGGTGTGCCAAATCGGTGGAAGATGTGTGTCTTTAAGAACTCACTGACAGTATGTGAATCATCCTTTCTAGTGGGTTTGGACTCGACACACCTGGAATCATAATCAACCACAAGAATAATGTACGAGAATCCATTGGAATGGGGGAATGGTCCCATGAAATCAATGCCAAAAACATCAAAATTCTCATTAAAATTAAAGGTTTTTGGGGTATTTCATTTCTCTTTGAAATTGTGCCAAACTTTTGGCAAGTGGGACATGATTGACAGAGCTCATGTGAGTCCTTTAAGAGTGAAGGCCAGAAGAATCCAGAGTCTAGGACCTTTCGGGAGGTCCTTTGTGGTCCAAAGTTTCCACCACCAGGAATTGAGTGATAGAATTCTATATGGAAGAATGTTCATTTTTATCGACACATCTCCTTATTACCATAATAGCCCCAGTTTTCCAATGTTTATTTTCTTCCCAAAAATAGTATTTTGAATCACTTTTAAACTTTATTTTTTATTCTTTTGAAAAATTTCTAGGAAAAACAACAAAAACCATGTAATTTACAATTAGGGAATACCATGGTATTTTTGGAGTGAGAGATGAAAGGTGATCAGCGGGGAATTTGGGATCGATTATTTCAGAATGAGAAGAATTAGAAATTCTACTCAAGTGATCAGCCACATGGTTTTATTTTTCTGCTCTATCTTTTATTTTAAGGTCAAAATCTTGGAGAATTAGGATCCATCTTATTAGCCTCAGTTTTGAATCACTTTTCATGAGTAAGAACTTTATATCAGATTGGTCTATGAAGATGATGATTTTGGAACCTAAGAGATAGGTCCGAAATTTATCTAAGGAAAAAACCACTGCTAAAAGTTCCTTTTCAGTGAAAGTGTAGTGAGATTGAGTTTTATCTAATGTTTTTAAGGGATAATAGATGACATGATGAATATTTTCTCTTCTTTGACCAACAACATCCCCAACGACTTTATCAAAAGCATCAAATATCAGCTCAAAGGGTAAGGACCAATATGGGGGTTGGATTATTGGGGAAGATGTTAGAGCAGTTTTGAGTTCAACAAAAGCTCTCTTACAAACCTCATAGAAATAAAAAGTGTCATCATTTTGGAGAAACTGAGTGAGTGGGAGGGAAATCCTACTGATGTTATGGATGAATCTCTGATATAAACTGGCATGACTGAGAAATGAACGGATGTCTCGACTAGAAGTGGGCTGAGGAAGTGATTGAATCTCTTAAATTTTGGTAGGATCAACTTCAATACCATCTTTTGAAACTATGTTCCCTAGAAATATCCCATTTTTAACAATGAAGTGACATTTTTCAAAATTTAACACAAGGCTGCAGTTGACACACTTTTGGAGGACTAGAGTGAGTGAATTCAAACAACATTCAAATGACTCATCACAAATGGTGAAGTAATCCATGAAGACTTCCATGCAGTGTTCACTGAATTTGGAAAAGATACTCATCATACACATCTGGAATGTTGCAGGAGCATTGCAAAGGCCAAAAGGCATTATCTTATATGCATATGTCCCAAAGGGGCATGTGAATGTAGTCTTTTCTTGGTCCTGAGGTGCGATTGGGATTTGGAAGTATCCAGTGTATCCATAAAGAAAGCAATAGTGTGACCTTCCATATAATAATTCTATCATTTGATCAAGGAATGGAAGAAGGTAGTGATATTTTCTTGTTTCAACATTCAATTTCCTATAATCGATGCACACACGCCATTTTTTCTTCATTCGAGTTGTGAATACTTCCCCATGATCATTTATGACAATAGTTATCCCACCCTTCTTAGGTACAACTTGAATTGGACTAACCCATTCACTATCAGAAATTGGGTAGATAATACCAGATTGATGAAGCTTGGTTATCTCTTCCCTAACTACCTCAATTATTAGTTGATTGAGTCTTCTTTGTGGTTTTTTATTGGTTTGGATGATTCCTCAAGATGGACGTGATGCATGAAAAAGTCAGGGTTGATTCCTAGTATGTCATATAGGGTCCAACCTATGGTCTTTTTGTTTTCCTATAACAGCTAAAAAAGTTTGGACTCTTCAGTTTTAGTAAGTGAAGAAGAGATAATGATAGGATATTAGTGATCATGGAAAAGGAATGAAAATTACAGGTGTTAAGGAAGAGGTTTTAGATTAGTCTCATCTTTCATTTTTGGGTTAGACAACTCAGGAATGGAATATGGGACTTCAGTTGCTTCAGATTCATCTTCCTTAATACTATCCAAGGTGGCACAGTAGAGATCATATTTGATGTGGGGCTTAAGAGAGTTTTCAAGTTCCTATATATTGATGGAGTCAATGAATGATTGGTCCACATAAACTTCACCATTTATGACTTGGTTAATCATGGTGTAGATTACACAAGATCATTTGTCATTAGAACATGAAGAACATGGTGTATTGGTGTTCAATTGACTCTTAGAAGTGTCCTCAGAAGCATGAATTGAGAATGCAGAGTGATCCTCAAATGGGTATCACATGTCTTGGAAAATGTTTAACTTGACCAGTTGGTCACCGAATTCCATGGATAAGATGATTGAATGGACATCAATCTTGTTTCTCACAGTTATTAGGAATGGTCTTCCTAGAATTAGGGTAGATCGAGAAGATTTCATCTCACCTTCCATGTCAAGGACATAGAAATTAGTAGGGAAGATAATATCATTGACTCAGACAAGGAAATCCTCAATTATTCCCTCAGGATATGCTATGCTTCGATTGGCTTCTTGAATGAAAACACTTGTTGGATGTAAGGTACGTAGACCAAGGTTGGAGAATATGAATTTGGGCATGTCATTAATTGAGGCTCCTAGGTCTATGAGTGCATCATCAAAGCTGTAACTTCCAATTTGGCATGGAACCATAAAGGTCCATGGATCTTTGTAGTTTATGGGAATAGACTACTGGGTGGAAACATTTTCGAAGGTCCTAAGTTGTCTCTTGTGGGTACACAACTCCTTGAGAAACTTGTCATACTTAGGAATTTATTATGGCATCTAAGAGGGGATTGTTGACTTCAACATGTCTAAACATGTCAAGCATTTCAGGATCAGGTTCAAAGGACTTCTTTTGCTTAAAAATGGATGGAGGAAAAGGAATTGGGTTCCTATGTGGAATAGAAGGAGGTGAGGGACTGGATTCAGGTTCCTTTACAAGTTTCTTTTTATTTTCATTTTCTAGGTCAATATTCAAAGGAGGGTTGGGGGAATTATCTTGAGGAATAGCAATTTTATTTCTTAGTCTAAGTGTAATTGCACTTACATTACCCTTGGGTTTGGGTAATGGTTGAGCTGGTAGTTGGGAAGAATTGGATGGTTGCTGCTGACTAAGGTGGTATGCAAGTTGACCAATTTGGGTTTCAATGTTCTGGAGGCTAGAATGGGTGAAGGAGGAAAGATCTTCCACTACACTTTCCCATGGTTGTTAGAAGAAGAGGCTTGTCCTGGATTGGGATTACCTAGATTTTGGTTCTTCGAAAATCGATTGTATTGGTTTTGGAATTGGGAAGGATCACTTGGATAATGGAATCTAGGAGGAGGATTGTTCCTTTGAGGTTGAGGAATAAAAGGATAATGTTGTTGGACATTACCAACACCTTGACCATATTGGAACTAGTTTGGGTTTTGAGGAGGGAATTGAGGAGGATGAGATTTGGTATTACCATACCTAAGGCCTTGGTTATAAGAAGAAGATAAGGGCTCAGTGTGAGGTTGGTTGAAGTTTCTAACAAACTAAACTGATAGTTGAGGGTATGTGTTCTGCTAATCATATGATGCATTGAGATCCATTGGTCCAGATGAATCAGATTGATCCTCTTGAAGTTGTGGACATGTGTCTGTTGGATGAGATGAAGAATTGTAGATTCCATAATTTTTGACAGGTCCGTGAAACATTGATTACATAGAAGATGAGTTTGCGGATTTGGTAGCCACATCTAGTTGTTGCACAAGACCTGTAGGTTCACTCATCCACTCGATCATCTTGTTCGGCTCAATTGATTGATTGTCTTAGGCTTGTTTGACTTGGGCATGTGCTTGAGTATGGAATTGTTGTGTGTTTACATCCATGTTACTTATGAGATCTCTTGCTGCTTCAGGAGTTTTATCAACAAGAGCACCACCACTTGCAGCATCAATGAGAGTTCTCTCCATAGCCAATAACCCCTCATAGATATATTGGATCAAGAGTTAGTCAGAAATTTGGTGGTGTGGGCAGGTTGCAACAAGATTTTTAAACCTCTCCCAGTATTCATGGAGTGATTCACTTGGGAACCGATGGATACCACTTATTTCCTTTTGGATAGAATAATTATGAGAAGTGGGAAAGAATTTCTCTAAGAATAGTCACTTCATGTCATCCCATGTGGTTATGGAACCAGGAGGTAGGTAGTAAATACATGACTTAGCAGTGTCAGGTAGGGAGAAAGGGAATGATTGAATTTTGATTTGTTCCTTAAAAACCCCTTGCGGCTTCATGGTTGAGCACACCACATGGAACTTTTTAAGTTAAGATGTGGATCCTCATTCGCTAGCCCGTGGAAATGAAGAAGAAGATGAATCAAATCTGATTTGAGTTTGAATTCAACTTCTATGTTTGGATATTGAATACCAAGAGTTTTGTAATTCATATCAGGGGAAACAAGTTCTTTTAGTGTTTTTCCCCTGGGATTGGCCATATCTAATTCAATTGGTTGGGAAAGGATTGGTTCTTGAATGAGTTGCTTATCTATTATGTTCCTCCTAAGTTGGAGAAGTGTTCACTCAATTACAGGGTCAAACAAATTTGAGGGATTGTTTGGGAGGCTACAGGGAATTCAAAGAGATGTTGTAAGTAAAAGGAAGACTATTTTTTCTTTGTAATTTTTTTAGTTTATGATTTTTATGAGAAGACGAGGTTTTCTTGGTGTTTTTTTTCATTTTTTTTAATTTTTTTTTTGTTTTTTTTCAAAATAACCAGAAACTAATGACTACTTAAAGAACCATCCCCAAAATGGATCCATTTGAAACACATGGCCGATTGTCGTATATCGACCAGTCAAGGTTCCGGTGCTCTACTAATGTGTATAACAGCACTTAGGTCGAATACTTGGTGATGATACTTTGTAATAGTCATTTGTTTTTAGTTGATTGTATTTTGATTAGGGGGGTTTGTTTGAAGAGATTAATTGAAATGATTGATTGACTATAATTGATTTAACAAATTTATAAAGATTGGGGTGAGTTCATCATTTGGGTGTTATGCTTGTGATATCCTTGAGCTTTTCTTTATATTGCATTTAAATTAACACCCACTTCACAAGATAACATTGATTTGAATTCCTAAATGTTAAAGCTTTAATCCTAGCCTTAACATAACTTAGGGATCTAATCGTTACCATTACTTGTTTATGTTAGTGTATTTATGATTCCAGTAACCCATGGAAACCACATGTTAAACAAAATAAGTCATTAATCCATGACATGTTAAGTCCAACTTACACAATGATAAATTAACGAATACTCATCGAGAAAATACTCTCAATTACTTAACATCCATAAATTTTGACTCACCCCAATGAGATATTTACTTATCCATTTGGGTATTTAATAATATATCTATAATTATTATGATGAAAAACTAATAATAGAAGAAAACTAAAGGGATAAGAAAAGAGTGGTGTGTCGAACACACACACACGAACAATGATGAGAATTAAAAAAATGGAATTTCGATTGAATGAGGAAGAAAAATAAGGGAATGAGATTTAAGTATATTTAAACCATTTTAATAAAATTAATATTAATCTACAGAAGACAGATGAGAATAAGAGATCTTGAAGAAGAAACTTGAATTAAAACAGAAATACAAAACACAAACTTACAAGATTACAAACGAAGAACAACACAAAAGTGAATGGAAAAAAAGAGAGAATAAATGGTATCTCAAGTAAAAAAGTGAGTATTTAATGTCCTCCCAATCCCGTGGAAAGGCTTTGGTCATGCTAATATGTGCTCCTCTCTTCTGAAATGCCAACCCCTTTGAAGAAGAGGAGGGGGATGCATTTATAGCCCAAGGAAGTGGACTGTTTTCATTCCCAATATGTCCCTCAACTTGAATTTCCATGTTGGATATTAAGACAGCCAAATCACGAGATATATCCTTCTTCAATGATGTATATAATAATGTTTTCTGACCTTTATCAAAATTTGGATTCATTTGTACCTATGGAGCCAAAGTTATGGCCAGTTGATTAAACATATTTAATCTATCCATTTGAATCCAATATTTTTAAAGTCCTAAATGTGAAAAGGTTTTTTAATAGTAATATGCCTTCAAAGAAGAATAATTTCATCAAAAAAGTCATCCACCTATATCTCCTATTCAACAATGAAAAATCTCAGCTCGATTTGATTATTACATCATGCGATATGTCAGGAATAGTGTCTGGATTTTAATTCCTGGCAAGAATGGTGGTCTATACTTCAAAGCTTCATTTGGGCCCCATGTTCTTAGATTTGGGCCCTAAAATTTTTATCCATGATTATTTTGGATAATCACGAACATATGGTAGAGTTTCATAAAATTTGGGCTTTGGGAGTTAGACCGGTAACTCAATCATCATGGATGGTCCGGTTTATTCAAAAATACTTTGGATCATTTTGTGTGGTCCATGTGATCCTTCAAATGGAAGAATTATCCCATGATCCCTTATAATGAAATGTTTTATATTGAATGAGGAATAATAAAGAATAAGAACCACACAATTTGGATCATTAGGGGGAGAGTTATAAATAATATAGTAAACTGGATCAATTGGACTACTTCTAAAAATGTTCAAAAATTATACATAGTATTAAAACATTAATATTTCACACAAATTATGCACATTTCATATAAAATATGTAAAGGGGGTATATAATAAGTCATGAAAATATTAATAACATCATGTATCAAAGAACTTTTCAAACACTTGAGAGATCTCTTATTCATAGAGTAGAAGTCTCATGGGTCCTCTGCTTTCCATTCACAAAATATAATAACATAGTGCATTTTTTTTTTCAAAATAGGAGCTATCGAGAATGCAAGAGAAACAACGCTCAACAGGCTTAGGAATTCTCCTTTTATAGAAAAGGATGAATTGTTCTTCCTCTTTCAAAATCCTCAAGATATTCTATGAATATTGAAGGTTTTAATGCTCAGGATATTTGGAGTTTTAAATATTTTGAAACCGCAGATGAGATATGCCAAGATTTGTGGATGATTCATTTCAAGCGTGTGACCATCTATCATCAAACTGATCACATGAATGCATTAGGTATAGCATGAAACATGTTTTCAATCCTCGCTAAAACCCACGTGTCTCGAAAAAATCCATTTACCTCAATCGATAATTTTCTCGAGATATTCACATGAATGAACAATGCAAGTTTCATGCATGGTCATGGTGAAATGCTATGATATTCAGAGTGCCAAAATGATAGGGAATGATAGTTTGGACATGGTTCCTGATCGTCTTCGATGGAAATCTATAATTCCTATGAGTTTTGGAGGATGGAGACGATGTCTCGAGCTAGTTCCAATGTCACAAGAGGGTCATACAACTCTTGTTCATACTCATTCCAGAGGGGATGGATGGGTGGAAATGATTAGATGATCGGATGCTGCGTTGATCAGACGGTCAAGAAAGATGTGAGATGCGATGGATGGTTGATATTAGTTTTGTCATTATGAAATTTTGTACCACATAGAAACAAATTCATGGAGATTTGTAGCTTAAGTATCAAACCGTCCTTGCATTTGCTCAGAATTCTCCTCCCCTCTCCATGGTACTGTCTCATAACATATTTTGTGGGAACACTCTGTAGCCACCTTCTCTGCACTGGCTTTGACCGTACTATGCATGAATCATCCCCTGTGTGCTTCTGTGATCCTATACATAGCCCTGTATGTGGGCATGCCTGTGCCCAACTGTTGCCTCCTTCTATCTTGGCTAGGGTTGGTTCCCCCAACAAGGTTGACCTTGTGTACCACATGTGCTAGGGTCGAATTATCCTAGGCTTTATTCAAGGTTGGAATAATTTTATAAAGTGTAATCCCTATATGAAATACTTATCAAGTATAAGAATATACATGGTTACCTTCAATCAAGAATCAATCATAGACACCTTTAGAACACTAAGCCTCTTCTATAACTTCCTTATCTTTTCCTTTTCCTCATTTTTTTGGAACATGAATCCGAAAGTACTTCAATAATCCTCTAATGGATAACATGTCAATGTTGTAAACAATGTGTCACTTTTGACACAAGTTATTTGATCTTAGGATCAATGCATCATTCGTCTGAATTGATCAACATGGACAATTTTCCAAGAATGTCATTCAATACTAGATTCCATAACAATTCCCCAGGCATCATCACTTCAACCAATCTCCATTGACTTTGAATTTCCTTCTGCATTTTGATTGTTATTGAAAACTATTGAAAAAAATTACAACCTATACACAAAGTGACCCCAACAACTATAATAGATAAAACTCTATGAAAATGAAAT
Organism: Viscum album; assembly: GCA_963277665.1. Classification (NCBI taxonomy): domain Eukaryota; kingdom Viridiplantae; phylum Streptophyta; class Magnoliopsida; order Santalales; family Viscaceae; genus Viscum; species Viscum album. The sequence goes on from OY728146.1 coordinate 860,477,058, forward strand.
TCTATTTCACATAGGTATTGCTCAACTCTTAAAATTATGTTTTTTCTCAAATGTGTAATAAGTGGGTCGATTTCGTCGATCAATAATAGTACATATCACATTTTTCATTCAATGGGTATGATGAAACCAAAACAAAATGTCTATAGAAATTTCATATCACTTCCTTGTCAGCACTCAAAGTAGCTAAAGTTAAACCAAAGTACTTTGGTGCTCAACCATGAAATTTTGGAAAGTACACTACAACAAAACCGGCCCCTAGCGGTGGTTTTTTTTTCATTTGGCGGCAGTTTAAACCGCTGCTATAGGTTTTGGCGGTGGTTTACAAAAACCTCCGTGAAATTGGGCGTCGGCAATCTATTAGCGGCGGTTTTTACTATTTCGCGGCGGTTTAAGAAAAGCATCGTAGATGCCTCTTTTTGTGACGGTTTTTGACCATTTCATGTCGGTTTTATGCGTAGATGATACTTTTTTTTCGCGGCGGTTTTAACCGCCACTATATTCTGGACTTTGATGTGCCTATGTCGCGGCGGTGAAAACCGCCGCTAAATTTAAACATAATACATTTAGCGGCGGTTATAAATGCCGCTAAATACTGACCAATAAGGCATTAGCAGCGATTATAACCGCCGCTAAATGCTGACCAGTAAGGCATTAGCGGCGGTCAAACTGCCACGAAATGTTGACCTGGAAAAAAAAAATAATTCTGCTCCTACCACACCACTACCCTGAAAAACAAATCAAACCATAATATTAAACAGGAGACACCATACAAACAAATAAAATGGTAGTATTAATTGAAAAATAGGATATGAGCAAATGTTGTATGTTATGGAGTCCAACCTAAGGAAAGGTATATATCACAATTTGGTGAGTAACCAATCCATGTGACCCCCAAGATGTATATGTGTTTTTAGTTTCTTTAATTTCTTATGTGTTTTAAGAAGGGTTGATTTATATTATATGGATACTAATACTCTATATAATAAATGGTTATAAAGTTTGATACAATTTATGTGATCATGCTAACCATGGTGATGTGTAATGATATGTAATTGGTTATGCTCTAAGTTGGCCGATATAACATCCATGGGTGGATTGTGATATGGGTTGGGTTTTTTTAACAATGGATTTGGGTTATGGGATAGAACAAATTATGTTTATATGGGTATAGAATTTGTTCCAAAGATGGATGTTTGAGTAGTTATAGATTGTATGTTATGGTATGGTTTGTTGTGTGTTTTGGGTTGGTTGTTAATGCCTACTATAGAAAATGGGTAACTTGTGAATTGGCGTGTGTTTTAGGTTGGACAACACGCTAACCGTGCATAGTGCTTGAGAGAGTATGGTTTATGATCTTGTAGGTTATACATGATTCCTATTGAGGATTTGAGTTATGTCATTGGATATGAGATAAGAGTTTCATGTATACATCCCAAGATGGTCATCATGTTGTAGGTTGGATGGGATGCATCATGATATAGTTGTTATTGACTTCGTTAAAGAAAATAGGTTTGAGTTTTTTAAAATTTCAACAACTTATCTAATGTTTTCCAAAATACCTTATTCGTGGAATTATACTTAACCAAACCAAATGATATTGATTTTTCACAATAGTTATTATCATAAGATAATGTCATTAATATATATTTGCATGTATGTAATCTTTATCCTTCAGGGGAAGTATGGTGTGTCAATTTCTAGTTAGGATTAGTAACCTAGATTTCATAGTTGGATTCGGTATGGGATTTGTGATATGCATGAGAACCCTCGAGTGGGTATATTGGCCTATGATTTTCTTAGTGATATTTGAGATGGGTTCATATATGCTTCTCCATGAGTTGTATCCTATATAGGATGTGACATTTTAACTAGGGTTGAGAGAGACTAGTAATATTGAGATGTATCTTGGGATATTGGTGATTGGAGTGTTCTAATCAAGTGAAATAGCGATTCTCATTTCCACCTGATGAGGGTTTTCTTGTATGTATGTAATCCAAGAGAGGACTTATCCAAGGTCTATGAGTTCATTAAAAAAATGAAAGTATGTTTAGACACTTTGTTCTATAGTGATGGTATATAGGTGGATTGTGGTTTGGTATTCAGTTAGTAATATCATTGTATTTGGTATTGTGAATGTAAAAGCATGGGTAGTACTTGTGTTTTGTTAAGTCTAACATGAATAATTGACATGGTTATTTGGGGGATAAGTTAAGTTAAACTATGATTATTTGGATGTTATTGTAATGATGGATATTAGGTGTTTTAATAGAGTGTATACATGCTTAGATTCATGTTATACTGATAACGGTTAAATTTAGGTATTGTGGGATGCTTCCAAGATACACTCTTTCCATGTCAGTAAGAGTGTGACTTCTTTATCAGCATAATTGGTATGTTGGTTGTATAGTCTAAGATTAGCCTGTCACGTGGGAATTTCTTCATGCATGTGTAATGTGTTGTGGCTCATTGGACCTTGATAGTGATGGCATGAATTGGGATTACACAGCTAGGATACCCAGGTGCTGCTATGGAGAAACAATGATATGAATGGGACTTACACAGTTGGACTGCCTAGGTACTTCTATGAATCAGTTATGGTATGAATCGAGCTTACACAATGGGGCTACCCGAATGCTTCTATATAGTAGAAATGGTATGAATATGTGTTACATATATGGTATTCTCATTGTATGTGGTACCAATTCAAACACAGGCCTAAATGGAATGATGTATACCACACTCGAGAAATCAAGACATAAAATGAAACATCATAAATAAATAAAATGCATAGAAGTAAACATGAGAAATCAAAAAAATGTTAGGACATGGAAATGTTTGGTGGAAACTATGTGCCATATACATGTTACATATACAAAACAACCATTCTCATACTTGTTAAACACATCAACAACACTACTACTCATCATCTGATGATGCATCATCACCCTCTCCACCTTCATCTCCACTACCTGCTGCCACCTATAAGAACATTATATTGAAAATTAAATATTGTTTCATATTTATAATTAAACTTAAAACCAATAAAAGCGTGAAAACTAAATGATTTTTATTTTTTTGTGATTTACCTGCTCACCACTAGCCGATGCACTACCACCGGGGGCATATCTGCTCATATGCTGACGTATTTCAAGCAACTCTTTCTGCAAAGCAGATATCTGATCCCCCTGCTGGTGAACTGTGTTTCGTAGAGAAGAAATCTCCCTCTGAGTATCTTCAGGTATGAAATGACTATAACTAGGAGTAGATGTAGCTGAAATCCCCGATGGCCTACCAAAGACCTCAGATGGTACGGGTCCAAAACCCATCCCGCGCACTCTACCAGGATGCTCCTTCCCAAGGAATTTACCAACAGGGTCATCCTGGGAGACTGAGTAGGATTGCTCAGGATTGACATCCCATATTTCTTTAATTTTTACCTATAAATCAAATATCAATATATATTAACACAGTAAAAACTGATAATAAGTTATTATAATAAATAATTGACTTCATACCCCAACTTCTCTGGCAGGTTCATTAACAAAACTTCCATCTGTTTTTTTATGAACATCCAGCCACAGTTCTGTTCGGGATGCTTCATGCCCTAAACTTTGTGACTGCATTAAACAAAGATAAATCAACAATTAAATATGTTAAATAGATAATATTGTCTTATAAATATTTAAACTAATTAAAAGATTACCAATGACATTCGGCTTCTAGAAAACCTTTTTGAGCCCGCAGTGTGCGGGATGACTTGTGTTGCCCGGTTTGATGCATTCTATCTTGAGAGATCCTGAAATAAATAAAATTCAATTTAACTGTAATGTATTCAATGTCTATCTACTCTTCATGTACATGTATAAATGTAAAATGAGGATAATATAATAATATATATTTCAATACCATCCGCTTCTCATCACGATGGCTATCGACAAAAACTTTCCACTATTCTTTCGGTACCCCACTGGGTAGCTTCTCATACATCTGCTGCACGGTCAATGAAGTATCATTGGTATCACACCACAACCTCCATTTGAAATCTTTCAATTTTTTTCCAAGATTTTTCAATTTCCACTTCCGTGCTATCACATCAGCAACGGTAAAGTGGAAGAACATATGTATACAGAAATTCATTTTGAATATATTAGTAACATGACATTAAATTAAACAATAATGTAATAAAATTACCTTTATCTGAGAATCAAAAACTTCATTTTTCCAGTTTGGAGGCATATGCCTCCAATCATTATATGAAATAGGCAGGGAAATGGGCTCCGCTGCCAGCTGACCTATAATCTGACCAAGTAAACCTGCGACGTCATCCGTCAGGACCCCATAAGAATCAAATAGCACCACTATCTTCTCGCCATTCATGTTCCAAACATCATAACTTTTTAAGTGTTTTTCCACGGTTGCATTTTTTTCATCTACAATTAGCAAACAATTACTATAAACAAAAGGCAATAAATTAATTTAATTAAAATTTGTACCTATGACTGTGACCCTCCAGAATGTTCGTGATGAACTGGAAGGGGCGTGTCGCTGCCCCACTGCTGAGGCTCCTGTAGGGGGAGGCGATGACTCATCCTCTAATGAGACATCCACTGACAGTGTCAGAGATGGTGCAGGGGGAGATGATGCAGGGATGTAGGCAGCTACTGCCTCAGATGCCGTGGGGACAGATGGATCATCATCTGTCGCAGAAGTAGATGAAATGGTGTACCGATTCTTCCTTGGCATTCCTGTCATTTAATCAAATAAAATTAAGTTCAGAATATATATTTCAAAATATTTATGCAGAAAAATAAAATAAAAATGATAATAGATGCCCAGTACTAACAAACAAAATATATATAACAATGATAATGAATGACTACAGAAATGAAACAAGTGGTTGCTGAATGAATACTTAATTGTACATACAATCATTTTCCCCTTCAATCATGTCAGTTTTCTTCTCCATTGCTTCATCCACTTCATTCATCCTTTCTAGACTAATATTTTCAATATCATGATGGACAAATAACGCTTCTTCCTGTTGTTGATGAAATTCAATTGAAGAGGTCAAATCTTCCACTTCATCACCCATATCATACAAATCTCTTTGTATTACGTGAGTAACTACACTCCACCCTTCATCCACAACATCATTCGCATAATATACCATTTTTGCTTTCGATGCTAAGATATATGGATCATGCAGTTCACGATCACCAACATCCATCAAGCGAGAGAAGTTTACAGAAGTAAATTGCAAGGAATCTCTTTTAACACCTCTGATAATATCGACCCATTTTCATTTGAATAAAACAACAGAAAAATTCCCATGGTAGTTTAATTCAATAATATCGTGCAACTTTCTATAGTATTCCACTTCAGCAAATGTAAATATACCACTATTCTGTGTTTTCAAACCCATTTCTCGATCGACTGTACGAAATCTAAAACCATTCACATTATAAGCGTCGAACTTTCTAACTTGTTTTATATGACCTCTAGCAAGAAACTTCAAATATTCTGACAAGTCTACTCGAGTATCAGTATTCATGATCTGAAGAATAAAAATATAATTTAATAGATTTGAAAATTGTATGTGTCAAACTAATATTCGTATTTATTGAAATATTCATAAACTTACACGTCTTGCAAACCATTCTACCTACTCTTTATTCACAGATTTCGTTATATCTTTTTCATTTCATGTTCGGCCTCTCATTCGTCTCTTTGTTTGTATCCTCAACTCTTCAATAAATGGATCTACAATTTCACTATTCAGTATCACATATCTATGTGCCTGTAATAACTCCAATTCTGTCAGTGTCGCGTATGAGGTCCTCCCAACTGATCGGCCAATAGCAGGAAATATTTTTGATTTCTGATGCATTTGAGATTGAGTTGATGTGTTGTCAACACGTCCAACTCGATTAAATCTTGTCTCAATATCATCCAAATATCTATAACAAAATGTGAGACACTCCTCGGCCAAATAACCTTCAGCAATAGAGCCTTCTAGTTGAGATTTATTTCTCACGTATGCTTTCAAATCCCCAAGATATCTGTGAAAAATAATAACAATATTATTCATTTATTTAAATTCCAAATATTGTTTAATTAAATGGAAACATATAAATAAAACACCTCTCAATTGGATACATCCATCGATAATGAACGGGGCCTCCTAATTTAGCTTCATCAACCAAATGTACAGTTAAATGCATCATGACAGTAAAAAACGATGGAGGAAAGATCATCTCCATTGCAAAAAGGGTCAATACAAACCTCTCCTGTAGGTTGTCAAGCTATAAAGGATGTAGAGTTTTCTCAAACAATTTCCTGAAAAATGTGCAGAATTGCAGTACAACAACAGTAACTTTTTCAGGTAATAATGTACACAATGCCATTGGTAGTAACTGTTGTAACAAAACATGTGAATCGTGACTTTTCAATCCATATAACTTACGATTCTTCAAATCAACACACCTCGAGATGTTACTCTAATACCCATCAGATACCTTCACATTCTTTAAAATTCGAAGGAACGCATCTTTATCCCTATTTTTCATTGAAAAAATGGCAGGAGCATACTTTTCATTCTCATCTGGCCAGAGATCACATTTTATGTTCATTACTTGTAAGTCTTTGCGAGCATTGAGATGATCCTTCGACATTACATGCTCATTATGTAATGTGAAAATCAAATTATCACATACATTATTTTCAATATGAATCACATCAAGATTGTGGTGAAATGAATTAAATTCCCAATACGGAAGTTTGAAGAATATACTTGTTTTCTTCCATTGTTGCGTTCTGATTTCACTTGACGATGCACTTCGCACTCGTTTTCCGCTATCAGTCAAATGATAAACCTTCCCAAATTCTGTTTTAACATTTTCAAGTTGTGTCAACATTTCATAACCAGTTAACAACTTTGGAGGTGGTCTACGATCAATGGAACCGTTAAATTTTGATTTGTTCAGCCAAAATCTATGAGATGCATCAAGAAATCTTCGATGGCACAAGAAGCACCATTTTCTACTGTGAGGTAGCCGTTTGGGCTCGAAATCAAAGTTACAAACAAGAAAATCCAAACCCGTATAAGTGTTCCAACCAGATAAATTCCCAAGCCCAGGGAAGTCACTTATGGTCCACATTAAAGCAGCATGCATTTTGAACATTGTTTTAGAAGAAACATCAAATGTCTCCACACCGTTGCTCCATAACTCCTACAATTCTTCAATCAAAGGCTGCAGGTATACATCAATATCATTTCCAGGAATTTGTTTTCTAGGAATAATCATCGAAATGATTAAAGATGTTTGTTTCATACACATCCATGGAGGCAGATTATAAGGGATGAAAACAACTGGCCAAATGCTATAACTCATACTCAAAGTCCCAAATGGGTTGAATCCATCGACAACCAATCCCAATCGAACATTCCTAGGATCAGCTGAGAAATCTGGATGTAATGAATCAAATGTCTTCCATGATTGGGAATCTCATGGATGTCTCATTAACCCATCATTGTTATTATCTACAGAATGCCACTTCATGTGTTCGACGGTTTTTGATGACCTGAATAATCTTTGTAATCGAGGCTTCAAAGGAAAGTAACTCAAAACTTTTGCAGGTGTGTTCCTTTTCTTCTTCTTCATGAAATTATGTTCAGTCATACTTCCAACATCACCTTTTGACTACCATCTAGAAGAAGAACATTTCCTACAATTATGTCTACTTGAATCCTCTCCCCAGTAAAGCATACAATCATTGGGACACACATGTATTTTTGTATAATTCAGACCAAGCTTGTTTACAAATTTTTTCATCTCATAAAACGATTCTGGGATTTTTTCTTCAAGAAATGCATTACGAATCAATTCCAATAACATGGACATTGCCTTATTTGTAATTCCACATAGACATTTGATATGGTACAACTTCAGCAGAAATGAAAGCTTTGAATATTTCAAACACCCACTATACAACTCTTGATTTCCATCATCAAATAAATCATGAAACACATTTTCCTCACTGAAGTTTTCCCTTACATTTAGCTCCACAGAATCAAGAGGAGGATCCAATGATATGTTACAATCTTGATTTTCTTGTGTTACAGTCTCAAAAAAATCACTTGTCACGTTGCAATTTGTAGCACCCTCTTCTGGTTGTTCTGATATGTTTTGATGATTATAGTGGTGTCTTGCAGTGCCGAATGCATCATTTATGAGGTTTTGCATTTCATTTTCCATTGGCGACAAACTTGGGACCTCATTCTGTGGATTAACATCAGTCCTCAATCTTTCGGTATTGTTTGATTCTCCATGCCAAATCCAACACAAATATTGATCAGGGAATTTCTTCAGTATTAAATGTTCATAAACTTCATCTCTCTTCAACCATGTTCTAAATTTACATTTAGGACATGGAAATATTATTCTCCCTTCAATGGATCGATTAGAAATTGAAAAATCTAAAAACTCATTCAAACCCTTAACATATTGAGGTGTGTTCCTCAGTAATGTGATCCTGCTTTTATCTATGTATATCACAATGTGCCTACACAAAATATACGATAGTGTAAGATTACAGAAACATAATATAATAAAGATGAACCATTGATCATAAAGTATGAATAATATAATAAATATGGTTCATTGATCACATTTACCACTTCAGACCAACCGAACAAGTCTGGTCCATAAGAGACAGCGTCAACACCTCATTGAGGAGAAATAAGAATATCGAGTTACAAACTTATCATAACACTATCTACCCAACTATTTTTTATGGTTTACAATGGGATATGTTTACAGAACATGAAGCACCTAATTAATTCATTATCCATGATAAGACATGTCGTTATGGACCAAATTTACAAGGGAGAGAAGTCATATGGATTTTTTGTAAAATAAACCATTGGAATTGAAATTGGTCTATAGGATGGGATTTAATCTATTGAACATATCTATATTCTTGGAAAGAGTTGAGGTGTAAATAATATTAAGTGATATCCCAAAGGAACCAACTACTCAATTTAAATTCCAAGAAATTACTCAAATTGTGGATGGATATTCTCACTTTTAGTAATGAATACATGAATAAATGTAGGAGAAATATATAAACCAAAAAAATAAATAATCCACAATTACTATGCATCACTTATCCATCGTTTATGAGAAGCAATCAAAGAATCAAGGAATAACTAAAAATTACCAAAGTCGAAAGGGGTCGCGGGGGGTACCGGGGGGTGCGGGGGTCGCCGAAGGCCACGGGGGGTGTGGGGGGTTTTGGGGTCAATAAAAAAATTACACCCATGAAAATACAATAGAGAATTCTCACTAAGCATATACCAAGGTATGAAATCCATACTATAAAACTATTCATGGAAAACCCAATACACATAATATGAAATCATACCTTCTTTAAATAAAAAAATAAAGATAAAGTGATGGTCAAGGTTTCTATAATGACATGACCTTTATAATTAGCTACATCATGATGAATCTTTGAGAAAAGTAATATAAATTTACATTCATCTTTCGACGTACAAACTACATGCACTTGATAATTTATACTTAGAGCATCAATAATGAAATTTCACTTTCTTGGAGTATAATTAAAATCCAAATAAAATGATTAAATATATTCATCCCATATCCTCTATCATAAATTTTTATCCCTATGATAAAATATTTACTACATGTTTTTTTATTTGTAAATGACCCAAAATTCTCATTGAATAACTAATTTCGTAAACATTGGAGGGCATGAATAACCATGACTAACTCAATATCATGAGTTGGATAATTGTTATCATTTATTATAAGTTTCAAGACCCATTTACTAAAACTCATTCCTCCATATCAACATAAATCTTAACATCACATTAGAGGCCTCATTATTGACATTATAATGCATCCTTGGATTTGGTCAAATAAGAATAGGTGTAGATGTCAATATATTTTTTAGCTCATAAAATGAATCTTTTTATTTATCATCCCACTAAAAATTCACTCCATTCCAAGTCAATACTATATTTTTAATGAATATGTGAGAAAACTCCAAGATAATGCAAGAATAAGAAACCACATGACCAATGAAAATATGAATCTCAATAATATTAGTATGAATCTAATCAGAAATTATAGATTCTACTTTCTCAATATCCCCTAATATCCTAGATTTAGAGAACTCACGACCAAAAAATGTCACCTATTGATTATAGAAATAACATTTCAATATATTGGCATATAAATGATGATATCTCAATGTGTCTAAGAACATAACCAACTATTCTTAATGGTCCTCATAGGGTCATGATCATACCGATATATCATTGATAAATATAGTCCCGAATGATAAAAAAGGATAAAAAATGGTTTATCAAAGTTATAAATACATATGGTTTCTCCATTACCCTAAATAGAATTACCAAAAACACAAAATTACTATATAGTGTTTGAAATTCTATCTTGGACACACCTTTAGATCAAACCTTTAACTGCTGATAACCTAATCGATGAAAAATCCTCAAAATCCATAAAGAACCTCTAAACTGATTGAATAAATCATAAATTCATAGAAAAGGATACCAATTATTAAGAGTAACATTATTTAATTTATAATAGATAATATAAAATCAATAACTCACTCTTGCAATATTGGTAAAAAGAAATGGATAACCCTATGTAGACACACTCAGATTAATAAATCCATTGGATTAAAGATCTCCCAACTAAATATTTATCTATCTAAGAATCAAGGAATAACTAAAAATTACCAAAGTCGAAAGGGGTCGCGGGGGGCGCCGGGGGGTGCGGGGGTCGCCGGAGGCCACGTGGGGCGTGGGGGGTGTCGGGGTCGCCGGATGGAACAGGGGGCGCGGGGGGTGCGAGGGTCGCCGGTGGTCGAGGGGGGCGCCGGGGGGTGCGGGTTTCATCGGAGGGCGCGGGGAGTGCGGGGGGTGCGGGGGTCGCCGGAGGGTGCGGGGGGCGCAGTGGTCGCTAAGGCCAGGGGGGGGATCAGGGAGGGTTTGGGGAACACGGTCGGGGAGGGGGAAAGGGTCATGGTGTTTCTAAAAAAATTGGGTTTCGCAGAGGTTTATTAAAAACCATCACGAAACCTTCACCGAAAATGTTTAGCGGCAGTTTTGTGAACCGCCGCCACAAAACCGCCGCTAAACCCAGTTTTTTTTGTAGTGGTATAACAATGAGAAACCAAATTAGTAATGTTTCATCACATAACTGGCCACTAGAATTATCTCCATATATCATAAAACATTTTTTTTGTTTAAGGGGCACTATAAACATGGAATTATGGAAATAACACATTACATCCTTACTTATGAATAAAGGCAATAGTAAAAGATTATAAAAACATAGGATACCCTTGAATGTGAATGACCACTCACCAATGACATCCCAAACATAAAGAGAGTCCCTAATTATAGATAATTCAATATTAAGATGCGTTGCAGAATAACAATCTAAAGAAGAGATGAAGTCAACTGAACACTTGAGAATGAAACCTAGTCCTCTTCCTTTGAGACTCCTAAATGGAACTTTGTGAAAACATCCATTATGTTATGATCGTCTGATGATTCTTTCATGGTCTGAGTTAGATGTTTCCTACTTAAAGCATCGACAATGACATTCCCCTGCCCAGAGGAGTATGAAATGTAGAAATAAAAAAATTCAGGTTATTAATACAATTAATCTTACAGATGTTAAAATATTTTTGAGAGAAGATATAACTGAAAATCTTCTATTCAGAAAATATGGGAAAACACTCTCTGATATGGTAATACTACAAACTCTTAAGTTCCTACAACACAAGTGTGAGTTAAAGGCCATGGATTAGATAATATTATCATGTGGCCTTAGATATCGAGAACCTTAGTCTACCACATGATCACCCATCACAAGAACGAATCCAAAACCTAAACCTGATACATTAAATGAGACCACATAGCCTTGACTGGCCTTTGGAAGGGTTAATAAATACATAGAATTCAAAATATGTTTCATCTCAAAAAATAATTCTTCAATTTTTCATTCAAAAAAAAATGTAATGCCATTCATGTGAGAACAGTCATTAGAGAAGTCAGAATTGAGAAATCCTTTTCAAATCAGTGATAATACCGTAGTCAACCCAATACTCATTGAATCTCAAAAACATTATGTGTTTCCACCCAATTCATAATAGCTTTCACCTTCATAGGATCTCCTGAAATCCAATGTTCATAGACAACATGTCCTAAGAAATTCACTTGCTGAATCCAGAAATCAAATTTCAATATCATGGCATAAGGACGATGATTTTCACCATTTATAATACTTCTCTCTAGAGATGCACATAATTTTACTTTGACTGAGATTAAACTAGTATTTCATCCACAAATACAACCACGAAAATACTAGGATAATCATGTAATATTATATTAATCTACACCATAAATAATATATGATAATTGTTTAGACCAAATTACATGAAAATATATTCTTTATGGATATACCTTGAAAGAAATTTCTATGAATGTTAGATTATCTTATACTTAACTGGTGATAACTATATTGAAGATAAATAACCAAGAATCACTTTTCCACATTAAACTAGTCAAACATATTATCAGTATGTGGTAACAGATACTTGTTCTTTACCATAATTTTATTGAGATTTCATTATCCAACCCAAAGGCGAAGTGTTCTGTTAGATTTATTTATAAAGAGAACATTCACTTCCCAAGGTGACACACTCGGGTGTATAATTAATTTCTCTAGAAAAACATCTAATTGTGTCTTCAACTATTTTAGTTAAGATGGTTCCATACAATAATAAGGAATACACATTTGTTAAATACTAGGAAACAGATCAATAGAGAACTCCACCACTCTTACCAGTGAAAAGATAGAGAAATGAAAAGGAAACACATCAGAAAACTTGATGAAAACATGAGAAAGATCATCAATTAATGATTTAAACTAAAAATCAATATAAAATTGTGATATTAATTTCCCAAACTATGGATAAGAAGGTCATTCTCTACTCAACATCAGGTCCCATTATACCAGAAAGAAATGACACACCCCATCTGGTGAAGTAAAGGAGATCTGAAAAAGAGAACAATCAATTCAGTACTTATTAGCTATGACATAATCCATCATGAGAATGAAATCATAGGGTTTTATGTTGAGAACCAGAGAATTATATGCAAGATTAGTTTTTAATAAAGAGAAGACACTTGCAAGGCAATAGAGACCTTAACCTCTGTTAACTCCGAGGGGTGCAGTGATATCCATCATATAATATAATAGATTTATAGGAATACTTAGAAGGTTCACAATAGGTTTTGATATAAATAAGTGAGATGAAATAGTATTAAATAATTCAGTCTCTAAATATGAAGCTATAGTGATGGTACCTCTCATAATCATTGTAACTTTATCAGCTTTCTCTAGAGACTCTTCCATAAGATGAAGAAGCATTGCTCTAGAAGATTGTGGCTATAACCCCTAATATATCAATGAATCCGATAGAAAAATTATAATTTTAGGTGATGATGATCTTATTCTACATTGTGTAGAAAAAATTGAATAATTTTTATAGGTGTCCTAAGAGAACACAAGAACTATAGATCTTTGTTGCCTCATTACAAACACATCTCAAATGCCCAAACTTTCCACACTAGAAGCAAGTAAAAGGGAATTTTCCAAGTATTGCAGGAGTTCTAGAGGATACTTAATATTGATAACCACCATGATAGTCATCATGTTTTATCCATCCATTAAAGGAACTCAAATAAATACTACTATGAAAAAAATGAACCCCCGCCAACCCTAAATTACTAATCATGTCAAGATTAACCATAAATTCCCTATATAGTATATCAGTAGATGAAGTGATATTTAGTAAGAAAAAATACAAACATATACTCAGTTGGAGACCCATATTGAACTTTCAATTATTCATCTCTTTATTAGATAAAATATCATATGAAAATTTGACAATCTTGACAAATTGGTTCTTATACCATGTCATAGTCCTATCAACCTATAAGAGGTTGAAAAACTCCATTACTTCAGCTAGTACCATATAATATAGATTGAATTAATCAATAAAAATAATGAAAAAGTTCTTCCACTCTAATCCCTCATGATTCTTCACCATTACCCTCAAATCCCACTATCTCCTTTTAGACCATTATTGCATGAAGGTAGCACATTTAACCATAACAGCATCAGGAATTTCTAAGAAATCAAAGTGGTTCCCTATATTATTCAACCAATCCACATCCTCTTGAGAATCATTAGTTCCATGGATAATTGTTGAATTATGATGAAGAAACTATTGATCATGATTCTGATATTCATATTTTTTAGGTTCCACAATTAGAGCTTGAATTTGAACGAGTGTAGGTTCATACCCTAGATCATGGACAGTACAAACAATAATCCTAATAATATTTTGGTCCATGGGATGATCTGGTCACTGTGGTTCACCAGAAATTTCATTATGGGGCATATTCACATGTCTCCTAGAAGGCATGATGCTACAAAAAATCAATAGACAACAATAAATATATTATAATATTACTCATATAAAGAACTCAAACAAGAAAAAAAAGAACATAAATATCATCATATAATATTTTTGGATTTGTATTTCAACATACCGAAATCAAAAGTAGTGAAAAGGATATAATTTGATCAAAAAATTCCTCTAATAAAATTACACCAAACTCCCATGGTGATATAAAGCACGTTATGATGGGAGTTGAAAAATAAATCTATCATAACTACCTCATAAGTCTCTTCAAGACATACTAAAACATATACTAATAGAAAGGAAATATGTTAAAATTGATCCTTTGATACCAATTTTTCATGAACCAGCATAGAAACTCAGGTATCCTAATACCTGAGCCTTTCATGACATATCTTTATTGGATTTCCCAATCCCCACGGGTTAGATACTAGCTCCTGAAATCATACAAGATTATGGAGGGAGTGATTTTTCTAAAAAACAATGAAAGATACAAGATTTAAAGATAGTATTCTCAACAATTAAAAGGATAAATTACTAAAAAAACAAGTAAGAAATCAAAATAATTACATCATAAAAGTATCCATAAATTAAAAAAAACTAAAATATCCCATGCAATAAGAGGATTAGATATCCACTGGTCACTATCATGTCTATGGGTCTAAAATATTAAGAATATCCACCACATCAAAGTGACAATTTAACTTTTCTTGGATCTAGAATAATAAAGACTAAAAACTTCTGAATGAAATAGGTATGATGTGAGCTATAAATCATAGTAGAGTCTCACCAAGTGTTCCATAATCAATACCACAAAAATTTACCATTTATACTATCAGTTATAATAAAAAAGGAAAGACAATTCATTTTCATATTAAAAAAAACATTCTTTCATGATCAAATGATGGAAGATACATCAAAATAACTTTCAAAAAATCTCAAATGAATATTTTATATAAATTGTTTATATAAATTTTTTGGCATGAATAAAACATTGAAAAATCCATAGCATGCATATCAAATCAAACAACTCATAATTCCATGGTCAGTTGACCTATGGTATGTTGGATACTGTATATAGAATCATCACACATCTCATCCATGATCACAACTCATAAATAGTGTGTGTAAAAAATCAACAACCCACTAGGGGACCCATTATAGGAAATCAATCTATACCAAAATTGGGGAACTCATCATGAGCATCCTGGTATGACTTGGTCTTGTTAGTTTTGTCATCATAAATCTATTTTGACGTGACTAAGATCCTAGTGTTCTTGTCCCAACCACCTACTAACTACCTAGGCTCCCATGTGCTTTAATAAATCAATCAAATTCCCAATCGACTATTTCAAAAAAATTCCTAATAAAATTTCTCAATTTTAGTTTTCAACATTACTTTTAACTTCAAAACCAAATAATTGGACATTCAACATTTCATGACATTTAAAATAACTTATTTATCCATTTTTACAGATCAATATCAAGTTATTATTTTCAAAACATTGTTTTGAAAAAAAAAATCACAATTCTTTTAAAATAAGTTTTAGTTTTACCAAAATATGGGGAAAATATATTTTCTCAAAAACCTATTTCCACACACATAATTAAATCATTCTAATGGAATATTAGGGAAAATCCCTTTTTATTAAAAGGAAAAGAAAATATATAAGGAGGGTGGATGGGATCATACAATTATACATGACCACATTCCAAAAAGAAATGAAAAATTTGATCAAGGATCATAGTCATAATAGGAAGTATCATAATCCCCATCCCAGTAAGATTCATAATCAAAATCACCATGGGACCTAGTAACCATAGTTGGCTTCAAGTATGAGTATTCCTTCATCTATATTGATTTCATAGAACGAACAGGTTGAAAACCATAGTCATCCGCAACAATATATTTACCTTTGAATAATGTATAACTTTAAGATATTTTTTTGGAGAATCATTCTCTACATCATCCCACCTTCCATGGATGCGATGTGTTTCCCTTAATTTTGCCATATCTACCCAAATCCTTTAAATATTTGTACGGTCACTTGTAGTGTGTTTCCACTCAACTACATGACTAAAGCCAGGTAACTCTACTCTTGATTTCATGCCTCCTATGACTCCATGCTTAAGAACAGAAACTGGGGCCCAGTATGGATCAGATCGAATCAGGTTAGGCCAACCTTCCCATATTTCATGCATAGGCACACTTAGATCAATCTCACAATAAACCCAAGGCTCTTATACAAGTTCAATATGAATATGTTCCACCTATTGTAGAGCACCATCATTTTTTTCCTGTTACCTGATTTTTTAATATCTGCATAGAAGAGGCCTAAGGATGACCTTTTAGTGTAAAAAGGGGCATATGATGTTTTTATAGCACTTGTCTTTGACATGGACAATAATAGGACATTCTATAAAAATTCATGTAATCTATCATATTTAATTTTTAAAGATATTTCATCATATAATGATGAAAAACAATATTATTAATCAATCAAGATATTAGATCTAATTTTACCAAGACACTATCATAATAACAAAATTTCACATCCTTAGTGCTCATATCCATTTTTATTGGAATTCCCATAGTAGAAGAAATGTCAAAAATAATCTTAGGATTCTACCAGATCCAGTGAAGTCCAAAAAATTTAATCTAAACTTGAACCATGGTATTTATAATTATGAATGGATTAAAACAAAAGTCACATTACTCAAAGAAAACCATAACTGGATTCAGCGGTGTTGATCCAATTCTCCAAGATCTTCTTTTTAGATACTCTAATGGGAAAATAATGTGAAAAAATATTTTACCCAAAGGTAAGAATAACCATTAAGAGAACCCCAAATAGATTTAGCTTGCTGACCAAATCATCAATATTACAAAGCTTTCATCCACCCAGAAGAACAAGTATGGAAATAAGTAAATGATCTCAAAGTTTAAATCTCTAAATAATATATTCTATATTAGAAACCACACTGGTAGAATCACCATTTTACACAATTATTTCATAAGAACCATCATATGTTGATCTTAAATTCTAACACATAAAATCATCTTCAATACCCATACGAAAATATCTAGGGTTTACTTCATCTGTCAAATCAACCACTATAGTATAATTCTTCACTTCATCCCAATTCATGGATCTAGACTGAACCTCCCCCACATCTAATGAATGATTCCCTATATAATTACCTCAATAAATATCATCCTCATCCTCTATAGAGTGATTATTTTCAATCTAAGATCTATGAACCTCCTTTAGATCGGCCATCATCGCCATAGACACTAGCGCAGACTGATGGACCACCAGATCTCGGCATTCTACCATTTTCTAAGATCTCAATGAGAGAATATATACTTAACTATAGGATATTTAATGAGATCAAATCTTATTAAATATTCCATGTAATGGTTTTTGAGGAGTCAATTTCGCCTATGAGATCCTCTAAGAACCAACAAAAAGAGTTAGAGTCAGAATGGGGGTGATTTTCCTCTTAAACTGGGGGTTCATGACTTTGAAAATAAATTTTGGATGAATTAAAAAAACCACATGAATTGTTTTTTGGGAAGGGTCATATGGTTAGACAAATCATGTGACCTAAAATTTTACCCCTACTAGTCTTCTATTTGTGGTTCATGCTTTGGACACATGATTAAAATAACAGTGTTCCAAATGTTTATTCCCCACTATCCATGGGATACATGATTTGGAGGGGTGGTTGAATTATTTGGAAAAACCATGTCCCCCCTTCTAGTGGATTACAATTGGGCGCACAATTTTTTTTGCCAAAATATATGGTCTTCCCTGACCATGTGCTAATTATTCAAAACCGAAAGGGCTTCCAAAATGCTCCAAATTTTACCTGAAACACCATGAACCAATACTAAAACAAAAGGAGATCAAAACATGGGACTTGTAATACTTGAAAAAAGTAATGATATATTATTCAGGTATTAATTAATAACATTCTTAAAACCATTATAGAAGAGGATAAATTATGATCATCTAAAAAGAAGCATGGGGTAAGGTATTTTCTCTCAATTTCTATTTCATTGATACATATATGTTAATATAAACATATTAACTTTTATATGTTTTATATACTATAAATTTTATGTATTTAAAATGAATATATATTTATTCTCAATGGTTCTCGTTTTGATTCAATTTTATTCCTTCAAGGGGTTAGAATTTGAATGTTACCAAAGTGGTTAAAATCTATTTTACCATATTAATTTATTTTGGTTTTATTTTAATTTAGTTGAAGTAATATTATCATTTATCCTTTACAATATCTAATAATTTTCTTATACAATTGATATTTAATGAGGTTCCATGTTTTCTTCGATCTTTCCGTCTATTTTTTACTTAGATCAAGAAAAAATATTTAAAAGAAAAAGTGATTTTATCTATCTTTAAATCAAATATATTTCAATATCATATCCATGAATTTAAAATTTTTTAAATGTCCGTTTATTTATTCGAATGATTTATTAAGGAATTTTTAAGTTATATTTGAATTTTTAAAAGTGTTTGAAGGGAACATTTATGTTATTTTTTAATGGGAAATTTTCTAAAAAAATTCAAAAGGAATGTTTTTTCATTGTATAAAGTGATAATGAACTTCCCAACTATCATTACCGTTTTAAAAAATGTATTTTCTTCTACAAATTTTAATGGTTTTACAAAGAAAAATATTTTATGAAATATCACTTTAATATTTCACTTCCGTTCCCTTTATTCTTCTATAGGGTATGACTTTATTGCAAAAACCTATATTCCCAAGGAACTGTTGGTCACCTCTCATCTATTGATTAATATTACAATTGTTAATTTTATCTTGAGATAGAAATGTAATTTTTATTAAATTTTATTGGATATTAGATATCTAATATATATACATATTTTTTATATCATGAATATGATAATTTCGTGAAACATTTACCATTTTTACATACAATGTTGACTTTTAATGTTATTTGATTAACTAAAGAAACGTTGATAAATCTATAACCATTACTCAATATTGATATATTTTGATAAGGTGTATTGTTCATGAAATAAATAAACCATCTTATATTTGAGAAATTCTATAGACATGTAGTGATGAATAGGGTCTAGAATTATATATCACCTCAATTAATTGAAAAGTATCATGATACAAATCAGTTTACAAAATTTAATGGTTTTAACTTATAGTTTTAAATTGTCTTGGTGAAAGGTATTGATGGTATATATATCATTATTTCCAATATTAAGTATTAAATTCATTGATAATTTAGTTTTTATTATGCTTGATATTATTTCATTGATATTATTCATGGATTCACTTTGTTATCAAGTTATTGAATAAATGGAATGTTTGTTCAATTATTTAACCTTCCATACTAATTATGTCTTATATAATCATGATAGTCAAGTTATTGAACAAATGTAATTTTTGTTCATTTTATTACCTTTTCATATTGATTATTGCTTCTTTATTCATGACAACCTTTTCTATACATAACCCTTACATAGAATTTGAGATCATCCTAATTTTGATTCCTTTCCCATGTATATGAAGTTAAATCCTTTAAACTAGTTTCAAGGATTTATAAAATTTACTTTATTTATGTTATATATTTTAACCCTAATGTAAAATTTGTATAATATATGTATATTTATCTTAAAGACTACTAAACTGACCGGTCAATTGAGAGTTGACATCTTTTATCTATTCCATGTAATAATGTGACCATTGATTTTGGGTTACTAGGGTTGGAGTTATTACATTTCTATTCATTTTTATTTACTATATTTAAATACATATATTCTTTAAGAATATTGTATTTAACATATAAGTGGTGATTAAAAACTTTATCAATATACCTAAAGTGGTAGAAATTGATCACTTATTTAATTCACTTCTATCCATTTTCTAGTGTCCAAGCTTGTCATATAAGAAGAAAATAGCCTCATGTTCATTATTCTACCCTTTAATCCTTTATCTAATTTAAGGAAATAATAAAAGATATTTCAGATTTATATTATCCTTGGTATCTTTATCCGTGTATTTCAAAATTTTCACCGTAAGGGGTGGAGAAACATGTTTCAACCAGTCCTTGTCTGCATGGTTATGTATGGGAAAAAATTTCTTGTGTGACTTGGTTATTTCATTTATCTAGGAATTGAAAAATAAGGATAATCTTGGTGTTATGGATAATAAAATAATATTCTTGGAAAATTTATTATATGATTTGAATGCCCATTTTTCCAACTGATCAATGTACCCCATCATTTTTAAAGAATGAACAATATCCAAATTACATTCTTCGTGTTTACACTAATATTGTGCATTGAAAATAATATTTATTTCAAGACATTAATTATTTTTTCCAATAGAATGGAAATGTGATATTATTCTCTAAGAATCCATTTTCTTGTGTTTTATCATCAACTCTCCAAACATAGTTGATAATATAATATAATAGACATAGGAAGAATCCCTTACCTATCTCTGGTAGGTATCCTTGTCAACTATAGTCACTTTATGGGGTGATAGAACAAGAATAGGGTATTCCAAAACATAATACAATTTATTGATAATAATGAATCACCGAAATGATTGACCCATATATAGAGATTTGTATTTTTAAGTAAATACCATGAGTTATGTAATGATCTCACTATTTTCATGGCTTTTAATTCTATTTTCTATAATAATTAAAATTGATGATCAGTACTTCACTTGATTAGAATTTGTGTTGAGAATTAATAATAATTAATTTTCTTATGTCACCATGTATTTTACCAAGTCTCAAGGGACATCACTATTGAGATAAGAATGTATCATCCCAAAATACATTCAATTAGATATTACCCATATTTTCCATCATTATAATCCAGACATGGTCCAAAAAAATCACGAGAATGTATCTAGGTAGGTGGTCTTGCCAACTATGGGCTTGCAGTTCCTTGATCTCTTTAGTGGAATCCCCAATCCAAAATCCTAACTCGTATTTCCTCAACTATTACATCAAAATTATTATTGAAAAAACATTATATGTTAAATTCAATAATTAGTTTCTTAATTATATCCCTGAATCATGTAAGAACTACCTAATAAAAGAAAGTGTCCAGACTTTCTTCATTTAAACACTTAATTCTATGGTGATATTCCCAACCATGTAATGGAAAGCTTATTCTTACTTAATATTAAGTTAATGGAATTAAAATTTTTATGTGTAAATATTTCTCATTTTATTCTTTACATGTTTTTTAATATTAAGTGGATTTTAGTTAAGTGATTAACAGTTTTTTGATAAAAAAAATTATGTACAATCCATTTATTTACATTTTATATTTTGATATTAATTCATTTATTTATGTGATCATGATATTTCATTGATAAATTAAATAATTATAAATAAATAAATATATAAATAAGGGACATGATCATGAGGTTATCTAATGGTTTATTTATTAAACGAACAATTAATCAACCTTTGACAAAGGGGAAATACTCATTTTTCTGATATTAGTATGAGTTACAACATTTCACCTGTCCACCTATGTATCACTTGAGTTGGAATCATCTTGGTTATATATTGAACCTGCTCTATAAGTCTGGGGATGCTCTATTTAATACTAGTATTTATTACTCACATGAATGTCAGGGGAACTAAAGGATTAATTTAGGAGAATTACATAAATCACCATGGATAAATAGTTCCTACATAATAATCGAGGGCGGGATGACTAACATGAAAATATATTTAATTTAATAATTAATAAATTCAAACAAATCCAAAAAAATATATTGAATAATTTCAACATATACACCGGTATTGGTCAAGCTCATGATTGGTCATAAACATGAAATAGTTACACCAAAATACACTACCTAACATTCATTTCTATTTATTATTTATTATTGAGATAAATGAAGATTAATTAATTAATTAATTAATCCCATTTTATCTTAATGAAAATTCATATTCTATTGGAAATACCCATCATAAATGCATTTATGGAAAATAAACGGCAAAACCAATTATTATAGACAATTAAAATAAATTAATTGATCATTTAAATAATTATTTAAAACCATTATTAAATTTCTAAACACAACATATGTTAATAAATATAATAAAGGTTTTGATGTTTCAATTATAAATTTAATGCAATTTTAATTATTTCCTTTATTTTGAGACTACACGACGTGTGATATCTAGCTAAAAACCATGTTTCATGTTTTTTGTGTGCCCAAGATACTTGTTTGGGGATTTAGTGTGTACCTTGGCTAGACTACACAGCGTATACAAGACAGATACACACTGCATATCAATAATTACTTGTGTCTATGAAACCTACCCAATGGATAATAATATTCTTTAAAAATATTATTACAAAATGAGTATAGTCCAGCTTCATGCCATGTATCTTGTATGTCATGTGTTTTCATAATTCACTAAATAGATCAGTGTGTATTTTAAAACTGGGAAACAATGAAATACACAACATTTATACTTGTTACATGTCATGTATGTCATTATTTATCAAGTATGTCAGTATCATACAATTTAAACCACATGAATTGTGTCAATTTCACCATTAAACCGTGTAGACTACATAATGTGTATGCATGATACACACTATGTAATCTGACAAGTTTTGTGCCATAATATTCATGTTTGTGTTGTGTAATAAATGCACCACATGTAATTTCTTCTGGGAAAATTGTGTACCTTAAGACACATCCTGATACACTGCACATGGGTACACGATGTCTACCCTGACTACATACCATGTAACCTAGTCTTACTGGCTAAAATTCTTGGAACTTCATGATGAAATCTCCAACTGTTCATCATCTTTTCTTATTACTTTATGAAAATGAAATCCCAAACGATGGTAATTAAAATGTTAAATTCATGTTAATTAAAATAATATTAAAGAAATAATAATAATTGAAATTATTTTTTAACCAATACTGCATATATAGAAAAACAATCAAATAAAGAATTATAAACTTAATACATGACCATTATGATACCCATATAATGTTTCGAGCACAGTAGAAGAGCCATTGGTGGGTGGTAAATCAAAAATTATTTAAACATTGGATTCCCCAAAATCCAGAGAGAGTATATTTACACATTAAATTTATAATTAATTTATTTTTGTTTTGAAGAAGTGATTACCTCATCTTTAGATTATTATCCGATGAAAATGTTTTCGATCATCCAAAAAACCCTTTTCCAAATTACATTAATTTTTATATAAGGATAAAATTATAGAATCCATCTAGATATGATCCACACATGCTCCTTTGATATCTAAATGATAGAAATTTATTTTCAAGTGATAGAATAGAAAATCAATTGTCTTTCATTGTTTATGTTGATTGCTTCTAGTTCATTCGATATTCAAGGAATCTATTTGGAATTCCCATTATTTAGAGGAAGAGAGGATGAGGAATGGAAAGATAATTTTGTTATGTGCAACAATTGTCAAATCTTCATTAACCTTACACAATAGACATCACCATTTGTTTATAGATCTAGGTTTCATGTAAAAATATTATTTAATTGTCTAGTAACCCTTAAATAATATAGTTATCATTATCAAACCTCAAGTCTTGTAATAATAATAATATTATTATTATTAATTTATGATATTCTCTAACTCACACAATGATAAATATTATCTACCAGTTTGAAAATAAATATTCATCCCTATACATGATTGTGGTCCCCTCCAATTTCTTAAACTTTTTTTGAATACCTGAATAAATATAAAATTAATTACTTTATTCATCAATATATAAAATAAATTTTTTATTCACAATCTAGTGAATAAATATTTATTAAATATTCACATAATAAATAATTTTTTATTAATAAATAATTATTCTCTACCTTGTGCATATTAGTGTTCAATAAAAAATAAATATAATTATTTCTTAGTCTTGAGGAAAATATTTATTCCAATAAATAAATTTAAATAGACTCTAATAGAGATCAATGTAAAATCTTAGTGCATGACCCTATATTATTCTTTCACATTGGAATTATGTGGGCTTACTAGAAGTCTAATATTATTGTTTAGAAACGTGTCAATGCACAAAATAGAACGAACATAATGTTACAAAGGCGACAACCATACATGAAAGATCACTGGGTAATATAATCATTTTTTATCTCAATATCTCATCAAGAAGGTTTCACATCTATATCACCAACATATATTCTGGATATGTCAATCTTTTAATATCTAATATAATCATTTCATTACACCATGACCATATAATTTAACACGATGATTCTATTCCAATCAAAGTGTAGATATATCAACTTCCATAAATATGGATAGGAAAAATCCATCCTCAACTTATTCATTAATAAAACATCACTCAACACACACCCTATGTATCCCACTTATCCATGAATTGTATTTCCATGGTTTAAAATATACATATATGTATTAGATTTATAATATTAATTAATAATAACATTAAAGTCCAAGGACTATCACAAATTCTCAAATATAAAAATATCTTATGACACAAAACTATAAAAATTCATACTAGGGGGTCAATTGTCATAATATCCCATATTGTAGATTACATAGTGTGATCTTAATGAAAATAATCCCCATCCTCTTATGAGTACTGATACCTAATAGTTCACATACTATCTATCTCATCATATTATGTTACCAAACAAAAAACAATATTTGACAATATCACCATGAAACATAAAGGTTCTCATCATAATAGGGAATTGCTTTTACCATATCAATGTGTCAGATAATATTGGAAATAATTATATTAATGTCATTCATAAGAATGAAAAATATTTAATAAGTTGTTTTATTAATATTAATTCCATTGAATATATAAGTAATATAAAGTAAAAAAGTAATTTTTTCTAGTTCATGAACTCCAACATATAATAGTTATAGGAACTCAATTGTACTATCAGTACAACTACCCTTAACATGTATCAATGGTGAAACATGATGCCTAAAATAAGGTAATACACTAAATCTGCTAAACATGCACTGAATTTAAATAATTAAATAAAACTATATGATAAAATATATACATACACATAACTAAGTCTCCCTCTAAGATGATGCCAATGAGTAAACCTTGAACAACAAATAACATACTTTCAGAGGTCCCCAAAATAGCTCATCTATTCTTGCATGACATATATAAACATATAATTATCCATCCTCAAACATAAAATGAAAAAAATAAAATAATTAAAAAAGAATGAAACTCAATAAAACAACAAAATCATGGGAACAATGGGAAGGAATGAAATAGGGAGAGGGATAGAGAGAGAGAGAGAGTTCATAGAAAAATAAACAATTGAAAGAGTCTCTACCAAAACCCACAAAAAAACAAGAGGAAAGAGGCACCTAGGACCTTCAAATTTATGTCGAGACACGCCACTTGAAAAATCAACAGGTTGAATCTAGACATAATGAGCTAAAAGATACTCTAAAGGGACTTGGGATCTCTACCCAAGTAGATGACCACCTAAAAAATCCGATGGAGAGATCCTTAAACATAGAGAAACCACAATATTACTTGAAAGAAATCCTAACATACTAGGAAAACTCTAAAACATGATAATTTATTTTTGTTAAACTAGCTAAAGCCCATGGGGAAAAGAATCCACTAAAATTTCACACATCCTAGTCTATCTTCCTAATAAAACACAGTTCATAACACTAAGAAACCAAGAAAAAATTACTAAAAGGGTAAAACAACAAAACCAAGAATATCACTGTTTATCCAAATAACATATAAGATCACTGTACACAAAAAATACCCATGAAGAAACACTAAACTCACTACAGGTCCATACCTA
Source organism: Viscum album (assembly GCA_963277665.1). Classification (NCBI taxonomy): domain Eukaryota; kingdom Viridiplantae; phylum Streptophyta; class Magnoliopsida; order Santalales; family Viscaceae; genus Viscum; species Viscum album. The sequence goes on from OY728146.1 coordinate 860,503,483, forward strand.
CATCCAACGGTCCAAAAGGAAATAGGGGAACATAACAGTGTTAACATAAGATCAAATACTAGGAAAATGGTTGAAACTAGAGTCCCCAAACCATTCTAAAAATCCTAACTTCTAACCAACTCTCAATTATAGGATAACCTCAAAGAAAACCCTTTACAACGTCAAATATTGATACAAACCCAGAAGAACCTACCAAATGCATCTATAAGGCTTAGAAAGAAATAGAAAACAAGGAAAAAACATAGAAACTACAATCAACAATAGATTGAAAATTATAGACAAAGAGGGATACCCAAACTAGATGAATGAATAAATCAAATAATTTTGCGAATTAAAAGCCACTAAAAATCATTTAAAGCAATGAACAAGAAACTCTAATTTTTAATCATGAGAAAATTACCAAAATTAGTCTCTAATACTAATTTTTAGTAGAATACAATAATGGAGGTAGTCTGTGGTAAACCGACCATGATCTTATTGGGTATCTTGATTCATAAAATCCAAAACTAACAAAATATCTCATCTCTAGATTATAACATTAAAAATGATAAATAAAAACAAATTTAATTATATTCCAAATATGAAAATATTCACAAGGAAATATTCCACAAATCAAGAAAAACACAAATGATTACAACCATGAACATGGTCACATGAAAAGTTACATTTTCTGTAATTCAACACACGCATTTAATTTTATTTATAACAAAAATAAATTTTTTGTTACTCACTAATTCAATAAAATATAACAAAAAACATATTAGAAATGAATTCCATATTCATAAATGTACATTCCAGAACTGGTGCAAAAGATGTAATATATAAATAACCTAAAAGTAGTAAGATATATTAAAAACAATAGAAATGAAAACCTACAAACATAAATGCCCAAAAAACCTTTATTTTTTCATTTTAAATCAAAATCTTAATTGAATTTATACAAGAAACATGATTACATTTAGCAATTATAGTCTGAAAAAAGGAAAAGGAAGGAATTAAATGGACAAAGATGATTTACATGCTTCAGTCAATTTCTCTTTGTGAATAGGGAAGGATCATCCAATGTTTCCACTATAAAAAAGTATTATATGAAATTTGATATGGGTGTAAGACTAGAAAATGAAATAATTAAAAGACACATATGATGTAATAACAAACAGTAAGGATGAAACCCTAAAAATCGACAAAGAAAACCAAAAATATGACAAAACCCCCTTTCCGGGGTTAAGTCAACCCTTTGTTGATGAATAAGATTTAAGCATCTAATGAAATCATAAATCTGAAATCCTTCAAAGAATATGACCTCAAGATCATTTAAATCCGTTTTTTCATCATTGAAGAAGACATTCTATGAGCCACCAAGGGGTCACAATAACTCTGAGATCCATGGGAAAGCACCATGAAGAAGCTGTCACTCAGATTCTCCTCCAGTGTGTGAAGAACCAAGGGCCACCAATGCTCCCCCTTTAAGATTTTATTTCACTCTCAGTATTTTTGAGGATCCCTTCACATGATTCCTCATTTGTATATTCAATCTTAAATAAGAAGGGTAGAAATACCCATGAGAAATGAATGTTTGTTGTCTCAACTCAACAAACAAGAGAAATGAAAGGGTGAAAATTAAACAACCCTAACAACCCTATAAATCAATGAAACAATACAATTTAAGGTTAAAGTAATTTTCTACATAAGGGTGGATCCTATTTCATAAGGGTATCATTATATCATAAGTCTATAACTGGTATGTAAGGGTTAGACTTCCACTACAAAAGGGTACCAACTATTTGTGTAATGGTCAATGTTGTTTCATTAGGGTAGCTGGACCACTACATAAGTGTAGTGACCACTATGTAAGGGTCACACCCAAGCTATATAAGGGTCAATACCACTCACACAAGGGTATATAAACACTTTCATAAGTTTAAGGGACACCCATATAAGGGTAAATCATGACTTACATAACGGTAAGACAAAAACTAAATATGATACATAATGGTATAAAATACATATATAAGGGTAATGAAAGTGAACCAAAAATAATATAAGGGTCATGAAATACTTATATGTAATATTATAACCACTCACACAAGGGTTAAGGGAAACCCTTATAAGGGTAAACTATAGATATATAAGGATCATGAGACCACATTTAAACAAAATTATTTACAAATAAAAACCTCGCGAAATTCTCCAAATCGATATCAAAAAAATTGGATTGTTTCAATGTATGGGGATAGATCTATACAAATAATTGATTCCTTGACTCATCAATTTGGTCTTAGTAATATTTAAAATGTGTGAAATTATCATAAAAAATATGAGGATGTGTATAAGGAATTAAAAGGATAAAACACGAGAATTGAAAACAAATATGTGAAACATTTCATTAAAAATGTTACTATCATTATAAAATGTGTAAAATGGTTTTGGAATGGAAGATAATAAAATAAAAACATTTATTTATAAATAATGTAAAACATTCCATATAACGAAAATAAATTAATAAAAAATGTGTATAATGAATTTAATACCGAGAAACGTGTGTAAATATTTTAAAAATAGAAAATCATGTAAATCAAAGTGAGTGTATTATGTTATGAAATTAAATGAAAAATAGAGACATAAAGAATTAAAATAAATAAATGTAATAGTAGGGTTTTTTTGAAAATGTGTTTATGAGTGAAGTGGGAGCCTGTAGACCTCAGAGTGGGGTACAATGAAGGGTTTTTAAAAATTCTCTAACAAAATTTTTATAAAATGTGTAAACTATAAAAATTTATAATAGTTATATAACTTCTAAAAAATGAAGATATATGTTTAAATTGTAAAAATTTAAATTCTTTATATATTATTTAAATGATTTATAATATGTTTATAATATATTTATTTTTTATATTATAAATTGTTTAAATTATTTTGGGAAGAAGTTTAACTTGAAATGGAATATGTTTTGTGGAAAAGATAATAAATAATACATTATGTGAGTTTATTAAATAAATTCTTAATATTTATCCACCTCCTATTATTAAAAGTTATTATCAAATATTATGAGTATTATTTTAGTGAAATTAATATCATTGGTCAAATTTTTATTATAAATATTTTTCATAGTGATCACATTTCTTCTCTTTTGAAAGATATATATCCTTTTTATTCCTTGTTTTATCTACCCTAAAAAATAATATATGTATCTCAGGAATATTTGGAGTATTTTTGATTAATGCCAACCTTTGTGAAGTTTCGTGGTAATTCCAAAAGACTGCAAGAGTTATATGCAGGGTAATGAAGATAATATGTAGTAGGATGGTGAAAGATTCTTTTGGGTTCACAAGTTCTTTTCCTTGGTCCTTTCAACCTAGAAATGATAGAAAACTTTGAGGTATTGGATTTCCATATTTCTTTTTATCTTTTAAAATATAAGTTCTTAATATACTGTGAACCCTTTTAAACCCTTATTAGGACATAATCCTTTGATTTTAATCCCTTGGAATTCAATAAATATTAATATCATCATCCACATTATTTTCATACCCCCCATCGAAATGAGTGATACTATGCATCCTTGTTATTTTAAATTATCATACTTTTTAAAGTCATGTCACTGGGATGTGGTCATGCGGTTTAACATCATGCGACTAGGACATAGATCCCTATCCAAGAAACATCCCAATCATTCCATTTAGAGTGGATTTATAGGTTCCCTAAGATCACATAAACCATGCTCAGTTTGAAAACAAGGGATAACTATGAAGTTGATTAATTCATGTGTGAAAATGTGATTGTGAATATCTAAGGGTGTTCACAATTTATTGTAGGCTAGGACATCTACACTAATCTAACTCAGGAGTGATGATAATTCATGGATGGTCTTGGAATGGAGGATCATGGAATCACTACATATCATGTGATGGAAATAATCAAGACATATATATTTCTTATACAGTTCACTACATAAGTCTGATTCATACAATGGGAGGGGTGTATTTTTTTAAACAGATATATACTAGAATCAGAAATTGAGATATAGAAATGACTACATATCCTATGATGGAATTAATCAAGTCATACATAGTTATTGAATATAATACACTCATACAATTTTGATCCAAATGAATATGGGGGATGTTTTCATATATTTTGAGGCAAGACACAATATTTGAGATCTAAAAATCACTATATGTCATGTGACAATAGGAATCAAGACAGAAATAGTTCTTGACTTGAAAAATATCTATTCATGTTTGACCCATGCTTTGAAGTGTGCATTTTAGTCTTTTTATTTTTAGGATAGATTGGAGATTTGGGATCTGGACGTCACTAGTTATCCTGTGAAAACCAAGCCACACATTGTTCTTGAATATAAGACTCTCTATGCAGGTTTTACCCATATGTATAGGGGAGGGGGATTATTTTCATTTATATTGTGTTTGGACACAAGATTTTGTATTTGAGCATCACCATATATCCTGTAATGCTTGGAGTCAAGCCATTCACAGTTATTAAATAAAAAAAATCCTTTATGTGCATCTCACTCAAACACAAGGAAGAGAGTACATCATTTTTCTTTCACACAGAACTATTCCATGTGCAGTGAACTATTTATGAAGTAACATTCTCTATATTGTTTGACGTCACATGGTAAAGATGTATTCTATTCTGTTTAATATCATGTGGTAAGGATAAAATATTCTATGTGGTTTAAATTCATGCTTCCATGACTTGTGATTCCATCCAATTTAAATTATTGGTGCTAGAACATGAGATTCCAATGGCTGTTATGCAATGTACATTTTGAGAAACCATGGATTGGAAGGTTGTGTTATGTGTTCCATATCCATTGTTTCTAAGTAGTGATCTCTGTTCGAATATACCTTATATATGATGTAATGAACTTCAAATCAGGGTTCAAATTTTGGAGTTTTATTTCCAGGTATCATTGGTGTTTAGAAAGACAATACCTATTACATTTATAGGAATGAGAAAAGGTGATCCTTTTTATTGAAGGCCTGCATGATCCGATTATGATGAACTTCAAGGCTGTGCAATTTATGTAACCTTTTCTCATCATTCCATTCAAAATGATCCATCCTCCATTTCAATTTCTCATAAACTGAGAGTTTTCAATAGATAGCTATATTGAGCAAGAAAAAATGGACTTCAATGGTAAGTACTAAATGGTTCGGTTCACCAATAAATATGATGTATCTTATGTGGCCATGTTTTTGGTGGTACATTAGGCCCATCAACCATGAAGTAATTTGTCCGACCATGAATTATTGTCATTTTCCACCATTTTATAGAGTATATTTTATAGTGTTTTATATAAGGCCTATATTTTTCAATTTTTTATTACATAATAGGAAAAAATGGTTAGATTTGATATTGTACTCTTGGAAAAATCTCTTCAAATAATTAAAAAGAAGTTGTTGTTGTTATTCTCCAATATCATGTGAGAGATAATAAATCTAGTGATGATGTTAGACTTCATGAAGATGATGATATTATTCATCTTGACTTCCTTGAGGGGTATTTATTTAATCGTTTTTAAAAATAAGTTGGTGGTAGTAAGGATCTAATTAAAGAACATAGCTTCAATAGGGTGATATGGCCCCAAAACTTCCCCCATATAGAAAATGGACAGGAGTATTGATCTATAAGTAGAAACTACATGGGTTAATGGATGATGTTTTCATGAATCTATCATGAATGACATTTCTTGGTGAATTCTGCATTGTCTTGTATCATTATTTTTTAGTATCTACCAAGCCTCCTAATTTTATGGGATAGTATGGTATCATACTAATGAGCACCATAGGAGACTGCATGGACTTCTTCCATAATGGTAGGAATCTCACATTCTACTATGTATCTATGGAGTATTGTATCAGTGAATCATTTTAGAGGTCTTTTTTGCTTATTTGACCTATCCTAAAGGGTATAATTCTCTAATCATCATTGATTCTATTCCCTATTGGATTGATCTAACTAAAGGGTCCCATTTTGGAGGTAATCAACCATGGGATCCATCCATAAAGGGGTGGATATAGATTCATCATTCTTTGGAATAGTTTTGGCCTAATTTATTTCCTCTATGTCATAGAAGATAACCAAGGGGACCACCCTTCGGTTCATGATACAGAAAACCACTTTGTCTTGATTGAGGTTGGATAGAACTATGGCTATATTTTTAGTTGATTTTTATGAGAATTTTGTGATCAATGGAAGTGATCCAATGTTGGTTCAAAGGAAATTTTATTCCATTAGTTCTATAACATATCCAATGAGAGAGTTGAATTCATTATTCTTTATGTAATACTCTCCATTGATTTTATTGATCACTAGCTCTGAATCCCATTTGATGTTCAAGTAAGCAATTTTCTGCTATAGGTGTAGTTCTGTGATGATAATTAGGGATTTTTATTCTACATTGATATTAGTGTATCCTTAATATAGAGATAATTATTAGGGAAAAAATTCATTATCTATTGGAAATAACTATCACTAGATCAATCCAGTTGATCTTTTAGTTTTCCATCCTTTTTCCAAAAGGAATTTTGGAGGCTCTAGAAAAATATAACTCCCCTATTTAGGGAGTTTCAATGGTATAGAAATCCACTTCGGATGGATGTTCAGTGTCCACTAGTTTTCCTTCCAAGGTGGGATGTTCCGTAAGGAAATCATCTAGGGAATTTCCTTTAACTTCTTTATATGAAATGAATGTGATGTTATATTATTTCCAAATAACCACCCATCATGCCAAAATCCCAATCAATATAGGGTATCCAAGGATGTACTTGAGCGGTTCAATGTGAGAGACCATGTGTACTATGTGTTTCTAAAATTAATGTCTCCTATTTTCCACCAAAAATATTAGCCCAAGGCAGTTTTTCTCGATCATGAAATGTTGGGTCTTAGATCCTAGCATCATTCGACTGAGATAATATAGGCTTTATCAGCCCCTGAATCATTTTTACATGTGAGGATTTAACCAAATGATTATTTCATGGAAACCACAAACTATATAGGTGGATTTCGTTCAACTATTTACATGAAAATTTGTGGGTTCATAAGAAATACTTTATTATTTTAGAGGATTCTTGTCATTCTTCATCCAATCAGTAGGATAATCCTTTCCTCATTAACATGGTGGAGGGGAGTGATTTTCCCACCATATTAGCTATGAGATGCCAAATGTAAGTGAGGTTTCCTTGCATCCCCTTATATTCTTTAATGTTTTGAAGAGGTGAAATTTATATTATTTCACTCGACTTTTATAGATTGACATATATTCCATGGTGAATACCATAAAAATATGGAATTTCCTTAACGTTACATAGAAAGTGTACTTTACAGGATTCATCTTCAAACATTACTACTATAAAATGATGATTGTTGCATAAAGATATGTGAGGTGATCACATAACTATCAAGATTTTACTACTAGGTTATGGATATAAAATTCTATTATTCATACCAATAATGGTTTAATGATAAGATTCATGGAACATTTGTAAGTAACAATAACATTTTTAAATCAAAACGACATGACCTAACAGAAAAATATTTCCTGAGGTGATCTAAAGGTAGTTGATTCCTCATCTTCTAGTGTCATCCTTATATGATTATACCCTGAATACCCATACAATGAAGAAAGAGCTTTGAATCATGAAGTCACATTGATAAAAATCTTTATGGTCAGTAATGGGAAATACTCATTTGAGAAGTATATGTTAAGGTCCATGAAATAAATGCATACCATAATCTACCCATTCCTTTTCTTGATGGGGATGATGTTGTAGAGACTTTTTGGGTAGTTCAATTCTTATAAAAAGTTGTATTTGATAAATTTTTCAACTTCTCCTTCTACATTAGTATAATGAGAGGGGTTCATCCTTCTAGCTTCCTTCTTGAAACCTTGATGGTTTTTGGGTATGTCTAGGTGATAATTACCCACAATGAGGTTAAGCCCATGTATTTCAAAATATTACCATGTGAACGCATATTGATTCATCTATAGAAATAAAATAAATATCCCCTACTCCATGAGTGGCATGGTTTCACTAATCAACATAGGTCAACTGTCTTCTTTTTTTTTCCATTATTCACCTCCATGCACTAATCGATAGTGGTCAAAATAACTTCCTCAAACATGGGAGGGAAATTCCTAAGGTCATCCTCTTCTTATACAATATTTGAGTCTTTGGAGTAATTTTCATACATGATGAGTAATCTGAGGGAATCTATATCAGTATTGAGGTAGGATGTTCCATAAGAAGAAACATTGTCATCTTAAACTTCCAGGGTTATTATAGAATGTTTTTGGGAATTCTTGTTTTCTTTTATACTTCCATAGATGGTAGGAAGATATTAGACATACTAATTTGTAGAGAATGTCTTTGGGAATCATCAATTTTTTTTATGGAATGAGTGAATTGAAAAATCCCGAAAGATCATTAGCCTGATCCCATTTTGAATAATCCTCTTTAGTTGACTCGAATAACATCACATGGATATTAGCCAATGATGTTTTCGGTTCATGATGACTTATTAAGAATAAGACTTCTACCTTAATCAGGTTTATTTATAACCAATAATAAATGTGGATCATGATCTAGTAATTTTTAGGGGTAGTCCCCAAGACGATGGGGGATGAATCCCGCATATCATCCTCCTATATTAGTTTCTTTCATTTATTATTAGAGAAAATTTCATCTTCATATATGTCTTTTTAAGAATCAATAGGGGAACTATACCCATGTTGTATTCTGTCCTTCCCATCAATGGGGTATTTCAATAATTGATTAAATATTTGAGGGTACCAATACATGGATATAAATCCATGATCTTAGAAGAAGGAAATTATATGTTGTGTCTTTCTGGACAACCATTAACTCAAAGTTAGATGGGAAATCACCAAACTGAGTCATTATATTGATATTATTCAGAGGAATTTCTCCCTATTATCGTACCCTTAAATGGTTAATTTTTGAGTGATAAATCCCTCTCTCTATATAACAAGTATTGAAGGGTTAAAATCGGGATGAGTGTGATCCTGAAACCATTTTAAATCAGAGACCTTCATATGTTGACATTATCGAGTATTCCTAAGACATACAGAGGTATGATATGTCCATGGATAAATTCTTCCTGATCCCGTTCTATGAATGCTATGAGGAGATGAAATTCTGATGGCCTAGTCTCCAATCATTAAACCAAAACTTCAGTAACATTTTTCTTAAACTATTGTGTCCTCTAGAGGGCCTCAATTAGTTTCTCTATGAGTTATTTAGAAATATTGAGAGCATCCACTATAGAGAGTTTGGATGGAAAAATTTACAATTATTTCATAATGCCATATTTTTATACCATAGGTTTACACTTTCTAAGGCGGGGTTTATCTATAATATTGGGATTATGAGTTAATATGTTTGAGATTTATGGGGTTGGTGATTGAGAATACATTGAAGGGGAATCTTCTTACATTACCATAGGTTACATCAAACTTTCCCTTTGTCTGGGATGATCCGGAAATCACACCCCCATCAGTCAGTTAAGTAAAATGTCTGGGCTTTTATAACTGTTGTAGGAATTTAAGTAATATATGTTTTTATTTTATGTTTTCTAGATTTATTCCCCATGGTTTGGAGATTCATATATGGATTCCAAGGAGTAGTTACTAAAATAGAGGCTTCTACAACTCCCAAGCCATCCTGTATACCCTCAGCTTCTCTATCCTCAACCACCAACTCTCTGGTTGGTTACAGGGAAATATTACCCAAATTTATATTCATCATATGAGAGGGTGTTTTTCTAGTGACCTAACTTAATATAAAAATAATAATATCTTCATCTGATGAGGGTACTATTTAGTGGGGTGGTTTATGTTTTTTAAGTGTTTTTGGAAAGAAGTCTTCCAGAGTTAGAGCTTATATAGGATTTGGGTATGAGACTTTATCTTTTGTATTTTCCTATTTCAAATGATCACATATTTCTATGGGAGTTTTATTTAATATCTCCTCCATAGGTTATGGGATCACTGTTGGGTTAAGAAGCTACTATATCATGGTGGAATGATCTTGGTCAACTATCATTCTAGTCATCCAGTTATGAAAATCTTATCCATGACTATCTAAAACATCTTTCCAATCACCCAATTATTCTTATTGAGTGACTGTTACATAGGTAACATGTTCCAGGGAAATCTACAGTATCACCTTCCCATAATATAATTGGATATGATGGACAAATTTAAAGCTAAATGATTCCTAGATGGTGTGACCCATCAACCTATGGAATGATATGTAGTCGGAAAAAATAGTAAGGTTCAATTCATTTAATTTCATAGACTTTGGAAGCTTGAGTAGGTTTTTTCCATGATTCCAAGAAAAAAAGAGGGTGCATAATCATTTTATATGGAATAAGTTTTATTCATTCATTCCTCAAATCATGGGTGTCCATGATATCTTTTTGCTTCCAGATGAGGTTAATTTTGTTGGTTGTGCCACTCGATGGGCAGTACCAACAATTTAGGCCTTCTAGGGTCCTTGAATGGGCACTAATACTAGTATAAGGGTAAAAATAACTTTCTCATCTTTACTTGTCCTTTTTCCATATGTTGAGGGTATGGGTTGCGACATAGAGCAGGATTACTGAATGAAGTCTTATAGGTATTTTTCCATTTCTAAGAACTCAAAGAATCCACCTGGATATATAATTTAGATTAATGATATTTTTAGATCATCATAAATATTTTCCAAATATAGTTCCAATAGTTTATATTCCATTGGAGGGATCTTAGGTGAATTTATTAATCCATTCCATTTAGAGATGAAGTTATAAACCCTCTCATTTTTTTCACTTCATTCAATTTGTGTTGTAAAAAATTGTCATTTTCCTTATCATAAAGATAAACTAATAAAGGAATTAACAAGGAAGGTCTTACCATATAGTAATGGATCCTAATGGACGACTTTTATCCCAATCAAATGATTTCCCTATCAGAGTTTGTAAAAAACATGGCAATTTTTTCAGTTCCTACTAATCTTAGGGGCCCATAATTGAGCATCATCAAGACAAAAAGTGCCTATGATGATGTTTTAGATCACCATACCTTCAAATTTTGAGAAGATAATATTTCCAAAATTGGGTGGGGAAAATGTTTTATCCACCCATTCAGGATAAAACTTCTTTTCAGCCTGCACGGGTGTGAGAAGCCCTTCCATGGCTACCATTTGAGTAGACAGGGATTCAATGACATTAAAGAGTTTTGTAGATATAACTTTCTGGACCACCTATTTTATATATGTATTGGGGTGATACTTAGTGATTTGGCCTTTTTTTAATATCCCAATTATTCTCAATCCATTCTAGGACTGAATGATCACCATGAAGGGGGAGAGGATGCCACTGTAATAGAGGAAAATCTTTATAATCTTGGACTTATTCATTTATATAGACTGGATTATTTGATATAATGATTTATTAATTCTCAAATTCCACTAATTTATATAGATTTTATCTCTCCTAATTCATTGAAAGATAGATATTTTATTTTTTTTGAAGATGATACATGGAAGGAATGTTTCCCCTGAGTAGTTCCTCATTAAGCTGTTTGAGATTATGTATCTCATTCTCATACCATGACAAACAATCATCTAAAGAGGTAATTTTAGTTCCTCTGGGTGGCTAGTAGGATGTAGACATACCATTCCATTTATCCTAGGTAGTATTCCACCTTATATATGGTAATTCATCATTCATAGTTTTCAGGTTTTAGTTCCTTTTCAGATTCTGTATACATTTAGCCTTAGATGGTGCATCCAGATCACCTACCTATCAAGGCATGGTTTCTGAATTTTATACATTTGTGTTTAAATAATGGTCTAGATCATATGTTGTGTTTATGGTGAATACAATCACTAAGGAGTATTGAGAAATGGTAGTAATCACATTACTCTTCATGTCATAGAATGATTCTACACCACTAACTCCACATTAGAGAGTTTCATCTGGGTAATTTCTCTTACTTCTGGCTATATTAGACCATTTTGAATTATAAACCATATGGGATTGGATTTTATTTTCCATACATCCCCCCATATTTTTTATGAATAGTGACCATAAGAGAGTTTCCCATCATGCTTTCCAAATGGGACCCAAATAAGATGGGTATGTCTCATGGTAGAAGGAATATATGGGGTGCTATCCATTAATATTAAACTCCCAAACTAGATAATATTTAATCCTTTTATGGTTATGGTAATGATAATAATACCCCCATACCTGTAGGATGGAGAATATTTGGGGTCTCTATTATAACTTATTGATCCCACTGTTGTGGATTTTATGATTCCATTATAGGATCTGATTTCTCCACAGATTAAAATTGAGATATAAATGACCCAATACCTATGGGATGGGGTTGATATAGAGTTGTATATGATTTCTTCAGGAACCTCTTGGGGTGATATGAATTTGGTGGTGGATATTGTTACAAAAATTATCCCATCCTTATTGGATGGGGTTGGTTTATAGCTGTCATCAATATTTACTGGATCCTCTTAGTGTTTGATGACTCGAGGGGTAGAGGTGGTGGTAAAATCCACCGCATCTTAGTGGGATGGGTTTACACATGGATGGATGATATAGATTATACTATTATGGTCTATTTTATTTATTTAAAATGTGCTCATGTATGATGTATGCGAAATAAGTACCTAAGTTAAGAGTCATTTTCTACAGGTTTCTTTTGGGTAGTCTACAAATTTAGATTTCATGAATGAAATGAATTCCTATTTTTTTGGTTCCCAGATTTATATTCTTTTTGTGGCCCTCTCCCTATGTTTGTGATGCCTTTGTAACTTCAAAGGAAGGGAGTCTCACTGTATTGACTAATTGGACCATGAATTACCCAGTCCCTTGATTTCTATTATGGCTATGATATTACATGATGTCATATCTGGAGAGTTATATAATACAAGGGACATCTTGAAGTGAAACCCTCTATAATTTAACTATACATGGATAAAAATATCTAATGAGTTCTCATTGATCCTTTTCTGAAGAGTTGAGGTGCAATGGTAGAATTCATGCTATATGTTATCAATGTTATTTTCCATTATTAAGTCCTGACCTATAGAGATAGTATCCAAGTCCATTTTCAAAATAGAGTATATACTTTTTGGAAGGTTACCCTCAAATCCTGGATATGAAAGTTTTTTATCTTTTTACCACTGATGAGTTTTGCATATGTTTTGGAATAGGTAAATCATGAACTCCATCTCTACCTCATCAGGGATCCCATAGTAAGAAGTGTAAATGAGATAGAACATGGTTGGTATTTGTTGACTAACTTTATCAATATATCCATGTTGGAATCTTATTCATCAGAATTATATGTCTCCACCTGGTTAGACCACCGAGGATTATTCTCTAGGTTGGCTATTGACTATGGTTAAATACTGCTAATAGTTTATGGGGAAATATTTAGGGTTAAACCTAATGTTTCAAGAACCTCTCTATATGAAGGTGTCTGAGTTTTGAGCACCACTCTATGTGAAGGTGTCTAGGAAAGGAGAGGATTTCCTTTTCCAGGAGATATATCACCATAGGGAGGTTGACCACTGTATATGTCTGTAGTAGAGACCCTATGATACATATCTACACTAATACAACAAAAATATTGAAGTAGTGATCATAAGTTTCTTCATTTTAAGAGTTGATGGACCCTTGAGGTGTATCAAATATGCCTCAAACAACCTCATGTACACTGACAAAAATCTGATCAGGGAAATAAGCCCCATTATAATTAATGAATGAAATATATTGACCTGAATTTTGGGTTTGAGCACGTATATGAGCCTACTACATAATGTTTCTAGAATATATTTATAACTTTCTTATGTTGTGAAGATATAATTTCCCTTTTAAAAGGCTACATGAGTATTTCAGAGAGCTTCTATATTGTTGAAAGGAATATAATCCCACCTATGGGTGGTTGTCGGAATATACCAATCAATAATATATAAATAAGGGATATGATCATAATTCAAATAGGTATTCCCCATCAAAATATACCAATAGACCTCTAAAATGGGATATGGAATACGAGATTCTTCTTGAATAGCCTATAAGGGATGCTGGTGTAGTCATTTATAAAAAAAAGTAGGTATATGGGACAAGCCTCCATGACCTATTAGAATATGATGAGTAGCTTAAATGGTAGGAATACGATCCTTCTCTAAGGTGATTAACATATTTTTCCAACAAACCTCAGTTGTAGTGGGGATATAAGATTGTTCTTGTGCCTTTGGAGTATGACATTGGTCTTTTTTTATAGGAATTTGTGCCCATCCCAAGGCTTGTTCAGAACTAATATGATGAGAAATAGTTGTAATAGGGATATGAGGTCGTTCTCATTCCTTTAGAACATTTCATCAACCTTTTTATAGAATAATATGCACTTATTCTGAGGCATGTTCCAAATTGATTTGGTGAGACTTGGTTGGAATTGGGATATGAGCCCGGTCCTGTGCCTCTTCCTTTATTAGAATATTCTGATAATCCATATAGACTAGAGAAAGTATGTGTGATTGCTTCAAAGTAGCCACCTTCTTATACTGAACATGGTAATATGTTTCATTGGCTATAAGGATAGGAATATTTTCCAATATCTATATTTATACTTGTTTCTTAATATTCTGATTGATATACTCTACTGTTTCTAGACTGTAGTGACACTTTAGAAAAGTGTGTGCAGGAATGTGGGCCCACACTTTCTCGATCTCCATGATATACTAGAACATGTCCTTGATTGAAGAGGGGATATAATCCCACTCCAATCCTCCTTATTCCATCAAAATATGTCAATTGGATTCATGCATGGGGGAATGGATATGTTCCTCCACGATGCTTACTATAGTAATATGCAAACTGACTTGATCAAAGTCCTAAATGACATGGGCCCGCATTCTAGATACCATCAGAATATGTTGATGGGATTAATAAAAAATAGTAAGGATATAAATCCAATCCGGTTTATCCATATTTTATCACACCTAATGATACCTCCTTGGAAAAAAATCATGAGTGTCTAGGGTTGAAATTGTTCAGGTGATGCTATCAGTAGGTGACTCATGGACACTAGCAGGATGATTTTTGTGAGGATTATTGACAGGACCTCTCCTAGGAAGCTCCTGATCTTAGATGGATCAATTGTAGAATCCTTGATCCAACATCCAAATATATGGAAGTTTTTTATTGTATTTCTACGGGGATAATCTTCAGAGGCAATTTGAGGTGGTGACATATGCCACTAGTATCATTTTAGCTCTCCCTAAATGACATATACTTGTTATCTTTAACTTTTGGAGACCTATATATCCAACCTTGAGGATTTTGATCATGCCATGTTGATGGTATTCTCAAACTATCATGTTCACAACATGAAGATGAAGGTATCAGGTGAGTGTGGTTATTTTACAACACGTATAGGTTACTATTGTAGTTGAGTTTCTAGTACATTTCCTTGATGAAGACATGATCTAGGGTAAATGTGTTGTTTTTGAGAGAATCATATAAAGTCATAAAGACAATAAGTAATAAGGAAACAAATCATTACATTGTTGTAAGTGCAGAACATGCTTATTCATCTCTGCACAAGTTACAAAATTGTTCATTCTTATTCCTAGTTGGCCATTTTGATCACATGGAATTTTCACAGTGAAAATGTACTATTTCATGGGAACCCCTATTACATTTTATTACTGATGGATTTCACATTGGGAATACCATTTTCATTTCCATAGGGGTTGCAAAATAAAATGTCCCAATTCATGGTTGACAGATCATTTATATTATTTGAGTGTTTCAATTTGGGTTCACTATTTTTTCCTTCAGAGATGGTAGGGTTCCTTGAGATTAGGAGCAAGATGTTTGGTGTCTATAATTATTTATTTATGCTATTATTAAAATATTTTACACTGGCTTCTCCATTTTTATCTTTCTTAGAGACTCTCAGTGGCTCCCACATCCAGAAAATGATAGAGAATTGCATTTCAAAGGAGGATGATCATTTGGTTGTTTAGACCCAATGACACTTAGGAAAATATAATGGTTGAGAGGATGTAAATTTAGGCTCATCTCACCCTTGGGGGCGGGGGAATTATTTCATAATATGACACTCTCTTATAGATTAAAGATATATTTGTTAATATCTTCCAAATACCAATATGAGACCAGTTAACCTAATAAAATGATAGGGTTTTGAATCTTTCTACATGTAAAGGGAGTTCAATTAATTACACCCTATGTGTGTATCTAAGGTTCATCATTAATTTCTTGTTATTTCTTAGAAATGTGTAGCTATTTATATTTTGAATCTGTATAACCAAGAACTATAGATATTACTACCATCGAGGGAGGTGATTATCTTTCGAGGATGGTATTGAACCATAATAAGATTTCATACACATCCTATGTGTAACAATAATCACAACCCACATAGTTTTCTTATTTAAAAGTTTTTTAGTTTAACATCATTTATAAATGACATATATGAGGAAACATTGGAACTAGGAATAGAGATCAATCTTTAATAAGGTATCCTCCATATCCTAATCATAATATGAATTAGATTCATCGTTGTTTGATCTTCCCTAACCTGGTGATATCCGGTGATGTATAATTAATTACCATGTGGTTTATTTCCCTAGGATTTACCAATATGTGAATTCCTTTAGGACTTACATTGATGTGGATGCCCTTGTATGGGGGGAATCGTATCATGTCACTGAATGGGGATTACACAATAAGAAATCCCTAATGGGGTGTTTGATAGGAAGCTCAAACCATAAGAAGGTGTCTTACGCATCCCATATATATCATGAATTAGACTCATTATAGTTCAATTATATTCTCAATATTTTGATGGATGAGGAAGAATGATAAACCCATAGGTTTTGTTTCATCCCATGGTTTAGAGTGACTTTGACATGGAGGTTTTTAAACCAAGGTGCATTCCTAATTTGGGTTAAATCCTTAGTAAATCATCCTACGTATCCTATTTGAATAGGAATTAGAGTAATAATAGTTCAAAAATGGTGTATATCTTGATGTGTCTATCAGAAATGTTTATTGTGTCCTAGGGTGTCTTCTTGACATGATTGACATGACATAGGGTCTATTCTAGACACTGTTTATATGCCAGGGATGTCTAATATACATGTTTGATGATGTCTAGATATGTCCAAGTCTCCTGGATGACATGTCTATGTTTGTGTAGACATATAATAGTTATATTCCTGACATGTTTGAGAATTTATGGATGAAATATCTGATACGTATACAATGTGATCGATCTTACTCATCTAGGTGTCTTCACAATACAAAGATGACATGTACAAGGTGATTCACATGATTTAAGAGGACACGCTAGAGGGCTGTCGCATGATTCCAGTGAATTTTTTGGGGTCCATACACATGATCAATGAAGTCACTTCCAAGGGTTTTCTATGATCAAGGTTGACATGTCAGATGTATTCCTCATGATTTGGATGACATGTTTGGAGCAATTCTCATTGCTTAGATAATATATCTGGAGGAACTTTCATTATATGGAAGAAATTTATAGAGGACATCACATGATTTAGATGACATGTGTAGGTGTTTTCACATGATCTAGATGGGTTAGGTGAAGCACATAATGCCTTTTCATGAAAATTAGTATATATGTATTTGTGTAAGGATTCCATATTTCTTAGCCTTTATTTCATAAATGTCTCAAAGTTTGTTAAGTATTGTCCACTGAGACCTCTTGTGACAAAGTTGACGTAAGAAATATCCTTGCTGTGATCTGGATAATGAATTTTAATTCATTCAAGTGATAAATTGGGTGATCAAAATAATAACAATATATACATGCTTTATAATCCCTTAAGTTGTTCTCTAGGTTTACCTAGTAGAATACCCTTGTGATTGCATGTATTTCCATTTCAAGAAGAAATATCTCACCCATTCTTTCTTAGTGGGTGTGTTTTTTGTGATGATGGGGAGGAATTTATAGGCCTCACCACCCTTGTTCTACATTTCCCTCCGTGAAGTTAATATTGAAGATATGGTCTTGATTCGTTAGAGGATCACATGTTTTACATGAACCTACCATGAGTCATTTATGGCATCATCTTTGTGCCGTGTGGTATATAAAGATTGTGAGATCACTCCACCACTAACATATTTATTAGACCCATGGAATTTGAATGGTAATTAGTATAAAAAATAGACATTTCAAAGGTCCTTCTCATGATCAGGATAACATGTCAGGGATTCTTCAAGAGATCAAGATACTTGTTAAAGAAGAATTCATGTAATTGAAGGAGACTTTACTAGGGTAATTTTTGAGTTCATGATGGCTTGTTAGAGGCCCTTCATGAGATCAAGATGGATTATCAGAGTCCCTTCATAATAACAATCTATCATGTCAAAGTCTCTTCATGTTATCAATGGGATGATCACATGAGTTGTATTTCCCATTCTCATGAGAATATCAAAACGTTTCCTCATATGAGGGCACAAACCTTTCAAATTTTATTCTATAAGGCCTTTGACATTAGATAATTGGTTCTATATAAGGGAGCCACATGATTAATAATAGATATTATGATGGTGTGAAGGTATTTTCATCGACAATAACTCTTATTTTATTTGGATCACAAGGGGTGTCACATAACTGAATGGATGTGTTTGAGGGACTTATCATGATAAAGGTGACATACCAAAATACTTTTTCATGGAATGTCTAACATTCCTCTAGGGATATCACATGATCATTGAACTGATCATGTGATTCATAAGATCCCTTCATGAGAAAATCAATGTAACTTCAATCAAATTATGATTCATCCTTTTATAGCTTTTACTTCATAAGTCTCTTTGGGTGATTGATATGCATATTTATTTTAACATGTCGCATGATCAGAGGAACTTTCCTCGTAGACTTCACAATATCATGAGGAATTGTTGGAGGGGATTCATTTGAACACTAATAAATCACGTGATGTGCATGAAATTTTCTTGTGATGTTCTCAAGGTCCTAAAATTTCATGTCGTATCATGGGTCACATGATCTGTGTACCTTAGATGCCTATTCTCTATGATGCCACATTTCTCCTTCCTATATTTTCTGAAGAAAATAAAACTTATTATTTAGGTATTTCTTTGATCCAATTATTGTTGATGATCATTTATAGGGTGTATAAAAGTACTATAAACTAAATTCTACCCCATCCCAGGTTAGTCTAAAATACTTATGACCCAATTAGTGAGATGAGGACATGTATTCTTCATTTCCACCTCCATTGAAAATTTTTAGATCATGAATTCCTTTTGGGATCGCATTATCATGATCTAGAATACAATCAGAGAATAAATATCCCATATCTGCCTCCCTAGATCCCAAAATGAAGATCTAGAATGATCATAGGGAGTATAATCACTCTAAAATTGATAACGTTGGTTACTATAATTGGGTTGATTTAGTTGTACTTATTCATGGTCCTATCTAAATCAAACACATTAGTAACATCCAATTCATGTTGGGACTATCTCATTCATGTTACTAGATAGACTAACCCGCAATATCGAATGAAATATCTTTTACCTAAAAAACATTGACTTTTTGTCTGAGTACTAAGACCATAAACAATGTGCACCTATCCTTATCAAATATTTATGACATTAAATTGTACCAATATATGGTCAAAGATGTATGAACCTAAATTGTAGCAACATATGGTCAAATCTATTTGACATAAAACACAAATAATTATTTTTATAAGAACTAATTCCTTAATGTATGTGCACCTATCTATATTTTTAGTGGTGTTGGGTACCCATTCATGTTGTTTTTCCCCACCTATATTGCTACATATATTGTAAATTTTTTTTTTTAAAGTTGTTTTACCTTAAATATCAACTAAAATGGACTACCATTCATAGACTAAAACTTCCTAAGGATATAGATAAATAACTCCCCATGTTGAAAATCTATAAAGGGTGTCCTAGGAGAATTTTTGAGTCTCTTCTCACTAGAAATACATTTTTCCCAATCCTAGTAAAATTGAGTGTTTTAAATAAAGAAGGAATAAAACTTGTTATGTTGAAAACCAATAAATGGAAATCAATGAATAATATGTGTTCCTTCCTATGAATCATTTACTATATGAATCATAGGGAAAAGATAGTGAATGAAAATAGAAATGCACAAATATTTTGTGGTTCACAATATAACCTTATAAAAAGTAAATATGTAATCACATTGACCCTCGATCTAGGAAACAATTTAGATAATTCTTGTATTCTATCATCCCTATCTTAGTAGTCCAAAGGATCATTGTGAAATGTGTGGAAATATAACTCTTGGGTACTTAAACCTTTTGAACATTATATTTCTCAATCCATGTTTCCACTTCCCCATCCTCATTATATTAATTCTACCCATTCATCTAAATTGACTAAATCTAGTGTTATGGTGGTGGTAGTTATTCTTATACCCATCTGTGAGCCATTCCCAAAAGAAAATAAGTCCATATCAAGTGTTTAGGAACCATCATTGAATTTTTCTATTTCATATTCAATGTTAAAATGGTTTCAGGTTGTCCTAAAATTTTATTATTAGGGTTTTATATTCTATCCTAAATTCACAAGTAGATGTAGTATATGTAAAGTGTGGAAAAATTCCATTTATTACCTTATAATTAGATTCTTTCCATTCTAAATGAATCCAATTCCATGGGAGGAATTCTTTACGACTGTAGAAAATGTGTTCCATGCACTTTTTCATAGAATATATGATAATATCCTCACTCAGACAATACATGTAGTGTTTGAGTAGAAAATTATCTCCATGCATGAAGAAGAAGTGAATTGGATCTTCAAATACCACATAATTTCTCACATGTTGAGGTATAGAGATTCATAAAAAACTCCTCCCAATTTGGTGACATGGTGGGGATAAAAAACCTCTAATAATAGATATGAAATTTATAAATTACTAACAGCAAGGAAATCAAATCATTAAATTACATTTTGAGTGTCTTTTAGACACCTTTTTTCCCTATAAAACATCATACTATGTATTTAACCCCAAAAATAATGTCATAATTCACTTCTTAAATTTCCATTTGACTATTCATAAAGCCCATATAAACTTATGGATCAAAATTAATCATAATTTTAAGTTTTATATTTTTCAAGGATAATTCCATGACTGAGCTCAAGTTTTGAGACTAACTTCATCACCCATATAAACTATCATTCCTTAGTCTTCATAACATCACAACCCTTCATTTACAGCCTATGATCTTCATGAGTGTTAACCACTTTCAAGAAAAATTATTGTGAATAAGTCATATCTACCTATACAACATGAATTTTAAAATAACATCACCTAAGGAAACAAATTTTTATATAAATAAGACCCTTGGGATAACCATTTGAGTCCATTTTGGAAGTTAAGGAGGTTGACCAAATATATTCTTTCCCTAGTCTCATGATTATGTCCTTAAATACATTTAGATATCTTATTAAATCCAAAAAAAATTAAAGTTTAATAAAATATTGGGTAATTGAGTTTCTTAATGTTTTTAATGAGAAAATACAATTCTGAGAAACCACTTCCTACCAAGTTGATCAATGCTGGGGTGAATCACCCTTCCCCAAAAACACATTTGAGTTCTATTCTTCTAAAAGAATATGAGAAGAAACCCTATTACTAAAGAAAATATCTGATAAAGTTCTATCACCCAGAATATGAATTCAACCTATTACCACTAGGGCCCCACTTTTCCCAAATATGACCTGGTTGTAGCCTCTTGTTCACCCTCACTAGGGAGAAACACATTTATCCCATCACATGGGTGAATCCATCCATATAAATAGACATTAATACAATAGTATGTAATTACTCTTTAGTTGTAATACCCATTATAGTTCATTTTAGTGATATCATTGATAATTCAAGGATATAAACACAAGGTAGCTTAAGTGCATAATCTTTATTCAGTATCTAATTGGGCACTCTAATAAAGCATTCTTTATATTATAATAACTTATGTTTCTCACATTAATAATGACTAACAGGATCTTGGATATTTGAGTTTATCATGTAATTGGAAAAATAAAAATTCATTTAATGTGGGCCTTCTAGTAAGTGCAAGCCCCAACCAACCCTTCTAAGGTATTCTCACATGTGTAAGACCCACTTGATCCTATTCTGTCACACTTTTCATGACACATACTTCCTTATTGCATGAGATTAAACTATATGTACAACATCATAGTCTCATGACATAAAAATACCATGAAAACATCCTTACCATATAAGGTTAAACTATATAGTTCACTCCACCATAACTCCTTAAATTGTGTGATTCAAACTATGTGGGATTTGATTCCTATCAAACAAGATACATATGAAGCCTCCATAAGGTTCAACCCAACTTCATCAACCTTTCATACACATTATTGGTCCATTTTCCCATTTAAATAATTCCCTCTCAAGGAAGGTAATATTATTTTAGGATATCACCATATCTATTTTTTCATGAAATATTTCTTAGGAATACATAATTCTACTTAGTGGGTGACATTCCTAATAGAAATACTAATACCACACTTCAAAGGGTTATATTCCTTGTGAAAAAATCTAGTATCATTAGTCTATATTCCCTTCTAGGTCAAACATAATGGTTCTCTCATGTGTAAGTCCCAAACAAACCATCATTAGGAATATTTTACCTAGTCATCATTTCTACACAAGGTTAATGTACATGGATCAGTCCTTGTCACATGACCTTGAAAATTATGGTTATCCTATTATGTGGTACCAAAAATACAGGTTACAATTCATTTAATAATGATTCATAAGAAGCCCTTTCCATGGAATCGATCCAGATACCACCAACACTTATCGCCTTCCCAAATGGCGATAAACTTCTGAGTGCCTAGCTGTATGGATTTCATCCAATGAATCATAATATCAAGCATAAATAATAAGTCAATGGAAGGTTTATAACGTATTATTCATATATATTTTCACATTCATACTTGCTAAATAACCAGTTTCCAGAACCTGGGTAAAAATACATGCATTGGGACTTGGGAAGGATTTTCCAACCTAATTTAAATATGTTATAAAGTCCAAGATAAGGAAAAAATCCCCAAAAAAAGGTGAGATGAGCCAATCCTCCCACCCTACCAACCAATTTTTATTCTAAATAATCAATGTAAACCCAAGTGACCACCTAAAAGTATAGATATGGAAGTGATAAAAAAGGTACAATGAGTGATTATAGACAAAAAGAAAAAAAAGAGAAGATAATACACAAAAAAATTTCTAGGGAGTTAGCATGCAAGAAGAATTATATAGAGATAATCTATTTATAATTTACAACCACAATCATATGGTTTGGGTATTGGTATCCCAGCCACGTGGACATTGTATTTTAAATTGGATTATTTCATATAGAAAGTGAGTTCCTTTTTTAGTAAGTATTGATAATTGGGAATCAACTACCACATTATTATTCCCATCATCCCTTGATCATTTACCACATATAATGTTTATAGGATTATGTCCTAATATGGTTATAAAATTGATACTAGAATAATATATGGTTCCCTCTGGTCATAAAAATCATCCATGGGATGAACTGATCATTCCATATATAAATATTACAAACCTTTAGATGAATATTGAATAAATATCAAAATATTGCACAATCTAGAACCATAAATTTTTAATGTATTTGAGGACTATATATATAATCAAATTATTTTATGAATGATACCCAAAATCACCCACAATGTTCTTCTCACATATTAACCTTCTTAGACATAACCTTCTTAATACGTTTCTTCAAAACCTGGAGAAAAGGAAAAACAATAAAGGGTGAGATAAGATTCTTAGTGAGGGTAAACTGTTGTAAAAATGTGTTCCCTAGACCCAACTTGATTAGTAAATTTATATTACTATATTAGGTATACCTTCATTTATACATGATGAAAACCTAAAATAATAGTATTGATATTTCTACATCAGCTATTGACATGGTAATTTCCAAAAAATATTTTTTATATTAAGAGGTTACTATAGTTACTAAGCTATAACAGGAACCCAAATAAACAATGATAGTAATAACAAACATATTACATATTATCCCAATACATCATGATGATAGGAAAAAAATTATGTGCAAACATTAGGTGTTGTGGGATCATAATCATTGAGGAATCTTATAATGAAGTTTGAGCGTGGTGATCTTGAGTAGATGAGAACATGAATACAGACCCACCTATAGGAACACCACATGTTTTAGGTGTAACCGGTTGTTCCTTATCTAAATAAATATAATGGTCTCATTACATTAGATTATAATCAGTATATATTATTTCATCAAATACATAAATTCCATAAAAAACTATGACATTAATGTTGTAGAGAGGTAGATTGTGTTGGGTGAGATACATTGGTGGTATGAAATTGATTGAATAATCAAGATAACATTTGTCGCTTCCAAAAAGGAAGTGATATCTCAAGCCGAGTTTATTAGGATGGTAGTACCTTCACTAAATCTATAACTATGGTAGAATAAGGTACACCCCTCTATTAATATCAATGAATAATAAAGTAATAAAGGATTATGACACCAATTTTGAAACTTATTTTACAAGATATAAAAAGACGAGTAGATTATATTACATTTTTGGTTTTTGTAGGAGGTTGTTACTTATATATAACTAATACTTATATCCATAGGGGACTTTATGGGTTGCTATACACAACTCTTGGTCGATTAATATTATTCACTGTAATCGAGACAAGGTCTTGGTGGGTCACACACTCAGAGTATTTGAAATTCTTTCCTATTCTTATGAATAAGAGTTTAGGACTTCGTGGGACCAACCAAAAGATTCAGGCAATGGATGAGATTTAATGTTTTCAATAAAATAAATAAATTCATATTATTCGATTTTAGAAAAACTCATATTGAATTTAATTATTAAAATTATTCAAAAGAAAATAATTGACCACAATGAAAAATATTTAATAAACAAATATTATTTTAATATTCAAGGATCATTTAAAATTTGTGGGAATGAAGAGTTGAGTTAATGGGTTTATTTTATCACATAATATAATTTATAATATTAAAATTAACATATAGAAATATAAATGAAATTTATGAAACAAATAGTTGTCCATAGTGTGTTTCGTATGGCTTATTGATTTGGCATTACTTATATAGGGTCTAGGGATCCATTTCTGTGTATTTAATCTCTGTAATATAAGCAAGATGGAGATCCTATCTGACGGATAATTCAACCACTCAAATTTGATATATTCTCTCACATATCTCCCTCATTTAAGAGATAGAATTTTTTGATCAGATCAACCAATCATATTTTTTTACTTTACAGGTAGAAGGATCAACATAATGGTGAATGTTTGGATGTAGAAGTTTTCACCAGATCTCCATGCTAGCACCCAAATGTTGATGATTATCATTTCCATAGACTTGAAAAGAATTTTTAGCTAATATAGAGGGATTTAAACTCAGTTACTTTTAGAAATGGTCACTGGTGATGAGTAGTTTTTAAACACCCCTTTAAAACAATCAATGGAACTATTTGATTTAATTTTTGTGCTTCATTCATTAATGTGGGATCATCCTTATTCAGACTAGGTTACACATCACTGGAGAGGGTGTATTTATATTGATCTGGTGATAAAAATTTTAATACCCTAGACTATTTACTTATGAAACACGCCTTGGTACCTTCAATTGGTGTCATAGCGATTGTGTGAGAGTTTAATCAAAGGAAATATTTAATTTTTATAAAATCCTGGTAGAGGGTATCACAAGGGTCTCATCACACTAAACTAATATTTAATACGATCTCATACAGTAATGTTATGGACATCCAGAGTTTAAAATTATATCCAAACTTATCTTTTTATTTAAAATTTTGACTAAATTTTTTATTTATATGTTATTGTTTTCCAGAATTGCTAGTCATTGGTGATTTCTAGTGATCCCATGTCTTTTAGACAAATTTCGATGGCTGTAAAAGATCACAAATGACACCAATTCATTCCAAATTATTATATAATTTAAATAAAAATCAATACCCTAATACCCCTACTATTTTAAATATCTAAATAAAATAAGAAAATATTAAAAAATGTTTTAGCAGGGGATGGTCATGCAAAAAAACAAGAATAATTTAAAAATAATCAAGAAGTGGAGGCTCAGGAACTATCCATTTGGAAAAGGAAAATAATTATAATGTTATGGGGGATGTCATGTCTAAATAAATAAGGAAAAAAAGTCAAAGGGTGTGGATTAGTATCCCCATGCATTTCATGAAACCCCAATATTTGGGGGGCTTTTTGGAATAGTCTTCCATAATAGGCGAGCGACAATATTAATAAAAAACCAAAATATTTTGAAATCCTGAGGTGGTGTTGTGTAATGTAATCCCCAAACCCCTCCCATTTATCTATTCATTGTGTATTGATGATAATTTTAGAGGACATATAAATGTAATTCTATATCTATAACCCATTTTTATCGGATTTATGGGCTATTGTGGCATGGAAAAATTAAAAATAAATTTAAATATTATGAATAAATTTTTGGAAAATGATAATTTTTTATCTGAGGCCCTATGAAAAATATTTTATGAATTAAATTTTTATAGAATTATTTTTATTAATTTAAATTTCACTTTTTGGTCTTGCCCAAATTTACCCAAGTTTTAGGGTTAAGAGGTCGCTTGTAGTTTAGATTGGGTTGTCTAATCCCTGGAGACCTAAGAAGAAACCTATAGACACGTACATTATATGGACTATTTATGGATATGATGTTTCCAAATTTGGGTTGATTTTATATGGCTTTAAAGTATCACTAATAGATTAATGTTAATTCAGATTAACATAATTATTTGACCCTAGGTTATCACTCGGGGTGGATTGGATGAAATTCTTTTTTAACGGTTTCAATTTCTTCTATTCAAGATGGACTTATTCAATAAGATCAAATTACTTCATCACTTACTGGTTTAATACCAACAAACCATAATAATAATCACCTATACACTTGTAGGATCAAATTTATGAGCAATCCTAGGTATAGGTTTGTAATAGACTTAAAGTAAGTGGGATTAAAATTAAACAAGGAAAAAGAAGTTTTAAAATAATAAATTAAAAATATCAATTAAAATAATTGATTAAAAATTAATGGGGTGATAAATAACCTCCAATACATCCCCTTGATACTCCCTCGGATCAACCAATAATCGCGTTTTCCCTCCATAGATTCTATGGTTTCAATGGAAGCAGGAAGTAGACTTATGGGGGAGGAAATGGAGAAGTAAAACAACACAATGAAATAACGATCACTCCACTTTTGTGTGACAATTACACAAGGTTTAGTGTGAATATATTCACACCTTGAGACAAAGGTATCAACATTATATGATGAAGAATTTAAAAAAAGTAGAATGTGAACTTTTATGAAGAAACTAAATTTAATTAGATTAACTTACATGTCAAAGAAAAACACGAGACAACCAAATTGCAGCATTACATGACATTGAAAGAAAGCACCAAAGATGATCAAATCCTCTAAAACCACTACCTTAAATATGAATTTTAGGAGCCTTGGGTCATGAATTTAATAGTGAAAATCATCCTACTTCAGTGTGGTAGGCTTTGAGTGGTGGAAAGCTTGTGGAACTTAGACTTTTCCATCCTTGACTCGAAGTGGATGATAACCTGCATTCACCGAACAGATGTGTCGAAATGGCCTTCAATATAGAGGAATTAGACTGGGCTATATAGTAATAAATCGATTATCTGGATGTCTGATAACAACATGTAAAATTTCATCCCAAATGGAAGTTTGGATTGCATGATATTATCGAAATGGTGGGATGTTTTTTTGGACCGCAGAATCTGGCCCAGAATTTTATCTCCAAATTAGGCTGTCTGTTACTCCATTAAAATATCTTAATTAGATCTTGTAACTCTTGGTTAAAATGTTATCAATGATTTCCTATATCTTCTATTTAATTTTTTAAATCATTGGGCTTCTATCGTGGCTGCTACAGTCTCTTTATTGGGTGGCTGTCCAATTTACTTTTCCCAGATTGTTGTTAGTTGAATTCCAACTTTGGTGATCCTCTAATGTGAATATTCTAGTGCTCAAAAAACATGAATTGTTACTTATATAATGGGTGACCGGAAAATAAAATATGAAAATGAAATCATGACCATTTTATATTTTAGGATGTGTTCAAATATGTACTAAGTAATAGTGCACTTTATCAAAGAAAGTTCAATCATTATTTGAAATAATGTTCAAAGTGTAAAATAAACTAAAATGGTGTTTATGAATAATAAATCACATGAATATTATAAATACTAACAATTAATATTATCCTATTTTAGTGGCCAATCACACCCCCAACTTGTGTTTTGCTAGTCCCGAGAAAAATGTATCCCAAAAATATGAAATTCAAATTTCCTTGTCTAAAAACATTTTAATACACAATGATCACTAAAAACCCTTATACCAAACATCTATGAAACCCCTCAAAATATTTTAATACAATATAGTCTCATAAGAAGATCCCAATCCCAAGACCATTCCTTTGTTCAAATTAATGGCCATAATTCATTGAATATCAATTAATAATGAGGATTTATTATGTATCACAATAGACATGGGTTTCATCTTAATTCAAGGGGGAAATGATGGAATTTCTAGGAGGAATCACATTTCAATATTAATATGAGTATTAAATTTCTTTTTTTTTTAAATTTTTCCATGGTAATTGAAATTTCACTCAATAGAGTCAACCCATGAAGCAAGACTTTGCCCATGAATCCTAGGCTCAAAGACCTTAGGGCACCAAGTGAAGGCCACATACTAAGGAATCATATCTAGTTAACTTAATCAAAAATAATGTCAAATTACATGATAATGTAAAATAGAGATAAAATTACTAACTATAGTCCATAAAACTATGGATTCACAATCCCCAAGTTCTGAAAGCCATACATTAGTTCATTTCATTTCTCTATACGCACATTTATTATTATTATTATTATTGAATAATTTTTTGGTTTTTTGAATAATAATATTATAACTAAAATGATCACCAAACATATGCTATTTATTTTGGGGACCCGATGAACTCAAACTAATACCCCACTATCAAAAGGATATGCATTGTGATTCTTATTTTTATTTAAATGAAAATATAAAAAATGAAATATAACATTAGACAACCATAATTTCCAAAAAAATATGCTCATGAAATATACATGGATTAAAATCAGAACCAGGGAATGCTAAATTATTTGATATTCAGTTTCAATGTGTGCAATGTATATTATCATGTTCAAAGTTAAATAAATTTTTCTTCCATTTACACACATTTGTTTCACACAAAAGCAATTTTTTTACACAAAAGACAGTTTTTTAGTTAATCTCCCCCATAACTTAAAATAACAATCTCCCTAAGGTTTGAAGAAATAAAAATTTAGATAGTGGTAGAAGAAGATAAGGGGAGTTCAAAAAATAAGGATCATGTAATGAAGTCACCTGGTGGTTGAAGTTGAAGTTCATTCTACTCCAATTTTGTACTTTGATATCCATGTTACTCACAGAGTTCCCTAGTGGAAAAACAGGAAAAAAATATATAATAACAATAAAAAGTAAAATATAAGTGTATATATATAAAAAATATAGAATAAGAAAGAACTATAAGTCATAGGTCAGTGGAAATGTTACGCCCTTGTCTCCCTTTAGTCTCAAATTTGAGTCCACGTAGCTTCACCGGTTATGATGGGGTTTTCCACATGACCTACAATGTGTCCTTTTAATTTTTTAATTATTACTATTTTTTTAATTTTAACCTAGAAACACATAAAAAAATAAACTGATGATACATTGTCTACTTTTTAAATTTTTGAGTAAGGTATTACTCAAGGATCACACCACTTGACACAAATGAATATGGTGCTCCCATTTCATTCCCTCCATACTCATAATATAAGAACATTTCAACAGTCTATGGTACTATCATATTCATAGTTAATGTTTTTAAATATAAAATTGATTTATTAATCCTATTTGAAAAATAATGATGATTCAAAAATATTGGAAACATGAAAATCATAGGTTTCCTCTCGTGTAATACTTTTGTTTAACATCATTAGATAGACATAACCCCCACCCTAACATACCCAATAACAACTTTTAACATTTTAAGTATTAAAATTTTTACCACATTAGTTAGATTGTCATTGAGTATCCAATGGGGTTTACTGGAATGTTTTGAAATTGACTCAAGAAAAACTATATAGGTCCCAATGAATGGGATAATCCCATGAATATAGATATGTGTCCATCCAATTTTCTTCCTAATATTTCTTAAGACATTAAGTGTAATTCTATCATTATTAGCATCAAGAGATGATGAAATTATGATAGAATGTTTTTGATTAACCTCTATAAATGGAGACTTGAGAGAGAATATAAGGACCAAGAATTTGATCTTTGGTTCGCTAACACTTTCAGACATTGGTCGAGACTTTGAATCAAACTCAATTCCATTTTCAAAATTTCTAAAAAAAAATTGGTTCTTTTTTAATATAATATTCAACCACTAAATTGGAAAGATCAGTGTTAAGATTGAGTATGGACACAAATTTTGTGTATTCTCCCAATGTTTTAGTGATTTTTGATTCTGAAAAATCATAAATGGAGCAATATTCCGGACACTAAATCCATGATGTCAAATTCTCCTATTTTGAATCCAAAAAATCAATTTACTATTTATTTAAAGTCCCTTAAAAAAAATTCATTATCTGCTTCATCTATCCCAAATCCAAAGTATGGTTCATCAATAAATTAATGAGTGGTTTGTGGGAGAAAATAGTCTTTTATCAATGATGAGGAAGGGATAATATGAGTGGGAATGGGTTCCATAACCCTCTCAAAGTTTTGTGGTTCTAGTCTCAATGATGAAACCCCCAAAATTCATTATCTTCATTTGTTGAAAAAGTTTGTCATGTGATTTATGTGGATCAAGATGGATAATAGGTTGACTCAAATGGTTTATTCTAGGTAGATAATTAAGTTGTTGGAATTGCACAGGAGCGTGTCCAGATTTGCTTTGTGGGGATTGAAACTCATTATATGTTGAAATGTTTTGTGGAACATAGAAGTTAAAACATTGTGGTTAAATAGTTTGGTGATGATCCCACCAGTGGAAATTAAGATGTCCATTATACATTACACATGGGTTTGGGTGATCAAAGCAGGGATAGGTTCCCCATATTTGGATTTGATGAAAATTGCCTTCCATAGGAGTGAGGGTGTGAGAATAGAGAAGTGTGATAAAAAAGGATTCTAGTTTATAAGATAACATACTTAGGTAACTGACAATGATTCCAAAATTTGTTCTCACACAAATGTACCTATGTTTTAGTGTAAAGTGGTCACTTTTCGTTTAACTTGGGTTGTCGAATCTTGAGAGACCTAAGAAGAAACCTATAGACATGTATATTCTATGGACTATTTTTGGCTATGTGTTTTCCAACATTGGGTTGATTTTAGATGGGTTTAAAGGATAAATAACAGAACTAATTTAATTACAATTAATATAATTATTTAATCCTAGTTTATCACTCAAGGTGGATTGGATGAAATTCTTTTTTAACGGTTTCAATTTCATCTATTCATGATGGGTTTATTCAGGAAGATCAAATGACTTCATCACTTACTGGTTTAATACCAACACACCATAATATTAATCACCTATACACTTGTAAGATCAAATTTATGATCACTCCAAGGTAAAGTATTGTAATATCAATTGAATTATGTGACATTAAAATTCAACAAAGACGAAGAAGTTTTAAAATAATCAAATAAAAATATGAATCAAAATAATTGACTAAAAATTAATGGGGTGATAAATAACATCCAATTCATCCCATTTCTACTCCCTTGTATCAATCCATGTATGGGATAGGCCTCCATTGATTCTATGGTTTCAATGGAAATGGGAATTATACTTACAAGGGTGGAAACGGAGAAGTTAAAAAAAATACAATGAAATAACGATCACTCCACCATTGTGTGATAATTTCATAAGGTTTGGTGTGAATAAATTCATACCTTGAGAAAACGGTATCAACCTGACTTTAAGAATAAAATAATTAAAGGATAAGAGGAACTTTTATTAAGAAACTAAGATGAATTAGAACAAATTACATGTGAAAAACAAACTTGAGACAACAAAATTACAGCATAACATTACAATGAAAGAAAGCACCATATATGATTAAATAATGCAACAACACTTCTTTAAATAGAAATTTGAGGAGCCTTGGGTATAGCCTAAAATATTTAAAGTCATACCACTTGAGTGTGTTAGGATTAGGGTTGTGGAAAGCTTGTGGAACTTAGACTTTTCCATCCTTGACCCAAAGTGGAATGTAGCTTGTATCCACCAAACAAACACATCCAAATGACCTTCTATATGGGTGAATGAGAATGGGCCATAGAAGAATGAAATGTATTGACGGATGTATCCAAATGGCTTGTAAAATTACAGCCCAAATGAAATTTAGGTTTGTGAGATATTATCAAAATGGTGGGCTATTTTTTGGGACTGCAGAATATGGCCCAGAATTTTATCTCCAAAATGGGCTGCCTGGAACTCAATTAAAAAATCTAAATGAGATATTATAACTATTTGATGAAATGTTCTTCATGATTTATTATATCTTTAGTTAAATATTCTGAATACTTGTGCTTGTATCTTGGACCCTACAATCTCTTTATTGGGATGATGTCCAGATTAATTCACCCAGAATTATGTTGGGTCAATGCCAACATTGGTGGTCTTCCGATGTGAATCTTCTTGTTCTCTAAAAACATATATTGTTCCTTATATAATTGGAGACCTGAAAATAAAATATTAAAATAAAATAGAGACCATTTTTTATTTTAGGATGTGTTCAAATATGTACCAAGTAATAGTGAACTTTAATAAAGAATTACAATCATAATGTGAAATAATGTGGAAAGTTTAAAATGATCTAAAATGATGTTTATGAATAATTAATCTCATTAATATTATAATATTAACAATTAATATTAGCCTATTTTAGTGGATAATCACTTAAGAATAATGTATTTAATAAATAATTTCATATTATTTTTATATTACCTTCTGACTGATATTGAGCATCGACCATCCAATGTATTTCTTTGATTAAATTTATTTAATTTGATTATTTCTACGTCTGTGATGTATGTAATATTAAATTTTTTTTGATAGTATGCACATCGCCTTTTCCCACATTTTATGTATATGGATATTCACATCCATGTTTGCATTTTATGCATATATTTTTGGATTTCTGAAGTATTTATGTATAATGTAAAGAATGTCATAAGACACTAACCATGCCGTTAAAAGGCAACATTCCAGATGAGATATGAATACATAAGAAAGTGGTGAGAGCTGTAATAACAGCAAGAGACAACTTAGTTGTCCAACCCTTAGGGTCATATTGATCCTTTCACTTTAAAAGTATCATCAAATAGTAAATTCTAATGACAATTCAGGATGTTCATTTAATTTATGAATAATTTTTAATACGATAGTTAATGTGATCATCTAAAATAATAAAATAAAATGGATAGATTAAAAAAATTAAGATGTGATGGATATTTTTATATTTTATTATGGTCATGTTGTGGTGTGATCATATATTATGCACATATATAATAAAAAATTATTTCATTTGTTGATAAATAATAAAAACACTCAAGGATATGTTTTTTCAAAACACCTTAATTCACTTAAATTTGAAAAGAATCCTTGTGTATGAGGTTATCATAATCCCTAGTGGAGGGTGCTTCCTACTATATGGGAGTTTTTATGAGAGTGATGGGATGACCAAAATAAATCTAGAAATAAATAATTTGTCACAAATAGATTTTCCACTTCAATGGAAGATAGTTTAGTAAACCAGGTTTGTTATTTCTAAAAACTGGGACTTTAGTGAATAGCTCAAGGAGTAGTGAGTTAATGTAGTTGTCCAGTATAACTCCATCCTTGAAACTCTTTATGTATTTGTGTATCCATATATTAGATGATGATTATAACGACCCATACTTTACATACATTGGTATTACATCATAATTGGAGCACACTTATTACAACATATAACGAAACCAAGAAAGGACCGTATAGGTATAGTGTCTTTAGAAACAGGGAAACATAAACAATTGGTTCATAAAGCATCTACTTTGCCTCCCATTTATTTCATCATATCTAGAGTCCCTTTTTGGCATATTCTACTTAATAAACTTCTTCCTGACCTGGGGAAATAAAAAATACAAAAGGGTGAGCTCAAATGCTCAGTAAGGGTAAACAAAATAAATATCAATCACATCATATACATATGAACATAACTTTTGGAAATATTATCCTACAAAAGAGATCATAATATCATAACATGGGATAAATCATAGAAGTGAAATGTAATCCCAATAATCATAACATAAAACCAGAAACTTTGTTTCATACACACATAATCATAGAGAATCATTTCTTATTAGTCAAGACTCATTTCCAAGACTATCTTAGTGGACAAAGTCCATTTCTGAACTGAGTCACCCTCATTTCAGTCCTGTTTCACTGAACCGGTATAACCTACCATTCCAGCCATGTCTATCTAATGAGATATAAAATCTTTACCCAATGCATTGTAGGGAGATATAGGTCCCACCCATCTTATAATTATACCATTCTTATGTGTGCCACAAAATCATAAATCATACATCATTGCATAACCCATGTAATAAAAATGGGAATCTTAAACATCATGACATCATAAAACAATTCATATAAGATAAAGGAATTCATAAAAATATTTCCATCACAACATAATCAAGTAAATGTAATAATAGGGATATAAACAGAACCCTATATTATCTTAGATGGAAAATAATTTTGATAAAACACTTTAACTCCATTCTTGAGGAAAATATCCTTTCTACTTCAAAAACATTTTCCTTTCTTAACATGTCATACACTTTTAAACTAAAAGAAGTTGATTAAAAATAAACTTGAAAACTTTTAAAGGAAGCTTCTTGGAAATAATGTTTTAAAAATCCATTCATGCCGTATAAGTTAAAAAAACATTCTTCGTACTTTTGTCGGAAAAGTCAAAAAGTACCTCGTACGAAAAATGACAAAATATTCCTTTCATATCTTTTAGTAAAAACTCACCGAAGGGTAAAATTGGATTTAAACAATTGTAGGTGGATGGAAATAATATTTCATATTGAGGAAACTTGGATGTGGATGATAAAATACACCCCAGTAAATACCAAAGTATAAACAATCTCAGATAAAAATGAGATTGTGATATTTTCCCTTACCTTAGGTCCGACTTGCTTTGTAAGTGTCCGAACCTCCTGTATAATGATTTAAATAATGTTATTGACTTATTACAGAATCATACATAATTTTATGATATCATATATGGTCATATTCTTAGCTTCTTAGTAGTAATATTTCATTGCTACTTGTTATTCGGGTGTTTATAACTTTTTGTTCTTATGCGTGTTTTGTCGAATAAATTCTTATTATTCTCTTTAGGTTATAGATACCTCATTTCCAGAATGGTATTAGTGTAATATATATCATATTAATTCATTCAATTCATTTATATAATCATTATGAAATGAAGATCATGTAGAACGAGTCGCATCACATCGTGGAGACGGTATTCCGTACGTACGCACGAGTGATGATATCGTTCCTATGATCGTGGAATTGTATTGGAGTGTATGTATACTATTTCAGAATCAATATCACTTTATAATAGTCATATATAGTCATTATTTACACCATTATACCCATCCAAGTAAGGTGGTGGTGGAAAATAGATTACACCACGACGTGGAGACGGTATTCCGTACGTACGCACGCGCAGTGATTTCATTTTCCGTAGGATGGATAGATGGTTAAATAGGGTTGTTTCATACTTATAATAACATATCAGTATATGAGTGATACTTATGTTATTACTTCATAATGAAACAACTAAAGAATAAGAAGTTGAAGAAGAAAGAAATTGGAAAGGATCGGTAATGGATATTACCTCTTCTTTGAAGTGCTTCTTTGAGACCTCCTTTTAGGGCACTAAAATTGGTCTTTGAAGAAGACCAGGACCTCTAGGATGTCTCTAGGAAAGTGTAGAGGAGAAAATTGTAGGGGTTGGACGAGCTTGAAGGATAAAAGGGGTGTGAGGAAGAGAGGGAGGAGGTGCCCTTTTATAAGGGAGGATAGGGGCACCTTTGGAATAACTACAAATATTATTTTATTATAAAGTCAAGTTCGGTTTTAAATAGATACAAATTGATTTATTTATAGGATAAGGTGGGGAGGGGTAGAAATACTCTCATACAATAGAATTTAGACAAGTTTAGGTTCCAATTTGAACCTTATCATTTATATTTAACATTAATTTAAATAATTTTACTTTTACCGTGTCTTCTTGTGTTCTTATACTATATGGTTAATAAACTTACTATATCAAGCCAAACGATCCCCAAGTTGTTTATTATTAATATATATAACCTTTTCTAAGTCATTTGGCCGAACCTTAGATTTTTAGGAGTAAAATAACAATAAATAATATAATATTTGTTTTAAAAACTATTTTATGCCAATTTTGACACTATTTAGTAATTGATTTTTTTGAAAATCATAACAGAATGATAAGTTCAAAAAAAGGTAATTAAATAAATACCAACATGTCATATTAACCTAGAAAATTATTGGAATTCATAAAAAGTCTCAAATTATATTTATTTGTGTATTTATAATATCAATTATGTCAATATTTCATTAATAAGATAATTACTGCATCATCGTTGTGTCATTAATAAATTAAATTATTTAATGTATAAAAATTACAAATAAAATACCAATTATGTAGGAAATAGTTTTAGCTTTATAATGAATATTCATTGTCGAATTTATCTTATGTATAACCTCATATTAAAAATGATTTAGTTATTAAACTTTGATTTTAACTATTTTAACCCTTCTTTAAATAAATTAATAATTAATGTCCTAATCTAATCCAAGTGGGCCTAAATGGTCATATTTTATTACTAAGTTTGTTTTTGGTTGAATTAAACTTTTACAATATAATTAGGACATGTGTTATAATAATATCATTTTTACCCTTAATTACCCTATTTACTTTTAACCGTGGTAAAAAAAGTAAAAAGTTACTATTCACCAAAAAATTTATTTTCATCTCATTAAACCACATTTTACTTACTGACATCTATCGTGTCTCTCGGATTTTTGAAATTCCACTCACAGAAGCGGTAAAATTATGTTTTATGAAAAATTCAGTTTTTTAACAGCCACTTAGTAGTTTCACTATTCATCTAAAATTGAAAGTTTTTAGAAAAATACCAAAATTTCACCCTAGGCTAATTTTGATATTCCGAGTTCAAAAATGAAGTCCATTTTGAAAAATAAAATTTATAAAATTTCAAAAATTTGTTATTACTATTCATAACGGCTAGTTTTAATAATATTTTAATAGCATATCATTGTTTAGTGAAACTCGGTATTGCGTACGACGCAAGCTATCGAGGAAGGCCGCAGTTGCGTGTAAAGCAAGCCAAGCTAGTGTTGTGTGTAGTGAAATATTCCTTTGATGATTTATATAACATAAAAACAAAATATTTCACATAAAAGTCTCGGGTGTTACATTCTACCCCCTTAAAATGAATTTTGCCCTCGAAATTCGTCACTTGTAACAAGCAGATGAGGATACCTCTCCCTCATCATATCCTCAAGCTCCCATGTAGCTTCTTCTAATTGGTGATTCCTCCATAAAAATTTCACCAATCAAGTGGTCTTGTTTCGTAGGAATTTTTCACTACAATCTAGAATCTCTATCAGTTGTTCTTCATAAGATAGATCTTGCTCCAGCGGTACAAAATCTGAGTTGAGTACATGAGAAGGATCAGGTATGTACTTTCTCAGGAGAGATGCATGGAACACATCGTGAACTTGAGAGAGATTCGGTGGAAGCGCCAATCGGTAAGCTACCTTCCCAACACGATCCCGTATTTTGAAAGGACCGATATATCTAGGGCTCAACTTCCCCTTCTTTCCAAATATAATAACCCTCTTCCAGGGAGATATTCGTAAGAACACTTTATCACCCACTTCAAACTCTAAGTCTTTTCTTCGGTTGTCGGCATAACTTTTATGGTGACTCTGAGCTGCTCTTATATGTTGTTGAATAGATCTGACCTTTTCTGCCATTTCATCAACAAGATCAGGTCCTAATAGCATTCTTTCCCCAACTTCATCCCAGCAAGTTGGAGTCCTGCATTTCTTTCCATAGAGACCTTCATAAGGAGCCATATGAATACTGGAGTGAAAGCTATTATTATAAGAAAATTACACCAAAGGTAGGTGTTGATCCCAACCACCTTTGAAATCCATAGAGAAAGCTCTCTACATATCTTCTAGAGTTTGAATTGTTCTCTCCGACTGACCGTCTGTCTGAGGATGATAAGCAGTGCTGAAACTTAGCTCTGTATCCAGAGTATGCTGAAGACTTCGCCAGAACTTTGAGGTAAACCTCAGATCCCGATCAGATATAATAGAAAGTGGTACTCCATGCAATCTTACCACTTCCTTTACATATATCCTGGCAAGCTGATCCAGAGAGAAATCCTCTCTAATAGCAATGAAGTGTGCAGACATTGTAAGACAATCAACTATGATCCAGATAGAATTATTTCCTTTGGATGTTTTAGGAAGTCCTGTGACAAAGTCCATATTGATGTTTTCCCATTTGCATTCGGGTATGGGTAATGGTTGTAACATCCCCTTAGACTTCTGTCTCTCAGCTTTAACTTGCTGACAAACCAAGAATCAAGAGACATATTCAAAAACATCTCTTTTCATGCCATCCCTCCAGAAGTACTCTTTCAGGTCCCTATACATCTTCGTGCTTCCAGGATGAATAGAGAATGAAGAACTATGAGCCTCATTCAGCAACTCGTTCTTTAATTCGGGGATGGGAGGAACACAAACCTGATTCTTGAACATTATTATACCATCACAATCAAGGTTGAATTCAGGAACATTTCTCACCTTCTTTTGTAACTCGACATCTTTTTTCTGTGCCTCTTTAATCTTCACATGTATAGATGGTTGAACATTAATTTGAGAAATATAAGATTTTTCCCCTTACATTATAATTCCAAGATCCATTCTTTGTAAATCCATAAATATTGGATATTTTGTGATCCTCATCATGGATAAACTGTCATGGTCTTGTCGACTTAATGCATCTGCCACCTTGTTTGCTTTCCCAGGGTGGTAATGGATTGAGTAGTCATAATCCTTAATCAGCTCCAACCGTCTTCTTTGGCACATATTCAGCTCATTTGGTGTGAAAATATACTTTAAACTTTTATGATCAGTATAAATATCACACCTTTCACCATAAAGGTAATGCCTCCAAATCATTAATGCAAATATTACCACAGCTAACTCGAAATCATGAGTTGGGTAATTTTGCTCATGTATTTTCAACTGTCGTGAGGCATAAGCTATCACCATATCATTTTGCATAATAACACACCCCAATCCCTTCTTGGATGCATCACTGTAAATCATAAACTTTTCTCCACTACAAGGCAGTGTGAGCATAGGTGCACTGGATAACCTTCTTTTCAACTCCTTGAAATTCTCTTCACATTCCTCCATCCAAACAAACTTAACTCCTTTCCGAGTCAACTTGGTGAGTGGATTAGATAATCGTGAAAAATCTTTTACAAAATGTCGATAATATCCATCCAAACAAAGAAAACTTCGGATCTCAGTCACTGTTGTTGGTCTCGACCATCTTTCGATAACCTCTGTTTTTGCTGGATCCACAGATATCCCCTCTTTTGAGATTATGTGACCTAAAAATGATACTTTTTGAAGCCAAAATTCACACTTGGTAAATTTGGCATAAAGCTTCTCTTTTCTCAGGGTCTTCAATATAATTATCAAGTGATCTTCATGTTCTTCCTTGCTCTTTGAATATACAAGAATATCGTCTATAAAGACTACCACAAACTGATCAAGATAGTCTCTAAAGACTCTATTCATCAGATCCATGAAGATAGCAGGGGCATTAGTAAGACCAAATGGAATCACTATAAATTCATAGTGTCCATACTTTGTACGGAAATATGTCTTTGGTATATCCTCCATTTTGACCCTTAATGGATGATACCCTGAATGAAGATCAATCTTGGAAAAGTATTGAGCTCCGCATAGTTGGTCAAATAGGTCATAAATGCGTGGGAGAGGATATTTGTTATTGATAGTGATCTTGTTAAGTTATCGATAATCAATGCAGAGTCTCATTGATCCATCTTTATTTGTAACAAACAGAACAGGTTCTCCCCAAGGTGACGCCCTAGGGAATATGAACCCCTTATCAAGATTCTCTTGGAGTTTCTTCTTCAATTCCTGCAACTCAATTAGGGCCATTCTATAAGGTGTCTTTGAAATAGGCAAAGCACCCGGTACGGGTTCTATTGAAAACTCAACTTCACGATTTGGTGGAAGACCCAGTAATTCCTCTGGAGAGACATCATCAAACTCCTGTACAATGGGCATATTCTTAATTGTGAGTTTCTCACCAACCATTTGAGATAAATAACCTTCATTTAGTGGAATCAGGACCCATGAGATGGAAGGAATTTCTACTAGAAGGTTATGTTCATCCTTGCATCGATAGACGATCATAGATTGATCTGGAATATGAAATGTGACTTCCCTTCTTTGGAAATTGATATGAGCTCCATGTAGAGAAAGCCAATCCATGCCAAGAATCACATCAAATTCCACTATAGGAAGGATCACAAGATTTTCAGGAAGCACTTTTCCACAAACTTCAATCGAGGAAGAATTATAAACTTTTGATGCGTCTGTTGTGCCATTAGGGGTTGTCACAGCTAACTCAACATCTAACTGTTGATGTAATAAGGTGATATCCTTAGAAAATTCTTCAGAAATAATGAAGTGGCTGGATCCATAATCAAATAAAACATTTGATACTTTAGAGTGGATGGTAAGTGTACATTTCAGCACATCTTTATCGTACTCCACATCACTGATAGAAATTGCATGTGACTTTACTTTGTCTTTATCCTTAAGAGTTTGTTGACGTCGACCATAATCATCAACCCTTGGATTTGGGCATTGATTGGCATAATGCCCCATATCCTTGCACTTGAAACATTAAAGTGTAGTAGGTTCATTCTGTGCATCCCTTCCTTTGTTGGCATCATTAGACATCTTCTTCCCATCATCGCGGCATTCAAATGCCCAATGACCTTCCTTTCCACATTTGAAACATTTACTTGTCCCTTTAAGAAAACTCCCTCCATGTTTCTTTCCACACTTTGTGCATAAGGGAAAGCTCATCTACTTTTCAGTGTGCTCTTTAGATTTTCCTTTGAATTCAATTTTCCTCTTCTTATCAAACCCATATGACTGATGGGTTACTCCAATCTCCATCTCAACGTTGAGAGCACATCGAACGATTTCCTCGTAGCTATTGAAGTCCCTCATGGCTAAGGCCCTTCGAATACTTGGTTTTAATCCACTAAAGAATCGATCGATCTTACTCTCAGGTTGGATAATAATACCAGAAACGTACCTTGCAAGTCTTGTAAAATTTTCTTCATAGGTACCAACAGATTCATCATCCTTTTGCTTCAGTTCAAGAAACTCTTTCTCCATCTTTGTTCAGAGAATACGAGGGAATTACTTATTGAAAAATAAGTTATTGAACTCATCCCATTCCATGGACTCAATTTCATCCATTTGCCTCGTATTCTTAATAGGATTCTACCATTGATTAGCATCACCCTAAAAACGATACACTGCTTGGATGACTTTATCATGCTCAGAACATTGAAGAACTGAAAATATCTTTTCAGTAGTACTAATCCATTTTTCATCAACTAATGGATTAGTAGACATGCTGAATGAAGGTGGACGCTGTCTCATGAAGGATTCAACAGAATGTTGCTCCTTCCTTTGCTCGTTTGGAAGTCCTGCATGATTCATATCTTGAGAAAGTTGTGTGAGCATGGCTACAAGATTTTGCATTCCAGCTCCCATAACGTTTGGTTTCTCAGGGGGACAATCATTGCATTGCTCGTCTCATTCCACATTAACACGGTTCCTTCAGGTTCCAACCATTGACTAAAACCAAGAAGAATAGTGTGAGAAACACTAATTATAATAAGAAAACCACATAATCAAGAATAAAATTTCACACTTAAGGTCTTATCCTAGGTTATTCATTGCCATTTCTAAAACACTAAGATTGTGTTCTATGCGTAGACTTATCCTTAGGGTTCTTACTAAGTCTTTTACATCCTAGTTTCCAAAGGTTGACTATATCTTTCCTCTGATACCAACTATAATGACCCATACTTTACATACATTGTTATTACTTTAGAATTGGATAACACTTATTACAACATATAATAAAACCAATAAGAGACCGTATAGGTATAGTGTGTTTAGAAACTGGGAAACATAAACAACTGGTTCATAAAGCATCTACTTTGCCTCCCATTTATTTTATCATATCTAGAGTCCATTTTTGGCATATTCTACTTAATAACCTTCTTCCTGACTTGGGGAAATAAAACATACAAAAGGGTGAGCTCAAATTCTCAGTAAGGGTAAACAAAATAAATATCAATCACATCATATACATAATAACATAACTTTTGGAAATCTTATCCTGCAAAAGAGATCATAATATCATAACATGGGATAAATCATAGAAGTGAAATGTAATCTCAATAATCATAACATAAAACCTGAAACTTTGTGTCATACACACGTAATCATAGAGAATCATTTCTTATTAGTCAAGACTCATTGCCAAGACTATCTTAGTGGACAAATTCCATTTCTGAACCGAGTTACCCTCGTTTCAGTCCTGTTTCACTGAACCGGTATAACCTACCGTTCCAGCCATGTCTATCTCATGAGATATAAAATCTTTACCCAATGCATTGGGGGGAGATATAGGTCCCACACATCTTATAATGATACTATTCTTATGTGTGCCACAAAATCATAAATCATACA
Source organism: Viscum album (assembly GCA_963277665.1). Lineage (NCBI taxonomy): Eukaryota > Viridiplantae > Streptophyta > Magnoliopsida > Santalales > Viscaceae > Viscum > Viscum album. Next base: position 860,546,797 of record OY728146.1, read on the forward strand.
TCATTGCATAACCCATGTAATAAAAATAGGAATCTTAAACATCATGACATCATAAAACAATTCATATAAGATAAAGTAATTCATAAAAATATTTCCACCACAACATAATCAAGTAAATGTAATAATAGGGATAGAAACAGACCCCTATATTATCTTAGATGGAAAATAATTTTGATAAAACACTTGAACTCCATTCTTGAGGAAAATATCCTTTCTACTTCAAAAACATTTTCCTTTCTTAACATGTCATACAATTTTAAACTAAAAGAAGTTGATTAAAACTAAAGTTGAAAACTTTTAAAGGAATCTTCTTGGAAATAATTTTTTAAAAATCTATTCATGCCGTATAAGTTAAAAAAACATTCTTCGTACTTTTGTCAGAAAAGTCAAAAAGTACATCGTACGAAAAACGACAAAAGATTCCTTTCATATATTTTACTAAAAACTCATCGAAGGGTAAAATTGGATTTAAACAATTGTAGTTGGATGGAAATAATATTACATATTGAGGAAACTTGGTTGTGGATGATAAAATACACTCCAGTAAATACCAAAGTATAAACAATCTCGGATAAAAATGAGATTGTGATATTTTCCCTTACCTTAGGCCCGACTTGATTTGTAAGTGTCCGAACCTCCTGTATAATGATTTAAATAATGTTATTGACTTATTCCAGAATCATTATTATTTTTATGATATCATATATGGTCATATTCTTAGCTTTTTAGTAGTAATATTTCATTGCTACTTGTTATTCGGGTGTTTATAACTTTTTGTTCTTATGCGTGTTTTGTCGAATAAATTATTATTCTTATCTTTAGGTTATAGATACATCATTTCCAGAATGGTATTAGTGTAATATATATCATATTAATTCATTAAATTCATTTATATAATCATTATGAAATGAAGATCATGTAGAACGAGTCGCATCACATCGTGGAGACGGTATTCCGTACGTACGCACGAGTGATGATATCGTTCCTATGATCGTGGAATTGTATTGGAGTGTATGTATAATATTTCATAATCAATATAAATTTATAATAGTCATATATAGTCATTATTTACACCATTATACCAATTCCAAGTAAGGTGGTGGTGTAAAATAGATTACACCACGACGAGGAGACGGTATTCCATACGTACGCACGCGCGGTGATTTCATTTTCCGTAGGATGGATAGATGGTTAAATAGGGTTGTTTCATACTTATAATAACATATCAGTATATTATTGATAATGATGTTATTACTTCATAATGAAACAACTAAATAAGAAGAAGTTTAAGAAGAAAGAAATTGGAAAGGATCGGTAATGGATATTACCACTTCTTTGAAGTGATTCTTTGAGACCTCCTTTTAAGGAACTAAAATTTGTCTTTGAAGAAGACTAGGACCTCTAGGATGTATCTAGGGAAGTGTAGACGAGAAAATGGAAGGGTGTGGGAGAGCATGAAGGCTCAAAGTGGTGTGAGGAAGAGAGGGAGGATGTGCCTTTTTATAAGGGAGGAGAGGGGCACCTTTGGAATAACTAAAACAATTATTTTATTATGAAGTAAAGTTCGGTTTTAAATAGCTCCAAATTGATTTATTTCGAGGCTAAGGTGGGTATGGGTCGAAATACTCTCATACAATAGAATTTAGACATGTTTAGGTTCCTATTTTAACCATATCATTTAGATTTAACATTAATTTAAATAATTTTACTTTTACCGTGTCTTCTTGTGTCTTATACTATAAGGTCAATAATATTTCTATATCAAGCCAAACGAACCCCAAGTTGTTTATTATTAATATATATAAATTTGTCTAAGTCATTTGGCCGAACCTTAGATTTTTAGGAATAAAATAATAATTAATAATATAATATTTGTTTTAAAAACTATTTTATGTCAATTTTGATACTATTTAGTAATTGATTTTTGTAAAAATAATAACACAATGATAAGTTAGAAAAAAGTTAATTAAATAAATAATAACATGTCATATTAACCTATAAAATTAGTGTAATTCATAAAGAGTCTGAAATTATATTTATTTGGGTATTTATAACATCAATTTTGTCAATATTTCATTAATAAGATAATTACTGCATCATTTTTGTGTCATAAATAAATTATATTATTTAATGTCTAAAAATTACAAATAAAATACCATTATGTAAGAAATATTTTTATCTTTCTAATTAATATTCATAGTCAAATTTATCTTATGTATAACCCCATATTAAAAATGATTTAGTTATTAAACTTTGATTTTAACTATTTTAACCCTTCTTTAAATGAATTAATAATAAATTTCCTAATCTAATCCAAGTGGGCCTAAATGGTCATATTTTATTCCTAAGTTTGTTTTTGGTCGAATTACACTTGTACAATAGAATTAGGACATGTGTTATAATAATATCATTTTTACCCTTAATTACCATATTTACTTTTAACCCTGGTAAAAAAAGTAAAAAGTTACTATTCACCAAAAAATTATTTTCATCTCATTGAACCACATTTTACTTACTGACATCAACCGTGTCTCTCGGATTTTTGAAATTCCACTCACAGAAGCGTTAAAATTATGTTTTATGAAAAATTCAGTTTTTTTAACAGCCACTTTGTAGTTTTATTATTCATCAAAAATTGAAAGTTTTCAGAAAAATACCAAAATTTCACCCTAGGCTAATTTTGATATTCCGAGTTCAAAAATGAAGTCCATTTTGAAAAATAAAATTTATAAAATTTAAAAAATTGGTTATTACTATTCATAACTATTGGTTTTAATAATATTTTAATAGCATATCATTGTTTAGTGAAACTCGATATTGCGTACGACACAAGCTATCGAGGAAGGCCGCAGTTGCGTGTAAAGCAAGACAAGCTAGTGTTGTGTGTAGCGAAAGATTACTTTGATGATTTATATGATATAAAAACAAAATATTTCACATAAAAGTCTCGGGTGTTACAATGATGATAGTTTTAATGATTCCTTTCCACTAAAGTGCTCAGGTAACTTGGTATTCCAAATCTAGTAGTGTGGGCTACTATTGTTGGATAAAATAGTGGGAGACATGTAATAATTTAATTAATTGATGATGTATGAATAGTAATCAATATAAATTACTTATATGTTATAATTTTATTTTATATATTAATGGATAGAATACCACAAATTCACTGTGATTAATTACAAAAAAAAATAAAATGTCCTAACTGCCACCAATTTCAGAGTGTCTTGTAGGTTATTGCATAAAGTACTACAAAATTAATGGAAATTACATGTGAAAGAGTCCCTGTTACCTATTAAGTTACCTTAGGGATTGAGGGTGAAAATTATTCTTACATGAGACAAATAGATGATGTATTTTGTGTTTAAATCATAATTTTATCAACAGAGTACAATGATTTGTGTAAAAAACATCAATAAACAGATGGTTTCACATGATGTGACTTCATTGAAAAGTCTACAAGGAGAAACTGAAGCAAGATATGAATGAGAAGATGATTACATTGAATACCAATAAATTGAAAGATAGATTGTAATCTCTCAATTCATACAATTTTTATTTCATTATCACCCACCTAATCTTATTTAATTTAAGATAAGAAAATATAGAGTATGGAATAAATGTTTTACTAACTTTTAGGTATGGTTCTCCAAGTTGATAAGAACATGTATAAAGATTAATGTTTTTTCTATAATAGAGAAAAATTTGAAAAGGGATAAAAATTCAGTGGAAAGTGTGATTCTAGAGGATCATTTCTTATGTGTCTCTATCAAAAAATATAGATCACCATAGATAAGGAAATTTCATTTTCATTGCATGAGAAACGTCTATGGAAGATTAAATTCTATAAACTAAATTGAGGAATCAAGTCGTCACTACTTATTAAGGTATATTTATAAATTATAAGTGATTTTTATATTTTTGTTTTTGGATATTAGATACTGAATATATTTCATGCATCTAAATCCAAATAGACTAAACAATTTAATATATAAGAGTTACAATTAGTAAAGTGAAATATCCAAGTGACTGAGAAAGGGTAATTCATAAGTCAGTGGTGATAAGTACACAAATTCTAACTTTGAAGTTTAATGGTCCTAGATAAACTTATGTTAAGTATTACCAAACCATTTATCTCATGTGTCCATTGGACACAAAGATAAATTACTCCATAAAGGAATGAATGTAGTTTTTGGTATTTACTACTCAACTAATAGTTCATTAATACATGAATCATTCATAATAATTGATGAATATAAAATATAATTCTCAGTAATACCATGTTGTGGAAAGATAATTCTATTTATAGTAAAACTAAGTAGTTTTCAAGGATATACATAGTGTGGTTTTTAGATTAATTGGAGTTAAATACCATAGGTATTATGAAAACATTTAATTATGTATTTTTGGATAAATAAACCTTTATAAATAATGGTTAACCATAAATATTTTGGAAATTGTTTAACTATAGAGCATGAAGTATTCCATGGATAATATAGTGGTAAATTAATATACTTCATAATATTCCTTTAAAATTTTATGTAATTTAAAATTGAATTACAAAATATGCATGTTTAGAAGATATGTGTTTCTTAAAGCCCGTGTACTGAAGAATATATTGTCCAAGAATTCATTGATCATGAAAATGTGGAGTGGATTTGTTACTAAACTAAAATATTTTTATACACATCATTGTAATGTTGTTTTTAAGGAGGATTGATGATGAGCCTTATGTTTATAAATTTATCATTAAAATATATCATGGAGTAAATTCTAAATACATATTTTCTTATACACGCTAAATTATTGATATATATATAAAAAAGAATCATTGTTGAGACTCATATGCATTACAAAAAGCATCCTTTATTTTTTTTTGAGAAATTCTATTGAAATAACAGAGTTATACCATAACCAAATTCCAATTATGTTGAAAAATGTATATAATATGGGTTATAATATGAAATAAACCCATCAAGTAATAATAAAATATGTTTATATTCCAAGATTTTTTTGAGTGTATAAAAAAACTTCATTAAGGGAAAAAACAAACTTAACCTCTATTAGTATCCGAATTCATTTAAGTTATTATGTAATTATATATGATAGAAAAAATGTAGTTATGTTGTTGAATATATTTATATAAATTTTTGAAAATATCTATTTGATATAGTGTGATAAATATTAACTTGAGTTTAATCAATTCCAGAGATGCACAAGTGGTAGGAATTGGAATAGGTTCTCCAAAATATTGTCGAAAAAGGAGTCTTCCAGTGACACATTTGGTGTAGAAAGGATAAAACCATATTAGTGGACTGATATTCACCATGGTGGTTGATATATTATTAATTTATAATAAAAATCATTTGAGTAAGATGTAAATTTCAACAACCTATGATTGAAATGTTCAATTAATATTCAATAATTGATTCTATGTATCAAATTGCTGGTGTTTTGTATTTTGACTGTTTGAGATATTGATAATGTGGTGGGTATTCAAGAGAATAAATAAATGGATGGAATATTTTATAAAAATAAGGTGTTATTGATATCTAAAAATATTAAGTAGAAATTTATAGATAAAGTCTAAGAAAAAAACCACTACATTGAATGTCAAGCTTAAATCCATTTTAATGCTACCTTCCATAGATACCTTCTACGATAATTATACTTGTCGTTGGATGTCAAGACCACTTTTAATGGAATGATTTTATTTGATACAAGTAAAAATATATGGGGACACTAAAGAATTATAGTATGAGTTGAATGTTGAAAAAAATATAGTTTCAGATCAAAGTAAGCAACAAGATTATTGAATATTCATTTGGAAGTAATTTTATTATTTTTTATATAAGAGTTAAGTTGGAGAACCACTATTTTCCAAGTAAAATATGTTAATGGAAAATGTAAAATAATTTTGTTTCCTTATATCTAGTTAATAATATAATGAATGTAAATATATAAAGATTAACTTAAAGTATAAACTGATGTTCTAGAAAAAAGATATATTGTGGATGATCTGATGGATATCTTAGAGTAAGTAAAATTATATATACTGATAAGGTAAAAGAACATACTAGTTAGAACAATTCGAGAGAAAATTATTACTTATATCACATGTCATAAATCTCTACAAGAAGAAATGTATGAGACATAGTAATATATTAATGTGGAGAGTAAAATCATAGAAGGGAAAAAAATGGATGTATCACATATTTCATGCTATATAATAAATATGATGCTATCAATATATACTTTATTTTAGTATAATATAATTAAAATCTATAATAAATGCATGAAAAATAGTCAAAACTATCCAATCTTACTTGAGATAGTATATGAGATATATTCTTTGTACATGGAGAGGAAGTAAAACCAGTTATAAGGGGACATAAACTAGTAATCCTTTGGATCAATATGATATACCATTATACTCAGGATAACATAATGAGAAGTGGAATCCTATTCAAGATAGTGGTTTTCAATCCCCCAATATTTTTTAGGTATTTTTTGTTTATTTTTTGTCTTTCTAATATTCTGTAGATTCTTTTGGTGTTTTTATTTGAAATTTAAAGCTTTAGAGGGACAATGTATAGTGCGTGGTTGGTGAATAATTAAAAGAAACAATGTTACAATCCTAGAAAACTTGGAATTTTGGACAATTGTAATAAAATTCCTGATTGTTTAAGTGCACAGTTTAAAAAACTATACAGCCTCTATCTGTCGATACCGATACACCCACATAGTTGGCACACAGTTTGGAAAACCATGTATCCAAACCTTATGGTTTGACTAGTTTTAAAAAAGTAATGAAATTTCAATTCAATAAATCCATGATTGAAACCATTCCACCCCTCCCCCCCTTTAATGACTCCTCTATCCCTAGGAATTTCAATGATCCACCTACACTCTATCTTGGATCCAAATTTTTGGTGGTTTGATCTTAGTTCTTCCATGAAACTTCATGTACGTGCTTCTTATTCACTCCCCATGGTTACAACTCTTTTATGTATTAGGTTACATGAAACTTCATGGTTTTGATGACCTAGAATGGGTTTAATATGATTTTTTGGCTTGGTATTGATGGTTTTGGCGTGTTCATTCTTTTTCTGGACCTCCTACCATCTTGGCATGTGATTCTCCATCAAATGTTGTCGATTTCAATGAAAAAGGTTGGTGGTTCCCGGTTGTTCCATTATTTGACGGTATAAATGTGATTTAATCTATTTATAAATGTTTTCAAAATTGTGTTGCTTGTGTAAATGGGTGATTTCAAATGGTTTTGGTGTGTTTAAGGTTTTTAAAAGGGTTGACCCCTATAAAAATGGTTTGAAATGGTATGCTTGACCTGTGATGGGTTGGGATGTGATGAAATGGGATTTTTTTGGTTTTAAAATTAGGATAAATCACATGGGAATGATGGGTATCTAGGTATCTAAAATAGGAAAATTTTTCTATGGATGAACCACTCTACCTAGATGTATTATGTGACATCACTAACTAAACTATGTATGATAGTGTGGATTGATTGGCTCATTTAGGAGAATAGTACTTCATTTGCCTGGTCAATCATCAAGAGTATGAGTATCCCAAGTCCCACTAACCCTAGATATATAGGGATTGACCATGGTTATTGTGTTATTATTTAAACTATTTTTAGTTACTGTTTCATATATTCCTTTCAATTTTAATTCACATTTTAATGATATTTTTTATTGCCTTTAAAAAATTACATTTTTAGATGTCTTATAATGAATATGAATAGAACACTTGGTGGGATATTATAGAGTAAGTGAGATCGCAACCTAAATAGACCCAATGGGTATATGTAGTCCTTGTTTTGTCTAACTAATGTAAAGGAAATATAGTGTTCAATGGAAGTGGGTACACTTACCAGTTATATACTTCCCAGTTGATGATGTCAAAGTGATGTGTGTTCCATTTATGTTGGAAGGACCATTTTTTGGTGGTGGGAGACTATTTGTTCAAGTTGGGTAGTATGAAATGATGGGAGGGGAGGAATTTAAGACTATCTCTATTGAAAAATTCTTTCCATATACCTTGGTACTCACCAAGTCACATGTGTTTCTATCCCTTGATTAGGGGACCGTCCAATGTTCAAGTATTCCATCTAATTCATAGAGATAATCCAATTTTTACATAGGTTTATCCACATTGAAAATATGACGGTATAATGTGTAGAAATGGGACTGTGGCCATACATTCAATCCAATTTCTTTTTAATCAAACATAAAATCTATGCTAAGGTTTTTTATTAGGATTTGATGGTTGATATTGAATAGGAAGGAATGATAGGAATGGCTGAGATTCTTCCATCTCCAGTCCAAAGTGGGACTAGTTCATCTAAAAAGAATAGGAAGCATGGGGATCAAGGGAAGAAGCGTGGTGGTGGCTTAGGATATCTAACTTTATTTCCTTTATTAGATACTATAGGTGGTGGACCATTCATGTTCTATCAGTGTGATAAGTTCATGAACATGTAGTCATCATGTCATGTCCCACCTAGGGAATTCCAACTTTTTGGATGCATAGGACACCTGAATAGGTTTTATAAGAATGAAACTCCTTCTCATATTACTTTATTATCTATAACCTATAGGGGAAAAAATATCTTTCAGGTGCATCAAAGGAAATAAGAATATTTTCCTGTGGATGTGGTGGAATGGATAGATCTTTTTAAAGGAAGAGTCATCTTAGAGAAGTGCCACATTTTTACAGTCAAACACAGGATCATATATAAATGATCTATCTACATGTTATCGACCAGGAATAGGTGGAATTATATATAGGTCTTATGATAGTTAAAGGTACTTTTATTATGGAATTGTCTATATTGATTTATTTGTTTTCTGAAAAAACTGATTAAAACTCCTTTATCCCTACTCAACTTGTGGACTTGTTGAAACTCCTGACTGATATTATGTTGTTTTTATGGATCTTGTCCCACCACTCAGCATGAAGGAGTAGGTTTCCTGATTTTTATATTTTATAGTATCCTTATCATAGGTTGATATATAATTGGACTTCTATGTCTTGGAAATGGACATCTTTGGAATGATCCTAGGGATGGATTGGATGATGTTCCTCAGATCCTATATCAATTACTACCATTTATGGGTAAATTTTATAAACCATGATAGGAGTACACATGTTTTTTCTAGGGAATGGTTTCCATAGTTAGGATGAGTTCATCCTCCACATTTTTAGTTGATAAGACTTGATTTTAAAGTGTCCTCTATCTTACTATAAGAAAAAAAGGATTACACATAGAGTGGGTTTCCCAATATGGTAAGTGAGCTTCCTAAAATTCTCCAAGAGGATTTATCAGGATTACATCCTTAAAAGGATGTGGATTTTTCGATAAGCATGTCCCCGGGAACACAACTAATATCTCTTACTTCATATCATATTTACCCCCACCATGTTGAAAGGAATTAAAGATTAATGTGGAAGATTTAGAATCCAAAAGGTTTATTCACCCAAATATATCTCCTTTCGCTACTCTAGTTGTAACATGCCCGGTTTTAGTTACTTTATCAATTGTTTATATAGTTTAAGTATATAAAGTGATTGAGTTAAATTTATGAGAATATATGGAGTTTTATCATGTTTTAGTGTTTTTTATAGAGATTTATAGTTTGAGAAAGGTTATTAGAGACCATGAAAGACCTCCAAAGAAACTATGCAACTAAAATAGTGGGCACCAGGTAGGCCCACAACTTGGAAAAATTGTTTTAATGCACAAGATAAACCATGAATTGGCGGAACGTGGAGAATAACATTATTAGTGCATGGTTGTTATAACTTTGTGAACCAACCATGTGAGGTAGGTTTGGAGGCAGGTACTAGTGCACAGCTAGCATATGATATTCCTTACCATGCACCATGAAAAATTATATTTAAAATTTATAGATATAATATAATTAACCCATTAAGATTCTCATTTTCCCCCTAAATATGTCATAACCTGAATTACTCTTCCTCTCAATTCATTGGATACAATTACTTTCAATCCAAGAGAAATTCCTAGGTGAATCTAGGTGGGTTAGAGGATGGATTTGTGGGTATGTTAACATTATTAATCTTTTTTCAAAAGAGTTATTCTTCTTATCTCTCTTGGAATCATGGATTTAGTCTATTTGGGACAAAATTACTATGTATGCTGTCAATAATGATGATATATGATTGTTTTGGATGGTAGGGAACATGATATTTTTTTCATTTTCAAGAGTTTCAAGTAGAGTTTTTGTATTTTTGTTCCATTATTCATTTTTTCTTATGTTTGAGAGGTAGGTGGATTCACTCTCAATACCACCTATTTCTAACTTGAAGGATTAGTTTCAAATTAGTTGAATTTATTGAATTGAATTTTAAAATTTTTGTGTAATTCTTGGCAGAAAACCTCTTCAATATGGTTTTCTGAAATGGTGGAAATTGGTTTGTTTGGTGGAAAATTTTATTTGGTTTATGGTTTTAAAATTATGGTTTTAAAAATATGGTTTGGTTTTGATGCATTGAAAATATTTTTATATATTTTTTCAATAAAATAAATGTTTTATTGAAATGGATTGGCCTCATTCGGCAGGGTTTTTGTTATAATTATTTGGAAAGAGTTCATTTTCATTGATGTGAACCTATAAAAGGGGTGTGTATCATTGAGGATCTTCAAAGTGGTTACCTATTAAGGAATCCAAAGATCGATGAGAGACCACTAATCATTCTAAAACATTCACTTATACATGAATGTGTGTATTACTGTACATATGTTTTGGGTATGATAAATTGAATTTTGAAATGTTTTAGAGACTTTTTTAGTTGATTTCCTTATAAAATTGTTCGGTTTTGAAATACTAGTTAGTTTGAATTTTTTATTGTATTTGATAAAAATTTATTTAAACTAATTTATATAAATGTGATAACATGTTATATACTAGTGGAATATTTTGGGATGTCATGGGGAAATCCTACTGAGTTTTATATTCACCCCCTTATTTTTCACATTGGTGTGTTTGAAGATGTTATATATTGAGACACAGGTAAATGCATGGAATCCCAGTTTTTTAGTGATTCGTATTGATAACTTTGGTTGGGAATGTGGTTTTGGAGCTTAGATAATGTTGTGAGTTTCTTAGTTGGTGTATTTAGAGTCTTTGAAATTTTTTGGTTTGGTTTTTTTTAATACTCAGATATGGTTTTTGGTTTGGTTACATTTTGAGTTGTATTACAAAATATTCATGCATCAAACATTGGTTTGTTTTGTGATAATTATATTGAATTAGTTATTTTTATTCAAATGGAAAATCATACCCTAAATATTTTGGAATCCCCTGTCATTTGTTTCCAACATTTGGTGTTTTGTGGATATCACATAAGGCATAGTGGAACACCCATCAATTATCAAGATAATGAGGAGGGGTGGGATGTTACAAATGTTATCAATATTGGACGGTCCTTATTTCATTTTGGAAAAAAGGTTGTTATTTCTTCGGTCCTTGATAGGAGAATAGTTTTAGTATATCTCTTCATATTTTAGTAGGGAGTCAGATTATTGAAAATTGAAATGTTGTTTATAAGGAGGCGTAGCTAACCTATTTATTCTGAACATCATGTAACCATGGATTTTGGGTACATGAATATATTGAGACACTTCTAGGAGTTGTAACCACATCATCACAGGTTTGGATGATGAAAAGGCAATGAAATTTATTGATACAAATGAATTCCCAACAAGAGTGAATAATTTATTTTGAATAATGATTTATGATTTTGTGAAAAAGTATTGATTTTTTTATAGTAGATGAAAATGGTTTGATTTTCAAAAAGAATGGTGGTATTTTTATAAATGGTTTTAAAATAGAAATTTATGAATTTTAGAAAGTCTTGTTGTGATATGTGTGATTTGGTAAAATTTTAATTTTCTAAGACCTCAGTTGACTGAGAGTGAGACTATGTGAAATTTTATTTTGGTAATAGAGAATGACATTGGGTAGGTGTCATAAGAACCAACTAGAGAATTCTACTGAAAATGTGGTTGCACCTGAGGCATGGGGGAACCAAAAATTAGTTTAGAGTATTATATAAGAATTTTAGGTCATGTTTATAGGGAATAGAAGGGATGATCCAAGTAAGTGGATCATTGAATTCAGTTCCAAATGTAGATTCCACTTATCTTTTAGGGTGATTTAGTACTAAAAAAAATAAAAACTGTAGATAAATAGGATGAATAAAATTATTGAGTTCCCCAGAACACCATCTGTGCTGAAGGTGAAGTTGAAAAAAATATATACTGGAGGATCTAGATTTTCAATTATGATATTTAAGAGTTTAGGATAAATTAGACCAAGGCATTGGATGAGAGGATTTTTAAGGATTCTTCAATAAATAATTCCATCATCACATATTCAAATTTTCTAAAGTAACTAACTTTTTCATATTTAATTAAGATAATATATCAATGATAGTGTATGTAGCTAAATTTATGATTTTTTTCCACTTTTCACCTGAAGTTACTTTATGTCCATCCTTTAAGGCATGCATTTTTTGAATCAGGGTTGAGTCCATAGATTCACTCAAATATTGTTTTCCCAACACTTCCCATGAAACCATGAAAAAGAATACAATGGGCACTTGGTAGGCACAAAATTTGTCCAAAACTTGTAAATTCCCAGGAAAATCAATATAATTTTGTTAAATGGGTAATAGCATGGTTGGAACATGGTTGGTCTAACCATGTCAGCCATCCATGTGAGGTGGGTTTGTTGGATGTTTTAAGTGGATGGTTTGAACATAATTTTCCTAACCATGCACCTTATCTGTTTACCATGAAAAATTAGAATTGTATTTTATGGATCTAATCTGATTAACCCCTAAAGCCTCTTGTATTCCCCCTATATATGGAGTAACTTGAAATCATATTACTCCAAATTTTGTGGAGACCATTAATTTTTATATGTGAGTGATTCATAGGTGAATCTAGGATTGTTGGAGGATGTATTTGTTGTTATATGGCCATTATTCATGGTTTTACTTAGATTTATTTATCTTACCTCTCTTCGAATCAAGGAATTAGTCTTTTGGGAATATATACATGATTTTATATGGAAATCATAATGATATATGATTTATTTTTATGATAGGGAATAAGATCAAAGGACATTTTTGGGAGTTTTCAACTGATTTTTTTGATTTTTTGTTTCATTCCTTGTTTTCACCTGAGTTTGAGAGGTAGCTACCAAGACTATTGACTCATCATGTTTATAATTTTAAGGATTTTTTTCAAATTGATTTAATTTCTTGAATTGAATTGTGAATGATGTGTGATTCTTGATGGAAAACCTCTTTAGTGATGGTTTTTTGAAACTGTGTAAATTTGTTTATTTGGTGGAATGTGAATATAGTTCATGGTTTTAAAATTATGGATTGGTTTAAATTGATGGAAAATATTTTTAGAATTTTTTTATTAAAATAATTTTTTTATTGAAGTGGATTTTCATTATTTTGAATGGTTTTTGGAATACATGGTTATAATGAGTTCATTTTTTATGACGTCACACCATGTAAGGGGTGTAAACAATTAGGCCACTTGGTAATGGTAATCTTATGATGACTTGGTAGATTGATGTGATACCACTCATGAGTATAGAACTATCACTTTGGAATACATGGGTGAATATGTGGAGTTATATTTTGGTTATTCCAAATGTAATAGTTAAATGTTTTTGACACTTTTTTTGGTTTTTTATAGGAAAATTATATATTTTTTAATGATGTTTGGTTTGGGAAATTGTTTAATATTTCTTATAAAAATATTTAAATTGTTTCATTTTTTATATAAATGTTCTAACATGTTCGACATTATTGGTGTGAGTTGGGAATTAATTGAAATGATCCAACTAAGTTTTATACTCACACCATTCATGGGAAATATTTTGTGATTTCAGATGTTTTATATTGAGACATATATAATAAAATGTGCCCTAGGTTTTGGAGATGCTTATTGATAACATGGTCTAGGCTTGGGGTTTTAATGCTTGGAGTAGGTTTGGAGTTTCTTGTTTGGTGTATTTGGAGTTCTTGAGATTTTTTTGTTTGGTTTCTAATTTGTGCACTGATATGGTTATTGGTTTGGTTACTTTTGGAGTTGCATTACATTGTAATTATATATCATATAGTAGTCTATTTGGTTATAGTTATCCTGGTTTAGGTTTTTTTCCAAAATAAAAAGCATCCCCCAAATATTTATAAATCCCTTGGAATTTATTTCTAGCCTTTGGTGTCTTGGGGGTGTCACGTAAGGCCTAGTAGCGTACCCATTACTTCTCAATCCTATGAGGAGGGGAAATATGTTACAATAATACTCTATCCTAATAATGATGATATATACCATTAGATATTAATTTACTATCAAAAGCTAAGCTGGGTCATGATTAAGAGTAAGTACTCATTTCCCTTAATTGATGATCTTTTTTTACAAAATTAAATTGGAAATATGTTTTTAGAAGATCAACATTTGTTCAGGGTATCACCAAGTAAAGGTGAGAGAAGTAGATTTCCCATTTCAACATTCTAGAGTAGCTATCACCATTTTTATTATTTGGTAATATCATTCAGATTAAAAAATTTTTCCCATAGTTTCTATTCTTTTTTGATTCAGTTGTTCCATAGATACCTTGAATTCTTCATCATGGTGTTTATGGATGAAACTTTTAACTACCTGATATCAAAAGAAGACCATTCACAACATCTGAGAATTTTTTTTGTTAACATTGTAGGACCATCAACTGTTTTAAAAATTGTAAAAATGATGTTTTTTCTATGTATGATGTCATTTTTTGAGTCATGTGATAATAGAATGTGTTGTTTTAGTTAATCCCGAGAATGTTAGAGTAGTGATTTTATGGGACGAGATGGAAAATTTTTCAAGACCAGAAGATTTTTAGTCCTTTCTGGCTAATTCATGTGGTTTTATAGATATTTCACTCTAATCACATAACTGATAAAAACACTTCACCAGAAAGAGTTGAAGTTATATTGAAGCATAGAATTCCATTTATATTTTGAGGGGCATAAGAGGTGATTGACAAACTCCCTAATATTAATCCTACCAAATGCTAGACATGGTTATGTGGTCTACTATAATTATTCATGAATGAGTTTGTTTTGTGTTCTTCTGCAAGGTGATCATGGGGATGCATTTGGATCATTCCAACTCTAGTAATATGAGAAGAATTACCCATCTCGAGACCTTGACCATACAGTAGTGAGGTATTCCCACTAGTTCTAGTGAAATTATCATTTTAGATAGATATTTAATATATACACGGACAAAACAAATCCTAAAACATATCATTTATCAAAAATATTTGAACCTATGGAATATATTATGGATAGAGTGCCTCCATGGATTCTACTTAAACATCTTCTACACCCCAGGTAAAGGGAATAATGTTATAAATTCCTTAAGACTAGGGTTTCCAACTTAGGATCTATGGGAATACAAGAATGGGTGGAATATGATATTTATTTTAACACATATACAACAAGAAACAAATGTAGATAAAGGGGGTATGATTTTCACTTGACATTAATTGATGCATTCTCTTATAGATAGAAATTGGGAAGAGGAGTTGAAATATGAGTTCTCCCATAGCATCGGTCAGTCTCTAAAAGGTGGGGGTTCTTAGTGAATGGAATTCATCTTCTAAGGGAGTTATTTTATTTTATGGTTGTTTTCTTGTGTCATTGTCTCTGAAGAAGTCAGCGATATAGTATTGTCATCAGTCTCATTGGGGTTTCTACCCTAGGTCCACTTGGATGTTATATGATGTGTGATGCCCGTTTTAGTTTCAATGAATGGGATGAAATATATCAAACTTTTTATATCATTATTTCACTTGTCCAAAAATTAAAAATGGGCATGAGAAGCCCTTGGATTAATTCAACCTCTTCATATTTCTACATGAATGTGGGATGAGGTAGCCATGAATATTATCATCAGGTTACCCCATACAACCTAGGGTAGAAATTCTATCTACTATGTTAATGATTTTTTGACCAAATGCACCCATTTCATCCGAGTCAAAGTCACTTCCATGGTGGAAGAGTTAGTAAATCTATATGTCCTAGAAATCATGAGGTTTCTTGGTGTTCTATCTGCTATTATTTCAGATAGAGATCCCTGTTTTACCTCATGTTTATGGAAATGAATTCAAAATTTATTGGAATCATAACTTAATATTATCCTCACATACCTTCCTCAAATGTATAACCAAATAGAGTGGAAAATCAAATCTTAAGAAGACATGCTTCCTGTCTGAGTGTGGGATTTTGGTGGTTCATGGGATAACCATACAGGGTTAGTAAAATTTTAGAAAATAAAATTTTGAAATACATTATCAAGATGGATCCATTTTGGGACTTTCATGTTTGACCATTCTAGTCTGCTTTATTTTGAACCAATGTGGGTGATAAATCCTTAGTGGGACCCAGCATTGTATAGGAAATGACCGATAAGATTAAAATTATTAAGATTTTGTTATTGATTTCTTAGATTTATTACAAATATTATGCCAATAATTGATGATGAGTTTTGAAATTATCAGTGGGAGACTGGGTGTTTCTAAAGTTGACAACTTGTTTGGGTCATCTCTATCTTGGGGAAAAAGGATTTATTATACCAATGTACATTGGACCTTTCCAGATCATGGATTAGATCAATATGATACCATAACACATAGAATTTACTTCTTAATTGATATCAATTCATACAATTTTTCACATATCTCCACTAAAGAAGTATACACAAGATCCATCCCATGTGTTATGTTAGTATGAGATCATGTTTGAACATACATTTTCAATGATTGAACAACCTATCCAGATTTTTGATTCTCAAGTAAAAGTTCTTTGAGGGAATTCATTCAACTAGTTTGGGTCTTATGGAAACATTGAAATAACTAGGATGAGACTAAGGAAGATATTTCTTATGTATAAAATAAGTATCCTCACTAATTTTCTGGTAATATTATGAATTGAATTTTATACGGTGAAAAGTGTTATACTGGAGTGAATTATCACATCCTAAACATTTATTTCATGTATTTTTAATTTATTTTTGATCTTTTTATTATTATGTAACATCTATAGGTGTGTTTCTTTGAAACTAAATGTTTTGGAGGGACTGAGGTTGGTGCATGGTTGGTTCACATTTAGGAGAAACTGAGCACCATCCCTAACAAACTGTTTGGACTTGATAATGGTTCTCTAATTATTTCATGGTAAAGCACATGGTTTTTGAAACCATGTGGAACAAATTATGTGGCCTCTATATATCGAGAAAAAGGTACTCACACAGTTGGTGCATGTTTTGGAAAACCCTATGGTCGGAACAATTTCATTAAATAATGAAATTCCAATTATACCCCCTCCACAATTTACCCCATTCCACCCCCTTTCCCGGAATCATGACTCATCTATCCCTGTATGTTTTAAACCACCTCCTTGACCCCCTATTGTCTCCAAATTTAAGGTGGTTTAAGCTACATTATTCCATGGGTCTCTATGTAAGTTCCTCGAATTCATTCTCCATTGTTTCTCATATCTTATTTCTTGGGTTTCTTACTACCCGGTGGTTATTATGACCTAGAATGGGTTTAATTAGATTTTTTGTCTTTATTTTGATCGTTATTTTCTGTTCCTGCTTCCACAGGACCTTCTCTCTACTTTTCTTATGATTTGTAATATGTGCTTGTAAATTCCAATGGAAAAGGTTGGTAGTTCCATTTTACACCATTATTTGTTGATTTTAATGTTCTTTCTAGTATTTCTAAATGTTTTCTAAATTGTGTTGTGTGTGTAAATGGGTTATTTCAAAGAGGGTTAGTGTGTATATGATTTTTTAATTTTTTAATCCCACATATAAATTGTTGTAAATGGTATGATTGATTTATGATGGGTTGGGATGTAATGAAAGGGGATTTGTGTGGTTGGATAAAGAGGATATGGCATAGATAAATACTAGGAATCTTGGTAGTTAGACTAGAACAACTACACTATTCATGAACCACATTAACTATAAGGATTATTTGAAAACACTAACTAAACTATGGACCATGGTGTTGATTGGTTGGATCGAGTATTAGGATAAACCATTGTATCCTTGGTCAATCATCAATATTATGAGGATCCTAGGTCCCCATGAACCCTATATACTTGGGGGTTTTCCATGGTTATTATTATGTGATTTTACCTATATTTAGTTCCTCTTTCATATTTCACCAGCCATTAAAAGTTAAAATATGTTTTAAAGAAAAATGTTTTCTTTTTTTTCAAAACTAGATTTTTTATTTGTTTTATAAGGTCTATGCATGGAACACTAGGTGGGGTCCTACTAGGAAAGTGAGACGACACCCATCATACACCCAATGGGTGTTTGTATACCTTTTTTTGTTTTAATAAGGTAATGTATATGTGTCATTTGTTGGTGGTAGATATTCTTTATTGTTTTTTACCATTTAGGGATAGGTTTTGGTGGTGAAATGGTGGGTGTCAGTCCACTTGTCATTAGGATATTTTTAAACTCTTTTTTAGTTATATTCCTTTTTTTAAATTTTTGGTTAATAGTTTTGTATACGGACTCTAAAATGTGTAATATTTGGTTATTATAATTTTTAGATTGATGGGTATTATAATTTATTATGTGGATGTTGGTTTTCATAATGGGATAAACAATTGCCAAAGGAGTTATTCAATTATTTGGTAGTAGTTTCTCTCCAATGGGGCTCAGTAATTAATTGTGAGCCATTCCACAATATCAGTTGGGTTTCAGGTTGGATGATATCCTACGTTGATTCATGATAGAGGTATTCATATATTCAAATAACGAGTGCCTTCCGACTTCTGATGTAGTGGAAGAAATTGTGTAAAATATGAAATTATTCATTATAATTCATGAATTTTTACATAGTGAATATTGTTTTATCATAATATAAATTATCATAATCCTACTATTGGTATTATGCAATATGACAGTTCTTGAAAGTTGAAAAAATGAATATACTCAGGAATATCATCTCTTGATGAGTATTACTCATGGTGGTAACATCATAGATAATAGATTATCCACACAATGGAGACGTACCAGGACCAATGAATAAATTAATAATTAAATTGAAGAATTATATTATCATTTTATACGTAAAAATTTTATTTAGCACGTTGCCTCTTGTTAAAGTGGGAGTTTTGTAAAAATGGGTGGCCTACCCAAACATGAATAGTACTTTTCATTTACCATATCATGTATATATTGAGTTATGCATGATATACACTTACCATAATTGAGTTTATATTTTTACATGAACTATTTACATGGTAATACTGATAGATTATTTTTCCCATCAAAATGTTATAGAAATTTCTAGGATATGGTGAGAATATAGAGATACTATGAATGTAATCTCAAACTTAAGTGATATAGTCTATATTCTTCATGTTGATATGGCACAGATGATGCGTTATCATTAAGTACTATGGGATAATAATCATTTTTACTTCTTCTCATTAATTTCACACTTGGTGATCTCATGTCGCTGAGATCATGGGGAAAAATTCTAATTGGAACATGGTATGTTTCCGGGGTCATTGGTAGTTCCTATCTTTGAAAGTGATTAATGGACTCCAATGTGAGATTAATTCATTCTATAATATTTGATCACATACTTTGATGAAATAAAAAATAATTACATTTATATTGTGGTGAATCATCTTGTGTTGGGTGCACCATTGGTGGTATTGAATTGATTGAATAATCAAGATCAAATTACTCGCTTCTGAAAGAAAGTGATATCTTTGGACTAGATGGATCAGATGTTAGTACCTTCACAAAATCCATGACCATGGTAGAATAAGGTAACTATTTCTTGTAATGTAAATGAATAATAAATTAAGAAAGGATGATAACACATAGTGTAAATCCAACTTTATGAGATATCTTGAGGAAAGTAGATTGTATTACATGGGGTGTGTTCGTAGAAGGTTTTCATTTCTACAACAGTCCCTTATCTTTATATTGTCCTTGATACATTTTTAAACATTACACTTGGTCTATGAAAATTACTTACAACAATAAATATGTAGTCCTAGAGGTTCACACATTAAGCATATTCAAAAGACTAGCCTATTCTTATGAGTATGTGTTTAAGAAATGGGGGACCCCACCACAAGGTTTGGGTGATGTCCCATTTTCAATAATTTCCATGTAATAAAAAAACTTATATTATTAAATTTTAGAGTAATTTGTATTGAATTTATTTATTAAAATTTTACACAATATATTAAGTGAATAAATTAGAAAATATTTAATGAACCAATATTATTTTATTATTCAAGGTTGAATTTATAATTTTGGGAAAGATGTGTTAAGTTAATGGGTTAGTTTTGTCATTTATTATATTTTATTATATTTCAAGAAAGTTATAAAATTTAAATTACTTTTATAACATGGTTTATTTGTCATAGTTGTCGTTTCTCTGTTATTTTGTGGGAATTATTTAAATAAGGACCATAAAGACCTTCCCAAGTGTAATCCCCACTATATAAGCAAGAATGAACTGTTTTATAAAGGACTACTCATCCACTCTAATTTTAGAGCTCCTCCAAACTCCCAACCACATCCAAGAGAGCTAAGTTGTTGATATGAGAAACCTATTTTGTTTTTTACTTTATGAATTTAAGGATAGATTGTGCGATGATCATCTGGATGTTGAAGGTTTCATAAAACATGTCATAGGACTTCTTGGAATTTTAATAAGCTTATAAAATCATTCCATTTTCCGATCATCCCTACCAAGTCTATCATAACATAGTGGAAAGAGTCCCATATTCTCTTTATTTCACTCTCCATACCATTTCCATTCATGGGGTACAAAGTCCCATATTTGATCGGGTTCAATTCCCATTTCATTTCCTATTACATGATGATATATCCATATTTACCCAATGCATTGGAGGGATATATAAATCTATACTAACCCACTATATAATGAAAACCATATATATGTGTTCCACGAGATCTTAAAAACATTCATCATTTAATCATAGCTTAATACACATGTGGGAATGAAATTCATTCTATATAAACATCCTTAAAACATCATCATAACAAAAAAATCATAGAAAAACCATATATGGTATCTTTGAATCATATCCAAAATCAATAATATTATTCCTTTAATTTTTTTGACATATATAAAAATACCTTTACGAAATATTTAGAAATATTATTTGGAAACTGGGGAAAAAATTAGATTCTTTTGATAACTTTAAAAAAAATTCATGTAAAAATGGAATAGTATTTTTTTAAACCATGTAAAATTTGAAAGGAATAATGATAAATAATAATTTCATGATGTTTAAAAAATCATTTCATTCAGTAAATGTTAAAAAATGTTTCTTTTTACACTTGTGTAAAGAGTAAAATATAACCAATATGGAAAAATTGTAAATAATAATTAATACAAAATTATAAAAACAAGTCATATATAGTTGATACAAAATTTAAAAAATCAAGTGGGATTATAAAATAACATTATTGAAACATTTTAAAGAATATAGACATAGAATAAAAATATTCCCAACCTAAATGAAGAAATAAGGATGGTTTTACTTTAAAACTTTTTTTGGGTATTTTTAAGTACTAGAGAGGAAAAATTAGAAATAATACATAAAATCCATAGAAATAACCATTAGAGAATATAATTTATGTGTTTTAAAGAGATATCATATAATTTCCCCAATGTATATTTAAACATGAATAATATTGATAAGGAATCATATTGGACCATAAACCCTTGCCTCAATCCCCGAATTTCTTCGTACACACTATATACTATTATATGACAAATATATATTTTTTAAAAATTTATATAAGAGATATATTTAAGATTTTTTTTACAATATATGATTCATTCATAATTTACAATCAATCATTTATTAAAAATTATCCACAAAAATAAAATATATGGGTGTTAACTATTTTGTTTTTCATACATGTTTCAGTTTGAAGATCCATGTCATGAAGAATTTTTCATGGATTCATCATCTCCAAAATCTTAATCATGTCATAAATATAATATTTATTAAATATATATAATTTTATAAAAATTCATTTATGTTTGTGATAAAAAAAATACACCACTCTGTGGAGGTGGTAGTCTACACGTACGCCCAGGTGATACATTCAATTTTAAATTAATAGAAACAAATTAAGGTAAATATTAAATTATATTTTAAAAATAAAAATTATTTAAGAACTAATATATATATTAATTAAATCAATAAACATAACCATCTATGTGAGGTATTGATGAGAATTGAAACATTTTGATTCATGGGGATGGCAGTCTGTACGTATGCATGAGCAATACTTTAATTTTCCATTGGATTGAAAGGTGATGAAAATGGATATACCATTAATATATAAAAATAATAGTATATTAAATATATTTACTCCATTTTATTAATATTTTTATATAATATTTAGGGGATGTGGAATAATAAATAATCTTGTAATAGATCAGTAATGATTATTAGCACATCATTGAGTATCTTCTTTTAGATTACACCTTAAGCCTTCTTAGGATAATCTATTGGTGATACTAGGATATCTAAGACATGGGGAGGAAATATTCAAATAAATTTGGCTAGGTATTAGAGAAACTAGAGTTATCAAATAAAAAAATTATTGAGGAGAAGAGGTGTCTTTTTATAAGTGAGGGGAGTGGAAACCTTGTAAATATTCAATGTCTTAAAATAATACAAAGACATTTTCATGGGAATATTGAAAAAATGGAAAATATTTTTAAGAAAAGATAATGGATGGTCTGAATTCACTCACTCAATCATATTTAAACTACTACATAATAAGAATTTAACACCTTTGGTATTTATCAGTGATATAAAAAAGCAATGATAAATGGCATTTTTATCAGCGATAAAGAAAGTCCTGAAAAATTTAACTTTTAATCTGTGATTTTTTAGCACTGATAAATGGAACCTTTATCAATGGTTTATTTTTAGCACTAATAAAGACACATTTTATCGGTGGTTTTTTTTTCACTGATAATGGTTTGGATAAATAAAATGAAATAATGAAATAAAAATAATAATAAATGGGTTTATTAAAAAACACTACCAAATTTATAAAGTAAATAATTTATGATAAAAATGGATATATTGATAATAAATTCTTAAATATTAATCATTTAATTATTTAGATAATTATGATAATTAATGTTAATAAATTTTATATTTTAAATATATAGATAAATATTAATGTATATAAGGATGATTTATATATTACAAAATATTTATGCGGTTTACATTAAATATTCATATATTTAGTGATTAACGGTTTATAATTAAAAATAAAAAGGAATTAAAAATATTGACTAATTGGATAGTGTAATGGATATATAATTGAACATGTCATTTTATTTATCAATTTAGAATAGATCAAATGTGTTTTATATGGATTTCATATATACATAATTAGTGCATTTTTATATAAAATGAACACACACAAAATTTATCCATTTTTTCAAAATTTTTAAAGTGTACTTATTTTTAATTTCTTCAATTTCACTAATTTTTAACATATAAGAATGCATTCACTTAAAATTAGATATAAATAATATTTTTTCAAAAACTATTTCCATACTTATAATTAATATATTTTAAAAGGAATATATTCACTATATTATTATTTATATAAATTTATTAAATAAATATATATATTTAGAAAATTTTAATTATAATAATAATTAAAAATCACTTATCAATTCTTAAGTAATAAGAACTTACAAGGGTATGTCTTTATCAGTTCTTTTTTCACGCTGAAAAAGATAAGGATTTATCAGTGCTAAAAAACTATTGATAAAACGAATGTTCATTAGTGTTAAAAATTTATAACAGATGAATATTCCTTTTATCAATTCTTATTACTTAAGACTTGATAAGAGGGCTCTTTATCAGTGCTTATTTGTAAGAATTGATAGAAGTGTCCCAATCAATTTAAAAAACCCTAACCATTTGTGAACCCATAGAGATATCAGAATCTTTCTTAAGAAGAAATCCACTACCAGTGCTCCTCCTCAGTTAATTGAATCACTAATGATACCACTTGACTCCCTTTAGTTTCTCAAACATTGTCAGACATCTATTTTTTAATTTTATTTAGGGTTTCTAAATCAGATTCTCTTCTACCTAGTGAGGCAGGGCTTGTGATTTTATTTTGGTATTTTTGGTTTTATTTGTTATTTCTTGTTTGATAATGTCATTATTTATTTTTGGTTTGGTCCTTGTATACTATTTTGATTCATTATTATGACTATAATTATTTTGTCTTGTTGTTTTGTGTGTGTAAGGTAATTTCACAATAAGAGAGTTTGTCATGTTATGAATCCTTATACCATAAAACAATGTTGAATACAATGAAATATTTTTTATTCTATATTTGTAAATACTTTTGGAGGTTACACCACATGAAATGGAGTCAAGTCACAATATACTTAAAGGGAGAGTTAGTTTATAGAATAGTTAGAAGAAACCATTTTTGAGACTACATAGTCTCATTGCAAATAATATTTTAACACTATAATTATCATGAACACACAATAACCAGTATTTTAATTTAATTATTTATTACAAATTCTATTTTGATGTAAACACAATGATTTGGATTCATAGATTACTAATAGGCTACAAAAAACTAATCCTTAAGGTATCTAAATCATACATAGGGTGGAAAAAAAGGAAGGATTAACCAAATATATTAATTTAAAGAAGGATAATTTAAAGAGGATTTTATCTTTTGAATTTGAATGTGTAATTAAATTTTTTATTAATAGATAAAGTCATACTGATTACATGTTTATAGATAATAGATATAAACATTTAATTGTGAATTATTTCCTGAAATTGGTAGTGTGTAATAGATCAAGGGGATTTATGAATCATTCTAGAGATCTAGCCTTTAATTTTTAATAATAAAATTTGTAAATTTGTAAGTCCCATTTATTTTTTATATCATGAAGTTGTAATAAAGTAATACTAATATAAAATTCAATTACGTTAACTGGTGATGAAGTTTATTTAGTTTTGGAACATAAATGAAAAATATTTACATATTTGACCCTCCACCTTAGTGTATTTGGGATGATATTAATGTCTATATATATATATAAATACATATATTTTTTAATTAAAACATTTTGGGGTGGGGGATAAATACAATGGAAAAATTACTAAATATATAATTACAATAGTCTGGTAAGGGGGATAAATTCAATGAAAATACCTATATATATATAATTATAATAATTATGGGAGGGTAAAAGTACTACAAAAATCCCACTCTACACCAATAGGGAATAACTCTGTGGGACTGAAACCCGAGACCTCACCGAGACCCAACAGAGCCATTACCAACCGAGATGGACCCTGTATACACACGCACAAACACACACACATATAGGTTAATATATATTTTTCTATATATTTATATGTGTTTTTAGAACATATATTGTAATAGTGATTTTATAATTATTTATTCGGAAATTATTTCCCCAGATTTCCAAATTAAGAAGAAATTTTATTCATTTTCATTAAAAATCATGTTTAAATGTGCATTTGTTTTATGAACCCGATAATATGGATATGAATCAAAAATGGATTCATGATAATATTTTGACAAATGATTGTGAAGATGAAGTAAAAGAGTTCATGAAGATCACAAGAGAGCATGTAGAAGATGCTTCTAAAATCTTCTATATGTGTTTACGTTGTAGTTATTCAAGATAAATTAGTCCAAAAGAATTGGAAGAACCTATGATTTTTCAAAAAATAGATCAAAGATATAAATTTTGGACTAAACATAGGGAAAATATTAATGTGGATATAGATTGGGATGATACTGTGGTTTATGAATCATTTCATATGAATACCTTTGTAAATGATTATTGAGATCACATGGAAAAAATGAAAATGACAATTGAAGATGACCTTTGTTATGTTCCAATGTTGTTTAAGGAGTTAAATATATATTCCATGAAGCCATTTTATACTGATTTTACTGAATACACAACATATTTAACTATAATGAAATTATATAATTTGAATGTTGGCACTAGATGGAGTGACACCAGCTTTACAGAACTACTTGGTCTCATGAATGATATGATACAAGAAGAAAATGAACTACCATTTCAAATTTATTATGCTAAATGAATATTACTTTCAATGGTTGTGATCTATTAAAAAATACATGCTTGTCTAAATTATTGCATATTATTTCACATGGACCATGAATCAATCATAAAATTCCCTAAGTTTGGCGCAGACCGATACATGAAAAATGAATCAAGTCCTTCAAAATTGGTATGGTACTTTCCTATCATTCCATAGTTTAGAAGACTATATGGATGTTAGGAAACTATGAGAAAATTAATGTGGCATATAGATACAAGAATTAATTATGTGAAACTACATCATCCCACATATTCTTCTTAGTATAAGAAAATTGATTACGAGTATCTTAAATTTAGAAATGATCTAAGAAACTTGACCCTTGTATTTTCTATAGAAGGAATAAATATTTTTAGTGTATATAGTTGTACTCAAAGTTCATGACCCATCACGTTGGTAAATAATAACTTCCCACCATGGTTATGCATGAAGCGCAAATACATTATGGTGTCTCTACTTATATTTAGATCAAAGAAACCTTGTAATGATATTGATGTTTGTTTCTCTACATTGATCAATGATTTTAAATTGATGTAGGGTCTAGGTATTAAAATTTAAGATTCTCATAGAAGTGAAGAATTCACATTAAAGTAAATTTTGTACATAATGATAAATAACTTCTCTACATATGTAAATTTAGTAGGCAATAACATTAATGTAATGTTGTGGTTTTTCATTTGTGAAAAATACACATACTCTATTTAGTTGAAACATTCCTCAAATATAGTGATTTTTCTAGATCAATTTGTGTTACCATGATGACATAAATACCAATCCTCTATGACATAATTCAATGGGAATTTCGAACATGGAAAAACCCCATCTACAGTAATGGGTGATCAACTGTACTGTAATGTAAAAAAAATTTACACTATTTTTGGTAAACCATTTTTAAAAAACCGTACAAAATCAGGTTGGAAGAAGAGATAAATTTTCCCTGAGTTATTGTATTGGAATTGATTGTATGTCATACATTTTATTGAAGTCATGCATATAGAAAAAAATTTATTTGATAGTGTCATTGAAACATTAATAAATTTTTTTGAAAAAATTAAATATGGAATCTAGTCTTGGATGAACTTGATTGAAATAGGGATAAGGGACGATTTGGCACCAGTGAAGGGTAAATAGAACACTTTTTCCCCCAATGGCTGACACTCTATCCAGAGGGGAATTTTTTCAATTTTTACTTTTCATTACTAGTGTAAATTTTCCACGAGGGTATTCATAAAATAACAATAATTTTGTGTTAATTACTAATTTAAAGTTAAATGAAATACAATCACCTGACTGTCATGTTTTGATGCTATATTTAATTATTGTTTTCCCCCTTCATTCTGCCTCAAAATGTATGAAATACATTAAAAACACTCTCCTTTTTCAAATATATATACAGTAAAGTTATAGACCTGGAGAAGTTTCCCATCCTGAATAAGGATATTATATTCGTATTATGCGAATTAGAGAAATTCTTCCCTAGATAATTCTTTGATATAATGGTCCACCTGATGGTTCACTTTGTTAGAGATGTTCAACAATATGGTCATGTCCATTATAGATGGATATACCCCATTGAATGGTATATGATGATTTTGAAAGGGTATGTCAATAATCTAAATCATCTAGAAGGTTGTCTTCTAGAATGATATATTGTTGATGAAGATATTGGATTTTGTACCAATTACCTATATGATATTGAAACCATCAGTCTCCCAAAGTCTCATCACAGGAAATTCCTTCTAGATGAAGGGGTTTCTGGAAGAGATGTTGTTACAATTACATTTATAGAGAAAGGGCAATAGAACCATTACATATTACTTAATAGTGAAGATGTTGATTCATACATTAAATCCCACAAATAAATTCTAAATGATTGTAATCCATCTATGTCTAAATGATAAAAATTAAATACATTAATTAACATTTTATTGGATGGTTTAAAGATCAAATTTATAAGGAGTTATCAAAAAATATGAATTAAGTAGTCAAATGACTTCAATGGTTATCCAAAGATCAAAATGAAAATGTATTATCTTACACTAGCTCTTAATTAATGGATATATGTTCTATAAAAGAGAACACAATGACTTCAGTGTGATAAAAAACAGAGGCGTTATGCTTGTGGATGAAACGATTATCACATATAGTACCAAGGATAGAAAACCAATTTTTTTTAAATGTTATATTTTGGTTTTTTCAAATAGTTATTCAAGTTAGATTATACAACATTTATAGTGCTGATTTTCTGTTGCAAATGAGTTGACAATTTCAATGGAGTGAAAGTTGATTAAATGGGATTTATGAAGGTAAATTTGATCATGTATGGTGAAAAAGGCAATCTGTTCATAATGGAATTACAATAAGTGCATGTATTTTATTTCTCGTATCCAATAAATAATAATTGTCTGATTTTCCTCCTAGAGGCTAAAAAAATGTCAAGTCAGATGAAAATTCAATCGAGGGTGACCCTTTCATTAGGACAACATAACTAGTTCATGATGTTCCTAAGGTAGAAAATGTCTTGTATGTTAAAGGGTACCACAAAGAGGAGATTTGGATTATTGATAGAGGAACCCAATCCTTGAAACATTTAAAAAATAACGAGTGTTCAATGAGTAGTTAAAATTGTTTTTTAAAATTTTATTTTTTCCCTTATAGTATTATATGTTCTCTAATGTATTAACATAATCTAAATTAATTATTAAATAAATCATTTAGGGAATGTATAATACACATAAGAAAATTACAAATCCCTAGAAAGAACAAACTATAATGAAGGAAACCCTCTGGAATGATGAAAAGGTAATGTTATTATATACTTACCATATTTTACCAAAAAAATTATATAATAGAACATTGATTTTGGTTTCCTTTATTCCGTGAAGATTCTGTTTATTTTATAATATTTTTTTCGATGTTTCATTCCTTTTCAAGAAGAGAAATGAAAATATCTAGGCTCAATCACAGAGGTAATATTTGTTTTTTCACAAATAAAATAATTTCCCATAAAATTCATGTATCGTTTCGTATTAATTATTAATTTATTTCTTTTTAATATTACTCAAAAATTAATTTTTTCTTATATAGGTGGATTATTTTGTTTGAGTTGGTGTTCCCTGTCCATCTTTTAGGCCTTTATACACTAAAACATCTGATAACTTCATATACCTCAAAACATTTTCACCCATGTATTGTTGCATTTATAAATTTCATTCATATTCTATGCACTACCTTTTCTAGAAGAGAAACGATGATACCTCGACATAATTACAGGGGTAATCTTGATATTTTCATATTAAAGTAATTGTACGTAGAATTAATTTATTTTTTCCTATTTACGTTTAATTTAATTCTTTTTAGTATTACTGACATAAAAACTATTTTCCTATACAAGTGGATTCTTTTGTTTGAGTTGGGATGTTCTGTCTATCTGTCATGCCTCTATACACCAAAACATCCACATAATTGTTATCCCTTAGAACATTTTTACCCTTACAGTGGTGCATTTATAAATTTCATTCATGTTCCCTATAATGAATTTTTTTATAAGAGTAATGATGCTTCTTATACTCAATTATAGAGGTAATCTCGTTGTTTTCACAATAAAATCATTGGATACAAAATTAATTTATTGTTTCCTTTTTATGCATAATTTATTTATTTTTAGTAATACTCACATAATAATTGTTTTCTTATATAGTTTTACTCTTTTGTTCAATTTGGGGTGATCTATCCATCTGTCATGCCTTTCTCCACCAAAACATCCACATACTTCTTCTACCTCAAAATGATTCACCCCAACAGTGTTGACATTTATCACTTTTATTCAAGTTCCCTCCACTTCTTGATCATAAAGGTAATCTTGATATGTTTACATTAAAATCATTATCCATATAATTAATGTATTATTTTTTATTTATGTTTAGTTGATTTCTTTTTAGTATTACTCATAATAATTGTTTTCTTATATATATGGATTCTTTTTTTTCATGTCGATGTGGTTTGTTTCAAAGATGCTCATTCTGTGTTGGTAGTTCAAAAAATAAAGTTAATTGAAATCATGGTAACATGTATAGTTATGATTATTTTGATACTTGAGGATGTGTTGACACATGATGATACCAGTATGACTCAAAGTACATATTTATATTTAAAATTAACTTTAATATTATTATAAAATGAAACTGAAAAACTCAAAACCAAGTAAAAAATTTTCATACTGTTTTGATACATTAAGAAAGGGATCCATAAGTCATTTTTTATGTGTAATAATCAGAAGTACCTCAATCTGATACATGATGTGTTTGATACGACTCAATGTGTTCGTTATCAATATAGAATTGAAATTTTACTTTAAAAAGTGTCACTCACTAAAAACCATGAAAACACACATGGAGTTTTTTTTTGAAAATTTAGGGTATCTATTCATTAATAATTTATGATGTGTAGGAATATGTCTCATATCAAAATGATACATGATGTGATCCATATGAGTCAAAGAGTGTGTTTCAAGTTTAAAATGAAATTTTAGTAAAAAAGAAAAGTGACATACTCAAAACTG
Source organism: Viscum album (assembly GCA_963277665.1). Classification (NCBI taxonomy): domain Eukaryota; kingdom Viridiplantae; phylum Streptophyta; class Magnoliopsida; order Santalales; family Viscaceae; genus Viscum; species Viscum album. The sequence goes on from OY728146.1 coordinate 860,577,677, forward strand.
AGAAAACATATTCATATTGTTTTAATACTTATGGAACACCATCCATATGTGATTTGAAACGTTTATGAATCATACACACCTCAATCTAATTCACGGTAAGACCTGTATAAATCTAAGTGTGTCTTTATATGAAATTAACATCATTTTTGGTAAAAAAACAATCTGACCTACTCAAAACCAAAAAAACACATTTAGATTTATTTTATAATTTACGAAAATGATCTATATGTGATTTGAGACTTGAATGAATCAACCACACCTCAATACGGTACAATATTTTATTGGTATGTCTCCGAGTGCATTTGTTTTAAATGGACATCAATTTAAGTAAAAAGGACATCTAAACTACGCTAAACCAAGGAAATGAATTTAAATTGTTTAAATAAATTAGGAAAATAATCCATATTTTATTTTTTTGTGTAGGAATCAGGCTCAACTTAATATGATTCACAATGTGATCGGTATCAGTCAAAGTGTGTGTTTGTATTTTAAAATGATATTATAGTAAATAAGAAAAGTTTTCATACTCAAAACTGAGTAAACACATTCAAATTGTTTTGATAATTTAGTATAATGATCCATAATTCATTTGGAATGTGTAATAATTAGTCACTCCTCAATCAGATGCACGGTGTGACTGGTAAGACTCAAAGTGCATCTTTTTAATTTAAATTTCAATGAATATTAGTAAAATATACAATTCTTCTACACAAAACTAAGAAAACATATTCATATTGTTTTCACGCATTATTAAAACAAACCATAAGACGTTTTTGACATGTTGAAATTATACATACATCAATCCGATACATGATGTTCCCAATATGACTCAAAGATTCTATTATAAGTTTAAAATTGACATTTTAGTTCAAAAAGATTCACTCATTGAAAATAGATCAAATGCACTCATATTTTATAGATAATTTAGGAAAAAGATTAATAATTCATTTGTGATATTTAGGAATCTATTTCACACCAAATTGATATATGATGTGATTAGAATGAGTCAAATGTGTGTTTTTCTATTTTAAAATGGCATTTTTTTTAAAAATTCAACTGACCTACTCAACACCAAGGAAAACATTCAGATTGTTTTTATACTTTAGGTAAATGGTCCAAAAATAATTTGATACATGTTGGAATTAGCTGCACCTCAATTCGGTGCATGGTGTGACTGCTATGACTCAAAGTGCATCTTTTTAATTAAAATTGACATCAATTTTATTAAAAATAACACTTTTTGTTAAATTTTTTCTATATATTTGTACTATAATAAGATTTTTTTTCTTATATAGTTGCATTATTTTTCTATATAAGGGTGGATTTTTCGTTAATTTTAGGACTAGGGTAAGGATTGAAAGATAAAGGAATTTTTTTTGAATGAATGTAATAATTTGAATTCATGTAATTGTATAAACCATTGTTTCAAAAGTCCATAATATAGTATTATTCTTGTATTTGTGTTGAAAATTTCATTTCATTTAAATACTATAATGGTACATATTTAGTTTTATATCTGTTTTGTTTCTAGAGTTGTGGTTTCTTGTTACAACACATTGCACTATTGTTGTAGTGTGCTGTTACCACACACTCTAGTATGACCCTTTATTAGCGCTTTTAAAAGTGCTGATAAATGTGTTCTTTATCAGTACATTAATATGCACTAATAAAAGAATACTTTTCAGTGCTTCTATAATCACGGATAAAGACCGTTTTTAGTGAAAATTTAAAAGAACTAATAAATGGTTCATTTATCAGTGCTTTTAAAAGTGTTGACAAATGTCTAATTTATCAGTGCTTTTTTTAGTGCCGATAAAGGACCCATTTATCTTTTCTTTTTTAGTACAGATAAAATATCAGGGCTTTTAACCTTGATCATATAGTCAACACTTTTCTAGCACCGATAAAGGACATTTCAAGCACTGTTAAACAATAGTTTTTTTGTACTATTATAAATGTTTTAGTGATAATTGGAATCTTATCTCTTTGTTTAATCCCATCGTAAATTGTTTTAACCCTGACCATTGAGACAATATTTTTACCACAATAACTATTTATTATGGTTAACAATTAAATTTAAATTATAACATAATATTAATTAAAATAGATCCAAATATAAAATCCATTTTTTAATATTAAATTCCTAGAGCTGGTAGAAATTAATCTAATATCCTAACAAAAAATGTTTGATAACCATTTTTAGAAAAAATGTATTTTTAAGAAAAAAATGATTTTAGATTCATTTTTTTAAAGTAAAAACCATTATATTAAGGATAAAATATATTTTTAATATATTATATACATATTTCCTTAAAAATAAATCATCAGTAAATACCAATTTAATTATTAACATAAAATCACATTACACAAAAAAATGAATTTATGGATTATATTATTTTTACCATGAAATGGTTTTATATTTATTTATAACCACTTTATAATTAATGTATAAAAGACAAATCATTTAATTTATTTTTAAAAAATAGTTTTCAATAAGTTTAATACTCAAAAAATTTAATAAAATATAGTTAATAAAGAAAATGTTTCTATTTATCAAAGAATTGCTGGACTAATATTCATTATCATATCTAAACTATTTTATTAATTTTATTAATTGATTTTATTTCTTTGATTATTATAATTTAACTATCTATTAATGTTATTACATTTTATATTTATGATATTTTATTATCTGGTTGGGTTTGGTGTTGGGTGAATCATAAGATATTAAACCAATTGAATTTATTAATGATAAATATATTATAAAATCTCATGGTGTTACATTTTAACCCATTATTAAATGGAATAGAATAAGAATAAATTCATTCTATGATTAAAAATACAAATTTTTCTAAAAAAACAAATTATGCATTATATATTATTATATTAAATTCAATATGTATCACTTATATTGTTTGAAACCAATAAAACTGTATTCACATTTGGAAAAATAAATTCAAAATTAGTTAATATGGTAAATATCGTTTTTAAACCTAAAAATAAGTGTTATAGGTAAACATTAAGTCACCATGGTGAAGGTAAACCATTTTAATAAAGGTATATAAATAAGTGGTAAAGGAATTAAATATGTATAACCATTATATATGAATGTGTGGATAATATAATGAATGATAAACCCTCATCCCTTGTTCATTATTGATACACATTATTTGAAAGTGACATTTATTTCACAATAATGAATGAGTATTTATATAAATACCACCCTCCTTTACCCCTTCTAGACAACATTTTCCTTAGAAACTATCTTGAATCAAAACCCATTTTTCCTCTCCTAAAACCCGATTATTTTATTAATATCCTATGGTTCAAATAATTAATCTTAAATCCCTTATTCCTAAGTAACTAATTTCAACATAGTGAGAATTTAACAAAATGGTTAAATAACTTTTTTAAGCCATGAATATGGGAAACAGTTTCTTATCTCAATTTTCCATTCATTGAGATATATTATATATTCACCAAATTCCATTTTTTCAATGGTGTATATATTCCCATTGATGTATTTCACCATACATTTCATTAAATTTATGTATGTTATAATTTCATCCATGGATTTCTCTTTCAATAAATTTTGATTCAAAATTTACCAACGTTATAAAGGTTTTTTCCAATATTAATTTGAAACAAAGATTATTTTTGTTTCAAATTAAATATGGATAAAATTTGTGCTATTTATCTATTTCACCTCATATAGTTTCTTTTCCTCTTTTTATTTTTTGGGTTTACATATCCCTCACAATTTTATCTCCATTTTGTTTACAATATTACCAAAATGATGTTTGTAAGTGGAGATGAGCTTATCACTTATTTTTAGTTGGGAATTTTCATCTACTGCTTTCATTATCTTTATATAATTTTATTAATTTTTACCTATACATCAATGATTTATTTGTTCATTTTTCAAATGAAGTTACTTTCTTTAAAAAATTAATATTATATTTACATTTTTGGTAGGGTTATTTTTTGTTAACTAGGATCTTCTTTACAAAAGTGTGAAAGTAAACTCTTTTTTAATCATTTTATATTTTAACATATTTTCTTATTATCATCATCTATTTTTTTATGAAACATTATCTCTATGTTTTAATTTTTTTAAAACTTAATTCCTCTTCAAATTTATATATATATATATATATATATATATATTAGTTTCTCTTAAAATAAATGTTTTCAAAAGAAAAAGATTCTTGTTCTTAAATTTCAAATCTATATTTTAATGCTCTTATATTTATTTTTCATCAATGTAAATTTCCATTATTTTCCATTATGATTTATTGAAGATATCCCCAAATGTTCCCATCCACCATCCATCTATAGAATTATTATTATATTTTCTTAAGTACATTTACATGAAAAATATTTATTACCATTTGTTAATGAATTTATAATTAAATTATGAATGTTTTCAAGTTCTTTTGGCACACATATATATGGTTTGTCATTATATAATGGGAGGGTCTGTTATAGATATCTGATGCATTGGGTAATGGTTTATATGTCATGAGTTAACGATATTATGTTAGAAATTATTGATATGTTAAAAATGTTGAGTATGGACCTTATAGAGATATTTACAACGTCATGAGTGCAACATATTGATATGTTTACAACGCTATGTGTGGAACTCATTTATATGTGCACAATTTTTATGCATGAAACTTATTTTTATATTATCAATTTTATGTGTGGGAATTATTAATATTTTCACAATTATATATATATAATAAATTGATATTATCAAAAAAATATGTGTTGACTTAATTCTGTGTAGTTATGTTCATGAATATATATGCGGACATGATTTCCTATAGCTATGTTCACCAGGTTGTGTATGGACATGATTTTGGTTTTCAATGTTCACAAGTTTCTGTGTGGACATGATTGAGGTTATATATTTTCACAATGTTATAAGTTCCTTTTCTTATGTATATACATTCTTATTTTAATGTTATGTTTTCAGGGTTAATGGATCTTTCTTCCATACTCATATTTACCATGAAATATATCATTCGAAAATCATTATTCATGTACTCATGATATATAAACTATGATTTAATATGTATGATTATTTTTTGTCATGTCTATGAACCTAGATTATATTCTCATACCCACGTGCTCATATTATGATCCCTTTTGATATTTTATTGTTATCTTTTATGTTTACCCATACTAATAATCTAAACTAACTCCATTATTATGTTTGCATTCCCTAATATACGAGGAAGGGTCTAATAGATGAAATAACTAGAATAGGGTCTAGTGGGGAAAAAATATGCTGAAATGTTCATTGTGTTGTAAAATATATTTTCTGTTTATTTAATATTTGTTATATAATATAAAATGTCATGTTCCCTAAAACCAAAAACACATATCTGATAGCTAAACCTAACTATCTTGGAAAAAACTGATATTTTTATCATTTTGGTTACTCAATTCATATTGAAAACATTAATCCTTGTTAAACAATTATAAAACTAACCTAGTGGTTAATCACCCCCTTGGTTCATATAATCATTTATCCCCTCTGGTTTATATAACACTATCTTCTTTTTGTTCACATTCTTTAACCCACTTATATAACATAACATTGAACAACATGGTCCATATAATTTCAACATCTTGGTCCACATAAAATTGATCACCATGGTTCACACTTAATCATTGAAACCCAGTAGTACACATAACAATAAACCCTATTCTATAAAACAAACCCCCATGGTCCACATAGAACTGACCCCCATGGTTCACATAGAACTGGTCCCCTTAGTAATTATGACACTGACTCCCTTGGCCCCAATAACATTAATAACTCTAGTAAACACATAAATACTAACCCGAAGAGAACATACACATAGCATAGAATACATATTTGAAACGAAATCCCTAATCAACATACATTGACACCCTGGTCTTCACTTAACCCCTTTCATTATGATACATTTTTTTCATTCTAGAGCTTGACATGTTACTTCCCCCTATCCCATGATAAAAATATTTTCTAATTTATATAGTTGTAATATAAACAAAATTATATAACATCATATAAACACCACTTGAGGTGTCACACTTCAACTCAATAAATTAATAAAAAACTAATAAAGAATGAATACAGAGGAAAACATTTCAATTTTTCATTTATCAAATACATATAACCACAATGGTAAAATTATTGTTTACCTTTTCCCACTCCCTTACTTATTATCATGAGAATATTTCTTCAAGCCACCTATGATTCAATCTATCCTGGGTAGAGTTATTATATTGATCTTGAAAAGATAAATATATCTATCTTTAAATTATTAAACACCCAAGAACATTCTTTCAAATAACTATATTCAATTATAAATTATATTTCACATAAAAACATATGAATCACTCAATAAATTAATAAATATATTTAATTATACCAAACAATGTCTCAATTCATGGTTCTTCTAAGGAAAATTTATTTAAACTTATCTAATTAGGTTATTATAAAAGTAATCATAATGTATACATAAAAAAATAAAATAAATTAATAGATCAATGTTTCATCAAACAATGTGATATTTAGATCAATACAATGTATAAAGTCTATACAAGATGAGGAGAGACATAACAAGTGTCTTATTCTAAACAAAGTGGTGAAAAACTTATATTTAAAATCATTTTCCCATGAAATCATTAAAATATCACTATTTTTAATATTTGAGTTGGATAAAAAACATGAACTAAAATTAACTCACAAGAAATATGATGAGCCACATGATTTTGAGTGATAAAATCATCTATGAAGTAGATAATACTAGAACAATAGACTTACCATAAACTCTCATCAAGGTTTCAGCGGGACCAGAACATCTCTCAGTAATCCTACTTTTAATCTTATTTTTGAATTTTTCATAAACCAACTCATTTTTCATGTATAAATAAACATATTTAGACATTAAATAGAAAAAAATTAAACCTACAAACTTATAACAACCCAAACTTTACATACATTGTTATTGCTTCAAAATTTATGTACACTTATTACAACACATAACAAAACCATGAAAAGACCGTATAGGTATAGTGTCGTTAGAAACTGGGGAAACATAAACAACTAGTTCATAAATCATCTACACTGTCTCCCTTTTATTTTATCATATATAGAGTTCCTTTTGGAATATCTTACATAATACCCTTCTTCCTGACCTGGGGAAAATAAAAAATACAAAATGGTGAGCTCAAATGCTCAGTAAGGGTAAACAAAAGAAATATCAATCACATCATATTCATAAGAACATATCATTTTTGAGATCTTAACCTGCAAAATAGATCAGAATTTCATAACATGGGATAAATCATATTAGTGAAATGTAATCCCAATAATCATAACATAAAACATGAAACTTTGTGGCATACACACATAATCATAGAGAATCATTTATTAGTAGTCAGGACTCATTGCCAAGACTATCTTGGTGGACAAAGTCCATTTCTGAACCGAGTTCACTCCTCGTTTCAGTCCTGTATCACTGAACCAGATTAACCTTTTGTTCCAGCCATGTCTACCTCATGAGATATAAATATTTACCCAATGCATTGGAGGGAGATATAGGTCCCACAGATCTCATAATGATACCATTCTTATGTTTCCCACAAGATCATAAATCATACATCATAACATAACCAATGTAATAAAAATGGGATTCTTAAACATCATCCCATCATAACATAAATCATATAAGATAAAAGGACTTAAAAAAATAATTCCATCATAACATAATAAAATCAATGTAAAAATAGGGATAGAAATAGAACCCTATATTATTTTATATGGATAATAATTTTGATAAAACACTTGAACTCCATTCTTGAGGAAACTATCCTTTCTTCTACAAACACATTTTTCCTTTCATAACATGTCATACAATTGTAAACTAAAATAATATTATTAAAAATAAACTTGAAATATTTTAATGGAAGCTTCATGGAAATATTTGTCTAAAAATCCATTCATTCCGTATATGTTAAAGAAAAACATTCTCCACATACATTGGCCGAAAAAGTCAAAAAGTAACTCGTACAAAAAAACGACAAAAGATTCCTTTCATATATTTTACTAAAAACTCACCAAAGGGTAAAATTGAATTTAAACAATTGTAGGTGGATAGAAATAATATTACATATTGAGGAAAAATTGATGTGGATGATAAATATTCCCCATTAAATTCTGAAGTATAAACAATCTCGGTTAAAAATGAGATTGTGAGATTTTCCCTTACCTTAGGTCCAATTTGCTTTGTATGTGTTTGAACCTCTTGTATAATGATTTAAATAATGTTATTTACTTATTATAGAATCGTAATAATTGTTATTATATCATATAAGGTCATATTCGTATATTTTTATCAGTAATATTTCATTGCTACTTGTTATTCAGGTGTTTATTGCTTTATGTTCTTATGCGTGTTTTATCGAATAAATTCTTATTACTCTTTTTAGGTTATAGATACATAATTTAAATAATTGTAGTAGTATAATATATATCATATTTATTCATTCAATTCATTTATACAATCATTATTCAATTAAGATCATGTAGAATGAGTCGCATCACATCGTGGAGACGGTAGGCCGTACGTACGCACGAGCGATGATATCATTCCCATGATCATGGAATTGTATTTAAGTGTATGTATTCTATTTAAGAATAAATATAACTTTAAAATAATGATATATAGTTATTATTTACCCCATTATACCCATCCATGTAAGGTGGTGATGGAAAACAGATTACACCACGATGTGGAGACAGTATTCCGTACGTACGCATGCGCGGTGATTTTGTTTTCCGTAGGATGGACAGAAGGTGAAATAGGGTTGTTTCATATTTTTAATAACATATCCGTATATGAGTGATAATTATGTTATTACTTCATAATGAAACAACTAAAGAAGAGGAAGTTGAAGAAGAAATAAATTTGAAAGAATCGGTAACAGATATTACCTCTTCTTCGACACACTTCATTGAAACCTCTTCTTAGGGAACTAATGTTGGTCTTTGAAGAATACCAGGACCTCTAGAATCTTAATAGTGAAGTGGATAAGAGAAATTTTCAGGGGTTTTCCGAGCTTGAAGGCTCAAAGTGGTGTGGGGAGGAGAGGGAAGAGAGGGGCCCTTAGGAAGAACTTAAAATATTTTTTTTATTATAAAGTCATATTTGATTTTTAATAGCTCAAAATGGATTTATTTCAAAGATAAGGTGGGTATGGGTCGAAATAATTTCATCCAATAGATTTTAGACAAGTTTAGGTTACTATTGTAACCTTATAATTTAGATTTTACTCTATGTTAAATAATTTAACTTTTACCGTGTCTTCTTGTTTTCTTACACTATATTGTTAATAAACATACTATAACATCCAAAAGAACCCCAAGTTGTTAATTTTTGATATATATATAACCTTATCTAAGTCATTTGGATGAAGCTTATATTTTTAGTAATAAAATAACAATTAATAATAAAATATTTTTTTTAGAACTATTTTATGTCACTTTTCGACACTATTTGGTATTTGATTTTTGTGAAAATCATAACAGTATGATTAGTTAGAATAAAGTTAATAAAATCAATAATAACATGTTATATTGACCTATAAAATTTGTGTAATTAATAAAAAGTCTCAAATTATAATTATTTGGGTATTTATAATATCAATTAAGTTAATATTTCATTAATAAGGTAATTACTACATCATCATTGTGTCATAAATAAATTAAATTATTTAACGTCTAAAAATTATAAATAAAATAGAATTATGTATAAATCTTTTTAGCTTTCTAATGAATATTTATATTCTAAATTATCTTATGTATAACCTTATATTAAAAATTTTATAGTTATTAAACATTGATTTTAACTTTTTTAATGCTTCTTTAAATAAAATAATAATAAATGTCCTAATGTAATCCAAGTGGACCTAAATATTCATATTTTATTCCTTAGTTTTTTTGGTCGAATTAAACTTATCAGATAGAATTAGGACATGTGTTAGGGTAATAGTAATATCATTTTTACCCTTAATTACCCTATTTACTTTTAACCGTGGTAAAAAAGTAAAAAGTTAATATTTACCAAAAATTATTTTTATCTTATTGAACCAAATTTTACTCCTTGATATTAACCGTGTCTCTCGGATTTTCGAAATTCCACTCACATAAGTGGTAAAAATAGTTTTTATGTAAATTTTCAAATTCTCCTAGGAGGTGGGTAAAAGACGGTGAAAAGTTCAATAAAATTTTTATATATCTAAAATTATTATAAAATGACTCCAATGAATTACATTGAACTTATATTGGTATTAAGTATCATTTTTGACCTAAAATATATTTAAATAAAATAAATAATTATTTAATTAAAAATTCGGTTTTTAAATAGTAACCCAGTGTTTTCACTATTCATCAAAAATTGAAAGTTTTCAAAAAAATACCAAAAATCCGCCCTAGGATAATTTCGATATTCAGAATCCAAAAACTGAAATCCATTTTGAAAGATAAAATTTATGAAATTTTAAAAATTGGGTATTACTATTCATAACGACTAATTTATATAATATTTTAATAACATATCGTTGTTTAGTGAAACTCGGTATTGCGTACAACACACACTATCGAGGAAGGTCGTGATTGCGTGTAAAGAATTCCAAGATAGTGTTGTGTGTAGTGAAATATTTCTTTGATGATGTTTATAACATAAAAAAAAATATTTCTCATAAAAATCTCGGGTGTTACATTCTACCCGCCTTAAAATGAATTTCGCCATCGAAATTCATCACTTTGAAACAAACAAATGAGGATACCTCTCCCTCATCATATACTCAAGTTCCCATGTAGCTTCTTCTAATTGGTGGTTCCTCTATAAAACCTTCACCAAGCAAGTGGCCTTGTTCCGTAGAACTTTTTCGCTACGATCTAGAATCTCTATCGGCTGTTCTTCATAAGAAAAATCTTGCTCCAATCGTACAACTTATGAGATGAGTACATGTGAAGGATTGGGTATGTACTTTCTCAGGAGAGATACGTGGAACACATCGTGAACATGAGAGAGATTCAGTGGAAGCGGCAATCGGTAAGCTACCTTCCCAACACGATCCAGTATTTCGAAAGGACCGATATACCTAGGGCTCAACTTTCCCTTCTTTCCAAATCTCATTACTCTCTTCCAAGGAGATATTCGTGAGAACACTTTATCACCCACTTCGAACTCTAGGTATTTTTTCGGTTGTCGGAAAAACTTTTTTGTCGACTCTGAGCTGCTCTTATGTGTTTTTGAATAGATCTGACCTTTTCTGCCATCTCATGAACAAGATCAGGTCCTAATAGCATTCTTTCCCCAAATTCATCCCAACAAGTTTGAGTCCTACACTTCGTTCCATAGAGAGATTAATAAAGAGCTATCTGAATACTGGAGTGAAAGCTATTATTATATGAAAATTCCACCAAAGGTTGGTTTTTATCCCAACCACCTTTAAAATCCGTATAGAAATCTCTTAACATATCTTCTAGAGTTTGAATTGTCATCTCAAACTGACCGTCTGTCTGAGGATGATAAGCAGTGCTGCTACTCAACTCTGAATCCAGATAATGCTGAAGACTTCACCAAAACATTGAGGTAAACCTTGGATCCCGATCATACATAATAGAAAGTGGTACTCCATGCAATCTTAAAACTTCCTTTAAATATACCCTGGAAATCTGATCAAGAGAGAAATCCTCCCTAATAGTAATGAAGAGTTCCAACTTTGTAAGATGATCAACTATGACCCAGATATCATTATTGCCTTTGGATGTTTTAGGAAGTCCGGTGAAAAAGTGCATAGTGATGTTTTCCCATTTCCATTCGGGTATGGGTAATGGTTGTAACATCCCCTTAGATTTCTTTCTCTCAGCTTTAACTTGCTGACAAATAACAACATCTATTTTCATGCAATCCCACCAAAAGTACTCTTTCAGGTCCCTATACATATTTGTTCTTCAAGGATGAATAGAGAATGAAGAACTTTGAGCCTCATCCAGTAGCTGCTTCTTTAATTCTGGGATGGGAGGAACACAAACCTGATTCCTAAACCTTATTATTTCATCACAATCAATGTGAAATTCAGGAACATTTCTCACCTTATTGTGTAACACTACATCTTCTTTTTGTGCCTCTTTAATCATCGCATGTATAGATGGTTGAAAATTCATTTGGGAAAGATAATATTTTTCCCCTTCCATTATAATTCCAAGATCCATCCTTTTTAAATCCATAAATATGGGATCTTTTCTGATCCTCATCATAGATATGCTAGCATGGTATTATCAACTTAATGTGTCTTCCACCTTGTTTGATTTCCCCAGGTGGTAATGAAATGAGTAGTCATAATCCTTAATCATCTCCAACCATATTCTTTGGTGCATATTCATCTCCTTTTGTGTGAAAATATACTTTAAACATTTATGATCAGTATAAATATCACACCTTTCACCATAAAGATAATGCCTCCCAATCTTCAATTCAAATATTACTGCAGCTAACTCCAAGTCATGAGTTGGGTAATTTTGCTCATGGATTTTCAACTGTCGTGATGCATAAGCTATCACCATATCATTTTGCATGAGAACAAACCCCAGTACCGTCTTAGGTGAATCATTGTAGATCACAAAACCTTTCTCCACTATAAGGCAGTGTGAGCACAGGTGCACTGGATAACGTTCTATTCAACTCCTTGAAATTCTCTTCACACTCCTCCATCCACATGAACTTAACTCTTTTTCAAGTCAACCTGGTGAGTGGATTAGATAATCGTGAAAAATATTTCACAAAATGTCGATAATATCCAGCCAAACCAAGAAAACATCGGATCTCAGTTACTGTTGTTGGTCTCGACCATATTTCGTTAACCTCTGTTTTTGCTGGATCCAAATATATCCCCTCTTTTGAGATTATGTGACCCAAAAATGAAACATTTTGAAGCCAAAATTCACACTTGGTAAATTTGGAAGAAAGATCCTCCTTTCTCAAGGTCTTCAATACAATTCTCAAGTGATCTTCATGTTCTTACTTGCTCTTTGAATATACAATAATATCATCTATTAAGACTACCAAAAACTGATCAAGATAGTCTCTAAAGACTCTATTCATTAGATCCATGAAGATAGATGGGGCATTAGTAACACCAAATGGCATCACTATAAATTCATAGTGACCATACCTTGTATGAAAAGCCGTCTTTGGTATATGCTATTTTTTGGCCCTTAATTGATGATACCCTGAATGAAGACCAATCTTGGAAAAGTATTGAGCTCCGAGTAGTCGGTCAAATAATTTATCAATGCGTGGGAGAGGATATTTTTTCTTGATAGTGATCTTGTTAAGTTCTCAATAATCAATGCAGAGTCTCGTTGATTATATTCTTAACAAATAGAACAAGTACTCCCCAAGGTGACGCACTAGGGAGTATGAATCCCTTATCAAGATTCTCTATGAGTTGCTTCTTCAATTCCTGCAACTCAATTGGGGCCATTGTATATCGTGTCTTTGAAATAGGCAAAGCACCCAGTACAAGTTCTATTGAAAACTCAGCTTCAAGATTTGGTGGAAGACCCGAAAATTCCTCTGGAAAGACATCAACAAACTCCTGTACAGTGGGTATATTCTTAATCGTGAGATTCTCACCAACCATTTGAGATAAATAACCTTCATTTAGTGGAATCAAGACCCATAAGATGGAAGAAATTTCCACTAGAAGGTTATGTTCATCCTTGCATTGATAGACAATTATAAATTGATCTGGAATATGAAATGTGACTTCCCTTCTTCGGAAATTGATATGAGCTCCATATAAAGAAAGACAATCCATGCCATGAATTACATCAAATTCCACTATAGTAAGGATCACAAGATTTTCTGGAAGCACTTTCCCACAAACCTCAAATGGAGAAGAATTGTAAACTTTTGATGCGACTGTTGTGCCATTAGGGGTTGTCATAGCTAACTCAACATCTAATTATTGAGTTAATATGGCGATACCCTTAGAAAATTATTCAGAAATAAAAGAGTTGGTGGATCCACAATCAAAGAAATCATTTTCTACTTTAGAGTGGATGGTAAGTGTACCTTTCACCACTTCATTATCGTACTCTACATCACTGATAGAAATTGCATGTGACATTCCTTTGTATTTGGCCTTAAGAGTTTGTTGACGTCGATCATCATCAAAAACCCTTGGATTAGGGCATTGATTGGAATAATTACCCATTTCCTTGCACTTGTAACATTGAAGTGTAGGAGGTGCACTCTGTGTAGCCTTTTCTTTGTTCGCATCACTAGAAATATTCTTCCCATCATTGCAGCATTAAAATGACTGATGACCTTCCTTTCCACATTTAAAACATTTACTTGTCCCTTTAAGACAACTCCCTCCAAGTTTCTTTCCACACTTTGAGCATAAGAGAAAACTCATCTTCTTTTCAGTGTGCTCTTTAGATTTCCCTTTGAATTCCATTTTCCTCTTCTTATCAAACCCATATGACTGATTGGTTACTCCAATATCCATCTCAACCTTGAGAGCACATCGAACGATTTCCTCATAGCTATTGAATCCCCTTATGGCTAACTCCCTTTGAAGACTTGGTTTTAAGCCACTAAAGAATCGATCGATCTTACTCTCAGGTTGGATAATAATCCTAGAAGTTTACCTTGCAAGTCATTTAAAATTTTCTTCATAGGTACCAACCGATTCATTATCCTTTTGCTTTAGTTCAAGAAACTTATTCTCCATCTTTGTTCAAAGAATACAAGGGAAGTACTTATTGAAAAATAAGTTCTTGAACTCGTCCCATTGCATGGACTCAATTTCATCGCCTCATATTCTTGATAAGATTTCACCATTGATCAGCTTCACCTTCCAAACAATATACTACTAAAATGACTTTATCATGTTCAGAACATTGAAGAACTGAAAATATCTTTTTAGTGGTACTGATCCATTGTTCAACCACTAATAGATCAGTAGACCCGCTAAATGAGGGTGGACACTGCCTCATGAAGGATTCAACAGAATGTTGCTCCTTCTTTTTCTCGTTTGGAGGTCCTGTATGATTCATAGCTTGATAATGTTGTGTGAACATGGCTACATGATTTTTCATTCTAGCTCTGATAATGTTTGGTTTCTCAGGGGGACAATCATTGCATTGCCCATCACATTCAGCATTAACACGGTTCCTTGAGGTTCTAGCCATTGACTAAAACCAATAAGCATAGTGTGGGAAACAATAATCATAATAGTATAACCACATAATCAAGAATAAAATTTCATGATTTAGGTCTTATCATAGGTTATTCATGTTCATTTCTAAAACACTAAGATTTTGTTCTATACTTAGACTTATCCTTAGTGTTTTTTCTAAGGCTTTCACATCCTAGTTTCGAAAGGTTGGCTATAACTTTCCTCTGATACCAACAATAATGACCCATGCTTTACATACATTTTTATTTCTTCAAAATTTATGTACACTTATTACAACATTTAAAAAAACCATGAAAGGACCGTATAGGTATAGTGTCTTTAGAAAGTGGGGAAACATAAACAACTAGTTCATAAATCATCTACATTATCTCACTTTTATTTTATCATATCTAGAGTATCTTTTGGAATATCTTAATTAATACCCTTCTTCCCTACTCAGGGAAAAGAAAACATACAAAATTTTGAGCTCAAATTCTCAGTAAGGGTAAACAAAAGAAATATCAATCACATCATATTCATAAGAACATATCATTTTGGAGATCTTAACCTGAAAAAGAGATCATAATTTCATAACATGGGATAAATCATAGTAGTGAAATATAATCCCAATAATCATAACATAAAACATGAAACTTTTTGGGATACACAAATAATCATAGAGAATCATTTCTTATTAGTCAAGACTCATTTACAAGACTATCTTACCAGACAAACTCTATTTCTGAACCGAGTTCCCTCCTCGTTTTAGTCCTGTATCACTGAACTAGATTAATCATCCGTTCCAGCCATGTCTATATCTTCAGATATAAATCTTTACCCAATGCATTGGAGGGAGATATAGGTACCACCTATCTCATAATGATATCATTCTTATGTGTTCCACAATATCATAAATCATACATCATAACATAACCCATGTAATAAAAATGTGATACTTAAACATCATGCCATCATAACATAAATCATATAAGATAAAAGGAAATCATAAAAATAATTCCTTCATAACATAATCAAATCAATTTAATAATATGGATTGAAATATAACCCTATATTATCTTAGATGGAAAATAATTTTGATAAAACACTTGAACTCCATTCTTGAAAAAAAATATCCTTTCTTATTCAAAAACATTTTTCCTTTAATAATATGTCATACAATTTTAAACTAAAATAAATTGATTAAAAATAAACTTGAAAACTTGTAAGGGAAGCTTCATGGAAATAATTTTCTAAAAATACATTTATGTTGTATAATTTAAAGAAAAACATTCTCCTTGTACTTTGGCAGAAAAAGTCAAAAAGTACTTCGTACAAAAAAATGAAAAAAGTCTAATTTCATATCTTTTACTAAAAACTCATCGAAGGGTAAACTTGGATTTAGAAAATTTTAGGAGGATAGAAATAATATTACATATTGAGGAAACATGGATGTGGATTATAATTATTCTCCAGTAAATTCTGAAGTATAAACAATCTCGGATAAAAATGATATTGGGAGATTTTCCCTCACCTTAGGTCCGATTTTCTTCGTACATGTCTAAACCTCCTGTATAATGATTTAAATAATGTTATTGACTTTCTAAATAATCATACACATTGTTATTATATCATATATGTTCATATACTTGTCATCGTATTAGTAATATTTCATTGCTACTTGTTATTCTGGTGTTTATTGCTTTATGTTCTTATGCGTGTTTTGTCGAATAAATTCTTATTCATTTATTTAGGTCATAGCTAAATTATTTAAATAATGGTAATAGTATAATATATATCATATTTATTCATTATGTTAATTTATATAATCTTTATTCAAGGATGATCATGTAGAACGAGTCGCATCACATCGTGGAGATGGTAGGCCGTACGTACGCACGAGTGATGATATCTTTCCCATGATCGTGGAATTGTATTGAAGTGTATGTATACAATTTCAGAATCAATATAACTTTAAAATAGTCATATATAGTTATTATTTACACCATTATACCCATCCATGTAAGGTGGTGATGGAAAACAGTTTACACCACGGCGTGGAGACGGTATTTTGTACGTACGCATGCGCGGTGATTTCATTTTCTGTAGGATGGATAGAAAGTGAAATAGTGTTGTTTAATATTTATAATAATATATCAGTATATGAGTGATACTGATGTTATTACTTCATAATGATACAACTAAATAAGAGGAAGTAGAAGAAGAAAAAAATTTGAATGAATCTGTAACAGATATTACCACTTCTTCGACACACTTCTTTGAAACCTCCTCTTAGGGCACTAATGTTGGTCTTTGAAGAAGAACATGACCTCTAGAATATTACTAGGGAAGTGGAGAAGAGAAATTGGCAGGGTGATTCCGAGCATGAAGGCTCAAATTGGTGTGAGGAGTAGAGGGAAGAGAGGGGCACCTTAGGAAAAAACTTAAAATGTTATTTTATTATAAAGTCATATTCAGTTTTTAATAGCTCCAAATTGATTTATTTCAAAGATATGGTGGGGATGGGTCAAAAGCCTTTAAACCAATAGATTTTAGACAAGTTTATGTTACTATTTTATCCTTATCATTTATATTTAACACCAATTTAAATAATTTATCTTTTATAGTGTCTTCTTATTTTCTTACACTATATGGTTAATAAACTTACAATAACAAGCCAAACGAACCCCAAGTTGTTCATTATTAATATATATAAAATTATCTAAGTAATTTTGTAGAACCTTATATTTTTATGAATAAAATAACAATTAATAATGTAATATTTTTTTTAAAGAACTATTGTATGTCACTTTTTGACACTATTTGGTATTTGATTTTTGTGAAAATCATAACAGCATGATTAGTTCGAATAAAGTTAATTAAATCAATAATAACATGTTATATTAACCTATAAAATTAGTTTAATTCCTAAAAGTCTTAAAATACATTTATTTGGGTATTTATAATATCAATTATGTTAATATTTCATTAATAAGGTAATTACTGCATCATCATTGTGTCATATATAAATTATATTATTTAATGTCTAAAAATTATAAATAAAATACCATTATGCAAGAAATATTTTTATCTTTCTAATGAATTTTTATAGTCGAAATTATATTATGTATAACCCTATATTAAAAATGTTTTAGTTATTAAACAAGGATTTTAACTTTTTTAACTCTTCTTTGAATAAAATAATAAGAAATGTCCTAATCTAATCCAAGTGGACCTAAATGGTCATATGTTATTCCTAAGATTGTTTTCGGTCGAATTAAACTTATCCAATATAATTAGAACATGTGTTAGGGTAATAATAATATCATTTTTACCCTTAATTACCCTATTTACTTTTAACTGTGGTAACAAAAAAGTAAAAAGTTACTATTCATCAAAAATTATTTTTATCTTACTGAACCACATTTTACTCCTTTATATTAACCGTGTCTCTCGGATTTTCTAAATTCCACTCACAGAAGTGGTAAAATTAAGTTTTATGTAAATTTTCAAATTCTCCTAGGAGGTGGGTAAAAGATGGTGAAAAGTTCAATAAAATTTTTATATATCTAAAATTGTTATAAAATGACTCCAATGAATTAAATTGAACTTATATTGGTATTAAGTATCAATTTTGACCTAAAAAAAATAAAATAAATAATTATTTAAATAAAAAGTCGGTTTTAAAATAGTATCCCAGTGTTTTCACTATTCATCAAAAATTGAATGTTTTTAGAAAAATACAAAAAATACACCCTAGGATAATTTCGATATTCAGAATCCAAAAATTAAGTCCATTTTGAAAGATAGTATTTATAAAATTTAAAAAATTGGGTATTACTATTCATAACGGCTAGTTTATATAATATTTTATTAACATATCATTGTTTAGTGAAACTCTGTATTGCATACAACACACGCTATCGAGGAAGGTCACAATTTCATGTAAAGCAAGACAAGATAGTGTTGTGTGTAGTGAAAGATTCCTTGGATGATTTATATAAAAAAACAAAATATTTCTCATAAAAATTTCATGTGTTACAAAACTAATTCAAAATCCATTGTTTGATTAACACATAAAACCATCAGGATTCTTGTCCACAATAAGTGTGATAGCGTGTTATATGAGAATAACTCTTTTTCTTTATATCACACATTACTTTCTCATTCCCACATATCTTTAGGGTTAAAAATATGTTTTCACAACACCAAGATATCTAGGATCACCTTTAATGAAAATATATTTATACTATGATTTAAAATTCCTATATTCTTCTCCCTGAATGCCGAATTTGTATCTAATTACCTCTTTCCACTCTTGATAAAATTTGAAGGGCATGGGTTGTATATCCTTGGTTGAGACATATTAAATAAATCATACATCTCATTGTACTGTGTAAAAAGAATAATTGGTATGAAATTTCTCAAATTCTCTATTTAGTCTTATAATTTTCTAAAAAACTCAAGACTATATTCTACTATTTTCTCAATAATGGATCCCCCACTCGAGGTGATACTTGATTAAATAAATTATCACACATTAAAGACCCTAATAGTCAACATCCATGGTCAAAAAATGATTTTAAATTCATGGTTGATTAATTATTGATGCATATAAACTGACTAGTTTTCTTCTACATAGAACTTGTCCCAATTATAGACCCCTCATCAAACTATATACAACATAGATATAATCTAAAAGTTATACTATAAAATTCCTTAAATGAAACTATATGAACTCATATCCAATATCTATTATTATATGAAAACTCTAATAAGTTTAGATAATCCTCCCACGAACTACAAAAACCCAAAATGTTCACACACACTATGTCCTCCATTATCATGATTGTGAACTCATATTTTATATTATTTTATAGCTGATAAGTTGTATTAAAAATATTTAAGTGCCAAATTTTTTTGATGTTCTTTTAAAAATGATAAATAAATATATTAATTTTAGTATATAAAATTACCATAGAGCACTGTGTAATATAACTATTCATCATACGTAAAACATATTTTTTTATCAAGTAACTATATCTATCTAAACAAATTAATCTACATTAACTTTTTGATCCATGAAAAACCACACTATATCTTATCTTTGAGAATATATTTTTCATATTGTAAAAAATATAATCATGATTCTACACCATTTAATAATTCTAATGGGTGGTGGATTCTTGAAACCAATTGTCCACTGATTCTTAGTCTTAACTTGTTAATAATTAAGCCACCATGTCACAAACCCTATTATATCACTCTTTATTCCCATCCTCTAGAACTATTATATGAAATTAGTCTAGTTTAAAAAATGATATAAAATACATAAGAAAGAGTGATAATCTAAAATAACCTCCTCCCCCATGTGTATTAGAACCATCATCATTCTGATTCAAATGAATATAGTGCACCTGATATTCCATTGGGTTTCATTAAATCCAAAAAGGCTAATTTTTTTTAAAAATTTATTAAAATTAAAAAAAAAGCATAAATGTAGTATCTAAAAATTCATAGTGTGAAACCCACAAAGTTGGATCATATGCTGAAAATTAATTAAACAAACTAAACTTTAAATTGTTTAATTTGTTTGGAATTAATGAGAAAATGGAAGCAGTAAAGGTTGGGAATTGATATTAGGAGAGGCATTCCAGGTTCAATGATTTTTAGGGTTATGTAATAGGGATTCAATTGATAAAATATTTATTCGGGTTTGGTTTCATAATTGGGTCAGCAGAGAAACTTTTTATGGCTATCCCACCCTAATCCTTTGATTACAACTTTGTAATGGTCATCTACCAGGTTTAGTCGGGGAAATAGTTGCCCCAAAACCATATTTAAACATAACTAATTTTGATTGTATAATTTTCATACAAAAAATAGAAAAATTAATTGATGAAATTAAATAAAAAACCTCAGAACACAAAAATGGTCATGCAATATGAAAAGAGATAAATTTGGAATAGAATAAATCATTTGTAGCAATCCAAAATATGAATAGAAAATAGAAATAATCCCCAGTATCACACCCCCCAACAATCACATCACCCAACAGAAAATAAACTACTCGGTCAATCTAGGAATGATAAGAATAAGTAGCATGTGTACCTGAAGAATAATCAATGTGAATAAGGGATCTAGATCATCAATCTATTTTTTGGAACTCTATCGAAATTGCTCTAACTCTCTCTAATATTAGACTCCCTTGGAAGGACGGTTGATGGGTGTATTTATAAGAAAATCAGATGACACCCTCAATCACATTACATTTATTTTTCTGTATCCTACTATCATCATGACATGTAATGGAATTACATGTAATGTAATCCAATAATCACTAATTTCCACAAATCTCAATGTAATATACTGCAAAAACAATTATCGAGAAAAGCCACATCCTGTAATGTAGTTACATGATGTGTAATGGTCTTTCACAGTATGATATGATTTCAATGCTTGACCTTTTAGTGTTTCTTGTCTAGATGAACTCACGTCATTTAATTGCATTATATGGAATGAAATTGTCTTACTCTAGTTTTCCAAATCTTCCTCTTTCTTAAAAATCTAGTTTTACACTAATTTTCTTCACTCACACTGCGAAGGGTCCTTTAGCTCCAAAAAAATATCTTATGTTCATTTCTTTTTTTGTAAATAAATTTTTACTACCAAAAATCATAAAATAAGTAAAATAATTCAAAAAATGGAATGATTATTCATTTAAATACCAAATCAATACATTAAAATACAAAAAAATGTATGCAAGAAATACAATTTTCAATAACCCACCATCAAAACTCTTACACACCTAGATATAATTGAGGTTATCTTCCATGGATTCAAAAATAATCTCTACCAAAAAATTATTAATATCGAGTGATGATAAACCTTCCTCACCTTTAACTTATTTGATATCCCAATGTATCTCAATCAAGATAAAAATCAACTTTTATTCCACTATAAACTCCTAATCCATGTGTATTGGGACTTCTAACTTAGATAATAAGGAACAATATTACTCTTAACCAATATATAGACCTATAAAATGTAAAATTGTTAGAGATATTTGACCAACCTATTATAAGATACTTTTTTCTACATGTACCAGAAGTTTCTCTCTAAATAGATAATGATTCAAAAAAATCAATGCATGTCCCATTACTACAAATTTAAGATCATATGATGGGTAGTTATTATCACAACATCTTAACTATAATTAAAAAAAAGAAACTACATAATTAAATTGTATTAATAAAAACCATAATCCTACACTATAGGTGTTATAATATAATATATATGGATTAATCATCATGGGAAAAGTCAAAGAAAGTGTTATCGTAAGTCCACTCTTAATCTTCATGAATGCTAAATATCAATGATCATCCTATCAGAATCTCACTCCCTTATCGGTCAAGAAAGTAATTAGTGGAGATATACAAGAGAAATATTGGATAAAAATATTATAATAACCTTCCAGACCAATGATAATTTTTACCTCAAATATGTTCATGAGTGTAACACATGAGACCTTACTCTATAAGGTAAACACGCAATTTCAAAAACTACTGCACAATGTGTAGTCAAAAGAGGATTTATTCCAGATTATATTTAAAAGATTAATTCCAAAATTATTTAATTTTTTTATTAAAAGGATGTAAAATTGGGATTAATTGTTTCAAAATTAACTTAGGGTTATTTATTTGTATTTTTATGAAATATCTTTTTTTAGATGAATAGTGAAAATACAGTTTTTACTAAAACTGTTATTTTATATTTGAAAGATCGAGAAGTTCATAATAAATTTTAATTTATTAATGTTTTTTGAAGAAAAAAATATATTTTAAAATTCCTATATTGAATTTATAAAACATATTATTCTCATTTTAATACATAAGTAATAATTTTTAATAAAAATTATATTTCTTTTCTGGTAATTAAAAATTATTTTATTAAAATTAAATTTAATATTGATTTGGATGAGACATAAATTTTATTTGTTTTATAATAAACCAATTAATTTCATGAAACCCTAAATAATTTATAATTTTATCCTATAAAAACATTTTAATCATAAAAATAAAATTTTTCTAAATGCATGGTTCTTATGCGTTACATGCAATAATATTAAAATTAATTTTTTATCAGTTTTAAAAACTGAGTCATATAAAATTAGTTTTTATTCTTAATCAGAATTTTTAAATTATGTAATAAGGTAAATTTGATTTATTTTCATAAAATTATGTAACCAAAGTAAATAGTGTTATTCATTGTTGATTTTTTTTCAAAGAATAATTCTTTTATTAATATTGTTTATTTATAAATATTCTATTTTAAATTTAGTACATGAATATAATGTTTAAGAATAAATAAAAATAAATTAAAACACCTTAAATAAGTAATTAATTCTAAATAAGATTAAAAAAACCTAACAATTAAAAGGCCATATTTCTTGAAAAAATTGTTTTTATACACATTATATGTATTAATTTGGAAATTAATTTTCTTATATTTTGAAATTCAATTTGGTTAAAAAGATACCAAATTTAAATTTAGAACATTAAAATTCATTAATAAGAGTCATATTACATTCATTTGGTTGTAAATACGTACCTACATGTCTTATTAACATTTCTCCTCTTAACTCACCTAATTTGAAAAACACACCTAAACCCCATGTGGTACCATTCTTACCCCTTACCCAAATTTATTTTCCCTGGAAAAGAACCCCTTTTAACCTATAAAAGAAGCTCAATATCACCCATTCTCTCATCTATATCCCCAAATAATTCATTGATCATTATTTTTTCCTTTGTCCATCTCTAAATCCACCTCAATAGTTCCTAAGGTAATAAGGATTTCTCTCATGCTTTTGTGATATACATAGTAAGGTAAGGGTTTCCAATCGATTACATTACTTTTTAATATAAATTATTTTATTATAAGACCATTAAAATATATATTCTATTGATTGAAATTTCATGTTGTTATATCACATTTTATATTTTTTTAATGTGAGGAAACTTATACCCACTAATTATATCTATTTTCCTATGCTGTTATTAAACTGACATTAGGGATCACATTCAACCCCATCAATTTTCAATTACATACCATTATTGTAATGTCATAAAGAATTATATTATGTGGAATTATCATCAATATGATATATTTAGTGTTATATTTCATCTCATAAATCCTTTCCATAGTAATTCATAATCCCCAACAATACTAAATTTTGTAATGTAAAGAGTGTGTGGTTTTCCAATCAACGATATCCTTGTCTAGATAATAGAATGTAGGTGTTGTTGTGGAACATATTCCCCTAGGGTTAATCAACCTGAAAATGATTGTTTTATTTCAAAACAATATTCAATCTTGTGCACAATGAGGGGGCCTAACACTTCACACCATTCTAGACACTCTTAGGTTACATTCATTGGATAATTAACATGTTCTTTACAAAACAAAATGAATTATTTTCCTATGATTACTATTGTTTTATACCAGTGAAAACTATTGAACCCCATTATTATCTCCCATTAATAACACATCACATTGAAATTACCCTTCACCACTATTTATCTTTTTTTTGATAAGGGTAATTCTTATTACATTAAGAGTACCCCTATAGTTTATAGGTTGATTATGTATTGTTAAACAATCAAATTTCTTTCAATGTATGGATTATATCCACGATATCCTACTTATTTACTAGGAATGTATTGATTTTCCATATGTTTGTATCTCAATACATAAGTATATTGATTTATATGGAAA
Organism: Viscum album; assembly: GCA_963277665.1. NCBI lineage: Eukaryota > Viridiplantae > Streptophyta > Magnoliopsida > Santalales > Viscaceae > Viscum > Viscum album. The sequence continues at coordinate 860,602,709 of OY728146.1, forward strand.
TTAGATTATACATTTTATTGATATTCATATATATTATATGGTGAATTAATTGGAATTAAATATATGATGGGTATGGATTGATATTATATTTCCCCTTGATGAATTAACTAGTATCATGAGGAAAAAGGTATATGTATTTGGTGTATTCCTATGAAATGTAATCAGGAGGTCTTGGTTACAAATATGATGGAAGGATTGATGTCTTGGCTATGAATTTTATGTAAAGAACAATCCCTTGGATAGGGACATGATAGTAAATGCCAAGATGTTTTTAATTATTCATTCTATCACCATGAATTCAGTAATTATTATCTATGTTATTATTTTCATTGTTATGTTGTCCATTAATATTTTTAGTGATAAAAAAATTGATTATATTTAATGTTAATTGATTATTTACTTTTCTATCATGTGAATTCTTGTTATAATTATTTTTTTAATTTTACCCTTACTAATTAGTTATGATTTCCCATCTTATATTTACATTTCCCTTGGGTTCCAAGAATTGATCTATAAATAAATTTAGTGATTGATTAAAAATAATAAAAAAGTTTTAATATGTTTTTATTCTCTATTTTCAAGTTCTAATGTCATATAGGAAAAATGTTTCTAGTCTCCCAAGACTAAAAAACTATTTAGGCCTTTGGTATGAAATATAATTATTTTATACCAATGTATCAAAATAACTACCAATTTTTGGTTACTTGATATGAGGTGTTATAATTGGTATTATAGGAAGTTTTGTTGGATCCTCATGAATTAGATTTTACAAGAACACAGTTATGACAATCATTATAATAAACTCTTAGGATACCTAATAACATATAATTTTATTAGGATTTTTATGACTCAATATTTATAAAATTATAATATAATTAAGTATATTCTATTATTCAGAAAAGGAACCTGATGAGAGGAAGGGAAATTATATCAGCACCCATGATCAGTATATGGATTTTCTTCTAGATAAAGTCAATATGGTTAGCATTGGAATAAATTATATTATATCTATATTATGAAATTTGACTCAGGTTATGACTAATAACTTTTCCCATACTAATACACCTAAAAATACATAGCATTTGATAACAACGTAGGACTGCTTCATCTGATAACAACCTCTATCATTCAATGGGATCGCTGATCCATTAGCAGATGAGAAATTGATCAAGTCCATAGGGATGATATTTATTGCATTTGAAGAAATGATGGGTTGAAATTTTTCATAGTGGTTTAACATATATGGGTGTATGTTGATCATTGGTGATCATTTATTCAAAATACTAAGGAGGACGAGGATATATAATTCATATAATGAAATACTTTCAAGATGACATTATTTGAGGATTACCTCACTAAAAATAAACGATCTAATTTGGAAAGTAAATTACTTAATTTTAATAATAAAGAAAATGATAATATATTTGAGTATGAGGATAATACTAAAATATTTTATAGGTATGTTGTGGACTACATTAATAAACCACAATGATGGATCATGAATTTCATTTATGAGCTTAATATGAGCCTCTAACGGGTACTAGTCTCAAATGTTTCATCAATGATATAGTATCAACATACAAAAAATTTGAAAAATAATTCTCCAAGTCATACATTTTAAAAGGAACCCATTATAATAAGAGGAAAAGTTTCACGATGGAAAAATAAATGTGGAATTGAAGAATAATGTAATGATGGGACATCCGTCTTGTGATAATTGTAGAAAGAAACACCGCAATACTTACATAAAGGGAATATGATTTTGTTACAAGTTTAAATGGAAGGACAAAATGGATTATGAATGATCGGGAAATAAGTAATATTCTAATATCTTGTGATTCAATTATATAGATATGAGGGATTACTCAAACCAATTCCCCAAACATCAATGGAATCCACCTTAAAAGAGGTTTGGGAGGAAAGATCAAACTTATTGGATTACCAAAAATGATGCAGAAGTTACTAAAGACGAATTAGTAGGTAAATTTATCATAAAATAAAAGACAAATAATGATTAATTTTATCCTAGATCATCATACACTTTTATATCCTACTTAGTTTTGAATAATATTAAAACATTTCCCAGAACATGATGATATTTTTTATCAATCGACACACCCAATGGAAATATTATTACAATGATGGTATGTCAGTCAATCTCCATTATGATGCATAGACACACTATACTTGAAAAAAATATTACCCTAAATATGATTGACTTATAAATAAACACGGGTATAGATCTTATTTTTATATATAAAGAGAAAATTTGTCGACAAGAAAAGAAGATCACAACTCATGAGGGTAGAATGGATTTATTTATATATAGGGATGAGGCCTCATTATCTGATTTATACCTGAATCATAATCTATTAGATCAACTAAATATAACACATGGAGTTAAAAAGAGTGTACAACCTATGGTTAGAAAGTATAACTTAGGAATAAAGGATAGCCTGATTATACAAGAACATATTGATATGTTTCTTGAATAATGGCATAGACATCCAGTTGAGCATGAATTATTGTTTTCTATTGAACTTGTCCTAGAAAAAAACCATATATCTAAGACTTCCTATATAATTTACCTAATATAATTAGCAGAGTTAAATAAATAACTTTAGTATTTTCTTGATAGGGGATTCATCATCCTTAATTTTTATCCTTGGAGAGCCGCTATTCATTTTCTCAAGATGAAGAATAGTTCTACGATGTATGCATCAATTACGTGGAGCTAAATTATTTTACTCTAAAGAATAATTATCCTCTCTCAAATACTGATGAGTTATTTGATCAGCTTTAGGGAGCCAAATATTTATAAAATATTGATCTTTTCTATGGTTATCACAAATTAAGGCTGATCAATGATTATATACAAAATATTTCATTTCATACAAGGTATGGAAATTTGAGTTTACACTGATTCCCTTTGGTATAACTAATTCATCCTCAATGCTTAAGGATATGATAAAAAGGTTATTCAAGGAATATCTAAATGATTTCATAGTGGAATTCATTGATGATATATTTATATACACTAAATGTAATGGGATATATGATAATAAATTTTGAATGATTCTTGAGACTCTTAGAGATAAGGATTTGTATATTAAATTCAGTAAGTTTAAATTTTTTCTAGGGCACATTTCTTTCAATGGAGATATTTTCATATGTTATCATCCTTAAATGAAAATTTAGTCAATTAATGACCCACACTAAATAATATAATTGAGATACATAGTTTTATAGGCTTAACAAATTACTATTGTTAATTTTTCCAAATAAAATTCCTAATTGGACAACCTGTTAACCATGTGCTCACATAAAGGGGAAAAGTTCACATGGTCAAAATAATTTTATATGGTTTTGGGGAGATAAATAGTTGATTGGTAAATACTTGGGTTTTGAATATACCATCAAGAAATGAAGTATTTTAAATTTATAGTTATGCATCGATGAAATGATTAGGTTGTGTTCGTATGAAAAATTATAAAGTTCTTTCTTATGTATCATGTAAAATGAATATATATGAATATATCTATCAAAATCATGATCTTTAATTCAAAGATATAATAATTTACTTGAGTATATAGTGGAATTATCTCTATAGTAAGAGATGTGAGATATATAGGCATCATAAGAGTTTGTTGTACATTTTATTAAAAAATAAACTCAACTTGAGACAAAGAAGATGGGTATAAATACTCAAGGAGTATTATTTCTTGATACACTACCATACTGGGAAATAAAAAAAGGTGGTTAATGCCTTAAATATGGGGGATCATGGAGTTATAACTAATATGAGGATAGAAAATTATCTTATATTCATGGATTTAGTATTAACAAACGTAACTTATGAAGATGGTGTGTTAATGTTTGCAAAGAGTCTATGTGTTCCATCTATAAATGTGACTAAAATGGATTCATAAATTAAGTACATAGCTCCAAATTCTCTATACAACCTAGTAGCACAAATATGTACAAGGATTTAAGAGAACATTTCTAGTGGGAATGTATGATGTATGAAATTAAAGACTATGTTTCTAGTTGATTGGAATTAAATTCGGGATAATTTGAAATAAAATGTCTTAAAGTATTCATGAAAACTCCCTCTATTCCAGAATGGAAGTGTTATAATGTTAAAATATACTTTTTTTGATAAGACTTATAAAGAAACCTAAAAGAAATAATGATATATGTGTAACAATGGATCTCTATACAATGTTTTCACAATTCCTAGAAATAATAGAGGACCGACCTCCCAAAAATCATTCATGACTTTATATCAATAAAGTAGAGAGACATCATGATCAACCCAAATAAATTATATTTGATCATTCCCCTTGGTTCACATTGAAATTTCAGAGGATCATTTAGGAGGTACTCAACATAGTGAAACATTTAAGTACTTCCTATTATCTTAAAAATGATGGTAAGTTTGAAAGGAATATTCTGACAACAAAATACATACCAAGATTATGTTATCATGACTTACAAGGTGTACACTACTACAAAACAGGCATTTAACAGTTCTATAAATGGTATTTATTAGCGCTATAAATGCAATGACTATATGAGTGAGGTTAAAAGACCTGGTTATTTATCAGAACATAAAAATAACTCCTAAAGGAATCCTTTATTGGCACTAAAAAAGAGCACAAATAAAGGGGACCATTATCAGTATTTTTTAGTAGCGATTAAGGACACCTTTATTAGCTATTTCATTTAGCGCTACTAAAGGAACCATTTATTAGTTCTTATAATAGTGCTGATAAAGTATACCGTTATTGAAACTTGTAAAAGTGATAATAAATGATCTTTTATCAGTACTTATAGAAACACTAATAATGTAGACCTTCATAGGTGATTTAAAAGCACTGATAAATGGCCATACTATAATGTGTTGTAACAACACATTGTAACACCACTGCAATGTGCTGTAACAACACACTATAGCCCCAAAAACATACTATATATCAAAAAAAGTCCCAATACATGATTTAAAAAACATGAAAATTAAAACAAAAAATAAAATAAAAAACACTATATTATAGATTATTTAAACATTGTTTTATACAATTAAATAAATACAAATGATTACATACATTCAAAAACAATAATGTTCCTTTGTTTTTTAATCCCGAACCAAATCATGCTATTCTCTAACAAAGCACCCCTATTTGAGAAAAATAATTCACATATATAAGAAAAAAATATTATGATGATGATAATATAAAGAAATAAATTAACAGAAATGGTTAATTTTATAAAAATTATTGTTTATTTTAAAGAAAAAGCTGCACTTGGAGTCATACCAATTACACCATGCATCATATTGAGGGACATCTGATTCCCACACATCTCCAATGACTTGTGTACCATTTTCCATAAGTATAAAAACAATATTAATGTGTATGTAAAATTTTGAGTATGTCAATTGTCTTTTTTTCTAATATGTCATTTTAAACTATAAACATGCACTTTTGACTCATTTCGATCACACCATGTATCAGTTTGATGTGAAATATATTCTTACACGTCACAAATAACATATGAATGATTTTCCTAAATTATCATGATAATCCATGGGAATTTGATCAGTTTTCAGTGAGTGCCACTTTTTGAACTAACATATCAATTTTAAACCAATGAGAGACACTTTGAGTCATACTAGACACATAGTGTATTAAATTGAGGTGAGGCTGATTCCTACACATCAAAAATCACTAATATATTGTTTATGTAATTTATTTAGATAATATGAATTAGTTTTTTTGGTTGTGAGTTGGAAAGTTGTCCATTTCACTAAAATTAATGACAATTTTTAATTAAAAAACTCACTTTGAGTCATACTGGTCACAAAATGCATCAAATTGAAATGTGGATATTTTATACATGTCCCAAATTATTTATGGATCAATTAATTAATGTTTAAAAACAATATGAATGTGTTTTCTCATTTTTGAGTATGTCACTTGTCTTTTTTACTAAAATGACTATATAAAATTGAAACATGCACTTTGGATCATATTGATCACATTCTATATCATATTTAGGTACGACATATTAATACACAACCAAAATGACTTATGGATCATTTTACTAAAGTATTTAAAAATTTGGAATGCATTTTCTCAGTTTTGAGTTGGTCGGTTGGCCTTATTACAAAAATTGATGTTAATTTTAAATAAAAACACACAGTTGGAGTCTTACCTGTCACACCATGTGTCGGATTGAGGCCTGACTGATTCATACACATCTCAAATCACATGTGGATCATTGTCTTAAATTATTAAAATATTATGAATTGGTTTCATTAGTTTCAAGTAGGTTAGTTTGTTTTCTATACTAAAATTGATATAAATTTTAAATAATGATTCACTTAGAGTCACTTTTGGAAGGGTAGTTTATACCAACAGTTTGAAACTATTGTTATAGGGAGGAAAATCATTTGAATACCATATACCAACATGTCCCTAAACCATTATATATTTTGGAATTGGGATAGGCCTATACTAGTTGTTATTCCAAATCTGCTGGTATAAGGTAGTGTAAATTTTAGTAGTCCCATGGTTTAAAAAAATCCATTGGTATTGATTTATACCAATGGTTTGTTAACCATTTGTATATAACATAATTATATAATTTACCAATGGTTAATAAATCATTAGTATAGAGTTTTACCAGCAGATTTAATAAACCATTGGTAAATCATATGTTATTCAACACTATACCAATGGTTTAAAACCATTGGAATAAGGTATTTCTAGAAATATGCACAGTAACTATTAGACTTCCATCCTCTGTATACACCTTCATATAACACTTAAAACATCACAAAACAAACCACTGTAATAACACATAAAAACTAAATACTCCCCTTAATATGGAATGTATTAATATTTTTTGGTTTGACCTCTTTGAGATACTCTAAAACTATTCTCAAAATACCAATCATGAAATGTATAAATGTTGTTTTAGTTTGAACACTAGATCACTACACCTTCTGTCAGAGTATAATCCCCCTTCATCATTCTAGAAGGGTTTCATTCATTCCCAATAACATTCTCCACAACAAAGTATTCCCCATTTAAATATTCATATGAGAACCATTCTTCCAACTAACCCATTTCAATTTAATTATTTTTCATGCATCTGAAATTTTATAATTTACTCAAAATGGTCACAAATATTTTATCATGGAGTAGTCAATGTCATTTTTTCTCAGACACACAAAACAATTATCATTTCTAAACTAAAATCCTTTTTGTTCTCCACTATGTTTTCTTATATACTACACCATGACATAGTTAAAACTTATTTTTTATAAAATGACATTAGAAATACTCATTTCTTGGGTACAAATGATATTTTACTTCCCATAGGATCATTATACATGCTTTTGGGTATAAATAAAGTGTAATAAGGCCACAATCACATCATTCTTCTCCAAAATAGCCTCCAATATTCTTCGAATCATATTCAGTCAGTCTTATACCATAGAATGAATTTTACCTCACCTAAAATAATATAAATCAATTGAGATAGAATATGAGTCACATATTCAAGATGTTTTGACAAAAAAATACAACACCAAATCCATTTACTCATACCCACAAAATTTTCACATAAAAACATTCCACTTTTTAAAACCATCTCTTCTTAGGGTATATTTAACATATCAAAAACATTGAGTCTTTAATAGTCTTTAACAACTTCTTCTCAATAGTCCCTTCATTTGGATTTTTTACCTGAAATTAAATTCCAACAACGACCAAATCCATTAGGATTCCGTCAAGCATCAAACCATAAATCACACATTCAACCAATAATTTAATCATCATTTGATCATGATATTCCTACATTAGTGAAATAAATGACAATGAAAATAACACTAATGTAGATAATATACAGAATACTGAACTATAATGTACAAAACTAGAAAATAATCTACAAAAATTTTCAAAGACACTACTGAAAAATGAATAATACAATACCTAAAAAAACCACATTGGAAAAAACACCACACTGTAAATACACTAGCAAATACAGACAATATACAATAATATTATAGTGAAAAAGAAAAAACTGAAAATAAAAACATGCCCCTTGAGTAAATCCAAAAATAAGTATGGTATCCAAACCAAAATAAGGATGATATCAATACCAAAGTGAATATAGGGGAAAAAGAATAGTGGATATATTGAGAAATGTAAATCAATCATTTTTTGTGTTTCTATTATTGATTGATGATTTTATTATTTAATACACTTGAATAATGTTCTGTAATAGGTTCTTGATGGTAGGTACTTATTTTTATAGATGTATTTAAATGAAGGATTGTAATGAAAATGATTGTAATGATTACTCAAAGAGAGATTGAAGAAACAATCCATGAATTTATGGCTGAAGGGATCCATCATCATCACCTGAATGGTTAAAGACCAATCCACATTGGAAAGTGGGAATGAGACTAGATCAAAATAGTGTACCATAATGTAATTAATTAAAAGACATTTAATTAGAGGAATATGACTAAGGAGTGGTATAATAACAATGATAAATTTCACGTTATTCATCCAATATTTTGAGTGTATTCTTTAGTGGATCTTGTGACTCATCAAAGGCTGCCTAGGTAGTGTGAAGGGACATTGGGAATCCAATGAGAGTCTAATAGATTTCAATGCAATCAATTTTTTTTCCATAGTGTTTTAAAATCATGTGTCTATGGCCAATTTCACATGAATTTCCACGAGTAATGGAATAGTTTACACCACCATGTTTTTGAAAAGATGTCATGGAAATTTGATTTATCATTGAGAATCAATAGTAGGGTCAAAAATAATATATTACAAAAAAATATGATTAAAGAAACAAGAGATGTTGATTTTGGTTGGTATTTCTATAAAATCTATCATTGTGGTGGCATAATTGGAAGTTACTGTATAATGAAGAGAAAATAGGGAGGACATACCACCAAATGGTAATGAATGTCCATACCCTCAAGAGATATAATTATTATCATTCTCTAGAAAGAAAAATATCCATCAGCCAAATCATCATCCATAAGACATGTGGAGGTTTTGATGAGTTGTGTAAGACTAAAAGAATTCCCTATGGAACTAAAGGAAACTAAAAACCAAATACCATAATTACTTTATCCAAAAAGATAAAAATACATTGGTAAAAGTTTCTATGATTAAAACTATATAGTATCTAGGATACCCATGTCAAGAACAATGTGACCTACCTATTAACAGTTATATTCAATCACATCAAATCATCCAACATCAAATGTCAGTAATATCAGTAAAAAATGAAATTTATCAATCTGTCCCCCATGACCATCACTATCATCAGCAACATCAATAGACTCATCCTCATCTTTAATATTGTCCCCATTGTCATCCTCGTCCTTATCCCCATCTTCATCCTCAGCCTCATCCTTGGCCTTATCTTCCACCTAGGACTCTGGATCTACCTCTGCCTCAACCTTTACCTAAAACTTTGCCTCAAGCTCAGCCTCAACCTCATCCTCAACCTCATCCTAATCCTTGACCTTGGTCTCAACATAATTATAATCCATGGCCTATTTCTCTCCATCATCCTCACCAGGAAAAAATCTTTTTGACCACTAGTATGACTTCTACCTGGTGCACTATATACTTAATACATTAACAACATATATTTATCACAAAATGTGTTGGAATGTAATGGAAGCAATGAATAGAAAACATTCATCAGTTTCATAAATTTAGTGTTTTTCATGTCAACCAATTATTCCACCTTTGTGACCCATTTTGGCATGTTCTTCTAGTAGATTAACATTTTCCAACTCAATGGTTCTACAATTAGTACATGAAGAGGGCCCAAACCTCATTGATAATATACTCTTCCAAGGTTGACAGTGTACTCTGCTAGGGTGCTCATCTCCCAACACCTAATGTAAGTGATCATTTGACCCAAAATTATTAGGTTCTAAGGAATAAAGGGCCTCAAAAGTATCTTGTTACAAATATAAATAGATTATTATGTAAAAAAATTGATATTAGATTTTGAAATAAAAAAATTAAAACAAAAAATCTTTTGTTATGTCGGTTTGTTAACAACACTTCCATCTTTTTTATTTATACTCGAGCAGAACAGTTTTTTATGAGGCACACGTCCGTTAATATTAAATATCTATCTCTATAATGACATTGAATGTAGGAAAACATAATTAAAAATAGCTTACCAATAATAAATTTCATAACTAAAATTATACCAAAACATTAGAAATCTAAAAAATTATGGAGGAAAAAATAGAAAGTTCATGTCTTAAATAAAAATTATAAACAACTATCATACATACTTCATCTCATGATCTGAAATCGTAGTATGCCAAAAAGAGTAGAGGTATTTTTTAGAATCATTATTTTTATTTTTTCTAGATGATTACAAAATAAAATTCAATAATAAAAAACTAGTATTAATGAAAAAGATGAAAATTTTCATTTAAAATCTCAAATGTGATTAATACCTTAAACATGGTAGTCGTCCAATGAGTAATCAATTGATGATACAATTATATTAGAAAATAATTCTTGACAAGTACCACTTATAAATTCGTTCCAACTTTATAATGATAGAAAATATAGAAATCATGTTTATAGTGTAACACCCTGAGATTTTATGAAAAATATTCTTTTTAATTTTATTAATGTCTTTTGTTGTACACTACACCAAAAGGATCTTGCACAACACGTATCCTTGACTTGCCTTATATTACACGCAATCGCGACCTTCCTCGATAGCGTGTATAGTACGCAATAACAAGTTTCACTAAACAACGATATGCTATTAAAATATTATTAAAACTAGCCGTTATGAATAGTAATAACCACATTTTGAAATTTTGTATGGAACTCATTTTTGGATTTGTAATATCGAAATTAGCTTAGGGTGAAATTTTGGTAATTTTCGGATAACTTTCATATTTTGATGAATAGTGAAAATTACTAAATTTTAGTTAAAAACAACTTTTTCAATCGAAATAATTAATAGTGATAAATTATTAATTTGAGTGGTTTTAAAGTATATTTAGAATATATTTTTACAATTTAATACAATGTTGGTCATTGGATGTAATTTCACATTTAAACCAGACATAAACAAGTGTCAATCTTTTGATAGATATTGTTTCTTAAAAACACGCTATTTTTTTTAACAGTGGGATTTAATTATAAAATTAATTAATGCAACTTCTATGTTATGAATTTGGTAAAATATACTTCATTTTTGAATTTGGAATATGAAATATAGCTTAGGATGAAATTTTGGCATTGTTCTGAAAAACATCAATTTTTGATGAATAGTGAAACTACTAAGTGGTAGTTAAAAAAATTGAATTTTTCATAAAACTTAATTTTACCGCTTCTGTGAATGGAATTTCAAAAATCCGAGAGACATGGTTGATTTAAGTAAGTAAAATGTGGTTCAATGAGATGAAAATAATTTTTGGTGAATAGTAACTTTTACTTTTATTTACCACGGTTAAAAGTAAATAGGGTAATTAAGGGTAAGAATGATATTAATATTACCCTAACAAATTCCTAATTCTATTGGACAAGTGTATCTCGACCAAAAACAACCTTAAGTGTAAAATATTATCATTTAGGCCCACTTGGATTAGATTAGGACATTTATTATTAATTTATTTAAAGAAGGGTTAAAATAGTTAAAATCAAAGTTTAATAAGTAAATAATTTTTAATATGGGGTTATACATACGATAAATTCGACTATAAATATTCATTAGAAAGCTAAAATGATTTCCTACATAATGGTATTTTATTTATAATTTTTAGACATTAAATAATTTAATTTATTTATGACACAATGATGATGCAGTAATTATCTTATTAATGAAATATTGACATAATTGATGTTATAAACACCAAAATAAATGCAATTTAGACTTTTTATGAATCCCACTAATTTTATAGGTTACTATGATATATTAGTGTTGATTTAATAAACTTGGTTAGAATATATAATTCTGTTATGATTTTCACAAAAATCATATATCAAATAGTGTCAAAATTGAAATAAAATAGTTTTTAAATAAATTATTATATTATGAATTGTTATTTTATTCCTAAAAATCTAAGGTTCAGCCAAATGACTTAGATAAGGATATATATATTAATAATAAACAATTTGTGGTTCGTTTGGCATGTTATAGTAAGTTTATTAACCATATATTGTAAGAAAACAAAAAGACATGGTAAAAGTTAAATTATTTAACTTAGAGTTAAATCTAATTGATAAGGTTAAAATAATACCCTAAACTTGTGTAAATCCTATTGGTTGATAGGATTTCGACCCATCCCCACTTTAGCTTCTAAATAAGACCCTTTGTAACCATTATAAACCGATTTTGAATTTAATATAAAATAATATTTTGATATATTCCTAAGGTGCCCCTCTCCTCCCTTATAAAAGGGCACCTCCTCCCCCTCCTCCTGACACAACTTTGAGCCTTCAAGATCGGCCAACCCCTGCCAAAATATCTTCTCCACTTCCCTAGAATAATCCTACTGGTCCAGGTCTTCTTCAAAGACCAATCTTAGTTCCCTAAGTGAAGGATTCAAAGAGGCGTTTCAAAGAAGAGGTAATATCCATTACCGATCTTTTCAATTTCTTTCTTCTTCAAATTCTTCTTCTTTAGTTGTTTCATGATAATGTAATAACATCAGTATTAATGACATACTGATATGTTATTATAAATATGAAACAACCCTAATTCACCTTCTATCCATCCTACGGAAAAAGGAAATCATCGCGCGTGCGTACGTACGGAATACCGTCTCCACGCCGTGGTGTAATCTATTTTCCGCCACCACATTAATTGGATGGGTATAATGGTTTAATGAGTAACTATATATGATTATTATAAAGTGATATTGATACTGAAATAGTATACAAACACTTCAACACAATTCCACGACCATGGGAACGATATCATCGCTCGTGCGTACGTACGGACTACCGTCTCCACGATGCGATGAGATTCATTCTCAATGATTAACCATTCATGAATGATTATAAAGTATATATAATAAGTACTAATGAAATATATGACATAATAATGATACTGGATTTATTTATATTTATATTTATGTCATCTACTTAATTCCATTAAATTCAATAAGGAAACGAAAACAGCGTTCATGCGTACGTACGGACTACCGTCTCCATGAACGGTGTATCTCATTCCATTTATCAATATATTATATATATGTATATTATGAATATATATTATATATAAATCATGTTTTACATTCTGGATATAAGTAATCATGATCCAAGTAATCATATTAATAATTACAAGTTAAAAACACGAACGAAAAATGAGACGATTTTACCCAAAACGCTACTTTAACATGAATTTACAAAATAACGGGTAATATAAAGTCATAAGTGGACCATATATGATATAATAACAATGAATATGATTCTGGAATAAGTCAATAACATGATTTAAATCATTATACAGGAGGTTCGGACACTTACAAAGAAAGTCGGACCTAAGGTAAGGGAAATATCACAGTCTCATTTTTATCCGAGATTGTTTATACTTTGGAATTTACTGGGGTGAATTTTATCATCCACATCCATGTTTCCTCAATATGTAATATTATTTTCATCCACGTACAATTGTTTAAATCCAATTTTACCCTTCGGTGAGTTTTTAGTAAAAGATATGAAGGGAATCTTTTGTCGTTTTTCGTACGAGGTACTTTTTGACTTTTCCGACAAAAGTATGAGAAGAATGTTTTTTAACTTATACTGCATGAATGGATTTTTAAAACATTATTTCCATGAAGCTTCCTTTAAAAGTTTTCAAGTTTATTTTTAATCAAATTCTTTTAGTTTAAAATTGTATGACATGTTAAGAAAGGAAAATTGTTTTTGAAGTAGAAAGGATATTTTCCTCAAGAATGATTTTCAAGTGTTTTATCAAAATTATTTTCCATCTAAGATAATAAAGGGTTCTGTTTTTATCCCTATTATTACATTTATTTGATTATTTTGTGATGGAATTATTTTTTATGAATTTCTTTATCATATATGAATTTTTTTATGATGTCATTATGTTTAAGATTCCCATTTTTATTACATGGGTTATGTAATGATGTATGATTTATGATTTTGTGGCACAAATAAGAATGGTATCATTATGAGATGGGTGGGACCTATATCTCCCTCCAATGCATTGGGTAAAGATTTTAAATCTCATGAGATAGACATGGCTGGAATGGTAGGTTATACCGGTTTAGTGAAACAGGACTGGAACGAGGGTGACTCGGTTCAGAAAGGGACTTTCTCCACTAAGATAGTCTTGGCAATGAGTCTTGACTAACAAGAAATGATTCTCTATGATTATGTGTGTATGCCACAATGTTTAATGTTTTAATTTATGATTATTGGGATTTCATTTCACTACTATGATTTATCCCATGTTATGAAATTATGCTCTCTCTTTTGCAGGATAAGATTTCCAAATGTTATGTTCTTATGAATATGATGTGATTGATTTTTCTTTTGTTTACCCTTACTGAGAATTTGAGCTCACTGTTTTATGTTTTATTTTCCCCAGGATATAAAGAAAGGTTTTTGGTAAAAAAGAAGAAGATCTTTATGGGAGATGTTGAAGATCTTTCACCGCGATTAGAAGATTATATTCCGAGTTTCCAAAGACACTAAACTATTAGGATCCTTGTGTGTGTGTTTTTTGTTTTGTACTAAGTATTCCACAAATGTAATGTAATGTCAATGTACGTCAGGATTCGGGTCTCTACAGTTGGTATCCGAGGAAAGGTTTAGTCAACCATTGGAAACTAGGATGCGAAAACGTTAGTGAGATCCCTAGAGATATTTCTAAGGTATGTCTAGGGATGTCCCTAAGGTTAAGTATACGTATAGGTTATAGTACTAGAACTACGCTAACGATCATAGAATTAAACCTAAGATGTTAGATATTGAAGGTACTCCCCCTTTATTATGTTGTTTTCCCTAGCATGATTTTTGCCTCTCACACTATTCTTTTTGGGTTTTAGACGATGGCTGGAACCCGAAGGAACCGTGTTGATCAATGCAATGGAAAATGCAATGATTGTCCTCCTGAAAAAACAAATGTTATGGGAGATGGAGTGCAAAATCTTATTGCTATACTTACACAAGCTATGAATCATTCTGGACTTCCAAATGAGCAGAGAAGGGAACAATATTCTATTGAGTCCTTCATGAGGCAACGTCCACCTTCTTTCAGTGGGTCTTCTGATCCACTTGTTGCTGAACAATGGATCAGTACCACTGAAAAGATATTTTCAGTTCTTCAATGTTCTGAACATGATAAATTCATCTTAGCAGTATATCGTTTGGAAGGTGAAGCTGATCAATGGTGGAATCTTATCAAGAATACGAGGCCAAAAGATGAAATTGAGTCCATGGAATGGGATGAGTTGAAGAACTTATTTTTCAATAAGTACTTCCCTCGTATTCTTCGAACAAAGATGGAGAAGGAGTTTCTTGAACAAAAGCAAAAGGATGATGAATCTGTTGGTATATACGAAGCGAATTTTACAAGACTTGCAAGGTATGCATCTGGCATTATCATCCAACCTGAAAGTAAAGTTGATCGATTTTTCAGTGGCTTAAAACCAAGTCTTCGAAGGGCATTAGCTATACGAGACTTCAGTAGCTATGAAGAAATTGTGCGTTGTGCTATGAAGGTAGAAATGGAAGTTGGTGTTACATATCCATCTCATGGTTTTGAAAAGAAACGAAAGATGGAGTTCAAGGAGAAATCTCAGAATAATGGTGAAATGAAGATGAATGTTTCCTTATGCACAAAGTGTGGAAAGAAGCATGGTGGAGATTGTCTTAAAGGGACTAGAAAATGTTTTAAGTGTGGAAAAGAAGGACATCAAGTAGCTGAGTGTCGAAGTAATGGAAAAAGGGGTTCTAATGATGTGAATAAAGCAAACACTGCAGAGAATGCACCACCAACACTTCAATGCTTCAAGTGCAAGGAAATGGGGCATTATGCTAATAAATGCCCTAATCCAAGGGTTAGTGATGATCAACATGAGCAACCACTGAAGGAAAAGGACAAAGGGAAGTCACATGCGATCACTATTGGTGATATTGAATATGACAACAATGTGGTGGAATGATTAAGTGTTTATGTAATGGGATTCCAAAATAATGTTGTATCATAAAGTATTGGAATATTTATGTATTGGTCTAATGTGGTATTCAAAGTAATTGAGATATTTTTGGAAATAAGATGATATGCACATAATGAAGGGAAAACGAGAAAATGAAATGTTTAACAGTATTCATGAGCTCATGATTGATATAAGGACTAAGTGATATCATGGTTTGAGTATATAGAATTTTGAGGATTTTGGTATGTGGAAAGTGTTATCTTTTAACTGCATTCATGTTTTCACTAAGGTATTCAAGAGAATACATGATTAAGGACTTTGAATGTTTGGAAGGTGACCAACAAAACATATATTATGATATATGGGGATCAACGATGGTATTAAATCTCTGGTAATCGTTTTCACTATGTTATGAGAGTGGACGGCAGTATTATGGATAAGCCTAAAGATTGAAATGGATTATGTTGGACATAAGTGAGTATTGTTTTAGGATAGAAGTTTTTTTCTCGATATTATTGATGGGATGTTATAGTAATGTAGTTTTAGAAAAAGGACAACCTGCAGGACGGGCGACAGCCCATCGCGTTGGACAAGGCTGTGAAAATCGAACCCACAGACGAAGTGAGACTGGCCTTTATCGCCTACCACTAGCCTACAGGAAGTCCCTGTTTAGTAGAAACTAGTTTTATTATATTAAGCAGTATGATATATGATGTATAAGTCCATTTTAGGAACCATATATGATTAATATCACTATAGAATGACTTATGTATATTTAATAACTTTTGCTAACCTTTTGTTTGAGACAGATGGAATGACCCGTCATTCTATCACATGATCTGCTAACACTTCACGAATAACAAATTCAACTTCATTTATTTAAGAGATGAAGTGGAAATTGGTCAAGGCACGAAAAACAGTGAGATTGTACCAAAATAAAGTAAGTATTTATTCTAATTTAAATTCTTTAACTTTAGGGAAACGATCTTGAAAACCAAAAATGTTGTCCTTGTGCTCTTATATCTGATTAATCAGATGGTACCTTAGATCGTCACAAATTTATGGCTTTGTGATTTCTAGCTTTTCCATAGCCATGTTCTCTACCACTCTCCATCAGAACATGATGGTTAGATTTCTCTTCCATATCCATATTTTTACCTATGTGGAAACCCAGTGACTAGTTTATTTGGGTAACCGTTACGTTTCATACATTCGTTTTTAAAGATTGGTTTTGGTATTCCTTTTTATGATGTGGGTTTCTATTAAAGAAACTTTCAAATAGTAAACCATTTATAACCCCGACGAATTTCGAGGGTGAAATTCATTTTAAGGGGGGTAGAATGTAACACCGCAAGATTTTATGAAAAATATTCTTTTTAATTTTATTAATGTCTTGTGTTGTACGCTACACCAAAAGGAGCGTGCACAACACGCATCCTTGACTTGCCTTGTATTACACGCAATCGCGACCTTCCTCGATAGCGTGTATAGTACGCAATAACGAGTTTCACTAAACAACGATATGCTATTAAAATATTATTAAAACTAGCCGTTATGAATAGTAATGACCAATTTTTGAAATTTTTTATGGAATTTATTTTTGGATTCGTAATATTGAAATTATCTTAGGGTGAAATTTTGGTAATTTTCGGATAACTTTCATATTTTGATGAATAGTGAAAATTACTAAATTTTAGTTAAAAACAACTTTTTCAATCAAAATAATTAATAGTGATAAATTATTAATTTGAGTGGTTTTAAATTATATTTAGAATATATTTTTACAATTTAATACAATGTTGGTCATTGGATGTAATTTCACATTTAAACCAGACATAATCAAGTGTCAATCTTTTGATAGATATTGTTTCTTAAAAACACGCTATTTGTTTTAACAGCGAGATTTAATTATAAAAATAATTAATGCAACTTATATGTTATGAATTTGGTAAAATAGACTTCATTTTTGAATTTGGAATATGAAATATAGCTTAGGATGAAATTTTGGCATTGTTCTGAAAAACATCAATTTTTGATGAATAGTAAAACTACTAAGTGGTAGTTAAAAAACTGAATTTTTCATAAAACTTAATTTTACCGCTTCTGTGAATGGAATTTCAAAAATCCGAGAGACACGGTTGATGTCAGTAAGTAAAATGTGGTTCAATGAGATGAAAATAATTTTTGGTGAATAGTAACATTTTACTTTTATTTACCACGGTTAAAAGTAAATAGGGTAATTAAGGGTAAGAATGATATTAATATTACCCTAACACATTCCTAATTCTATTGGACAAGTTTATCTCGACCAAAAACAACCTTAAGTGTAAAATATTATCATTTAGGCCCACTTGGATTAGATTAGGACATTTATTATTAATTTATTTAAAGAAGGGTTAAAATAGTTAAAATCAAAGTTTAATAAGTAAATCATTTTTAATATGGGGTTATACATAAGATAAATTCGACTATAAATATTCATTATAAAGATAAAATTATTTCCTACATAATGGTATTTTATTTATAATTTTTAGACATTAAATAATTTAATTTATTTATGACACAATGATGATGCAGTAATTATCTTATTAATGAAATATTGACATAATAGATGTTATAAACACCAAAATAAATGTAATTTAGACTTTTTATGAATCCCAATAATTTTCTAGGTTACTATAATATATTAGTGTTGATTTAATCAACTTGGTTAGAACATATAATTCTGTTATGACTTTCACAAAAATCATATATCAAATAGTGTCAAAATTGAAACAAAATAGTTTTTAAATCAAATATTATATTATTAATTGTTATTTTATCCCTAAAAATCTAATGTTCGGCCAAATGACTTAGATACGGATATATATATTAATAATAAACAATTTGTGGTTCGTTTGACATGTTATAGTAAGTGTATTAACCATATAGTGTAAGAAAACAAAAAGACACGGTAAAAGTTAAATTACATAACTTAGAGTTAAATCTAATTGATAAGGTTAAAATAATACCCTAAACTTGTCTAAATCCTATTGTTTGATAGGATTTCGACCCATCCCCACTTTAGATTCGAAATAATACCCTTTGGAACCATTATAAACCGATTTTGAATTTAATATAAAATAATATTTTGATATATTCCTAAGGTGCCCCTCTCCCCCCTTATAAAAGGGCACCTCCTCCCCCTCCTCCTCACACAACTTTGAGCCTTCAAGATCGGCCAACCCATGCCAAAATCTATTCTCCACTTCCCTAGAATAATCCTAGAGGTCCTGGTCTTCTTCAAAGACCAATCTTATTTCCCTAAGTGAAGGATTCAAAGAGGCGTTTCAAAGAAGAGGTAATATCCATTACCGATCTTTTCAATTTCTTTCTTCTTAAACTTATTCTTATTTATTTGTTTCATGATAAAGTAATAACATCAGTATTACTTACATACTGATATGTTATTATAAATATGAAACAACCCTAATTCACCTTCTATCCATCCTACGGAAAAAGGAAATCACCGCGCGTGCGTACGTACGGAATACCGTCTCCACGCCGTGGTGTAATCTATTTTCCGCCACCACATTAATTGGATGGGTATAATGGTTTAATGAGTAACTATATATGATTATTATAAAGTGATATTGATACTGAAATAGTATACAAACACTTCAACACAATTCCACGACCATGGAAACGATATTATCACTCGTGCGTACGTACGGACTACCGTCTCCATGACGCGATGAGATTCATTCTCAATGATTAACCATTCATGAATGATTATAAAGTATATATAATAAGTACTAATGAAATATAATACATAATAATGATACTGGATTTATTTATATTTATATGTATGTCATCTACTTAATTCCATTCAATTCAATAAGGAAACGAAAACAGCGTTCATGCGTACGTACGGACTACCGTCTCCATGAACGGTGTATCTCATTCCATTTATCAATATATTATATATATGTATATTATGAATATATATTATATATAAATAATTTTTTACATTCTGGATATAAGTAATCATGATCCAAGTAATCATATTAATAATTACAAGTTAAAAACACGAATGACAAATGAGACGATTTTACCCAAAACGCTACTTTAACATGAATTTACAAAAGAACGGGTAATATAAAGTCATAATTGGACCATATATGATATAATAACAATTAATATGATTCTGTAATAAGCCAATAACATGATTTAAATCATTATACAGGAGGTTCGGACACTTACAAAGCAAGTCGGACCTAAGGTAAGGGAAATATCACAATCTCATTTTTTTCCGAGATTGTTTATACTTTGGAATTTACTGGGGTGAATTTTATCATCCACATCCATGTTTCCTCAATATGTAATATTATTTCCATCCACGTACAATTGTTTAAATCCAATTTTACCCTTCGGCGAGTTTTTAGTTAAAGATATGAAGGGAATCTTTTGTCGTTTTTCGTACGAGGTACTTTTTGACTTTTCCGACAAAAGTACGAGAAGAATGTTTTTTAACTAATACGGCATGAATGGATTTTTAAAACATTATTTCCAAGAAGCTTCCTTTACAAGTTTTCATGTTTATTTTTAATCAAATTCTTTTAGTTTAAAATTGTATGACATGTTAAGAAAGGAAAAGTGTTTTTGAAGTAGAAAGGATATTTTCCTTAAGAATGATGTTCAAGTGTTTTATCAAAATTATTTTCCATCTAAGATAATAAAGGGTTCTTTTTTTATCCCTATTATTACATTGATTTGATTATTTTGTGATGGAATTATTTTTTATGTATTCCTTTATCATATATGAATTGTTTTATGATGTCATTATGTTTAAGATTCCCATTTTTATTACAGGGGTTATGTAATGATGTATGATTTATGATTTTGTGGCACACATAAGAATGGTATCATTATGATATGGGTGGGACCTATATCTCCCTCCAATGAATTTGGTAAAGATTTTATATCTCATGAGATAGACTTGGCTGGAATGGTAGGTTATACCGGGTCAGTGAAACAGGACTGGAACGAGGGTGACTCGGTTTAGAAAGGGACTTTGTCCACTAAGATAGTCTTGGAAATGAGTTTTGACTAACAAGAAATGATTCTCTATGATTATGTGTGTATGCCAAAAGGTTTCATGTTTTAAGTTATGATTATTAGGATTTCATTTCACTACTATGATTTATCCCATGTTATGAAATTATGCTCTCTCTTTTGCAGGATAAGATTTCCAAAAGTTATGTTCTTATGAATATGATGTGATTGATTTTTCTTTTGTTTACCCTTACTGAGCATTTGAGCTCACCCTTTTATGTTTTCTTTTCCCCAGTATATAAAAAAAGGTTTTAGGTAAAGAAAAAGAAGATCTTTATGGGCGATGTTGAAGATCTTTCACCACGATTAGAAGATTATATTCCGAGTTTCCAAAGACACTAAACTATTACGATCCTTGTGTGTGTGTTTTTTGTTTTATACTAAGTATTCCGCAAATTTAATGTAATGTCAATGTATGTCAGGCTTCGGGTCTCTACATATAGGATCTCTAAAGAACACCTAATTCCGTTAGACATGCTGGTTGTGCACCCACACCATTGGGAAAATTAAACTGAAGTTGACACAAAAATACTAATTAATATAAATAAAAGAAGATTATTACATTAAATACAAAATAGTTTTTACCCATATCTATACCCAAGAATTATCTTTGACCTCATTTTGAAACTATATCCTTGAGAGCTTGCTGGTGGTAATGATGTCAGATTATTTGGAAAGCGTTTCCAAATAACTCTGACATTGCTGCCCTATTTTTTTGATCATTTGGTTGCCTTCACTGTAGTCCACCATTAAATTCATGTAGTTATTCCACACCAAATTCATGTGTGTATTCCCCTTCAACCTATCAGTATATTTTTTAGTTTTTAAAAGAATTTTTTTTATTTCACTACATTTTTTAATGAAAAACAATTATGATATTAAAATTTGTTGGGGTTCTTAAATATACATGTGACAGTCTGATCAATGGGCGTCGTCATGTTCATAGGCACTAAAGGAAAATTACCTTGTACATGTAGAGTGGCCCCTAGTGTATGCTCTGTAGGCATATACGGTGTTAGATTAGTACTCGAAGAAGGAATGTATAAGCTCAAAGAGAAAGAAGTATAGGGTAAAGAAGATGGAATGTATGGATAAAAAATGCATGATATAGATCAGGAGTGGAATTCATAATCAGAAATGGTAAATATGGGGGAGGACGCTCAGATGTAAGGGGTGGTCAAAACATTGGAGCCCAAAATATCCCATGTGTCCCAAACAACACAGAGGGATCAGAATGTGTTGAATATGGGTCTTTAGTGGGAGGGACGTGGTCTATTTGAGTACACCAACTGAAGAGCCTAGCTCTTGTACAACCCCCATCATTCCACCATCCTGAGTACTGGGACTACTACATGTCTGGTCATTGAATAACTAGATCCTAAATAGTGGACATTTCATAAATGATTAAAACAAAATTAATTACATGAAAATATATGTTAATGATATATGTATATATATATGAAATGAAATACTCCCAAAACGCTCTAATGGAGGAATGCCCATCTCATTCATTTTGTGATTGTTGTCTTTTATCCTTTTCCTTTGATGCTCCTCAATAGGTTTCATTTTCGTCATTTGAAAACAAAATGGAAGTCATTTTAAAATTCCAACTAATGTGTAACCCAAAAAAATGAGACATGTCTTATTTTCCTTAGGTCATATGGTATATATTTTTAGTTAGGTGATTTATCAATTTTTTGTTAGTTCATTATTTTCATTTGTTTTTATTTTCATATCAATAAGTTTAATATGTCCAATTAAATTACACTAGTTTTTTATTTTAGTTTAACTATTTTAGTTGTGTTTGGTTTTGTAGGTTTGAATACAGTTCAATTCAGTATTAAAAAAATGGAAATTAAAGAAAACAACAACAAATAAGTATTGAAAATGATCATGAATTTCAAGTAGGATACAAAATGTTTGAAATCAATTTTAAATCATTTTGAATTGTATCAACCTTAACAACCCAACTCGAGCTAAACCAAAATAACTGAGAATAAGGATGGATTATTCTATATATTTCCCACCAAAGCTTCTGGTTCTCAATCAACAATGACAATTGAGATATTAGAGTCATTATTTTAATAAATGGATTAGTGCCAATAAAAGTTGGGATGGTGTTAATTACATCATCACTATAATAAAAAACATTCATTGTAATTAATTTTATAATGAAACCAAATTTAGGTCGAAGAGGTTATTTGACGTAAAAAACCATTTTTTTCATTCATTCCAATACATATGGTTCATCAGTATCGAGAGTGTGAGTCATGTTAATAACTCAAAATCCACAATCATAAATAAAGGTCCCCTACCTCTTCATCAAATCATACCACCAACATTTCATCATCATGACTCAACCATGAGTGTAATAATACAATATTATTATTTTCTCAATAACTCCATAATAAGCTACATTTTCCAAAGAAGGTCTATTATCTGATGCACTGGCATAATAGTCTATTGTGGAAGATATCATAACACCATCATGTTTGGTTCTCAAGTTCTTTGGTAACATAGTGATAATAAATATGTACCCATTGATCACAATTTATTTACATTAATGAACCACAGTATTAGGAACAAAATCCAAAGCTCTTATTTTCTCATAAAGAGAGTCAGTAGGAAAAATCGATACCTAAAATATAAATGAATATTAATATTAATTAAATATAGATTTTATTTAATTATTACATTAATATTTCTACCATCAATTCCAATGAATAAAAAATAATTTTATATGAAAAGTATCTCTTCTTCTCAAAGATAAATAATAATTCTTTCTTTTTATCATCTATTCATGTACCATGTAGTTAAAAATAAAAATACCTTAATAGAAGTGTAAAATTACCAGAGATGAGACAAAATATAAATGTTAAATTTACTTACTTTATGTATTCATCAAACAAATAAAAGTTAAATAACATTATGGGATATGCTATCTACCAATCTTCAAGGCTTAATGTCATCAATATATGTTATCTGGGAATTCCTTCTATTTGTGGAATTGATGGAAATTTGGGTTAAATTATATCATACTATTCTTATTAATTTCTCATTGGTCTTTTTATTCTCAAATTAATATCAAACAAATAAATTGAGAATAAATTCATACATTATTGATCCAGTTAACTATTCACGATTGAACCATTGGGATGATTCTTATTCCAGACAAAAGATTTCAATGTGAACATATTTCATTCTGTTGGATAAATCCAAAAAAAAAGAAACATGTCCTCTGAGAAGTATTTAGTTTAGAATATGGACATCCATATGAAAAATACATGTGAAAAATTATGGAGGAAATATTTTCTCTAACTCAGAAAAAAATAGTTGCGTCTCTGTCATCATTTTTTGAAAGAAAGGCTTGGACAAATTTTTATCACAAATATCTCTAAAAAATGGACCCACCAAATAACTGACACCCTTAAATTATTGGAAAAAAGATGATGGATTGATATTGGAATCAAATCATACAAAAAGAGATGATAATAATGAGTCTTCAATTATTTCATCTTCAACTCTGTTCTGCTGACCCATTTTGATATATTTCTTGAATAGCCATCAGGAATATTAATAGTCTCTAGTTCTTCCTGAAATTGTTTTTTTGTAGGTTTAATAACATAATAAGCACATGGAACTTGCCCTTATGTTTCACTAATACTCAAAAGATGTAATTCTGGTCTGATCACTCAATTCACCAAGTCATGCTGAGATCATAAATCATATTTTTTATTTTCATTGACATTTAAAATAATTGAACGAAACATTTCACATATATTATTTTCAATGTGAATTGCATCTAAGATAGGATGTAACAAATTGGTTGACCAATAAGTCAAATCAAATAATATAATTCTCTTATTCCAATCATAATCGATATCGTTGGAAACATTCATCCTCTTTGCAGATTTCATTTGATCCTTATTGGATGAAAAACTAAAATACAGCAATTCATTAAGCACATCAATTCAAAACATACTCCGTGGTGGATCATCGGTCTCTACGGTATTGTAAAACCTTAGATGATTATTTATATATGGATGGTCCATTGGAAAGAATTATTGATGTCCTATAAAAGAAAAAATATGATGATATTTCTGTATTATAGATTAAGTATTCTTCATACAAATAGGACATGATATTTTTACATTCGTTCTCCATTCTGACGTAATGGAATAAGCAGAAAAATCATTGATCATCCCCATAAGTACAACACACATATGAAATATGTATTTTGAACATAGATCGTATGTGCGCACACCCACATCCCAATGAATTTTCAACTCTTTATTAAATATTTCATGTATATGTCTATATCATTGGTTGGATCAAAGGGAACATATATGAGTATAATCATGAAAGTGTAACGTTTTTTATACCCAACCATGGGGGAAGGTTATAAGTGTGTATGAAAACCGGACATGTGCTGTATGCAGTAGAAATCTTCCCAAATAGATTAAAACCATCACATTAAAGACCCAGCCTTACATTACACATGTAAGTTGTTAAATCCAGATATCGATTATCAAATCCCTGGCATGTAAATCCATCTGCAGGGTGAACGAAATCTTCATTATTGTTTTTTCTCTCAATATCATGACATCATATTTTTATTGATATTTCATCAGACATTAAATGATTATGGAGTTTAGGGATCAATAGAATGTTCCACATTACATTCTGTGGAACATGGGATGGTGTTCTATCAACATTTGGCTTCTATTAAGATGTTATATATTTTATACAACCATTTCATTCAGATCATTCCTCCGAGAATAATATTCAATATTTTGGGCAGGCATGGATATTGTTTTTTTTTTAATCCAAGTTCTTCAACTAACATCTATTCCATATAGTGGTTTTAGGGAATATCTACATAATCTAGAGGTATTTCCTTCAATAAGGTATGAATGCAATCATTGGAAATATTAGAAATCCCATACATTTTTTTCCAATGAAACAATTGGATTTAAAATTCCAACATTTTCATTTTACTGCATTGATGATATACTAGAGTCTTCGCACATCATTCAATTTTTTCAACCTATCAACATTATCATTTTCATTGGACACATCATGTGGTCTCGTATCGTAGTATTCTTGGGTCGATATACTTTCATTCTCATGATGATGAATAAATAGAAACAGGTCATATATCAAATTATCTAATCTAATATTATCATTTGGATTATCAACATTTTGTGATTCCACTTTCTCCCCATTGTTATAGGAAACATAATAGTTTTTTTGAAACCCATATTTGGTAATATGGTAGATAAATTTATCAAGGATCAACCAAGGTCTTCAAACACAATTATAACATTGGAAAAATATGTTACCACTATCTGAAGCAATGTGAAATAAAAAATCTAAATTTCTCTCCAAATATTTTTGAAAAACAGCTGAGATTTGAACAATTTCAATCATCCAACTTATATCCACTCTATAAAAAAATGTAATAAGTAATTTCGTGAAAGAAATTCAAAAAGATTTATTTTTAATCGAAAATATGTTTATGTATATGATAATTGTTCACATTATATAAAATCATGAATGACACACTAATCTATATAAGAATCATAATATGATAGAAAACAAAATACTCTATATATTGGTTTTGTTATTTACACAATAATTGTTCAACTTATTTCATTTTTAATCATTACTATAGAATTTCATTTAGTTGGGTTTACTTTAGTAAAATTATATTTATTTTAGTTTATTTGGAATCATTTTACTATTTTTTGAGTCTACTCAAGTCTAATTAGGTCAAATCAATTCATTTCAATTCAATATATTTGGTTTGGTATAACCTAAGAGTTCATTAGTACGAGGTTTGGAGTTGTGTGATCTTTTCCACTAGAAATAATATCATATTGTTGATATAATTCTTCATCATATATCCATTGATTACAAATTAGTACATTTCTACTTTATTAACAATCAAAACAACACTAAATAGATACCCATTAGTGATGGTCAATGGGCCCTCCCCTGTGGAATCACCAAGTAATGTGCCTCTCTTATTCTCTCCATGTAAATTATGGAATTTATAAAATTTTCTCTCTTTATTTTGGAATGTTCTTTAATATATAGTCATATTTCATATCCAACCTTTTCTATATCCATATTTATCTCTTTTACTTTTTAATAAGATTTATGTTCTATCTATACATGCATATGATAACTATTCTATTTGATAAATTAGTATGCGCTCGTTCTATTTTTGGTTTTGTAATTTATTCTATAGACCCAAAGGTGTCTTAAAACCTTATGATCATATATTTTCTATTAGAATTTACTATATTTTATATGATTCCATTAATATGAATTTTAAAAAATTAAACTTGTTTATTTGATTGAGGATGGTAAGGTGTGGACGTATTGTGGTTCACTCTATACTTCCTCATTAAAGCTTCAAATAACCTATCGAGAAAGTGGGTTCATCTATCACTAATGAATTATTGTAGGATTCTAAAATAGAAAAGATAATATTACTCAAAAATGTAAAAACAATACTGTAATCGTTAATTTTTTTCCTTAGATTCCACACATTTTGAAACAAACTCAACAAATAAAAATATGTTTGATTATCCAAATGACTTTCTAAATCTTTTTATAAAGCATATACCCCATACATAAAATATTTCACAAAAAACATTGGTCATTGAAGTATTTATTATCTCTTAGAAATATTTCTAGTTAATTTTTAGTAATCATATTTCTTATAAAACTAAAAAGCATCCATTAAGAGTTTGGGATAGTATATTTTATATTTAAAGACTTTTGTATATGTTCTTTGTGGTTAAAAGTAACCTACAAAAGATAAATTATGATAAAATTTAAAAAAATTCTACCCTAATTATAGGGAAACATATTTTTATCATTTGATCATTATAAAATATCCATATATATGGATCTTACCAAAAATAATTCTATTATACAATAAGTAGTATAAAAATTTGTTGTTTGAATAGTTGTTCTATAAAATGGGAGGTTACCGATAAATTTAACATAACATCAAACCATAGTAATTATCCTTCAAACAAATATTGTTAATATTAGGGAATTATTTCATTAAAACGTTCCTTGTCAATAATTTCCACCTCTATTTTTTGGTGAATCTAGAAAAAGTGGTCTTCCATTTGATTTTTAGGTTCTCTATTTTATTTTATTTTCAAATAAATTTTGTCTCATTATAAAATCGTTTTGGCCAAAATTAGATTTTATAATGTATTCTTGATCAATGAAAAAAATACAATCTGAAAATCAATAAGAATGAAAAAGGAAAAATAAATGGAGGAAGAACATATAACGTAGTTAGATATTACCGTTTTTAAGTGGAAGAAAAAAATGACTTGAATTTGGATCCTCGGTTGGGAAGAATGGTTCCCATGCTGGTAAGAAGAAGGGAATTGTCGTTTACGGAAAATCAAAACAAATAACCAAAAAATAGACATAAAACATTAAAACTAAGTTAGAACCTACAGATTTGATGTTATAGATCAAAAAATATATTGAATCAAGATGGATCAACCAGTGGGAAGAATGTACATAGGATGGAGAATAAGGGTGTTTCGGTTTAGGGAAACATACTGGTGGAGGGGGAAGGTGGATGTAAAGAACTGTAAATTCCAAGGGAATTTTTTTCTTAATTTATTAGGGATTTTACAAGTATGCAGTTTCTGACGGGGCCTGATTCCGAGGCCCGGTGTGCCCGGGATCAATTTCCGAAGTTTAGCTCGGGTACGTTCAATGAACGAACGAGCGGGTTTTTCTAACTTTTGAATCGGTGCTCAGAATCGAAATCTGAGGTCACCGATGAAACTGCATCGCTAGTAATTGCTTAAGATGACCTTTACTAGAGATGTGTTTTCTCGGGAAGAGTTGTTAAAAATTGTGGATTAAGTATAAAGAGAAATAAAATTGTGCTACAAATTTTATTTCACTTATAAGAGGTTAAACCCCATGTGTGGGAGTTGGGGTGGGACCCACTAAAGTTCTAACTCCTCTTGATAGGATTTAGTTAGGTGGGGCCCACACGAGCCCCACCCCTTCAAATTCGCTAACCCCTCCACATGATTTATGTAACTCATCTATATTTATGATGACAACTTAACACTCCTTTAAATTTTTGACAACTCTAGTTTTAATTAATGAAATGAATTCAACTTCTAAATTTTGAAATATTTGGCAAAGTAAAAATAAAATAAGGGGTAGCTTATTTTATTTTAGGGGTTGTTGTGTTGTGTGGAGGTTTGAGAGAGGGATAGTTCTACACTTTGAAGAAAATCATCTTCCTCCTTGAAGAACACGAAGAACACCGACTCGCTCTTCCATATTCTCTCCACGTCAAAGAAAGGGAGACGCCTCTTCCTCTACGGACGTTCTCCATCAACGTATACGGAGCCTCACCCCGCGACGCCATTTTCCTCGAACTTCTTCGAGGTAGGGGTTGTACATCGTTCAAGAATTATTATTTGACGTTTTTTGTTATTTATTGGATGCTTGTTATCAATATAACAGGAGGAGGTCAGACCACACGAACATGGCCGACCCTCCTCCCCCTTTGTTGTTGGACTTCGTTGTGGTTTGGAATGGAGGCGGCCCGATGCAACGACACCGCATGTGAATAAGGGAACAGAGGTCGGTGCGGGCCGCGACGAAGGACCGCGGCGCCATCACGTCGCTCCGTTGAGGTCGAAAGAGGCCGCTGCTAGAGTCGGGCCGTGGCGGAGGGGCGCGACACCATCGCGCTGCGTCGTGCCTGTCGGACATGGGCCGCAGCCTAAGGTCTCGGCGTTGCAAAGGAGGGTTGCCGGATCTGTCGGCCGTCGGTGCTCCAGGAGGCGGGACCAGTAGGTCCCGCCGGCAGCACACTGGCCAGTCAGATTTCAGAAGACCGTGGGTCGTAACACCCGACAGGTGGCAAGGGCGGGCCCCCCATGTGGGGGCCGCCATATCAAAATGAGGGGAGCAACGCCCCCCCCCCCTTCTGCATCCGCTCAGCGTGCGGGCGTCTGCACCGGGCCGGGCCACCCACGCCGGGCCGGGCCGCCCGCGCCGGGTTGGGCCACGCCAGCTGGGCCAGACCCACGCCAGCGGGGCCAGGCCGCTCCCTACCGGCGAGACCCAGACCCAGGTCGACCCGGTTCGGGCCGACCCAGGGGGTCTCCGGCCGGGTCGACCCGGGCCTGAACCCCCTATTTTTAGGACAGATCCATTCAAACGCCCATAACATGGGTTACAGAACTTCGATCAATGCACTGTCAGTTGCATAGTGATCCTTGGATCGAGACGGTGGGTCATAACACCCGGCAAGTGGCAAGGACTAACCCCCCAAGTGGGGGCCGGCATTTAAAAATGAGGGGGGCAACGCCCCCCCCCCCCTTCTGCATCCGCTCAGTGCGCGGGCGTCCGCACCGTGCCAGACGCGTGGGTCGTAACACCCGGCAGGTGGCAAGGGCGGGCCCCCAATGTGGGGGCCGCCATTTCAAAATGAGGGGGCAATGCCCCCCCCCCCCCCTTTGGTATCTGCTCAGCGCACGAGCGTCCACACCGGGCCGGACCGCCCGCGCTGGGCCGGACCGCCCGTGCCGGGCCGGACCTCCCGCACCGGGCTGGACCGCCCCCGCCGGGTTGGACAAGCTGCGCTGGGCCGGACCGCCCGCTCCGGGCTAGACCGCCCGCGTTGGACCGAACCGCCAGCATCGGGCCGAACTGCCCGCACCTGGCCTGGCCGCCCACGTCGGGCCGGTTGGCCCACGCCGGGCCAGACCCTCGCACCCGACCGGGCCGCGCCGGCTGGGCCGGACCCACGCCAGTCGGGCTGGGTCGTGCCCAACCAGCCGGACCGGGACCCGGGTCGACCCGGTTCGGGCCGACCCAGGGGTTATCCGGCCGGGTCGGACCGGGCCTGAACCCCCTAGTTTTATGACAGATCTATTCAAATGCCCATAACATGGGTTACAGAACATCGATCAATGCACTGTCAGTTGCATAGTGATCCTTGGATCGAGATGGTCGTT
Source organism: Viscum album (assembly GCA_963277665.1). Taxonomy (NCBI): domain Eukaryota; kingdom Viridiplantae; phylum Streptophyta; class Magnoliopsida; order Santalales; family Viscaceae; genus Viscum; species Viscum album. Next base: position 860,634,047 of record OY728146.1, read on the forward strand.
TCAGTAAATTACACTCAAGGTTTCAGAGAACTTTGTGTATGGCCAGGTTGGTTCGAACACAAAACCAACCGGGCCCTCGGAGCGGAAACAATTATAACTGGAGCTTCGGACGTCCGATTGGCGTACTGTCGACTTTGTTGTATTCATCTTAGTGAGACGGTTCTTTTGGATTACTCTGGTCAATGATTGGACGTATGTAGAGTATGTTTAGGTTGGTTTTAGCTTAAAAACCAACCGGACCCCTGGGACGAAAAAGCCAATAACTCTCAGACCGGGCATCTAATTGACGCGTCGTCTGTCACGTTGAGTTTCTATTGATGAGACGGAACTTTGGGATACATGAACTCCGGACTTCATGTCGGTTGATGTATCGACCCCTTTGGCTCATGGAGCAGACCCTCTTGGAAACGAGCGTGCTGTGTGCGAGAACCCTAGAGCTGGCTGCAACGAAGAAGACTTACGTACTAGGATCCACCGTGGGTTCGACGAGGACGAATACAGTACTGGGATCCTCCATGGGTTCGATGAGGACCACTACCGTACTGGGATCCTCCGCGGGTTCGACGAGGATGAGTACCGTACTGGGATACTTCGTGGATTCGACAAGGAAGACTACCATACTAGTATCCTTCGTGGGTTCGACGAGGATGACTACTGTACTGGAATCCTCTGTGGGTCTAACTACCGTGCTGGGATCCTCCGTGGGTTCGATGACGATGACTACTATTCTTGGATCCTCCATGGGTTTGGCAGTGATGACTACTATACTTGGATCCTATGTGGGTTCGATAGTGGAGATGATTCAGGGGCTACATATAATCATCTCCACCCTCTTCGTAAATTGATACCTATGTGCGCTGAGTTTTGACTTTCAATATTTATCTTCGATAAGATTGACTTGCTATCCAATGTTGATTGGGTTGTGTTTTCCTATGTGGATTGGGTTGTACTTTCCTATGTGGACTGGGTTGAACTTGGGATCATGAGTTGGAGCCGAACTGGAATTGATAACTTAGGTATATGTATGGGCATATACCTAATTAGAGTTGGTTGATATTTCGTGATTGTATCTTTCCTTGTGAATTATCCTTTGTGGATTCTGGGAGACCTTCGGGGGTCTTGGGGTCCCTACTGAGTATCGTATACTCACCCCTGCATGGGCTATGCCCGCACTACGTTGTGCTGGTTGTAGACGATGGACAACTCTGATCGTGGTTGAGGCTCGTGGAACTGAACGGTACCTGGAGGTGGATCACTGGACGGGACGTACTCGGAGTAGATAGCTAGACCCAATGAGTTGAGGAGACTATCTGTACCCACCCTTCAGGTGGGATTTCTAGAGGACGGCTCAGAGTTGCTGATTTACTTTTTTCTTTTCAGTTGTACTTTACTTTTAGTTGGGTTTGTATTCTGGCCCATTTACTTTCCAGCACTTACTTTTGTACTCAATTTACTTAGTCTTTACTTCATCTTGCATTCTCTATTGTGTTTTTTTACTTATATAAAGGCAATGTATTCCCTTTTATCGGGATTTACGCCTTTGGTGCTAGTCGCTAGCCCCTGGCCTATGGAAGGAGAGCTTGGGGTAGTCACAGCACGGGCCCTGAGGACGGGTCGTGAAAAATTGGTATCAGAGGAGTTCGGTTCTACCATAGAACTCAGGACTCTGATATTTTTTCAATTTTAAGCAATAGTGTTAAGTTTATTAAGGGTGGTTATCAGTACAGGGAGTCTAGTGTTGGTGCGGCGGCCGACATATCCATACACCAGGACCCTAACTTCTGATTTCTGACTCAGTGCACGAAAAAATTGATTGCATCTGTGTTTTAAAAGTTTTCTTTTTGAATACTTTGCGTCAGCTCACTAGGTATACTGTTTTGACCATGGAACACCTGTTTCTTTTTAGGATTGCCCCATGAAGGCAGCAAGCTAGGGTTCCGAGTCGCATATGAGATGACAGCCCACCGAGCGAGGAGGCCTCGGTGCAGGGCCCCATCACAGCGGAGGCACCAGTGGTACCACTACCTGCTGAGATACCGATACTACCAACCCCATCAGCTAAGAGTGCACATAGCCTGAGTGCACTAAGCAAGTTTCAACGATAGAGGTTTCCCAGGTTCTGCGGAGAGACGGACTCCCAGGCTGCCGAGGATTGGCTGGAGGCTATCGTTAGGGTTTTCATATTGGTAGGGACACCAGCCGACCTTATGGTGATCTTTGCTGTGAGTCTCCTATACGCAGCAGCAGGTAGATGGTGGATCTTGATGCTCCAGGTTCACGACGAGACATCTCTTCTTTGGATAGACTTCGGGAGTCTCTTCCGCTTGGAGTTTGTTCCCGCCACCCTTCGTGCGGTGCAGATCCATGAGTTACTTCATATGCGGCAGGGCAACATGATAGTATCTCAGTACTCAGCGAGGGTTACTGACCTCTCGCGCTACTCCACGAACATGGTACAAGAACCATTCTTCTAGGACCGGACCATTGAGCACAGACTGAGGCATGAGATCAGGGATTCGATGATCTCTCTCAACATCCCGACACAGGCGGGGGTGCTAGACAGAGCCCTTCTAGTGGAGAGTTTTCTCGCTGAGCAGTCACCAGTGGCAAGACCCTCCGGAGGATGACCTGTAGCGGAGTCTTCTGCAGCTGACAGTAGGCAGTTGACACAGAGGTCCAAGTGGGACAGGCCATCAGATGAGCAATATTAGGATGCAGATTCGATTTTACGGGGCACACGAAGGAGATCAATCCACATGAGGAGCAGGCAGTGCAATGAATGTGGTGGGCAGGGTCACATGGATCAAGACTACCAGTCCCGCCTGGAAGATGAGCAATAAGAGATAGAGGGACCTCCCAGGTAGAGGTTTGACAGTGGCGGTCCGCAGGGAGCAGGCGGACGAGGCAGAGGAGCTGGCCGAGCTGTGGATAGTGGGAAACACCTTGAGGCCCTACCACCTAAACCACCAGGAAGACCACCCCGACCACATGGAACAGGTGGATAGGGGAGAGCTCAGCTACAAGCAGCTGAGGCCTACGACCTTGGTGCTCCTGGAGCAGATAGATAAGAGTGGGGTTTGGTCCAGCCATGGAGACTTTTGTTCATGATGATTATAGCTTTTTTGATGTTTCGTTTGTGGATGCTTTGTGTCTTTGTACCTTGAGCTGCAGTAATAAAAGACACATGTTCTTGTGATGTTTTCTTCCCTGTCCTTTCTATGTAGTTGGTACTGAGAGGTTCCGATTAAAACTGTTGACTTGAACCTCACTTCTGAGATTCCTACTAGAGGGGACCTAGTGACCACACACTACTTCCGACAGTGTGACTCGACGCTTGGAGGAAAGAGTAACGGTTGGATCTCTTGGTAGTAGATTCGAGGCCTTACGACAACATCCATGGCATGAAATAGTACCATTCATGTTAGGATTGACTGTATTAGGCAATGAACGTGGTTCATCTAGGGGATGAGACCAGATTTCTCTTTTTGGCAGAGGAGGAATCTCGGCAGCTCTAGTAGATCATAGATGAAGATGGGTGGAGATGAGTACTTAAAAACAACTAGTCTCACCCGTTGTTCGTCGAGCGAATGGTTTATGATTCTCACCAAATCATTAGTCTCAGGTGTATCCTCTATCAGAAGGACATGAACCTAAGATCATGGAAATGGCTCAAGTTCCTCCAGGACTATGACTTTGAGATAGAATATACTCCTGGGAAGGGGAACGTAGTAGGTGATGCTCTCAGCAGGAGGATGGGCATCCAACTACATGGAGTGGCGACGGAACAGCTAGCCACTTTTCAGATATTTTTTGTGGATAGTGTTGAAGTTAGTGCGTGTAGAATCAGAGAAAGTGTAGATCATCCAGGAGGAGATAAATACTACACAGAAAATACTAAGTCCTATACTTATAGGAGACGGAGACCACTGGAGTTCGAGGGTGGAGACCACATCTTCTTATGGTTCTCACCTCGATGGGGTCTAAGGAGTTTTGGCCGAGGCGGAAAGATATCACCGTGCTTCATTGGACCATTCCAGGTTCTCAACAGGATAGGTGAGGTGGTTTATCGCCTGGCTCTTCCACCTTAGTTGCATCGGGCGCACGACGTCTTCCAATTCTTAGCTGAGGAGATACGTGCACGATCCGATGCATATCGTCGACCATGGGGTGCTAGACATCGATGACTGGGTGACTTTTGCGGAGGTCCCTGTGGAGATCGAGGATCGACAGGAGTGGGTCCCACGTGGGCGGTCGATTCCTCTTGTGCACATCAGGTGGCAACACGGGAACCTCTAGGAGAGCACATGGGATCGGGAGGCTTAGATGTGTGCTCAGTACCCTCTTTTGTTTCCCTACTTTGGGATGTATCTTTACGGGGATGAAAATCCCTGAGGTGAGAGTAATTTAAGGACCAGTAATTTTCAAGGAAATTTTTTTCTTAATTTCTTTGGGATTTTAGGAGTACGCAATTTCTAACGGCGCCTGATTCCAAGGCCTGGTGTGCAAAGAATCAATTTATGAAGTTTATCTAGGGTATTTTTAGTGAACGAACGAGCGGGTTTTTCTAACTTTTGAACTCGTGCAGGGAATTGAAATCCGAGGGCACTGATGAAACCGCAGCGCCGGTAATTTCTTAAGATGACCTTTACTGGAGTTGCGTTTTCTTGGGAAGAGTTGTTAAAAATTGTGGATTATGTATAAACGGAAATAAAATTGTACTACAAATTTTCTTTCACTTATATGTGGTTAAACCCCATGTGTGGGAGTTGGGGTGGGATCCACTAAAGTTCTAACTCTTCTTGATAGGATTTAGTGAGGTGGGGTCCACACGAGCCCCACCACTTCAAATTCTCTAACCCCTCCACATGTGTTATGTAACTCATCCATATTTATGATGAAAACTTAACACTCCTTTTAATTATTGAAAACTCTAGTTTTAATAAATCAAATGAATTCAACTTTTGAATTTTGAAATGTTTGGAAAAGTAAAAATAAAATAAGGGTTAGCTTATTTTATTTAGGGGTTGTTGTGTTGTGTGGAGGTTTGAGAGAGGGAGAGTTATACACTTTGAAGAACTTCATCTTCCTCCTTGAAGAATGCGAAGAACACAGACTTGCCGTTCCATCTTCTCTCCACTTCAAAGAAAGGGAGATGCCTCTTCCTCCACGGACCATCTCAGTCAACGTATATGGAGCCTCACCCCGCGATGCCGTTTTCCACGAACTTCTTCGAGGTAGGGGTTGTTCATCGTTGATGAATTATCATTTGACATTCTTCATTATTTCATGGATTCTTGTTATCAATATAACGGGAGGAGGTCAGACCTTACAAACACGACTGACCCTCCTCCCCCTTTGTTGTTGGACTTCGTTGTGGTTTGGAACGGAGGCGGCACAGTGAAACGACACCGCGCGGGAACGAGCGTACCACGGCCGGTGCGGGCCGCGTCGAAGGACCGCCACGCCGTTGAGGCCGAAAGAGGTCGTGGTCAGAGCCGGGCCATAGTGGAGGGGCGTGGTGCCATCATGTCACGCCGGTCGGACAAGGGTCGCAGCGGTGTAGAGGAGGGCAGCCCGATCCGCTGGCCACCAGCACTCCAGGAGGTGGGACTAGCCGGTCCGGCCGACAGCACACCAGCCGTCCATTACAGTCAACCAGATTTCGGAAGACCGAGGTTCGTAACCCCCGGTAGGTGGCAAGGGTAGGCCCCCCATGTGGGGGTCTCCATTTCAAAACAAGGAGGGCAGTGCCCCCCCCCCCTTCTGCGTCAACTCAGCGCTCGAGCGCCCGCATCGGGTCTCCTGCGATGTGCCGAACCCTCGCTCCGGGCCGGGCCGCGCTGGACCCGCGCCAGCCGGGCTGGGACACTCCCAATCGAGTTGGAACCGATTCCGGGTCAGTTTGACCCGGTTCGGGCCGACCCAGAGGGTATCGGGTCGGGTCGGACCGGGCCCGAACCCCCTACTTTCATGACAGATTCGTTCAAACGCCCATAACTTTTGCTATAGACCTCCGATCGACGCACCGTCAGTTGCGTAGAGATACTGGGATCAAGACGGTTATTTCGTTATATTACAATCAAGGATTTGAATAACTTTTGGTATAGACGGGTTGGTTCAAACACAAAACCAACCGGGGCCTCGGAGCGGAAATGCTTATAACTTGAGCTCCAGATGTCCGATTGACGTGTCGTCAAATTTATTGGATTACTCTTAGAGAGATGGTTCTATTTCCTTAATCCGCTCGAGTTTTAGATGTACCTAAAGTATGTATGGGTTGGTTTTAGCTTAAAAACCAACCAGGCCCCTCGGACGAAAAATCCAATAACTCTCAGACCGGGCGTCCGATTGACGCGCCGTCTGTCGCGTTGAGTTCCTATTGATGAGACAGAACTTTGGGATATAGAAACTCCGGACTTTGTGTCAGTTGATGTATCGAACCCCTTGGTTATTGGAGTGAACCCTCCTGGAAATGAGTGTGCTCTGTGTGGGAACCCTAGTGTTGGGTGCGACGAAGATGAATTTCGTACTAGGATCCTCAGTGGGTTCGACGAGGAAGAATACCATACTAGGATCCTACGTGGGTTCGATGAGGATGACTACCGTACTGGGATCCTCTGTGGGTTCGACAAGGATAACTACCATACTGGGATCCTTCGTGGGGTCGACGACGACAACTACCGTACTGGGATCCTCCGTGGGTTTGACGAGGGAAACTACTGTACTGGGATCCTCTGTAGGTTCAACTACCGTGTTGGGATCCTTCATGGGTTTGATGATGATGAATAATATACTTGGATCCTATGTGGTTTCGGAAATAATGACTACTATACTTGGATCCTACGTGGGTTCGGTAGAGGAGATGATTCAGAGGATACATCTAATCATCTCCACCCCTCTTCATAAATGGATACCTGTGTGGGCTGAGTCTTGACTTTCAATCATTATCTTTGATAAGATTGACTTGCTATCCTATGTGGATTGGGTTTTGTTTTCCTATGGGAATGGGGTTGTACTTTCCCATGTGGACTGGGTTGAACTTGGCCTCATGAGTTGGAGTCGAACTGGAATTGATAACTTAGGAATATGTATGGGCATATACCTAAGTAGAGTTGGTTGATATTTCGTGATTGTATATTTCCTTGTGGTTTATCCTTTGTGGATCCTGGGTGACCTTCGGGGGTCTCGAGGTCCCTATTGAGTATCATATACTCACCCCTTCATGGGCTATGCCCGCACTACATTGTGCTAGTTGCAGACGACAGACAACCCTGATCATGGTTGAGGCTCGTGGAGCTGGATGTTACCTGGAGGTTGATCACTGGACGGGACGTACTCGGAGAAGACGGCTAGACCCGAGGAGTTGAGGAGGCTATCTGTACCCACCCTTCAGGTGGGATTTCCAGAGGATGGATCGGTGTTGCTACTATACTTTTCTTTTAAGTTGTACTTTACTTTCAGTTGGGTTTGTATTCTGGACCATTTACTTTCCAACACTTACTTTTGTACTCAGTTTACTTAGCATTTACTTCAGCTTGCGTACTCTATTGTGTTTCTTTACTTATATAAAGGAAATTCTTTCCCTTTTATCAGGATTTACGCCTTTGGTGATAGTCACCAACCCCTAGCCTATGGAAAGCGGGCTTGGGGTAGTCACGGCATGGGCCCCGAAGACGGGTCATGACAGTGGAGGTCTACGGTATTTGGGGCCAAATTTCCCATCGGTTTTAAATAACCATTGGGTTAGATTGTCTATCCGAACAGTTTTAAAAAACCATTGGGATAGCTTTGTAGAAAGTATCATATCACAATCATTTACTTTAACTGTTGGGATAGGTTTTTTCTATCCTAATGATTTTTTGAAACTGTTGGGAAATCATTCTCTAAATAGTCCTATAACATTTGTTTTTTACATACGATTGGTATATGTGAATTGGTAAAGAGTGTTTTTAGAGTAGTGAGTCACACCAATCACACCATGCATCAGATTGAGGTGCAACTGATTACTACACATTCTAAATCACTTATGTATTATTATCTTAAATTATAAATATAATCTGAATCAGTTTTCTTATTTTTGAGCACATCACATTTACTTTTTACCAAAATTTCATTTTAAACATACACATAATTTGAATCATATAGATCACATAGTGTATTAATTTTAATTTAAATTGATTATTATACATCAAAAATAATTTATGAATCGATTCCCTAAATTATCCAAAAAATCTGAACGTTTTTTCTCATTTTTCAAAGAGTGACAGTTTTTAAAGTCAAATGCTGATTTTAAACTAACAACAGACACATTGAGTCATATTTGGAACATTTTGTATAAACTTGAGCTGTGGATTATTATTACACATTAAAAATGACTTATAGATCATTTTCTTAATGTATCAAAACAATATGAATATGTTTTTTTGGTTTTGAGTATGTTAGTTGTCTTTTTTTCTAAAATTAATGTTAATTTCAAATAGAAAGTAGTATATGGAGTCATAATGTTTGTATCGTGCATCGGATTGAGGTTCAACTGATTCTTATATGCCCCAAAGGCCAAAAAAATACTAACTATCAATGTTACCATGATTTCCATAGAATTTGTTTTTCAAATTTCCAAAACTGTATGATCATCTTCGAATAAGTAAAATCAACTAAAAAAAAGAATCCAAATGTGTGAGAAAAAAATTATTATGAGTAATATTAAAAATAAATAAATTAAATATAAATATAAAGTAAAAAAATTACTCTTTGGAAATGATTTTACTATAAAAATATCAGGATTACCTCTGTGATTGAGCAGTGGAGGAAACATGAAGGATATGGATAAATGTCAACACTGAATTGGTGAAAGTTGTTGAGGGAGAAGAAGTATATGGATGTTTTGGTGAAGACATACATGAAATAAGTAAATATCACCCCATCTAAAAAAAAGAATCCACCTGTATAAAAAAACAATTATTATGTGAGTAATACTAATAAAAAATTAAATATAAATTTTAAATAATACTTTAATTCTATGGACAATTATATTTCTGTGAAAACATTAATATTACCTCTATAATTGAAAAGAGGTAGTATCATTTCTCTTCCTTAAAAGTCAATGGAGATAACTTAAAATAAAGTGATAAATGAAACACTGCATGGGTTAATAGTTTTTGAGTGGGGAGAAGTTATTGGATGTTTTGGTTTAGAAAGGAAAAAAAATGGACATGCCACCCCAAATCGAAAAAAACATTCCACCCATATAATAAAATAATCATTATATAATTAATTCTAAAAATGAAAAAATTAAAAATACATATGAAATAATATATTAATTCTATGAGAAATTATTTTACTCTTCAAACCTCAAGATTACCTCTATAATTGAGTAGATACAACATTGTTTATCTTCTAGAAAAGGAAGTGGAGAGAACATAAAAGAAAGAGATAAATGAAAAATTTTAGGGGTGAAATGGTTTAGAGGGTGAAAAATTCTCTTGATGTTTTGGTGTTGAAAGGTATTAAAGATGGATATACCACCCCAAATCGAACAAAATAATCTACCTGTATAAAAAAATTATTCTTTGAGTAATATTAAAAAAATTTAATTTAAATATAAATATGAAACCGTAAATTAATAATATGGACAATGATTTTACTATGAAAACATGAAGACTACCTATGTGATTGAGTAGAGACAACATATTTTCTCTTCTTACAAAGGCATGACACATGGAAAAAAATATTCTAAAATAAACAATCATTGAAATGATTAATGAAAATTAAACTAGCGTTCCATTATATAATTTTTCTGTAAAATAGAGAAAGTTTATCATAACATTTCCTTTATATATTTCTAAAGGGTTTCCTTCATTATAGTTTGTTCTTCCAAGGAATTTGTATCATCATCATGTGTAGAAGAAATTGTCTACATCAGTAGTAAAACATTTAATTTATATTATGCGAATATGCTAGAGAATATATTATATTGTGAGGAAAAAAATAAGATATTAAAAAACAATTTTACCTTATCATTGAACTCTCTTTATTTTTTTAAATGGATTCAAGGATTGGGTTCCTCTATTGAGAATCCAAAACCCATGTTTGTGGTCCCATCTAATGTATAGTACATGATCTATATTGGGACTGACATGATCAGAATGTGATATCCCAATGAAAAGGCCATCCTCCATTGAATTTTAATCTGACTCAACCACTAGTCCAGAAAACTTTTTTAATGTCAGCATTTTTTACATCGGTTATATATAACCGATGTGAAAATATATGATACATGGTATTTTATGTCGGATATAAAATAACTGACATAAAACATACCTTAAGTAAATTTTTTACGTTGGTTATTTTAATAAAAGACGTAAAAAATTCCACGCGTTCGTTTTTTACATCAGTTATAAATTAACCAACGTAAAAAACATCATATCTTTGAATTTTTTACATCAGTTATAAAATAACCGACGTAAAAAACGAGGCATTCGAGGCCTTTTTGATGTCAGTTATTTGATAACCGACATAACAACATAACCTGTAGAATATTTAACATTGGTCATATTATAACCGACGTAAAAAACCAACACCCGACAATTTTTACGTCGGTTATTTTATAAATGACGTAAAAACTGTGGTTTATGATCTGTTTTTTATGTCGGTTATTGAATAACCAATGTAAAAAACCTACACACGGATTTTTTTACATTGGTTATAAAATAACTAACGTAAAAAATATTGTATATGATACATTTTTAACGTTGATTATTATAATAACCAAAATTATAAAAGTAATAAAAATAGTTTATAACATTGGTTATTAAATCATAGATATTATAAAACATTTAAAAAATTTACATGCCCTGTGGATTTTCATTTATGATTTTTCGATTGCCAGACCAACGACTCGTCTCTCTTGCGTCGAAAACACTAATAGACTCTTCAATCTTGTTTGGTTAAACTCATTTTGCCAAAATATTTTATCATCTTTACTCTCCTCAGATCTATCATCTCCACTGGCAACACTCAGGTAAGCCTCCCATGACATTATTTCATTCGTTTTTTCCCCATATATTCTATGTTTACGTTTTGCGATTTTTTGGTTTAAACTTGGTAAGATTCTTAGATTTGGAACCCTCTTACATCTTTTTTCCGTCATCATCTTATTTATTATCACCAGATATATTAGATCGACTTGAAATATTCACATAAGCCTCACCTACTTCTATTTTGTTTGTTTTTGTTTTGCGGATGCCCGAGATTTATCATAATTTTTGTTGTCATTGAAAAATAATGATCTCATTCACCTATATTACTAAATTTATATGTAAATCATTATTATACACCCATTACGTGTACAAGTGTTATTTATTTTATAAGTATATATGGAAATTCATGGTGGAATGTGTGTTTTGGAACCTTGGTTGTTTCTATTTTGGGTATCACTTTTTGTTGTTCCATAATCTATTTACGTTGCATATTTTTATTTTCTATTATAAGTCTTCATATGCTATTAAAACATGATTCATTGCACAATAGAGAATTTTATACTAGTATGAGATACAGTTTATGGTTCTCATTTTGAATAATGGAATGATACCCAAACTAGTAGCTTGAGGTTAAAATCCCTAGATACGCCAAAACTAGTAGCTTGAGGTAAAAATCCCATGGTTATGGGAACTGTGAAAAGGGTAGGTGGATTTCCAGGGGGTGGGGGCTGTCCAGAGGGTTGGGGGATATCTAGGGTGTCCCTTGAGGTGGGGGAGGGGGGTAGTCCAGGGGTGTTTGGGGGAGGGGGGTCTAAGGGGGTGGGGGTGTCGAAGGGGGTGGGGGCAGTCCAAGGGGGTGGGTGGGTGGGTGGGGGGGGGGGGGGGGGCTTTCCAAGGGGGTGGGGCCTGTCTAGAGGGTTTGGGGGGTTGTTTGGGGGTGGGGAGCTATCCAGAGGGTTTGGGGGTGTCCAGGGGGGTGTCCAAGGGGTTAGGGGTGGGGGGTGGTGTCCAGGAGGGGTGGGGTGTTGTCTAGAGGGGTGGGGGGCTGTCTAGAGGGTGGGGGCTATCCAGAGGGGTGGGGGCTATTTAAGGGGGGTGGTGGTGTCCTGGTGGTGTCCAAGGGGGTGGGGGTGGTGTTTAGAGGGTTCGAGGGGCTGTCGAGAGGGATGAGGATGTCCAGGGTGTCTGTGGAGGTGGGGGGGGGGCATAGTCCAGGGGTACGTGTGTGGGTGGGGGGGGGGTCCAAGGGGTGGGGGTGTTGGAGGGGGTGGGGGCTGTCCAAGGGGGTGGGTGGGGGTGCTTTCTAAGGGGGTGGGGGCCTATCCAATGGGTTTGGGGGGTGTCCGGGGGGTGGGGGATGTCCAGAGGGTTGGGGGGTGTCCAAGAGGGTAGGGGTTGAGGGGTGGTGTCCAACAGGGGCGGGGGGTGCTGCATGAGGGGTGGGGGCTATCCAGTGGGTTGGGGGTTTTCCAGAGGTATGGGGAGCTGTCCAAGGGGGTGGTGGTGTCCAAGGGGTGGGGTGGTGTTCATTGGGTTTGGGGGGGCTATACAGAGGGTTGGGGGTGTCCAGGGTGTCCATGGAGGTGGGGGGGGGGGGGGGGGCAGGCCAGGGGTGTGTGTGTGTGTGGGGGGGGGGGGTCCAAGGGGTGGGAGTGTCTACGGGGGTGGGGAGCTTTCCAAGGGGGTGGGGGCCTATCTAGAGGTCTTGGGGGTTGTTCCGGGGGGGGTGTCCAGTGGGTTGGGTGGTATCCAGGGGGTTGTCCAAGGGGGTAGAAGGTGGGTGGTGGTGTCCAGGAGGGATGGGCGGTGGCTTTCCAAGGGTGTGGTGGTGTCCAGGGGGTGTCCAAGGGGTTGGGGGTTGTGTCCAGGGGGTGGGGGCTGTTTAAGGGGATGGTGGTGTTCAGGGGGTGTCCAAGGGGGTGGGGGATAAGTGTCAGTTGGGATTGACTACAACATCGCGGTTTGTGAGATTATGACATGATGATTGTATTGTTTCATGGATATTAGTGTTGAAATATGATTCTATTTGGTTATATATATTTTGACGAGTCATTGAATTTGAGAAAATTATGGGTTATGGGGGAGACCATGATGTGGTTGTCAAATATTATTAGTTATCTTGGCCCCATTGTGCCATGATGATTGGATTTATATTGTGATTTTCTCCATCTGAGTTTTTATTTTATATTTGATTTGATTCCCTTGTTTACTCCATTTCCTCTAATTTTCTATCAACCATTGGAGGACCCATGGGTTTCTTTGATTCAATGGAATTTTAAACTGTTATATCTAACTATATTTTCTTTTTAAAATCATATTCAAGCATATTTTTTTAAATACGTATAGATTTATTTTATATTTCAAATTTTTTTTATATTAAAATTATGATTTTTTTTTCATATAAACATATATCAGTCTTATCTTAAAAAGATGTATAATTTTGATATTTTTTATAAGTAATATTGAGTAAAAGTTGGATTACGACACATCGAATGAGCAATGAATATGAGGAAGGTGTTGATGACTTTTTGGAATTTGATAAACGAAATGTTCCAAGTAGGGAAATTTTTTTCTGTCTATGCCTGAACTATTTGAATATGGAGAAGTTTAAAAGTATAGAGATAAGAGATCATCTGATTTTTCATGGTTTTAATCTGAGTTACAACCCTTGGATTTGGCATGGTGAAACTGGATGAAATGTCACCGATGATGATGATTCACAAGATGGTAACTCTGATGGAATTGAAGAAATGATTCACGATATTGCAGTAGAACAAATTGAGATAGAATCGACAGTTGCGTGTCTAAATGGTGATGCTGAAAAACAATTATATCATGGTTGTACAGATTTTACGGTTTTTTCGCGGTGTTAAGATAGATTAAACTGAAGGAAAAACATGGATGGAGTGACAGAAGTTTTACATAACTGCTACGATTGATGAAATACATTCTTCCAAAAGATAACGATCTTCAAGATTCACATTATAAGGCCAAGAAAATGTTATGCCCGATGGGATTGGGATACAAGAAAATACATGCCTGTCCGAATGACTGTACTATATATAGGAAGGAATATGAATTTCTGTTAGAGTGTACTAAATGTGGGACATCACGGTATAAGGTGAAAGAAAAATCATAGGCTGATGTAGAGATTACAAAGATCCCTTCAAAGGTATTTTGGTATCTTCCTATAATTCATCGTTTCAAACATTTATTTGCTAATTCACATGATGAAAAAATGTTAAGATGGCATGTTGATGAGCATTTATGTGATGGAAAAATACATCATCCAGCCGATTGTCCACAATGGAAGAAAATTGATGAGTAGTATTCTACATTTGGAAATGAAATTAGAAATCTCATACTAGGGTTGTGCACAGATGGAATGAATCCATACCTAACCATCAATAGCACGCATAGTCCATGGCCTATTTTATTGGAAATTTACAACCTCTCTCCTGAAGTTTGTATGAAGCGAAAATATTTCATGTTGAGTATAATGATCTCTGGTCTGAAGCAACCCAGAAATGATATTAATGTTTACTTGTCACCGTTGATTGATGATTTGAAACTTTCATGGCCTGATGGTATTAGGGTGTATGATTCTTATAAAATAGAATATTTTCAACTACATGCAGTCCTTTTGTTCACTATAAATGACTTCCCATCATATGGAAATTTGTCTGGATACACTGTTAAAGGTCATAAAGCATGTCCAATTTGCGAACAACAGACGTCATATTGTCACTTTCATCATAGGAGGAAAACAGTGTACATGGGTCATCAAAAGTTTTTGCCTATGGATCACCCTTATAGAAGACTAAAAAGGCATTCAATGGCTCACAAGAATTTTATGTTTCTCCAAAACCTTTATCCCATGATTTGTATTTTGAGAGGGTGAGAAACCTTGATGTGACATTGGGAAAGACACAGAAATCTGGTAATGATAGAAATATTTGGATGAAAAGGTCAATATTTTTTGAGCTACCACATTAGAGATATCATGAAGTTAAACATAATATTTATTATATGCACGTGGAGAAGAATATCTGTGATTGTTTGATTGGAATATTGTTATATATTAAAGGAAAGACAAAAGATGAGTTGAATGCCAGATTAGACTTACTATCAATGGGAATACGTTTGGAGTTAGCTCCCACTCTTAAAGGAAGACAAACACTTATTCCCCCAGCTTGTCATACATTATCAAAGAGGGAGAAAATTAGTTTTTTTCATTGTCATCATGATATCAAAGTGCCTCCAGGTTTTTCTTCAAATGTAAAAACTTTTGTCTCATTGAAGGACTTGAAGTTGATAGGTATGAAATCACATGATTGTCACATCATGATGCAACAAATTCTACAAGTTGCCTTGCGTGGAATATTGCCCATCCGTGTCAGAAAGACTATAATGAAGTTGTGTTATTTTTTCAATTCAATTTTTAATAAGGCGATTGATGTGAATGCTTTGAACATTTTGGAAAAGGATGAAATTTTTATACTTTTTCAATTGGAAAGGTATTTTCCTCAAACTTTTTTTGATATAATGGTTCATTTAATGATTCATCTGGTTCGAGAAATAAAGCTTTGTGGACCTGTATATCTTTGTTGGTTGTATCATTTTGAAAGGTATATGAAAATACTAAAGGGGTATGTTAAGATTCCATATCGAAATGAACCCTCCATTATTGAAAAGTATATTTTTGAGGAGGTTGCAGAGTTTTTTACAAGATACTTGGTTGCATCATAGCACATAGGTTTTCCTCCATCTCACCATGAATGAGTTAATAATGAGGGAAAGGGGATTCAGGGCTTCAAAGTCAAATCATTTTCAGCTGAACAGATGAATAAGTTAGAATCATACATCTTGAATAACATATATGATGCTCAACTGTATATCAAATTGCATATTAATTAGTTGAAACAATGTCATCCAAAGAGGAATGAAATGTGGATTTTGAATGAGCACAAGAAAGCATTTTGGTCATGGTATAAAAAGACCTTTCTTAGTAGATCAGATGTATCAGAGACATTAAAATGGATAGTGGGTGATCCATGTTTAAATGTGATAACATGGTCCGATTATGACATTAATGGCTATACATTTAATACGAAAGCTCAGGAAAATAGAAGTGCAGTTTAGAATAGTGGTGTATTGGTGTTTGCAGAAGCAATGCATTATTCGAGTACTAAAGACAAAAACCCAATTTCTACATCAAGTGCATATTATGGAGTGATTGAAGACATATGGGAGGTAGATTACTTTAATATTAATGTTCATGTTTTTAATTTTAAATGGTTTTTCGGTAAAAACAGTGTCAGACATGATGAATTTGGAATGAAACTTGTTAATCTGAATAGATTGGAAGACACAACTTATTCTTTTATAATGGAAAAACATGAAAAACAAATTTTCTATGTAGTAGATCAATCAGATATGCGGTGGGATGTTGTTTTATAAGGGAAAAACAATATGTTGGTGAGAATGAACTTGATGAAGATGCTGATTTATGTGAGATCCCTACTTCCATGGATAGATTAATAGAACATAATGATGGGCATGTGGAAGACATGGTTTGTGACATAAGGAAAGATCACGACAAAGGAATTTGGGAAAACAATCCATTTTTACATTCCTAAAATTATATGTAACATATTTTTATTTCTTGTTTACATTTATTTTTTTCATAAAATGTTAGATATTTTATGTTTTTTATTTATTAAAACATTTATTAAAAAAATAAGTATAAATTTTTGTATGTTTTACATTTGTTTAGTTTACTTTATCATGTTTACCATTACATGATTTATATATCTATTATTTTTGTTCAATGCCAATTACTTACTCATGTTTACCAAGTTTAGTAGGTTTACATGTTTACCATGTTTACCATCTTGACCATCCTTACCATATTTACCATTGTTTAACATGATTACCATATTAACAATGTTTACTATTATATAACTTGGTACAATTTTTTATTTTCTGATTACAGTAGTATTAAAATATTTGAATTTGTGTATTTGTGAACTAATGTTTGTTTTTTTTATTTGAAGGATAATGATAGATCATTCAGTTGATCAACCACATGATTCTGGAGATGAGCATATTGGTTATACCTCTGGGGAGGAACATTCACATTCTCCTCTTGATGTTCCCGAATCTTCCTCATGTACTCCTATTACAACATAGAGTTCAAGAGTTGGTAAACGTGGGTGCACACATTTACCAAAATTAGTACTTTCCCGTATGCAGGATAAGAGGATACTGGTTGATTTTGATGATGATGATATTCCTATAGGTCCAAAATAAAAAGATTTGAATTGTTTAGTATCAACTCAGGCTAAGAGAAAAATAAGAATTTTGTATGATGACCAGAGAAGTGTGGATAAAGCGATAATCTCTTAGTTATGGGAGACGATTTTGGTAATATCTTTTTCTATTTTTGACTATTATTTAAATTTCTCTAGTATATATAATATGTTTAACCTCTTCTTTATCAGATGACATTTGATATTCCTAACACTGGAGGAGTTAGGAAGAAATTCTTATCGATGGATTCTAGGAGATGGAGGGATTTAAAATCAACCCTCTCATCTGATTTCATTTTTGGTCATAGGAGTCATGACAATCCAGGTCATATATATCCTTTTATAGATGAAGACACATGTAGATAGTTTGTTGAAATTAGAAGAAAAGAGTCATTTTTTTGTAAGGGAAATGTAAAATTTTATAATCTTTCTTATATAAATGATCTTATAATGTTTTGTTAATGATTTCTTATTCTTAATTTACAACAAACAAGGAATGCTCATTAGGAGATCCAATCTAAAAATGTATACCCTCATAGTTTATCTCGTGGAGGGTATGCATTTTTGGAAAAACAAATGATGGCGGAAAAATTTCAAAAACTAAGAGACGAGTCTTCATGTTTTGGAGAGGTGGCCCCTCCATCCCCTCCATCTAGACATGAAAAATAAAAGAGAGCTTGGATGGGAAAAAAGAGAAATATCTTTCAGAAGAATCGAGAATCGTAGCTGAGAGGATTGTAAGATATCTATTTTATTTATTTAAGTTAACTATTTTATTCATATAATTTGAATCATTATAGAAATGCTCAATTAATTAATATAGGACTCTATTGAGGAACATAGCTCACAAGGGGAATTTATAGCTACTGGGAGGAATGATATTTTATCTGTAGCATTGGGAAAGCTCGAACATCCTGGTCATGGAAGTGGATATCCAACAGGTGTATTGGTAAGAAATGTGTTCCACATTCTTTAACATCTAACATTGATAGTTTTTATAAAAAAAATTGAATCCTTGGAGGCTGAAGTTAATAATATTAATGCGACGATGGAGGAAACGATTAGATCATCAGTATAGTCTACGTTTGCAGACTTGCAAAGACAATTTCAGACTGTAGCTCCCACTCCAACACCTCCCCCTGCAGACCCCATTATTTATCTTCCACCTCTGCCAGTAGCTCCTACTCGCCCTCCTCAGCCTGCAAACCCCATTTTTTATCCTACTTTTCTACTGCAGCTTCCTACTTATTGCGAGTTGTATGATGATGATCCTCAACATCATATAGTTACATATGGGTTGGTATATTGTATAGGAGATACAATTCATTATCAACAATTAGAGGTAGAGAATCAGAGGGTCACTATACATGATATTATAGATAGATTGGCTCGAGTACCATTACATACAGATGAGGTGATGACAGTTGGACATAGTATCAGTCATTTTTAATTTTTCCATCCAGACTTCTTCGAATCATTACCATAGAGGTATGAATGTTATATCTTTTATTTTATTTTTTTGATTAAAGTTGTTTAATAATTTGAAAACTAATATATTTTTCTATTTATTTTTACATGAATACTTAAAAGGTAAAGAAATATTATATAGACAATAACAAATACAAACGGCTATGACATCGAATACATATTCTAGTAGTCTTGGAAGATTGTCAAGATATTCAAATTTTTTGGCGGGTCATTATGAGTTTCCAATGGATGCTCATGTTTGTGGATGTGTAATAACTATGGGGATTATGAAAACTGATATCATGGAGCTTGCTACTTGAGATAAGTTGGGCATCAACGTGGTGCAAATTTTTTTTCATTTAAGTCATAACACATTTTCCCTGCGTTATATTTATTAAAAATGTATACTTATGTCTATTTTTTATTAGGTATCTTTATAAAATTTTTGAGAGGAATGAGCTGGTAGATGTATATAGAATCATGGACCCACAATTTATTTCCCCTGAAACATGTGCATTGGATGATGAACAATGAATGCTTTATATTGCTAAAAGACTTGAACAGAATATAGTCACACAATGTTGCATGATGAATTTTAGTGAGATGTATGAAACACATCTCTCTCAAAGAGTTCATCATCTTTTAACATAAAAAACCACTAACCTTAAAATTTCTTTTATCAGTGATCATTGGATGTTAGGGGTTTTTTGATCAAGGGAGAAAACACTTTATTAGATATGCTCTGTCCATGATGATGTGCAGGAAATTTTTAAGAATATATTGGAAAAGTAAGTTTCAATTTATCAATAGTTTTATTTATTATAATGAATGTTAAATTTACCCCATTTGTATTATTTTCTAATAGGGGATGGGTCTACTTTCGAAAAAACACAATGAAAAGGAGTGAAAATATCAAATATGTAAATGTGAAGGTAAATATCCATTTATGATTTATAATTTTTGATTTATTACATAAAAATAATATATCAAATTTACAGTCATTCAAAAAAAATTGTCATGAAAAACAAGGCGTCATCGAATGAAGATATTGTATGTTAAGATTTATGTATGAAATAATAATAATTTGGACAGTTATGAACTTTGACCTAGTAAGATTTCATTTTAAGATTTTTCATAATATTTCAATTTGATTTATTCATTGTACACGTTAACTACTATCCTTTTCATTTGATGCAATTTGATGACCCTCAACCCTATACTGCTCAAGACATCAAACACTTACAAGTGGAGTGGTCAAATTATTTTACAAGTTTGATTGAATTTTAGTTGTTTGTAGTGTAAAATATAATTTTTAATATCGTTATTGTAATTGTGTATTTGGAAGTCATTTAGGTTGGATTTAGTTTTCATTGAAGTTGACAGTGTATGTTTTGAATGTTACATATGTGAATGTTTAATTTTTCTCTACTTCTTGTTTTGGTCTACTTTTGTTGGTTTTTCTATTTTGGATTCTGGTCTTAGGGGAAAGGGGTTCCATGGGTGTGGGGGTGTTCAGTGGGGGGGGGGGGTTTCAGGGGTGTGGGAGGGCTATCCGTTAAGGTGGGGTGGGAGTGGGGTGGGGGGGGGAGTCTAGAAGGCACCGCCATCCCTCGAGGGGCTGAACTCCACTGGAAGGTATTCATCACTCCCATATGTGAAACATTTTGAGAGCTCAAGCTTCACATGTGGGAGTGATGAGTACCTTCCAGCGGCGTGCCCCCCCCCCCGAGGGGGTATCCCAGAGAGTGTCCAGGAGGGTGGGTGGTGGGGTTGTCTAGGGAGTGGGGGTGTCCATGGGTGTGGTGGGGGTAGTACAGTGGGGTGAGGGGGTTCTGGTATGTTTTTGGTAACTTTTGGGTCTGTTTCAGGGGTGTGGGAGGGTTGTCCAGGGGTGTGGGAGTGCTATCCAGGGGTGGGGGTATACATGAGGGTGGGGGAGGGTTGTCCAGGGGTATTGGGGCTATCCAGGTGGTGGTAGGGAGGTCCAGGGGGTAAGCGGGCTATCCAGGGGTGTGGGGGTGTCCAGGGGTGTGATTGGGGCTATCCAGTGGGGTGAGGGGGGCTGTTCAAGGGGTGGTGGGGCAGTCCAGGACGGGGGGGGTGACCAGTGTTGTTGGGGGCTGTCCAGGGGGTGGGGGCATTCCAGGGGTGTTGGGGTGTCCAGGGGTGTGGGGCGGGATTTCCAGGGGTGGTGGGGAAGTTCAGGGGTGGGGGGTGTCCAGGGGGTGGGGGTTGTCCAGGGGTGTTGGGGGCTGTCCAGGGGGTGGGGTAGTCCAGGGGTGTGGGGGGGGGGGGGTGTCCAGCGGTGTGGTGGGGGCTGTCTAGTGGGTTGAGGGGGTTCTGGTCTATTTTTGGTAACTTTTTGGTCTGTTTTAGGGGTGTGGGAGGGCTGTAAAGGGGTGTGGGAGTGCTGTATAGGGGTGTGGGAGTGTTGTCCAGGGTGTGGGGGTAGACAAGAGGGTGGGGGATGTCCATGGGGTGGTGGTGATGTCCAGGGGTGTGGGGGGTGTCCAGGGGTGTGGTGGGGCCAGTCCAGTGGGGTGAGGGGGTTTTGGTTTGTTTTTGGTAACATTTTGGTCTATTTAAGAGATGTGGGAGGGTTTTCCAGAGGTGTGGGAGTGCTGTCCTTGGGGTGGGGGTATACATGAGTGTGGGGGGGGGGGGGGTTCAGGGGTGTTTGGGGCTGTTCACGGGGTCGGGGGCAGTCCAGGGGTGTGATGGGGGCTATCTAGTGGGGTGAGGGGGTGGAGGGCTGTCCAGTGGTGTGGGCGTGCTGTACAGGGTGGGGGGGTATACATGAGTGTGGGGGGTTGTCCCGGGGTGTTTGGGGCTATTCAGGGGGTCAGGGGGCAGTCCGGGGGTGTAGTGGAGGCTGTCCAGTGGGGTGAGGGGGGCTGTTCAGGGGGTGGTGGGGGGCTGTCCAGTGGGGTAAGTTTTTAATGTTTTCAATGTAAATGCTTAATTTTTCTTTGGTTATTATTTTGGTCTACTTCTATTTTTGTGGTAGGAATTCTTGATTTGGTTTCTGGTTTTTTATGGGGAGAGCAAAGGACTGCATTCCATTTAAAAAAATTGGTCTTCTAGGTCGGTTATTTTATAACCGACGTGATACAGGAATGGGGAAGGGTTTATCATGTCAGTTATTTGAATAACCGATGTGATAAAAACCTGTGGGAATGCTTTATCACATCAGTTATTTAATAACCGACGTGATAAAAATGCCCCGGACTAGTTTATCACGTCGATTATTATATAAATGATGTGATAAACCATTTCCCCGGGTGTTTATCACGTCAGTTATTAAATAACCGACCTGATAAACATCCCCTTCACTATTTTATCACGTCAATTATATAATAACAGACGTGATAAACCCCCCAGTTTTTCATGTCGGTTATGTAATAACCGATGTGATAAAGACCTGGGAAAAGTTTTATCACGTTGGTTATATAATAACCGACGTGATAAACCCTCCCCCCTAGTTTTTTCAGGTCGATTAATTAATAACAGACATGATGAACACCACGATGTTATGTTTTTTACATCGGTTTTTAAATAATCGACATAAAAACAATATTTATAACGTCGTCCATATTGACGTCAGCTAAAAATAGACGTAAAAAATGAAAAATAACCAACTTAAAAAATGTTTGCTGCACTAGTGAACATTTTTTTAGTTGACACAAGGAAAATTAACCAATTCTTGTTTGTTGGAACAAAATAATAAAAATACTAATACTATTTGTGATGCCATTATGAACATATCATCTTTTACCCCTTCCACACTGAAATTCACCTTCACAATTCCCATATCATCAATGTTCACTCCATTGATATTTTCAAACCATTTGCAATGGAAAATACGAACTTGAAATATCTTATAATCCAACTCATATATGTATTCGATAATTCCAAAATATAAAATATTTACATAAATTGGATTTTTATACTTAGAACTAGATATGTGCATCACTTTAACCGCAAGTGTAACACCATTTCTTTTCATCGTATTAAATTCACCGTTTTTGTTTGTAGGAATGTGTAACCGTTGATAAAAAAACTAGTGTAAAATATAACATTTTCATTTGGTCCTTTGGGTAGCCATTGAATTCGTTCAAAAATTAAATCCTAATTTCAGATAAATACTTATAAATTTGATCTCTGAACCATCCTATAAACTATTGATTATTTGTATTTTATATCCATCCTTTAGCCCATGTTGGATTGAAATATCTAAGATTTTCTTTGTGTGATTCAATGTATAGATCAATATATTCAGTATTATGTAATATGTAAAGGTACAATTACTCCCAATCCATAAAGGTGATTGTAACAACATATCTTCTAGAATCACCTTCACCTAAAAGGTAATCATTGTAATGAGACATTGGGAGACTGATGCTTTAAACATCTGATAGGTAATCAGTACATAATTAAATAGCTTCTTCAACAATATATCATTATACAATACAACCTTCATGCTAAATTCAATTCTTTATAAATCCTTTCAAAATATTCATATACCATTAAATGAGGTATATCCTTCTATAATGGATAGAAACACATAGTTTAACCTCTCTTACCAATTGTCCTATTATGTTGCCATTATATTAAAGAATTATGGTTGCAATAACATCTCTAATTCAAATAATATGACTTCAATCTTCTTATTCGTGATGGGAAAATTTTTAGTTTTAGAAATTTAATGCATATGGATTTAAAAAAAGGAGATTCTGGTTAATATATATCGTACATTTTGAGGAAGAATTCATCAAAAATAAATAATCCTTAAATCATGCATCAAAACATGACAGTCATGTGATTTTCATCTTTATAACGTCAAATTAGTCATTGATAAAAAATTCTTGATATGTTATGAATACCCTTGTGGGACTTATACACTAGTAACAAAAAGGAAAAATTACTAATTTTCCTATCTAGATAGAGTGTTATATACTAGAGAAAAAAAATGTCCGCATTTTACACTTCACAGGTGCCAACTATTCCATAATACTGATTTTAATAAAGTCCAACCTAACATTGATTCCATGATTCATTTCTATAGAAACATTTAGTAATGATATAATAACACTATAAAATACATTTTTTCCTATATTTTTGACATCAATAAAATTTATGACGTATAAAAAATTATGATAAGGTAATTCATTGAAAATTTATCTATTATTCCAACAGAAATTTTCAATGTTTTTTGAAAATTATTTATTGAAAAGAGTATCAATATTTTTTACACTATGGTACAATTTATTTCCCTTTACAAGAGACGGTGTTGTACCATATTCTATATTCCCATTTAATGTTTTCATCTAGAATTGATATTTATGTCACTGAGGTAAAAATTTATGTTTTCCTAAAAACACAATCTTTGAGGAATGTTTCAACCAAACTGAGTATGTGCGTTTTTCACAAATAGGACACAAAAAAATTCACATAAATCTATAGCCTAATAAATTTCCATAAGTAGGGAAGTAATTTATAATTCTATACAATATAGACAGCAATTTTAATTCTTGATTTCTATGAGAATCATAAATTTTAACACCTATATCTCACATGGATTTCAGATCTAAAATCAATGGTGCCAAATACTCATCAATATCATTACTGGGTTTATTTAGTCCAAATATAACCAGAGACAATATAATGTATTTTCCCTTCATGCATTACATGAAGGAAAGTTATAATTTTCCAACAGGATGAGCCATGTACAATGATTAATACTCTCTACAGCAAAAGGATTTAATCCATATATCGATAATGCAATGCAATGTTTTCTCAACTCATTTAAAAATTCAGAAAACTCATAATCAATTTTCATCCACTAAGGAAAATATGTTGGATGACGTAGGTTCCCAAAATTAATTCTTTTATATTCATTCCATGTTAATTTTATCACAGTTTCTTGATATCTATATAATCTTATAAAACATGGATTGATAGGAAGGTACCATATATATTTCAAAGGACTTGATTCATTATTATTTCTTCCATCCACACCACAGTTATGGAATTTTATGAGTGATTCATGGTCCTTGCAAAATAATATGCAATAATTTAAATAAAAATGTAATTTTTAGATATCTCTACCATTGAAAGTAACATTATTTTCATTTCATATATTCCAAATGTTTGTTTATTTTCATATGGTAGCATATCATTCAAGAGACTAATTTGTTCTGTAAAGCTGGTGTCACTCCATCCGCTTCCAATTTTCAAATTATATAACATAAATATTGGTGAAGATGTTGTGTATTTTCTATAAATAGTATACAATGGTTTCTTAGAAATTATATTTAACTCTTTAAACAACTTTTTATAATAATAATGGTAATCTTCGATTTACCTTGTCATTTATTCCATGTGATCTCCATCATCATTAAAAATGGTATTCATATCAAATGACTTATAAACCGTAGTATCATCCTTATAGGTGTCCACATTTAGTTTTACCCTGTTTTTAGTGAAACATTAATAGTTTTAATATATTATGTGATAGATAAAATGTTCTTCCAGCTCTTCTGGACTAAATTTTCTTGAATCACAATAACGTAAACTGGAAAATATAATTTTAGAAGGGTCGTCTGCATTCTCTCTTGAAAATGTGATGAACTGTTTGACTCCATTTTCATACAAGATTGTAAAAATATTATCATGCATCCATTATTTATTCATACACTTCATAATGGGTTTATAAAATATTAATTTTTTAAAATATATAAATAAATACACATATGATAATCATTATCAAAAGTGAAAGTTATAATAAATTATTATAAGGTAACCCCAACATATGATTATTGATTGAAATTACAGTATGTTGAAGAAAATGGGAAATTGGATTTAAGAAAATAATTACTCAACTATAGAAGGTGATATCCTATGAATTAATTTAATGGTGAATGTTATAGATAACTTATCCCAACCACCTCATATCCTAGTCATTTATCATTTCATTTTTTGACACATTATTTATCTCTTGTGTACATGAACCTAAGTTTTCTAAAATACACTAAGTAGTAACAATCCATGGGATAACTAACTCTTAGTGTTGTACATGAAACACAAAAGAGACATGGGATTATTTACAAGAAAAAAATTGCAATATTGGCTGTTCAAGAGATGAAGGTGATGAGGATGACAATTTTCTATACAAGAGATTAGGGATGAGTCGCAAGCAAAAAATTGAAATAATTTCATATATATAGAATTTCATAACATTAATTTTATTTTTTTGGAAAAAGTGATGAAGAAATATAAGGAATTATTACATTTAAAATTAATGGTATATCAAATATTTGAAAACATATCAAGACTCTTGGGAATTCATTCACCACACCAACTCATCCCAAGGATTCTAGAAAGGTTGTAACAATAGATCTACCCATATGAAGGATTCTAGGGAAGCCATAAAATACTCATTGACCCATCCTTTAGATTCTTAGGAGTTCTATAAAGATCATGGCATAATGAAATAATACACATCAATAAGATATATCACAAACAAGGGTAAAAAACACACCAACCCTTTCAATGTATATCCCATAAACATTTATATATATATATACATAACATTGAATTTATAATACACATAGTTACAAAAAAATGCACATTTAAAAATTATTTTTAATGAAAATAAATATAATCACTTCTTAATTTAAAAATCCAAAACCATAATTTGTGAATAAATAATTATAAAATCACCCATACATTTTAAGTTCAGAAAACACATATAAATAATTAGAAAGATATATGTTTACACAAACAAAAATATATATATATATATATATATTACCCCATGGGATAGCTCAGTTGGTAGTGGCTTCGCGGAGTCTCGAAGAGGTCTCAGTTTCATGTCTCGATTAGTTATTCCCTGTTGGTGTAGAGTAGAATTTTAGTTGTTTTTCTCCCCCTACCCAAACTATTGTTATATATATATATATATATCATTATATAATCAATTTAATTTTATTAAAAATATATATAAACCTTATAGTATAATTTCACAACACAATAAAATAAGTACAACTTCATATTAATTTTGAAAGTAGAGAGCCACTGAAAATAAATAAATATGGCATCACCCCTAATAATGTTTCTGTTAAAATAAATAAACAAAATTTACACATATTATTTTAAAGTAAGAAAAATTACAAAAAAATATTAAAATATAATTTAAATAAATAAAATCCCTTACATTAATTGAAAAAAATAAACTTCTATTGTTACTTTGCACCATCAAAAGTCTAGGAATTGGGTTTCTAAACCAATTTTCTCACACATTTAAGGTTTCTATATCAAAAACATCCACTATTTATACAATAGAATAAATATTAATTTAATTGGTTTATCTGTAGAACATATGTGATTATATTATATTTATATATAATGAAAAAATTAGGTTTGTGGAGAAATATGAGGTACATATGTAGAAAATGACAAAAATTGATTCAAAATAACAATTTAATAAGAGAGAAATAGGATATCCAAAATTGTAATCAATAAAAAAATGGATAATACACAAATATTTTGATTCATAATCCATAACAAAAATAGTATAAAAGGACCAGACCACAAATAACTAATGACATCATCGAATAAGAAATCAAAAACTAAATGAAAAACACACAAAGAAAATTGAATGTCCTACCATGCTAGGTTGATTAAAAGATGCTTTAGAAACACTAAATGAACCCAAACACAAGACGTATGATGATGGTGGAGTAATTAGAGGTTGTTGAGTGGTGTGATTCATGCATCGATTCACTAAGGAGGAGCACTACCATTGGGTGGCTTCAGCAAAAAACTTCTGATATCACAATGGGTTCACAAATGGTTAGATATTTTTAAATAGATCGGGACACATTTATTTGTGATTTTTTAGTCTTAATAATGTTATAATTTTAT
Organism: Viscum album; assembly: GCA_963277665.1. Taxonomy (NCBI): domain Eukaryota; kingdom Viridiplantae; phylum Streptophyta; class Magnoliopsida; order Santalales; family Viscaceae; genus Viscum; species Viscum album. Next base: position 860,661,729 of record OY728146.1, read on the forward strand.
TATCCCTAAAAAAACTGATAAAATCCATATTTATCAATGCTAAAGTTTTATTTCTAATAAATCTGCATCTTTATCAACAAAAAACACTGATTACAACCTACCTTTATCAGCACTTATTACTTAAGCACAGATAAAAGAATTTATAATTATAATTATAAATAAAAGCGTTGTATATATATATACTTAATAAATATATACAAATAGAAATATTGTAAATATAAACCTTTTCAAATATATTTATGAAAATGATATAATTATATATTTAATAAAATGTTATAATTATATATTTATAAATATAGAAATATTTCTAAAAAATAATATTTATATCTAATTTTAAGTGTATGCATGAATATATGTTAAAAATGAGTGAAATTAAATAAATTAAAAATATGTACACTTTAATAATATTAAAAAATGGATATGATTTATTTGTGTGCATTGTATATAAAAATGTGTTAATCACGTAAATGTGAAATCAATATAACAGACATTTGATCTATGTTAAATTAAAAAAATTAGATGACCCATTAAATTATATGTCCATTAAACTATTCAATTAGATAGTATTTTTAATTAATATTAATTTTTAATTATAACCCACAATTAACTAAATATATGACTATTTAATGTAAATAAACTAAATATTTTTTAATATATAAATCATATTTTTATACATTAATATATATCCATATATTTAATATATACAATTTATTAAAACTAATTATCATAATTATATATGTTATAAAAATTTTAATATATAATAATGTATAATCAATTTATTCATGTTTATAAATATTACATACTTAATAAAATTTGTAATATTTTTTTAGTCAACTCTATTTTTAATTTTAATTCAATTAGTTATTTAATTTTTTTTATTTGAACCTTTATCTGTGCAAAAAATAAAGCACTGATAAAGGGTACCCTTTATTGCTGCCAAAAACAAAGCACCGATAAAGGATACCCTTTACCAATGCTAACAAAAAAGCACAGATAAATGGTACCCATTATCATCAAAAAAATAAAATGTTGATAATGGTTCTATTTATCAGTGCCAAAAATGGTTCTGATAAAATGCTAAATTTATTGGCACATTCTTTAGAAATAATAAAGATTCTATTTATCAGTGATTTTTTTGGGCTGATAAATACCAGTGATGTTAAAGGCCTATTTTATAGTAGTGGTAATGAATTAGTTTCAATATCTAGTGGAATTTTCATATGAAAATAGTTTTTATCTGATCATCCTGATGAAACCATATAAGGAATTGTATTAGAAGAGATTTATTACTCTATCTAGTTGGAAAGATGTTGGAGGGATGAATCTATTAGACCCATAACTTGTGGAATAATAATCTAAGAAAGTATAGAGTATTTGAAATCATATCAAAGAATCTCAAAGAAGAAAAAATATCTATGATGAAAATTAAAGAAATGACTTGGATTATCATGTGGGGGATCATGTATTCATAAAAGTGTCGCCATGGAAGGAAGTTTTAAGATTAAATAAAAAGGTTAAGTTAATCCATAGGTACATTAGAGCTTTTAAAATTCAATATAGAATTAGAGTTGTATCATATAGATTATTAATGACACCCCACCATCCAAAGTTACACAATGTCTTCCATGTTTCATTATTATGGAATTACATGATGGATTCAATGCATGTACACACATATGATGGAATATAGTTGAAAAATTACTTGTATTATAATTATGAACTTTCCCTAATCCTTGACACTAGAGATAAAGTGTCGTGAAATCAAACAACTCCCCCTGTAAAATTCCATTGGATAAGTCATAGACCAAAAGATGAAATGGGAGGCTAAAGAGGCTTCATGTAAGGAATATACATCTTTTTTTATTAGCTGAAATGCTTCCCAATTTAAAGGATATTATTATATTAAGGGTGGATAAATATAACACTAGAGACTTTACTCTAGTAGGTAAACAATACATCTCGAAAACTACTACACTATGGGCAGTCTAAAGAGACTTTATTCATGATTATTTACAAAGTTAAATTCATAAATTATAGATTCTTTTTGATAGAAAATAATTAAACATTGGTTTTAATTATGTAAAAATTTTATTTGGGTTATTTTTTTGGGATATTTAAAAAAATATTTGTTTTTTAGGTGAATAGATAAAAATACTATTCTACCAAAACGGTAAATTAATATAAGAAAGGGCTAGATGTTTACAATAACTTTTAATTGATGAATGTCGTGATAAGTAAAACTTTTTATTTTGAAAATACTATGTATTATTTATAAAATATGTGATTAACATTTTAAGGTATAAGAAATAATATCCAAAAAAACTATTTTTGATATTTTCTTTTCATTAAATAATATTTTGGTAAAATTCACTTTTAGATTTATTTATATTCTACATAACATTTATTTGTTTAATAATAAACTAAATTATTTCATGAATACGAAAATAATTAATAATTTTATCCTACATATAAATTTCAATCTAAAAAATAAAAATTTTTCTTTCAATAAGTTGTTTTACCTGCTAATATTAAAATTGGGGTTTTTTTATCAATTTTAGAAATTAAATAAAAATAATAATTTTCATATTCATAATCAGTATTTATAAATTAGTTAAAACTTAAACTTTCATCTATTTTCAAAAAAAATATGTTACAAATTTAAATATTTGTTACCATAGTAAAATGATGAATTTTCAAAGAATAATACTTTTATAAATGTATTTTATAAATGGATCTATTTTAAATTTCAGACTATAATATGAATTTTAAATGTATATAAAAATATATTAACATGATATTAATTGATAATTAATATTAAATTTGATTAGGAACACCTAAAAACTAAAACATCATATTTATAAAAAATAATTTTTCTATATAATATATGTTTAAATTAAAAGGATATTTTTCTCATATTTTGAAATTTAATTAGGTTAAATGGATCCTAGATTGAGATTTATCACATCAAATTTTGGTAATAGCGGTAAAATTTTATTTTTAGTGATAAAATAATAACCATTTTTAATATTTAGTCATTATGAGTAACTGTTAAGCTCAGTAATGTAATGCCCCCTGATTTTTACTATATCAATTTGGATATTAGACATACTAGATTACCAATTCTCGGTTGAAAATTCTTGTAACATTCCAAGAAATTATAGTAAAATACTTTTTAATGTACATTAATATTTTTAAATGACATTGAAATTTTAATTTTAATGGGATGATTTTCCTGAGGTTTCTCTAAAATGTTATGTTTCACACAAGACTGAGCTATACCAGAAAATAATACTTTGTTAATAATAATATTTTATAAGGTAGTTAACGCCTAGCCATTGTATTAGTAGGAATGAACATAACCTATTATAATAGGATTATAAATATTTATTAAATCCTTTTACTTTCATATAATAATTTTTAGAGGGTTAAAATTAGAATAAATCATATTTTAAGCATAAAACACTCTAATATTTTTAAAAGGTAGTATTATAGACTTTTGATGTAGAACCCTTTTTAAATCAAGTTTTTTCCATATTTATTGGTTATATTTGAAAAAATAAACTTTATATTTATAATTATGTAATTAAAATTTCATTTAAATAATATTTTGGTATTTTTCTGATAAAATTTATATTTTAATGAATAGTGAAAACTACTGCATTTTAATTCAAAACAACCTTTTCATCTTAATTATTCATATTGTTATATTATCTTTCTAATTGGATTTAATGTATACATAGATTAATATTTTATCATTTAATCAAATATTTTTCATTGAAAGTAATTTCACAGTGATATTTTATATAAACACATGTCAAAATTTTAATGGGTTTTACTTTTCAAAAAATATTTTTTCTCGTTTTGACAAAATGAATTAATTTTAAATTAATTATTGAAAATTCTATATTTTAAATTTTGGAAAATGGATTCTATAATTATAATTAGTGGGTAAAAATTATATTAATAAGTAATTTTTTAAGATATTATTAATAATAACATTGGTAATTTTTATTTTCGATTGTTAAAAAAAATCATGTTAATTAGTGTGATAAATAACCAGATATGGATAATAAAATTACACTAAAACCTGCCAAAATCCTACTGGAAATTTTTATTTACAATGGTTAAAGGAAAATCATGTAAATTACGGTACCAAATAATATGATTAGGATAATAAAATTACCATAATACCTAAAAATATTCAAATGGATGAATAAAAATCGACCCTTAAAATATATGAATATGAATTGATTAATTTAATGGAATTTTCTCCATGAAATTAATATAAATATCATTAAAACAAATTAATGTGACAACATGTAAAGACCCAAAAATTCCATGTAAATTGTTTTAATTATATGGGAATTTTACGAGTCTGTGAAAATTGACGGCGTATGATTCTGAGGCCCGGTGTGCCCAGAATGAATTTATGAACATTTTTAAGTATGTTCAGTAAATGTGCGAGCAAGTTTTTGTAACATTTGAACTGATGCTCAGAATTGAAATATGAGGACACCGTTGAACTCGTAGTGCCGATATTCTCTTAAAGAGACTTTCACCTTGACTGCAAGAGGTCAAGGGTGGAAGATAGTTTTTCACATTGTCAGGGAAGAAGAAAAATAAAATGATCCACATTTTATTTTTATTTTGAAACATCTCTTTTGAAATTATAGATGCGGGGACCACCCGATCTAGAAAACCCCCAATTTAAATTCTAGTGGTGGAGACTACCCTAACCCCTCATTAATGTGGGCAAGTCCCATGAAATCCTCCAATTTAATTGTTTCAATGAAATACAATTAATTGTGCCAACACAATATAATTAATTGTGCCATTTAATTGAGCCATCTTTAATTGTTCCAATGTAAATAAAATTGATAAGCCTATTTTAATTATTGGATCCTCATTTCCCTGGGGAAAATCATTTTTGAAATGGATGATTTGGGAGAACATTTGAGAAACTCTTTCTCTAACGAATAATGCCCTCTCTGACGAATAAAATACTTCGGTATCAATAATGAGGACGACGCACGAGTATGACATCAGAATCATGTTGCGAAAGCGATTATTGTTGTCACCCTCATCTCCTTCACTAAATTCTTCTCATGAAACCTCCAATGATCAATAGAGGTAGGGATTATTGTTTGATTATCCCTTTACCTATTCTTGATGTTCATCTAGATTTAAGAATATTTATATTCTTCTTGATTCAAGAAAAAATAAGCTGTTTGCTACTGTTCTAATGTGGAGGGTGCAGGATGGATGAAAATGCATAAATATCTTTGAAACCATTGTGGGATTTTGATGGTCTTGAATCGACGGAGACATTCCAAGATGAGTGCGGGAGTCTACGGTATGAAGAAAGGGCCATCGGGGCACGCCTAGTGACCTGAGGAACATCACCAGAAGGGCTCAGAAATGACGATCGGCACCCCGGCTGGCCGCAACGGCGACGACAACATGACCATGCCTCCAGAGTAGGTCCATATCCCATTTTCCATGGCAGAGCAAGGGTAGAAGCTGGCACACGGCTAGCCGCGTGAAGGGGAGTTGGCACGCGCCCGCACCACCAGGCGTGAATGAGCCACAGCTGCGTGCCACGACGGTGAGGGGAGGGCGGTCGGTGCGCTGCCGGCCGCCAGTGGTGTCGTGGAGCGCAGCCACACCATAGAGGATGGCTGGACGTCCATAACATGAGCTACAGTCATTCATTTGACGAACCGTCTATGGAGACAAAAACCTTGGATCAATGTGGTAATTTTTTATGCCCCACTTAGGGTTTGGATAATGTTAGGGTATGGCCAGGTTGGATCTAACACGAATCTAACTGGGCCCTCGAGACTAAAAGGACAACAACTTACAGACCATGCATCTGATTGGCCCATCGTCTATTACATTGAGACCCCTATCCCATGGAGGTCCTTTGGGATACTTCTTCATGGGACTTCATCGTAGTTTGAGTATCTACCTGCGGCTTGAGGAGTGGGCCATCCCAAAATCAAGTGATCTTAGTGAGGGAACCTTGTTGCTGGATGTAACATGATAAAGGGATCCTATGTGGGTTTGTGCTTTGGGATCCTACATGGGTATATGTTCAAGAGTCCCAATTAGAACGCTCTAGGAAATCCATGTGGGGCTACTATAGGATCCTACGTGGGTCTACTATACTAGGATCCAATGTGTGTATGATGATTTAGGATCCCATGTGGGTCATCCTTTTAATAGAGTAAGATGATTCAGTAGTTACGTCTAATAATCTTTACTTACGTACCTAAGTTTTACCTGATGTGAGCAGATTATTTACCTTTGTGGTAATAATCTATGTGACGTACCTTTGTGATTCTTATCTTCATGGTTATACCTTTTTGGTATTCTTCTGTGTGGCGTTACCTTTGTGGTATTACCATTGTGGTGATACCTTTGTGGTATTCTTCTACGTGGCGTTACCTTTTTTGTACTTACCTTCGTGGTGTAACATTTGTGGTATTATTTTCTTTGTGGTACAATTGATCTTTTGGCTGTTGAGTTGGGCCTTGTGTTTCCTCATGATTGAGATGGGTTTACTTGCCAACTTTGGTATATGTATGGGCATATACCTAAGTAGGGTTGTTAGTCATTTTCATGCATTGTGGTTTATCCTTTGTGGATTTTGTGAGACCTTAGAGGGTCACGGGGTCCCTACTAAGTATCGGTATACTCACCCCTGCATGGGCTATTCCCTCACCTTGTTGTGTTTGGTGTAGAAGATGGACAATGATAACTGAGGATGAGGGTACCATGTAATGACTCGGGGGTTTTGGGTCCATTACATGGTGAAAATATGATGTTTGGGGTGTTCTAGGTGGTCTAATAGGCCATCCTGGCTTTTCGGTGATGCTCAAGACTCCTAACGGTTGCTTGGCATACCGGTGGCCTCGGCCTATCGGTGGAGTTAGGGAGCTCGGCCAACCGGTGGCCTCGGCCTACCGGTAGCTCAGACTACCGGTGGCCTCGGCCTACCGCTAGCTCGGCATACCAGTGGCCTCCGCCCACCGGTAGCTCAGCCTACCCGTGGCCACAGCCTACTGGTAGCTCGGCCTACTGGTGGCCTCATCCTATTGGTGCCTCGGCCTACAGGTGGCTCGGCCCACCGGTAGCCTCGGCCCACCGGTAGCTTCGGCCTATCGGTAGCCTCGGACAACCGGTAGATTGGTCTACCGGTAGAACTAGCCTACCGCTGACCTCTCCACGGGTTTTCTAGTAGCGTTTAATTAAATGTTTGGTGAGGTACCCTCCTTAGATGGAAAACCATTCGTTTTGGTCATTCCTTTAACCACGTTTTTAGAAACGCCTCTACCGTATCCTGTGAGGAGTCCTTCCTTGGTAAAGGAGGTGTGCGTCGGTTATAACCACCCTGAAGGGCGTGAACCTTTTATGTTGGATATGTGGGGTGGACCAGCCACGTGGTCAACCCATGATCCTGCTTCTTCCACGGTTCCGAGTTTTTCACCATATCTTAACCGTCCCGGGGATGCTGTATCTCAGCCTTTATAACCTAATGGCTTGTCTTCTCCCTAGGTTTCTTTTTCTCTATCACCCTGCGCTCAGAATACCCATCCTCCAGATGAGTTGTACCCCAGCAATGTTTTCCTTGATCGTGTTCCATGGAGTTCCTACTACTCCTATTTTCTAGTTTCCACGTGAGGACTTAACATCGATCCTTGATCAATCAAGTAGATATTTTCTCCTTCGTCTCTCTTTTATGTGCATCATGTGGGGTGGGTGTGCTTTTGTCTCTGTGGAAATTGATGAAACCAAACTTAATGAAGATAATGAACAGACCTCTAAAGAAGGAAGGGGTGGGTGATCGATGTTCTGCTGTACTCTTTTATGTTGATATGTGTTGTGAATTATACGGGCCTGTTCTCACTAAATATCATGTTTGTTGGGGGCATTTCTTTGTGCACTATTGAACCTTGGTTCTTCTGGATGTTTAAATAAACATAACATGGAATTGGTTAATTACATATACTCGGTTAAATAAATTGAAAAAACCAGAATCAACCCTTTTCTGTGATAACACCGGTTAGAGCCCAGTGGAATTGAAACCATGGAGTATGTTAAGTCTTTTAAATCTGAAAATACCTATAGGTCATGACTTGTGTTGGTGGTAGTGGTTTGGTTGTTTTCTTTCACGGTCCGATTGTGGGTGACTTTATGGTTTTCTTGGATAGGGGCATAGATTTGTGTGGTGATATGGGTGGGTATGGGATCCCCTATTGTTATACTTTTTCTAGTTGTGAATCTGAGGCTGTGTGGTTGCTCTGCTGTGACACGAATTAAGGTGGGATCCTCTTTTGTTGAGAAACCATTGGCTCCAGGATTTTGGGGACATGGGGCTGTGTCTCGGGGTTTGATTTGTTTCCAGTACTTCGAGGGATCTCACTTGATCCCTAGTTGTTGTGACTTTACAAGAGAATGGGGTGTGAATGATTAAATTACCTGATTTTTTTTCTTCTTTCTTTATTGTTGTTTCATCTGTGATTGTACTTGTTAGTTGCCCAGTAGTGAAGGGAATAACTCATACTGAACTGTTATGAAATGATAACTTGAATAGGGAAATGGGAAACTCATTGTTGTGTCCCCGTTTTCTGAGTCAACAGTGCTTGGGCACCTTCTTGTATTTTTCGAGGAGCCATTGGTTAAGATGTGTGTTGGTATATATATGTGTAACTATATGTTATGTGTTTAGTCGCACCCCACCCGCATTAGGAACTTAGTGTCGGGCACCCCATATCTTGGGGAAGGGTTTTCCCCCTAGTTACTCTCATTCCTACTCCCTCTTCCCTAGGTTGTGATGGCTGGTGGAAACCTTACACCCAAGGCTCTTCAGGTAGGTTTTGTTTGGTGTGTTGTTAGCCCAGGACTCTTTGGGCAGGTTTGTTTTCCCAAAAATATTCGGGATGAGGCCCAGGTATTTTTGGGTAGGGGTTTTGGTTATGGTTTGTTTTCCCAGGTGTCTTCTGAATGAGGCCCATGTGTGTAAGGGCAGGGATGTGTGGTAGTGGGGCCCAAGTGTGTGCAGGAAGGGATGTGGATGGTTTTGAGGTGCAGGTGTGTGCGGGTAGGAAGAGCGTGGTAGCATCAGGACGTTTGCCGTTAGGGATGACTAACTAGCTAGTGGGGGAAATGGTGGTGTGGGGTAACCGTAATTTGATAGTATTACTATACTACTCTGTTGACTTTTGATATTTGGTGAGTGTGGATTGTAAGGTTGGGTGGATAGATTCCATGATAGATGATGTTTCTTCTTCATCTCAGGGGACTTTAGGACGTCTCCCCACTTGTGCACAAGAGCTTTAGGTTTTCCTACTGAGTATACTTTCTATGCTCACCCTAAGTTTACTTTCAGGTTTCCCGGAGGTCTTCGAAGGCCATGCGAGACCTTACTAGTCTGGGCATTGGAGTTTCTGTTGGTCGTTGTTGGATTCTTCTTAGCCTTTTTTCTTTCCTGTTGGGCATTTTACATTGGAGTCCTTGTACTTTGTTTAGTTTTATTATTAAAACATCCATGTAGTTTGGTTTTTACCTTGAGTTTTATATACTTGATGGTGTTTGGTGTTGACTATTTCCTTCTCCCAATCTTGGTTAACTAAAAAGGTTAATGCCTCCCATATTGTGAAAATGTTATACCCCTGGTACTATTCGCCACTTCAGGCCCTACTAGAGGCAGGACTCGGGGGTCATTATCTCTCCTTCAACTTTAAGAAAGAAGGGCTTGGCAATCTACTATCCCTTCCCTCCTTTCGGTGAAGGCGGGTCGTGAAAGAATGGTATCAGAGGTAGGTTGATGGATAGTATAGAGTCTGGAGTTAGGCATAGTGAAGATTTCATGGGATGGTAGGGCAACAATGTTAGGTGATCTTGGTTCGTGAAATAGACTAGGGAGGACCGGCTAGGACACTGGATTTTAGGGCCCCCCATGATCCGATGCAAGGACTCTGAGCCTATAAAACAACCAAGTTAGACTACATTTATTGTAGTGTAGAGACCCTAGAGAATGTACATGCATCATACTAAATGTGTTTTTAATTGATTTAGGACACCTTGGGGAGAAATATTTAATAATAATAATAATAATAATTCCCTTGCTACTCAGGCTTAGGCATTCTTTGTTTACCTTGCAGCTATAGAACCCAGACGTTATCCATGAGCGACTTAGGCGGTTAAGGCCCAGCAGATCGAGGCAGTTGACCCACAGAGGGTTGAACGAGATGAGGAGGATGACTTGTGGAAGAGGAATCTGCGCTCCTTCCAGTGAAAAACCCTCAAGAAGTAAAATGGCAGCGTTTCTGACTCGGTAACTGAGGGATGGCTCGAGGAGCTATCCATAACTTTCTCATTGATCCGTGATCTGAGGGAGTACTGGGTTCCGTTGGATGTTAGTCAGCTGAGAGGAGCATTGCATCAGTGGTGGACACTTTTCCTAGGAGAGAAGACAGAGGCAGAGGTTTCATGGGCCAGTTTCGAGAAGGAATTTCGTGAGGAGTTCCTCTCCTCTACGGTGAAGGCTGAGAAGAGACAAGAGTTTCTCTCCCTTAAACAGGGAAGCATGTCAGTGAGGGAGCTGGGGATCAAGTTCAATGATCTCTTGTGTTATTCCCCAGATCTCTTTTCGGATGAGGAGTCTCGGGAAAGACGGTTAGAGGAGGCACTCCATCCTTCTCTTCAGTATGCTCTCACTCCCTTCACTCTTCTGACGTACCTATCAGTAATGAAGAAGGTATAGATAGTAAAGAGGATGCACTCAATTGGAGGAACACCATGAGAAGGGAACCAGGTGAGTTCATCAAAGGGGAAGGTGTTTAGCAGCAGGTATCCAATGATAGGGCCTTCCAGGTTTCGATAAACAGTGTTTATGCCTCATAAGTTTTAGTCCCAAGCATCTGGCCCTTGACCCTTTTCCACAGGGCTAGGACCAAAGTGTCTCTCGAGCAGAATTTTTGGGCATGTCTAGAGCAAGTGTCCGACTTGAGCTCCACATGGTGGAGGTGGGCAGTTTTCGCACCCACCTCAGTAGCATCCGTTTCCGGTGAGGCCTTTCCAGCAGCATCAGCAGGCCCCTGGACCTCCGGGGGATGACCTTGCGGGAGGAGACCGACACCAGGGTGCTCCTAAGGGACCTCGACCATGGCGTGGTCGGGGAGGTGGTCGACAGCAGTGAGGAAGAGGAGCTAGGCATGGACAGTTTCACACCGCAGAGTTAGTAGCACCGACGGGACCAGAGGTCATTCGAGGTACGATCAGTTTATTCAACACTCTTGTTTTTTCCTTGTTTGATTCAGGAGCTTCTCACTCCTTTGTTACACCTGAATTTTCCCATGATCTGGGTCTGGATGCCGAGAGACTTTTTGTGCCCTTAGTTTTTAGAACACTAGTTGAGGGTCAGACCAGTGTATCTTACTTTTTCTGGCGATGTAGACTAATGTTAGGACCTCATCAGTCTTGTGGAGACCTTCTTTCATCACATATGTAGCAATACGATGTCATTCAAGGAATCGAATGGTTATTCTCCATGCATGACATCATCGACTGCTATCTGAGAAGGATAGAATTCTCCAACTAGGATGGACAACGTGTGGCTTTTATTGGGGAGAGGAGTTATCAGGTGGGGAGTCGACACGTGGCGCCACTCCATTCTATGTTGGATGGGGTGTCAGTGGAGTCGGCAGAAACAAGAATGATGGATGTCCCAGAGGTCCTAAGAGAATTCCCTGATGACTTTCTGAATGAGGTTGTGACTCTACCCCCTCAATGTGACATTGAGTTTGGGAAGACATATAGCTTGGTGCCCGCCCGATCACGATGGATCCTTATTGGATGGAACCTTCTGAGTTGCGGGAGTTGCGGATTCAGATTGACGATCTGATGGATAAGGGCTTTGTTCAACCCAGTGTGTCGCCATGGGGTACTCTAGTTTTATTCGTAAATAAGGCAGATGGTAGTCTACGACTATGAATAGACTACCGGAGGTTAAATCAGGTGACGTTCAAGAATCGTTACCCCCTCCCAAGGATATATGATCTTTTCAACCAGCTAAGGGGAGCAGCTTGGTTCTCTAATATCGATCTATGGTATGGATACCACCAGTTGAGAGTGAAGGAATGTGATATCACAAAGACAGCTTTCAAGTGCATATATGGCCACTTTGAGTTTGTGGTCATTCCGTTTGGCGTTAAGAACGCACTAGCTATGTTTATGAACCTCGTGAACTCTGTCTTCTAAGAGTTTCTCAACCAGTTCATTGTGGTGTTCATCGAAGACATCTTTATCTACTCAAGATCAGAGGAAGTGCATGTTGAGCATCTTAGGGCAGTTTTGGGAGTTCTTTGACCCCATAATATTTATGGGAAACTATCTAAGTTTAAGTTCTTAATGGGATAAGTACATTTCTTTGGACACTTAGTGTCATAGAAGGGAATAACAGTAGTCCTGTCGAAGGTCGAGGCAGTCATTTCATGGGGATCACCAAAGAATGTGGTGGAAGTTCATAGTTTCCTGGGTTTGGTAGGCTAATACCAAAGGTTTGTGCCCGAATTTTCTCGAGTTGTTGCTCCGTTGACAGCTTTGACTTGGAAGGACCAGGCCTTCATGTGGAGCAACCAATGCCAGATAGCTTTTGGCTACCTAAAAGAGAAGCTAGTTAGTGCTCTAGTACTAAGATTACCAGAGGAAGGGGTGTTTTTTGAAGTGTTCTGTGATGCTTCTAGACTTGGGTAGGGTTGTGTGCTGATACAGCAGTGAGGAGTAATCACTTATGGGTCTAGGTAGTTACGTCCTCATGAATGTAACTATGACACCCACGATTTGGAGCTTGCAGCCATGGTGTTCGCATTGAAGTTGTAGCAACATTATCTAACCGGAGAGCACGTTTTGGTCTTCTCAGATCACAAGAGCTTGCGTTATGTGTTTTCCCAGTGGGATCTAAACTTGTGGCAGTAGAGATGGGTTGAGTTCTTCCAATACTATGACTTAGATATCTCTTATATTGAGGTCAAGGGTAATGTTGTGGCTTATGCCCTGAGTAGGAAATCACAGAAGGAAGTAGTTCAGGAATCTTCAGATGCTTAGAAAGTGATGGAAGAGTTAGCAGCCTTCAATTTGGATGCAAGGGTGGAAGGTGGAAGATGCTGTCTATTTCAGATGACTGTAGTTTCCTCTTTAGTGGTGCAGGTGGAAGAGTCTCGGTGGGGGGACTCAGAGGTGGAAGTGATGCGAGATCGTGTTTATCAGGGAAATGCTCCTGAGGGATGGTCGGAGGATGTTCAACATCAGATTCTTTTCCATGGAAGGATTTTTGTTCCAGATATGATGTGTAAAGGTGATCTCTATGAGTTCCATGGCATGGATTTAGAGGTAAATCCTGGGGTCTCAAGGATGTACCAAGGCCTGAGGGGTCAGTTTTGGTGGCCTGAGGTAAAACGGGCAGTGGAAGAGTTTGTGGCTAAGTGCCTAGTGTTTCAACAAGTGGAGGCTGAACACTGTTTTCCTGGAGAGTTGTTACAGCCTCAAGATGTTCGCGAGTGGAAGTTGGATGACATCTCAATGGACTTCGTCACATGGCTACCCAAGGCTCAGGGAGGCTATGATTTTATTTGGGTAGTGGTGGATCGGTTGACAAAATCAACACACTTATTGGAGATTATGGAGTCGATCATGGTGAGAACCTTTTCCTAAAGGTACATCAATGAGGTGGTGCGGTTTCACGGGATTCCGAGATCTATTGTCGCCAATTGAGACATGCGGTTTACCTCATGAGTCTGGAAGGGATTACAACATGCCTTTGGCACCCAGCTATACCTTACCACTACTTTCCACCCTCAGATAGATGGTAAAATAAAACAAACGATCCAGATATTGGAAGTCATGCTGCAGGCATGTGTTCTAGATTTTGGGGGATCATGGGTACGACACTTTCCTCTGTTAGAGTTTTCTTATAACTATAGCTTCCACTCCCCTATTGGCATGACACCATTTGAGGCCTTGTATGAAAGGCCATGTCGTTCTCCCATTTGCTAGACAGAGATTGGGGAAGCAGCTGTTCTTGGGCTAGAAGTGGTGTAGGGCACCACTGAGAAGGTTCATCTCAAGCGTGAGACGATGAAGGTAGCCCAAGACCGGTAGAAGTCTTATTTCAATCGTAGGAGAAGGCCCTTGGAGTTCGAGGTTGGAAATCATGTGTTCTTGTAGGTTTCCCCTCGACGTGGGTAGCGATGGATTGGGAAGGGGATTAAGCTCTCCCCTATGTTTATCATACCTTTTGAGGTGTTGGGACAAGTTGGTGAGGTGGCGTATCAGCTGGAATTTCCACCTGAGTTGGAGAAAGTTCACAACATCTTTCATGTCTCCCAGCTTCATCGATATCTACACGACGATTCCCACACCATCGATTTGGGAGAGTTAGATGTCAAAAATGATGTGACCTTTATAGAACGACAAATATAGATCAAGGATCATAAAGAGAAAGTGCTTCATGGATGAACCATCCCCTTGGTTCGTGTGTTGTGGAGGCATGATGGCCTGGAAGAGAGCACTTGGGAGCAGGATGCCCAGTTACACGTTCAGTACCTAGAGCTATTTTGAATTCCTTGTGGTTGTTGTTATTCTAAGTTTTTTGAGATGTTTCACCTTGTGATTTAATATATGAAATGATTGTTCTTCTTGTGTTGACACTAAATGTGTGATGATGGGAAAACCTAACTGCTAATCAAGGCGCATTAATGTGGATGCGATTAAACCCGTGCGGGCGAGTCAGTGCCACCCAAAGAAGATAATATCCTAACATGTAGGAAGGGACTCTCTAACTCAGGTGTTGGATAGTGTGATCCTTGTGCTTGTTGGGAATGTTTGTGGTTGATAACTCTTAAGGGAGTATTCCTGGATGTAGGGGGTTTTGTTCCAGCTTTCAAAAAACTCAGGGGTTTTCCCCTGAAAATTATCTTTATAGGGTGGTTGTTTGAACCCCACTTTTCTCCTTTCTGGTTTTTTATTATATTCTCGGGGATGAGAATATTTTGAGAAGTATCTGATGTAATGGACCGAGGTTTTTGGGTCCATTACATGGTGAAAATTCAATGTTTGGGGTGTTATGGGTGGTCTGGAAAGCCATCCCAGCTTCACGGTGAAGCTTAATACTCCTAACAGTAGCTCAGCCTACTGGTGTCCTCGGCCTACAGGTAGCCTTAGCCGACAGGTAGCTCGTCCTACCGGTGGCTCGGCCTACCGGTCTACCGGTATACCTAGCCTACCGGTGACCTCTCCACAGGTTTTCCAGTAGATTTTAATTAAATGTTTGGTGAGGTACCCTCCTTAAATAGAAAACCATGCATTTTGGTCATGCCTTTAACAGCGTTTTCAAAAACGCCTCTGTGACATCCTGTGAGGATTCCTTCCTTGGTTAAAAAGGTGTGAGTTTGTTTTAACCACCCCAAAGGGTGGGGACCTTTTAAGTTGGACGTGTGGGGTGGCCCGGCTATGTGGTCAACCCACGATCTCACTCCTTTCTTGGTTTTGAGTTTTTCTCCTTATCTTAACCATCCTGGGGATGCTATATCTCAGCCTTTATAACCGAAAGGCTTCTCTTCTCCCTAGATTTCTTTTTCTCTATCACCCTGCTCTCAGAATACCCTTCCTCTGGAAGAGTTGTACCCCCACTAAGTTTTCCTTGATCGCGTTCCGTGGAGTTCCTGCTTCTCCTTTTTCTAGTTTCCACGTGAGGACTTAACGTCGATCCTTGATCAATCAAGTAGGGATTTTATCCTTCGTATCACCTTTCTGTGCATCATGCAGGGTGGGTATGCTTTTGTCTTTGTGGAAATTGATGAAACCAAATTTAATGAAGATAATGAACGGACCTCTAAAGAAGGAAAGGCGGGGGGTGTGACTGATTTTCTTCTGTACACTTTTATGTTGATATGTGTTGTGAATTATACGGGCCTATGCTCATTGAAAATCATAGACTTTGGTTGTCTTTCTCTGTGCACTAATGAACCTAGGTGTTCCTAGATGTTTAAATAAACAAAACATGGAATTGGTTAATTATGTACACTCAGTTAAATAAATTGAAAGCACCAGGATCAACCCTTTTCTGTGATAACTCCGGTTAAAGCCTTGTGGAATTTAAACAATGGAGTGTGTTAAATCTTTTAAATTCGAAAATACCTGGAAGGGCCTTCCTTTTTTTGGTGGTAGTGGTTTGGTTTTTTTCTTTCACGGGATGATTGTGGTTGAATTTATGGTTTTCGTAGATGGGAGATTAGATTACTGGGGTGATATAGGTGGGGATGTGATCCCCTATTGTTATACTTTTGCTGGTTGTGAATCTAAGGTTGTGTGGTTTCTATACTTTGACAAGAATTCCGGTGGGATCCTCTGTTGTTGAGAAACTGTTATCTCTTGGATTTTGGGGACATTGGGCTGTGTCTCGGGGTTTATTTTGTTTCCAGTACTTTGAGGAATCTCACTTGATCCCTAGTTGTTGTGACATTACAAGAGAACTGGGTGTGAATGCTTAAATTACCTGATGGTTTTCCTTATTTCTTTATTGTTGTTTCATCTGTGATTGTCCTTGTTATTTTCCCAGTAGTGAAGTGAATAACTCATACAGAATTGTTATGAAATGATAACTTCAATAGGGAAATGGGGAATTGTTTGTCGTGTGCCTGTTTTCTAAGGCATCAGTGCTTGGGCACCTTCTTGTATCTGTTGAGGAGCCCTATGTTGGGTTGTCTGTTGCTATATATATGTGTAACTATATGTTTTGTGTTTATTATCACCCCACCTATGTTGGGCACGTAGTTTCGGACACCCCATCTCATGGGGAAGGGTGTTTCCCCCTAGTTACTCTCATTTATTCTCCCTCTTCCATAGGCTGTGATGGATGGAGGTGACCTTACACCCAAGTCTCTTAGGGTAGGTTTCTTTTGGTGTGTTTGTAGCCCAGGACTCTTTGGGTATGTTGTTTTCCCAAGAATTTTTTGGATGAGGCCCAGGTGCTTTCGGGCAGGGGTTCTGGTTATAGTTTGTTTTCCCAGGTGTCTTCGGGATGAGGACCAGGTGTGTTCGGGCAAGGATGTGTGGTTGTGGGGCCTAGGTGTGTGTGGTTAGGGATGTGGATGGTTGTGAGGCCCAGGTGTGTGCGAGAAGGAAGAGCATGGTAGCATCAGAACGGTTATCGTTATGGATGATCAGCTAGCTAGTGTGGGAATTGGTGGTGCGGAGTACCCGTAATTTGATAATATTACTATACTACTCTATTGACTTATGATATTTGGTGAGTGTGGCTTGTAAGGTTGGGTGGATATATTCCTTGATAGATGATGTTTCTTCTGCTTCTCACAGGACTTTAGGACGTCTCACCACTTGTGCACAATAGCTATAGGTTTTCCTACTGAGTATACTTTGTATGCTATCTCTATGTTTACTTTCAGGTTTCCAGGAGGGCTTCGGAGGCCGTGCGGGACCTTACTAGTCTGGATGTTGGAGTTGCTGTTGGTCGCTGTTGGATTCTGCTTAGCCTTTTATCCTTTCATGTTGTGTATTGTACTTTGGAGTCCTTGTACTTTGTTAAGTTTTATTATAAAAACATTCATGTAGTTTGGTTTTTACCTTGAGTTTTCTAAACTTGGTGGTGTTTGGTGTTTACTCATTCTTTCTCCCAATCTTGGTTAACTAAAAAGGGTAATGCCTCCCATATTGTGAAAATGTTATACCCTTGGTGCTAGTCGCCACTCTGGAGCCTACTGGAGGCGGGACTCAGGGGTCATTATCCCTCCTTTAACTTAATGAAGTAAGGGCTTGGAAATCTATTGTCCCTTCCCTCCTTTCGGTGAAGTTGGGTAGTGACATACCAGGATTGGAGGTAGCTGGAAGGTGGACCTTAGATGAGGCGTACCGTAGAGAAGATCATTCGAGAGTTGTACCTACTCTTGAAGTAGTGTCCTTAGAGGGTGTTCATATGAGATATTTCAGTATACTTGTACTTTACAATTATCTTGTACTTTCAAGTCAGGAATATATTCTAGCCCCTTTTTACCTACCGTACACACTCTTTCTACTACACAGTTTACTTTTTTTCGTAGCTTACTGTGTGTTTGGTTGTGTGTGTTATATGATTTAAAGGAAATTATCTTCCCAATTTTTGGGAATATGCTTTTCTTTGCTAGTATCCAACCCCTAGCCTATGGAAGGCAGTCTTGGGGTAGTCATGGCACGGGCCCCAGGGGATGTGTCATGACACAAAATGTCACTCTCTTATTTCTTATATTTATAATAATTAAAATAAAGTGATAGGTCTGATATAACATGAATAAAAGAATAGTATCTTGAAATATAATGAACATATCTATATTATAGGAATTTATTTATAATTTTTATAGGTCAAACAAATTACCTTAAATATTGAAACAATAGTGATAGGGTATTTATATTATTAAGGGAAATATCAAATAATTGATTTGTAAATTATTAAAATGAAGATTATTTGAAATAATTTATACCAAAGAAGAATTATATAGAAGACTATTACATGTTATGAGTATATTAAATGGATTTTTTTGAAGTTATATCTCTATTATGATTTTATTTAAATTCAATTAAATGATTAGTGTCAAAGTTGTCAAAATTGAAATTTTATAAAAATAATAATTTATTAAATTATTTAAAAATATTAAAAATAAATTAAAAAAAAATATATTATAATAATGTCTAAAATTACTAAAGGGTCAAATTATGCAAAATTGACACCATACGAGTAAAATTTATAGCCTCTCAATATTTAAAATTTTATTACAACAATTAAAATTAAAAGAGAATAATTAACAATAAACTGAAGAGATAAGGTTTAAAATAAAAACAATAAAAATATAAAAATTATTAGATGAAAGGATTTAGAATTATCCTCATCATATCTTAATTAAATATCAATTTTTAGTCATTTGGATTAAATATTTAATTTAAATTAATTGAATTATTTAAGAGTTTCCAAAGGTGCCCCTCCACTATCCTATAAATAGTAACCCCTCTTCTCTAATACGCACACATCAAGAACCATTTGGTTCAGCCAAGATCTTCCCAAGTCCCTTCCTAGACTCCCTAACTACATTCTTAATGACTTATTTAGGAATAAAACTCTCTTTAGAGGTGTTAATGTGTTTTTCAAAGGTGGTCAACCAAAGAAGAGGTATCATTTTTAAGTGTTTCGCCTTTATTTCTTCTTCAAATTCATTTAAATCTACTTCATCCCAGATGAACTAAAAACAAAAGTATCCTAAATATACATATATTTTATTATGTTAATATCATTACTAAAATTGATCTCCAATTTCATGAAATGTGAAATGATCATTTCATTCATGTGTAAGCCGGACTACCACCTCACGAAATGATATAGTTTTTTCATTACCTTCTATCAAGAATTATTAAAATTATGAAATAAATTTTTATATATGGTTTTAATATAATATATATCTTTGTAAAAAAATATTTCAATTATGTTCTTATGTTCCATGCACATAAAAATGATAACTTCGTTCGTGTGATGTGGATAAATTTTATTCACCACATCACTTGTATGATATATATAATTATATTTAAAATATTATTATGATTTTAATTATATTATGATCATTTTGTTGATATAATATAAATATTAAATTATTTCCGTAATGATCAATGAAAAATGGAAAATTTTACTCATACGTACGTACGACCTACAGTCTCCATGAATATAATGTTGTTCATTTTTCGTATCCATAATTAATGGGTTGATTCAACAAGTATGATTAATGTATAAAGGTGATGATTATGTCAACAATACAGTTCTAGAGAAGATGTAATTATGTACATATAGAATATTTACATCAATCAATGTCCATTTTTGACTCATGTACTGAATATCAAAAAAATGTCTGATATGAACATAAATAATTACATAATTTTTATAACCTGGAAATAAGTGATATAAAATGAATAATAATGTTTAAAAAGGTTCTAAAAAATGTTTAAATTAACCAATGCTTATTATTCAGAAATATAATTATTTTATGTGACGATTCAAACTCAGGGTAAGGGACTCCATCTCAATCTAAATTCTCATGAAGGATGATTTACTATTTCAATATCTTGGAATGATTCATTGTAATTGAAAATGAAATTTTATTATTTAAATGTGGATAATTTAAATATTTTATGTGTTATGATTATATAATGGTACATGGACATTTGAAAGAGGATTACATGATAACCCAATGGAAGGTGGTTCCTTGATAAACCAAGGATGGATTGTTACATTATAACCTTCAATGCATTGGGTATGAAAGTCGGTCATATGGCTATACCATTTAGTGATATATGTGGAAGTCGACTGTATGGTTATTCCATTTAAGTATGATTATGTCCCATGTTTCTTATAGATGATACATGTTTCTTTCTATGGATTTTATAGAAATAATTTGGTTTCAAAAAAGGTAAAAGACAAGATTATATTCAGTGAAGAGTATTTAATACTTCTTAAAGGTGAAAATTATTTCTTTATGATAAAGTATTCATGGTTTACATGTTTTCGCAAGACTAATTTTCATTATTATTTTTGTTTCCCTTACTGATATTGTTTTCTTATCCCATGTTTTGAATTTTTTTTCATAGGATTTAATAGGGAATATATTCAAGGATAGGATCAAGAAACTGTTATAATTAAACATGAAAAGAAACCATGTTTCATTTCTAAGAACCCAATTTTTCTTTTTGAGGTACGACTTCCTTTACTCTTTTTTACTTTAGTTGTTTTTGAGAAAATAAGGGGAAAGTATACTAGTACTGGAATCATACATTCACATGGGATGACTCAAGGATACATACAATGTAATTCTAAGTACACTCAAAGTATCTGTAAGACCCCGGGACACCCTAAGAGGGGAGGGGTGAATTAGGGTGTCAAATTTTCTTTTTAAAGTGATGGATCTTGTTCCCAGATTGGTAGGAACTTGTTAAACATGTATGATAGATATGAACAGAAATCAAACATTCACATGCAGAGAGATAACTCAACACTTTTTTACTTGGTTCACCACTAAGGGCTACATACATGGAGCATACGACAAAAGGTTTCCAGTTGTACCAAATTCCACTAAACGTAACTAGCTGTGGATTAAAAAGGTTCGGGGATAGTCACTCTGTCCTCGGCTCACTGCCTTTACAAAAGATTCAGTGATAGCTCATAGCGTCCCTCAGGTCACCGCCATTAAATCCCCCTAGATCACTTCTCTTGGTGTAGTCAGACTCAGTTTATAGACATGAAGGTCTCTTCATCATTTCAAAAGAATTCATCCTCTATTGTATGTAGATGCTCTGTTGAAGTCCAACTTTTACTTGTAGACTAATCTCACTTTTCACTGAAGGTATCAGGAAATCATTCAGTTTTCATGTAGCTCCAAAAAGGATGGGCGTACTTCAACTTCACCTGGCGTGCTTCTCCAAGACCGGTGTGCAAGTTTCAATACCTGCGCACAAGTCACTTGCGTGGTACAAATTCGGTGCGCAGGTGTCACCAACCCACTTGCTCGACACTGCGTCCTTCAACTCCAAACTTTCACGACTCAGTGCCTTTAACTCCCAAACCACTATGGACGCGCAGCCAACAACCGGCATGCAGCCTCTACTTGTGTGGCCCAACAACCGCTTGCATTACTCAACCACTTTCACAGTGAGAGCTCAAATTGAACTTCGTTACAAATGGGGTGGGGTGTTCCTCTATTTAAAGGAAAACTGGACCCCCTGCGTGGTAGCGCGCATGTGTCCTCATAGTGTGCAAGTCCCAACACGCAGCTCCAACTGCCCTAGCCTCTGTCGCGCTACTCACTTGCGCGACCCTATTTCCTTTTCCATATTTCGAAGCTCTGATCTCGAAGAACAATTGGAGTGCAACATTCTAACCTCCTAGGAATCGACGTGCAGGTCCTTTCTCGGCCTACAAGTCACCTGTGCAACCAGTCCAAAACTTGCGTGGCCCTTATTACTTTGCCATTTTTTCATGTTCTGATCTTGAAAAACATATGGCATGCATGTTTTCTATCCTCCATGTACACGGCGCACAAGTATCTTTTTCCAAAAACACTTTTATCCAATTATTGATGTTCAGGACAAAAAATTTTGCACACTGGAAAAAGGTGCCACCTTCAAAACTATAATCTGCTTGACTTGTATGAGCACTTTGATGGCATAAATTCTGAACGTCCTCTGAGGATTGGAAACAAACACAAACCCTACTCCAATTCATGTAATGATGAACATGGTTCCAAAAATATCCCCCTTTGGGTTTGTTGGAAATCAGAAAATAAATTCAATAGATCCCCATCCACATGTAAACCAAAAATGAAAGAAGCAACTTATCCAACACTCTAAGTCTACATGAGAAATGCTCGATGTAGAAATCAAGAGAGAAAACATGAATTGGGTTCCCGTGTTTTGGAATTCTCAATGACGCCCAAGCATTACATGACCAATGAATTCCTTCTCATCCTTCTCATCTTATAAATGAAACTGAATTCACATTGTGTCACAGAAGCATTACATGCCTGAACATGCTTGAATTTATTCCTTTCTCCCCAATTGACAATAAACCCAAAAACCGGTAACTTGTTCATTGTTCAACTCAAACCATACTACCCCTGGATAGTATCTCCCCCCAAAACCTGCATCACATCCATAAATAGATAAAAACAGTTATCATAAATGGGGATAGGGGAATTGTGTAACCTCTTTATGCACTGGGAGGTGGCTGAACATCGAGGTTCAACCGGTGCTTCTCAAACACAACCACTGACAGTGGCTTGGTTAGGATATCATCCACTTTCTCATTAGTTCCCACAAGATCCATTCTAATCACCCCTTGCTCACGTTTTTATTTGATAAAGTGATACCTGATTTCAATATGTATTGTATGAGAATGCTGAACATGATTCTTCATGAGATCAATTGCGCTCTTGTTATCACAGTAAATTACCATTGGTTGATTCACCTCATCACCAATATCTGGAAGTTGTTGCTTCATCCATAGAAGTTGAGTGCATGCCTTTGTGGTGGATATATACTCAGCTTCAGCAGTGCTAAGAGAAGTACTTTGTTGTTTCTTGCTCAACCAGACAACACATTTCTGCCCAATATAGAAGGCTCCACCACTAGTGGAATTCTGTCTACTACATCACCAGCCCAATCAGCATCAGAAAACGCTGAAAATTCACTATCCATGCCTGCATCAAAAAATAACCCAATGTTATGTGTACCTTTAATGTAACTCATGGTTTTTTTACTGCCGCCATATGTTCCTCCTTTGGATTACTCTAAAAGCGGGCGGCAATACATGTGGAAAAGACAATATTTGGCTGTGTCGCTATTAGGTATAGTCGGCTCCCAATTATCCTCTTGTACATGGTGGGATCTACAGAGGTCCAATCCTCTTGCTTTCTAAGTTTAGTTCCAACTGTAATCAGAGTTGAAATTGGTTTGGAGTATTTCATATTAAACTTCTTCAACAGCTCTCTTTCATACTTTTCCTAAGAAATGAAACTATAATCCTTCTTTTGAATCACCTGTATCCCCAAGAAATATGTGAGCTCCCTAATCATAGACATATCAAATTATGATTTAATGTGATTGGAAAATTTATCCACTGGTTTCTACCTCCTGCCACCAAATATGATATCATCAACGTAGACTAGAACCATGAATTGATATTTTGGAGAATTCTTCACATATAGATTGTGATCCAATCCCCCTCTTTTGAACTCTAGATTCTTGAGATACGAGTCCAGGAGGGAATACCTTGCTCGTGGTGCCTTATTCAAACCATATAGGGCTTTCAATAGTTTGGAGACCTTTGTCTCTTCAGTACCAAGAAAAAAACCCACTGGTTGTTAAATGTAGACTTCTTCTTCGAGTACACCATTCAAGAATGTTGTCTTTACATCCATTTGATATACTTTATATCCGTTTTGGAGTTCCTTGGCAAGGAAAAGTCTGATTGACTCCAGTATAGCCACTAGAGCAAAGGCTTCTTCAATACCAACAACTTCAATTTTGGAATATCCCTTACATACCAGTCAAGCCATGTTTCTAATAACACTTCCATTTTCTTCAAACTTGTTCTGGAAGATCCATTTTGTACCAATTACATTGTGACCTTAGGGTATCTGGACAAGATCCCATGTCCGATTCTTGTCAATATGATCTAGCTCTTCATTCATGGATTTTTCCCAATATTCATCCTTTGTAGCTTCTTGGAATAAAGATGGATCCAAAACTGACAGAAATACAGATTGGGTTTTATTCAACATCCTCCTTGTTTGAGTGGGTGCACTCCTATTCTCAATTATGTAAGATGGGTCAATCATAGATCTATGATTTCATCTATGTGGTCCATTTTCATTCTCTCCACCCACAGTTTCTTCTTCATATTCTTCTTCTGAGTGAACATCATGATGTGACTGCAGAGTGATTTGTACAGCTTCCTCTATTTCTGTATTCGTATTTTCATCATGTTCACTTTCTTCCTCACTTTCTATCACATCAGCTTATGAAGTTCTTGAAGAATTTGTGATTTTATCTTCAATTATCTTAACATCACTGCTTAATAAAATCCTTCATAATCGCTTGTTGAAACACTTGTAGGATTTTTTGTTCATTGGATATCCATGAAATATTCCTTCATCAGCATTGTCACCAAACAAACCTTGATTTCATTATTTATTTCGAATGAAACATTTACTTTAGAAAACAAGAAAGTATTTCAATGAAGGCATCCTTCCATGCCACATTTCATATGGTGTCTTCATTTCTCCCATATAAATCCCTGTTCAATTCTGAATGTGCACTGCAGCTTCAACAGCTTCCTTCCAGTAATGGCGAGAGATACCACTCTCAATCAGCATAGTCTTGTCCATGTTGTTGACCTGTCGATTACGGCGCTCAACAACTCCATTTTGTTGTGGAGTTCTCACAGAAGCTACCTCATGTTGTGTTCCATGTTTTTCAAGGTAATTCTCAAAATCAATGGACATGTATTCCCCTCCATTATCAGATCGCAAAACATTGATTGTTCGTCCAGTATCATTCTCGGTGATTCGCCGATATGGTTTCATGCAGTCAAGCACTTGTCGTTTCCTGTGAATGATCATAACACATTCCATTCTACTATAATCATCGATGAAAAGGAAAAATTACATTTCTCCATGAGTTCTAACAACATTTACCAGCCCGCATACATATGTATGAATTAGATCAAGATGATGAGATACCCTCTTTTTCTTTGGCCGATATGAACTGCAGACCAGCTTTCCATGAAAGCAATCATCACAAGATTTTTCATGCTCATGCTTTAGGTTAGGAATGTCCAAGAACATCATTAATTTTGATATTTTCTCCATGTCTTGTTGATTGATGTGACCCAGTCTCCTATGCCAAAAATTGTTTTCTTCTTCAAGAGTCATGTAAAACAAATTCTATTTACTATCAACCTGATACAAGTTTCCTTATATTCTTCATCCTTTCATAAGTGAATTTCTTGTCTATCCCTTGATAGTGCAGCCATTCTGATTAAAAGTAACAATAAGCCCCGAGTCACAGAGTTGACTCACGCTGAGTAGATTATGATGTAGGCCATCTACGTAAAGGACTTCAGACTTCTTTAGCTATCCATTATCTAATTCAGTACTTCCACTGCCTTTGATTTTCATAGCTTCATCATTACCAAATCGAACCGTTCCATCAACCATCCTTTTGATATATATCAACAGGCCATCATTATCTATCATATGGGATGAACAAACTCTATCCAGAATCCAAGAATTGCTGATTTTTGTAGCTTTGAGGGCCACCTCTGTAAGGTTGGATTTCTCAATTTTCTTCCTTTCTTTCTATGAGACATTGGAATGAGTATAGAGCACTGATGGCCTTTCAATTATCTCATATGTGTACATTGGTTCTTCATAGATGAAGTCTTCTTTGAGAGGAGAAAACCAATTTGAAAGAGAAAAACTATCTTTTCGTGAGATATTGTAACAACCCAAGCTTCCATGGTACGTTTCCCTTTGAATAATGCAATAGTTTTCATTGTACTCAACTTCGAGATTCTAACACACCACGACCAATTAAAGTAGCCGTTATGAATAGTAATACCCATTTTTTTTGAAATTTTACAAATTTTATATCTCAAAATGGACTTCATTTTTGGATTCAGAATATCGAAATTATCCTAGGGTAAATTTTTGGTACTTTTTGGATAACTTTTATATTTTGATGAATAGTGAAAATTAATAAATTTTAATTAAAAACAACCCTTTTAAACAAAATAATTAATAGTGATAAATTATGAGTTTGAGTGGTTTTAATGTATATTAAGAATAAATTTTTACCTTTTAATAAAATTTAGTTCATTGGACATAATTTCACATTTAAACCGGACATAAACAACTGTCAATCTTTTGATAATTATTATCTATTAAAAACACACTTTTTGTTTTAACAACGGGAATTAATTTTAAATTAATTTCTTCAACATATGTGATTTGAATTTATAAAAATGCTTTCCTTATTTTTAATCAGGAGGTACAAATTGTGTAAATAGGTAACTTTTATTTTTAGATATTTTGAAAAATTATTTCAGTAAATATTTTATTTACCATGGTTAAAGGGTAAATCCGGTAAATAAGGGTAAAAAAATATTATAATAATATTAATTTACCCTAAAACGTGTCCTAACACTATTGGTTGATAAATATTTGACCATGGGAATCTATGGGTCGATTTTGGGACCCCATGGATCCACTTGTAGGTGATAAGGACTCTTTATATTAATTAAGTTAAAGTAAATACAGAAAATACAGAAGCATATATCTTTTAGAAGAACAATTTTTACATAGGGTTATATATGTTATAATTTCAACTATAAATATTAATTAGAAAGATAAAAATATGTACAACATAATGGTATTTTATTTATAATTTTTAGACATTGAATAAATAAATTTATTTATGACACAATAATGATGCTATATTTTTCTTATTAATTAAAGAATCAAACAATTGGTATTATAAAATGATAAAATAAATATAATTTGAACTTTTTGATAGAAAAATAGAATTTTTTTGGTTAATATGACATGTTATTATTGATTAAATGAATTTTATTTTAATTAATAATTTTTTTATTACTTTTAAAAAATCAATTATTGAATAGTGTCAAAATTGACATAAATGAGTTTTTAAAACAAAAATTATATTATTAATTGATATTCTATTCCTAAAAATCTACGGTTCAGCCAAAGTACTTATATCGTGATAGGTCTATCATTAATGGACCACTATAGGGTCGTTTGGATGTATATAGTATGTTTATTAACTATATAATATAAAAATACAACGTGACATGGTAAATGTCAAACAAATTGACTAAGATTTAAAACTAAAGGACAAGGTTAATATAATGACACAAACCCGTCTAAAATCTACTGGTTGAAAGGATTTCGACCCATCCTCTCCATAGACTTTGAATAATCCACTTTGGAGCCATTAAAAATCGAATAAGAATTTATTATAAATTAGTACTTTATGTTTTTCATAATGAGCCCCCCCCCTTATAAAAGGACACCACTTCTAACCAATTATTCATACCTTCAAAGCCTTTTGGTTCGGCCAAAATCTTCCCAAATACCTTCTAAAATATCCTACCTTAATACTATAGGGCTTAGTTTAGTCATAAATCCATCATAATGATCTCTTTTGATTAAATCAAGTGGAAGAACCCGAAGAAGAGGTAACGTTTTCACCACCCTCTTTCAAGTTCCATTCTTCTTCAAATTCTCCTTTATTTGTTATTTTGATTCTAAAATAATAACTACAGTATATTCTATATACTGTGATGTTATTATAAATATGTTACAACCATATTCATTATTCTAACCATCCTTTTAATGACATGTCACCATATGTGCGTACGTATGGCTTACCATCTCCACATCGTGGCGTAATTGTTATTCAAAACATTATTATTTGGATGGGTATGATAATGATGTGTAATTAATGTAAATAATAAATATAACTTGATAATGATTCTGTATATATGATATAACCTCCAATTATATATTATTTTAATATCAAAAGAATGATATTGTCGCTCGTGCGTACGTACGGACTACCGTCTCCACGAACGCGATGAGATTCATTCCCCATCGTATCCATGAAAGTATAATCCCCATTTGATGATTAAAAATAATGTTTAAGGACTTGATATATTTCTGTATATGAATAAGATACAACCTATCCATAATAAACACAACTTATGTAACAATACATATAAAACAAAACGAGTAATTTAACACCCGAAATGACGATAATACTAAGACATTATTAACAAAGCAATGTTAAAAGATCATATATGATATCATATTAATGTATATGATTCTTGTATAATTTAATAACAATTATTTAACCATTATAAAGGAGTTTAACCTACCCTCAACCAAGGAAAAGTACAAGGTAAGGGTTTATTTCATAATCTCTTTATTATCTGAGGTTGTTTATACGTAATTATCTACTGGGACCTCTTTATCATCCACATCCATGTTTCTTAAAAATGTCTTTCAAAACATTCTTAATATTTTATAGAATATGGGTTAAATTCATTTAAACCTGTGTTTGAATTTTTATAAGAAGTTTATAAAGGAATCTTTCCGTCATTTTACAAACAAGGTCCTTTTTAACCTTTTCGACAGAATTAAGGTAAAAATATTTTTTAACTTATACGGTGGGTGCAGCTATTTTCTGACATTATAAAATCGTCGAAGCTTCCCTTACAAGCTTATAAGAATATTTTGAAAGTAAATTTTTTATTTTATAATTATGTGACCTTGAAATGATTTCAGGATGAATATTTTAATAATTTGTGAAAGGTACTCTTTATCATCAGAATTTTAATTTTTTTAAAGATTTATCTTTCTAAATCTTTTTAATTAAAGTCCATCATTTCAAAATGACTTTATGGATTTATTTATATAGACATGATTGTTTTTAAATGATATTTATTTTTAAATGTTTCAAAGTCGTATGGGACACTTTGATTCAAAAATCTCTTTTAAATTACTTCCTTTACAAATGTGTGACTTTTAATGATTTAAAAAAAGAGATATTTCTCTCAAATAGTTTTGATTTAATCTATGTCAAAATACTTTGATGGATTTTAAGCTTATATAAAGTTGATTTATTATGATACAGAACTTCCATATTGTATTGATGGTTTTGTGACATGTTTGACTGTGGATGTGTTATTTCAATACCATTCATGATTTATGGAGATAGTATTGACATTTCGTATGCTAGTTTTAATACGAATGTTTATGTTATGTTTAAACCTGTTCATATGAGGAATGCATTGGAATTAATAAGTGACAGGTGGATACCGCTAAAGCTCCTCGATTCATCAGTAGGTCTCATAAGACAAACTAGTGTCTTGGCATGAGGAATTGACAAAATCTTATTTGTAGTCTTGGCACGAGGCCTTGAATATGTTGTTATGATAGTCTAGAATTATGCATTCCATCATTATAAAAGTGGTTATTGATATTTCATGTCATTATTCTACTAGTAGAATATCCATTTGAAAATGTAAATGGAAATATTTAAATTTATTTTTTCCATGTTATGATGAAGTTCAAGTTTAAAGGTATTTTGTTTTAGTTATGCATTGCCTTAAATGTTTATGTTTAGTTATGAAAATTTCCAATATATTGTTATCCTTACTGAACATCTGAGCTCACCCCTTTTAATATTTTATTTGTCCCAGGATGTGAAGAAGTATTTTATGAATGACCTGCAGGGATAGTATGAGGGAATATGGAGACAATATTATGTTGTAGTTTTTCACTTTATTATGTAATGCAAGACTTATGAATGTATCTAGTGTTTCCAAGGCTACTAAACTAATCGATCTTTCGAGACATGATCTTTTTTGATCATGTAAATTTTATTTAATAATTCACCGACTTGGGGTAACTGGGTTCAGGGCGTTACAGTTGGTATTAGAAGAAGTTAAGTAAAAACTTTGGATGCAAGATTTAGATAAACTCTAATTAGAGCACATATACCTAAGATAGACTTTGAGGATTAGTATAGAATAAATTTCAAGAATTTTGTTATTGTAGAGATTTTGTGTGTTTTCCGAGAAATACATCCTTTTCTGCAAACAAGTAGGTAGATTCGGCTCTGGTATAGATGTACCAAGGGGTAAAACCCAAAACATCGCTTTGAGATGGACTCGAACAGGAACTGGTGCACGAAAACGGGCCTTGCTGCACTCTTTGTTACGACACTCCTGGGGGATATTCTTTGGATAATTCCCATTTTCTTTAGAAATAGTTATGAATGGTTTATGAGTATATAATTCCTCAATGAAAACATCCTTATGATTATGGATAATATCCATGAACCATTCAATTTATGTTAGGTATTTTTCAAGATTGGAATTATTAATTGAAATTCATAAACTGACCTAGTTTATGCTATTGTATAGAAATGGCACCCAGTAGAAGGAATGTGAACTCCAGTAATACATATGACCCAAATAGTAAAAAGGATCATATATTTCATAGTATTAAGCCCACATTTAGAAGGGAAATAGTCTCCCATGTATTCTCAACATATGAAGAAATAGTATCATGTGTTAATAAGATAAGTAAAGAATTCTCTGAGTCCTACGGATTTGAAGGGAAGCAAGAGAGGAAAAGGATGGAAGAGAGAAAGAGGGATAAAAGGAAGATGGAAAATGAGAATTTTCCCATATGTGATAATTGTGGGAAGAAACACCATGGAAATTTCCTGAAGGGAATGGGATTTTGTTATAAGTGTGGAGAAAAACGACACCAATTATGTGACTACAAGGGTAAGAAAAAGGTTTCAAATGAACAATTCTTCATCTGCATGGAGTTGGGACACTACTCGAACCGATGTCCAAATCATCAGAGTATTACCCAAATGATGCTATTGGATAATAGTAAATTTATGATACTACCAAATATTAGGAGTAATGATTAGAGTTCTTATGTTGTTATTAGAGAATTATGTCATTTGAGTGTTGTATCAAAAATGTACTAGTTATAATAATTATGGAGTATATATGGATTTTACTGCAGTACTATTTCATTAAGGACATGAGATTGTGTGGAACCAAGAAAAGTGACTCAAAAGAAGGTTAAATTTTTGTAAAATATATGGTTGAGAGAAAGATAAACCATAATATGATTTTGATACCGAGGTAGTGATTTTGGAATAACACGTGATTGATTTGGATAAATTATATTGGATATTCTTGATTACCTTGAAACTGATTAATGATTTTTATATTCCATCATTGTTGGAGTTTACAACATTTTAGGATAGAATGGGTATATCCGTTATTCTATAAGGAATAAGGGATCATGAATGTAATCAATAAGGAATTATGGTAATTCAGGATGTTTTAGTGTTTTATTAGAATAAAAGATGAATGTGTTCACATGTTATTACGCGGAAAAAAGGATCTTCATTATGTTTACCTTCCTTATAAATTTTGGATTGAAGTTTGGACATAAGTATTTTGGATAATTCTAGTTTGAGATTATTTTTGAATTGCCATAAAAGGACAACCTGGAGGTCGGGCAGCACCTTGTCGCATCCAGCAAGTCCATGAGACTTGAACCCACAAATGAAGGGTGACAAGGGTGTATCACCTACCACTGTCCCACGTGATGTCATGGATTAAATAATGTATTTTTTTAAAAAAAAAATCTGGTAGATGATTTATAAATTCATTTTTTGAACCCTATACAAATAGGATAAATAGAATATTGTTTTTAGGTTCTATTATTTTTTAGAGTGAAAGATGAGTTGGTGGTAGAAATTAGTTAAAGGATGGGAATCTACTTTTAAAGTATATATTTTTCTTCTTCTCTTATTCTATGAAGAAATAAATTCTTATACTTTAGTGAAGAGATCGTAAAACAAAAAAATGTGTTATCCTAATACCATATGTTTTTTTGAACCGATGGTATTTTAAATCATCATAGATTTATGAATTTAAGGCCCTCAATTTTACACTTTTTTTTGATTGATGAAATCCATCACTACCTATAAATATTTAGGTTTTTTCCAATTTTGTGTCTCTAATTTCCACCAATGTTCTCCAAATCGAGATCACAATTTGGTGGTGACCCTTTCATTTATCTTTTCCTATTATTAACACTAAATTTTATTAACCCAATTTCCGATGTGGGTTTTCCCACAAAGATATTTTCTATTTTCAACCTTTTATTTTTGATGAACAATATAAAATTGCGAGGTTGCAATTTATTTAAGGAGGGTAGAATGTAACACCCCAAGCTTTCACGGTACATTACCCTTTGAATAATGCAATAGATTGCATTGTATGCAACTTCAAGATTCTAACATACCACGACCAATCAAAGTAGCCGTTATGAATAGTAATACCCACTTTTTGAAATTTTATAAATTTTATCTCTCAAAATGGACTTCAGTTTTGGATTTGGAATATAAAAATTATCCTAGGGTAAAATTTTTGTACTTTTTGGATAACTTTTATATTTTGATGAATAGTGAAAATTACTAAATTATAATTAAAAACAACTTTTTAATAAAAATAATAAATAGTGATAAATTATGAATTTGAATGGTTTTAAAGTATATTTAGAATATATTTTTACCATTTAATACAATTTTGTTCATTGGACATAATTTCACATTTAAACCGGACATAAACAACTGTCAATCATTTCATAGTAATTATCTCTTAAAAACACGCTTTTTGTTTTAATAATGGGAAATAATTTGAAATTAATTTATGCCACTTATGTGTTTTGAATTTAAAAAAATGGATTCCTTATTTGGAATCAGGAGGTTTAAATTGTATAAATAGGTAACTTTTATTTTTATACATTTTGAATAATTACTTTGGTAAAATATTTTATTTACCATGGTTAAAGGGTAAATCCTATGAATAAAGGTAAAAAAATAATATTATAATAATATTAATTTACACTAAAACGTGTCATAACCCTATTTTTTGATACATATCTGACCATGGGCATCCTTAGGTCGATTGTGGGACCCCATGGAGCCACGTGTAGGTGATAAGGGCACTTTATATTAATTAAGTTAAAGTAAATACAATAATGACATAAGCAAATATCTTTTAGAAAAATAATCTTTACATAGGGTTATATATTTTATCATTTGGACTATAAATATTCATTAGAACTCTAAGAATATTTCCTACATAATGGTATTTTATTTATAATTTTTATACATTGAATAATTAAATTTATTTATGACACAATAATGATGCAGTATTTTTCTTTATTAATGAAAGAATGAAACAATTGGTATTATAAATATTAAAATAAATATAATTTGATCGTTTTGATGACATCCACTAATTTTATTGGTTAATATGACATTTTTGGAGTTATTAAATGAATTTTTTATAATTAATAATGTATTTATGACTTTGAAAAAAATCAATTATTGAATAGTGTCGAAATTGACATAAATGAGTTTTTAAAACAAATATTATATTATTTATTGATATTATATTCCGAAAAATATATGGCTTGTCCAAAGGACTTATATAATGATATTTGTATGATTAATGGACCACTTGGTGGTCGCTTGGATGTATATAGTATGTTTAATAACTATATAATTTTAAATTACTAAGTGACATGGTAAATGTCAAACTAATTAACTAAGAGTTAAAACTAAAAGATAAGGTTAATATAATGACTCAAACCAGTCTAAAATATATTGGATGAAAGGATTTAGACCCATAACCACCTTATATATTGAATAATTTACATTGGAGCCATTATAAATCGAATATTAATTTATTATAAATTAATACATTAAGTTTTTTCTAAAGAACCCCTCCTCCCCCTTATAAAAGGAACCCACTTCTAACCAATTCATAATACCTTAAAAGCCTTTTGGTTCGGGAAAAATCTGACCAAATACCCTTTCAACTATCCTACCTTAATCCTAGAGGCCTTCTTTTAGTCAGAAATCCAACATATGGATACATTTTGATCAAATAAAAAGGAAGAACCCGAAGAAGATGTAATGTTTTCACCACCCTTTTTCATGTTCCATTCTTCTTCAAATTATTATTTCTTTGTTATTTCCATTATAAATGAATAAATCCAGTATATTCTATATACTGTGATGTTATAATAAATATTTTACAACCATATTTAGTATTTTATCAATCCTTTTAATGACATGTCACCATACTTGCGTACGCACGGATTACCGTCTCCACGTCGTGGTGTAATTGTTATTCAAAACATTATTATTTGGATGAGTATGATAATGATGTGTAATAAATTTAAATAATAAATATAACTTGACAATTATTCTGTATATATGATATAACATACAATTACATATTATTTTAATATCAGAAGAATGATATTGTCTCTCGTGCGTACGTACGGACTACCGTATCCATGAATGCGATGAGATTAATTTCCCATCATATCCATGCAAGTCTAATTCGCATTTGATGATTAAAAATAATGTTTAAGGACTTGATGTTATTCTGTATATGAATAAGATACAACCTATCCATAACAAACATGACTTATGTAACAAAACATATAAATAAAATGAGTAAGTTAACACCCGAAACGACGGTAATTATAAGACATTATTAACAAAGCAATGTTAAAAGATCATATATGATATCATATTAATGTATATAAATATTGTATAATTTAATAGAAAGTATTTCACCATTATACAGGAGTTTAACCTACCATCATCCAAGGAAAATTACAAGGTAAGGGTTTATTTTACAATCTCTTCATTATCCGTGGTTGTTTGTACGTAATTATCTACTGAGACGTCTTTATCATCCACATCCATGTTTCTTAAAAATGTTTTTCCAAACATTCTTACTATTTTACAGAATCTGGGTTAAATTCATTTATACCCTTATTTGACTTTTTATAACATGTTTATAAAGGAATCTTTCCATTTTTTTCCAAACAAGGTCCTTTTTAACCTTTTCGACAGAATTAAGGTAAGAATGTTTTTTTAACTTATACAGCGGGTGTGGCTATTTTCTGCCGTTATAAAATCACCAAAGCTTCCCTTACAAGCTTATAAGAATATTTTGAAAGTAAATTTTTTATTTTATAATTATGTGACTTTTAAATGATTTCAAAATGAATATTTTAAGAATTTTTGAAAGGTACTCTTTATCAAGATCAGAATTTTAAATGTTTTAAAGATTTATCTTCCTAAATATTTTTAATTAATGTCTATGTTTTCAAAATGATTTTAAGGATTTATATATATGGACATGAATTATTTGAAATGATATTTCTTTTCAAATGTTTCAAAGTGGTATGGGACACTTTGATTCAAAAAACTATTTTAAATTACTTTATAAATGTGTGACTTTTAAATGATTTAAAAAAAGAGACATTTCTCTCAAATAGTGTTGATTTCATCTATGTCAACATACTTTGATGGATTTTAAGATTATTTGAAGTTGATATATTATGATACAAAACTTCCATATTGTATTGAAGGTTTTTTGGTATGTTTGACTGTGGATGTGTTATTTCTATACTATTCATGGTTTATAGAGAAAGTATTGACATTTCGTATGCTAGTTTTAATATGAATGTATATGTTATGTTTAAACCTATTTATAAGAGGAATGCATTGGACTTAATAAGTGACGGGTTGAGCCCGCTATAGCTCCTCGAAGCATCGATAGGTCTCATGAGGTAAACTAGTGTCTTGGCACGAGGCCTTGAAAAAATCTTATTTGTAGTCTTGGCATGAGGCCTTGAGTGTGTGGTTATGATAGTCTGGCATTAGGCATTCCATCATTATGAAAGTGGTTATTGATATTGGATGATATTATTCAACTAGTAGAATATCCATGTGAATAATTAAATGGCATTATTTCATTTTATTTTTTCTATGTTATGTTGAAGTTCAGGTTTAAAAGGATTGTATTTTAGTTATTCATTGCCTTAAATGGTTATGTTTAGTTAAGAACGTTTCTGCTATATTGTTATCCTTACTGAGAATCTGAGCTCACCCCTTTAAATGTTTTATTTATCCCAGTATGTGAAGAAGTATTTAATGAATTACCTGCAGGGATAATATGAGGGAATATGAAGGCATTATTTTGTTGTAATTTTTCACTTTATTATGTGACATAAGACTTATTAATGTATCCAGTGCTTTTGAGACTTGATCTTTTGTGATCATGCCAATGTTATGTAATAATGCACTGACTTTGGGTAACTAGGGTCGGGGAATTATATATCTGACTTGTCTTGAATTCTAGTATGTGTTGTCAATGTCCCTTCTTTGCCTGCAATTAATAGCCTTATGACCAATGTTAGAGCAATGAAAACTGAATCCAAAGAAACTATTTCTTCTATAAGATGGAGGATATGAAGTCAGTCTCTTTTGTTGATGTTCCAGATCTTCCCTATTCAGATAGATCCTTGCATCTTCGCAATATGAAATTGTATGGCCTAGATAGCCACATAACTGACACTTCATGAGAGGAAATGTCTTCTCACTTGAATTTCTCCTCATACTCTCTTCCTTGGGAGAATAGTTGGACTGCCTGTCATTTCTGAATGTTTTAGGGTAATTTTCAGTTCTCCTTTTAGTTGGGATTGAGGGTTTCTTTTTCAGGACTTTAGGTAACGTTTCAACATGTCCAACATTCATCTTGTCTTTATTTTGGTTCTCTTTACTTCCACCAGTTGATGTCTCAGCTTCACAGCCAATTCCACTCTTTCCCATGAATGTGGGTCTTTGAGCACTCAAGATTTCCCTACCCCATCTAAACCACTTGTGGATCTTGCTAGTAATTCTGCATATGAGAATCTTCCAAACTGTGTTTTCTTCCTTGATTATTTTGGAATTGATTCAGTGTCATGTTTACTCCTATTAGTAACAACTTCCTCTTCAAGACCCTCAATAATCTTGGATTTTTATTCTAGCCTGGAGGTGAGGTCATTGATGACCTTTCCCCGCTCTTCAATTCTCAGCTTCAGATCCACAACATCATCATTTCATTAAAAAAATTTTGACTATACTTTCACAAAATCTTCCAGTAATTCAATTTCAGCTTCAAGTTGATCAACATATTCAGTTTTTTCTTTTACCATTGATTTCCACTTATTTCAACTCTTACATTTAATCTTAAGATTTCTAACAACTTCCTTAAGTTTCAACTTAGGATCTGCACTAGTTTTTAACTGATTTTCTCCACCAGTGTCATCTGATTTTTCAACAGTGGCCATCATGGAAGCATGTTTCCCAGTTTTAAATCTTGGTTTTTCTTTATCACAAAACTCATTATCATCTTCTTCATCTTCACATAAAAAACTATTCTTCAGAACATTCTATATATATTTGAAGTTTCATTTCTTGAAAAACCTTTTCTGAGGCTTCTCAATTTTTTCAGCATCACTATCATCATCATCAATCATTCTTCAGCACTGATAAGCAATGTGCCTAAATTTTCCACAACTAAACCAACAAGAGGTAACTTCCCTTTGAATTTCCCTTTTCCCTTCTAGAACTTCTTGGCAACTAGAGAGAGAATTTATTTTTCCTCATCATCTTCACCACTACTATCTTTTGAGATTTTCGGTTTCTACATCAATTTGAACTGAATTTCCATTCTTACTCATGTAGTAGAATCTTCTAGTTTGACTCTCATTTCATATACCACCAAGCTTCTCAAAAAATCATCAAAATAAAATTTGAAAAGATCCCTTTCCTCAAGGGATGACACCTTTGCATTGTACAGAGGTGTTAGACATCTCATTATTTTCTTCACAATATCAATGTCTATGATTTCTTCTCCTGGGCCTCTAATTTCTCCAACCACTTCAGTAATTCGATTGAAGAAGGAGTCTGCATTCTCATCAGGATGCATCTTCATATTATCGAACCTATTGTATAACACTTGTAGTTTCATCTCCTTAACTTTGATATCATCGTCATAAATATTTTTAAGTTTATCCCACATGGACTTTACTGAGGTGCAACTCATCACTTTTAGAAAAATCTGATCATAAAGTGCAATAGTGTGAGCATTTTTTGCTTTAGCATCCGCATCAAGAATTTTTCTATTTGTAGCAGTCATAGACGGCCCTGTTGGATCGGAAACATTAATACCTTACAATGTGGAAAACAAAAATTCCATTCCAAGAGATCTTAGATGAGACCTCATTTTGTTCTTCTAGATCTGGAAATTACTTCCATTGAAGAGAGGGACTCCCATGACATTGACTGCATTCTCCATGACGACAAAGGACAGATTCAACACCAGCAACCTTTACCCTCTGATACCACTTGTAGGACCCCGGGACACTCTGAGAGGGGAGGGGTGATTCAGGGTGTCAACTTTTCCTTTTAAAGTGATGGATCTTGTTCCCACATTGGTAGGAACTTGTTAAACCTGTATGATAGATATGAACAGAAATAAAACATTCAACTGCAGAGAGATGGCACATCAATTTTTATTTGGTTCACCACTAAGGGCTACGTCCAAGGAGAATACACCGACAGGTTATCAGTCATACCACATTCCACTAAACTTCACTAGATGTGGATTACAATAGTTCAGGCATAGTAACTCAGTCTCATGCTCACTGCCTTTACAAAAGATTCAGGG
Source organism: Viscum album (assembly GCA_963277665.1). Taxonomy (NCBI): domain Eukaryota; kingdom Viridiplantae; phylum Streptophyta; class Magnoliopsida; order Santalales; family Viscaceae; genus Viscum; species Viscum album. Next base: position 860,700,523 of record OY728146.1, read on the forward strand.
ATAGCTCATAGCATCCCTCGGGCCACTCCTGTTGACTCCCCCTGGCTCCCTACCCTTGGTGTAGTCACACTCTGTTTGTAGACGTGAAGGTCTCTTCATAATTTCAAAATAATTCATCCTCTATTGTATGTAGATTCTCTGTTGAATTTCAACTTTCACTTGTAGAAAAATTTCACTTTTCACCGAACGTATCAAGAAATCTTTCAGTTTTCGTGCCGCTCCAAAAAGGATGTGCGTACTTCAACCTCACCTAACGTGCTTCTCCAAGACTGGCGTGCAAGTTTCAAGACCAATTCACAAGTCACTTTAGTGGTACAAATTCGGTGTTTAGGTGTCACCAACCCACTTGAATGAAACTACCTCCTTCAACTCCAAACTTGTGCGACTCAGTGCCTTTAACTCCCAAACCACTTCGGACACGTAGCCAACAACCGTCGCACAACCTATACTTGCACGGCCCAACAAACACTTGTGCGACTCAACCACTTGTGCGAAAAGAGCTCGAAAAATCTCTATGTCTTGAACTTCGTTACAAATGAGGAGTTGTGTTCCTATATTTATAGGAAAACTGGACCGCCTGCGTGGTGGCGCACAAGTGTCCTCATAGTGTGCAAGTCCCGGCGCACAACTCCAACCGCCCTTGCCTCTGTCACGATAATCACTTGCGTGACCACACCAATACTTGAGAAAACCTCTTTGCTTTTCCATATTTTGATGCTCTGATCTCGAAGAACAACATGCATGAAACTTTCTAACCTCCTAGGCATCAGCGCACATGTCCTTTTTTGGCACACATGTCACCTGCGCGATCAGCCCAAAACTTGCACGACCCTTATCCCTTTACCATTTTCCCATGTCCTGATCTTGAAAAAAAATATGGAACACAAGTTTTCTCTCCTTTAAGTACATGGTTCACAAGTCTCTTTTCCAAATACACTTTTTTCTATTTGTCGATGTTCAGGCCCAAAAATTTAGCAAACACTTGAAATAGGTGACACCTTCCATACTGGAATCTGCTTGACCTATATGAGAACTTTGATGGCACACATTCTAAACTTTATCTGAGGATTGACAACAATCACAAACCATACTCCAATTCATGCATATATGACCATGGTTCCAACAGTATCATGGTGGTGTATCATGGGAATACATGGAATGTGGGAATGTTAGAAAGGAAAGGAGGAAAAACCAACTACAAACCGTGTACTTCTTAGTACATTCCATGTAGTTATGTTTGTAGGTCTTGGAAATTAAGATGGTGGAATTCAGCCACCAAATGACTTGTAAAATGATATAAAATCCATTTATTTGTGTTTTTCACTTAAAACAGGATGTAGCCTCTCCATTCTATAGTTTGGATAGAGGGCTTGTCTGGTTGAAGAACAAGCACCGCCAAAACTTCAACCTTCTCTTAAATCTTTGTCTGGAATCTGATTTGATTGTCTTTAGTTGCATTTGAAATGTATCACTATGATATTGATTAATATTGGTCCATTATTCCTAATTATTATTCTAGAATAAGTTATTTAATGTAGAGTGAATATAATTTTTTGGTATATCTACACCGTTCTAGCTTGAATTGGAGCTCGAGGCTGGACAAGGAGAGTCATACTATGATGAGGTAGGTGGTCTCATGCTAATTGTTAAATATTAGAATGTTTTTATGTGCCTTTTTTCTATGAACCCATGTTTAGGGTGTCTACTTGAGGGTAATTTGATCCCTATTATTACCTAACATTTTTCTAGTACGAAATTCAATGAATTAAATCATTTTTAGCTTTTTTGTTTGATTAACGGACACCACATGGGTGTGTTTACCTTGGATAACTGTTGTATAGACATTTTGGCCGAGGATGTCGATGGGCATGAATTCGTTCCCCTTTTAGGGTTGTTTAAAATGAACATAGTTATTAAATACATTTTCAATTTCATTAGAATTGTAATCATTTTTTATTATGGAATTGGGATTGTGTTTTCCCTTTTTCCATGAATTTTTTTTACTTGTTAAAGAATTTTGTGTGGTTTTACTGAATTTTGATGAGTAAATGGTAAATAGAATTGGGTGATACATGGGCTAATATTAGAACAACATGAATGGACTCACAATACCATTTTTCCTTGCACCTTGGGTGACACATGGGTTTAGTTTAGAACTCCATGGATGAAATCAAGAGGATTTGGATTTATATGTCATTAGTGACTATTAGTCTCCCTATTCAGACTACCAAAATTAACTAAATTGATAGAATCTTTTATTTTTCAAAGAGTGATACGTTGGTCTCCCTAGTAGGACCACTTCTGATGGACTTGCATGACCATATTCCAACTTCGAGGGTAATACTCAGGCTCCCAAGTCAGACCACTGAGGATGAACTCATATGATATAGGTAAGATTAAACCTATAGTGATACTTGAATTCCAAATTATGAATTTCAAGAATGGACTCAGTTCATACTTAAATGAAGGAATGGAATGAATAATGACACGTCTTTCATTCCAAAGTAAAAACTTGGATTAAGTCTTCACTTTTTGTTTTTAGATAGCTTGCTAAGGTATATGTTGTGTTTACATTATATAGGGGATTGACGAGTTTAGTTCAGACCCCCAAGACATATATAATTCAATAAATTTGAATTTATTAAATAACATTAAATGTTTATAAATTCATCCAAGTACTTGTTGGATTGTTTAATTTTGAGTACCAGCCAGTTCACTGCTTTTTTCACTATTGTACACTACTGTTACATATACTCACTGACATATTAGAATAGACCTTAGGTGTTTTCCTATTAGGATTTATTTCTCACATCATGTTTAGGTCATGTTTTTGGGCCCAAATAAACTATATTATTGTAGGCATCGATAGGTGAAAGGCCCCTTTCAGGTACTTGATTGCTGCTTAGGAGTAAGAGAGCATGGGACCAAGCCTTGGATGGTGATGATGTTGAGTTTCATTTTGTTTTACCATACATTGTTATTGTATTGTAATTGATTGCAATGTATCTTCTATTCGTTGTTTTTTATAGAACACATGACATGCTGCATCATTTGGATATTATATGCCTCATGGTTATCTTTATCATTCTATATTCAGTTGTTTACATCAGTTTCATGTTGTTTACCGCTTCTACTATTTTTATTATTTATTCTACTGTGTTACAATATTCCAATGAGGTAATATTTCCCCCAATATCACACCCTAGGCCCTAACTTCTAGTTTATAGCCTCTAGAGTTTGGGGAAATGCACTTGAGGCCATGTGGACAACCTGGTACATGGAACCTTTTAGTGGCATACAGATCGAAATGTTACAAAGTGGTATCAAATGGTTTCTTTTCTGTTTAGTTTTATTGTTAGGAGATGATATATAGGATATAAAATTTGGTTATTATCTATTCCCTAGAGTATCTATCCCTTGTACAGGGAACAATCCAAATTGCCTCGAATTAAATTTTACTTTTGGATTTTGAACTATTACAGTTGATTTGATTTCACCATTGGGTGACATGATTGATTTGTTCTTTTATTATTTATAATATTGTGGTTCTATTTTGTTTCAACCTAGTGAGATGATGGTATTAAATATCATTCATAATATAGAATCTTTTTAGAATCACAAGTCATGCATTATTCCATGCCATTTTGGATGCATTAGATACTGCATGATGTTGTGATTGATGTCGTACTCGAGACACATGTTGTTGTGATAGTACCTTGAATGATATGCCAAATTTTATGATATGTGTATTGATATGTGATATGGTATGAATTGGATGGACATAAAACATTGATCTATGAGGTGTATGGTCCCTCTTTAATTGGAATTTTGTGGATCATGATTCAAAATTTTGTATAAAATTGAATTGAGATATGTTATTTTTGGGTGACAAACTTTGATTTGCGATGAGTATTTCCCCTCACATAAAATAATATGGCATCCCAACGGTTATTGTTTCTAAAGAATATGGTTTTTCTTGGGAAATATTGAGTTTTTTTCATGGAAAAACTTTTATACAGGGTGTGTAGATTATCCTAACATGTTGCATGTTCTTACTGTTTGGGGAAGAAGGTGGTCCATGTTTTAATATGTACATGTCATAACCATGTGTACACACCTTGTAGAATTAGACTGTGTAACGGGCCATGTGATAGAAAACACAAGCAATGGAGTTCAGATCAGCACACATTGTGTACCCTTGGTACACACCGTGTAGCCTACACAGGCAGACCCCTTGTGGACTTGGCCATGTGGGAGTACTTGTCCACAAGGATAGAACTTTTTACACACCATGTACTCATAGAACACACCATGTATCTAGGGTTTATACATTCCACGGTAGAACATGACCATGTAATATCTTAGAGATACACTCTGTGTAGTCATTCTACATGCCATATAGTTTCTTTTTCCAAACATTGGGGGTCTTTTCCCATTTTGTTTGGGAACACATGAACAGTAAACCATGACAATGAGCTTGAAATAAGGCCAATTATTGACCTTCTAGAGTTACTCTGCCCTAAAGACAATAAGATGTACTCAAGGAGAGCGGTGACGATCATACTCTAGAAATGGTAGGCCATAGGCTACCGATGGATCCCCCCATTTGTATGAGATGTGACACTAGATATCATACCAGATGCAGGTGCTAATGAAAATCTCCATGAAGGGTTTTTGAGGTACATTCAGACCTTCTAGGGACCCCCATAGTCTTCCCCATCAATGGAAGAGCTGACACATATATTCTAGTAGCGTCATACTCCTACCTTTTTAGGGGATGGAAGAGCACATGCCGCAGAATCATGGATGGAATCAATCCTATCAATCTTAGATCATCTAGAGAATCCTCTACTCCAATCCATTTTCTTAATTTTCTAAAAAATCACTTTGAGGATAAGTGGAAACAACAAATTATAGAAATCCAAAACAAGAAACCTCAAATTTCAAAATTGAAAACACCCAACGCCAAACCAAATTCAAAATGGGATTGAATTTTGAACCCACAACACAGATCACCTTAGGATACAAGTTCTGAGTCCTGAGCCACCATCATCAGATATGTCAAGACCATCAACCATCACACCATAATCTCCATCAACAAGACCACTTCAATCTTCAAATCTGCGTTCTAATCAAGCTAGAGGCCACAAAAAACCACACTGATAATTGTACTGAACAATCTCTTTCAACTCCATCTAACCATACCAAGTCCGAAAAAGTTGTAATAAAGCACCATCACCATAACCAAGAAAATTGAAAACCATTGAAAATCACCACTTTCATCATCATCAACCTATCGACATCGTCGTTTCCACCATCCAAAAACCACATTCCGGAGATCGGCATATATGCTATGTGTTTCTACCATGTGATGGTATAATATTATCACTCAGGCAGAGCGTTATTGGGATATAATGTGGGAAAAATTCATTCTTCCTTCTATGACTATTATTTTCTTGATATGTTAAGGGCTGACCGAGACTAGAAGTTCATGCACTTGAAGTAGGGAACACAATCAATTATGGACTATTCTACCCGGTTCACAGAGCTTCAACGATACATGAAAATTTTTATGGGTGATGATGTATCAAAACATAGAAGATTTGAAGATGTTATTAAGTTTGGCATCTGATATTTGGTGAATGTCCTTAGGTTGACTTCAGTATATACTATTATGAATTAGGAGCTGATCACTAAGCACAATCTATGGGAAGGTGGTGGTGCAAGCCAGGGTGGTTCGACACTAATTTTTGGTATTGTCTCAATCGCTAAGAAGAAGCATTGTCTATAGCTCTCTCTTAGTGACAGTAGAAGTCATAGCCTTTATTTCGGAAAACATGCAAGGTTCTACCTGTGTGATAGGCTAGGGAATATGTGTCCCCAGTCCCCAAAGGACCTAGTTGATTACAGAGCTTGTGGTAAGATGAGCCATCTATAAAGCTTTTGCAAGGCATTTCCACCAGTGGATATTGAGAGTGGTTCTGTAAAGACTCCATGTGCAGGAGTAGGTTAAGTATCATATCACCAGTCTAGAAACTTGAATACATTAGGGAATCCAATCCAAGGCAGTGGTTGTCTTCATGGTAGTCAGGCCCTAGGATCTTAGCGACAGTAGGGAGGGTCAGATCTGGGTAGCCAAGTAGTGTCTCAGTGCCGTAGTGCGGGCCAGACTTATGCAGTGCAACAGACCCAACAAGATTGGGATCCCAGAACTTCTACTATCAAAGGAACTATTCTAGTCTCCTCTCTTTTATATTCTTCACTTTTTGATACTAGTGATAAAAATAGTTTTATTTCATTGGTTTTTGTGGAAAACCTTGGGCTATGTGTTTATACTTCCATTAATATTGTGATTCTAGACACTCCATTAGAGATTATAACATTAGGTGTGCATTAGTGAATGGTGTGACCCTTGATATTGGCATGTATCACTTTCTATGGATCCTCTATGTCTTATTGATCATGAGATTTGATATAATTGTTGGAATGGAATGGTTGGTTTCTTTTCGAGCCATTATTGATGGATATCACCACAGGGTGAGTTTCACATCATCGGAGGGAGGAGAGTTTTTACATAAAGGAGAATGGGATGTCTAGGAGAGCTGATATGGACCTGACCCTCATGGTTTTGGTGGAATGACACCCCATATTATGAGGTTATATCTGGATGATCAGGGAACATTTCTGGAATATTTTCCTCCAGTAGTTGATTATTTCAGGGATTTTTTCCCAAAGGAATTTTCTATCTTACCTCTGATTAGAGATATAGAGTTTACTATTTATCTTGTGCCAATAGTTTCACTGATAAAAATTCCTCTTTATTGGATGTCTACGATGGAGTTTCAATAGCTCAAGAGGTAGTTGGAATATCTGGATGCTAAGGGTTTTATCCACCCCAGTACTTCTCCTTGGGGTTCACCAGTATCTTTCGTGAAAAAGGAATGTCGTACCCTTAGGCTATGTGTGGAATATCATAATCTAAACAAGTTTACAGTTAAAAACCTATATCCCTTACCATGCATATATAACTTGTTTAATCAACTTCTGGGAGCTTTAGTGTTCTCAAACATTGACCTAAGGTTAGGATATCTCTAGGCACTTGTTCGATCAACATATATACCTCGTACAACCTTTTGTAGTAGGTATGCTCTCCATGATTACTTGGTTATTCTGTTTGTTCTCAGAAATGCACCAGTAGTTTTCATGGAGTTGATGAACCGAGTGTTCCATCTTTATCTAGATTCTTTTGTTGTAGTTTTTAGAGATGATATATTGGTGTATTCTCACAATCGACAAGACCATGTTAAACTTCTTGAGATCATCATAAATACACTAAGAGAGCATCATTTATATTCAATTCTCACAAAATGTCACTTTTGGAAGGATCAAATTCATTTCCTAGTTCAGGTCATCTCAGATACTAGAGTATCAGTGGACTCAGAGAAGGTGAGGGTAGTAGTTACCTGGGAGAAACCCAAGAACATTTTTGAGGAATGATGTTTCTTGGGGATATCTGGTTACTATAGGTGTTTATACAAGACATATTACACATAAAAACACTGATGAAATGCTTGAATAAGAAAGGTGTGAAGTGTGAGTGGTCATATTCTTATGACACAACCTTTTAGGAGTCAATGAGAAATTTTACTTTAGTGCTGATATTGATATTTCTGGAGCTGGCCAAGAGTTAAACGGTGTAATGTGATGTAATAGGTATTTGGTTAGGTCAGTGCATATGTAGGGGGATCAAGTTTTTGTGTACGAGTATTGGTATTTGAGGCCACATGAGAGGAATTACCCGACTCATGATATCAAGTTAGCTTCAATTGTTCATTCTTTGCACTATTGGATACATTATTTACTGGGAGAGCATTTTGTGGTGTACATAGACAAAAAAGCATAAAAAACAACTTTAATCAGCATGATTTTAATCTAAGGTAGAAAAGGTGGCTGGAATACCTTCATTAAGTTGATTTTGATCTTGCCTATTTGCCTAGCAAAGGCAATGCAGTGGCTAATGTACTGAGAAACTCATATAAAAGCAGTGTAGGAGGCTAGTGGTGAGTATTAGCTTATGGAAACTTTTATGTGTTTCATTTATAGGTTCATGATAGTCAAGGGCTGTCTTATCTTTCATATTTATTTGTTACATCAAGTATACTGGACAGAGTGAGGATGAGGTAGCTATCAGATTCTGAAGGCTTAGTTCTATGGGAGAGTGTGGTAGGAGAGGACCCTCTTCCTGGATAGATGATAGGCGATGATGAAGTTCTACATATTTGAGGACATTTGCGGGTTCTAGGGGATATTCACGAGGAACTAATACGGTAGTTTCATGCTTCATCTATGGAATTGCATCTCGTATTCACCAAGACTTATTGTGACTTACACAGTCAAAACTGGTGGCTGTGTATAAAGAGAGAAGTTTCTAGTTTTCTTACAAGGTATTCCACTTGTCAGCAGGTGAAGGTGGAGAATAGTGGCTGGATATAATCCTATAGAAACATCCCATTCCTGAGTGGAAGTGGGATGATTTCATGATGGATTTTGTGGAGGGTTTACTGAGGTCACCAAGGGGAAACAATGAGGTGTGGGTTGTAGTTGACATTCTAACAAAAGTCTCTCACTTATTTCTGATCAAAGAGACCTTTGATGTCAATGAGCTCGAAAAATATGTATATCTAAGAGGTTTTACGACTTAATCGGCACCCTCATTCTATTGTATCAGATAGAGACAAATTCTTTTTGTCTCATTTTTTTCAGTGTTTTTAGAGGGTGTTGGGTACACTTGTACTTCTGAGCACAACATACCACCCTCGGACCGATGGCCAGTCAGAGCGTACGTTACAGGTTCTAGAGGAGATGTTTCATGCCTGTGTCCTAGACTTAAGGGGATATTTGGAGAATCCTATAAACCTGGTTGAGTTCTCTTATAATAATAGCATCTATTATACTATTTATGTTGATCCATCTGAGGATTTGTATGGTAGGCCATGCTGATCAACCCTGTGTTGGCTGTAGGTAGGAGAGGTAGCTATGTAGGGACTTTCTGTTGTCCAAGAGACTACTGAGTAGGTCCACATGATTCATAAGAGGATAGCTATTGTGTGTTCTCATAAAAAAACATATTCTAGTCGTCTTAGATGACCTTTGGAGTTTGAGGTAAGGGATTGAGTTTTCCTATGTGTCACACCGTAGTTGGGACACAAGAGGATCAAGAGACAGGGTAAAATTTCACTGAGTTATGTTGGACTATTTGAGATTTTAGAGTGAGTCGGGTCATTTTCCTATCGGTTATGGATACCTCAGAGGTACCGAGCCATGAATGAAATATTTTATGTATCTCATCTACACTGTTATCACTCATACCCACCCCACATTTTTTTGCCCGTGGAGGTTAAATGCCAGGTTGATGCATCCATTGAGGAGCATATGATTTATATAGTTGATAGGATAAGGAAGGTCCTTCAAGGCTGATTAGTTCCTCTCGTGTAGGTGTTATGAAAGCATTGCCGAGTACAGGAATGACTTGGGAGAGGGAGGCCGACGTACATGCTCTGTGGCTAGAGTTATTCTCAGATATTACTTCACCTTCCTTGGAAGGGAAATTCAAGGACGAATTTCTTTATGGGGGGACATTTGTAAGAACCCAAATCTTCTTTTTAGGGGTATGAATTCTTTTATTCTTTTTCTTTGAGATATTTTTGTGATAATAAGGGAAAATTAGACAAGTAATAGAATCATACAACCACATGGGATGATTCAGGGTTACACACCGTATAATTCTTAGTACACACCATATTTTTTGCCATGTATGATGGAATTACATGGTGTGTGGGAATTTTGGAGAGGAACGGAGTAAAAACCAACAACACGTCATGTACTTCTCAGTACACGCCATGTAGTCATGTCGGTATTTCCTAGAATGTAATTCTGTGAAAGTAAGACACCAAATGAATAGTAAAATGATATACACACCATGTATATGGACTTACATGCTGTGCATTTGTACATTTCACATAAAAAGGGAAGTATCCTATCTATTTTGTAGTTTGGTTAGAGGGCTCACCTGGTTGAAGAACAAAAACCACCAAAACTTCAACCTTCTCCCAAATATTCATTCGGACTTTGATTCGATCAGCATCAGTTGTGTTTGAACCGTATTAGAAATCTATCAATTAATATTGGGTCATTAATCATAATTTTTTTTCTATAAGAGGTTATTTAAGGTTGAGTGAATATCCTCTTTTCATAGATCTATGTTGTTCAAGCTCAAATTAGAGCTCGAGGCTGAACGAGGAGAGTTTTACTATGAAGATGTAGGTGGTATCATGCTAATTGTTCAATTTTAAGAAGTTTATATGTGTCGTTGTTCCATAAACCCATGTGTAGGGTGTATCCTTGAAGGTAATTTGATCCTTATTATTACCTAACATTGTTTTGGTAATTAATTCCATGAATTAAAGCATTTTTATATTTTTTGTTTAATTAAGGGCCACCACGTTGGCGTTTTTCGCTTGGATAATTGTTGTATATAAGTTTTTTATGAGGATGTCAATGGGAATGACATAGTTCCCTTTTTAGGGTTTCTTAAAATAAAAGTAGTTATTAAATAGAATTTAAATTTCATTAGAATTGTAATAATTTTTCATTATGGATTTTGGATTGTGTTTTCACTTTTTCTATACAGGTTTTTTACTTATTATAGCATGTTTGAAGGTTTTATTGATTTTTATGAGTAAATAATAAATAGAGTTGCGTGATACATGGGATTAGCTTATAACAGCATGAACAGACTCACATGGCTATTATGACTTTCACCTTGGGTGACACATTGGTTCAGTTTAGAATTCCATGGATGAACTTGAGGGGCTATTGATTTATATGTCATCAGTGACTCTTGGGCTCCCTAGTAGGACCACCAGGGATGGACTAAATTGACATAATATTATATTTCACATAGAGTGATACTTTTGGATCCCTCTTAGGAATGCTGAGGACATACTCACATGAACTTATACATACATCAATGGTGATACTCGAGCTCCCTCATATGACCGTTGAGGATAGACTCATAAGATGTTGGTAAGATTACACCTTTAGTGATACTTGAATGAAAAATTAGGAATTTAAAGCACAAACTCAGGTCATGCATAAATGATGGAATCAAATTAATCATGAATAGTCTACCAAGCCAAATCATAATATTTGATTTAGTCTTCACTTATTATGTTTAGATAGCCTATTGAGGTATCTATGGGGTTTACTTTATATAGAGGATTGACGGGTTTAAGCCGAAACCCCAAGACTTATATAATTCAATGAATTTTGAATTGATTAAATAAAATTAAATGAATGTAAATGAATTCTAGTACTTGTAGGATTGTTTACATTTGATTACCTACTATTTCACTATATTTTTCACTATTGTACACTACTGTTGCATATAATCACTAACTGATTGAAATAAACCCTTAGGGGTTTCCTACGAAGATTTATTTCTCACACCATATTTGGGTAATGTTTTTTGGTACAAAAATACTATATTTATATAGGTGTAGATAGGGTAAAATCTCCCTTTTCAGGTACTTGATTTCCTCTTAGGAGCTTGAGAGAATGGGACTAAGCCCTCTCTTGTGATAATGTTATGTTTCATTTTGTTTTACAGTACCTTGGTATTGTATTGTACTTGATTTCAGTGTACCAAGTTTTCACTGTTTTCTTAGAACATGTGACATGCTGTATCATATTGATATTATATGCCTTCTGGTTATCTTTTCCTTTCAGTGTTCAGTTGTTTAATTTAGTTGAATGTTTTTTACTACCTCCTCTATAGTCATTATTTATTCCATTTTGTTACACTCTTCCAATGATGGCATAGTTTCCCTACTATCACACCCTATACCATCACTAATAGTCACTAGCCTCTGGAGTTCAGAGAAATGTGCTTGAAGAAATGTGTCCAACTAGGTACGGGGTAGCTTTTAGTGGCATCTAGATCCGAGAAGTAACATCATTTTTAATTTTTTTTCTATTTTATAATAGAAATGGATACAGTTTGATGTTTCTATATTTTATTTCAATCGTTTTGTTATATATGAGTTATTTACTAATTCTCTAAAACTCTAAACCTGAAAATATTTCTTATAGGAATGAATGTAAAATTATGGACTTATCTAAAGATTATGTAATTTTTAATGATAGGGACTTGTAATTTATACCAAAATTAAACCCTATAATTTCCTAAATTAACTAAAATAACTCAATAAACCCACCTAATACCTCTGTGGTAACATTTCGACCACTTACCTAACTTTAGTTTCCATTGAAAATACTATTTTCAACTAAAATAGTTTCACTTATACCTATTCTCTCATCCCTCAGCACCCAAAGGTATTAATCAAGAAGTTGTCTTCCCTCTCCCTCTATAAATCAATCCCAAGGAGTTATTAAGGTTCAAAGGAGTCCTCAAAATATTTAAGATGATACTTATAAAGGTATGGGTTTCCAATACGCAACTTCCCTTTTTAATTGAAATTAGTTTTGTTAAAATACCATTTCCACATATTTCCATGAATTTAATTCCATATTATTATACCCCATTTGATATTTTTTTAATAAGGGAATACTTATCCCCTCTCATTATACCATCTTTCCTATTTCATTATAATTCTAACCTAAGGGTTCTCATTCCATCCATTCCATATTTAATCACAAAACTTTATTGTAATTTCATCATGAATTTAATTATATTCAATTATCATAAATCTATTATATTGAAAATGATAGTTACTCTCATTAAATCCATTTCTTAATTCATCATAATTCCCTAAAATCATAAATTGTATAATGTAAAGATTGTGTTGTATTCCTAGAAATGTTATTTATGTCTTGATACCAACAAGTGGATGTGGTTTTTTCATAGATGCATCTAGGAGTAACCACTATAAAATACTTGGTTGAATTTTTACTCAAAATTCATTATGTTTCACTATGAGTGGGATTAAGAACACACACTTTTCTTGAATATGTTGGGGGATATACGTGGGATAATTCAATTGATATTTCAAAACCTTAATGAATTATTTTAATTCCATTTAAATGGTCTCCTACAAGTGAAAACTATTGGACACAATTATTTTTTTTTATTGATAACCTGGTACTTTGAAAGTACCCTTACGAACTACCTTATCTTTTTTATTTGATACATTAAATTCCTATTGCAATGATAACACCTCATAGTTTCTATGTTGATTATGTATTGTTTACGTATCCATATTAATTATATTTATATATTATTCCCATGTTATCACACTTATTGACCAAAAAAGTATCGACGTACTATATCATTATATCTCAATATGAGTTTTTATTGATTAATAATGAATGTTGATGGTGCATTGTATTTATATTCATATATTATATAGGGTGGATTCATTGTACTTAAAGAATTGATCTATGTAGCTTAGTATTATATATCCCCTCAATGCATTGTTTGGTCTCATGAGTCAAATGGGTTGGTTATTTGGTATATGCCTACCCATGAAAGAAATATGTTTTGGATATATCAATTATGATAATAATTATGTTTTGGTTGAACAATTATGGTAATAATAATGTATTGTCTATGTCCTTTATGTTAAAGATAAAGATGTATGACATTATGCATTCCATCATCATGTGTATGTCTCTTTTGATATCTTTAGTTGTACTTTTACCCTTTTTGGGTGTTTGAGTTCACCCTTGTTATATTTCCATTCAACATAAGTGATAATAAATTTTCTATGAATAATGTCAGGGATGAATTAAATGGAATAATAAATTATCAATAAATTTTTATGTTTTATTTTGATATTACTATTTAATATAAAAATCATGTATATATCTATTATCCCATGTCTTATAAATTTTAAATCCTTTATGATATGATCCTTTTATTTTCCACCGGTGTATTAAAGTCACCTTCATATCTAGGTTAGTTGATCTAGGGAATTACATTGAGAAAAATAACATCAATTTTTTATCCTAGTAATAATGCTTTAGGAGGGGATACATTTTAAATTTCAAAATATTGATGAGAAAAAACCTCAAATGAATATAAAATTTATAAAAAATCTATATATGTTCAGATAATTCAATATATATGATTAAATTGAAATAGATAAAAAAAATTAAAAACAAGATAATGATTAATAGTAATAGAGAATGTAATGTTATTATAATTAAAATAAATGAACCCAAAGTTTTATAAAGGTTCAAGATAGGTAATAATTAATCCCTTATCTATTGACTAGTTAGATACATAAGTTCCTGATCTATATAACTTCTTCACTTTTTACCCAAAGAATATAGAGGATCTAAACCAAATTTTGAGAAGTCTAGAACCAGGTGCATGAAATTATCATTTTCCAAATAAGTGAAAAATGAAGCCTATTTATAGGACATGAGATTTTATATGGACTTGACTTTCAAAAGAAATTGGTCAATGGGGTTTTTCTTACCAGTAATTCTTAATAATGTGCATTGGTCAAGAGTGTGGGAGGTTGGTCTCATTTCAACTTTGTAGGTGATTCATTTCCACGATTTTTTTACTTTATAGATTTATGACATGTTTCGTGAATCCTTCCCACATCCAAGTATAGAATAAGTGACCACTATTCCAACAGTTTTTTTTATCATGTATCGATGTAAACATCTATAATTATTTGAGGTTATTTTTTAATGTCAAAAATTGTATGTATCATCGATTCTCCATTAATCTAAAAATATATATGTACAAGAGGTTCTCCATGAATGGAACCATATGTAGTTACGAATGGTTCTACATTTTCAAAACCATATCTATGTATCATAGGCTCTCCATCTTATTTAATAATTACATAGTGATTCTTGGTTTTAAAGAGATATAGTTAACATAAAAATATCTTGGCAATATGAAGTTTATCTCCATCTTGGGATATTGATGGTTTTTTTGCTTTTTAGATCATGCCTAAATACCAGTTTCCTACATATCCCTATAAGGGGAATTAGAACCCATGTAGCCTGATTCCACTTAATGGGGAACATTGTACCTTTTAAGGTCATTCTACAAGGACTGATATATTCAGTTTAATATCATTTAGTATGGATTACTATTTGAAAGATTCGTAGAAATGGTTTTTGTGGGGAAAATTTATGAGTTCCCCCTTTTAGTTGAATGTGATGGGAATATGCACAACAAGAATGGGATAATCTCACAAGAGATGTGTCCATGTGATCAAGAACCCTATATGGAATATAGCTTGAAGAGGGTGATATCATGACACACCTTAGTGGAATATGGCCCTCCAGTGGAGGTGTATATTCTATCTGGGATATGGTTTGGTGTTGGTGAATATAATATTGACAATTTTGGATTTTCCATTATAGAGGTGTCCTGTGAACCCTCTTGAAATTGGAATGGAATTCCACATTGTTTTAATGACATGTTTTAAGGTCATGTGACAATGCCATACTATGGTGTATAACATTATGTGGAAAGTAAATTTTCATTCAGTTAAAAAACATGAGACTAAAATTTCTATGTTATGAAATATTAATCACACACATAGAATTTAAATTAGGGGAAGGATAATATGGTTATTGGGGATCACACCTAATAAGGAGAACCATGATGAAAGTTGTATTGGGGATTACACTAAAAGAGGAGGCCCATAGATGAATTATAGTGATTTTAATGGAATGATGGACCCATATATCTAACCTAACATGATTTGTGATAAGTGTGAGAAACACAAGGCAATGGAGTATCAGATGAATAGTATGGGATCATGAAACTAGGACTGAATTGGGATTACCCACACTAAGGCTACACAAGGACCTTATCTGTTTATAACTCGTTGATGATTTATGATTAATGAAATCATCTATGGGAACCTCCTGGGTCACATACCCAAATAAAAACCTTATTATTTCATATTACTTTCTATTTATAGTTTAGGATAATGTATGGAATATAGGGAAGGTCGATTATGAAAAACTGAATGAACGTCTAGGGGATTACTCTAGGAGGGTTTCCCTTGAAATACCCATCATTATGGATGAAGAAGAAATCTAGCATCAGTTGACGAGAGATTGATCCATGATCATTATAATAGGGAGCCTAATTATCAAGTGAATCCATGGTTGTGAATGACCCTAGGGTTCTATCTATATAGTAGGATAGAGGTTGATCCTCCTTTTATAAAGTGAATCCATGATCAAAGGGGCTACATAAAAGTGTGCATTACTTGATTGTTAATATATTTTGGCCTTATAAGAGATCCCAAGTTGTAATTTTTAGGGTTATTACCACAATGATAAGAAACCATATATAACATTTAAATTCTACATGAATGGGACATGGTTAAGAAAAATGTTATTCAGTATGAGAGAATTAATATAGGAATAATAAATTCCCTAAGGACACCCCATTTCATGTATGGTATTTCCTACGTGAAATGGGGCTTGTGTAAAGGGTGTCCCTCACTGAAGTGAATTCATTATTAAGAGCCTGTGAAAATATTCTTTAATTAAGGGATTATATATGAATTCCTATGAATATGGATTCCTTCATAGAGGATTACAATTTTTTTTCTGTTTTTTGTACATTTTATTTTTTATTTTTCAGTTTCCCAATTACCTAAGGGTGTTATGTAGAAGTCTATTAGAGTCTCCAATTTCTAAAATTGGGTTTTTTTCAAGATTCCATTATCTCCTCATTTTTCTCGTCTTCTATGTTATCTATTTATAGAAATTTCATATTTATTCAGTCTCTTGAAATAGAGGTCCACATGGATGTTTAAGATCTATAAGGTCTAAATAGGATTTAATTCCTTGTGGAGGGTCTTCTGTTTTAAATGGGTGTTTTGTATAGTTTTATGTCAGGAGATCAAAATAAACACCCCAATTCCTCAAGAAAAAATGTTTTAAGGGAATCATAAAATTCATGCCTGCACAAAAAATTAATTCTATGTGATAAAAGGGGGCCATAAAAGGATCAATGTTCTATCCCACCCTACCTTTACAATTTTTGGGGGGATAATAAATCATATATGGGCGACCATCAATGAAAATATAGTAACCTATAAAAATAATAACATATATTAGAAGGAGTTTTTTGTGATGGAATTGACGCTTTATGAATGAGGGATTTACAAAGGTGGTTCTATTTCAAAAAGTAATGTACATATTATCCAGAATTCTCCACTATTCCAAATTATAACCCACCACAGATTATAATTTTACTAATGACCATATTTTCGAAATATTTTCAATCCTTCAAAACCTTGTAGTCCCAAAAAAATGATCCACACCCCCAGAATGAGATCTAATCGATATTTTGAATATCCAATTACATATAATAAATTTACTTCACTGAGGTTAAATTCGGTGTATCAGTGTACCGAGAGGGGGGAAACCCCTAGATAAAGTGTGTTAGGATAGATCATTTGTAACATAGTTATTTATGTTCATTATGATCAGATTAATTTTTTTGACCCTACCAAATATAAAGACCACTTCAAGACCAATAAGTTTATCATTGATGATTATTGCTTCATGGATGAGGTATTGAACATAATTTCGTTTATGTTTTATATAATACCTCTTTAATTGACATCAATATCTTCACATAGAACCATGGATGCTCACACAATGATTAAGGAATTATGGAATTCATGTAGAATCTATAATTTTACATATGTTTTTATAAACTGATAAATTTATATGGTTTTCTTACATTACATGGGTATTTAGAAACAACCATATAATTTTTTTGTTTTGAAACAATGGATTATAGGCCAATGTACATATCTAATTTGATCACTGCTGCTGAAAGGAGATTTTCCATGACCATAAATGTTGATGTTGGCCCTTAATACCATATTATTTGATAAAATAAGACCCAAAATAATATAATTTATTCTAAATTTTAGTATTAATAATTTTATTAAAAAATGACTATATATAATTTAGGGTTCTAGGTTGATGCTCTAGTTCTAGTAGCTAGTCAATGCTTCCATCTTCTTAAATCATGCTTTCCTCACACTATATTCAAGAAAACATTTCCATGACTATTTAGATATTCCTGGATTCATTTCAAGGAAATTCCATAATTTTAATTCTAATACACTGACCCTAGTTACCAAAAGATAGTGCATTATTACATAAAATTGGCATGATCACAAGGGATCATGTCCCGAAACACTGATCAGTATAGCATCCTTGGAAGTACTAGATACACACATAATTTTAACGTTACATTATGAAAATAAAAAAACAACATTGTGTCTCTTTAGAACACACTCATACCCCTTAGCCTATCTCTGCAGGTCAATCATAATATACTTCTTCGTATCCTTAATAAAATAAAACATAAGAAAGGGGGAGCTTAGATGTTAAGTAATGATAGAAATATAGCAGAATCTAAAATAAGAATAATCATTTAAGGAAATGTATAGGACTAAAACACAAACCTTTTAAACTTAATCTTCAGAATAATATGGTAGAGATAAATCCAAAAATTCCATTTAATTATTTACATGGATATTCTACTAGTCTAATAATAACTTGTAATATCAATAGTAAATTTTATAAAGATGGAATGCATAATTCCATACATCATAACCACATAGTCAAGGCCTCGTTCCAAGACTAAAAATTAAAAATATTTCAGTGTCTTGTGCCAAGACACTAGTTTGTATCATGATACCTACCGATGAATCGAGGGGATATAGTGGGCCCCACCCATCACTTACTATATCTAATGCATTCCTTATATGAAAAGGTTGAAACATAACATAAACATTAATATTAAAACTTGCATACAAAATGTTAATACTTTAACTACAAACCATGAATAGTATAAAACTAGCACATCCACAGACAAACATATCACAAAACATTCAATACAATATGGAATATTGTATCATAATAAATTAACTTCAAATAACTGTAAAATCCAAGAAAATATTTTGACATAGATGAAATCAATCCAAAATTTATTTTGGGAGAAATATCTCTTTCTACTTTGAAATCATTTAATAGTTTCATTAAAATAAAACATTTATTTTGGCAATTCTCATATAAGCTTTTAAGGGAAGCTTCAAAGGTGTCATAATGGTGGAAAATAGCCACACCCACCGTATAAGTGAAAGAACCATTTTTCTTTAATTTGTCGAAATGGTCATAAAGTACATTGTTTGGAAAACTATCGAATGATTCCTTTCAAAAAAATTTATAAAATATCAATCAAGGGTATAAATAACATTAACACATAGTCTTGGAAATTGTAAAAATGTTTTGAAATACATTCTTTTGAAACATGGATGTGTATGATAAAGAAGGCACAGTAGACACTTATGTGTAAACAACCTCACATAATAAAGTGACTGTAAAATTAACCCTTACCTTTTACTTTTTCTTAGAAAATAGTACATTAAACTCCTATATAATGGTTAAATAATTGTTATTAAATTATACAAGAACTAAATACATAAATATGATATCATATATGATCATCTAATATTACTTGGTTAATAATATTTCAGTAGTATAATTGTTTCGATTGTTAACTAATTCATTTTCCTTTATATGTTTTGTAATGAAAGACATATTTTTTATGGATAGGATGTATTTGATTCATATCCAGAATGATATTATGTTCTTAAAAATTATTTTTTAATCATCAAATTAACAATATTTCGTATTGGTTACTATAGGGAATGAAATATAATCGTGTCGTGGGGATGGTAAGTGGTACGTACGCCCGAGCGATAAGATCATTTTATTGATGGAGAAATTTTACGTAATTGGATGGTATATTATATATAAAGAATAATAAATATTTTATATTTATTATTTAAACCAACTATACTCATTAATATACCCATCCAAAAAATGAAGAGTTGAATAACAAACTACACCACGACGTGGAGACGGTAAGCCGTATGTATGCACGTATGGTGACTTTTTCATTCATAGGACGAATAGAATAATGAATATTTTTTACCAAATTTATAATAACATCAAATTATGTAGAAGGTACTGTATTTATTATTTTTTATGGAAACAAAAAATAAAGAGGATTTGGAAGAAGAAAAGAACATCGAAAGAGGTGATGAAATAATTACATCTTCTTCAGGTGCTTCTTTTTTATTTGAACAAAAGGGATACTTAGGTTGGTTTTCTGATTAAAGGCCTCTTGTTTGAAGTGAGGGATGTTAGAAAAAGATTTTAGCAGTATTTGGATTAGCCAAATGTATTTGGGGTAGTGAATTTTAGCAAAGTCCAAGTGCCCTTTTATAAGAGAGGTGAGGCGCACTTTTGGGAGAGCTTGAAATATTAATTTATTATAAAATGATTTTATGTTTCTAATAGATTAAAATGGATTTATTTCGTGTCTAAGTTGGGTATGGGTTTAAATCCTCCCAAAAAATATGTTTTAGAAAAGTTTAGTTCACTATATTAACCTTATCTTTTAGATTTAACTTTTAGTTAAATAGTTTAACATTTACCATGACTTTTTGTAATTTTTTATTACATGGTTAATAAAAATACAATAAAATTCCAAGAGAACCTAAAGTGGTTAATTAATGACATATATAACATTATATAATTACTTTGGCCAAATCGTATATTTATAGGAGTATTATATGATTTAATAAAATAATATTTATTTTAAAAACTCATTTATGTCAATTTTGACACTATTTAGTATTTGTCTTTTGTTAATGTAATCACAAAATTATTACTACCAAAAACTACATTGAATCAATACCAAAATATCATATTAACCTAGAAAATCTGTGGATGGGGAAAAACTTCAATTTATTTTTATTTTAATATTCATAATATCCATTATTTTAATCATTCATCAATAAGGTAATTTCTACAACATCATTGTGTCAAAAATAAATTTAATTATATAATGTACTAAAATTATAAATAAAATACCATGATGTAAGATATATATATATATATTTATAATGAATATTTATAGTCTAATTTATCTTATGTATAACCCCATATTAAAAATGGTTTAGTTATTAAAATTTGAATTTAACACTTTTAACTCCACTTTAAATAAAATATAATAAATGTCCTAATCTAATCCAAGTGGATAAAAAAGGATCATATTTTATCCCTAAGGTTTATTTTGGTTGAAATAAACTTATACAATAGAATTAGGACATGTTTTACGGTAATAATTATATCATTTTTACCTTTAATTTCCCTTTTTTACTTTTAACCGTGGTAAATAAAATTCAAAAATTACTATTCACCGAAAATTATTTTCATCATATTGAACCAAATTCTACTTACTAATGACAACTGATTCTATCAGATTTTTGAAATTCAATTCATAGAAGTGGTAAAATTATGTTTTATGCATATTTTCAAATATACCTAGAAGGTATGTAAAAGACGTTAAATAGTTAAATAAAATTCTATATGTCTAATATTATTATAAAATGAGTCTAATTAATTACATTGGACTAATATAAGTATTATGTATATATTTTTAATTTAAATTAAATTTAAATAAAAATAATAATTATTTAAATAAAAAGTCAGTTATCAACAATAACACAATTTTTTTCACTATTCATAAAAAATTCAATGTTTTTTGAAAAATACAAAAAATTGACCCTAATATAATTTTGATATTCTAAATCCAAAAAGGAATTCCATTTTGAAAAATAAGATTTATATAATTTTAAATAGTGGGTATTATTATTCATAACTAATTTTTAAAAGGCTAGTTTTATTGGTCATGGTGTGCTAGATCTCTAGGCCGCATACAACACAAACTATTGTATTATTCAATGAGAAAAATACAATGGACGCTTGGGGTGTTACATTCTTCCCCCATTAAAATAATTTCATCCTCGATATTTATAGAATATTACTGCATAAAAAGATTCATGTGGTTCTTCATCATATGTTCCTCAGGTTCCCACATTGCCTCTTCCATTTTAAGTTTTCTCTGAAGAACTTTTTCCAGATGAGTCTTCTGGTTTCTCAACACTTGTTCTCTGGTATCAAGAATCTTGATAGGCTCTTCACAATAAGACAGATTGAGTTCCAATTAT
This sequence comes from Viscum album, assembly GCA_963277665.1. Taxonomy (NCBI): domain Eukaryota; kingdom Viridiplantae; phylum Streptophyta; class Magnoliopsida; order Santalales; family Viscaceae; genus Viscum; species Viscum album. The sequence goes on from OY728146.1 coordinate 860,722,635, forward strand.
GTTTCTTCATAGGTTAGTACAAGCATTGGGTCATTCATGTATTTTCTCAACAGTGATATGTGGAACACCTCATGAAATTTGTAGAGACTTGGTGGCATCGCCAAATAGTAATCTACAACTCCAATTTGATCCAAAATTTCGAAAGGTGCGATGTATCTGGGACTTAATTTACCCTTCTTACCAAAATATATAACACCCTTCCATGATGATTTCTTCAAGAAAACATGATCTCCTAATTGAAATTCAAAATCCTTCCTTCGGTTATCGGCATAGCTCTTTCACCAACATTGAACTACATTGATGTGGGTTGGGATAATCTTCCACTTTTCTATTGTTTCCTCAAAATGTTTTGTGCCTATGAGTTTTCTTTCACCAACATCATACCAACAAGTTGGTGTGCAACATCTCTTTCCGTATAATCCTTTAAATGGTGCCATATGAATCCTTAAATGGAAGCTATTATTATAGGAAAATTATACCATAGTTAAATACTAATCCCAGATACCTTGAAAGTCAAGAGAGAAAGATCTGAACATGTCTTCTAAGGGTTGAATAGTTTATTTTGATTGTCCATTAGTTTGACGGCAGTAGACATTGCTCAAACGAATTTCAGTATCTAGGTCATTCTAAAGGCATTTCTAGAATATTGATGTAAAACGGGGATCATGATCAGAATCAATTGATAGGGGTACACCATGAAGTCTTACAACTTCATTAATATATAGTCTTTCCAAACATTCAAGTGGTAAATCTTTTCTTATAGAATGAAAATGCACTGACTTGGTAAAATGATAAACAATGACCCATATTGCATCATTTATTTAAAGAATATTTGGGAGAACCATATTAAATTCCATCTTAATATCACCCCATTTCCGCATAGGTATGGTAATAGGTTTCATGACTCCTCTAGGATGTTGTCTTCGAGCATTCACCTGTTGACTAATGATACATCTTGACAAATAACCAGTAATCTCCCTCTTCATATTGTCCCACCGAAAATGTTTTTTCACTTCTATATACATCCCAGTGCAACCAGGGTTTATAGAGAAGTTACAGATATGTGCAACATCCAACAATTCCCTTTTTAGATCAGGTATGTTTGGAACACAAGGCCTCCTACCAAATTTCATATTTCCATCTTCATATACAAAGGCAATCAATCTCCCATCATTGAAAACATTAATTTTCTTTTGAAACTCCTCAACATCATTATAAGAACATTTATCCTTTCTAGTAAATATGGTTTAGAAACCATTTGAAAAAGTGTTGAGGTTTCACCATTTAGGATTATTCTCATGTCCATATTTACTAGATCCATGAACATAGGATCCCATTCAAATCTCATCTTCTTCAGAACACAGTGATCCTTTTTTCTCAAATTACCTGCCACCATTTTTTCATCCTCGGGTGGTAGTGTATAGAAAAATCATAATCCTTGAGTAGTTCAAGACATCTATTTTTCCTCATAATTATCACGTAAATTTTTATACAAGTAAACAAATAAAATGGTGACAAGAAAGGATTGGACCAAAAGCCCCAGACGAGAGTCCAAACGTGGATGAAAGTAGTGCAGGTCAATGGAATCCCATCTAACCAGATTGACTCCCTCTGCTTTCATGGTGGACACATTATGAATAAAAATGGGATTCAAACCTGGAACATCAAGAGAGGATATATGGTCCACGACCTTCATCCCCTCACACCACATATGGACTATACTAGTGTTTGTGCTAATCATTCCCCTGCACTTTTGGATGATGTAAAGAATAGACCTAGGGATAGAACTAGTGCCTTACGTGTTTTTTTAGAGAATATGGGTATCAGTTTCAACTGTCGATAAGGAGATCTTCTTCTGATGACATAAAAGGAGGCCAGAAAACATCACACTGGCCTATTATTGGAGGGAAGATCGATGACCCAAGCACACTGAGAACGCCATGATAACTGATCCCAAGGAATTACTCACCACCCCTCCTCCACATATAACCCATCAGTATTATGTTTGTCCCCCCAACTTGGTGGTGTCCAACATACCCAGTTACCTCCAGTCAACCTGCTACCTAGAGTAATATAATCCTTGTGGACTTGAACCCTTCGAAGGGTAGACATCTCCTTCCAGTGGCCAATGCATATGACCATATATATAAGGATAAATTTAGTTCTTTGAATGAAACCTTGGATCTAAGAAAGGGTCCCTTCATGTTTTGACTTGTTCCTCACCTACTAGATCAACTAGAACCTGGCATGAAAGACACGGCGCACGCCTTCTGCTTCGGAACCCTCTCCCCAGCACCATGGAACCATTGATCGAGAAAGGGCATACCAGTCAGGTGGTTATCATTAGTGCCAGTAAATTCACAAAAATTATGCCACATCGCCCTTTCCCAGTCTCCTTAAAAAAACAAGTGCTCTACAATCTACTCCCAGTGGTCTATGTAGAAATAAAATCTTGAAGCCAGTGGGATGTCACAACCTTTGATGTTATCCTTAGTAGGAATGGATTTGGGAAAAATCCTCTAGGTAAGAATGTTCAGTTTAAGGAGTGTACCTTTTAACTAGATGATCTCATCCCATAGGTTGAACTGTACTTGAGTGGCAATAGTGTGCCAAAATTCACTTGAAGAGAAGGCCCCCATGAAGTGGGGGAGAAAATCCATCTTTCTGGTTCGGATTTGAGTTCAATGATAATGATGATTTCATACTGGTTCCTGTTCAGAATCGTAGCGATGAAAGTCGGGTGGCATCCTGGCTCTCTGAAGGATATCGAAGTGGTCGGGAACCCAGGGAAGCCATAGACTATCCCAGCCCAATTGTGACACCAGAAAGAGACCTCCTGCTCCCTATGAGCCACTTGGAGTAGGGTTTCAAGGAAGTGATAATATGAGCAATAATAGACCAGAACCACAAGGCTTGTCCAGAGGTCTGAGCCTCAGAACCCAAAATAGAGTTTTTATAGTGATCCCTCCGTATCATTCCTTGTTCCAGAACATCCCAGGAAAGCTTCGAATGCATGCAGAGGATAGTTTCATCAAGTTGGGGTACGTTGATGCCTCCCTCTCTAGTAGGTCTCTCCACCCAATGCCAGGAATCCCAGCGACACCTTCCATCCGAATGCGGGTCCCATATGAAGCCTGCAAGGATCATGCCAATCATATTTATGTTGCTCATCAGGGCTTTAATGGATGAAAGAGTGTGGACAGGGGTGTCGAGAAGCACACTATTAACCAGTGTTATCCACACCCAAACAAGAGGAATATATTCTTCCAGTTGAGGATATGATCTGTAATTCTGTTAATGATGGTGTTGAAGTCACATACACAAACCTCCCCGGGGATATGGGGGTGCCAAGGTAATTCGTAGGGAACATCCCCCTATGCATGTCCATGCTATGTTGAATGGAAGGGATCCGAGTGGTAGTGCCTTTGATGGAGAAATAGAAGTTAATCTTTTCCTTATTATTAGCATTCCCCCTCTATCGACAATACTCTTGCAAAATCAGGTTGAGGCCACTAATGGACCACATGTAAGAATTTGTGAAAATGAAGGTGTCATATGCGAACATCAGGTGTGAGACTAATGGTGCTCTCATTTTTCTATGGTATTCCATTACCTCACCGCTAGTGATACCCCTATGAAACATGTGACTGAGGATATCCTGTGACAGAATGAAGAGGTTCATGGGGATAAGATTGCCTTACCTCAGTCTGCGGCTATCCTTCAAGAACCCACAAGATATCCCCATAAAATTTACCGCCAACCAGGCCAAGTTGAAACACATAAAGAGGATACCAACATTCCACGAGGAGAACCCCATATTTTCCAGTACCTTGTCGATGAAAACCCACTCCACCTGGGCATACACTTTTCTCATAACTTGAAAGATTTCTAAGTTGGAGCCTCAAGAAATGAAGTTAATATCTCTGATAATCTCTTGGGATAGGGAAATGGACCCTTGAATCGACCATCCCATCACAAACCCATGTTGCTCAAGTGACACCCACTGGGGGATATCAGGGGACAACCTCACATTAATAAGGATGGCCAGGATCCTATAAGAAAAATTATACAGGCTCCCCGACCTGTAGTGATTAATGGAGGAGGGATTTTTGATCTTGGGTAAGAGGACAATGGTTGTGGTACCAACAGCCCTGGAAAGATGGTCCCCTGAGTAGATTGATCTAAACAGTACAACACGATCTGTCCTTTCCCCTGTGGATGTTCATGGACCCACGGGATAGGCTGAACCTCTGTCTACCATGAGATCTTAGATCCTTGCACCAAGAGTACATGAAGTCTTCCTCCAATGTGAGAAATAGATAGAATGAATTTCTGGGCATGGGTGATATCGGCACCGAAATATGAATACCGAATTAGGCGACAAAGCACTAGAAGATGGGCAGGTGAGGTTTCGAAGAACCGAATTAGGATACTAGGGTCCACTTGAGGCATGCCTCCACCTATATGAAAGCCGACACATGGAAGACTATAGAGACGCAAGAATCACCACACAAAGAAGTTGTGACCACTGAAAAAACATCAGGGGAAGTCAATGGGGGAACCATTGAACCACCTAGTGAGTCTATGATGGAACCATGCTTGGAGAACATATAGGAAGGCATTGTCGGCTGCAAAGGTTGGGCATTGGGGAATCATAGAGGCCAGGCTAGAGAGATAAAGGAAAACATCGGAGGGCTAGGCATAGGAACAGGCACTTGGAAGCCAGAACCGTAGCTGCGGCTGGGCACAGGCGACAGGGGGTGCAGGGGCTCGGCAGGAGAGGACTCAACAGGTAGAAAATTTGAAATGCTAGGAAGCGCATGTAATGCATTTATTGTGGGCTCAAAGCATCTTCAGTGAGACATGAATCCAAAAAATAATATCATATGCCTCATGTTGAGTTCTTTCTTTGAGAAAATATAAATCATACTCTTGTGATCAGTATATATCTCACATTTTTTACGATAGAGATATTGTCTCCATATTTTTGGAGTAAAGATTACAGTTGCTAACTCAAGATCATGAGTAGGATTGTTTTTAATGAATTTCTAGCTGCCATGATGCATAGGCAATAACTCTATCATTCTGCATATGGACACAACGAAGTCCTTTATTTGAAGAATCACTATAAATAACAAACCCATCATTCCCCGATGGTAAAGTCAAGATAGAATCACTGACTAATATTCCCTTAAATTCTTCAAAACATTATTTACACTATTTTTTCAAACAAATTTAAACCCTTTACGTGTGAGTTTGGTTAATGGGTTAGAAAATCGAGAAAAATTCTGGATGAATCATTGATAGTAACATGCTAATCCATTAAAAATGGGTACCTCAGTTATATTCATCGGTGCTGGCCATTCTTAGATTTACCTTATCTTTGAAGGACCAACAAAGATTCCATATTTAGATATAACATTTCCAAGAAAAGAGGTCTCATGAATCCATAATTCACACTTTCTAAACTTCCCATACAATTTATTTCTCATAAGAGTCTTTAGAATAGTGCAAAAGTTATTTTCATGATCTTTGAAGATTTTTTATTATAACAAGATATCATTAATAAAAAGGACTACAAAGTCATCATGATATTCCTTGAAAAATATATAAATTAGATACATAAAAACATAGTGTGCATTAGTCATTCAAAAAGAAATTACAGTAAAATCATAATACCCATACCTGGTTCAAAATGTTGTCTTCAAAATGTATTCTTTCTTCACACACAACTATTGATAACCTGATCAAAGGTCAACCATTTAAAAATATTGGGCTCTATAAATTTGATCAAATAAATAATCAATGCGCGGTAGGGGATACTTGTTCTTTATAGTTATAGAATTGATCTCCCTATAGTAAATTCACAACCTCATAGATCAATCATTTTTCTGAAAAAAAAGAATAGGGGATCCCCATGGAGAAACATTAGGGTGAATAAATACTTTATTACATAACTCCTAGAGTTGTTTATTTAGTTCCACTAATTCCATAATGGCCATTCAATAAGGGGTCTTCGATATGGGCCTTGAACTAGGAATTAAGTCAATGGAAAATTCAATTTCTCATTCTAAAATATGTCAATGTAAGTCCTCTGGAAACACATCATCATATTATTGAAAATAGGTACATCCTCTCTTCGAACATTCCTTTCCTCACCCATAGTTATTTCACTCCCTTCCTACCCAATAAATTATTTTAGTAGAGATACTAGGGGTGGATCTAGATGTGAATCAGATGGTGATATTTCTACTCTGCAGATAAGGTATTCCCTATCCTTATAACAAATTGTAACCTCATTATTCTTGTAATAATTCTTTCCATCATGGTCTGAAAGTTTAATCCATTCTGAGGATTACATAAAATTCAATCATGGGTATGACAATAAGATCAACAAATAAATAATGTTTATATGCCATGATGGTAACTAATTGACAAAATATTGTTGCTATGATACATTCTTTAAGAGTTATTACTAAAATATCTATTGTTAAGTCAAATTTGAAATATCTAATTTTCATAGAAAATATGGAAGATATGAAATAATGTGATGATCTAGAATCAAATAAAGCATTGGCTAATTTTGAGGAAATGATTAAAGTACATGCTTCCATGTCATTAGGAACTTCAACTATAACAGTAGTGATCATATAAGCTTGGACTTTATCTCTTGGCCCTTTCTAAGGTAAGTTTACTTCAATCTAAGGATATTAATTTTAATAATTCCCCATTTTTTTACAATTTTATCATTCAACATTGAAAGCCTATTTCTTTCCCTTGCGATCATGAGCTTGGTGGACTTTTTCTCCACACTTGTAACAAACTCCCTTCCCCTTTAGGAATGTACCATGATATTTCTTACAATAATTTTTATAAGATAAAAATTAAAATTTTCCATTCTTCCCCTAATTTCCTTTTTCAGAGTGTTAAACAGATCTCTTCTTTTCTTCCTCCACTTTAAAGTCATAAGACATAGAGAATTACTTTTCTGTCTTGATAGCACATGAAACTATATCTTCATATAATGAGAAGGATTATGAGAATAATTCTTGACAGAGAAGTGTCTTTAACCCATCCAAGAATCGATCAATTTTACTTCTTGGGGTACATAAAAAATCTGAAGCATGCCTTTCTAGCCTTGTAAATTTAGCCTCATACTTTGCGACATTCACATCCTCCTTTTCCCTCAAAATCATAAACTGTATTTCCATATCTTCTCGATGTTCACAAGGAAATTAATTTTCTAATAAAAACTCTTTAAACTCCCTCTATTCCATATTTGATACTTCTTAATCCTCCTTTGTGTTTTGAACTAATAACCACCATTTATCTGAATCTCCAGTGATGCGATAAAAGGCCATGAAAACTTTTTCCCTTTCACTACTCCCCAAATCATGAAATATTTTCTCAAAGGAAATCATCCATTGCTCAGATACAAATGTATTTGTAGTCCCATTGATTGTTGGTGGTCTCCTCCTCATGATGTGGTGTAACATTGATCCTCCGCATTATGGATCGGGGTTTTCCATACAGGTAAGGTTATTATTCAAAATCTATCCCAGTATGGTTATAATCTGGTCAACACTAGTTTCATCACCAACTCCACTATAATTATCATGAATATGAGGGTAATACCGACTCGGATTACATGTGTTTATATGGTTTCCATTTCATCCACTAGGAGATATTTCTAACAGTGGAATACACTGGGTTAGTTTATAAATCACAATGCATAATTCAAAACTTTTAAATACTTAACATAAATTGAACAGTTTATGAAAATAATCCATAAAAATGTTTTCTTTGGGGAAGTATTTTATCATAAATCATTCATAATTGTTTTTATAGAAAATGTGATTATCTTAAGCATATCCACTAGGAGTGTCAAATCAGGTGCGCAGTAAGGCTCGCTGCCATGTATCTGGATACCCTGGGTCAAGCCCAAAACTCATTGTTAGAGTTTTCACTCCAAGGTAAATCTATTCCATAGCCCCATTATCTTATAGTATCCATACATTGATGATTGTATTGGAAAACCCACATAATATATATATATATAAATTGGATGTTCTTCTACACTAATCCTCAAAGTATATCTTAGGGTAATGTTCTCTAATTATAGTTTTTCTAATTCTAGGTTACAAGGTTTTTACTAAAATTCCTCTGATACAAATTGTAATGCCCCAACCCTAGTTAACTATATTCGGTGCATTATTACATAACATTGGCGTGATCAAAGATATTAATTCCCGAAAGACCAATCAATTTTGTAGCCTTGGAAGTACTATATGCATACACAAGTTTATGTCACATTATGAAAGGAAAAAAACAACATTGTGTCTCCTTTAAGTATACTCATATCCCTTATCCTATCACTGTAGGTCAATCATAATGTACTTCTTTTCATCCTGGAAAAAATAAAATATATGATATGGGTGAGGTCAGATGCTCTGTAATGATAACAACATAGGGGCCTCTAAAATAAGAATAAACATTTAAGGAAATGAATAAGTCTAAAACACAATCCTTTAAAACATAAATATTAGATTAATATGGTAAATATAAATCAAATAATTCAATTTAATTATTCACATGGATATTATACTAGTTTAATAATCACATGTAATATCAATTGATAATTTCATAATTATGGAATGCATAATACTGGACATCATAAACACATAGTCAAGTCCTTGTGCCAAGACTATAAATAAAAAAATTTCAAGGCCTTGTTCCAAGACACTAGTTTGTCTAATGAGAACTACCGATACATCACAGGGCTATAACGGGCCCCTCTCATCTCTTGCTATTTCCAATGTATTCTTCATATGAAACGGTTGAAACATAACATAATCATTTATATTAAAACTATCATACGAAATGTTAATACTTTAACCATAAACAATTAATGGTATAAAAATAGAACATCCATAATAAAACATATCAAAAAACCTTCAATACAATATGAAATATTTTAGCATAATAAATCAACTCTAAACAAGCGTAAATTCCCAAAAAGTATGTTGACATAGATGAAATCAACCCAAAAAACTATTTTAGATTAATATCTTTTAATAATTTGAAATAATTTAAGAGTTTTATAAAAATAAAACCATTATATTTAAAATATTCATATAAGGTTTTATGGGAAGCTTAGAAGGTGTTATAATGGTGAAAAATATCCTCACCTACCGTATTAGTTAAAATATCATTCTTTCCTTATTTTTTGAAATGGCCATAATGTACCCTGTTTGGAAAATGTTGAAAAGTTTATTTTCAAACTTTTTTTATAAAAATACAAAAAAGGGTATAAATAAATATAACCCATAGTATTTGAAATATTAATTTTTTTAAATACATTTTTATGAAACATGTATGTTGATGATAAATAATCCCTAGTAGATACTTACGTATAAAAAACCTCAGGTAATAATGAGATTTTAAAATTAACCCTTAACTTGTAATTTTCCTTAGTTGAGGGTAAATTAAACTCCTATATAATGGTTAAATAATTGTTATTAAATTATACAATAACTACATTCATAAATTTGATATCATATATGATCCTCTAATATTGCTTTGTTCATAAAATTTTGTAGTATCATTGTTTCAATAGTCAACTGATTCATTTTTCATTATATATTTTTTTATGTAAGGCATGTTTGTTATGTAAATGATGTATTTGATTCATATATATAATTATATTATGTTCTTAAAAATTATTTTGTAATCATAAAATGAACGTTATTCATGAATTCTTACGATGGGGAATGAAATCTTATCACGTCGTGGAGACGGTAAGACGTACGTCCGCACGACCGGTAATATCATTCTATTGATGGTGAAATTGTATGTAATTTTATGGTATATTATATATACATAATCTTTAAAATTTTATATTCATTATTTACTTCAATTATACTCTTTATTATACCCATCCAAATAGTGAAGTGTTGAATAACAAACTACACCACGACATGGAGACGGTAAGTCATAAGTACACACGTATGGTGACATTGTAATTCATAGGATGTATAGAGTAATGAATATGGTTGTACCAAATTTATAATAATATCACAGTATGTAAAAGGTATTGGAGTTACTAATTTGGTATGGAAACAACAACTAAAGAGGAAGTGGAGGACGAAAATAAAGTTAAAAGAGGTGATAAAATAATTACCTCTTCTTCAAGTGATTTCTTTGGATTAGAACAAAAGGGATCCTTATGTTGGATTTCTGATCAAAGTAATGACTCTAGGTTTAAGTGAGGGTAGTTGGGAAGATATTTTAGAAGGGTTTGTCTAATAAGAATGTCTTTGGAGGTGTGAATTTGAGAAAATGGGAATGTCCCTTTTATATGAGAGGTGAGGTGCACTTTAGGAAGATCTTGAAATATTAATTTTTTATAAAATTATTTTCTGTTTATAATATATTCGAATTGATTTATTTAAAAGTTAATTTGATGATGGGTCTAAAGACTCTCAACAAATTGGCTTTATAAATGTTTATCTCACCATATTAACCTTATCATTTAGATTTAACACTTAGTTAAATAGTTTAACATTTACTATGTCTTTTTGTATTTTTATATAACATGGTTAATAAACATACATGAAACGGCCAAGAGAACCTAATATGGTTCATCAATGAAAAATATAACCTTATATAAATCCTTTTTCTGAATATTAATCTTTTTAGGAGTATTATATCATTTAATAAAACATTATTTTTTTTATAAACTCATTTATGTCAATTTTGACATAATTTGGTATTTTTTTAATGTCATCAAAACATGATTACTTTGAAAACAATACATTGAATCTATAATAAAATGATATACTCACCTATAATTTTTTTTATGTCATATGAATTTTCAATTTACTTTTATTTTAATATTTATAATATAAATTATTTTAATCATTCATTAATAAGGCAATTATTTCATCATCATTGTGTCATAAATAAATTTTATTATTTATTGTCTAAAAATTATAAATAAAATACCATGATGTAGGAAATATTTCTATATTTCTAATGATAATTTATAGTAGAATTTATATTATGTATAACCCCATATTAAAGATGGTTATTTATTGAAATTTGAATTTAACACTTTTAAATCTAAATTAAATAAAATATAATAAATGTCCTAATATAATAAAAGTGGATAAAAAAGGATCATATATTATTACTAAGGGTTATTTTGGTCTATATACACTTATCAAATATAATTAGAACATGTGTTGAGGTAATTATAATATCATTTTAACCTTTAATTTCCATATTTACTTTGAACCGAGGTAAATAAAATTCAAAAATTACTATTCACCAAAACTTATTTGCATCCGGTTGAACCAAATTTTTATTATTGATGAAAACCATGTCTGCTGGATTTTTGAAATTCAATTCATTGAAGTGGTAAAATTACGTTTTATGGAAATTTTCAAATGTCCCTAAAAGGTGGGTAAAAGACTTTAAATAGTTCAATAAAATTTTATATATCAAATATTATTATGAAATAACTCTAATGAATTACATTCAAAGAATATAGGTATTATGTATCTATTTTGACTAAAAAATAAATATAAATAAAATAATAATTTTTTAAATAAAAACTCAGTTTTAAACAATAACAAAATGTTTTTCACTATTCATCAAAATTGAATGTTTTCAGAAAAATACCAAAAATTCAACCTAAGCTAATTTTGATATTACGAATCAGGAAATGGAGTCCATATTGAAAATTAAAGTTTATAAAATTTTAAAAAGTGGGTATTTTTATTTATAACTACTTTTTAATGGCTATATTCATTGGTCATGGTGTGCTAGAACTCAGGGTTGTGTACAACACAAGCTATTGTATTATTCAAAGAGAAACGTACAGTGGTAGCTTGGGGTGACACATAAATGATTCTTTATGGACTCAAGATATCAATGATAAATCCAAAATTCCTATCACTATAAATTACTCTTCAAATTTTAATATTTCATGGGATAATTTCAATGGAGTTTGGAGTCCAAAGTGGGACTAGTGTTCAGATGGAAAATTTTATGCTGAAGGGATGCATGATTTTAAGGAACATCAAAGCTATATAGAATTTCATGTGTGGTTGGAGGAAATTGGTTTATGAAAAAAGTATGAATTTCTCAATTTATGATGTATCTACCAATTGGGTTTTACCCAAACTAATTTTCGATTGGTTTTCAAATACCCGCACATTACATCTATAACATGGTAATGTTGAGATTAGATTGTGGGATGTCTATCAACTTGGAAGAATCCCAATCCTTTGTGAGATGAATGATGAGTTCCTCCCTTTAGCTAAGACTTGGTAAGATGTGGAGCATATCCCTCCTCTAACTAAACACTTATTAATAGCTATTGAGAAATCATTAGGAAAATCCATTCATTACTCTTCAATTATTGTGTTTGGTGATTGGGTAAAATTCTTTCTTTAACCTATCGGGTTGAGGCCAAAGGTTAGGTGCACAAGGTCCCACCTGACTACGTAGTCTTAATATATTCAAGGATCATATTGGGATACCCTATAAGTGGAACAATATTCTACATGGGTTTAAATGTTCTATCTGGATATAACATTAGATCACACCTATCATGATTTTTCACCATGTTTTAGAGATAATGGATTTTCCAAACACATGATGCTCATTCGGGAGTCAGGATTAACACCTTTATAATGGTTATTACATTGGTGCATGTAAAATTCATTAACATGGTCTTAAAAACCCTTTATTAGGTTTATCACTTAATTTTTCATATACAAGAAAGAATTTCCTCACATCATATTAAAAGACCATTCAATTTTTTTTATTGGATGGAAAAACACTTACAATTATATGAATATAAAAAAAACACAACAATCCCTCTTCACACTTCTCACCCTATATTTCTACAAGATGTTTTTATTCATCCAATATCTTTCGATATTGATAAAAATATTTCAATTTTGTGTAATACCGTTGATTTTTTTGTTCCTTATATTTCTCTTTCTAGAGAAGTAACACACAATTATGGTTGAAAAAAGAAGAAAATTCATGTAACATCCTATTTTTATATCGGGTTTTGATATCTTGAATAGATGGAATGATCATTTGTGAACCTAACACCCCATATAGGCTCAAAAATTTATTGGATTTATATATCTAGAAAAATCATTACCTTTCACTAATATTACAAAAGAATTGAATCCATCCATCCCCCTTCATCTTTAGTTGGTGATAATGTATGAGGACGATGGAATCAATATTATACTTCCATCTAATTGTGCTCTAAAAAAATTATCATGGTAATATTCTAAATCATGGGTGGGGAATTACCTATTTGGAATATTTGGAGAGCTAGTCGAATGGGTAAATAAGTTATTGACTTCCCAGAGTCTCTCTCCTACCATTATATGGGAACCAGTTTCCACAATGGATAATCCTATAGACAAACATTCCAAAAATTTTGGGGAATCATTGTTTTCAGGTCCCCTTAATATTGGAAGTAGTATGGATCTAGTATTTTGGAACAAGGTTTCTTCTTTTTTTAAGACATTGATCTTTCTATGATAGTGATGGGATTCTATTAGTAGGGGTCACCCCCGTTGGCTCAGTAATTGAATTTAACTAGCAATAAAAAAATAATTTTTTTCCCAAAACATATTACCAACTAAATAAAACCCATTTATTGGAAACCTGATAGAAGGTAAACATACTATCAATCCAAACACCACTATTAAAAAAGAATCTTTGATAAAATAGGTTTGGTTGCATTTTTTTACTATTGACATGGAGACATATTTATATAATATTTTTTATAAAGTGTATATCCTTAAAGAACTATTTTGTGGCTCAGTCTTAGTTAGGTTTAACTATCAGTAATTTTACCAGAAAATTTATCATGTTTTCACCTCTCAAGAGGAGCTAGAAACCTAAAAATATGACCTCCTCCAATTTGATCGTGTTAACTGTTACATGGATGATTTAGAGGGTGGTAATGAAAAGATAAAATATTTTTTTATTGATGAATACAAACATCATTATTAGATATATTTTTAAGCCATATAACTATCCAAATATAAGGCTCGAGTGGAAATAATGAAGCCATACTTTTTTTCAACAAGAAATGGTCTATAAGTCCTTGAATTAAAGAGTTGTGAGAAAAAGGCTTATTGTTAGAAAACTTTTCAATTGGAAGAAGAGAATATATGAAATGGATGAACCTTCAATAGTCAATCAAGAATTATCACCAAGAAGTCATGATTTTTTTTTTAATATTGATCATAGTCTATTGTATATTTTTTTATTTCTATTCACTTCTAACATCAAGTAGAAACTGTAATTTATGGATGATCCTCTTTTGTTTTAGATCCCTAAATGAATACTATTTTTTTGAGTTTTAAATTTTATTCATTCCCTGGGTTATATTTCATCTCATTTATCACTTTATAATTATCTATGAAACCCTTAGAATAAACATCATTAAGATAATTTTAAACTATTTGAACATTGAATTGATGATGGAAAAAGTCAACCATAGTTCTAAAAAATTAGTGAATTAAGAAAAATCATCTTGAGTGTGGATCAAAGATGGGTATGGGTATAAGTACCATCACTATGAAACCATAGTTAGCAATTTAGATAAATTATTTTTTCCAGGGTGTGAAATATTTATGGGTATATTCATAACTATTATCATTGTAACAATAGATTTAGTCCATTAAGATGAATTATGTCATTCCAATCATGGATCAAAGATGGGTATAAGCATAACTACTATCACTATAAAAATATAGTTGGTCAATTTGGATGAATTAATTCCTCCTAGAAATGGATCACAGGTGGGGATACATAAAATTAACATCACTAAAACACTAGATCTATTACACTTCAATGGATGATTTGACTTGATGGGATGAAGATTGTGAAGGAGGAGATTTTCAATGAGGATTGTAATTATCAAATGGGTTTGAAAAACCTAATGTTATGTATTTATGTATTTCATATAAATACTTTAGTATGAAAATCTATGGATAATAGAATGGGTGAATGAAATTTATCCTAGGAAAGAAGGCCTAGTGATAAAAACTAAATTATAATTGAATCATATTATAGACCGCAAAATCATCCAGTCATTAATTTTCAACAAATGTTTCACCAAATCTTTATTTTGGGGATGCATAGTGGTCAATGAAATTAATTCTTATTAGTTTTCCAATTATAGGTTTTCAAACTAAGAATAATTTTGGATATTTCCAATTTCAAATGCTCAATATTTCTTGGACCATGAAATGGGAATGTATATTGAGTGGAGACTCTAATTATTCATAGTTTTTCCTTTAGGGGGTTTCATCTTGGGGAATTGTGAATCTTTCCTTATGTAGTTTTATGTCATTAATGTTGGACCAATGTAGTTGAGTTTTATGTTATGCAATTTTTGACCTATGTGAACATAGATTATGGTCATGGTATGTTGACCAAATATTATTGTAGTTTATGATTGTATACCATTTAGAAAATATGAAGGATAATCCACCCTAGAAAGACTAAGTCCTAATGTAAATGGATTCAATTTTTCTTAAATAGAATTCAGAGGAAAAAATGGTATTTAGTTTAGGTTCTTGAAGCTAATACCATTGTTTTATATTGCTTAAAGTCATATTATGAGGACAAATTAAATTTTTAAGGGACATGTGTAAAACTTTCACCTTAGGGAATGAGTTTGATTCAAAAATGTATAACATAAAGTTTATTAAATCCATGTCAATAATTGGACTATGAAGTTTGGATGTCCTAACCTAAGGACATTTAATTAGGCGTGATGAGATAATATATTATGAAAAACATATTCAAAATTTGGGTTCCACTTTAATGGTATTAGGTTATATGGGGGTTAGAGGGTTCTCTTATTGTAGATAAAGATACCTCTAATTTATTGTTCATATTATGGGGACTTATACAAATACATATTAGTGGAATAATATTCATAGTCATGAAAAGGTTTCATTTGGGGCTAACAATGCTCATTACCGATAGACAAGTAATGGTTTCCAAGGATTCAAACACAAGTGAAATGAAATTGGTTCATGGAATGATGGGATATTCAAGAAGGGTTATTTCACGCTAAAATAAATTCCATAATTTATAGACCACATAATTAAGGAATATAGATATAATTTTTCAATACATAAACTTTTCTTGAAGCAAAATGGGTTGAGAAATAATGACTTTCCTTTTTATAGGGTTATATGATGGGCCCTTAAAACCATTTTCCTTTTCAATTTATGATCTAATTTATCATAATACCCAAAAAATGGATGGATTAGTGAGTAGAAAATTTAATTTTTCTTTGGATTCCATTTAATGGTTTTATTCTGAAAAGATTTATGTATTTCTTACATGCTTTTTATGGTCTTACATTTTTTTACCACTAAATGGATAGAGTTTATAGTTGTATAACGTTGACCAAATACATATTTAATTTAATTTCATAAAAATTTGACCACATGTGAAGTGGTAAAAACCTATATGTAAAGGATTATGTGGAAATATTATGTATATGATGATCCTAATGTTTGTACTTACTATCTCATAGAATAGGTTACCATAGTTTAAGGTCATTACTATTGGACTAAAATGAGTTGAGACAATCCATTTAGAGGTAAAGATAAAAATTGACCGACTGTGAATGGGGGTCTAATTCCACTATAGACTATATCAAAGGGTGTGTGAAAAAAAATTATGGTTATGATGTGTAGACCTTATGAATGAAAATAATAACCCTAATGGGGACCAAAGGCACAAAATTTCCCTACCCCCTATAAATAGAAAGTTATGACATTAGTAAATTGCAACATAAGGATCTTGGATAATTAGTAGTGAGGTGGAGTAGGTACACAATGGATTAAAATTAACAATATTTGAATTACATGTTATTCTAAGATGTTGGGAAGTAGTATAAGAATTAGAACCCCTTCCCTTTCAAGACTACAATTCATCTGGTTGATTGTCTATATCTGGGGTGCATATGTTGAGCCCTATCTAGGGAATAGTATGAATAATCAAGAAGAAGAGACCTTCTGCAGAAAAATTCACTCATTATAGATAACCATAGAAAGTTTTTTTAAAATCCAAGACACTCCAGGAATTAAATTTGACTAAAAAAATGTTCAAAATGGAAAATAGAGGTATTTTAGACTTGCTCCAGTAAAATCCTGGCAAACATGAGGAATTTTAGTTTTCTCTTAAACGTGAGGTTCTGACACACATCATGGATGAAGCCATACATAATCCTTATTTTTAATTATATGATCTATAAAGTAGTATAATGACCTTATAAAGGGATATTTTATTATAATTCTTGTTTAGAGAGACAACCTATAATGGGAACCCTCACATGGATATGGATCTCATGTATAGAAATTGGGCTTCATATAAGTGTTCTCCAAGTAGTTTATGGTTATAGAGGGATGAGTATGTGTAGTAAAGTATAATTTCATGAGATGAGGACTCAATAAAGTAACACCTATATATATTGAACTCCTACATAGGAGAGTGGGATTTTTACAATTTATTCCTATTATAGAATTGGATCAAAATGAATCTCTATATCTCATTCCCATAATAGAATATTTATGTTTCCATATGAATAAATCACTTAACCTTATCAAATATTTATGGATGGTATCACATGACATATACATTTACAAGGATCTAACTATCATGTAGGTACCATGTCACATATAATTTCCCACTCCATGAAGGTTTGGTTCATTCATGATGGATCATATATTTTTCACTTTAATTTCACGCAATAAGGAATTAAATTTCACTACCTAAAAAATGGGAACATTTTACCTTAACATAGTTTGGTGGGAATATTATAAATTATTGGATTGATGATTTTTTATGGTCTACAATTTCTCTGTACAAGTTAATAAATGACCCTTCATTAGAATCCCCAACGTATAATAATGGAGGGAATTTTGGAAAATTGAATTTAAGTATAATCCCCAGATATAAGATATATGAATCACTATATATCTTGTTAGAATAGGGAACAAGTCACATTTAGTTCTTATATTTTGACCCTTATGTATATCTATATTTTGTATAAGTAAAGCAATTTTTATTTTGGTTTACAACTGAAGAATTATATGATGAATAGTACTATGTAGATCTAGATCGTATATAGGAGAAAGGGGAATTATACCATGGGTATCCATGTAATTTTTAGGATAGATCATTTTATTGATCCATCCAAAATTCTTATAAGGCCTCTTATCCCAAGATCAGACTCATGTGTAGGGAAAGAAAATTAGTTCTTACCTCAGTGTTGTTCCATGAGTAAAATAATGTATTGTCAAGAGTCATGGAATACTAAATTAAAATAGGGAATTCTAGTTATTATAAATCATATCTAGGACTAGATATAGTTGTCTCCATGCATCCCTATGAAGTTAGTAATCAAGCTACACATTGTTCTTAAAGGGAAATTCTTGATCATATATATGGAAAGGGGATCCATTTCTTGGTTGGGACTAATATAAAGGATCCTATAATCACTATGTATCCTAATACAGTAGAACTCAATCCATATATAGTTCTTAAATATAATACCCTTGCATAGATCTAGCTCATATGCATGGACTGTGGATTTGATATCCTTTGGCCCCAATAAGTATTTATCCTTATGATTCTGACAGTAATTTGACATTTATGCTGAGAAATATTATCATATTGGGTATACTTATTTTCTTCCCATATTTGGATATTTTTAGTTTCACCAAATGGGGTGATATATTTTGACCTCTTAAACTCACATGAGTCATGGTCTATGTGTGAAATAAAATGAAATTAGAGAATTATTTTTCACTATACTTGGGCATGTGGTAGGGTCATTTTAAAACAAATATCCTAACATTTGGAATTCATAGTAAAGAGGTTGTCATATTGTTTAATTTCATGTTATGAGGAAGTACAATTTTTAGATTACTATCTTTTAGTGTTGATAATAACCATGTAGTTTCCAATTTCATTGTGAATACATTGTCATGCAGTATTATGTCATGAAACATGGATGAAGGCCATGTACTTAATGTCATATGCTGTGAAAGATATGATATATACAGTTTTTTATTATTATAGCCAGAACTTGTGCTGCAAAATTAAACATCATGTGGAAGGGAAAACATTCTGTGTAGTTTAATGGACATCTATGAACCAATGTGAAAAATATAAAATAATGTTCTTAAGAAACCATACATTGTTGTCTAGTGTAATAAATTCTCCCTCAATTGTTACTAATGAGTAAGCTCCTTAGATTATACATTATGTGTGACGTAAGGTCTCTCCACTTTTGTTTGATCTTTATTGGATTATTTCCTGGTATCATATTTGTTTTGGGAACCAATATCATCTCTCCTTAGAGGAATTAATAAGGGTTAACATGGTTATTGAAAGCTCGTGAAACTCAGTTATAATGAAATTATATGTTGTGAAAAGTATGTAAACTATTCTTATTGAATCATTTTTAATCATAAATACACCTATAAGATTTTTCTATATAAAAAATATAGTTTTATATGTAAATTAAAATGAAGGGTAGTTGTATCTCAATGGGTGGGACTAACTCTGTCCCATGTGCTAGCAATATGGGGTTACAAACATGAAAGTATAGTTCATGGTGTGGTAATCACCAAAAACATGAAGAATTTTTTTCGGTATATACCCTTTATCACTATCCACTATAATATATAGTAGTTTAGAGAATGTTTTATATAAATCCAAATGTTTTCTATTTTTTATTACAAAATAGTTGTATGAGTGGTTAGAATAAATGTGATATTGTTGATAAAAAAATTTCAAATCATGAGAAAAAATTATTAACACTGTATTTCCATATTGTGTGAAAAAATAACTATTTTAATGTTTTTTTCCTTCACATAGATGATTATAGACCTTTCCCAGCTTATTTAAGGGTTATTTACCCAAGCCACATGGAGAAGAAATCAATGGAAATAAATATGTACTTAAACTACTTAGTTGAAGCTGGGGGATATAGACATACAAAATATATTCCCTATATGAATAATGGAAAAGATTATTTTGTTTTTTATGTGATATTGGGGGTTGATGAATGAAACTGGAATGTATTTGGATGTCAGGAAATATCCTGGTGAATTCCATTCAGTTATTTTTAATTGATCGCCCAATGCTTCCAAGCCACTTGAACTAATGGGATAGTTTAGTTTCATATAGATGAGAACTATATGGACATTCATGATATTATTTCATAATTATTAGAGTCTCCTTATTAATTATATTAAGGTTTCTCATACATGGGGTGAAGGAAATAATGTTTCAGATAATTTAGACTCCCAATCATAAAAAACCTTGAAGTCACATACACTCTCAACATTTATTTATTTAAAACTTAGGGGATATCCTTAATACAAGGGGATGCCCTCAGCCTGCATCAATTAAAGACTTCTTTGGCCTATTTTTTTTCATACTTGTTCCTTTTTTTACTTTAATTAAAATGGAATCGATGATGATGAATAGAGTCTCTCTTCCCTCAGTGAATCTGAGGAGTACTCCATCAAATCCTTATTTATAGAGAAATTATTATTCATTATGATCATCATAATGGATAACTTTTACAACCTGTCATTGAATCTTCTCCTTCTTGGGTCAATCAAAACATGAAAAATCCATTTTAGTGATAGTCTATCATAGAGTAAATATATTCTATAGAGATATAATTTTGTGAGGATATCAGTTTTTCTTTATCAAAGGATTAATTGATATGATCGATCCACTCCCCATAATTATTACTGAACGAGGATACTAACCTTATATATGAAATGATGACCAGACCATCCAGGTTTATACCTAGTAAGATTGTGGATATATTATCCATTGAATATTATTCTGTGTTTTGTGAACCCAAAACATGGAACAATGTTGTCTCAAATGGGAATTATTCCTTTAAACCTCACACATAATCAAATAGATGAATCAGTTCATATTTTTTAATCAAATATTCACCATTAATTATAATGATCACATACTCCAAATCACCCATCATATTTAGTTGTGTTATTGGTATTTTTAGTAAAAATATAAACCCTCAATAAGGGATTGGTACCCTACATCATTATTGGTGTGACATTATAATACCAAGAAAGAGTAAAAAAAAATTCTATAGAAATGGGAATAATTCCAATACCAACAACATTGAATTTTGAGTTTTCTATCCTTTTTTAGGATTCTATAAGAACCCTAAAATTATATCTCTCATGTTTTGGGAGTTTCTTCAATGGAAAATGAATCCTTATCAGGTAGTTTTGTATCTATTTGTTTGCATCCTGCGATGTGATGTGTTATGAGAAATTATATCAATGATTTCCCTTTAAAATAATTATACGCTAAGTATTATATATCAAACTAATACAGACTGAATTTCCACCATTCTATTTATCTATTTATGTTTGGGTGAATGAGTATTTATTTGAGTGTGTAAATAAAAGATACTAAATAAACCCCATGATCCTATAGGTAATTGTTTAGTTTCTAAACTCAGAACATCAATGAAATTCTACTCCTCTCAAGGTCATAATATATGGTTTCAGTATCTATAATAGTTCTTCTAAGATAATAAAGACTATTCTATTTATCCACATCATTATTTTGTGCAAGGATAGAACTAGGTGGCCAATCAAGGTATTCCACACACAATATAAGTGGTTTCCCTTATAATAGTTGAATAAATAATGGTGGACATGACATGTATTGCATGATAATATTGAATATTTCTCCCATTGTAAATAAAAACTGTTTTCATGAGTTTATTTATGGGTATGCACTTATTTTTATGGTTTTATATGAAGTTTTTGATGTATGAAATGAACCCTTGAATTCCACATAACTATTTTATATTTTGATAAGGTCACATGTTATGGATTTCCATGGTATTCTATATAATTAAATCAATTCTCTGATGGAATACCATGAATCTATAATATTTTATTAGTGTCACCTCAAAATCACATTTTAATGGGGTTATCTTCAGGATATGTTGTTATATCCTACTGAATATTGATTATGTTTAGTGATATGATTGTTGTTTTGTTGATAGTTTTCCACCAAATATTAAACATATCATTCCATGGTCTTTTCTAGAAAAGGATTAAAAATATTATTTATGAAATGTTAATATAAGAAAAATTAATTAAAAAATAGTGCATTACTTGATAGTAGTACACTCCATGTGTATCCCTAAAAGTGATGGAATCCTAATCCTTAGGTTACATTTAGATATGGTTATAACCAAAATATACAACAATAAAAGAGAGGGCATGGAACCCAGTAGTTTCATGAATCAAAATATCCACGATTGAAACAAGAGATTCATACTTTTGGAAATGATGATATAGATCCATAAATTCAATTCACAGTTTTTTTTCACATTATTTTTGTTGAAAAATTTGATATTGTTCGGATGTTTAGGTTACTAAAACTATTGAATAGTGTCATATTTGAAATGATTTTAAACTTCAACATTGAGGTTTTTAGGGTGACTCAAGTAAAATATCTTCGATTCCTACTTGTAACCATGATAATTTTTAGGTAGTCCCAAATTATGAGTTTCCCCATTCGGATCAAGCCTAATAGACCTTATTTAATTCAAATAAATGAAATCTAAATGCTACTTTATAAGGGAGAATTATGTATCTTGTTATTTGGGAGACAAAGAAACACTAATTAAGGTAAGTTATGGGCCTTCCTCTATACCCATATTTACATATATGATATCATCAATGGTTGTGGATACACCTTCCTAAAATGTTGGTGGGGAAACTCAAAGATCTACTTCACCTTCTTTATCTACTTCAATCTTGATGGGATTAGGTGTAACATCCCTCAATCTGTAACTCTCTCACATGGAAAAAATAGGTTGGTTATTGGACCTCAAGCACACCTCCTTGTACACCAGATTCCACTGAATAGTTGCGGGAGTGTAAAGCGAATATTAAGGATACTATACCCCTGGTATAGTGTTACAATATAGTAGAAATAAAGAAATTTCAGATTAAAAAAATTGAAAAAAATATTACAGCATACAACTTGAATATAAAAAATGAAACAAATAATAAAAGTGAAATTAATAATCCTATAATAATAAAATGATAATGCTATGGAATTCCTGAATGTATCTAAATATAATACTAAAAATAATATAGATGAAATACCACGCTAACAAAAATAAACTAAAAAGACCCCAATCTCGAACCCCATGTCGGTCCTATCTCCAATCTCCAATCTCCAACCAATACAAAAAATCAACAATAGAAAACAAGGTCTTTTACCCTTGTCCAAACTTTCATCGATGTAATCTTCTTAGGTACCAAATTGAGGACCAAATAGGGTGTGATTAAAACATAGTAAGTCAACACCACCATGTATAAACATAACCCATATGATAATAAATTTATGAAATAAAGTGATAAATTGGGGTATTAATTAATTTTTTTAATATGATATGATAATAAAAAAACTTCAACACTATTCCATAATATCTCTGAGAATGTTTCAAAACCATTCCAAGCATAACCACAAGTCTATAGTATAATCACATAACCAGGAAAATCCCTATGTTTACTAATTTCAACATAACTATGCTAATACCTATATATATACACTTTATCATAATAGGTTTTTTCCCTCTATATAAGTATTTCAGCATAGCTAGGCCAAGCCTTCTATATAAGCATTTCAACATAACTAGGCTAGGCCCTATATATAATAATTTTAGGAGAACTAGGATAAGCTGTATATATAAGAATATCATCATCAAATTCAACACAAGTCGATCGATCAAAAATTAATTTTATATTAAAGGATGGGTGAAACCCCCATCAAAAGCACATTAGAACAATCACGGAGGTCTGAAGTGGTGAAGTCTGAGGGAATCCCCCTGGACCACATCCCTACAAACCTGAGGAAGTGAACCTAAATTGGAATAAATAATAAGTGGCTCCCATTCACTTCCTTCATGGGAAAGGGCATCAACATCAAAATTTTCTATCAGTTACTTATTAATTAATTAAATTATATATTAGGTCATTTCCATTCCTATTTTCATAGCCAAATATTATTAATTTATTCCCATCCATTCAATAATCACGAAGTCCATTTTCTTGGGTCAATCTATCATAATAAATCTATTGAGGTATCATGCCATGCAAAAACATACTCTAAGCCATTATCTAGTACATTATTATTCAATTCTGGGATCACCCTATGAATTTCCACAATCTTGGTATCAATACCATTGAATTCAAAGGGATCCAAAGAGTAATCCAACCCATCATTAATTGTCACACATCATTTAGTTGATTAATGAAAATGTTATGTTGGTGATATTTTATAATTTTCAAAAAAGTTAAAAAATAATAAATAGACCAGAGGGTTTGGTTCTAGAATACCATCCATTATCTAGAAATCATGGAAATTATTCAAATCGTTAACGATAGACAGGGGTAAAGGAGATTATGATAAATAGAATAACCTAGATCACAAAAGATCAAGATCAACACCCAAAACAATTGTGGTTATGAAATTCAACGGATATAATGGAGATCAAGTGCAAGAGGGTAGAAAACCAAAGAAAAAACTCTCTAGGTATCAATTGCTTGATCGAGATGTCCAAACATGAAGAAAGAAATTTAAAATTACATAGAGTTTCTCTAGTGTTCAAGAGAGGGGGCTACATAGTGAATGAACAATGAATCAATTTCACAACATGGATTTAAAATAAGCAATCCCATGAAATTCATGGCATGTAATCTTTTCACATTATGTATATCCCAATTTATGAGTAACACTGAAAAATGAATCTCCTTATGTTATAATAACCCCAATCAACCATTTCATGTTTTCAAATATTTTCATAGTGTGTAACCATTTCACACCATGATCCAGTTGATGACGGAGGCCTAAAAAAATTACACATCATGTAACATGTTAGCAACATATAAATATCTTGTAAATAGCTCTCATTACATGTTATGCAGTAGAGCTCGAACCACCTTCAATGCCTCCAAAACTCATGGAAAACCCTCATAATTACATTTTATATATTTATAATTGGTCTCTATTTATTAAAAAAATAGACATTACTAAATATTAAGTTAATTTTCTTATAAAAATATCTCCATTCATAAAAAATCATGACCACTAATGATTAAATAAGAAGAAAAAAATGAAGAAAAGAGGCTTCATGAAAAACTCAAAGAGGGATATACCTAAAAATAGAAAGGATCGTACAACCAACCTACTATATAATAGCTCATCCCTAAGCTAATCCAAGAAACATTTTAGGGGATTAATGAATATTTCTGGACACTATTCTTGAAATTCAGTCTTCCCTTCCCAGGACTCCTCTTGAAAATTCATATTCTTCTACTACACTCAAACTAGAGTTATAGATTTGCCTAGAGATACTTCTCAATATGATCCACGATTTGAATCAGATGTTCCTTAAAGTATTTAGCTACATGAAGCTCGATGTAATCTATGTATACTACATAAGAAGGTTTTGGATGAAATATTTGAATATCTCTATGTGAAACACGTCATGCATGGAACTGTAGTACTGTGGAAGGGCCAATCAATATTCCACTAGACTGACCCTTTCCACTATCTAAAGAAACCCAAAAAACCTATGCTCTAACTTTTCATGTTTCTGGATACGGATTTTCTTGAACAAAGGTTACACATTAAGGAAAACATTATGACCAACCTTAAAATAAAAAGGTTGTCTCCAATGGTTGGTGTAATATATCTCCCATATCTGCGCGATCACCAACCAACTCCTCATTAATAGAACCGGATCATATGTCACATGCACGAGTCTAGGGTCAAAATGAATTGAATCAAAAAACTCTATCCAACAATGAGGTAAATGTTACTTTTTTCCATACAAAGCTGCAAAAGGTACAATTTGAATTGATTCTTGAAAGATATTATT
Source organism: Viscum album (assembly GCA_963277665.1). NCBI lineage: Eukaryota > Viridiplantae > Streptophyta > Magnoliopsida > Santalales > Viscaceae > Viscum > Viscum album. The sequence goes on from OY728146.1 coordinate 860,748,670, forward strand.
ATATTAGAACAACATGAGTGCTAAATTATGTTCACATGAACCATTGTAATTCAAAACATATGATCATAACACATCTTCCAAAATATTAATTATCTATTTAGATTAACCATCAGTCTAAGGATGATAGGATTTACACATAATATCCCCTAATCCCAGAGATTTATAAAGAACCTAGCAAAACTGAGACAATAAATGAGGATCTCTATCCAAAATGATACTGCTAGAAACATTGTGAAATCAAACTATTTATTTCACATAAATACTACCTAGATCATCAATAGTGAAGGTATCCTAGATAAAAAAGAAGTGGGATACCTTTATCAGTTTATATAATATCACCCATATTATATCATTTTTATGAGGTGTCTTGGGTAACCTGTTTAAAAAGTCCATAGTGACATTATGCCATTTCCAGTATGAAATGAGAATATTCTACAATATCCTAACAGTCCTCTAATTCCCGACCTTTACATTATGAAAGGTGAAAAACTCACCACAAAGCTCGATACCTCCTTTTTCATTCATGGAAGTCAGTACTGTCTATAGATATGATGATACATCTTTTTCAACCCTAGATGTACATCCAATCTAGAAGAATCCATCTCTCCTATCAGATCCTTACCCAAGTCCCTAAGAACGCATAATTGATCATGAAAACTAATATAATTAACACTACAAAGAGACCACCTCGATGGTGGATATCTACTATAAATTCCTTCCCTCAGAGTTAAGACATATAGATTAGATAACTACCCGATCTTGATTGGGTCCATAATCAAGGGTATAAAAAATTTTGCAATCAGATATACTCAACCCGAGGACTCTTGAACATCCAGATGCATGTATTTATAGAGTTCAATCATATTCCACATGTCACCTGACTCCCACACTACCTCTTTATACATCTTCTATCTCAAGGTGTCAACAATGACATTTGTCTTTCCCAATGTATAATCCAAGTCGAAGTCAAAAGACTGCATATACATGACCCGCCTCCTTTAATGAAGGTTTTGGTCCTGAAAAGAAAATATGTACTTGAAGATATTATGGTTTCTTTATAATTTAAACATCTTCAATAAAAATAGTGTCTCCAACATCTTAAGAAATGTACCACTACAACTAACTTCAGATCATGAGTATGTTAATTCCTCTCATGTGGTATCAGCTTTTTGAAGCTATATACAACCACACGGTCCTCATGCATCGGATCTTATACAAGTATAATTATGGATGAATCATGGACCATGATATATTCCTTACCTACCATAGGTAAGGTTTGTATAGGTGATTAGTAAAACTTTCACTTCAATAATAGAAAAGATATCTCATAGTCATCTAACCAAAAGAACTTCACTACTTTCTTAGTCATCCCAAAAAAAGGTTCTCCTAAATTGTATAATTCCTAGATGAATCATTGTTAATAAATTTATAATCCTAGAAAACATTGAATCTTTAATACATATATGGGCTGGTACAAAGAAACCATGACTATAAAATTATCAGTGTTCACTGACACACTATCCTTTTTCATGAAATGGCATTAGAAGTGCACTCTATAAATCCATGAACTATATTTGGTTCGCTTATCATAAAGACAGTTCTCTGTCAATGTAATACAGATAATGTCAAGATGATGGGGATGATCATCCTTTGAATGGGTGTACACTAACTTATCATTGAATAAAACCACCACAAAATGATCCATAAAATGATGAAATATATGATACCTCAAATCCATGAATACCTTTGGTGCATTTATCAAACCAAACAACACCAATACAAAATCATAAAATCTATTTCTTCTCTTAAATGTAGATTGAGGATTATATATTGGCCTCTCCCTCAGTTGTAAGTATCTCGATCTCAAGTATATCAATTTAAAGATATTTTCACCTCTTAGCTGGTCAAAGAGATCATCTTTGTGTTGAAGGGGATATTGATTCTTGACTGTCATCTAATTCAACCTACAATAATCCAAACATAAGTACAAATTACCTTCATATTTTTTATAAAAAAAAAGAAATTTGGAATAACATGTAGATGTACAAGGCCATATGAAACCTTTAGTTTCCATATCTTTTAGCTGGATCTTTAAATCATTAATATCTGTTGCTGTCATCCTGTAAGGAAGAATAGAAATGGGATTTTCCCTCACCAACAACATGATCATAAACATGATGTCCAACTCAAGAAATAAGTAGTATACCTCATCAAGAAAGACATAATAACAAAATCTACCACATGAGGAAATTTTTCATACTATATTACACTGTAATTTAGGAAAATACCTTCAATATAAGCTGTGAAACAATAAAATATACAAGGAATTGGTCTTTTAGGTTGAGTCTGAAGATCCCACATAACCTAGTGAAAAATATTTATTCCTTATGGATATAGAAAGTTAAATCTACTTTAATACCAATAGATATGTACTTGGTAAAGAACTATAAAATCTATACCATTTATATAATAAAAAACCTTCATTTCAAGAACAAAAAATTACAAAATTAAATTGTAAACAGAAGTTTCTAGAGAACACGCCTTGAAAATACCATGTTAATAGGGTTACAACATGGACATCTATACCACCCACTTTCAAAAAGAGGGCACAAGAACTGGGCCAAGACATTCATCACGGATCTAGACCCCCACTACTCAAGGAGGGTAGGGAAGGGGACCCAATAATTTGGCCACCGAAACCACAAAAGAAACAAGGAAACTACCCAAAACTCTCCACCTATGAATAGGTAACACCAAGACCACACCTGATATTCATAGGAGGTCCACACATGGACATTGATCGGAAACCCATATCCATGAAGGCATAACCCTAGACACTATGTGAGGGGTTAAGTCCACCACGCTTGTTGTGACAAAGGGAAATTCATAGAAATGAGGAACCAAAACATTGACATAGAAAATAACTTACCAAGAAATAGGTGGCAGGATCCTAATTGAGCACTCCGCATCTCTGTCGACTTCCTGACTGCGTGAAAAGCTTTACTTCAAGGCATATGGTTGGAGCCCTGATTCTTGAAGCATCTATTGCACCGTAGTCAGGTGATAAGGATCACCCCACTCAAAAAACCTCACTTGATCACCAAACAAAAACCTTCATCTAAATAGGAACTCATAGATACATATCAAAATTCTGTCTTACTCTGAACAAGGGGAAGAATGGACAAGGAATACAACAAAACACATCAACATAACCAAACATGACTACTCTGTCCTAACGAATTATCACAACCTAGAATCACTTTTAATAGATCCCAAATAGCTCTCTATTCCAACAAACTGGTTGAGGAATCATAAAAAATGGTGGATTTGACATTTGAAATGAAACCTTAGGTTGATCAGCAGGAAAGATTTCCAACAGAGAACTATCCATGGCCACATCACAACATAAAACACATCTTTAGAAACCCAATGAAAATCACTCCAAAACCGAGCCACCAACAAGATCTCATCTCAAGATACAACAAGAGTATGAATTCGAGACCACAAGGAAGCTAAAAAAAATAAACAAATCTTCTATGACATAGAAAAATGAATCCACATAACCATTGGTTTTAAAAAAGGACACAATATTTCATCTCAAAACAATTTTGAAAAAACAAACCAACTTGGTGGGTTTCAACATTCAACAATGGTGTTTCATAAAGTCTCACTCACATGCACATTTCCATGCCACCCCAGGCACCCAACCACAATACCATATAGGCCATCCTTCCAGATATAAATAAAACTATGCATGTGAGCACCCATAAAAAGACCAAAGGCTAAAACAAAACATCATCATTCCAAAAAAAATTATCTTCAAAAGGAACACCAACCACCAAGTCAAAAAACCTTTTCATATTTCTAAAAAAAACCACAATTCATTAAGAACCATTTTATTAAAAACCTACCCCTTTTAATTTTTAACAACATTTAAAATAACCAAGTCACTCCAAACATCCCCTTCCCATTTTTTTAAAAAAAAATCAGCAAGGTATATTTTCATAATTCAAGTTCCATTGAGACCAATACCCTTTCTAGGAAAACACCAACCAATAAAAACCAATTTTCAAAACTAATTTATCTAATTAAAAACTTTTTAACATCCAAAAATACCCCATTTAAAACAAAGATCTAGAATAACCTTAAAATTATTCACAACTTCAAAACATTTCATTTCAACAATGCACAAGTTTAGATTATGGATAATCCAATCCCTTGAAATCATTTCCACTTCCCTCCATTTTTTTCACAAAAACACAATCTTAAAAAACCATTATTAAATTTAATTTTTGAAAACCCCCTTTTTAACTTTTCAAAATCTAATCCTTAATTTAAAACCAATTTCCACAATTCTAACACAAGGATTTAAAAAAAAACCAGAATTCAAGAAATGTTCAAGAGACCCAAAAAATGGAAGTAGTGTCGGTGGGTGACATGACCATATGGTTGGCGGCCATATGTAAAACACAACACTGACATAGAGAGATTTTAGGACCATTCCCCAGCTCCACATGGATTTCCAGGCCCTGTGAGCTCACATAGGCCATAAGTCAGACTCCCCTTGTCATATCCCAACACCAAACATTCAACAAGAACAAAGGACACTAATAAAACCAGACTTCCCATGGAAACATGAGGATTAGAACGAGAAAGAGTTCATGACGCTCTTCTTGCACTTAACCCTCAAGTCCCAACAATACTACTCCATATACCTTGACATCCCCAAAATAACAAGTAATCTCTAAAAAGAATGGTCTGCGAAGGGCCGACCTCATTTGATACCATTTTGTCACGAACCAGCCCCAGTCGACCCTGAACAGGTCACCCAGGCCAGCCAGCGACAAGTCCTGAGAAGCATTCCCGATCCTACCGGGATGGCGACAAGAACCAAGGGCATAAATAGAGTACACAAGAGAACGATTTCTCTCATATATAAACAATCATACAAACAACGTAAATAAACAGACAGCCCAAAATGAATTTATATAAAAATTGAACTAAATATTATTTGTACAAGAAACTAAAATTTGAACAAAACCAACAACTCAACTGAACAATCCCGATGACCAACTAACTTCATGTGACACTTCTGGTCACTCTCTAACACAATGATAAAATGTCTCCCAAGGTGATAAAACTCAATATGAAACCTGTACAAGGGATAACAAAAGAAGAAGGCTATAGGCGTGAGTATTAAAACTCAATAGGTTAGCCCGATATTCTTTTACCAATGCACATTCCTTTAAAATAAAAGAAACATCAATTTATAGTTTTAAATTAAAGATATGAATTTATGGTTTTCAAATGAGGTTCCATGATATAATAATTATTAGACTAAAACATGCATGTTTAATAAAAAAATGCAAGTAACAATTTTTTTTAAAGAGGTGCAACTTCAAAATTAAAATAGTCATCAAGAGGGATGCTTTAAAGAATTTTAACTTTTAAATAAATAACACATACTACTTTATTTACCAACCAAAAACACCATATGCTGATGGTGAGTACAAAATAGCAAATGAGTACTAGTCACGGGAACACCCCTAGGTACTAGTTTGTTGTGAGTCCTAGGTACCTCGTATCTCGGTGAAAGTAACCCTAATAAAAATTCGTTCTCATGAACGAGCCACTAGTACTGAACATACCCATAACCTAGTGGTCCCCAATCATCATCATCATCATTGTTTAGTTAGTGTTGTCATCGTCAAACTTGCTACGTGAAACAGAGGCCAAACCCCATATAATCACTAGCATACTAGTACACGTCCTCCCACCTAGATACCCGGGATTCCCTTTAGTGCTCAATCAAGTTACACATATTATCAAACACAAATTTCACATCCAAATTACATTCCCAAACAATAAAAACAAAACCATACTATAAACATTCTTCACATTTCTTACACGAATCAACAAACCGCTAAATATTTTCGTAAAACAACTTCATGAAGTGTATTGAGTCTTTGCACATAAAACTCATTCAAAAACACTATTTCAATTATAAAAACACATAAAAAACATAAAAAATCATATTTGGAAGCCCTAAAAACATTTAATAAAATCATTTCATGGACCATAATACAATCCCAATTACACAACTTGGTATATACAAGTAAAACACTCCTTCATTTTTAAGAAATGCCAAACGAGCCTTTAAACATTTTCTCAAAACTAAAATTTGATGAATGTATGCATTTTAATTTTATTAAGGATGTGTATAAATACCATTTAAATCAGCAAACCACGTTCATAAATCTCTTATAATACTTAGGTTAGATATTCAAAACACAACCATTTTCATAATGATGTGAAACGGTCAATTTTTGGGCAACTCGGGCCAAAATATGTTGTAAACCAAAACCCACTTGTTTGTAAAACCAAATACAAATTGAAAATACATATAATTACCCAAAAATACCATTTATAATTCTTAAAATTTATTTATAAATCCAAACAAATAACTTTTAAATCACACATCACACATAAAAGCCAACTGGGCAATTTACCGAACACATGACATGTCCTTTTTAAACAAACAAATTAATTTTAAGTACGTGAAAAGGAATAAAACACCAACTGAATGCCATATTTTCATTCAAGATACTGTAAAATGTTAAAAATACCATAAACCAGATTATAAACCTCATAAAATATTTTCAAAATATAAAGTAACATTTAAACAAACACTTGTTGAGAACTTTCATGACAAAACAACACTACGTTTCACAAAACAATGATTAAACAACCACTTTGCACACCAATAAAATTATCCTAAGGCTTAAAAACAATAATAAACATTTATATAAATTTATGAAACTATTAAAATGATAAAACATGAATGATAAAGGCATGTGCAAGAGATATCCTACCTCAAATCCATGGCGTAATTGAAACGCACACCCGAAATCACCCTCTACGGGTTTATAAACCCTAAAACTATAAATACCAGACCATAACAAACAAAAAAACAATAAAAAACATGGTATAAAAAAACCCTAGGTCTATAAATACTAGGGGACAATATAAATCCAAGGAATAATGAAAGGGGGGAAGAGGAAAGAGAAAGGAGAAGGAATCTCACCTTTCACCCTAGAAAACTCTTCATCTTCCATTAGATCTGTAACCCTAGAGAGGAGGGAATGGCTTGAAACTTCTTGGAGAGACTCATAAGGTCTAGAAGAACCAGGGAATGAATATTGGTGGACTAAATTATACAAATTGATTGATTTATTAATGACACAATTTACCTTGTCAATTCTAGACGATTTGAGTTATCCTAAGATTTTTTACCCTAATTCGAGACCCATATGATCTCTAAAGAGGGTAAATAGATTCTGAGGGCGAGGATAGGGTTATGGGATTCTAGGGGGATGTAGAATCACCAAAAAATATTAATAAATGAAAAAGATATAAACGAAACAAGTTATTTTTTTAAAACAGGAAATGGGCCCATGGGCTGGCCCAATACCTAAATAAGTAACCCAAATTCACCATTATTATGAATTTCTATGGGGTCGAAAAGGATAAATAAGATATAATGTATCCGTATAGTACAAGTGGGAATTATAATGGGTAAAAAAGGATGAAAAAAAGAGTTATAAAAGAAACAAATTCGGTTTTTAAAATTGGAAATGGGCTCACGGTTGGCCCAAATCATGAAGTAACCACCCTTTCATCAAAATATCCTAAACAAGCAATGTGGATCCCAAATTTGGGTGGTTAAACATATATGAAACTTAAAAACTCAAGATTCATATCACCAAATACCCATGAAAAGGATTGGGATTTCAAATGGACCAGATCAATACAAAGACAAAAAAACTGGTTGTGACATCTGCCAACCGGTGATAGGGGAGCATGGGGCCGAGAATAAGAGCTGAGGGGATCTGACGGCTCCGGGGTAATACCACCATAAGGGTCGATCATGGATCAGAATCAGTCACTGCTCCCTCCACCATATCACCCCCCCCTAGCACAAGAGACGAGGGGAAGATCTTCCACCACAGGGTCCTCAGGATAAATAGGTGGAGCCTCTGTGTTCGCAGCCACGTTTGGAGCCGAGGAGCCCCTAGCCCTGACCCTGTTGGCCTCCCGAGGACGCTGGTGATGACCACCCTGGTGAAGCGTATGACAAACCTACATATATTGGCCCTGAATCAAGTAGTGGGAGTAATACCTTGGGAGAACTGGGTATAAAATGGGTTGGTCCCAGCAAATAAATCATATATTTGAGATGTTATCATCATAAAATTATCGGGTTTCATTGATAATTCTACACATAATCAATTGGGTGGAATCATGATACCCTTATAAAATTCTTTATATATGAAATTATGGGTATATTTATAGTCAACTAATAAATTAGCAGTTCTAAAGTGAATGGTATGTGTACTTTTCACCAGGTCATTGTTGAACCCCTCATCAAAAATAGTGATCACATAATATTTCCATTTTTATCTCGGATTAATAGGTTTCTGACAATATTCATCATCATTAATCTTCATATTTGGGAGTTGGTTAGAATAGTGTATGTACTCCATTCATTTGAACCACTGAAGTGTGAGTAGTGAATTCAGAAAAGTATTCTCTATATTCTCATCATTAGCTAACTCATACCCATCACTTTAGAAATCAATTTCCTTGTTACCATACCTTAAACACTCCAAACATGTATTATTCCCCTTAGGAAAATTTCTTCCATGATTATTCCCACACATTTAGCATAAAGTAATTCCATATTCTTCATTCCTTGGTTTTAAAATTTCCTTGGAATTACACTTTTCTCTACTTATTAAAACTATGGGATTGATATGTAACTACATCCTACATTTCCAACATGGTAGAACATAGAACAATATATTCATAGGTACTAATGTATCTTATGGATAATTCCATTTGGAGACATAGTTTTATTCCACTGAAGAATCGATCAACCTTAATTTTGGGTTAGATAATAATACCATAAGTGTACCTTGGAATTCTAGTAAAAGATTCCTTGTAGGTACCAAAGGATTCATCGCCCTTTTTCTTTATCTGAAGTAACTCCTTAAATATCTTCATATAAATAATACAGAGAATGTACTTATTGAAAAATTAGTTCTTGAACTCATCCCAATCCATGGATAAATTTTCATCATGTCGGATAGTATTGTTGATAATATTTCAGCATTGATCCACCTTAACTTCAAAAAAGTAGATAGAAAAAATGAATTTTCCATGTTCTAAACACTGGATAATTGAATGTATCATTTCAGTGAAACTAATCCACTATTTTGAAACTAGTGTATCAGATGATACCTAGAAACAGGGTAGATGTTTCCTTATTAAAGACTCAAAATTTTTTGTTCTCAATATTGTTAATTTGGATTTTCATAAAGATTTATATCTTGATAAAGTTGTGTGAGCATAGTAATAATATTCTTCATTCCAACTCCCATAATGTTTGGATTATTAGTTTGAGATTCATTGCATTTTTCCTCACACTAATCATTAACACAATTCCTTTAAGTTCCATCCATTGACTAAAACGAAAAATAATTTTGTATGAAACAATAATCATGATGGGGAGCCACATAATCATGAAAAAACACTTATAATATGTCTGTATCATGAAAAATTATTTAATTTATGACATTTTAGGTTTATCCAAGGTTATTTATGGTAAAAATATATTTAAATAATTCATGGTGGTTCTTAAAGAGTTTGTATATTTCAAGATCTATTCCCCAATAGTTTGAAAATAGGTGTGAAACAAGGCCCAATGGCATGCACCTCGTGAGGATCGATTCTAGCTCAATGTGCACTTTTCCAAGTTACTATCCCCAAGAACCATTTTTCTATATCCACATCCTTTTATAGTATCCATAATGTGATGTAATTTCATGGAATCCAATCACTCTATCCTTTACTAAAATTCCAAGAATGTTTCTTATACATTGTCTAATACTTATACTTATCCTTAGACAAGTCATTAGGGATATTACTATGGTTTTATCATCTTAGTTTCCAATGGATGAATAAAATTATACTATGATAACAACTATGGAAACCTAGTATTTTCATAAAAATATATTACATAATTTTTTATGAATATTAATTATATTACACACTTGCATGAGTACAGTAAGATCCCAAATCTTCTTTTCAGTTATGTTTTTCTTTTCTTGCAGTTTTTTTGAAAAAGAGGAGTTTCTAGAAATTTCAGGAGTACATGTCGTGTACTTTAAGTACACACCATGTACCCAGTTGCTGCGGGTGACCGGGTATGGGCTGTGTAACAGCCAGGCCAATGGACATGTGTGGTGACCTGGAGACCGCCTAAATCAGAGGCTGAAAAAGGCAAGTACACACCGTGTAAATTTAAAGAACAGACATTGTACGTTTTTCATTAAACGGATTGGGGTTGTGTCTGAAGGACATAACACACTTCTTCTTGACCTATTTTATCCAGGAGCATCCGTATGTCTGTAGATCTTCGCCAAGCCCCAAAAATTACGTCCGTTCTCCAATTCGAACTTTGATGATTGCATTGGAATCACATCAGTGAGTTCTCCCTTCATCTTGAACATCATCTCTTATTTTATCCTCTTTCATGAGATATCCTCAGTTTAATGGTTTTAAAATTTTTGTATATCTACAACATTATAGATAGATTCAGTGCATGAGGTTCACATATATCATTCATACAATGTCGAGGTTGGTGGTTTGTGTCTCTCCGTAGATATTATTTGAATTTTATGTTTAAAAGTTCCCAATACCCAAGTGTGAGGTATTGCTTGTTTATGGTTTCTAGCTCTGTTATTTCTTGCTATAACTTGTTTGTTTGGAAAGAAGTTAATTGTTTCTAAATATGGTTAACTTTTCCATGCTATGGATGTTTTTACCTTGATTGCTTATTTTGATCATTTTGTCTAGCTTTCCCGTTAGGCTGCTTGATTTTCATGCCAAGTATTTTTAGGATCGAGTGATTATTAAATGACATGCTATGATATATTGTAGACTATTTAGACAAGTAGTTCTTGATGTTTTCATTAGATTCCATGTATCGTTTGTGCACGATTTACTTACACAGGGCTATGGGAACTTGGTGTAGTATACCATAGGAGGAATGGACACTATGGGCTTCCCCAGAGTGTCCTTTTTACTATTACATTGTGATACCATAGGGTTGATGCAATTTGAGCTCCCTCAGAGTATCTGTAGTTTCTTAAATATATGCCATAGAGGGAATTAAACTTCATGTCCTTCCTCAGAGTGCCTAATATTTAACGATACAAGACCACATGAGGAATTGACCGTGAGTTTATCCTCAGAGAGTCATTTGTAATGGTGAAACATAGGGGTTAGATTGTGAGTACTTCCCATAGGGCTGCTTGTGTTTGTTTGGTTGAACCAGAGGGGTTAGGCTGAGAGTACCTCACAAAGGGTTACCTGTTTTTTAATAGATGCTTACTTGAAATATTATAATGAATGCAATTGAATTTGTTAGATTGTTACTATGTGTACTTCCTTGTTTACTACTTCATTTTGATTATTTCCTACAATATATATTCACTTATTGTTAGGAATAAATATTTGGGTGGTTTTATACTATGATTAGACTCACACCCTGTTTGAGTCATGATTTTAGACCCAAATAGATTATAGTGATGTATGTAGTGATAAGGTCAAGTGACCTTGTACTTTATTTACATGATTGTTGTAGAGCTGGGGAGCATGTGACCAAGGTGAGGCTTGCAATGTTGTGGAGCTATTTACTTGATTTTATTTTGTACTTTGGTTTAGTACTATATTCCAGCATTGTGATTTGTTTGCCTACTTTCCTAGACATATGTATCATGAATCATATATATATATATGTTCTCATTTTTTTTTACTTCCAGTCATCCGTTGTTTACTGTTATATGGTATGATTGTTGCTTCAATTATTGAAATCTGTTTTACTTCTATTGTGTTACTCTGCCAAGGAGGGAATAGTTTCCCCACTATCACACCCAAGCCTATCACTTCTAGTTGGTAGCCTGCAACATTTGGGGAAATGTGCTTGAGGCCATGTGGCTAATCAGGTATGGGGAACCTCTAAGCGGTTTCCGAAACCAGGATGTTACAAAGTGGTGTTAGGGAAATTCATTTCTTATTGACATACTATTTGGATCATTTTTGAAGGGATAAGAATAGTAATAAGCTATGCATGGGTGTAACCAACCCGTGTATAGGGAAAATTCAGTTAAGCTCGTTATTGTTTATTATGATTTGGTGAATTTGTAGTTGATTGATTTCACCTTGAATGATTCACATGTTTTGTGATGTTATTACTGATATTATTGAGGTTATATTTATGTTGCCACTTGATGAGATGAGGGTTTTACATCTCATGCATCATATATTCACTTGCTAAAGATCACATGTCATGCATTCTTTCCATGACATTTAGAGTGAATTAGTGATTTCATGTTTTTGTGATAGATGTTGTGGTAGATATGGATGCAGTTGTGATATATGCCTTGATAAAATACCTACAATTTGATAGGGTATTCGATTGTGTGAGGTTTTTTGAATGGATTCCAAACTTTGGTTCATGAGGTGTTATGGGCCCTCATGGTTCAGAATTTGGTGGATTATTTTATTGTTATTCCTTGTGTATGACATTTATAAGATGCCTAGTTTTTATTTACAGGGAGTATGAGCCCTTACTGATTGGAATTTGGAACGTTAATGTTCGTTTCAGTGTTTTTTGGGGTTTGGAGTAGTCTCTGAGGCTTACTGTCCAGAAGAACCCATAATAAATGGCATGTAATGATGAATACACGTGATGTGTCCTTCTATTAGGGAAGGAACTATATTTCTTAAGTACATGTCATGTACTGTATGTACATGTCGTTTAGTCTCTAACCGTGTCACTAACTGTGTGGGCAAAGACACGGGGTTGGGAAATCATTGGGAACACGTCTTGTACCAGTTGTACACGCTGTGTTATATAGATCGTGTGTCCCCCATGTGACTAATGACACAGATGGATAAAACATATGTCATACATTTCGTGTCAATATTGAACACGCTGTGTAGTGTAACCCATGTATCCGACCATCTAGCGAACAACACGGGTCGGTAAAATATTTCTAGAACACACCGTTTCTGGAAAAAAATATGCCGTGTAGAGTCAGCCATGTAACCAATCGTGTAACTAACAACACGGTTCAATAATGTTTTTCAAGTACTCGCCCTGTTTGGCACTAACATGCCGTGTAGTTATATTCAAGGAAAACTGTGTGTCTTAGCTGTGTAAGGGAACTGAAGCAGTGGAAGAGGATTCAATTACACACCATGTGTTAGGACAACACGCCGTTTGTTTGGGGTTTTAGACGACCTTGGTTAAAAAGAGTAGACACCCATGGGAAGGATTAAGGGAACACGTCGTGTAGGCATTATACACGTCATGTATCCATGTTTTTAAAAACATGAATGCTTTATTTCTCTTGTTCCCTTATTACACTTCTATGTTTTAGTCCTTGATAATCATTATCTAAGGCGTGTGCTTGACCTTGCAGAGTCATTCCAATAAGACATCCTCTGGTTGTCCGCCTGTTACAGTGCAGTGATCAGACACCATATATGGCTGATCAGGGACTAATATCAGATCCTCCAGTTATGCTAGTATTGGCACCAGCCTTCATTCTAGACATAGGTGTTGACGTATTGTTCCGAGATGGATTTTTTGAGGTTTATGGAGACCTTCTGAGGAGTACCACATCCTGCCCCCTCTATGAAAGAGTTGAAATGGGTTTACAACACCATTATCCTTCCAACATTATAGGGGAAGGAGGATATGAGGCTCCATAGTCATGGTTAGAAGCTATTCTTTTTATCTTCGAGCATCTGAAGATGCCTCCAGAGAGGAGGGTAAATCTCGCTATGTATATGCTTCGGGATTCCTCCAAGAGATGGTGGGATGTAATCTCATAGGCGGGATTCTAGTAGGTTATTGATAAGGATGAGTTCTAGAATTACTTCTATGACTACTTTTACCTAGAGACATTGAGGGATTATTGAAATCAAGAGTTCATGATTCTAGAGTAGGGTAATCTTTTTGTTATGGAGTTTTATTCTCACTTCACAGAGCTGCATCACTTCACACACATCCCACGAGGTGATGAGTTATTCTTGGAGAGGAAGGTTGTGGATGGTCTCAGGTACAACATGCAATCCCAGGTGAACATCTCCAGGTTGATTTCCATCAATTCAATATTTGTCCAGGAACTGATCAAAAAGTGAAATATAAGGGACTCTAGGGTTTTGAGCCAAGGAAAATTGACATACAGAGTTGGTATCCCTCTTACTAACAATTGGATACATCGTAGGGAGTCTATGCACGAATACCCAAGGATGGGTGATACTTATTTTGGTGGCTAGGTGGGGTGCTACCCATGTGGTAATAGTGGGAATACAAGGTCACATTGCCCAAGAGACCCAGTGGAATGTTGATCTTGTGGCTATATGGGTCACCTTCAGCATTTCTGTTAGTTTTTATCTCTAGCAGCTGGTGACATAGGTTCTTCTATGACTCCAAATTCAGGATAATCCCCATCGGTTTCTCAATAAGAGGGGAACTGGAGTTCTTCCAGCTGTTCTGGCTGAGGTGGAGGTTGTGGCTATGGTATCCAGTTGTAAGGAATTCAGTGAAAATAGGTTGGATCTGCTCAAGGTGGTTAGGCAGGGTCATAGGGCCATGGTACATACCAGACATTTGTAGTGGGGGAGCCCCAGTAGGTAAAGGATCCCAGACCCTCTACAGTTTGATGTATGATCCAAGTCACCTTAGTTTAAGCTTCTGCACTTTTTGATACATGTGATTCACATAGATTTATATATGTTGCTACTGTGGAGAGCCTTGGGCTCGGTATCTTTTCTTCTACTGATATCTTGACATTGGAGACTCCGTTGGGGACTAGAACGACTAGTGTATATCAGTGCAAGGAGTTCCCTTTTGAGGTTGGTGGGTTTCACTTCTTAAGGGACATCTATTTCCTAAATATGATAGGCTATGACATTATTCTTGGAATGGAATCGATAGTTCTCTTCCAAGAAGCGGTCTATTTCAATCGATGTAGGGTGTGTTTCGCATCATGAGAGGGCATATTGTTTCTTCATAAGGGATAGTGCGATGTCCCGGAGAGTAGAGCTGGACCCGAGCATCATGGGTTGGGAGGAGTTACAGCCTAGATTTCTAGTCTATATCTGGATGACTAGGGGATGTAAAAGATGGACTTTCCTTCAGTAGTGGATCATTTCATGGATGTCTTTACAAAGTAATTTTTAGGTTTTCCACTGGAGTGAGAGGCGGAATTTTCTATTGATCTTGTTCCATGAGTGAAACCATTGTCTATTCCTCCTTATAGGATGGATACACCAGAGTTGCAGGAGCTCAAGATCCAGTTGGAGGATTTGTAGGAAAATTGTTTCATCTAACCTAGTACATCTCCTTGGAGATCACATGTCATGTTTGCGAAGAAGCCAGACAATACCCTTATACTTTGTGTGGATTATTAGAAGTTGAACCAGTTGACGAAAAGTAATCAATATCTATTTCTGAGGATTGAGGATCTCCTTGATCAGCTTCGAGGAGCCCGGGTGTTCTCGAAGATTCACTCGAGGTCCAGTTACCACCAGTTACATGTTAGAGCCTCAGATGTACCTCTTAAAGCCTGTCAAAGCAGGTATGGTCTATACGAGTATGTGGTTATGTCGTTTGGTCTCAAGAATGCACCTACAATATCCATGGAACTGATGAACTGAGTGTTACATCCATACATGGATTCTTTCATGGTAGTCATCATGGAAGATATCTTGGTGTACTCTCAGACTCGACACGACCATGCCACACATATTGAGATCATTTTCAGTACACTGAGAGAGCATCAGTTATACAATAAGATCTCAATATGTCACTTTTGGATGGACCAAATTTAATTATTGGGTCATATTATCTGAGAGATATGAGTACCAGTAGACCTAGAGAAAGTGAGGGAAGTAGTTTCCTGGGAGAATCTGAAGAACGTCTTTGAGGTGCGTAGTTCTCTAGGGCTGGCTGGATACTGCAAGCATTTCATACAAGACTTTTCATGCTTATAAACACCACTGACAGGCCTGGCTAATAATGGTGCGAAGTACTTATGGCCAGATTCTTGTGAGTCAGCCTTTCAAGAGTTGAATGAAAGTGTGAATTCAGCACCAAGACTAGTATTTCCAATGTAGGAAAGAGCTATACTATTTACTATGATGCATCGGGTATAAGGATGTGAGAAGTGCTTATACAGGGATAAGAATTCATTATGTATGGGTCTTGGCAGATGATGGAACATGATAAGATTTACCTAACGCATGATCTCAAGCTGGTTGTAGTTGTTCCAGATTTACACTGTTGGAGACATTATCTTATGGGAGAGTATTTTGTGGTTTTCACCAACCAAAAAAAGTCTCAAGTATATCTTCATTTAGTATGAACTGAATTTGAGACAACTAAGGTGGGTTGAGTACCTGCAGTCCTTTGACATTGTGCTTGCTTGAATGCCTAGGAAGGGAAACTTAGTGGCTAACGCGTTGAGAATAAGGATTCAGATATAAGCAGTTCTGAAGGCTAGTAGTGAGTGAAAACTTATAGATCTGTTCTCATAGATACATTTGGAGGTGCACTACAGACATGGGGCAGAATTTCCTTTCTTAAATAGTTTTTACCTCCACTCTACTTGATCAAGTGGGAATGAGGCAGCTATCAGATTTTGAAGGCCTAGTCTTATGGGAGAGTGTGTCAGGAGAGGACCATATTCCTGAATAGACCATAGGAAAGAATGAGACCTTGCATTTTCTTGGGCCCGTATGGGTGTCAACAGTCATACATGAGGAGCTAATGCAGGACATTCATTCTACAGTTTTGGAAGTTAAACATGTTATCAAAAAGATGCATCATGATCTACACTGACAATATTGGAGGCCAGATATGAAGGCATATGTTTCTTGTATGGTCATGAGGTTTCCCAACTATCATCAGGTGAAGGTGCAACATTAGCAACCAGTAGGGCTTTTTCAGAAGTTTCTCTTTCCTGAGTGGAAGTGGAATTATGTCGCGATGGATTTCGTGAAAGGTTTTCCGAGGTCCCCTCAAGGGAATGATGCAGTATGGGTTGTCATTGAAAGAGTCACAAATATTTCTCACTTATTTTCAATCAAAGATATCTTTTGTGTTGATGATATGGAAAGGTTGTACATCCAATAGATTATAAGTTTAAAAGAAGTTACACACACTATTGTTTCATACATGGATGACCATTTTACTTCTCGGGTCGAGCAAGGACTTTAGAGGTCTTTGGGAATATAGGTAATTCTAAGTACAACATCCAAACCCTCTACCGATGGTCAGTCCGAGCATACGATTCAGGTGCTTGAGGACATGCTTCAAGCTTTCTTCCTAGACTTTAGAGGTTCTTGGGAGAATCACATAACTCATGTGGTGTTTTCCTACAATAATAGCTTTAAAGTAACTATTCATATGGCACCTATAAGGACCCGGCCTTAAAACATTACATAATCATGAATTAAATGAATAAATCACATTGAGGATATTTTCAGGTTTAGTGTTTTATATAATTGAGGATATTTTCAGGTTTAGTGTTTTATATAATTAAGACATAACTATTACATCTCAAAGGATTAAAAAGCAGACACTTCTACTAAGTTTTCATAAAATAAAAACTCTTAATAAGAATCATGTATAGTTCCATGTTTTAGATAGCATGTCTTTCCTTGATCTCATCCTTGAACCTATTCATCTTTATGTCATGTGGAAAAAAATTCAAAAAACTTAGGATGAGCATAAAAATCCCAGTAAAGGATACACAAAAAAGGAAAACTGTTAGTTTTTCAATACAATAAGTAAATCAGGAATACTTTATTATAAGTAATACCTTTCACCTTTATGAAGTAGTAAATACTCTTCACTGAATAAAATATCATTACATACCCTTTTGTAACAAAACTATTACCATAAAATCCATATAAAGAACACCTAACATATAAAGGTAACTTGGAACATAAACATACTTAAATGGAATTACCATACGGTCAACTTAGCCACATATCACTAAATGGAATAGCCATACAGCCAACTTCCATACCCAATGCATCAGAGGTTATAACATAACCACCCGTCCTAGTATTCACGTCACCACCCGTCATATGGTTTATCACGTAACCACCCGTCAAATTTCCAAGCACCATTACTAAATCATAAGACATAAAACAAATATAATGGAAAGAAAACATTTCCACATTTAAATCACAATATATCACTTAAATATATTGACATAACAAATCCATTATCAAAACCATTTTCAATACCAAAATACATAAAAGAGAATATGGTATTTGTGTTTTTTTTAAAACATTACGGCTTGTTAAGGAAGCCAAAGGTCAAATAGTACTCGCGGTGCCGGAAAATGTCATTGTCACCACGTACGTTAAAAAAAACATTCCTTTTTATCGTTTAGTAAAATGATTTGTAGAAAAAGATTCCCTCTGAATGAAATGAAATTTCAATGGTGTTTATACAGTGTATAAAATAAATTCCTGTATTAGAAAAAAAATATGCCTCAATGAAAGGAGATTGACATGAAGTCCCTTACAAATTCGGTATCCTTAGATTAAGGATAAATCAATTACATAATTATGTGTGACAAATATAAATACACCCAACATAAGAAGATATTATGTGTAAAATAATTAGATTTCATTTACACATATTCATTGTATGACCTAATCAAGAAGTAGAGGTTTAAAACAAAGAATTGAAATTGGGTTAAGATGTTCCCTTACACAAATTCGACAGCCTAACGTCGTCATTTTAAAATTCAGAAAATGAGATGATGAGAGATAAAAAGGGTATCTCATCACTTTGAAATAACATTTACAGTATTAAGGATATATAAGAACATATCCCAACATAATAATATGTAAATTAAAAAACCTAACAAAAAGAAGTCTTTTAAAAAGGGGAGGGTGAAAGGTTCCCTTACCGATTTGGGTAACTTTCGAAACGTACACCCCATGAAAGAAGGGTCATACAATGAAGATTTAAATACCCATAAATGAGAGTATATTACACAAATAGTAGAATAATGGGCAGTACATACACCACACAAAAGTAAATAGTGGAAAATTTAGCATCAATCTCATGGGAATAAAAAGTAAGATAAAAACCCCTTACCTCATTGTAATCAATCGAGTCGTATGACCAGAAGATAATAACCACCAAATGAATTTTAGAACAACATGAATATAAATATAATAATGATAATATATATCAATTTTAAGTACACAATACACCACATTCCATAAATAAGTGGCATCCAATGAAAATATCATTGAATTAGAACTAAGATAAGAAATCCCTTACGAAAATTCAGCAGCCTAACGACACCACATAAAAATTCTTAAAATGAATTTATGAGAGTAAGAGAGGGTATGTCATCATATGAAAAGAAAAAATACAGTATCGTGAATATAAAAGAACATCCTCCAACTTAAGAACATGGAGTATAAATTAAATGACATAAAAGAGAGTACTAGAAAAGAAAGAGAGAGGTCAGATCCTTTACCTCAAGTTCGACTTCTCTTGCTCGTTTCTTTATATTCCTGAATAATAAACTTTGGTAAATTTATAATTTCTTAAGTAACTCCATTAATGTTTATTATTGATTTCATATCACATATTATAATGTTATATTAATTAGTTAATTATGAGTTTTTATATCAGATGTTTTTGTCGATGTTCTGTACTTGAGTCAAAAATGAACATGTTGAAAAGAACTGTCCATGTAGTTATAAGTACATCATCTCTAGAATAGTATTAATGATTTAAATATCCTATATATCCCATATAAATTCAATTTATACTATTCCATAACATTTGGAGATAGAAATTGAAATGCACCATTCATGGAGACGGTAGGCCGTACATACGCATGAATTCTTCTTTCATTTCTGTTTCATATTAATGGAATTAAAACTAAATGAGAGAGATATATATTATAATTCCAGTATAATATATATGTTATATAGGTCACATAATTTCATTAATTTCATTCTTTATTCATTCCATGTATTTCATGAACGAGTCAAATGACTTGATGGGGTGGTAGTCCACACTTCCTCAAATGAAATTATCGCCTTTTCACCACATGAAAAGCATAAAGGTATGTTTTAAATATGAAATACAGAAGCATGTAAGAATCATAAATACCATATATATCATATATAAAATACTGTTACACTATAATGGCCACCATGAGAGGCGGTATAAGATAATTGAACTATCAATGTTTCGTGAGGCAGTAATTCACCATCCACGGAGACAGTCTGTTCTTCAACCATTAGATGGAGGTGTGTGTATGTGTAGCTCGAATAATTTTCATAAAAATAACCTATTAAATTTAATATAATATTTTTGTTACAAAACAACAAATAGAAATAGTTTAGGGTGTTGTAGAAGCCAAATAAAACATAAGAAAATAAGAGAAGACATTACCTATAAATCGGGTAACTACCATTGGTTTGAACCAAAAGGGTTTCATGAGGAGATTTATACCTAAGGTAAGACATCTAGGATGAAGATAGGGATTTGGAGAGATAATATGAGCAGGGGATGGATGAGACAAGGGCATGGGTGGTGTGGGTAAGGGAGTAGAGGTGGGGGCCTTTTATAAGAGGGAGGAGGGTCACTCTTGGAAGGTCATGAAATGTTACTTTATTATGATATCATTTTCGGAATTTTAAAGGTCCCACAAGGATATATTTCAAGTATAAGGTGATAAGGGTTCTAAATACACCATCCAATAGGTTTTAGATAAGTTTATGTCTTATATTGTACCTTATCTTTTCATTTTATTTAAATCGTTCATTAATGTGGTAATCATTGCATCATCATGGTGTCATAAATAAATTTATTTATTTAAAGTATAAAAATTATCAAAAAATTACCATGATATAGGAAATATTTTTAGTTTTCTAATGAATATTTATAGTCAAAATGATAACTTATATAACCCCATGTAAAAATTGTTTTAGTTAAACAATACATGTTTGTGACAATTTTATTTTAACTTTAAATAAACAATTATTAATGTCATTTTCTTACCCAAGTGGATCCATGGGGTCCCCAAGTTGACCCATTGATTTTTGTGGTCGTTCATGACTCATCCAATAATGGTAGGACATGTTTCAAGGTAATTTCATATTATTAAAACATTATTTTTACCTTAAATTACACTATGTACCTCTAATCGTGATTAATAAAACTCAAAAGTTACTATTCACCAAAAATTATTTTCATCCAATTGAACCACATTTTACTTAATAATGAAAACCATGTAGATCAAATTTTTAAAATTCAATTCATAGATGTGGTAAAATTTCATTTAAATGAAAAATCATTTTTTTAACTACCACTTAGTGGTTTCACTATTCAGCAAAAATTGATGTTTTTCAGAAAAATACCAAAAATTCACCCTAAGCTATATTTGATATTTCAAATTCAAAAATGATGTATATTTTAAAAAATTCAAAACATATAAGTTACATTAATTAATTTAATAATCAATTCCCTTTGTCAAAACAAATAGCGTGTTTTTAAGAAACTATATATATCAAAAGATTGACACTTGTATATGTCTAATTTCAAAGTAAAATTAATCCAATGTCCACCATTGGATTAAATGGTAAAACTATATTATAATATTACTTTAAAACCAATTAAAAATATATTCTATCCATATAAATAAATCAGATTAAGAAGGAGGTTTTGAATTAAAATACAACAACATTCACTATTCATTAAAAATGACCTTTAACAGAAAAATACCAAAAACATACAGAAAGTAAATTATGAAGTCTCGATTCTAAATAAAAATATAATTTTGTCAAATATAACATATAAAAATTTCAAAAAGTGGATTTAAAATGGGTTATCCATCAAAAGGTGGTTAATAGACCTTTTAAAGAATATTATAATATTTATGCTTAAAATTTGATTCATTCGCATTTTAGGCCTCTAACATTTATTGGATAAAAGTAAAAATATTAAAAAAAACATATATAATAATTTTGTAGTTAGTTCTGTTCATTCCCACCAATACAATGGCTGGGCGTTAACTACCATTTAAAATAATATTATTTTATTATTAGTGTGCAACGTATGATTTCAAAGAAACACATTGTTGCGTATTGGGTATGCCATCGAGCATAGCATTACAATTAAAGTAATATCAACATTTTATTAACAAATATTGATAAATATGAGAATGTCATATTCCATATTTACCTGGGATGTTACATCCTTCCCCCCTTTTGGGAATTGCGTCCTCGCAATTCTAAAATTGGGCTCGAAAACTCTATTGAAAGCCCCACATCAGAAAAGGAGTAAATTAAACTATCACTTTAAAAGAAAAAAATAAAAGTAAAAAGGTCACCCAAGACAATAGATACTAGGATTACCTGAAAACATGGACATGGATGAGAAAACAAACCATCAAGTTCTGATGGAGAGTGATGGAAAATAAGTCTAGGAGAAAGTTAACCACCAAAAAATCACAAAATTATGATGGGTTAAACAGTATTTGATTCCCTAGTAGGAAATGTTAACATAAAACGTTTTTGTTTTAAGTTAATTTTAATTTACTAATTTATTTATGAGCTTAACTAAAACATAAGGAAACATAATTAATTCCCATGTAGACTTTCATCTCTTACTATATTTCTTACACAAACCCATATTTTCTCCAAAAGGTGAGTATTTAGGATAACTTGGTCACATTAAGTGCCAAATAATCAAATTTTAGAGAATCACCTAATCCAAAAAAGAGAACTATATATTTACCATGTATTTAGACTTTAACCAGAACCAAAATTGTTAGTATAAGATTAGATAATCCAAAAAAAGACAATAATTTACAAAAATAAAAACTACTCTTAATATCCAAAATTTTTCAAACAACCCTAAGTTCAGCAAAGACCATTCAATACAAAATTGCCCTTAAAGTTCATCAAAAATAAACCAAACTATGATTGAAACCCAAATATCTAAAGGATTTAATCACATAGTCTTCCAGGTTAATTTTAACATTTATCTCTAAATAACATCAGTTACTCTTAAAGTCTCATAGTGAATAGTAATTAACCTAATCACATATCTTCCATGATAGGTTAATAATTTCCATAGATAACCAAAACTAAACTTATTCCCAATTCATAAGATCATATTACTAAAAATAATTAGTCATACTAACTAGGGACTTCACGTAGTCCAGTGGTAGGCGATAAATGTCAGTCGCACTTTGGTTATGGGTTTGATTCCCATAGCTTCGTCCGACGCGACAGGTTGTCACAAGATCTACCTAATTTCCCTTTTCCAAAACTATATAATTATTAAAACATTCCCCAAAAAGAGATAAAATCATTAAAAAAAACTATAACATAATTAACCTCAGGTTTATCTCTTTACTTTTATTTTCCATCATACCATATAATAACCCATAATTACCTAAAAAGTAAGGATCATATAAACCCTAATGGATTCCTTTATAATTATTACCTGAACTTCTACATCGAGTTGGTTCTCTCGTACATGATTCATTTGAGAACTCACAAAGGTTCAAGTGGTTAATCATGACTCCTGATAGTTGGTTGAGAATAACCACAAGAGTTCTCATTGTAGCTCCCATATCATTCAGTTGTTCTTTCAGAAAACCGTCACAGTTTTCTTCACATCCACTATTACTTTGGTGCCTACTAGATCCATCCATTTACTAAAACTAAAAATTTCAGTGTGATTATATCATTAGAATCATCATATAATATCTTATAAGGAGGGTAAATATAAGATATAATTATTCATGTTATCTTAAACTCATTTACTTTATCTAAAACTAGGACTCTTTCTAAAATCCTAACCATTATTATAATGTCACCTGTGCTTAAATAATACCCTAACCTCTAAATTTATCTAAACCGACTTTTGATACCAAAAGATTACAAAGTAGACACCTCTACTATGTTTTCATTAAATAAAAACTCTTAAAAAGAAACATGTCTAGTTCGGTGTTTTAGATAGCATGCCTTTCCTTGATCCCATCATTGACCATATTAATCTTTAAGTCCTGTGGAAAACATTTCAAAAAAGTTGGGATGAGCATAAAAATCCCATAAAAGGATACACAATGAAGAAAAATGGTTAGTTTCTTTAAAACAATAAGTAAATCATGAATACTTTATCATAAGTAATACCTTTAACCTTTATGAAGTAGTAAATAATCTTCAATGAATAAAAGATCATTAATTACCCTTTTGTAACCAAAAGATTAGCATAAAACGCATATAAAGAACACATAACATATAAATGTAACTTGGGACATAAACATACATAAATGGAATAACCATATGGTCAACTTCCACACATATCACTAAATGGAATAGCCATACGACCAACTTCCATACCCAATGCATTGGAGTTTATAACGTAACCACCCGTCCTGGTATTCACAGCACCACCCTTCATATGGTTTGTCATGTAACCACCCATAAAATGTCCAAGTATCATTACAAAATCATAATGCATAAAACAAATATAATGGAAAGAAAACATTTCCACATTTCAGTCACAATATATCACTTAAATATATTTACATAACAAATCGAATATCAAAACCATTTTAAATACCAAAATACATAAAATAGTATATGGTATTTGTTTTCTTTTAAAAACTTTACGTCTTGTTAAGGAAGCCAAAGGACAAATAGTACTCTTGGTGGTAGAAAAAGTTTTTGTCACTGCGTACGTTAAAAGAAACATTCCTTTTTTTCATTTAGTAAAAAGATTTGTAGAAAAATATTACCTTTGAATGAAATGAAAAGTAAAAGGTGTTTATATAGCGTATAAAATAATGTCCTGTATTAGGAAAAAAATATTCCTCAATGAAAGGAGATTGAGACGAAGTCCCTTACAATGTCGATATCCTTAGACTAAGGATAAATCAAATACATAATTATATGTGAAAAATATAAAAACACCCAATATAAGAGGATATTAAGTGTAAAAAAATTAAAGGTCATACACACATATTCATAGTATGACATAATAAAAAAGTAGAGGTTTAACCCAATGAATTGAAATTGGGTTAAGAAGTTCCCTTACAAAAATTCAACAGCCTAAAGACGTTATTTTAAAATTCAGAAAATGAGATGATGAGAGATAAAAAGGGAATATCATCACATGGACATATCATTTTCTACAATAAGGATATATAAAAACATATCTGAACATAAGAAGATGTAAATTAAAATACCTAACAAAAAAGAAGTCTTTTAAAAAGGGGAGGGTGAAAGGTTACCTTACCGATTTGGGTAACTTTCGAAACGTACACCCAATGAAAGAAGGGTCATACAATGAAGATATAAATACCCATAAATGAGAGAATATTACAAAAATAGTAGAATAATTGGTAGTAAATACACCACAGAAAAAGAAATAGTGGAAAATGTAGCATGAATCTCATGGGAATAAAGAGTCAGATAAAAATCCCTTACCTCGTTGTAATCAATCGAGTCGTATGACCAAAAGATAATAACCACCAAATTAATTTTAGAAAAAAATGAAGATAAATAAAATCATGATAATATATATAAATTTTAAGTACACAAAACACCACATTACATAAATAAGTGGTGACCAATGGAAATCTCATTGAATTAGAAGTGAGATAAGAAATCCCTTACAAAAATTTGGCATCCTAATGACGCCATTTAAAAATTCTTAAAATGAATTGATGAGAGTAATATGGGGTCTCTCATCATATTAAAATACAAATTACAGTATGTTTAATATAAAAGATCATCCTCCATTATAATAACATGGAGCATAAAATAAATTACATAAAAGAGAGTACTTGGAAAGGAAGAGAGAGGTTGGATCCCTTACCTCAAGTCCAACTTCTCTTGCTCATTTCTTTATATTCATGAATAATAAACTTTGGTAAATTTAGAATTGCTTAAGGAAAAATTTTAAATTTTATTATTAAATTCATATCACATATTATAATGTTATGTTAATTAGTTAATTATGAGAGTTTAAATCAGACGTTTTTGTCGGTGTTCGGTACACGAGTAAGAAAATGAACTTGTTTGAAAATAATTGTCCACTTAGTTATAATTAAATCATCTCTAGAATAGTATTAATGATTTAAATATCTTATATATCCAGTATAAATTAAATTTATACTATTCCGTAACATTTTGAGATATAAAATGAAATGTACCATTCATGGAGACGGTAGGCCTTTCAAACACATGAACGCTACTTTCATTTCTTTGTCATATTAATGAAATTAAAACTAAATGAGAAATATATATATTATAATTACATTATAATATATATGTTCTATAGGTCACATAATTTCATTAATTTCATTCTTTATTCATTCCATGTATTACATTAACGAGTCACATCACTTGAGGGGGCGGTAGTCCACACTTCCTCATATGAAATTATCACATTTGCACAACATGCAAAGAATAATGGTAAGTTTTAAATATAAAATAAATAATCATATAGAAAACATAAATACCGTATATATCATATATAAAATACAGTAACATCATAATGGCCACCATGAGAGGCAGTAGAAGATAATTGAACAATCATCATTTCGTGAGGCAGAAATTCGCCATCCATGGAAATAGTATGTTCTTTAACCATTAGATGGAGCTGTGGGTAAGGGTAGCTAGAATAATTCTCATAAAATCATCCTAGTATATTAAAGATATTTTTTTTGTTACAAAATAAAGTAATAAAAATATTTTATGGGGTTGGATAAGCAAAATAAAACAAAAGAACATAAGAGAAGACATTACCTTTAAATGGGGTAACTCCCCTTGGTTTGAACCAAAAGGGTTTCTTGAAGAGATTTATCACTAAGGTAAGGCTTATAGGATGAATATATGGATGGGGAGAGAGAATAAGAGAAGGGGTTGGTCAAGAAAAGGGATTGAGAGGTGTGGCTAAGGGAGTAGAGGTGGTGGCCTTTTATAAGAGGGAGGAGGGGCACTCGTGGATGGTCATGAAATGTTACTTTATTATGATATGATTTTAGGTTTTTAAAGGTCCCAAAATGATATATTTCTAGGATAAGGTAATAAGAGTTCGAAATACACCAATACAATAGGTTTTAGACAAGTTAAAGTCTTATATTTTACCTTATCTTTTCATTTTATTTAAATCATTCATTAATGAGGTAATCACTGCATCATCATGATGTCATTAATAAATTTATTTATTTAATGTATAAAAATTATAAAACAATTACCATGAGTTAGGAAATATTTTTATCTTTCTAATGAATATTTATAGTAAAAAATATAACTTATATAACCTCAGGTAAAAATTATATTAGTATAATAATACATGTTTTTGACCTTTTTATTTTAACTTTAAATAAGATGTTATTAATGACATTTTCTTACCCAAGTGGATCCATGGGGTCCCCATGTTGACCCATGGATTGTATTGGTCGTCCATGATTTATCCAATAAGGTTAGGTCACGTGTCAAGGTAATTTTATATTATTAAAACATTATTTTTACCTTAAATTACACTAATTACCTCCAATCGCGATTAATAAAACTCAAATGTTAATATTCACTAAAATTTATTTTCATACCATTGAACCAAATTTTACTTAATAATGAAAACCATGTATGTAGGATTTTTAAATTTCAATTCATAGATGTGGTAAAATTTCATTGAAACAAAAAATCAGTTTTCTTAACTACCACTTAGTTGTTTTACTCTTCATCAAAAATTGAAGTTTTTCAGAAAAAACAAAACATTCACCCTAATATATATTTGATATTTTGAAATCAAAAATTATTTCTATTTTAAAAAATTAAAAACATATAAGTTTCATTAATTAATTTAATAATTAATTCTCATTGTCAAAACAAATAGTGTGTTTTACGAAACAATATATATCAAAAGATTGACACTTGTTTATGTCTGATTTCAAAGTGAAATTAATTCCAATGTCCACCACTGGATTAAATGGTAAAATTATATTCTAATTGAACTTTAAAATCAACTAAAAAGGTAATCTATCCATATAAATAAATTAGATTAAAAATGAGGTTTTGAATTAAAATACAACATTATTCACTATTCATTAAAAAATGATCTTTATCAGAAAAAATACCAAAAACATACAGAAAGTAAATTATTATGTCCCAATTCCAAATAAGGATTTTATTTTGTTAGATATAACATCTAAAATTGTCAAAAGTGGATTCAAAAAGGGTTCACCATCAAAATGCGGTTAATCGACCTTCTGAAGAATATTAGAATATTTACGCTTAAAAATAGATTCATTCACATTTTAATCCTCTAACATTTGTTGGTTAAAAGAAAAAATATTTAACAAACATATATAATCAAATTGTAGTTAGTTCTGCTCATTCCATCCAATACAATGGCTAGGCATTAACTACCATTTAAATAATATTATTTTATTATTAGCGTGCAACATAAGATTTCAAAGAAACTCGTTGTTGTGTATTGGGTACTCTATCGAACAATGCATTCACATTAAAGTAATATTAACATTTTATTCACAAGTATTGATAAATATGAGAATTTCATATTCTTTATTTACCCCGGATGTTACAGCACCTTTTGAGGCTTTGTATGGTAGGACATGCCAATCACCTTTATGTTGGATAGAGATAGGAGAGGAAGCTTTGGTGGGACCTCATATTGTTTAAGAGACCACAGAGCAGATAGAGGTGATTTGGAAGAGGATTGCTATTACACAGTCATGATAGAAGTCTCATGTTGATCAACAGAGATGACCTCTAGAGTTCAAGGTCAGTAATTAGGTTTTCCTACGTATCACACCAAGGTTGGGACATAAGAGGATTAGAATACAGGGTAATATTTCACCGAGATACGTTGGACCGTTTGAGGTGTTCGGGAGATTAGGGATAGTTTCCTATCAGTTGATGTTACCTTAGTGATATTGGGCTATGCATGATGCCTTCCATGATTATCATCTTCGGTGTAACTTCTCAGACTCGTCACATGTTTTCCAACCTGAGGAGGTTATGATCGAGGTGGACACCTCATTTGAGGAGTCTCCTATCTCGATTGTTGATCAAAGTGTGAAGGTTGGTCATGGCCTATCTGTTACTCTAGTACGAGTGTAATGGTAGCACAGGCGAGTACAGGACAAGACCTAGGAGAGGGAGGCTGATTTACGATCGCATTGGTTGGAGTTGTTTGCGATTTATTCTTCTACGCCACTTTTATTGGGAAATTCAAGGATAAATTTATTTAAGGGGGGATGTTTGTAAGAACCCAGATCTTCTTTTTAGGAATTTTCTTTCTTTTATGGTTGTTTTTGAGAAAAATTAGAGTTTCATGGATATTTCAGAAGTACACACCATGTAATTTAAGTAAACATAGTGTACCCAGTTATCGTGGGTGACCGTGTATAGGCCATTTAACGGCCGGGAAAATGGCCATGTGTGGTGACCAGGAGACCGCCTAAAGTTGAGGATGGAAAAGGAAAGTACACACCATGTACTTTTAATGAACATGATGTGTACATTATTTTTTTTCCTTAAACAAACCATAGTTTTATTTGATAGAGAGAAAACACTTCTTCTCGAACCATTTTTTCAAGGAGTGTCTATACGGCTGCAGATCTTCTCCAAGCCCCCAACTCACCATCCGTTCTATAATTTAAACTCATTCAATTACGTTGGAATCAAATCAGTGAGTTCTCCCTTATTCTTTGGCATCATCTCCTATTTTATCCTCTTTCGCAAGATGTCCTATGTTGAAATTTTTTAATGTTTTTATAGATTAACAAAGTTCTAGGGAGATTCAAGGCCTCAGGTTAGCGTATATCATCCTTACAATGGCAAGGTAGGTGAGTTGTTAATTTCAATAGACAGTCTTTG
The DNA here is from genome assembly GCA_963277665.1 of Viscum album. Lineage (NCBI taxonomy): Eukaryota > Viridiplantae > Streptophyta > Magnoliopsida > Santalales > Viscaceae > Viscum > Viscum album. The sequence goes on from OY728146.1 coordinate 860,778,721, forward strand.
AATTTCATGTGAAAAAAGTGCCCAATACCCAAGAGCAGGGTATTGCATGTTTATGGTTTCTAGCCCTGTTATTTCCTGATATGCCTTGGTTGTTTGGATAAAGGCTAATTGTTTGTGTATGGGCTTAAGTTTTCCATGCTATGAATGTTTTTACCATGATTTCTTGTTTGGACCATTTAGTCTAGATTTCCTGTTAGGCTGCTTTCTTTTCATGCCTAATATTATTAGGATGGATTGATTATTATCTAACATGCTATGATAAACTCTAGATTGTTTATCCAAGTAGTTTATGTGGTTTACTTTGGCTAGCATGTATCGTTTGTTCATGATTGACTTACACATGGCTATGGGAACTAGGTGTAGTAGACTATATGGGGAATGGATTCTAAGGGATTCCCAAGAGTGTCTGTTTTAGTGTTACGTTACATGGCCATAGTGGGGATGTATTTTCTACTTGCTCAGAGTTTCTTTAGTTTCCTCGATACGGGCCATAGGGGGAATTGGACACTGAGTTCTTCCTTAGAGTGCCTACTAGTTACCGATACGAGACCAAAGGGGGATTTAACTATGAGTGCTTCCTCATAGAGTCATTGCTAAAGACATACCAGAGTGGTTAGACTGTGAGTACATCCTAGAGGATTGCTTGTGTTTGTTTGGTTTAACCAAGGGGGTAAGACTGTGAGTACTTTCCAGAGTGTTACATTCTTTTGATTAGATACATACTTGATATATGAAAATGAATCAAATTGAATTCTTAGGACTGTTACTATGTGTACATCCTTGTTTAGTGCTTCAATTTTTTTTTATTGCTTTCCATATATAGTCACTGACTGTTAGGAACATATCTTTGGGTGGATTTCCGCTGTTATTAGTGTCACACCCTGTTTGGTTCATACTTTTTAGAGAAAAAATATTATATTGATACAGGTATATATAATGTCAAGCACCCTTCTACTTCAGGCACATGATTGTTGTGGAGTTGGGGAGCATGGAAGATGGTAGGGATTGCGATGCGGTGGAGCTGTTTACTTACTTTTTTTTGTGCTTTGGTTTAGTACTATATTCCATAATTTTGATTATTTTGGATGCTTTCCTAGACATATATATCACAAATCATCTATATATATATGTTATCAGTTGTTATTAATTCCAGTCTTCTGTTGTTTCCTGTTTTATGGTATGATTATTTCTTCCACTATTTCTCTATGTTTTACATCCACTGTGTCACTCTTCCAATGATGACATAGTTTCCCCACAATCACACCAAGGCCCACACTGCTAGTCAGAAGCCTCTAGAATTCGAGGAAATGCTCTTGAGTCTATGTGACCAATCAGGTACGGGGCACCTCGGGGTGGATTTTGGAACCGGGATGTTACAAGTACTATAATAGTTTAGTGTGTTTCGTAACATAAAATAACAAATAACTAGTCTATAGGTAAACTACATCATACCTCTCAATGTTATTAATAATTATCACCCTTATAGACATATGAAACACAATACAATTATTCATAAGCTGGGGAAATGAAACATAAGAAAGGGTGAGTCCTGGTGCTTAATAATGATAAATAAGGGAGATGCATAATCATAACCTGAACCTAAGGGTATGAGAACATGATCATAAAATTTGAAAACTACAACCTATTAATTAAATATAATAATCCTTAGTCATAGGATAAATATTGGAACTTTGTAAGACATGAATTATAAGGGAATAAAATAACATTTTCCATCAAATCATAACTGTAACACCCCAATATTTTATGGTATGTATCTTTTTAAATTTAATCTCTCAGATATCTCATGTTTCATGCGACACCAAGCTTAAATGAATAACAATGTACTATTAATATTTTTATTTAAAATGATATTATATCCTAGATGTTGGATTTATTATTATGAATATGATTAAATAACTTATTAAAATATATTATTGAATTAATTGTTACCAATTAATTATAAATATATATAAAAACCATTTTAAAATAGAGGATATGTTTTTATTAAAATTACTTAAATTCAGATGCACAAGTATTTTTTATATCAATAAAATAAAAAAAATAATATTTTTTGGAATATATTATTAAAATATAATCAAAATAATGTTTAACAGTAATACATTGTGTTTTCAATACATAATATAAGAGTAAATGCAATTTTACACATAAAAGATGTGTTTTTATAAAAAGACAACATTACCGTCTTTTGATGGAGAAACTATTTTAGAACCAATTTTTAACACATTTATAAATTATATTATTGAAAGTAAAATTATTATTTGAAATAGGAGTATAAAAATATAATTTTTTTTATTTTTATGATATGTTTCAGGTTTTGATGAATATTGATAAAATATTTCATTTTAATTGAAAACAAAATTTTAATTTAAATAATTTATAATATTAAATTATAATTTTAATTGGTTTTAAAGTATAATTATATCATATTATTTTCAATTAATAATATTTAGGTCATTTTAATCAGTTTAAAATTTAATAAGTATATAAAATCATTTCAGTCTTTTGGACTTTCCAACTTTAAAAACTCATTTTCCCGATCTGTAAATGTGATTAATATTTAATTAATTTTTGAAAAATATGTGTTTCGAATTATAAAAAATGGATTAAATTTTTTAAACCACAAGTTCCATATTTATTAATTATAATCCTTTAATTTTTTGTCAAAACATGAACAATAAACTTTGTTAATTTTTATTACCATAGTTAAGGGTAAATTGAAAAATTATAGCAAAAAATAATATTATAAGTATTATAAAATTACCCTAACACTTGTAATAATTTTATTTTATGAGATATAGCTGAAAAAAATCATCTTTGGGATGATTTTGTGGCCTCTTGGAGACAATGGATAAATTTATTCATTTTTAGTATTTTATTCTAAGGTAAGTCCAATCTGTCACACTCACGTTTTTAAAAAGTATTATATATTTTTTATATATTTATTAACAATATATATTGAAATATAAATAGTAATTTGAATGATAACTTTTTTATATTCATCGTGATAATTTATTTAAAATTTTTTGGGGATAAATTATTAAATTAAAGGCTTACACAATAATGATGTAATAATTGTTTAGTTAATGAACATATCAATTAAATGTAATTAAAAACATTAAAAGAAATATAAATTTATATAATTGATATCCAACATGAATTTTAAATATCACCTAGATATATTAGTAATTTATTAAAGGTTTTTTTTGATTTTATCTTGTGTATTGATATTTTTTAATACGTCAAGAAAGGAATAGTGTCAAAAATAACAATAATTATATTTGAAAATAAATAATATTTTCTCAAATGATATAAAATTCATAAAAAATATAAAATTCTTCCAAATTATTGGGATAATGTTTAAAATTTCATCATGACTCATTTTATGGTTTATGATTCATTTTGTCTTTGGATGTGCTATTTTGATACCATTCATGGTTTATGGTTAAACTATTCACATTTCATATGTTAATTTTTCAAAATAAATATTTATATTGTTTTTGATTCACCCCATTCATATGAGGAATGAATTAGACTTAGTAAGCAATGTGTGGGGACTAATATAACCCCTCTAGGCATCGATTGGTCTCATGAGACAACATAAATATGGATTTGGTCGAGGCCCTGCCCATTTATTTTTAGATATGGATTTTCCCAAGGCCATAACCATTTATTTTTATATGTCCTGGATGAGGCCTTGGTGGTATGTTTCAGATTTCTAGTATTATGAATTCCATAATTGTGAGATTAATTTTTGATATTCCATGTGATAATTAGACAAATATAATATCCAGGGTTATGTTTCCAAGTTTGGGTGATTATTCAAATGGTATGTGTTTCAGTTATTTACCTTCATATATTATTATTTTTCCAGATTTACTCATTGCCTCAACTGTATTTTTACCCTTACTGAGTGTATGATCTCACCCCTTTCTTATGTCTTATTTTCCCTAGGTTTCTAAGATGTTTATTCTAATTTTTATAAAATGTTAATCTAGGAGAATAATGGTGTTCTCAATGATAATTTTTTTTGTATTTTATGTTTTTTAGTGTAATGTATGTATCTAGTTTACCCAGACTATTAAACAATTGATTCCTTTAGGATTTAATTCATTTTAATCATGGTAATGTAGTAAAATAATATTCCATATTCAGGTTTCTATTGATGCATCATTAGAGTTGTAATTAAAGGATTTTTAGGAGAAACCTTGGGGAATAGATTTAGGAAATCAAGGATTAAAAAACATTAACCTATGGATGACTTTGAGGATATTTCCACGTGTAGAAAATATTCAATTATATTTGTTAATATAATAGATAACCTATATTAATCCTATATAATAATAGATGAATGAAAATATTTCATCCTTTTGATTTCCTATAAATTATTATTCATAACTATATAACTATGATTAGTGTTACTTAAATTGTTATTTGGATTTTGGTTAATGATTACAATCGAAAAGATTATAAAAGTAATGGTTATACTACTTGAAATTAAGAGACTACAAAATATATTTGAAATGACTGAAGTATTATGGAATAATATTATGAAGCATATTAAACATTTTAAAAATGAAGTAGAATGATTAAATATAATTTTTTTGGATTCAATAATTATTTCATCAATGGTTCTATAGTTATAAAAATCCTGAGATATATAAGGATTGTATTGTAGTACTTTTTTAACCATTTAGAAACTTGAATGTTTTCATTACAGTTTTTAATGTGATCACATATATGGTATGTGAAAATAAGAGTTGCATTATGTTATTTAGGGAAACTGATGTTAATATTGATTTTCTAAATACATAGAGCTATTTTGATAGTGTATTTGGATAGAATTATTTTTTATGAGTCTTAAGGTTGGAATTTAATAAGTTGAATAATGGATATTATTTTTGAGGTTAAATTATGATTTATTAGTTACTATGTTCTATCCATTTTGGTTTTAGTAATCATTTTGAGGATGAATAAAATAATTATAAACAATATGATTAACTAAAAGAGCCTAAGGTATAAAAATTCATCTTGAATATCCATCTTCAAGTATGGGAAATGAAGTGAAAATTTATTAAAACAAAAAAAATATAACATTATGACAAGGAAATAAATTATGTTAGTTTTATTGAGTTATTTATCTTTAGAGTAAAATAATCCCTCAATATTAGGAAAAGTTTTTGGAAACAAAAACATTATCCATTTACTTTTCTTATTATGAAATCAATGGTATTTTAACCAATCATAATATTTATAGTTTTGTGATGGTAATCTTTCTAATGACCATGTTCTCTATCACTCTCTATCAGAACATGGTAGTTATATTTATATTCCATGTCCATATTTTCACTTCCCACTAATGTTATAATTTTTGAAATCCTAATTTGGTGTTTCCCATCTCGTTTCACATTCCCAAAGATTTACAGGGTATTTTATTAACCCTATTTATGATGTGGGTTACCCAAAAATACATTTTTTGGTACAATCATTTGAATTTTGAAGTGAAATTTTAAATTGCGAGGACGCATTTTATTGAAGGGGAGAGAGTATCAACCAATGATTTTATTGAATATATCTTTTTAAAATTTATCTCTAAAATAACATATGTTGTATGAAACATAGAGCTTAAAAATTCAAATTATAAAATTAATATTATTATTTAAAATAAAATTATCTCATATAAATTTAATTGGTTTTTATGAATAGGATTTACGAGCTTATGAAAATATATTATTGAATTAGTTGGTAATATAAAGTATTTTTTCTTTGAAAACTACTTAAATGTGCACAAGTTTTTTATATCAATAAGATAAAAAAATCAGACTTTTTTTATTATATTCAAGAAATAAATTCAATATAAATTTTAACATTAATCCTTTTGGGTTTCTAGACATAATATAAGATCAAATCTAATTTTGTGCCTAAAAGATGTATTTTTATAAAAAGTCAGTTTTATCGCCTTTTGAGGGAGAACCTATTTAAATACAATTTTGACCCTTTTATAATATATATTTGGAAAAATAAACTTATTTTTTGAAATTAGAGAATGAAAATTTAATTTGGTTGATTTTTTAGTATTTCTTGAGAAGTTTTATGTTTTGATGAATAGTGATAAAACATAACATATTAATTGAATAAAACATTTTTATCTAAATAATTTATAGTGTTAAATTCTATTTTCAATTGGTTTTAAAGTATTATTAGAAAACTTTTATTAGTTAATACAATTTAGTTCATTGGATTCAATTTCACATTGAATAAGGCTATAAATACATTTCAAACTTATGGATGTTTATCTTTAAAAAAAACATTTCATCAATTTGTGAACGGGATACATTTTTATTAAATTTCTAAGATCTATGTTTTTTGAATTTTGAAAATAGATTCTATATTTTATTTATTAGGAATTTTTTTAACTAGTTCACTTTTATTTTTTATAAAAAATATTAATAGTATACATTGTTAAATTTTATTACCACGGTTAAGGGTAAATCAGGTAGTGAAGTGTAAAAATAATATTATAAATATTTTTAAATTATCCTGACACTTTTACTAATTTTTTTGGATGATCTATCGTCTACAGAAATCATCATTGATCCAATTTTTTAGCCTCTTGGCGTCACATGGATGACTTTATGAATTTAAAGTATTTTATTCTACAGGATGTCCAATATGTCACACTAATGTTTTTTTAAAAGTATTAATTTTTGTTATATATGGTTATTAAGAAGATAAATTCAACTATAAATATTAAATGGAATTATAAAATTTTTATCTTCATCATGATAATTTATTTTTAATTTTTTTTGGAAGAAATAATAAAATTATTTTCTTACACAATGACAATGTAGTAACTATTTAATTAATGTACACATCAAATAAATGTTATTAAAAATATTAAAATAAATATAATTTTTATTATCGATGTCATACAGTAATACTATAGGGGACCTATAAATATTTGAAATGTATCAAAGTTTTATCTTAGAAGTTATATTATGTGTTGATATTTTTTAAAAAAAGTCAAGAAATGAATAGTGTCAAAATTGACACTAATAGTATTAAAAAAATGAATATTTTATTAAATGATATAAAATTCATAAAAATATATAATTCATCCAAATTTTTAAGATATGTTTTAAAATTTCACCCATGACAAATATATGGTTAATTTTTCATTTTATAGTAACCATATTAATGGTTAAATTGTAAAAGGCCATGTTGTCACAGTAAGAGTTAGAGGGTTTTACTGAGGGTTAAAACTGAAATGTATGGGAAAAAATGACCTAAACTATTGCAAAATGTATTGTATGAATATTATTATACCCATATCACCTTAATATTTAATTGGAGTGTTTAATGGACACTTTTTCTTAAAAATAACTTAAAAATTATTTAAATTAAAGATAATTACCAAATGCCACTCTCTTTTTATTTAATATCATTTAATTGTCCACACAGTGATAAAATCAAAATATGAATGAAACTAAATAATTATTTAGACATTAATGAAATTATATTTAATATGGAAATTTATTTTTAATTTTTATAAATTAACTAATTTTTATAAATTCATTATCAAAGTTAAAACAATATTAATTTAGTTAACAAAAAAATTGATTTTAATAATATTAATTTTGATATATTTTGGTTGAATTAAATTTTATAATGAATTATATTGATCTATAAGATATTTTTTTAATGTATGAAAGAATTAGATTCGAATTACGACTTTTTCATGATGTATTTAATGTGAAATTAAATGAATAGAATCAAATTTTAAAATAATGATATTTTATTTTATTTATTTATTCTTAAATTATTTAATATTCACAAAATGTTAACTAATAAGTGAGGGGATAAGATATGGACTAAAATTTATGAAAATATTAATTCAGAGGCCATTTGAAAGTCTATATATCTATAATATACTTATTAAATTTTAAAACTATTATGATTTTTGAATGTGCCCCTCACCTAAATTATAAAATGGATTCTCATCCCTCAGTTCATTACACTAATTTGAGCCATCTAGCTCGAACAACCACTTCCCATTTATTTTATAAATATCCTTTGTTATGTTCAAGAGGATCTGGTCCTTCCAAAAGACCTACCCTACTTCACTTTAGAAGATATTAAATAAATTCCACTAAAGAATAAGTAATCGTCTTTATTGTATTTCCATGTTCATTTTTTTCCTCTACATCTTCTTCATTTTATTTTTCCATGCTATAGTAATAAATCATATATAATCTAAATTATGAGATGTTATTATGAATATGGGAAAATATATTCCACCTTTTATCTATCATATTAGAAAAACACCATGTGTGAGTACATACGACTTACCATACTTCCTTATCATTTTACCCATTAATGTAATGATATCATCACTCCTATGTATGTATGACCTACCGTATCCATGATGTGATGTGATTCATGTTCCATAATCAATATTAAATAATGATTATAAAAATGTATATAATGAATAGATATGATATCTATGACCTTAATATCATTCTGGAGATAATGTAACTTTATCCAATATACAAGAACTATGACTTACACAACAAAACATATATCCGAAAATGAATTAGTTAACACCCAAAACAAGGGTAATAATATAGTATTATCTATAAATGGGTGATTAAATAACATAATAAGATCATATATGATATCATAAATATTGATATGGTTCTATTATAAGTTAATAGCATGCTTAAAACCATTATAAAGGAGTTTAAGGGATGTTCGACTAAAGGAAGCATACATTAAGTGGTTTCTCATCTCGCTTTTACTTTTGTGAGATATATGCCTTATTCAATAGTGATATTTATTATGTTTTGTATATAAATATCTTCTAACATGTTATATAATGAATATCTATATTCTCATTATATGATAACTTACATTAATGTTGGGGATTATATTTAAAATGTTTCAATGTTTTATGGGGAATTTCAAATGTTTAAATATTATTTTCCTCAAATATATTTCAATAAAATCATTTAAATTATCATCATCTGTGTCCATTTTTTTTTAAAATCCAATTTTTTATTATAATCCAATAACATTTTAATATTTTTTTACCCGTGTTGGAAATTTTATAAAATGGTTTGAATGGTATATTTTTTTTAGTTTCAAAATGAAGTACTTTTTACATTTTTGAAAAAAAATATGCAATAAATTATTTTTAAACTTATTGTCCATGAGAAGATTTTACCACCTTTATGTTTCCTTAATTATTTGAGGCTTCCTTTATAAGTTTACAATGTAATTTTCAAATAAAATAATTCTTTTTTTTAATGTGTGAATTTTAGGTAATTTATTACAATGTAAAACGAGTATTTTCATCAAGAAATTGATCATGATTTTATTATAATATTTTCATTTATGTCAACATACTTGTTGATTATTATGTTTATTTTTGGTTGATATCTTATGATATCATTAAAAATATTTCATTGAATGGATTATGATTTGATCTGGCTACACATGTGGTATTTTGATAATATTCATGGTTTATGGTAAAATTATTCACATTACAAACGCTAGTTTTTCCATACTAATGTTTATGTTGTTTTTGTTTCCCCACTTTTATATGTGGGATGGATTAGACATTGTATGTGATGGTGGGACCACTATGGCCCCTCAATAGATTGTTAGGTCTTATGAGACAATCTACATATGGACTTGGCTGAGGCCTTGCCCAATTATTTTTAGATATTTATTTGGCTACATTATTAAATATTTATTTTCATATATATTTGTCAAGGCCTCGATGGTGCATTTCTGATGTACAAAATTATTAATTACATCGTTTTGAGAATAGTTTCAATATTCCATGTGAATATTCTACTAGTAAAATTTCCATGGTAATGTTTACAAGATTATGTTATTATTTAAATGACATCTGTTTCTGTTATTTTCCTTGTCATATTACTTTTTATGCCATATTTACTCATATATTCTTCTATATTCTTCATCTTTTTGGGCATCATAGCTCACCATATTCTTATTTTTGTCCCATAGGTTTCCAAGAAGATTATTATGACTACTATAAAGATTTAATCTTAGATAATATTGGTGTTCACAATTTTTTTTGTATATTTTATGTTTATGATTGTAATTTGAATTTCAAGTATGTATCTATTTTACTAAGACTAATAAACTATTTGATCCTTAAAAATTTTATTCCTTATGATAATTACAATGTAAAAATATAATTCATTAGTTAAGGAATTCTAGTGTTGGGTAATTATAATAAAATTGTCATAAGACATCGATTTAGGGAATACACAAAAGCATATAAAATAATTTTCATATTAGACAAGGATAATTTCCAAGGCTATCATAGTGGAATGGGTTCAATACCCAAACCGTGATGGTTGTCTAGGTTCACTCCAACCACCATCATAGAGAAAATAGTCCCTTACTAAATTGGGTTCACTCCCTATTCTTATCCCTTCAATCCCATGATATATAAATCCTTACCCAATACATTGGAGGGAGATATAGGTCCCACCTGTATTATAATGAAAACCATTTTTATGTGTTCTAAAAGAACAAAAATAATTAATCAAGTTATAAACCAGAAAATTAAATTAATTTCATAAACATTTAATCACATCATAACCTATTTAAAAGAGACAAGTTTCATAACCATTTCATTATTTTGTCATAGTGTAACATGTTAAAAGAAGTTGGTTTTATATGAATTTTATCATGGAATAACCGATGGATTAGAATTGAGTTTCATAAAAACATTTTATCTTAAACATAAACCATTTAGTGATTAAATAATAATGGTAACCTTGGATAATATTTTTAGTATGGAATAGATAATATCAATATATGTCATCTTAGATGGAGAATTTTTTTTATTGTTCACATAAAAGATTTCTTGATGAAAATATCCTTTCCGCTTTGAAAATTAATTTTTGAAACATATTTTTTTAAAATATATTTATTTTAAAATAAACTATGAATTATATGAATTAATCTTCAAATAAGAATATTTCCATGACTATGATAATTTTTGATCATGCTGTACACGTTAAAATAAATATTCCTTTTACATTTTGGATAAAAAAATGGGCATTTTCGGGAAAACAACATAATTATTTCTTTAAAAAAATTTAAAAAAATTAAAACATGGTTAAATATTTATTTTAAAAACCAAATGGTAATAGAAAAACATTTTTTGTTTTTTTAGAAACTTGGTTTTAGAAGAAAACTGATTTTCAACAAAAGAGATAAATAAAGTCCCATTTTATTAAAAACATTTTATTCTATTACATTAAGTATCAAAGAGGGCGAAAATGGTGATATTACTATTAATATATTTCATTACAATAATATAATAAAAATAATGATTTCAATTAGACATTTATCATAATATTTTAACATTTTGGACTTAATCATAAATTGTGCTCGTGAACAATGTAATTGTAACATTAAATATTTACCACCTAGGTAACATTGAAACATACTTCCCTTAATGTAATTTTGCTAAAAACATAAAATATCATGAGGATAAATAAATTAATTATTTTACATCTCAAAGGGGTGGAATATACACCTCATAAAAGCAAACAAGTGTATAACATAACACATGTCTTAAAGAAGAAAATTGTTACAAAAATCCATTTACGCTTTGGTAAATTTTTAAACATAATTCCCAAGAAATAGATATTTTAAAGTGGATATATAAATAAAAATAATTTTCAAGAGAATAATAAAAATATGAATTCATTGGAACTGTATATACCACTAAAAAACACAAGGTGAATACCATATGTGTCTCAAAGAAAAATAACAATGTGATAGAAATCTATTACAATAATCATTTAATTCTGTCGTACACATTAAAACCTATTCTATAAAAAATATAAGTATATCATACATATATTAAAGAATAATATATATATATATACCATAAAATATATTATTTTATTATGACATTTTATTACTTTTTTATTAATAAATCCTGGTTAAAGTTACATTTCAGATAAGAACTGCTTTTTTTTCATGTTTGTTTTATTTTGTAATTTTTTTCTCATACTTAGATCATGACTCCGTAATCTCTATAATTTTAACCATGATATAAATATCATATATATTAAGTATATATGTATTTATAGTAACATATAAAATATATATACAGAAAATCAAATACACCATTCACGAAGATGATAGGTTGTACATACGCATGAACGATGATTCCATTTTCATAAGGAATTAAAAGAAATAAAAAATCTATTATAAATAAATAATAAATTTAATTTCATATTTGTGGAATATATTTGTTCAAATTATCATTATTAAAGTAAATTTAAAGTGCACATGAATTACATCGTTTCGTGAGGCGGTAGTTCACCTTACACATGAACAACATTATCATATTCCCAAAAAAGGGATTCATGATGGTATGTGTTATATAAAAATTATATAAAAATAATAATATAATAAATAAAATATGTAAACAATAAATCCATCATTATTTCCAACCGTGAGAGGTGGTAATGGAAAAATGATTGATTTCTGTTTGTGAGGCGGTAGTATGCTCTTCACACAAACTATTATTTCATAATACATTTTATTAAAGTATAGATAGTATTAGGTTATAAACATCAAGTAAAAAAATATAATTATATATAATATAATATGGTTATTATATCCTTATTTTATAATAAAAATTTAAGGAGGTGGAGGGGAAAATAAAAAAAAATCTCATTGTTAAGTGTTACCACTTCTTTGGGTATCCTCCTTTGGTTTTCCCCAAATTCCTTAATAGGATAACATTATATAAAAAAATAAGTATTCTATGGTGATATTAGGGCATTTTTGAAATTATTTGGGTAGTTCTTGACTGATTAAAGGTTTTAAGATGAGAGTTTAGGGTGTTTCCATTTATAAGCGAGGTGAGTGGCACACTTGTAATTTATTGAAAAGGAAAATCATACCCATGTTTTTATATGCCAATAGGGTCCAAAATAGGTATAATTATCACATTAGACAAGTTAATATTTATAAATTTCTAAAAATATATTTTATACAAGTTTATATTTACTTTTAACTCTTATGTTATTAGTTTAACCCCTCGATAAAATCAATTTTCCTTAACCGCGATAAATAATTATAACTATTTTCACTATTAATTTTGGTAAAAAATTAAGTTGAATATATTAGAAAATATAAAACATGAATATTAAAAATATTTAATAAATTTTTTTAAATGAAATTCACTGAATTAGAAAATTTTAATTTATAATTAATCCCACAGGCGTGACAAGAAAACATGTTTTTAATGAGAAAATGTTCAAAAGTATGAAATTTTTATATAAAATTTAAATATGAAATTGATTAAAATGAACTAAAATGGATTAATTTATGTATAATTTAAATAATTTTACTATTAAACCAATTTAAAATATAATTTAACTTTATAAAAAATTAAACAAAAACACAGTTTTTAATTAAAATTTATTATATTTCATTGTTAAACAAAAAATGAGACTTTTTTGAAATATCCAGAAAATTAAACCATATATAATGTTGACATGGTGATTTATGAACTAAGGTTTATTTTATAAAATTAAATTTATATACGTTTCAAAAATTAATTTTATTAATATTTCTTAAAATAAATTAAAAACATTTCTTTTAGGGAATAATATTTTCAAAACATATAAAGGCTTTACCAAAAATTAAGTAATTTATTTATCAATATATTTCCTTTATATAAAACTACTTTATGAAATATTAATGATTATTTATTATTATTTATATCACTATGTTTAACATATAGTTTATAACTTTCATTTGAAGACAAGTATATTAATAATATATTATAACATTGTTAAAAATTAGTTTTGTGTTTAACGCAAGATAACCCAGTGTTATGTGTAGTGCATTATTAACATGGTATTGAGTATTAAAAAATATATCAATTAAAATTAATTTTCTCAAGTAAAAATAATTCACAAAAATATGGGTGTTATATTCTCCCACTCTATGATTTCCTAAATCTAAATCGATTACCTCAACCTAGTTAATTAATAGTACATAATATCCATTGAGTTCATGGAATGAATAAACATGTTTCGTCTTAAAATAATTGGGAGTAGTGATCTAACTGGTCTTATCTAAAGCTGTCCAATTTACCTCTCTTTGATATTGTCAAACATTTATAAAGTCAGATTAATTGGAATCAAAAGGAGTGCAATCCAATTGAATTACTCTGGACTATCAACTGATGTAATATGTAAGACATTGGTGGAAAGATAAAGGTAAAACTTCTTGTAAGTAAATCCATGGACATACTAATAAGACAATGAATGACATATCTTGAAGAATAACCATGAATTTGTAATTGGAGACAAGGTATCGAAATTGGGTCCTAAGCTTGTTTAATCCTAGTCACTATTTTCTCCAATTTTCATACCCTTGGGGTTTCAATGATGAGGGAGAAAAGTCATCTTAATTGTGGATTAATTGTGGGAGGTTATGGATTAGAATAAGGAAGATCCAAAAACCATTGTCATTGAGATATCAGAAAACATCCACATCATCCATCTTGCTAAAAATATACATTGTCCTAAAATTCAATTATATGTAAGTCTCTCTATATTTTTTTAATAAATATCATCTATTGAAATCAAAATGTCAGTTTATACAAGGTATAATTCATAAAAAATGGACCCAGATTCAAGTTGATGAGGAATTTAATGAGCCTCAATATGTGCCTCTTGGATCTGTTTTGATAAATGAAGTGAAAATAGGAGCAAAAGTTTATCCAAAATAACGAAGAACTATTTTAGGATATTATAATTATAAAATAAAGTTCTACAGTACCCTGTGTGATTATACTCCTTGGCCGGAGGCTTATGAGTTAGAGTTGTATATACTGGTGGTTATTTTACCTGATTTAATGTTAATGACATAATTTTTATCTATGGGTTTAGCTGAGTTCATTTCCCTACATTCTAATGCTTACCAATTAAGAACTAATTTTCTAATCAATCTTCTAGTATGATGGCTACTATGTGGGCCTTAGATAACTCTAGAATATATTGATTCTCTTATTGTTCCTACTGAATTTATTATATTTGAGTCTCTATATTGTATATGGTCTCAACATGGATGTTATGTAGATGATGATATCTATATTGTCCACATCTTCCTTGACTCCATCGGCCTCTATGACCACTTCATCACTCTTTTTGATTGTGATAAGTGAAATTAGTGTCATATGTGTCATATTTTTTAGAGAAGTTTCCTTTAAAGTGAATTAAATTTATAGATCCAAATAAAAAATCTTCAACTATTGAAGATTCAATTTCAGGGGTTGATGCTCATTGAATCATTTTTCAGGTTAGTGACTATCTCTCAATGGTTAAGGAAATAAGTCTAAAATTGTTTAAAATAGATTAGTATTTGGCACAAGATCCTCCTTATACATCTAAAATATATTGTGCTAGTGATTATATTTCATATAAGACCAGATCTTGGAAGGTGTTGGGGCCAAAGGAGTTACCTTGATTATCATAAAGTAATTTTAGGTCACAACTAGTTGATTTAGTTGTAACATGATAATGTAAAGTGCATGGTTGGATATCTTCTTCTTCATCAAATCATCAAATTTATATGATTCCTTATTCGATACTTCTTATCATCCTAATTATTCTTGTAGTGGTATGGAAAAGACATAATCCACTTCTGTTTGTGACTCATCTAAGTTAACTTTTAACGAATATACCATCTTCTGGAAGATTTATTTAAATAAAAATGATTATTAGACAGTGTTGCCTATTAATTTGTGGTAGGAAAATTAAATTATGATCTTTATAAGGCCAAACTAATTAAAATACATGATTTTCAGAAGAATCAAAAAATTATCTTCCTTAGTTATGATGAAATATATAAGGACTTTCCATTCCAGAAAGAGTAGAATTTTTTCTTCCACTATTCATATGGTACTCAAAGATAATATTTTATCCCTTCTTGAGAAAATAATTGTTGTTTTTGTTTTTGTTTTTATTTATTTTTTGTTGTTATTACTATTAAGGAGGGGTAACTAGGCTATATTATGATGGTTTTATTTCTAGAGTTAGGGTCAAAGCTTCCTTAAGTGTAACAATTACTAATTTTCATTTCTTAATCCTCTTTAACGGAGTTATTGGAACTTCAAATGGTTTCGGATTAATTTGCAGAATGGAATCATCCAACCACTATCCAACTGTATGATGCCCATGGAACCCTCTAGAGTAATTTACTAAGATAATCAATCATTGTAACTAATCAAGGATATTTCCAATATTTATACAAAAGAACTATTCTTGAGATAGTTCAATGTTCAATTAATGGTCCAGAACACTTCACTATTTGATAAAGTCTACAACACTGTCATTTTGATGATGTCTATAGATTTAGAGGGAGAGGAATATCATTATCCTTAATGTTGAGATAAATTGGTAGAGGAATTTTTGAGGAAGGTCCTCCTATATAACGATTTATTTAACAAGAAAATTATTACACAAGAAAGATGATGTTATATCATGGGCCTTTAGAAAGCATCTAAGGTTAGGTTCCGCTTATGTTTTTAGGGTCCTAATCATAAGACCAAATAGAGATCATAAATATATTAAATATTTCTATGGGTATCTAGTGTAATATCCTAACCTTTCATGGATTTGAGTACTTGTTTAAATTTTGGTCTAAAATCCCTTTTTTGGTTAACATAATGGTTCCTAAGACTATAAGGTGTCCCAGGTGTTTCTGAAGGGTTCATCGTATAAAAGGATAAGAAAAAGGGACAAATAGTGTGCAAGGAATAGTTGGTGCATGATTATTACTAACCGTGTTCTAGGCTAGGGAAATAATGTAGCTAGGCCTCCTCTAAGAAACGAAAAGCTCATAAGCACCACACTGTTTTTCAAACACTATGGGTGCCCCTATAATACCATATGACCTATCCCCTCTAGGATAGAGGAAGTTTTATGGTCGGTGCGTAGTTTATCCAACCATGCAGCCAAACCGTGAAACCCTTAAAATGTGGTAATTCCCTATTTCCCCCCACAGAATTTAAGGGTTATATCCTAACTGTATCCACTATTCTCCATCCAGTAGTTTTGGTGATAAAATGAATCCTCTTAAACATCCAAGAGATGATTCTCCATTTATTCTAATCCATTTGGAGTGTAGTTTTGTGTAGATCAAAGCTTCAGGTGAGTTTAGCACTCTTCTTTATTCTAATTCGTAGAATAGGGATTGTAAAATTGTTCTTCTCTTCTCCAAGCCCAAAAAAATATATTTTATATAAAATACTATGTTGGTACATTAAATGGTGGTTTATTTCAAATCAAGGAAAGAGTTTCACTGAGAGTTCATCAATGAACATGAGGTTGGTGGTATTAAATATTTTCCCATAGTATCGATGCATTATATATGAATGTGTATTTTCAATGTACTCCCTTACTAGATTTTTGTGTCTTTGGATAAGGAAATTAATTTTGGAATTATTGTGAGGTGAAAAACCATTTATATACCCTATTTGTCCCGTCCATGATTTGAGATGCACTTTAGGGATACCCATGGGGAATTCCAAACCCTCAATAATGGTGATTTGATTGGGTAAACATTGAGATAGGGTAATTCTGAAAATGAATAATATTTAATGTTTAAATTGAGTTATGGGTATGGTAAAAAAAAGGGGAAAATGAAAATTCTTATATGTTAGTTTCATAATTTTTTTAAGGGTATTTGGAAATGGTTTGAATTGTGTGTTTGAATTTTGCGCTAGTTATGGTTTAAAATGAATAATATGATGTCTTGGAAGTGGGAAATGTTTCAAAAAGAGGCATTTGGTATAGGTGATTTTGAAAGTGATTTTCCTTATATTTCAAATGATTATTTTAAGTAATGATGTATTCCCTCTTTTAAAAAATATTCATTAATGGATATTTGTTATGGTTGGCAATAAAAATAAAATCCATGGGGCATGGTGCAATTTTAAAAGAGAAAGAATCATGTTTTAAATGGTATCTCCAATATGATTTTAAATGAGTTCATTGATTTTTGTGTTATCATGTAATGTGACATTAAATTTATGTTAATTGTTTTCTAGTTATTAATATGTCATTAGGGGGTGTTTGGTATAATTTAGTTGTGTTAGATGAATTATGGATTATAAATGGTATATGTGTTGATATGGGTTAAGCATGTAAATAGTAAAAATATAAAATAGTTAAAGAAGTAAGTTAATAATGATTAGTGGTAAGTTGTATGAGTGGGGTATTGGACTTTGGCTCTACTCCCACAGGTAAGGCTATATGATGCATTAGACTCCACTAATGTATTGTTCAAGTTAGGATATTGGACTGAGGATCTATGTTCCTAACTTATGGAACGATAATTCTTGTTTGGGTTTGGTTGGAGTGATTCTCTTCGCCATCCAAAGTATTATTAGAGTTATGATATTGGACTGAGGCTCTATGGTGCAAAATTATAGTCTGTGGCTCCTAAATTGGATGGGGATGGACTGGTGCTCTAGGCCTACCAAAGTATTATTTGGGTTAGGATGTCAGATTAAGGCTATATTATTATTAAATATTCACATGTAGTGATTATAAGATTAATCTTTTGTGGTATGTTGATAATTTTTTAATTCGATAACTCCCCTTTGTTATTAATAGTATCCAACCCCATTATACTATATCTTAGTTTACCAATGCATTCAGATCTAGTTAGTTTGTCGGTTAGACCTATAGGAATTAAAGGAAAAATTGGTCAATTGTTAATTTATTAATTGTGAGGCATACTTATTTTGTTTCTTTTACTTTTTATTGAATTTTATTTCCTATATACACTTCCTTACTGCATGGTTATTCCGTTAGACACCATTGGTGTTGGCCTATTGAGTTGTACTAACACCCTTCTTAGGATTCCATGACACTTGGGTACCCATGTAGATAATAATTGTTTCTAGTACATGTTCAATACATGGATCTGATGTATGGTTCATTCATGGTATTTTTGGTTAGACCATGAGAGGTAAGGACCATATTGCTACTCATTTCCGTGTGTGGTATATTTTATATTTTTTTATTAGGCACTTTGTTTGAATGACTTCTATATATGTAGAGTGTACATATCATTGTTGTTTCTGGTTTACCTTTGATTATTATTGGAACATGTAGTATGATATCTATTTATGGTTCATATTTCTTTTGTTATTCATTTATGTTACTTCTGTTGTGTATTTACTCAAATAATAATCTATAGTCTCCCCATTTTTTTTTCATACACACATTTCTAGTCATAAGAATCTGGTGTATATGGAGGCATGTCTGATGTCATGTGGTGACCCAACTAGGGGAAGTAGTTATAGTGGATCATGGGAATGGGATGATATAAAGTGGTATTAAGGAATATAATTTTCTTAATATTTAGGATATGTTATATGGGAGACTGTGATCTTGTTGGTCCTTGTTAATGAGATCATTCATGGGTTCCTAGATCCCCACACACGAGGGAAAACCCATGTTGTCAGGGGTAGGAATTGACATCCTTTTTTTATGGTTGGATTATACTTCCACCTAGATTGGATCACTTGAATATGATATTATTAATTTATGATGTTTTATCTCTTGGAAAGGTATGGAAATATAGGGTGTGTGATTCCATTAATAATGATTATAAAAATTTATTGATAGGTCATTTTTATGTTTCCTGTGATTGATAGTTCTTTAGGATTCATAAGTTTGTAGTGTACTTTTCTACTAATTTTATGTACCTATCAGTATATCATTAATTTTGTCTAATGAAAATTTCTTTAAAATATGAATTTTAATAATTTTGGGTTCTTTTGAAATGTGGGTTAATAAAAAAAGGTTTTGGAATGAGTAAATATTTGGGGTTTTCAAATGTAAAGTTTTAAATTTGAATTCTCAGGTTATTAAAATGGTAAAGTTGATTAAATAAGAATGTGAAATGGTGGAACCTTTAGAGAAATTGGTGGTGAGTGTCTCTATTGTTGAGATCGGACCCTGTTTGGGTAATTTGGGTAGTTAGATTACCCTAGTTAGAGACCCTGGTTATAGGACATAAAGATTTGTTTGGGATTTGATGTAGAGTTAGAGGGTTGTTTGGTATTTTAACTTTGGTAGAGCAGAAAACATTGGTTATTGAGATGTTATGTGGTAATAAGGGTGTTGTAACCCTTATTGGTTATGATCGTGTGAGTTTTTTAGACCCTTTAGTAGGTGATTGGATCATAGTGTCGATGTATGTGTGTGAGTCTGCTTTGGGTCGAACCTAGACTAAATGGTTTTTTGGGTGAATTAAACATAGTGTGTTTTAGAGTGGGGTAGGAGAGACACCTTAGTGGTGCCTTTATGGAGGTTTGATGTGTATGTATTAGATGGAGACTTAGTGGTATTTTATTTAAGTGACTCTAGTTTTTGGAGTTTGAATATTTTAACCATTTAGGTGCCCTTCTATAGTGGTCATCAAGGATTCTCATGTTTTTTTGGGTGGATATAACATAAGTAAACGTTTTGGGACCTATAAGTGGAATGTAGAGAGTGTTGTATTGTGAATGTATATCCTAGAGGGGTATGTAGGGAGGTTAATTTCTTTGGGGATATGACTCAAATTTTGGTTATGAGATGAGTGTTTTGGAAAATTGAGGATAACCTCGAGATAGGTTGGCCCAATGTTTCGAGTTCCTTGGAATGTGGAGAATACATGGTTGGTTTCAAGGTGGAATCAATTCATGATGGGTTCCATTGAGTTTTCGGTAATAGTGAAATGTTGTGCCTTATTATCCTTCTTAGGGAGGCAAATGAGAGATATTAGTTATTTGTAATTTTAGTTTTAAGGGGCAAGATAACAAGAGTACATGAACCGATTTCATTGATAATATTTAAAGAATAAATCATGTTAAATTGAATGGAAAATAATAGGGTGTTCAAATAATGGATGAATGATTTTGATATGGATGTGACACATGGGGTGAGGGGTTGTCACATTTTGGAATTTGTTTTTCGAAATTTTTGGTTGTTGGAAGGGAATGTGGATAATTTCTCAGGCCTAATAGGGCAGGAAGACTAGGAGGTTTGGTTAGTTATGTAACCGGGCATTTATGATTGGTGATGTATTCCTTGTGGGGTCTAGATTAGAGTTTGATGTGTTATTGTAGGAATGTGTGAGACCTCAAGGGATATGATGAGGTCTAAATGTTAGAATGTTATGCAAAGTCACATAGTCATAGGGGATGGGTGAACATGTTTCTTAGGACAAGAGCATGCCATTTTCTATGAAACCAGTGGGAAGCACCAGTTATGTGAGGGACCATTGGGTTTTGGATCGATGTGATGGATTTTTGTGTTTCAATTTTGAGTCACTAGGGTCGTGAAGGAATAAATTGAGAGGTGTGGATACTATAGTTTCACATGAATCATTGGTTCATTGCTATTTGGTAGGGGTCACAAAATGATTGTGAGTTCTATTGGGAATTCCATTTGAGTTGCGGTGGTCAGCAATTATTGAGATGTTGGTGGGCCTGAAATCCAACGAAATTAGATAGAGGTGTTATTATAATGGTATGTGACATTGGTTATGGATAATGTGTGGTGGTGTTTGTCAATGACTTTTTGGCGTACTTTTATGTAGGGATGATCATGCCAAGTATCATGACATTGTCTTGGGTATTCTAAGAGAGATCCAGATTTATGCATAGATACCTAATAATGTTTTGGATGGATATACCCCCAGGATGTTATGCCCATGGAGGGGATTATGTAGAGATGTATGGTGGGAAGTATACCATCAACCATTTATGGGTGAGGTCCTTGGGATGGACCATATGTTGATGAATGTAGTGAGTGTCATTCTCAGAAGTGGGGAAAATAATGGCTAGGGATTTTTGTTCTAGTAAAGGCTATATGGAAACATATATATTGTGGGTTTTATATAGTGATTGAATTTTGAGACATTGTGGTTTATTTATATTGAGTAAAGTGGTGATAATTACAATCCTAATGTGGGGAGAGGTACAAAAGTCATAGACGTATGGGGAAGACCATGGAGTGGATGTTTTAGTATCAGTGTGCCAATGAGAAACATGTGATGTACATGTTTGGATTCCTTGGTAAATTCCAAGCGTCCCGTTGATGTGGTTTTTCGCTGAGCCAAGCATTGGCCTCAGGATCGGGGAGGTTTTAAATGAAAATTGAGATTCATGTGTTTGAGTCATTGATGGGAGTGATAACCCATGAAAGTAATTGATGACAATGGTGGTTGACTGTTAAACCTCATCAGATGTTTGGAAATTATTTTGATAGGTTTTTCGGATGATAGTGGTATTCCTTAAGAAATAAGAAATTACGGGAAGGTGAAAGGGGTATCATGTCAACAGTAGAAGATGGTTGTTTTGGGAAAATCCATTTATGGATTTTCTGACACATTATGGTTAATGAAATATGCATGGTATGTTATCATCCACCTTTGGTTTTGTTTTCAATAGAAATCTTGTTTTAGAAATTATGGATTACTTGAGAGAGTTCATGTTGTTCTTAGACATTGGATGGATGGTTGTTTTATTTGGACAGTTTTGATAGTAATATTGGATGTCAAAATTGGATGGTGTCCTGTTGGATGTTTGGGAATGGTGATTTGGAAAATGTAATAGGTATATTTTGGTAGTTTATTAGAGGTTTTGGTGGTCATTTTAGATGGTATAAGTGACCAACACTAGAAGATGGTGGTTTTTAGATATATTGTACGATGGGGAGCACCATAGTGGGAAAGTAGTTTGTTGATGATGTGTTAGGTGTTATGGAATTGATGGAATCATGTATGATACATATCAATGATTGGTTTTGGCGAGGGGTGTTGTCTTTGGTTTTGAATAGTTGAGTAACTAAAGGTGATGGTCCTGCCAGGGTTGTGATTTAGATGTTGAAAAATGGAACCAGGCCATGGGCCTTGAGTTGTGTACTGAGGTATGATCGGGGAATGTGGTTTGAAAACACTGTGTTCCATCAAGTGATGCTAATATTGGGTCATCATTGGTACTCTAAAAGAGGATGGTATGTTGGGGATAAGAAATTCAGCTCATGAGTTGTAGAGTGGATCAGACCGAAGGTGTTCCGATTAGCTTTCCAATGATAATATAGTGCATTGTCTATACCCCTATTATGTGGTGGTTTAGTGATGTTACCCAAAAATTTCACATGTGTTTGATATTGGTAATGATGAGTATGAGGTGGATTTGTCCTTAGGTAGAACTGGGCTAATGATTATTGATTATAGTGGGGGAAATTCTATTGGGAAGGACTATTTTTTGGTGTGAGTGTGGTGATGACATAGATATTTTTTGAAGAAAATTTGGGAGATTAAAGTTGATAGGTGGGCCCCCATGGCCTACCCTTTCGTATTGGAGGCTTGAAAATTCTTATAAGAGTGGGTCGAGGATGATCCATTATAATGTGGGGAGGATGAAAGTTCCCTACCTTTCATGGAGGTGCATACTTGTTTAAATTTTGCTTTAAACTCCATTTTTTGGTTAACAGAATGGTTACCAAGAATATGACGTGCTCTAGGGTTCTCCCAATGGTTTGATACTCGAAAGTAAAATAATTAATTCTGAATAGTAGAATGTTTATGGTCAGTTCATGGTTAATACTATCCATGAACCTGTCTAGAAAAACCATGCAGCTAGGTCTCCTCTCAAAGAAAGGCTAGCACATAGGCAACACATAGTTTGTTAAATAGTAAAGCTACCCCTAGAAGACCATGCATCCTAGCCTTTCTTAGCGAGATGGATCTTCATGGTTGGTGAATAGTATGGCCAACCATGTGTCCAAACCATGAGTCCCTTAAAAAGATATAATATTTAATTTTACCCCTCAATCCTTAAGATTTTTAACCCAAACTTACCACTTAGTCATCCTCCAAGTGATTGGGTGATGAACTAAACCCTCTAAGTCATCCTAGAGATGATTCTTGCACAATTATAAGAATTTTGGAGTGTATTTGGATATATATAGAAGCTCCAAGTGATTCTACCACTCATATTCTATCTATTTTCATGGAATATGGCATGTATAATTTTTATTCTCCTTCAAAATCCCTAAAACATCACTATTACAATAGGTTTTTAGTTGGGACAATATAGGGTAGTTGATTTGTTGTCAAGGGTTGAGTTTATGAGAGAATTCAGAAACAATCATGAGATAGGGGGTCTGAAATATTTTCCCTATAGTCTTGATACATTATATTTGTATATGGTTGTGAAAATATACTGTATGATTGTGTTTTTGTGTCTTTGGATAAGGAAAGTAATTTGCACCTTAGTGTGAGGTGAGATATCCTTTAAAATCCAAATTGTGTTCATCTATTATTTGATATTTTGTTTAGGGATACCCATGGAATATGCCTAACTCTTGATAATGGTGATTTTAACGGGTAAACATTAATATAGGGAAATAGGGAAAATAATTAAGTTGTAATGGTTAAATTGGTTTATGGGTATGGTTAAAACTAAAAATTTTGAATGGTAGTCTCATGAAATGCTAAAGGGTATTTTGAAATGTTTTGGATGATGTTTTTAGATTATTATCTAGTTATGGTTTTAAAGAAATAATATGAGGTTTTGGAAGTTTGAAATATCTAAAAAATAGCTCTTATCCTCAACGTGATTTAGAAAGTGATTATCAATATATTTAAAATAATGATTTAAAGTGAGGGGATAGTTCTGTTTTTTGGAAATTATTTAATTCCCATTAGAAATAGTTGGTAATGGAAATTAAATCCTTGTTTATTGGTCTATTTCTCAATGAGGATAACCCATGCTTTAATGTGTGGCTATAAGATGATTTAAATGAGTAATTTGAATTGTGTGTTAACTTGGATTGTGAAATGAAATTTATGTTAATTATTGTCTAGTTATTAATATGGAATAAGGGAGAATTTGGTATAATGTGAACATGATAGATTATATATGGATTATCAATGGAATATGGGTTGATATTGGTAATGAATGTAAAAGGTAAATATGTTAAATGGTCAATGAATCATGTGCACATGGAATTGTGGAATGTTGTATGAGAAGTGTATTGGAATAAGGGTCTACTCCAATTGGATAGGCTACACTGATGATCTAGACCAAAAATATGTATTATTCGAGTTAGGATGTCAGAATGAGGCTCCATGCTTCAGACATACAGACCAAGGCTCCACATTTGGGTTGGGTTGGACATATTATCTAGTCCCAACAACGATTTGTTTGAGTTAGGATGTCATTATAAGTCTTTATTCTCTTAAATTATGGTATGTGGCTCCTTTTTTGGGTTGGTATAGACTGATTCTCGAGGCCCACTAATGTTTTGTTTGGGTTAAGAATTTGGATGGAGGATCTATTCTCCTAATGTTTGGACATGGATTGATTATTGGACCGAGGTTCTAAAGTATGTTGATGAATTGTTTAATTATTTAATTCCCCTTCCTTACAAAGAGTATATGACCCCCTTATATAATGGACTAGTCTCCCAAGGTGAACAAATCTTGTTAGTTTATTTATTTTCCCTAGAGGACTCAAAGGAGATATTTTTTAATTTTTAGTTACCTATACATTCGGTATACTTCCTTTGTTTTCTTTTATATTTATTTATTTTTATTTCCTACATACATTTTTGTACTAACTGATTATTTATTTAGACACCATCGGTGGTGGCCTACAGAGTTGTACTCACACCCTACTTGGGATTCCTTGGAACTTGGGCACTCGAGCAGATACTACACGTTTCTAGGTATATGTTCAAGATGAGGACTCGGAGTATGGTTCATGAATGTGATGTTGGGTTGGATCATGGGGGGTGTTGTCCATTTTGGGACTTGGTTCTGTGTTTGGTTTATATTGTGTTGTTATTATTAGACATTTTATTTATATAACAACCAAAAATATAATGCGTACATATCACTGTTTTATCTTGTTTTCATTTAGTTATTGTTTGAAATTTCTATATATTTTCCATTTATTTTTCCTATTGGTTATCTTCTCTATTGATGTTACTTATGTTGGGATTTAATTATATATTCCAGTATAGTCTCCCTATATTTTTCTTTAGACCCATGCTTCAAGTCGACAACCTCTGGCATACGGGGAGGTGCGCTTGAGGTCATGTGGAGACCTAGCTTTGGGAACTGGTTATAGTGTCTCCTAGGTTAGGGATGTTGTATTTAGTTCCATTGAATGTTGGATTTTAAAAGTTGGTAGGAGGAGGAGTCTTTTCCAAAAATTTATGGTATGGATTTCTTTCTAGTTTCAATAGTGAATTCCACCCCTCCATGGTTTCCATTGAAGCAATCAATGACTACATAGAGTAAATAATACATGATTGAATTGATTTTTTGGAAGAAATTTGAGTTGGAGAAGTGTTAGGAAGAGACTTTTATGGTGGGATGACCAAAATTTATTGATGATAACATGTGTGGGTTTTCATGCAGTATCGCACTATACAAAGTTACATATTCCTCCCTAATTAAGGGAATTCTAGATATTATTACTCCATTGGATCTTGATAATTTTGATTCCTATATCCCACAATTGTAAGATTTATTGGATATACCCTTGATGATATGGTTATATCTTCATACAGAGGGATATTTTTTGGAAAAATAATGTAAGTCACTTATTAGAGGTTATACCTTGTGAGAATATATTCTATGTGTAATTGAGTGTTGAGTCTCTCTAATTGTATTAACTTTACCTCATATTGTGTTAAAATTTAATCAAATGCGAAGGGTTTAACTTTTTTAGGTAATGGGTTGGACATAGTTACAAAATTCCTTTTGTCTTTAGTTGAGGCCCACCTAGGAGGTTGTAATAAAGAATTTGTGGGATCACTTAGATTATGGGATGGTATTTGTTGATGATTATGCACAAAATTTCAGTTTTTTCAGTGTCAATAATATTAGAAATAAAATATTTTTTATCATATTATTATATATATGTTTCATTATCCGAATAACCGAGGGGACCGGAGATTTTAACAGTCACCGACATATAATATTTTGATGGGATCATATCCTCATTAGAAGGTAATAGAGATCAGTTGACATCTAAATATCTGCTAATAGGAGAATCAAAAAAATTCATCATAATTCCTCAATAAGTAGACCATTTTGTTTTATGGGCTTGGTAAGGCCTCACCTACTCCATTCGGTTTTTACCCTAAATAAAATTTGTTAACACTTCCATGATATAATATCTGGACAAATTTTCTGAGCATGTTCCCAAAGAGAGAGATAGATAAATCTTTGAGAGAAACTATGGTGGTACCTTTAGTTACATGTTCTCTAGATTGGAGAATATATACTTTTATGGAGTAAGAGGAGTATATGATAAAAATTACCTCAAAAACACAAGATGGGGTAGTAGTTATATTGTTTTTTTGTGGTCACCACCATTACCCTTCATATTATTAGTGATTTTCTTTAGGAAATAGAAATATTTAATGCATGATCCCAGAAAGAGCAACTCCATATTTGGTGTAGTACCTCAAAAAATGGCTCAAAATTTATTCACTAAGAGGCCTTATAAATATTCATATAAGATTTATGTAGGAGACTTTAAATTGATATCTATATCATACCTCATGATTTCTATGATTTGGAAATAATAGGACCCTACTAAATAGACCAGATTGCATGTATAGAACCTATTACCATGGGTTTTATGGAGGAGATGACACCACATGACTATCTAGTGGAGATATTTGATTAATGGAGATAGGATTAAAACATAATTATTTTTGTGCATCCCATCTTGAGATGAATAAATCAAATGAAGAATCAATGAACAATTTATAAAAAACCCTCAATGTGTTAGATAAGGCACATTGGATCACCTCGCACTGTCTCCTAAGATTCAAGCATCATTAAACCAAAAGTGAAGCCATGTTGATATGATTTTGTAATTTTTTTACTTACTTGATTTCATTTTCATATTTCATATATGTTAGTTGTTTTTCTTTTAGATTAATAAGAATCATCTATAAATTCTTATGGAGATTGTGTATGTATTCTTCTATTAAAAAATTTAGAATAACATATAAATATGCCACTATGGGCCAGTAAATGACTGGTATGTTATCTTTGTATAAATATTTCATAATCATCTCGTCACTCGCTTAATCTATGGGGATAGATTCTCTTACTTGATCTATGTTTATTGGTAACATCCCATCAGTCGGGCTGAGGAATATGAGATTGGTAATAATATTATCTGTTATATTGGAAACTAAGAAATATAATGTGAGTAGAGAAGACAATTTCTACCTTGGGGTATATATTTGTTGAAAAATTATATCACTTGGTAGGGATATGGTGTTTGGTGTAACTAGCCTCAATCATTTGTGTTCCTCACTATTTGTGGTCTTTCTCAATGTTTTTTTAAAAATGGAAGTATATTATTTTCAATGAGATATATAACTATAGGGAGGGCCTTCAGAATTAATTTCATGATGGGGAGGACATACCTTATTGATTAATGTCCAACACCAAAGAGAATTAATATATAATATTCCGAAGAGAGGACCTTCAAGTTAGTCAATGGAAATGGAGGAACCTTCTTACCATTTGACATTCCAACTATGAGGTGGATTTTTATGGAACAAATCATAATATTAAATCCCATTATTGATCTTTATATCTCTTTGAGGAGGACCTTCATAGAAACAAAATCTAGGGAAGAACTCTAGATCAGCCAGTAGTAATGGTGGTGGTGGGGGGGGGAGCATCATGACTGTATTGAATACCTCTATTATATAAAAATTAATTTGAATATTTGGACACTATAGAAATGTGTTTTAGGGCCTCAGGAACATGATCATTGTGCAAGGAATATGGACTTTCTCTTAATCATTGTGTTTCTATAGTGATATATTTCATTGGGTTCTCCCAATTGAAAATAAAATTATTCTATTTAACAAAAAAACATAATATGTGGGTACCTCCATAAGAAACCCATTAATTTTTATTAGGATGATTCACTTGAATTACTTATAATGAGAAGGAATGTGTGTCTGAATCTTGATTTCCACTTGGACATATTGTTGAAATTCTACAAATTTAAGGGGAATTATTTTCCTTCTCTTGAACAGTTTTTAGGATATATTGGAAAGTCTTGGAAGATTTATAAGGAATATCTTTTTGACCTATAGTGTTTATTGAAATGGGTCATTGATCTCTAGTTGGAATGGAAATATGTGGCCAATATTTTTTTCAATATTTATCAAGATGTGCTGATAAATATTTTTGAATGGGAGAAGGGATGTGTGTCTTCTCTGGAGTAACTGTTGATAAATGTTTAGGAGATTATTTGGTAGAAGGGGTTGGAATATGCACCTATCACTTTTTGACTAGTGGTATACGATGAAGATCATCTTTTACAACCACTTCCAGGATACACTAATATTTTTGGATGATTTGGGAAATAATATACACCCATTTATCCATTTAATCAAAAATGTGTGATGATATTCTATATCAATAATGTTAATGTGGGTCCATTCCTTGATAGGATAGGGATGTGGGTTTGATCCTATCCTCTAGTTTCTTATATTATTTACCAACATGCTTGTTATATGGGGTGATAATTTCTGCATTTCCCTAGTTACAATCAGGATATGCCAATAGGATTCCTCTGATAGCACCCATGTATGCTAGGGGGATGGTATGTTGTAATAGTAATGTGTTCCGACTCCTCAATTGTTTACAAGGTATGTAGGAGGGATTATTTTGAATAAGTGGTAATATGGTCCCACTCAATTTTTCATGAAGATCACATGCATAGTGATCTATCCTAGATGTTCTGTTCTGAATGGCCTAATAAGGGATTGCCTAGATGGTTTCCAAACTGACTACTGAGGGGTTGATACTAGACAATATTGATGACATATATTTATTGGTTCACTCCTAGAAGACTCATGGATCTTGTTGATGTAGCATTAAATATCACTATCAACCAAATAAAGATAATGAAAGTTTTTATTGGTTAATTACAGAGAGAGACTCCCAAAACGATTGAACGTGGAAACATGTTATTTATGTTTTTTCAAAATATGTCATTGAAATGATAATCATTAAGGATATATATTTTATAAGTGTTCTTTTTCTACCTTTAGGGTATGTATTTTCCCATTTATGTGTTACTCCCAAACAAGTAAATTTTTCACCTGGAACTAAATCCATTGAGTGATTGATAATTCCTTTTTTTATAAGTATACATCTATTTAAGTAGATGAAGTATATGTTTTTCATTATTGTGATTCTAAGAATATTTTTGAAGGGAGACTTATTGGTTATAAGGTGTTAAACAAAAAACATACAAGAAAACCCATCAATAAATAACTATAAGTCACGAAAATGTTAATTCAATCACTTTCAAAATTAAAGGATTCACATCAAGCCATTTTATTTCAACTGATAATGGTATAACATCCAATTATAAAAGGCCAGAATATCTAAAATATTCACATCAGGTTCATAATTTTTTTAGTTACTGTCAAAAGTGGTGTATTCATGGAACCAAAAACACTTAATGGATTCTATATCTAAATAAGGATATTTCATGTGGACTAGAGTTCCAAAGGCAGGTGGTCACTTTGTGTTTTCTTATAAATGATTCTTAGGAATGTGAATTCATCAATAGGGTTGGAGGCTGGGATAATCACATATTTTTCAGGTGATTATTTCCTACTCATAATCTTTAGTATAGATTTAAGACATGTTCTATAAATATTTCCCACATCCTAGTGTAGAATAGGTTTACCCTATGTCAATATCTAGTCATTATCATGTATTTTATTGATCATTTTTATGTATCAGAATTACCTCATCAATGTGAACATATATTTGTTTCATAGGTTCTCCCACAATGTGAACATCTTTGTATACCTAAGGTATCCATCAATGGAATCATGTTTTTTGTATCAATGTGTATAAATGAATGGAAAATTATACATGTATTATAGGTTTGAAATCATAATTTATTATTAATTAATGATTCTTGGTTTTAAAGAGATATGGTTTAAAGCTACATAGGTAGGCACTATGGAGCTTATCATCATCCAGCGAAGTGGTAGGTGTTCATGGTAGTGGTATTGGGAATATTAGATAATCTTATAACCTATCATTATAATATTAACAATCGTCCACATTGTTTGGAGTGTACAAGGCCTCTTCTCTTTCATCTTCGCACAAAAAAAAATACCCTAGAAGAAAAATAATCATTAAGAAAAGTCATCCAAATTTGATTTCAGTTTCATAGTTTTTCCACCAAATCTTCTTCAAGAAATACATTGATCTCATCCCACATTGTCCTCCATGGTTCCATCATTACAATAATAGGATGACGCTTGGGTGTAGTATTAAGATGAGTATTATAGTGTGGTCAATTGAATTGTTGTATTGTGATCGACTTAATTTTCTTCTTTTGGTTCGTCTTTGAGATGCATTGTAAGTCAATCTTGGTTGGTTAAAGAGGCACGATCGACCATCAAAGTTGTGATATATCCCGATTCATTATGTTTGACTGTTATTTTTTTCTTTATGATAGATTGTACCAGTACAAAACTAGGGAATGGTCATGTGGTTTGTTAATATCCTCCACTCGGGGTTGGTTTCTAGTATTATAATGGATGACACTTATTTTCAACATGTGGTGGGTCGATTACTTTGATATACCAATATATTTTTCCTAATTTTCAATGCTACTCACTCTATAAATGGTCAACTCTAACACTACCCAATACTATTTTTTCTGGTTAATCCTATAAAATTAAATACGAAATTTAGTTTAATGTTATTATATATTAATTCCATAAAGACATAATAATATAAAATTAAAATTCAACTATATTTAAAAAATGAAACTTTATATTTACCAATATCAATTCATGGAATTAAATTTAACATATAAATTAGAATAAAACAATATCAATAACACTTCTTCAATTTGAAAATTTATTTCAAAATTATCAAAAAATGAAAGTATTGGATAAATTATCCAAGATTTATCAAGATAAAGGTATTAATTAAATTTAAATACAATTTATGATATATGAAATATTATCCCTCATCACTCCCCCTCAGTTAAACTATTAAACTCCCAGGTAATATAAACAATTTTATTTATTGGAATAGATATGTCATGTTTATATTAAAATAACCATAATATAGAAGAAGAAATCCATAGATTCATCAAATTTTTGAATTACATGACTACTCTATCAATTAATCTCATTTCCATACTTCAATTAAGTTAGAGTAAAATTTAATTGGGTGAAATATATAGATTTATATAGAATTATAATTTTAATAATTATTATTTACTTTTATCCTTTTATACATAGTCTATAAAATAAGATTTATAATCTCCATTGAATCAATAAATTCCAAATGGAATTGTTATAATATAATTTCACCTTTTTCATCTAAGGTAAATATTCAACCCATCTGGATGAATTTATTTTTTACAATGAGAAACTTATTAAACGTTCCTCAACTAGGTATTTGTAAAATAACTTATTGAATTTAAACAAATAAAATTTACTCATTCACCCAATGGAAATTTTACTTGGTATTCATTATGAGATATTAATTTACTATTTTAATCTAATTTAAATGGACATATATCAATTTATTTTTAGTTCATTACATGAAGATTTCTTTTTTACAAAGGATACGCCAAATTGAATAATGTTCAAAACATTAGTATCCTCAAATCATAATTTTAATTTCACAATGAACTTTTTGTTAACATTTTTTTCCTAGTTCTAAAATAAAATTACTTTGGGAACAACAACCAAATTCACTTATCAATCATTTATCTCTCATGATTTTAGATCCAACGGAATATTTTTATTATAGCACGTTATTTTTCCTAAGAAGTAAAACATTGAAATCAAATTTAACTATCCCAAAGATATAAAGGAAAATATAAAATCTAAAACATACATAAATTATGTATAGATCCATTAAAATTGAATGTCTAAAATAATTGTTTCCATTTTATTCAAATTAAATGGCACATATCAAAAAATAAAGAGATGTGTAATAAGTATTTACATACTATGTTACATGTTCCTCTCCCCCACTCTTATCTTACAAAAAATACCCATTAATACCAAAAAAAATTTATCAAGGATATTTAGTTTGAGTTAATGAGTATCTAGATGAATATGAAGGAAATAAACATCATCGTAGTATATTATTTAATGGTTTAAAGGAGGTCTTTGGAATCCAAAATTGGATATATCAAAAATTAATCATGGTAACGATTCAACTATTTTCCATAGACCTTAAATGTTTTCATTAAATATTTTCCATTGATGTCAACTAATAGAATGGAAACACGTTTATACTATATATATGCTATTTAACCTGGAACGAGGTTTAATAGGACTGAGCTTCATTAATTAAGAGAATCATGTCAATTTATCTCAATTATCAGATATTATTTTTTGAATGAGCATGTCGTGGTTATATTTGGACTTCTCCTTATATCATAGTGAATTCTCTTAATGTTCCCTTCTCAATTCCTTAATATCTATCATCTAGAGTTTCCTTTATTATCTAGACTTTTTAAATTATAGGTTTACCTACTTCACAGCCCTATAAGACTTGTGTTACAACTCAATATTAATGTGATAATGCTTTCCTTAAAAAACTATATAAAGGTACATTCCTAAAGATTCTATATATATTGTTATCTTTACCCATAATGAGTCATCTACCATATTAATCTAGTCCACTCTAGTTAGATTTATTATCCTCTTTAAAATTCTCATAATATCTATGTTGGAGACTTTTTCTTACCCAATTTTCTATCAGTGGTAAGTAATTAAGGTTTTTTGATACATTCCATATTTTTTTCATTAGAGATTCCATGTTATCATTGAAAAAGTTTACTCATTGGTCACTGATTATTTCTCAAGGTAGTCTCAATCTACAAAAATGGTTGAACTTATAAATTCAATGAAAACCATATAATCATCAGTTTTGAATGTATTTTATTCAATAAATTTAGAAACATATTCCAGTACTAATAATATGCAGGATAAACCAAGTGAGATAAAAAATTGATTAAAAAAACTAGTCCTCGGATATCAAATATTTTTCAAAAATATGAAGGGTTTTTGCTACATTTATTGTATTTTCAAAACTCCACATGTAAGATGATGAACTAGGCTTGTATAATGAACCTTATTTAATTACAATTTTCTCATATATATATATTTAATAACCAATAGTATAGATTAATTTAACTAGAATCTGACCTCCTAATATATTCTAATACCAGCTTTTCTCGAGCTAGTCCAAGGGGTGTATTGCTAAGCATAATGAAATTACCCATCCGTGGTTGATCCTTAACTGATAAGATGATCAACAAATTGATCATTTACATATAATTTTTGCATGGAAAAGTGACCTTTATGTGAACACCACACAACCTTGATATAAACACTATGATACCATGACACATTAGTATCTTCACATAGATCCCATTCTTCACATGAGGGTTACTTGATTTACCCATATGTGTGTTCCTGATTGATGATTTCATTGAGGCATTTCATAAATCACTTGGAGAATGGTTTTTTTAAATAGTAAATCTGCAATATTGATAGTGTATGCGGCCTCTATTTATCCATCTATACATATGTAACATAGACATGAATTGAAATCATTATTCTATAGTGTTGTTACCCTCTAATTCTAGGTTCCTATCACCTAATATTTTTCAAGGAAAAAATCATGCTCATACCACTTCGACTTTCTCAGATTCATCATTAATAATTTAAATAAAATTATCATGAGTGGTGATGAGATGCAATGAAATGTGTCATGAAATGAATTTCAGTCTTACGGTAAGTTGAATTTTCTTTTGGAAATATTCCTGTGAAAGGCATTAGAATTTTATTCTAGTAGGTTGAAGTGGAACGATCGACTATTAAAGAGGTGAGTATTATTTATTCCTTCTATTAAACCATGTTTCCTCTTTTTTAGTAGTTTATAAAGGCACATTAACTTGGGAATAGTGATTTGGTAGGTTTAGATCATCCACTTATAGTTGGTTTCTAGTCTTCCTGTGGGAAAACATGATTTTCAACAAGGGATATGTTGATGCCTTTACGTTATGTTGAGATTTTTAAGAATATTCACTATCAATCACCCTCAAAATTGTAATCCATGACGTTTTCTTTAATCAATAATTTTTCATCTTGTAAAATTAAAACTGAATTCAATTTGGTATTATTCCAAATTATTAATAGAAAGATCTGAAAAAGTAAAATTCAAATTTTCCACCTTTAAGAAATGAAATTCCATATTTCCAATTATAAATTCATGTTATTAAATTTAATTATAAAATTTGAAAAAATCACTAAAAATCCCATTTAATCTATTTATCAATTTAACTCCATATTCTTAAAATTTGATAAAGGTTGTTTAATTAACCAAGCATTTTAAAGATAAAGGGGTTTATTACATTAAAATATAATAATGAAATAATGAAATTTCACCTCTCATCACTCTCCTACAGCTAAATAATTTCAATCCCATAAAATAAAAAAAATCATTTATTTTATTAGATATATCCTTTCTAAAGTCAAAAATAGAAACCCAAGAATAATAAATTAGAAATTAATTCATTGATTTAAATTTCATGACTCCACTCTGAATTAATCATTATTAATCACATTAATTATGTTGAAGTTATAGTTCTTGGATTGAAATATATAGAATTAAATGGAATTAGAGTTTTAACAAGTGGAACTTCTATTTATCCATTTCTCATAATTCCCTTAAATTGAAGTTCAAATTTTCAATACATTGATACCGATCAAATGATATTTTATAAGTAAATAGAACCTTCTCCACATGGATTACAAATTCTTATCACCTGAATGAATTAATTTTCAATAATGGGGACATTATTAAACATTTCCAAGATATATATTTTCAATGAATTTGGAAAACAATGTATGTAAAATAAAAAATGGAATTTACTAACAGTCATAGTTTCAAATGTCTCATATAATAATTATGGGATCCAAATTGATTATTTTTATAGAGATTCAAAGGAATAATTTCAATTTTTTGAGTTTTTACCTAATGTTTTATTTTTTTAAAAGACCATGCTATATTTAACTAAATTTAAAACTCTAGTTTACTCATTTTAAAGTTTCAATTTAACAATGATATTTTCACTCACAATCCATTTCCTGGTTCTAAAATAAAATTTATATGAGAATATTAACGAAATACCCAGAGAAATCATTTAACACTCACAATTTTAAAACTAATGAAATCAATCATTATATAATGGGTTTTTAATTTGTAGGAAAACATTCAAATCATGTTTTTCT
The DNA here is from genome assembly GCA_963277665.1 of Viscum album. Taxonomy (NCBI): domain Eukaryota; kingdom Viridiplantae; phylum Streptophyta; class Magnoliopsida; order Santalales; family Viscaceae; genus Viscum; species Viscum album. The sequence continues at coordinate 860,815,176 of OY728146.1, forward strand.
ATCCTAAAGAAATTCCAAGAATCTAAAAACGTAAAAAAATGAAAATAATTATATATATATATATATACATAAAACAGATTTTCCAAAATAATTTAATTAATTTTATTAGAATAAAAATATATATAAATATCTAAATAAAAAAATATTTAAATCTTAATTTACTTATCCCTATCTCACAGACTTATCATTGAAATTTTTTTAGTAAATTGTACTATACATTTATCAAGGAATCATTGTTTCAAAGACTAATTATGTATATCATTTTGAGAGAAAGAGACAACCTAGAAGTTATTTATTTAATAGTAATAAGGATGTGTATAGACTCATTATGAAACAAGGTACCAGACCCCCTCAATCTTACTTTTTCCATACTTCTCATTGTATGGTAGAATGAATTATTTCATACGTCTTCAACATTACCCAGCTTCTACTTCAGTTAAGTTTTTTTTGGATGTCTAATATTTCAACCCTCAATTTTCAACATCATCCTCTTCTGGTCTTCTATGCATAAACATAACTGAATTTCCATATAAGGTTCACACTACCCATTCTCAGGTCTTAGAATCTCTTTCTCTACTATGATTAACTCTCCCTATCAGAAGCTTATCACCCCTTCTGCTAAACCTCCCAAGCATGACTGGTCATAGGGGGATGGTTTCTTTGGAACCCCTAGGGATATTTGCTCGACGTTTTAGAGTGGGAGAGGCACCAAATATCAAAATAAATTCAATGATTATGGCACAGAAATATCATCTTAGAAAATGGAAGTACAAGGGTTTGGGGACAAGGATAGACATACCTCTATAAATGTTTAATATAATTGTATGGAACGCTCGTGGACTGGGTGCAAGGGTGAAATTAGACCTCACCTTCAATGAGCTCTACAAAAAGTTTATTTAAATGGTGGTTGTTCTCATGCATAAACAAGAGTCATACAGAATAATGGACCATTCATGTAGATTGAATGTACGTAGCTTTATGCAGGGAAGTCCTTCCAAATCCCACATATAGATATTTTGGAAAGACCATTTCTCAGTTGTTATTCATAAACTTAATATCAGTATATTACTACTAAAATACCTATTAGGATGAAAATTTTATTATTCTATTTCGTTTATTCTAAATGTGATTCTCAATCAAGGGAAGAGTTGTGGAATGATTTAATCTCTTTTAGTCTTGATAACATCCCATGGATGGTGGGGGCGGATTCAATGTGATTTCTAGTATGAATGATTAGTAAGAAGGGGGGGGGGGGTTCTTTCTAAGGAATGATAGTTGAGTGTTTTTGTAATTTAGGTATAGAAATGCATTGATTAATTATGGTTATGAATGATACTGATGTGCAGGGTTTAATAATCAGCGTTGAAGATGAAAAATGTGGTGTTGGCTTGTTCAATGTTTGTTAAACGAATATGTAGTCTCCATATTCTCAAAAATTAAAACCCCTCATCAGGTGTGTAAATTGTCTGATCATTCTTCATTGCAAATTTACCTACTGTCTAGGCTACCAAGAGAGGATTACTTCCTGTTATATTAGATGTTTTCAAAGGAGCCAGTATTCAGTGATGTGGTTAAGGAGACATGGATTCATCATTTTTAGGGTAACCCATATAATATTCTTCATATTAATAATAAGAGTCTCAAAAAAATATGCACTGTTGGGGTAAAAATATCTACCCTCACGGACATGATTCATATTTTATCAGAAGGAATATCGATCATCTTGGGAAGATCCTAAAAACCGAATTGGAAGAGAACCTCTTTGCTAAACATAGAGTCCAGAAAGATCATATGACTGATATGATCTTAATACATGAATGCATGGACAATTAGTCTTTAATGATCAAATGGCATCATGAGGGTATCATAACACAAGCTTCTTTCATGCTTTCATTAATGAGAAATTACGATTCCAAAGGCCCAATATTCACATTGATGATAGATCCTATTCCAATGACTGGGATGTGGTTAGGGCTCTTGCAGATCTACACTTCAAATCTCTTTCTACTAGACCTAATCCAAGTTGGGAAGTTTGATAACCAAGGGATACTACAGAAATTTCTGATTCCGTTCCTCACAGGGGGAATGGAGAGGATAATGAACTCTTGAAGAAGGTACTAGAGGAAAAGGACGTGCGAGAGGTGATATGGACCCTCAATCCATATAGTTCAGAAGACTAGATGGAATTCCCGTGTCTTCCTACTACGTATCATGGGATGATATTAAGGATTATTTAGTGTGTGTAGTTCCGGACTAAATTCATGGAAATACACTACTGTGTATAGATTGTGCTTCCAAGATTGTGTTGATCACAAAGGTGAATAATCCTCAATACATAGACCAGTATCAGCCTATTAGCATGTGAAATATTCTATTTAAGGTTATTACTGGGATTCTCAACAAAAGTATTGAAATGTTCTTAGTTAGATAGATAGCTCCTAAAAATCATAGTTTCATTAATGGTCGATCCATTCACGGATCTATTAGTGTGGTACAAAAGGCAATCAGTGAAATAATCAATAAAAAAATTGGGTGTAATCTTTCTATAAAGTTGTATATGATTAGATCGTATGATAGGTTGGAGTGGGGATTCATATTTAGGGTGTTAGATGACATGGGTTTCTCCCCCTATTACATTGATCTTTTATTCCACTACTTTATTTCAACATGGCATTCAACATCTATCATCAGAAAAGAATTTTTTTCTTTAAAAAAGTAGGTGGCCTCAGACATGGTGATCCCATTTACCATACATTATCCATTATATCCCAAGTAATATTGAGAAATTTTATTATCCAAGGAATTCATTCAAAAATGTATTATTCCTTATCACAAATTACACTTAACAAAATCCATTTCTCACATGATTTTCACTGATGAAACTATTATGTTTATTAATGGAAGTAGAAGATCAGTTCAAGGGATCAATGATATTTTGGAGGAGTGTTTTCTATGAAGCGTATAAGTGGTTAATAAGGAGAAGAGTCATTTTTAGGGGTAAAAAATTCAAAAACCAAAAGATAAAATCCCTTTAAGGTCAGATGAGCATGATTAGAGGTTCCTTTCTGATGGAATAAATTAGAGTTATGGTATCTCCTCGTTCTCTTTACATTAAACTCATTGATAAGATCATCTGTAGTATCACAAATCTTATATAAAATTTCAAGAATATAATTTTATCCTTTAGTGGTGAATATATATTGTGAATAGTGTGATTTATTATATCCAAATTCATGTTCTATCATCTATGAATGTTCCATAGAGAGTGATAGCTAATATAGAAAACATGATGGTATCATTCATATTATATGAGAATATGGAAGGAAAAATTCACTGGGAATTATGGAATAAACTCACTCGACCAATCTCAAATGGTAGAATCTATCTCAGAAGTGTTTATGGGACCATGTAACAGATGTATACCAAACATGACTGGGATTCTATGGAAGAGTGGTACTTATAAGGTAACATCATGTAGTGAAAATATGGATTTTATGAGAACATGAATAGACATCAACCTTCAATCATATGTAAATTGATTCAACCTTTTATTAGTATTATCTAACAATATTCATGATAGAATATGGGTAAATGGAACATCAGCTGCTGGCAACATGATTTTGGGGTAGTTGTTCTTTCTAGGATTCCATACTCCCGATATCACATTCTGTGTGGCATGCGTTCATCCCAGATTTCTCCATGCTATTTTGGATGAAAACCAATGGGATGACCTTGTAGGAATTGTATTAAATGATTTACTACGTAGAATAATTTTTATTGGTTCAACACCCAATATCTTCATTACCAAGGATTTTACTCTCAAAAGGATGGCCTCAGGCCATCATGATCCACTGATGGAGACTCTTTGGTGCAAGGAGATATAATCAAAATTTAATTTCATCTTATGGAACATTAGAAATATGGATTTTCTTAATGAGGAGAATATTCAATGATTGGGCATTCAAATCGATTCAAGATGTCATTTCTGCAAAGATCGTAAAACTATATCGGTAAGGAATCTATTTTTTGAAAGTGATAGGGTGAGTTGAGTGTGGAAATATTTTATAGATTTTATTGGGCATGAACTTCAGGGTGGGATTTTCGATAGCTTCATGAATAAGTGGTTCTAGGGTGAAATTGATTGGGCATGGAGAGGAAATCTAGAACCATAATTCTCATTGTGGGTTTATGGTGCAATTAGAGTGTAAGGAAAAATGCTCGGCACACAAATTTTTCATTTAATCAAATATATATCATTTTTTAAATCAAATAACATCATAATGGATATTTTTAGGTTGTGAAAGTAATTTGAGACTGTGTTGTTAGTGACACCTATGATCAAATCTATCTCATCCGACAACATGGCTATTAGGATGTGGTAGGGATGATGGCTTTGGTGGAAACCCCATCATAATTTCCTTATGTTGAATATGGATGGGTTATGAATAATGGTAGTCATGTACATGGGAGGAATTAATCAATGGGTAATGATTATATCAGCTTCCTAAAAATTTTATGGGAGAGGTGACTCACTTCAGGCTAAAGTGAAGGCTCTAACAATGGGCCTGGGACTGTGAAAATAGAGGCATATTCACATTGAAGATATTGAAACTAATTCTTTAAATATTTATAAATCACTTTATGGAGATATTAACATCCCTTGTTATATCATTTATATTATTAGAACATGAAAGGATATCATGAATAATCATATTGAGATTTTAGACATGTGGCAAGAGCGAAATATGGTGGATGACTTCATAAGAAACGAAGTAACACAAGAAGAAATAATTTCTTTCTTCTTCAATATTGTGTCCTTCCTGGATGATGGGATTCAGTTTGTGAAAAATAATTCCTTGAGACTACAATACGTTAAGACTCTGTGATGTTTTCTCAAACCATTATTGTATTTTATTTTGGATAATTAATAAAATTAGAATGTTTTTATGGTCAGGTTTTCACCTTTTGGACATTTACCTTGAATGGTATCTTATTTTTTGATCTCAATTACACCAAATTGAAAGGAATTAGTGACTACATATTTCCCCGTACACATATAATGATGTTTTTTATGTACTAAATTCCTTATCGAATAGAATAGTATCACTTTATATCTAATATGAAATCTATCTTTCTAGACGATCTTTTCAAAGAAAAATATATAATTCTCTTTATATAGTAGAGAATTATAAAAAGATCCCCTTATCGGTTCTTCATACTCAATCCTCTACAGTTTACTTTATTCTTTATCTTTTTCAAATTCAAGGATTACATTCTTCATATCCTAGTAAATTTTGTGGTACAACTCAACAATACATTGGTAGTGATATCTTTTAAAAAATAAATAAACGTACAATCCAAAATATATTTTGTACGATTTGTTGTATTCCCATAATAATTCTCTGACATCTAACTCTAATCATTTCTAGTGGATTATACTTTCCTCTCAAGATCCATCTTAATGTATTTTCTTTTTAAAAACTCCACTTACCCATTTATTTGTGGGTGGTATGTATTTTATGTCTTACGATGAACTCATATATTTATTTATTTGGTATTCCATGTTATTTGTTGATGTGTGCACCTTGTTCACAGATTATTTCATGGGGTACTCCAAATAAACTAAAAAATTTTGAATGTATAAATTCAATAACAACCATATAATCCTCTATTTTGGTTTATTTGGAATCACTAAATTTATAAACATATCCCATTACTATTAAGATATTATAGAAGCCAAATGTGAATGGAAATAGATCTATAAAATATAATCATTAGAAATAAAATATTTAACAAAAAAATTATGTTTTGTTATATCATTACATGTATTTTAGAAAACCTAATAGTAATTTGATAGTTTTTACATGCTTTACAAAATTAATTATTGTCAATTAAAATTGGGGGAAACAATTTTCTAACTTCGAACACCTTACTTGAAGTTATATAAGGTTTAAATTGTTCTCCTCATGCAAGTGTATAAAAAAATGTAAGCATAGAATTAGTCTCTTCCACAGGGATGTGTCTCATAATTACTTGGTTATTACAAATATTTCATAAGTACGGATCCTAGCATATATAATACATTAAATTTTATTTTAATATAGTGTTTTTCACTATTAAAAAGGGGGTACCTTGTATATGACTATAACATTTACCAAAAAAGCATTCTAGGGAACTTGGTTGACATTTTATATTTTCTTCCTAGGGAAAGAGTCATCTGTGTTTTTCATAGTGGCAGGTTCTACCTAATAATTATGGGGTAATATGATCACGTGGTATAAAACCATATTTTATCTCCTTTATTTTCCTTGATCCCAATGTTAATATATTATAACAATGAAATTCATCTCACTAGACTTGATGTTTCACCAGATTTCATGATAAAATACCTATGTATTACATGATTATAAAAAAGATTTACATTACATCCTAATAGGGAAGTACCAAATTTTTATATGGAAATAGAAATTGATAAAAAAAATTCTATTGTTTTCTAATTTATTTTTTTGGTGTCGGTGGTGTAAGAAGTGTAGTCTATTAAGTATAGGTGCCAATAAAATTTTTGGGATAACACATCACATAAAACATTGTTTAAAGCATCACCCAATATATTGAAGGATCCATTCCTATTATATGGGAAGATTATGAGGGTTATGTTTAGGATATAACAACCCAAAATTATAAAATTTAAATTCTTTTGTGAATTAATGTCTTATTAAGAAATATAGTTATATAAAAAACATGAACATGTTTTGTTATTTTAGACTAATTATAATATATATCTAGTTAGATTTAAAAGACCATTAATCATCTTCATTGTTGAAAATATAATCATTGTATAGTGACTGATAATATTAGTATATATTAAGGGCTGTGATATGATATAATTTTTAAAGATGTAAGGAGAGAAGTCCTCAACAAGTAGGATTGTACCCTATAAAGCCCATTTATCAGAGCTTCCAATGGAGATAGAATCACTAATATTTTCCCTTGAACATTCCAAAGTTGAAATTCAAGAATTTGGGCATGAAAGAAACTATTTACTAGATAATTTGATTCTTATTGAGATCACATACCAAGATACATTTATTGAACTACCCTAAGAGATCCTCATTATCGCACACCTTACCCTCTAGGTGTATGATGGTGTATTAAGGGTTAATATATATAGACCCCATTTGTATGAATTTTTATATTTTTATTTTATTAAAATAATTACTATATTTATTTATAAGTGATAATATAATTTCGTAAAGTCTAATATATTCTTTATAAGTTTCTAAAAACTTTATTTTTCATAAAAACTAGTATTTTTACAATAAATTAGAATTATGAGTTAAAAGAATAAATTAAAATATTTAGAGTCTTATTTTTAAAATAAATATTAATTTTAAAATAAAAATGTATAAATTATCTATTGGTGAATTTTTCATGATGTTTTGAGATAGCCTAATTTTTTGGGTAAAAATTCAATACGTTATAAATATATGACATACACTACATCATCACAATGGGCCAAAATTGATGTCATAAATTCAAAACAAAATACATTGAAATATATATATATATATACTTTAAAATAATTTAATTTTGGTGTTATTTTAATAATTTTATAAACCCTTAATGAATCCTTCAAAACCCATTTTATATTTTTGGGGTTTAATATCAATTATTTATAAACATGGATCACTTTTATATCACTAATGGTGTAATTTTAAGTATTTTAGTTTTTGTCTTAACAAAATCTAGAAAATAAATCCAATTTGGTAGAAAAAATTGGTAAATACCATGGGTAGGATTTTGGTTTTTATTATTTTATCATATACAGTCTAAAACATATGCATAGAAATTAATAATGGATTTTATCCTCTTTTTCCATAGATACCCAACCATCATCCCATTCCTATTCACTCAGAACCTATTTTGTGTGAATTTATTCTCCCTATCCTTATGTAAATTCCTCCCATGGTGTTATTAATCTATTAATAATCTCCACATATGATTTTATAAGTTCCCTCCCAAGGTAAGGGGCTCTCTCCACCTTGTTAAAAGAAATACTTTCTCAATAATAAGAAATTTTGATTCCCAATTTTCCATGTTTTAATGTTTCCTTACACATTCCTTTACTATATTTTTTATTCCCTTGTAATTATATACCAGTTTTTACTCTCATTAACTCCTTCAATAGAACCTTTATGTACTCTAATTATTCTTTTGAAATTATCCTTAAATTATCCATGACAATAATCTGTGTTGTGAATTCCTATCTTCATTCACACTCAGTGGTATTCACATATATATTAATATCATTTATTTATTATGGAATTACACATATTTATCCCAAAATCCTTAATTTTATTAGTTCTTACCCTTTACAGATACATATGATTTTAGGTCTTATGTTGTATCCACCTTCCTATGTCTCTATGATTTTGTCATCTTATATCATGTTTAAATGAGTATATTTATGATTCAAAACCCATTTATGTCAATATATAAGACTATTAACAAACACAGATTACATTCATCATGTTATTATTTAATAATTACCTTACTAGAATTTTTGCCTAACAAAAATTTACCCTATAGGTAGAAGAATTTTTTGTAGTATAAGTAGGGTATAATCCATTAATGCCTAAAATGAAACCCACATATACGTACATTCTATGGGGGATTGTATATGATGTTGTGAAAAATTTGGTTGACTATAATTGAATAAATAATGAGTAAATTAAAATACCATAAAATATCCAATGAATTGAATTAAAACAATTAATGATGATAGGCTGGTCCCAGTTTGTCGTTAGAGCTAGAATGTATGTAATTGCTTTCCGTTGAATTTTCAGTTCAATAGTTCAAGTGGTATCCAATCAATGAGAGAAGTACCCAACCAAATTCAAAGATTTAATTCAAAAAAAATTCCATTTCTAATCTCCAATTCTTATATTGGATCACATTTAAAATCAGTCCAAGAAATTGGATTATACTAGCACTCAAAATGTGTTGTTGTTAAAGTTGGAGAAGATGAATATAAAAATAATTCGTGGAAATGAACTATCAAACCATAGAACAAAATAAATATTTTAACAGCATAAAATATTATCCAATATATTCCTAATAAAATCCCTAGAATCAAAATACAAAATCATTATCCTTCCATTAATGAAAGGCTCTCAATGGAAGGTGGATGTTGACTTAAAGAAGTTGGATTGAAGAAGAAAAAAACAAAAAATAACTCACACTCCACAGTTGTGTGACAAACTTATCTCTTTGATGTGTGAATAAATTCACACCATAATTAAATTTTATCAATGTTTTAAAAAAATCATATAAAATTAGAAGAAGAATATTTATTAATAATCTAACGATAATTGAACACCTTACATTTGAAAGAAAAACATATGACAAAAATATCATAGCCTAAATTTACAATGAAAATGTAAACCAAGAATCATAAAATACTAAAACTCCACTAACTTAAATAAACATTTCTTATGGCTTTGGATGATCCAAAAATAGAATAATTTTACCACTTGATTATGGTAGGACTGGGGTGCTAGAACATTTGGGGAATGTGGACTTTCAACCCCTAACCTAAAATAGGATCCAGCTTGCATACACCAAATAGAGGCACCTAAATGACCTTATATATGGATTAATTGGGGTGGAACATAGAATAAAAAAATTAAGCCTTTTATGTCTCCTAACATCCTATTAATGATCCTCCTAATTGGAGGTTTCTTCGAGATATGATTGAAATGGTGGGCTCTTTTTCTAGGACACAGAATATATCCTTCAATTATATCTTTAAATTGGACCAACTAGAAGTACATAAAAAATAATGATTATATTTGGATACTTTTGGAAGAAATGTTCCGTATGATATCCTCCATATCCAGTTATAATTTTATCATTATCATTCTTGAATATTGGAATATAATGTAAATTAATTGGGTTTTTGTCCAATTCACATGGCCCAGAATTTTGTTGTTTTAAGACCCACTTCAGTGGTCGTCCCATATAAATCTACGAGGTCTCTAAAAGGATGAATTGCTACATATATCATGAGAGATATGAAAATAAAATATAAAATTTAATCAATATCATTGGGTGTTTTAGGAGGTGTTCAAAAATTTACCATGTAATATTTCATTTTAATAGGGAATTCCAATCATAATGTGAAATAATGTTCAAATTGTAAAATTAACTAAAATGGTTTTTATGAATAATGATGAAAATAGAAATTAGATATATTAAAATTTAATATTTTCCTATTTAAGTGGATAATCACACACCCAACATGAGTTTTTCTTATCCTGAGAAAAATATATCAAAAAAAATATGAAATTCAAATTATGTTATTAAAAAAATTTAATATACAATTCTCATGAAAATAAACCACTCCAAACAATTATGAAACCCATCAAAATCATTTAACTCATGATATGTTTATAATCATATGCCAAGCCCAAGACAATTACTTTGATCAATTTTGTTTCCACATTTCATCCCATTTCAGTTAAGAATGATGATGTGTTGTGCATCAAATTTAAAATGGGGGATCAATTTTATTCCATGGGAAAAAATATGAAATATCTTGGTGTAATCACATTTTAATATTAAGATGATTGATTTTTTTTATATTTTCTCCATATTAATTGAAATTACACTCAATCAATCTTACCCCTACAGTGAGACTTTTTTGATGAATCCCATTCTCATAGACTAAAGGGAACTAAGTAAAACCAGAATAATTTAGAATCATCTCGAGTTAATTAAATCAAAGAAAAAATGAAAATAACCCAAACAATGATTGAATTCCCAACTCTTGGATATACAACATTGGATTCATTATCCCCAAGTGTCGAAAGCCACGCATTAGGTCATTCCATTTCTCAATATGCAAATTTTTTTTTATAATTTTTTTATTAATTTTTTTGAATACTAGAGTAAAACATTAAAACAGTCACCAAAACTATGCTAGTTATTATGGGTCCCCAAAAAATTATACCAGCACCCCAAAATCCAAAGAGCATGCATTGTGATTTTTTATTTAAAAGATGAACATATAAACAGTGAAAAATCACATTAGATAGACACAGTTTCCAAAACCTATGATCATGAACATAAACATGGATTAAAATCATAATAAAGGCATGAAAAATTATTTGATATTAGTTTTGAAGTTTAAAATCGGAATTTTCATCTTCAAGGTTAAATAAAATCTTCATTCCATTAAAACACGCAAACTTTTATTTTACAAAAAAAAATTCTTTCTTTTCACCCCAAACATAGAATGACATTTCCCTTAGTGTTTAAAGAATATAAGACTCAAAATGTGTTAAAGGTATATAATATGAGTTCTAAAACTAATTTCAGTGAATAAAGAGTGGTAAAAAGTCATATGGTGTTTAATATGAATTTTATATTTTCTAGATTACTCCATTGATCCCTTTTGACATGTAGTCTCCTTATGGATGATTGATGACTAGTTTTGAACTATTGATTTCATTTAGTTCTATTGAGAACACATAAATTATATTTTTAAATCACACACTAATGTAACATTAGATCATAGTGGAAACCCCATAGGGTTCTATCAACTAAAAAACAATAAAAAAAGTTTGATTGAAAAAATACAATTTTTTATTTAAGGTAATAAAAAAATATAAATAAATGAAAAAAAGTAAGGTTGCCTCCTAGAATGTTCATATTTTAGGGTCATTAGCTCGACTTGGACCCCACAACATACCCAATATACCAACTTTTAACCATTTGAGGACTACATTTTTTACCACCTCTACTTGACTGATTGTGATTCCTTACTTAGAAATTGTTTATTGTGAAAACCTATATTCTATAATGTGTGGAAAAATACAAGGAATATTTTTAAGGGTTGATCCATTTACCTCTATAGTACTTCGTAAGACATTAAGTATCATTCCCCCTTTATTGGTATCATGAAAATAAACAATAGGGACCAAATTGTTTTGGATATACCTTATGAATAGAATGTTTAGGTAGGATGGAAATACCTTATTCTCATGTTTGCATTGATCAAAATTTCATGATATATATTGGTATTCAGAAAAAATCTTGATCGTTTCATTTAGAACTGATGACTTTTTCGGTAAAATTGTTGTTTAAGTGAAATGAATTAGTATAAATTATGAATTCATGATTTCATCCAATGGTTTAGTGATTTTTGATTCTAAAAAGTCATCAATGGAGGAATATTCAAGAAATTCAATCCCTGATTTAATATTACCCACTTACGAATACAAAAAAAATCATAATTATTTAAAAACCCATAAAAATTTTCTTCAAGTTATTCAAGTCTTCGATTTTCAAACATGATTTCATTAGAATTATAATGATAATTTTTTGGGTAATAATGTTATTCTATTAATGATGAGGGAGGGACAACCTATGTGGGAATGAGTTCTATAACTGTTTCAATTCATTGTAGTTCTAATCTCAAGGATGAAACCTCAAAAGTATTACTCTCCATTTGTTGACATAATTTATCACATAATAGTTATATATTAAGATGGGAAATGGGTTAAACCAGATGGTTTATTACAAGAGGATAATTATGTTTTTGGAATTTCAATAGATATTTTTTAGATTGGACTTGTTTGATTAAAAGTAAATATATGTTTGAATAATTTGTGGAGCTTAGGATTTAAAAAATTGGGGCTTAATCAATTGTCGATTATCCCACCAAATAAAACTGGGATGGTGACTGTATATCAAAATTGGTGTGGGTTAGTAAATATAGGGAGAGGTAACCCATTTTTGGGTTTTTTCAAAAAGGCCTTCCATGATAAAGAAATTGGGGGTAAGAACAGAGATATGGGGTGAAAATAAGATGTGAATATCTAAGATGACATATATAGATCCCTAGAAACAGATCCAAAATTTGGTCTCACCCAAATTTTCCCTTGAGATAAAAGTGGTTATCTCAGTATAGGTAGCCATAGAATCCACAAATACCTTAGAAGAAACCTACATTCATGTATATTCTATGTAAGATTGGGTATGAAGTGGCCAACATTGGTGATAATTTTAATTGAATAACTAGTGAGTTAATTTAAATAAAAAAACACACAATTACTTGAACTATATCAATTAATGATGATGGCTGAATCCATGGTTTTTGGTAGGGATAGAATGAATTTAATTGTTTTTTATGAATTTTCTAGTTCACTAGTTTAAGAAGAATCCAATCAATGAGACATGTCCCCATCCTGATTCAATGATTTAATCTATAAAAAATTCCGTGTCTAATAACCAATGAAATTAGCGTATCACTTTCATTATCACTCCATGGAATTTGATCATAATAGAACTCAAAATGTGTTATTGGTAATGTCAATAATGAAAAAATAAAATAATTCCAAGAAAGGAACTCTCAAAACATAGAACAAAGTTAATATTTTTAAACATAAAATAACATTCAATATTGACCCAATAAAATCTATAGAATAAAACCAAAAAAATATTTATCCTTATATTGATGTAATGATCTCAATGGAAGGTGGAAGTTGACATAAAGAAAAAGTATTGTTGAAGTGAAAACAAACAATAAATAATGAACACTCCACCATTGTATGAAGGATTTATCTCTTCACTATGTGAATAAATTAAAAACGTAATGAAAAAATTTTACAATGATAATAAAATAAGGGTAAATTTGTAGAAGAATATGTTTTATTAAGAAGCTAACTGGAATTAGAACAAATTACATGTGAAAGAAAGACCCAAGACAACAAAATCACAACATAACCATAAAATGAAAACATACACCACAATTCATCAAATCTTACAAAACCAATTTGTTAAATAAGAATATATAAGGCTTGGGTTGAGCCCAAAATATTACTAGTATTTACACTTGATTACAGTAGTCCTAGGGTGGTGGAAAATTTGTGTAATGTGAATGTTTCTACCCTAGCACTGAAATAGGATCGATCTTGCATCCACCAAATAGAGGCATCAAAATGATCTTCTAGATGGCCATATTGGGTTGGGAAATAGAATAAAAAAATTAAACCCTGGATGTATCCTAAAATCTTGTAAATTGTCATCCCATTTTGAGGGTTTTAGAGATAAGATTGAAAAAATGGGCTATATTTTAAGGCCACAAAATCTATCCCACAAATTTATCATCAACTTGGGCCACATAGAAACCCCTTGAAAACTGATAATTTTCTCTGTTAACTATTGGTCAAACTGTTTGTCATGATGTATCGTATCTCCAATACAATTTTTAGCAACACCAGTCTGGGATTTGGGCTATTAATGTAATTTTATTGGGATTCTATACATTTCAATTTACCCTGAATTTTATTTGTTCAGGGAACACTTTGGCGGTCTTACAATTTGAATATATGGGTTCTATAAAAGTATTAATTGTTACTTATATCGCGGGAGACTGGAAAATAAAATATGAAAACAAAATCAACACCATTTTGTTTTTTATGAGTAGTTTAAATATGTACTATGTAATAGTGAATCATAATAGTGAATTACAATCACAATGTAAAATAATGTTCAAATTAAAAAATGTGTTAATAATGGGGTTAATGAACAATTTACCAAATTAAAATTATATAAATTAAAAATGATCATTATCCTATTTATTTTTAAAATCAGATATATAAATCACTATTTTATTATGTACATCGCAATGTTACACTACTACAAAATGGGGCTATCCCCATTCATCTATACCAAATTTTTACCGGAACCATTGGTTTAGATGTGTTGGATTTAGTCAATATCAATTTTTTGAATACACCATTTTTATATATAATTCTATGATGATAGTTTAAAATCCCCCACTAATATAGGTTGGGATATACAAATAGTTTTTTAGAGATTGTTGGTATATTGTTTTCAAAAATCCATTGGTGTCCCACCATCCCCCCATGCACCCATGATCCTTAAGATCCCTAACCAGAGTTGGAAGTGTACTTATATTTTCCTCTAGTTTTCTCCCCCTATTCAGGGATTTTTTTATTATGATATTCTTCAAAAAGATATTATTGAGTTCTAAATCATTCTTCTCTTTTGTAGAGTGTTGTTTTTATTTTTACCTATGTTCCAAAAACTAATCAAGATATTCTTAGGTCGTGATTATTCCTGATGATTTGAAAAAATTATCATTTATATTATTATTTTTATATTATTTCATAATATATGTGATTGTAATAAATAAATATATTGTTTTAATTTAGTTATCCAATACTTCCATAAAAATTAGGTATATTTTTTTGGAACATATAATAACTGATTATGTAATTAATTACTGTAGTAATTTTTTGTTTTATTAATTTGTTAGGGGGATATTATATGTCAGTTAATTATATATAATAATTTAAGATAGATAACATGAATACATGGGTGGGAACTTATGATAGATATTTAGTAAACTATGTGAAATTGGGTTTGACATGATTTAAATTATTACATGGATTATTATAATGGGATTCCACTCACAAAGATTAAATAAGTTGGCGATGTGGTGTTCCTATAAAAATGAACATTATAGACTTGGTTCTACCAGGAAAATACAACTCAATGATGCAGAACTATTATATAAAATAAACTATGTGGACACGGTTATCCCATTGAAATATAGCACAACTAAGTGATTCAATAAAAGATATCTAATGTTTCCTAGCTATAGCACTTTGGGAACTTACCCATGATCTTTACTATGAAACATTATTATGAGGTGATCTCTTAATGTGTCGTTATTTTACCTAATGCTTCTCACATAATTTGAATGTTCATTATTATTTTTTGTTACTGATGTTCATCATAATGGTATTGTTGATTATTAATTCCTCTAGTTTTTATATTCAATATTTATGTATATGTAATGGAATTAAAATGGAACTATAATTTTTTATAATCATGTTCATTAGCTATAAGGTGATGTATTATTAGAAATTCATATTTCCATTTAGAAAAATGTTTTGTCTATATGAATTAAAATTTAATCCTTATATATTGATATTACATAAACTCATTAAAATTTCCTTTATAAATAACTTTTCCTCATCATAAATTAAATCTAAATCCTTTATGGGTACATCAATCACTATATATCAGAAAATAACTTGGTGTAAATGTTTTAGAAGTGGATAAAATGAAATTCATTAAAGAGATATTAAAAAATGACTTCTTTAATAATTATATTTTTTATTTAAAACTAAAATATTATATTAATAGTTTTATTTCAAACTTTCATAGAATGGATTATACGATAATGGTTAATAATGAAGAATTTAGTGTAATTATAGTAGAAGTTTTTTCACAATTTACTTACACTCTATGTGTTTATAGACCCAATTTACCGAGATATTTATTGTTAAGATTTATTGTTTGAGTAAGTGTATGATCATTGGATATTATTTTTGTCTTTGGGAAGGAGAAAATTGATACATTTATTGTTTCAATGTTAATATGAGAAATTTTTTCGAACAAATTTTTTATTGCATTTCAAATATAATATAACTTCAAAATTCTGTCACCTTTATTACATCAGGGGATAAATTATTGTTATTTTATAAATATTATTATTTGAAATATTTAGAATGAATGATTATTTATATTTATATAAATTATATGTTATAATTTTCATGATATTATTATACCATGTTTGTTTCAATTTGGTGTTGGGTGAAACATTGTTTTTATTCCTATGAAAACGTTTTCAATCATAAATACCATTGTATTTAATTGGATTAATGTCGTATTAAAAACATTTAGGTTTTAATTTTTTCTTAAATACATATTTATTTATTTAGAATTTGTAATAGTTGTTTCTAATTCCATGTCTTATACTTTGTTTGGTTCATTATTTATAGGAATCACTTATAACATATGTTATTTCTCTTATTCATTGTTTGGATAGATTCTATCGTTCTTTGATTTCTTTCATATTAAAATTTGTTTCAATATATTTTTTAATTATGGTTTACATTTTTTATTAGGATATAATGTTTTTCCAATAATAGGATTAATATAAGGAGAATGTATTATACTAATCATATTATAAACAAGTTTCAAAATAATTTAGAAATTTTTGTATATTTTTTATTTAAAAATGATTCATATTATGGTCATATACATTTTCCATGTTATAATTTTTTTGGAAGAAAATAGTTAAGCCAGGAAGAAGTTATCTACAATATAAAAAATGATGGATTTTGAATAAACTATTGTGTTTTGTATCACAATGGAGAGGCATGAATATATTATACTGTTCATGAATAAAAATAAAGAAGGTTTATAGAGAATTTGATATTTTATTTATTTCCATTAGTGTGTCATCATGAGAAATATAGTATTATTGTGAATATAGAAAATGAAACCAATACACATGAGGAAAAAATGATGTTGATTATGTTAATACAGTGAAAAATTTAATGGATGATGGCAGAACTCTTGTATACCAAGAATGTACTAAAATAAAAATGTTGGGTTTTTTTAGTGTATTAATATCATGGAAAACCATGTATGGAATTTATAATACCTCTTTTGATTATATTCTTACCCATTAGAGTAATTTCTTATTAATGGTGTAGATATTCCCCCAAATAATTATATTGAATGTAATCTAATTTACCATCTTAGATTTTATACTAATAAAATTAATGCTTGTTTGAAATATTATAGATTATTTGTTAGGGAATAACATACCTTAAAGTCTATAAATAACGTGGTACATCTCAATTAAAGTAAAATGTATATAGAACACCATATAATGTCCCAAATATTGTCATGTGTCACTTCCCCTTTATTTTGAATATTTAAAATCCATTCATGTCTGCTAAAATATCAACTAATAAGAGATGGTATGATGCTAAGAAAATTAAAGAAAAATTTGGGTGGGATTATCCAACCAAGTGATTATAATGATGTAAATTCAATGAAAAACATCTTAATTTTGCATATGAGGATTGTAATATCAGGTTGTTTCTATCCTATAAATGTTTTAATCCATTTGGTCATATGGTTATTTATCACATCATGTGGCCAGTTTTTATTCACATTTATAATAAAACTCCATGGATTTGTGTGAGAAAACCTTATAATTTCGTCAATATTCTATTATCTGGAACTCATGATTATAGAAAAGATATATAAATCATCTGGAAACCATTAATAAAATAGCTTAATCATCTTTTGGATATGGGTGTGTATACATTATATGCATTTTCAAAAATTATATTTCAGATCCATTATTTCACAGTACATATAATGGTGTCTAGTTGTATCACAAAGAAAATAATTTCATGTACTATTTATGTAAATAATATGATATCTATAATACTTACATATCATAATTTTTTAGTTTCATGTTTCATTAAATATTCTTTCCAATGGATCATCAATATAGGAAGAATCTCAAAAAGTTTGACAATATTAATGTAACTGAACAACCACGTAAATGTATGTCAGGAACTGATGTGATAAATGAATTGTAATATGTTATTTCTTTATTATGTAAAGTTCATATTAAGCCTGAAATGAGGAATAATGTTAATTCTAAATCAATATACAGTTGGAAAAAGAAAAGTTTATTTTTTGAGTTTCTATATTAGTAAACCAATTATTTCGATGATTGTTTAGATGTAATTAAAATTTAGAAAATATTTTTGAAATGAAGCTTTCAATTATTTTATATATCAAGGGGAAGAATAAATATGACTTATGATCTCCGATAGACTTATTGGATTGAGGTATTTGACTAGAACTACATTATGTTTGTATCAGTAAAAAAAATAGAATGTTTCATGTGTTTTCTATGCAATAAAAACTATTAACAAAAATAAATTTATTAAAGTATTTGAGAATATAAGGATTCCTAATGTCTATTCTGGAAACCTATCTAAACTATTCAATAGAAGTTAGTTAAAAATAAATCCCTAATAACTCATGATTTTCACAAAAATTTTCCATGAATTGATTCCAATAGAAATCCATCATTTACTATCCAATAATTTAATGTTGATGGTTATTATTTTGTGAAACTTTTATAGATAACTTTGTGTTAAAAGGTTATATAAGTATTTATTTATATAAATGAAGGAAGAGGAACCATTATTTTTGTGTCAGTTGGAGAAAAGTTTTCCTTACTCATTTTTCACTTATGTGCTGCATTTAATGGTTCATCATCCAACTAAAACACTTATTGGGGGAATGTCTTATTATTAGTGGATGTATCTTATTAAAATAAATACATGAAAAAAGAAATATTATATACATAATTAAAATCATCTTGAAGGCTCCATTGGGATAAGTTATCTATCTAATGAATGTATGGATTTTTGTTCAATTTATTTTTTTTGATGTGAGGCATTTAAATAAATAACCAAATAGAAATGAAGATGAATAGTATAGGTAAATAGAAACCTCATTTCTATCACTTCCCTAAATATGATTAATACCTAGATCATATTAATTGGAATCATTAATCCATAAATAGTGGGATACAGAATGTCACACATTATTGTTTAATTGTAGTTAGGTCGATGAATTTATCAAGTAAATGATTTAAAAATTCAATTTTTATATCTTACTATTTCATTCCACGTATACATTAAAATTTTATTATGATTTTATAGAGGTATCTTAAACAAATAATAAGTAGAGTTCATTGAACGTTTACATTGAGAATGAGAGATACTTTTTATTGAAAATAGTTTCCATCTTGGTTGTAATCAAAATTATGAACATTAATTTAATTAACATAAAATATGTATATTAATTTAATTGCATTATTCATATATATATTAGGTTTTGAGTTTACCTATTGAATCTATTTATGAATAATTTACATAATTTTATTTTAGTCCCAATTATATGGGAGATGGAATGAAAATATTTAATAATCAATGGGTATTAATTTGTTATAACTGATTGAGTTGTGAATATGCCGACACCACATAAGAGCATTTTTTTAATCTAAAATAAGGGATTGTTATAACATTACATCAAATAGTAGGTCTCTATGTGAAAATGTATCTTATTATGGACTTGTTGAGGAAAATATCGTCATTGAATTACTGATATCATGGTCATGTAACTGTGATGAAATGTAAATGGTTTGATTTAATGATGTGACATGGTACATTTATTGACAAATGTGGATTCGAAGTTATTGAGATGACTCGCTTATTGGATACTGATGAACCATATATTATGGAATCAATAGAAAAAAGTCTTTTACATGAAGGATCATCTATGAACAGATTATTGTGTGATTATTAAACTAATACTAAGACATAATTTCCATGAAAGTGGGGATGAGATTAAAACCATTGACATCCCCATTGTTGTTGAAAAAATATTATATTTGATAAATCAAATTTTCTAATTTTTAGAATTGATTATGAACCACATTTAGTGGTGGGTAATATATTGATGCATCCATATATGATCACAGTTTATCTAGTTTACATTGGTGTAGGTTTCATAAGTTGGTACAACTATAATAAATTTAATTTCTTAGTTTGTAATTATAAGTTTGTTTTATTATTGTTTTCTTTCATATCATTTAACAATATTTATTTAAATTCAAAAAACTACCTTTAAAATGGGGTTTTAAAACTTATATTACATGGTTTAAAATTATTGTTGCTGAAACATGTTATGATATTGTTTATGTTTTGATAGAATTATTAGATGTATGAATAATTTTTAAAATATCTTTCTAGAATATGTACATTACATTATTATGTAAATAAATAAAGGTATTTAATAGATTCAAAGGTGGAGACTATTTGAGAATGATTTACGATTGTGCGTAGTATAGATACCTCTTATAGTTCCCTGAGTGAGTATAGTAATTGTAATATTCTTATTCTTCATTAAATTTACTGACTTGTTCGTATTTTTTTTCTAATTATTTAAGTACATTTATTTGAACTAGAGTTGACATCTCCTCAGCCTATTAGTATAATATCGAGTGAGGGTTCTCCTAGAGATACATGGAGAACCCATCATACTCATTCAAAGACAGATCCCCTAGTGGACATACTTGCTACCACCCTTTTTAATCCTCAACATGATCCACCAGGGATGTTCCCACCCAGGCCTACATCATTATCTTTTTTATGCTCTACATCTCATTCCATGTATATGATTCTTCCAGGGATGTTACCACCTATACCATATCTACTTCCTATGATGTATTTCCAAACCTTTAACCCTTATCCTACCATGACTACACCACCTCCATTTCAAACAACCTGACAGGATCTGATGATTGTGCTCCTTCATCTTCCACTCCACTGTATATAAATGACATGGTGCATTAATTAGAATATGAACATCATTCATCGAATACTAATATAGGATAGAAAATGGATCCATCAGATCATAATTATCTTCCTCGATTAGGTTTTTTATAAGTGTTTCAAATTATATTACATCATTTTTTTCTTCTAATGCTGTGAAATAATTATACTTATTTTCATTTATATTATTTAGTGGTATTATTGAATTTGCGATGTGGGTACACCCATATGTGTGAATCATGAAATATTAAAACACAAATAATGGTGGATTATAATGAATACAGTCAAATGATAGGTAAAAATGATAGAAAATGTAGAAATGTTATGGTGAATTTGGACAAGTATATCAATATCATTCCAGTGAAACGAGTCTCATAGAGGAATATCGATATTGAAATCAATGATAAGTCATGGGAAAAAATTTTTATTAAATTGATATCTATATTATTATTTTATTTATAGAAATTAACATGACTATTGGAAGATCAATTTAACTTTCCCAATGGTCAAGCTCCTAAGGTTTCATGGTTGATAGAACATGGGGAGTTGTGGAAATAATATAAGAATGAGTTATATGTTGGCTGTAAGAGTAGATTCATCTTTGATTTAGAGAGTGTACCAATATTCACCAACTATAAAATAACAGAATAAAAAGAAATGACATTATATTAAAATATTAATGAGTTTAAACTATTCTTCATCATTAAGGGTGTGTATTGAACGTTTAATTCTTATTAATTATATCGAATCATTGGATTCAGAATGTGTCTAAAAAAATACAAGGATTATACGATGTATATGCACACTTTGGGGAACACTACAATGTTGAATCAAGAGAGGCTCTAGGTATTTTAATATGAATAACAAGTATATCTATATTTAAATTATTATTTATGTTTAATGTATTTTTCTTATGAAGTTAAAATTTTGTGGTATTTCACTATTATAAAGGATTAAATATTTTTCATGCTGAGATTAAACCGAGATAGAATATTCTATAATATCAAATATATTTAATGATAATATGAACAACTAGTTCCTTATTCCCAAACATACAACAATTCGACCAATGACCTACATATATATTTTATACATCAGATTGATTTTTCCTAGATTTTTCAAAACTGGATTCTTTTTTTAAAAAAATTATCAATAACAAGTTTCCCATTATTGTAAGAGACAACACATTTGTAAATCATTTTATACCCTGATTATTTTATTATAGTCTTAACATCACTTTTCATTATAAAATTTTAAAAATATTCTTATTTGAAATATGAATGATTTGAAAAAATAGATTTATTATAATTATCAGAATTAATGATGGATGTTACATTTCACAATGAGTTTTATATAGAAATTTATATAGGTGATCTCAAATTATTTTTACTAGAAATATGATCCTTTTTTAAAAAATGGATCTTATTAAAAACTTTTATGGAAAAATCACTACTTTCATAATATGGGGAAGTTCCAACTTGAGTAGTTTCAGGATTTTCTAGTTTTATCCTAAAATCAAGACACTTTATGGTAATGGAATATTATTCGTCCATAAATAGCCTAAACTAGGCTTCCCAATTTTTAATTACCTTCTTCATATAATATTTATGATATTTTTTGATTCTTTTAGCAAGTTATTATTCTCTTTTTTATTTCATTCTTTAACATCTAATTAGGATTATTTTAAATTCAAGGAGGTGTTGTAAAATATTTTCCTCCTTGGAATGCTTTTGTTCTTTTTACTATTAATTTTTTTAAAAAAAATATTTATCATTATCAATTCCATGGTTTTTTATATTATTCATAGACTTATAGATGGTATATATAAAATAACATAGTCAAACTATATCTTACCAATTCTTTTGAATATCTAAAATAATGTTCTTCATGTGTGGGTGCATTTCTTATGATCTTAATATTAATATTTCCTAAAATATTGGTATTTAATTACATATAGTTTCGTGTTATAAGGATCAAAATATTATGACCTTGAGTTTTCTTTTATCCTACTAAATTCGTAGAACATTAATATTAATGTGATATTTAAAAATTTCACAACATATTCTTCTATAAATCCTTCTACTTTACACACCTTCCGTATCACAATGGAACTGCAATGTGTTAAAATCCTTATAGAATAAAAATTTTATTTCTAGGATGTGGGATGAAGTTTTTAAGTGAATCATAAACAAGAATCAATTTCTATGATTTTAATTTCATAAATCTATGATTATGTTCATTATCTGATATATTATCTTTTAGAGAATATAGTATTTTTTAAACTCAACATACCTTTAGATAGATTATATATAACTATATGTGACCCAATTATTATTATGTTTACCATAACACAACATCTATATTATATTAATGAATCATATGTTTACATTTATGTATGTGGTGAATTTTTATATGGCCCTTATGCGAGGATCATCATGTCACAAAAATAGAATTTGAGATAACTTTATATACCAACATCTTCATATCTAGTATCATTAGATTTTTAATGTCTTATGATAATAACATAGTCAAATATGTGTGAAAAAATTAATATATACAATGACATATAATATACCACATATTATATAACTTCTTATGATATGGTTATACAATTATGTCATTTGAGTCAAAATTTTACACTCGATATCTCTTTTTGATTTTCTTGTATATTGCATGAATGATATTCATAGTAGGGCCAACCAATAGTATTAACAATTATAATGGAATATCACACACTCTTTTGAATATGTTGAGGTTCTCAGGCTTCATTCATTAGTATCAGGTGGTGAAAGCTCTTTGATATACAAATTTGAGTTCATGGGATTGAAGACATAAGATTCCAAGCATATGTGTATTAATTACATTATGTGTATCGTTTATTAAATCCCCTACCTGAAACATATTAAAAATTAAAAGTAACGAAAAAATTTGTCCCACATTGTATATAATGTCATGTGATCACTTCCTTATAATAAACTGCTCTCTATAAGTGACTTCTTGAAATCAACCTAGAGCTGGGGCCCTCAAGCGATATTCTATATTGGCTAAAAAAGAGATGTCTAAGTAACCTCCTACACTCCACACTCTCACTGACCCGAATAGGTTCTGACCACTCACTATACTCGTCACGAACAACTTAAGGCTGGATAACAACTTCATTCTTGGTCGGGTGTTGTTTTGATGCCCTAGATACTTAGGTGGATATACTAGTTTTGGTCTATGAAATATTTTTTCATTGTTATTAGAGTTCTTCATCCAAATCATAATCCACCGAGTATAGCCGTAATATGAATCCATAAAAGTCCAAAAACTATAAGATACTACCCATTTTAATATTCTTCTTCCAAGATGTGTCTATATCAATTCAACATTCCTCATGAATAATGTCACTTTTCATGGGTACTCCATTCCATCCTAAATATGATTATAATCCATAACACACTTCCAATACATTATATTATTCCATTCATATTTAAATCATCATTCATATAAAGGTAATCATCCTTATTAACAGGAAATAAAAACAAAAATCCTGGGATCTTCAATCCCCAAATTTTATTTTTTTATTAATTCCCTCAAAAACCTTTAAGTCTATATGTGTGTATTCTAGAAATTTTTATTCCCTCTAATTTATAACAAGTACAATGGTGTTTATAAGGGATGAAATTTTAATTATTATTTAAATAAATTACCCATCCAATCATGATTTTAAATTCATCTTGAATTAATTTAAACAAGTAATGACACAACATCTTTTTATATCTACGACCCTACAGTTAATCACTCTAATTCTAACTAAAAAAACCATATTTATAAAATAAGAGTGAGTTACCATGTTTTTCAAATATTTCCATTAATCATCATAAATTTGGGACCACTCTTAGTTAAATAAATTAGGGGTATGAAAATCTTATTTATCAAGAAAACATGTATTCATACACTCATGTGAACAAAACCATTAAAATAGCTTAACATCATATAGGGTTACCCATATTATAATTTTATTTACCATCAAACAAATCCTTCATCAACATACTTGATTTAACCCAGTAAATATAAAAATGCGTGACTAGAAGATCTCATACTTCAATTCACTAAGGCCAAACTAGATTTCTAAATAATTATATGTTATTTATTTCATAGAACCTTCTCAATATTTCTCCCACTTAAGGTGTGTTCCTTTTAATTCATTAACATGAAATATTCCATTTATGTACATTTTTTACTCTCTGAACAAGTGAGAAACCCATGATTGATCACAAGTAAATTATAAAGTTGTTCATGTATTAACATGATGAAATTAACTAGTTCCAATTAACTAGTATATTTTAATTATAATTCCAATTGATAAGTTTATTTCAAAAAAAAAGAAGAAGAAACAACTCTTACAAAATGTCATGATTATATAATTTTCATCTCTATGATAATGGATATGATTTTTAATATGAAATATAGTCAAATAATTATTTATTTTCATAAGAAAAAGTTGTCTCTTATAATATGGGTCATTTAGAATCATTTTTTCTCAATTTTATAATGATTTTTGAGTACAAAAAGAGTGGGAGTTATGGAAATTTCAAAAAAGAATAAGATACATTAAAATAAGCTCCTCATTATTTTATTAATTTAACATATCTTCCTCTTTATCCATGATTATCATTTTATCATTAATTTAACTAAATCACATGTAGATTCATAACCTTTCATCCTAATCTAAAGTGATAATTGACATTAACACCACATAGTGACTCTCCATATAATTTAATCATATACGGAATGTTTTAACTTGACCTGAATATATGATTAATCTTACATGTCTTCACAATCTATTTTCATGGTAATTTTTATCAATTTCATATTATTAATTAATTTATTAATATAGAAATAAATTTTATTTGTAATAAGTGACATTTGGAATTGAAGGTAATGTTCCTTGAAAAAAAAATTATTTTTTTCAAGTAGGTGGAAAAAGGATGGAAGCATTATAAATTCATATATCCAAGAAAATAATGTATTCATTTTAGTTGATATTTAAAATTATAATGTGAAATTTAGAATTAAATATACTATTTATATTTTCAACAGTGTTCCCTTTAGGCTCTCCATGTAAAATAAGATGACAACATTGGGCCAAATGATCATTTTATTTATGTATTAGATGTGAATCATTAGTGGAGATTCCATTGAAGGCCAGCGAAAACAACATCCCCTCTAGGTATTAGACATCATTAAGGGCCTCTCAAATCTCTCACCCCACTAAGCTACAAAAAATATAATTTAGAAGAAAAAGAGTAAAACAATATATACAGGATCAAAAAGAGGAAAACAAGTCACAAGATAGTTATTGGAATCTATAATAATTATATGTACATAACTTCCATCATAGGTTGCTAATATTTTTCATTGATGAATGGAAACAATGCACTCACTATATTTTTCATAGAGTGAATTCAATGAGGGTTCTAGTGTAAGTCGAGGTGATGATGCTCATGATGGTGGTGATGCTGACGATGATGATAATGATGATGTTGAAGATGATGATTCTACTTCTCTAGTTGATGATGCTGATATGAATTTTTGGGAAGATTATAAGGGCACTAGTGGTGACGAGGGAGATATCGATCCCCTCTATTTTTGAGTTCAATGTAAACTGGCATGTTTGGATGATTTTTAATGACTAAAACTAATTGATTTTGTGAATTTTATATGTATATTATATTATTGTAAATGGATTGAAATTTTTTGATAACCATATGATTAAATTCTAAATATATAATATTGGTACTTCAATAGATGTTCAATTTGGATTACAATTTATTTATAGGTTCTAAAAAATGTGTTCGTTGGTGCTATTGTGTAGTGGGGATAAGATTCTAAAATAATGGTTTAGTAAACCACTGGTATACATCAATTATGGATACGATTCTATACCTATAGATTCTTGAACATTTGGTATAGATGTATATCCACAGTTTACTTCAAACCATGGTTATTCAAATTTGGTTGGGATATATACTAGCATTTTCAAAAGAAACCATTGGTATAACCGTATACCAATGCCTTTAATTCATGTGTTTCATAGTACTGTTGGTATATGATAAACCAAATGTTCTAGTCCAATGTTATATAATATTTTTCAATAGTGTTATCCCATGTAATATTATAATATCTATGGAATATAATGTCATGTTTGAGACTATTTAATAAATATTTGTGTTCCCAGTTTAATGTTAATATACTTTATACCACATTTCACAAGAAATTTATGCATCATTATCTTATGGGATTGTATTTTGTATATCTTTATGTAATAATAATTTAATAAAGGTGTAATTATGATAAGGGTTGTCATAGTTGGTATCAGAGTAATGTCATGTTTTTTTCGATGATTATGATTGGAAAAACATACCCAATACTTTGGGATAAAAATGAATATATGAAAACATAACCCAATTATGGTAAATTGTGGATTATTTGATTTCTATGAAACTGAATTCATGTCTGTATACTTCAAGTGTTTGCTGACATGTAAAAATTATACCTATAACGATATCCCCAAAAAGGAAACATTAGGATTTAACTGATTCATCACTTGGTGCACCAAAAAGAGGCATTACGACCCATTTTATTTGACACTATTGGTGGGTATTCTTTGGTAAATTAAAAATCCCTCTGTGAACCATTATGAAAGGGATAAAAATTACTATAAAATTTTATTTTATAAAATATACCATGGAAAAATAATATTTAAACATATAAATTCGTAGATAGAGTAATGTATTTCATTTATGAGTTATCCATTCAATTTTTATTATTTTTTATTTTATGATCATAGTAGTTTTAAAATTACTATTACTTATTTCCCCTTTCTTTTAATCAATGTATAGGAATAGGAGGAACCAATTGAACCACCAATGTGAAGGAAAATGTATCAGTTACTCAAATGATATGCCCATCTTAATCAGAATAGGATTCAATAGATTTATGATAATAATTTCTCAATTAACTCAATTCTGAATATAAACTTGAATCTGGGAGAAAAATCACACCCCTAACAGATATCAAGTTGTAATTTTAACCTTATTGTGAAAGGACCTCATAATTTTAGTGGATATTCTGATCCATTAATCAAAGAAAAATTGATCATTTAAATTGAATGGAACATTAATATCTTTTAATTCTCTAAGAAATATAAAGTTATTTTGATTGTTTATTTTATTGAAGGATAAGTTTATAAATGGTAGATATTGGTTGAAAATAAAAATCTCAAGGAATAGATCTATATCATTGAGTATGAATAATTCTAGAAAATTATTTTTTTATAAATATTTTCCATGAAATCTATAACAGAAATCAATGTTGGGTTTCTTTATCCTAAAGAAATATGATGATGAATCTATTGGGGAGTTTCAGGTGAACTTTTGAACACAATCTTGATACATCTCTAAATTTTTAAATTCCACTAAAAGTAAATTTCGATACTTATTTCATGGGATAAATACTTGTCTGTGAAATATATTTGATTATTTGAGACTTTAAAATATATAAGGAAATTTTTTGAATTTCCCAAAATTTTAAATTAAATATCAGTGAATATCATGGGTCTCTTGGTTGAGGTGATAATAAGTGATGAATATAATTTTATTCTGGTAGTGTGATGGAGAATTATCATAGGGTAATGAATTTCGAACACAACACTTGTCAGGAGTGTGATCCTGGAAATTTACTAAAGGGGAAAAGTAAATTCATTATATGTGGGAAAGAAGTTAACTTAGCTAGAAAATTATTCTAGTAGAAACCCACCTATTTTATAGAATAAAGAAATTCTATAATAAACTATCACACTATTTTCTAATGTTTCAACTTCACATAACATGGACACTATTTAAATCTAGGAACTATGAAAATGGTTGTTCATCATAACCAACAAAAAATACCTCTAAGGCCTCGATATCAATGGAATTATTATTCATCACAATTGTTGAGGTGTATCCTAATAATTATGCAGACAAAAGTAATGTAGTTATTAATTCAAGGATAGAAAACATACCTTTTTATTATGGTTCTATACATTCTTTCATAACATTTATGTTTAGTAAAACTATTAAAAAATCAACTCAAATCATGGAAGTGGGTCTTTATGTTAAAATTAAAAATGGGAAAATTATCCCATAATATGTATATAACTTCTCCACTATCCATGTTTGTAGGATGAAAATCCTAATAAAAATTATTATACTCTATTTAGTGAAATTTGATGAAATTATCTGTATAGATTATGTTTCATTGTATAGAGTAAACATAAATGTTAGAGGGAAGTAAAATGGACACCAAATCATAAATATGACTATGATTTTATACAAGTGAAAGGAGGTGGATGAAACTCATTTGTAATACTCATATAATTCATTGATATTACTTTCTTACAATAAATAATATCTATCTAAAATGATTTAGACTAATGAAAGGGTCATCCTTGATGTTTTATCAATTGTAATGGAATATGTTGATGTGTTTCCGGAATAATTGAATGATATTTCTATAATTTACGAGTTTGATTTATCAATTGAGCTTGTACTATAGTTTTAACAATAACCAAGACTCTATATAGGATGGAAACATTAAACTAGTAGAGATGATGAAGAAACTGTTGGACAATCTTGATAAATGGTTTATATTCCCATGTGATTTACTATGGGGTGTACAAGATATATTTTTCCAGAAGAAGGACTGTTCATTGAACCTATACATTGATTCTGAAAATATCAATAAGATAATCATAAATTAAAGTATCTTCTTACAAATATTGATGACTAATTTGATCCACTATGAGTTCAAAAATACTTCTCTATGATAGATATTTGGTTAGTATATTATCAAGTAAAGGTGAATAAGGGGGATATCACCGTGACTAATTTTCATACGTGATACATGAACTAACCGTTCATAATGATTCCATTTGGACTCACTAATGCTCTAGATATCATTATGGACATACTGAATATATTATTTAGATATTATCTTAATATATCTTTGGTAGTATTTATAGATGATATTCTTATCTACTCCAAAAGTGAGGAGAAACATGAGGAGCATTTGAATGTTTTACTGAATAACTTGGGAATATAAAATCTATATGAGAAGTAATGTAAAAGTGATTTTTTTGGATGGATCAAGTAAATTTTTTTGGTCTTGGTATAAATGAAATGGGATATTTATGGATCATTCAAAAATAAAAGAAATTGAAGAATGACTTCGAACAATATCCAGGACAGATATACAAGAATTCCATGTATTAGCTGGGTACAAATATAAATTTGTGAGAATCTTCTCATGATATTCAAGAACACTAACCATGATAACATGAAAGTGGGTGAAGTTAATTTATGAGGATTAATGTAAAGAGAGATATAAGGAGTTATTTCAGAGGCTAATTACTTCACCTATGCTCAAATTACCCACCTCTAGGGAATAATTTAGGATATACAATGATTATTATAAAAATATTTTGTGTTCTTTTCTCATGATAGGTGAATAAGTGATAGATTATTCCTCCCACCAATTAACAATCTTTGAGAAGAACTTCCTAATGAATGATCTAGAATTTGATACAAAAATATTCATGTTGAATATTTGAAAACATTATCTCTATGGGTAAAACTGTGACATATATATGGATCATAGAATCCTCATTTAAATTTTTACAAAAATATATATCAATATTCACGATTGATGGTGGCCATATTTGATTAAGGATTGTGAATGTTTAATTTATTACTATCATGGGAAGGTGAAAAAAGTGATAAATTCCTTGAGTATAACGGATCCTAAAACCATATCCATGATGATGATTGAAAGGGATGTAGTCTTATAAACATGAAAAGGATGGAAATGGGAATAATAAAATTATATTCATTATACTATGCTAAAATATTTTTTTAACCATCCATTATCTGTAGGATCAAGGAAGCCCAAAAAGATGATGTTGAGCTACTGAAAATGGTAGTGGATATTCTAGATTTATAATTTAATAAAGATGGAGTTATAACGTTTTTAACTCGAATATGTGGCCCACCAAACAAGAACCAAAAAAAGATCTTTTGGATGATTCACAAAGCTCATAAATATATATTCTTTAAGGAATAATTAATATTTATAGATTAATAAAGAACAAATTATAGTAGGATAACATGAAGAGGGAAATTAATTTTTTTTATCTCAATGTTTGGTATGCCAATAATTCAAGTCCAAATGATAGAAGTCTAAGAGTATGATGCAATTACTTCCTATACCAATATGAAAATAGAAAACAAAACCATGTAATTCATCATAAGAATCTCCCAGATATCTAATGGAAATAATGCCATCTAGGTTGTAATCAATCTCATTAGAAAGTCAGTTCATTTCATTTCTATTAAATAATATTTATTTCCTGATGAAGTCAGCATGAAATATATAATAGAAGTGGTAAGACAACATGGAGTGGCAACTTCCATTATTTATAATAGAGATCTGAGGTTTTCCTTGAGATGTTATATGAGCCTTAAGTATGTGTTGGATATAGAGTTGAGTTTCAGTATTTCTTATCACCATCAAACACCTGGTAGGTCTAATAGAACCATTCAAAATCTAGATGATATATTGAGATTATGAAAAATTGATTTCTAAGGATATTGGGATCGACAACTTCCCCTAATAGAGTTTTGGTATAACAAAATTTTCCATTATATCATTCTAATGGAACCATATTATATTTTTATAGGAAGATCTATCATCCCCAACATGTTCAGATGATGTTATAGAGAATAATTATTTGTCACATAATATTATCTAATAGATTAAAGATATGTTTGAAAACATTCAAAATCATATGAAATCCACACAAATTTGATAGAAACTCAATGAGGAAAATTGCTGATAATATCTAGAGTTTGAGGTCATATATATGGCGTTTCGTAATATATCTTTATAGAATAAATTCATGATGTTTGGGAATGATGGATATATTAATCAAAGACACATCATCCAATTTGATATCCTTTATCACATCAGAGATATGGAATATCGACTAGAACTCCCACAGAACCTTTACCAAGTACAAGATGTGTTCCATGTATCCCTCTTAATGAAGTACATAGTGGACCCCTCACATCTAATAAATCCAATGGCGGTACCTTTGAATAATGAAAATTCATATGAGGGAAAACCAATGATGATCTTAAATCATAGAGATAATATTTTTATTAAAGAAGAAAATACATCTGGTCAATGTGTTATGAAAAAACCAATAGTTTGTGAAAGAAACAAGGGAATTAAAAGAGGAAATCAATCATAATTACCCCCATCTACTTTAGTGTTTGAGATAAAATTTCAATGGGAAATTTCTTTATGATGGTAAAATGTAATGACCTAATATTTTAAAAATGAAAATCATGTTTTCAAATAAGTTATTATTAAGTCATATAGTTGTTGAAAACACATGCACTACTTTGGTTATTCTAGACCAATTATATTACATATCTTATCAAATTTAAACTACTATAAAGCATATTAAATAGTGATAGTATAGTCAATTCACAATGAAATATATGATTAGTATATAATTAAGGGTTATGATAAAATAATATTTCTATGGTTGGAAGGACTCATGGCCTGGACCAGTATAATAGTACCCTATAATTCCCTTTCATTTGATCTTTCAAGGGAGTTGGAATCACTGAGATTTTTCCTTGACCAAGACCAAGTTGAAATTCAACAACTGAAGCATGTATGAAACTATTTATGGTAGAATTTCAAGATTATTTAGAACACAACCTAAACCATGTTCACAAAACCACCCCAATAAATCCCCATAATCTCTCACCATACCCATAGAGTGTACGCTATTTTAATAGGGGTTATGTATCTGGACCCTAGTAGTATTTTTTTTATAATTTATTTTTTTAATAAAATAATTATTATATTTATCATTTATTTTTATTCAAATTTCATATGAGTTGATGAGAAATATATTTTTGTATGAAGATTCCAAAATAGTATTTTGGGAAAATATAAGGTTTTGATTAAATCGAAATTTTTTATAATTTCAATAATTTTGAAAAAAACTATTTTCTTATAATATTCTTATTAAAAAATATTTCTATATAAATTATAATATAATTTAGTAAAGTATAATATAATCTTCTTAAGGGTTGTATAACTATTTTTATTGAAAAAACCAATGTTTTTCAATACAAGATAATTTGTATTTAAAAGTTTAAATTATAATATTTAAAGACTATTTTTTTATTAAATAAAAATTATTTTTTAATTAGAATATTATAATTATACATTGGTGATTTGTTTCATCATTTTATGTGATAGTAATTTTTTGGATAAAATTAAATACAGTATAAATATACTGTAAGTATTATGATATCATAGTGGATCAATAGTTATGTAATAAATTCCATTACATTAATTTATGATCATTTATATATATATATATATATATATCCTTTTAAATAGTGTTTTCATGTTATTTTATTAATTTATAATCCCTTATTGAATCCTCCAAGTCATATATTATTCGTTTTGTTTTTGAAATAAATTAATTATAAACATGAATCACTTTCATATCACCAAGGGTATAATTATAGGGTTTTTGGTTCTTTACCATATAAAATATTAAAAAAAAATACTATTTGGAAAACTACCTGGGAAAACCCATTATATGGATTGTGGTTTTTTTTATTTTCCTATAGAGTTTAATCCCTATATATATAAATTAAGAAATAATTACCCTATTTTCTATAAATACCCACACATCCTCCATCTCCTCTTAAAAACAATGTGTTTATTACAAATTTACTCTCCCTATATTTCTCTAAACCCCTCACAAGGAGTTACCAAACTATTAAAAAGATCCTACCAATATTTTAGAATCACCATTGTAGGGTAAGGGACTCTCTCCTCTTATTGTAATTTCATGTACATTCATTGTAATAAGACATTTTTATTTTCAATTATCCATGTTATAATGTTCTTTTATACACCCCTTTATGTTTCTTATGATTAAAATGTAATTAAATACCACTTTTCACTTTCATTCACCACATCAATAAAACCTTATGTGCACCGATTATGATGTTAAAATTATTTAATGATTTTCCATTCCTAACATTCATGTACTGAACACCCATTCCCATTTACACTCAAGGGTATTCTCCAAACCCATACATCATTGATTTCGGGATCCCGTGTATATAACACACACTCAATAATCATGTGATTAAAAGTGATGAAAAACATTTTTATGTTTCATGATCTATGTGGAACACAAATTCATGTACATGATATAAATGTGTTAGATGGGCCTAGAATTATATAGTTGTATAATGAATTGTGTAATGTTCGATATCATTAGATGTCATTTATAGTTCATGGTAGCTTATTCTAATCACACTATGTTATGATATATTGGTAGTTATCCTTTAATTATGTTTATTATTCCATGTTTTATAATATTTCCACCTTATTATGTTTCCTTCTTTTTATCATATTATATCATGATTTGATGATCATTTTTAGGATTATCACCCATTTTATATCACCCTGATATTACTATTGACTAACATGTATTACTTTTATTATGTTATTCTTTGATTATTCCCATTCAATGCAATATATATCATTATTTTCTTATGTAGGTCCAAGGGTTATACTATATAGTAATAGAAGATCGATGGAATATAAGGGAATGTTTTGGGGTTTTTAAAAAATTTGGTGTAACTATTTTTTAATTCAACATAATATGTGCTGAATTTACCATAAACCCTAGGCTTCACAATCTTCCGGGATTTTATTACTAGTATCAATATGTTATAAATCAAAATTTAAGGATTTTTAAAGATAAGGGTTTTTATATAGGATAAATTTTTTCTAATAAAAATCTATTAATCATGAATCATCAAATAAAAATTCGTTCTACTTCTTGAGTAGGTTAGTTAAGGGATATATAATCATTATATAGTCCTTAATAAAACAATTGTAAAATCAAACATTATGAAAGAAATTGTCATATTTATCTCATAATAAAGTGGTAATGTAGGGTATATATCACATTTATTTTGGTCTTTTTTGCATCAATTTATTCCTTATAAAATATTTTTCCTAGAAAACATCCTTTCTCCACCATAAAAGTACAATTTTGTATTATGAAAACAAAGTTCTTATCAAATGATGTTTCTTAAAACCGTTTCTATAAATTCAATAAAACATTAAAAAGATGTTCACTGAATATTAAAATCATCTTGGAATACCTCTTAGAGGCTCTCAACCAATTATGAAAAGATTCTTACCATTAAAAATTGAAATGTACCTAGTTAATTTTTAAGACTAGTGACCGTCATTCGGAAAGAAAACAAACTTAATAGGAAATTGAATTTAGTCTTTTTCTTATATTTTATTGTTTTTAGAACCTAAAAATACCAAGAAAATATAATAAGTAAATAGTAGTGACCTCTCCCCAACAACATCTCTAAAATTTGGTATAAAAAAGAAATATATTAATGGTCCTTTTGTGAAACATGGTTTAATATCTAGTAGTCAATGCAAACTCTCTAGAAGTTTTGGATTATTGTGGGAACTAACTCATTATTCTTATTATGTATAATTGTATATCATGTTTTATTTGGGTAATTTTTAATTGGGATAAACCATTGAGAATATAAGATAGGGTATATGGTTCTCAATCTTAAACATATTTCTAAATAAATTTTATTAATTCTAGGTAGGTTGTGTTGAGCCTCTTCTGGGGCAGTCTCATAGGTTTAGATTCAACTTTTAATAGAATAATATAAATACATGTGGAAAGAAAAATCCATAAAATATCTCATAGTTTATATCTTATTACATTAATGTTTTATATGAAAATTTCTAGAAGTTAGTTTTCTTGATTAGGTTTTAAATTAATTGAAATTATGTTTGGTAACATCTATTTTCCATTAAAAGAGATTATTTTATATTGGATGGAATTAGATTAAATTATAGTTTATAGGGTTTTTCAATGATGTCTTAAAATCAATTTTATCCATTCTTGTATCCTAAACATGTAGTGAAGTAGTGTTTGAATCATTTTTAATAAATAATAATTATAAGTTTCATCCACTTATTTGAACTTCCCAGCATGTAAAACTGATTCCAAATTAAGTTCAATTTCAAACACAGATTCATGAAAAAACTATATGTTTCTCCATATTCTCTTAATCAACTGATGTCATAAAAAATTTCAATTTATTCTTAAAATTAACAAAGAAACTAAATATAGATCAATGTAAATAGTAATTTATCACTGTGAGGACATTTTATTGAATCAAAATTGTTGAATTTCACTATTTTATTCTCCAAAATCCCATGAATGCATTCCCATATTAATATATATTAT
Organism: Viscum album; assembly: GCA_963277665.1. Lineage (NCBI taxonomy): Eukaryota > Viridiplantae > Streptophyta > Magnoliopsida > Santalales > Viscaceae > Viscum > Viscum album. Next base: position 860,851,917 of record OY728146.1, read on the forward strand.
TGTTTTAGAAATATTTATAAATGTACTACTAAATATAATAGGGGAATAAACTTTACTTCATTCTTTCACAATGTTAAATTTTTTTAAATTAGTATGGAATATAAATCCTGTTACAGTTACCAACCCATCCTATAGAACTCTAAATAAATAGTAAGTGGTTTATTTAGCATGTTGTGAAACAATTCTTGTGGGTTTGATATATATTATATATAGGTAATATTAAACTGAACAAGGACTTACATTAGTGGATTATCATAAATCACAAAGTTTATTAGAAAAAGTTAGAAACTCTATGGGGAACGTGATAGTTAATATACATGGATTAGGTAATTTTATCTGTATTTATAGTTTAACAAGGAAAGAAACATTTATTCCAACATTTAAATTTCTATTACCTTATAATTACCACTTCCCAGTATAGATATTTTTGATAAATTTTTACATACAATGGGATTTTTCAGATGGATCCTAGTTATGGGATATTTATATCCACTATTTTGAATATATCCAAGATCACTTATTTTAGTGACCCTTCACTAATTTTCTGGGTTGTTCTAACTCTATAATAGTAGGTAGTTGGGGTTTTTGTAGGTATTCCATCTTAGAGTTTTATTTTATCCATCATAATTGGGGTATTTCCATAGATTCTTCTTCTCAAGACTCATTTCGAGGGATATATTTTTCATGGTCAATGGATTTCTCTGTTACATCATTCACATAAGGTGGTGGATCTTCATTATTTCTCAGCTCAAACCCACTCCGTAAAGAAATGGAACTAATATCCTCCCTTAGGTTTAACAATATAATAAGAGACAAATTAATAAGAAACATAATTTTTAAAGTCATTTATAGGAGACTTGAACTAGTTGTACTGTCTTTATACACCATTTAGTGTTGATTAATCAGTGTTAGGAGTATTTTTTTGAGATATTTGATACTCCAAAAAAATTAGTAATTACTTCATGGATGGGTTCTAATATAGTCATTATTGGTAACTTATATAAGGTTTTTAAGTGCCACTTTGGATGTGTATTGATTTAAAATATGTGTAAAAACTATATTAGAAGGTTTTTCTTCATTGGTAATGGTTCCCATCACCAAATTTATAGTTAAAATATTCTTTGAATCTTATATTTTGTGTTAGATTCTACTAGTATGTTATTTGAAATATGGAATCACTACTCTCATATACATGTGGTAAATAATTAGTGTAATGATCCCTAGAGTAATAGATTTGGTATAACCTAGGAGGTGTAATATGTTTTCTTTCATGTTCCTTATTCATAGATAGATATATCACAATAGTGGTTAGTTCTTTAGATTTATTTTCAAGTAAAGAAGAGTTGGAACTTTACATATCATACAATAATCTTATGGTTATTTATATACACAATTGTCTATAATATTAGAAGTTCATTTGAATCAGTTTCTTAACTTTAATAGTATTTTTTTAATAATTTTACTCCTAAAGAAGAATTTATTATGTTCCATTAATTTTGAATTAACAATTGGTAAAATAATACCAATAAATGATGGTTTTTGAATGAATGGTGTGGGTAAGAGGTTTTCATCTTCATGGATCTCTCCTAGAATTTATGGAGTTCTTATCCACTAGCATTATTGATTCCATAAATCTATTTCCTCAAATTTTTACTCCTTGAGGTATGGATTTATTTTTTGAGGAAATCCTTCATTCTCTCTTCATATGTGGTGACTTTTCCATGATAGAAATTTTAGATAAAATCCTTGGTTGACCTTTCTAGAGAAAAGGGGAAGTATTTCTATATAATTTGAGCCGTAATGGCTCCTATAGGTTTAAACCAATTTAATACTAATCCATATTCTCTCATATTTTTATTGGGGTATTCTCCTGACTAACCAAAAAATTTAGAAAACAAACCAACCAATATCATTCTATTCTCATGATCTGTTTGACTATTTGGTTATTGAATCGAGTTAGCATTAATAAAATTGGAGGGATAAAATTATAATAATGTTTTATTCAAATGAGGTATATTTTTTTCTATTATTTAAATTCTCGGGGTCACTGTAGTGGAATAATAAGATGTTGAGGGAGACTTATTTAGTGGGATTATGAGAAACTATCTCTCCACTTCTTTAATGATTCTTAAATTTCTAATTATTTATAGCATAGTTCATTCATCCTTTGGATCTAGAATAGTGATATGAGATGAACTTGATTTATTATTATGTCTAATTATGTTTAAAAAAATGAAAAAAAACACTTATCTTCATAGAAACAACTCTAGGATGATGATTGGAATGTCAAAGGGACCTTAAAAATGATATTTTAACCAGAATCATTATAGTAGTTGTGGGAGTCTGGTTGTCTCTAAAGAGGAGACTAATATGTGTATGTTATTGTACTTTATTTTGATGATTATTGGAATGAAAAAAATGAGTGAATTAAATTATATAAATTTTAGTTGGTTTTGGAATGAGTTTAAAAGAAAGTGAGATATCCTGAGATATCCACCTAATTACCCACCATATATTTATTCCATTTTTATCCTCCAGTCTATATCTACTCAAATAAAACACCAATTGACTACCTATGCCAACTTATTTTGTTCTATTCAGATGGATTAAGTACTAACTTCAATTTATAATCTCACATATTCTAGTGATTGGATAACTCCAATCACTCCTAGTCCGTGACACTACTTATTATCACAATAGTAATGAAGCTCAAGGTGGAATGTGTGTGAAGAAATTAAATAAAGGGAGAAGAACTGTAACAGACTAATGTTTTATTAATTGAATTCCCTTCTTATAACTATTTATTATAGTACAATCACATTATGAAACACAATATCATATATTTCTACTAAATATCACGTGACCTTTAAATATAAATTTTCCACTTCTATTTTTTGAATTTTTAAAATCTGACATACACAGTTGTGATCAGTGAAATGACTGGAGTCTGATAGGTAAAAATTAATTATTTGTGAATAGTAACCTACACTTATGAATAGTAACATACCCTTATGAATAGTAATATGTCCTTATGAATAGTAAATCCTAAAAAATAAAAGTAACCTTACCCATGAATTATTAAGTAAAACAAGGAATCTTATAAGTTATAGTTTGACCATAGTAAAAAAATTAGTATTTTTGTACGTCATAAATAAATAATTATAATTAATTAATTAACATAAAAGAATTTTTTTTCTAAAATGATTACATGAATTAAAAAATATAGATCTTCTGGTTTTAATATAATTTTATAAGACCATATGTAATTTTTTAAAGCATTATGAAATCATTTTAAATTTTAAAATCTGTATTTTTCAAGTAAATTATGATTTTAATTAAAAATTAAATTAATCATATTTGGAAAATTATTTATGAAAAATGGAGTTCATTTTTTGAATCTACAAGTCTAAAAATTTTTTGGGGGAAATTTTGTGATTTCTCTGAAATAATTGAATTTTTTATTAATAGTGAAATTCGACAATTTACAAAATAAGTTAAATTCATGAATTATAGAGTCATGGGTGATTTTCTAATTATGTAAGAACATATTTTTTGGATTCACATGATATTATAACTATATGTTTCATTTAAAACTCAATATTACTTGTTTTTTGTAGAAATAATAAATTCCTGAATATTATATTGAGAAAACCCATCTCCCCTACACTATTAATATCACCTGTCACACCCTCATTTTCTTAAACCTCTCAAGCATCAAGAATTGACTAAAATCTATCAAAAAATCTTCCCTATACCCTCCCCCACGTTGAAGATCATGTGGTCATATAAAAATACCATTCCTAGGTTTCTTAAGGAGGATTTCACAGGGAGGATTCAAGAGGTAATTCCTCTCTCTCTCTTTTCCTTTAATTTCCTTTTAATTTCAAGTTATTTTATTAATCTATCCCCACATATCATCATAATAATGACATGGTAACTCTAGTATCATACATATAGTGTAATTTTAATTTACCAATGGGTTTATATATCGTCCCACCCCCTTCTACTATATGTTTTTTTTAGAAAAGAAAACATTGTTCGTGAGATGCAAATTTATCACCTTCAAGAATAATACTTTTTTACTTACCGCCTTTAGATATGGTCAGGAAACAATTTTTATAGTAGAACTAGATTATATTATATGTATAATATCCTATTTAATTTTTTGGATCTAACATAAGTACATATTACTAAATTATTAAACCAAAACAAGTTCATTGGGGTTGAAAAACCGCCTGAATTAACCCAAACGATCAACATTAAATTATAATCTAGTGATTCATTCACATGGTATATAAAATAATTAATTATAATATCATTTATTATCTTATAATATCATTAATAACTTGGAATATATGTTCTGGATGTTTATCCATGTTCTACAAAAACTTACATTTATGAATACAAGTGAACTGTTCAAGAAACCCATAAAAATAGACATTCCTGAACAATGGATTTAAAATCAATAACTCCTAGAAAGGTCTATAAAATATATTAATGAGACCAAAATGAAAAATATTCATGTACAAAATGTTTTTTCATTTTTAATTAATTAATCTAATGTGGTTATATGGGACATTAAAGTGAAGAATGTGTTCAAATACATGGTAATGGGAAATTCTCGAATCGAACATTATTTCACCAGGTTGTCCACATTTCAGTACACATTGGTATTGTCACTCTATAAAAATAATTTTTAATCATTATATTATCTTTTATGGGATATAAATTTTTTCCAGTGTAGTTTAGGTCAAAAAAATGTTTTCCAAAAGAACTCTTCTTTCAAATAAACACACCCTTTTTACTTCTTGAATACTGTTTCACTCTTCACAAATGGTTAATGGTTCTATGTAAAGAATGATACTCGCTCTTTATTTTGGGGACCAAATGATTATGAAATTATTATTATTTATTTGAAACCAGTATCATTACATGTGTTATGTTATGTTCATGTTTTACATATTTTTAATGTGGCCTGCATGATAATGTAAATATTATGATGTGATAGGTGTGCCCTGAATTATATAGTGAAAAAATGGAAGTTATGATGCTACAGGTGTGCCTGGAATTATATAGTGCTCAAATTAATTGGTTAAAGTGATAAATCTCATTAGTTAACATGATATTATTTGTTAACATTAAGCTAGATGTTTTCAGAACTATGAGTCATAGATTACCACTAAGATATGATGTTTCATTTGTATGCATTTCTAAATTTCATGCCTTTAATTAATGTTTCATATTATTATTTTGATGGTGATATTATGATCAAGATCAACCAATGTTATATTATTATTAACTATCCTCCTCCTAGGATTTAATCTCAGCCCTTTTGGATTTATATCCTCAGGTTAATACATATACTATAGAGAGGTCATGTGCCAATAAGAATTTAGAGAGGAAGGAATTAAATAAATTTTTATCCTTAATGTTATAAATGTTATGTTTGGTCCTAGTTTTCCCAAGAAAATAAACCTATTCATCATCATGGTGTAATACTGTTATGTTATTTATCTTTATAATTAAGTAATAGTAATGTAAGAAGAGGTTGGGCTTCTATAAGAACTCATGTTCATAAAGAAAAAGTAAATATCTTAATAATAAATGTGGATAAAAATTTAATGAGAGATGAATATAATATAAATATCAATTAAATATTTAATTCATTTATAGGGGAAATGGTAATCTCATCATATTATCAATTAATTGATGATTCTTCCATCATTAGAGAATTATAGTAAAAATAAATTAAAATAATGTTATGAAATTTATGTAGCTCAGTTCTCTATCTAGTAATCATGGATGAATCCCCCTCTCAATGATGAATAGTTCCCCATATATAGAAGAATGATTAAGGTTTCTTCACACCCTTCAACGTTTCATTAATTTATACATCATGTATCTCTTCTTCTTCCAAAATAATTCATATGTTTTTTGAGACATTCCTAAAATTCCAACCCCATCTTTCTCTACATGGATTTCCTCTACATGTGAAACTCAAGAGAGAAGATATTAGTTTATTAAATCTTGAATCTTTAAACTTCTATGAAAACATAGGATGATCATTGAACTTCAAAATCATCTATATGATTGCTATATATATGCTATATATGATAATTTTATTTTCTATATGAGCCAATGAATGTTGGGTGAGATTTTCAATTTCCATTTTGAGTAGTTCAATGTTTTAATCATAAAGCCCAGTGATAACACATATTTTTTCGAATTTATGTATGTACCTTAAAAAATATTGTCAAACCCACCCACCGCCCTTATATAGAAAGTAATGACCCTTACTCAATGAATAAAATGTAGGTGATGTGGCAGTGTTTTCACACTCTTTGCCACATCCTTTTTGTATTGTTATTTATTTTTTTATCAAAATGTTGATTTTTGATAAATAATTGATAATTAATTTGATTTTTTACATTTTTGTGTAAAATAATCAATTTTAGTTTAAATCAATTGTTTTTAATATTCATTATTATCTTTTTAAATAATTCTTAAATTAATTTATTCTTGAAAATTATACTTTTATTTATTTATTCTTGTATTTTTATTCTAGTCAGTTTATTAATTTATTAACATGATTATTTAATTCTTTATTTCTTTAAATTGTAAATAAATAACTCATTTTAGTTTTTAGTCTTTTAATAATTTAATTAGTTTTAAAAATTTAATTCAATTAATATTTCTTATTCTTTAACTCACTTTATTAATTATATAATTAATTGGTTAAATAATTTATGAAAGTAACAGTTTTATTTTAACTTGTTATTTTATTAAATCCAAATAAAGTCATTCATATGAAAACAAAACTAATTTTATTATTTAAATCTATTTTATTTAATTTTTAATTCCATTCTTTTTAATTTAATTTATTAATTGATTAATCAATTTTTAGATTTAATAAATTATATATTTGTAATTAATTTATTTTTTGTGTTTATTTTTCAAGTGTTGCTACATGCTGCGGTCTCTTCACGGTCACAGTGCCACCATATTGCTTCAGCTTCACTGTCTCACCCTGAGCATCACTCACGGTGGAACACCCAATTCCAGACACCAATATTCACGGTGCCACAACTCCTTTGCTTTCAAGGTGCCTCCATTCCTGTCCCACCATTTTCACCCCTCATGGCCTCACTATGAACACCACCAACCATTTCAGCCTCTGCTTCCATCCTTTACGGTGTAACCATTTCTCAAACCAGTCTCATTGTTTCCATTTCACATCTACTGTGCCTCCTTGCTTCACACCCTCACTTCAACACCCCTAGTTTATCATGATCTCACCGTGACACTCACGGTGACACAACCACTGTTCCAGCTCTTCACGGTCTCACCGTGTTGCACCGAAGGTTTCACCATTACCTTTTTTGTCACGATGCCACCATGATCTGCATCATTCCTAGCACTGCACCCTCTCATCGTCTGTTCCTCCTTTCACACCATTGATGCAGCAACACAACATCACAATAAAAAAACCACATCAATAAACAATTAACCAAGCAGAAGAATACAAAACAGATTACAGAATCGAAAACCAAAATTAGAGCAGCGAATAATAACAACTTCATCATTTTCGGAAGGATTTTGCAGAAAAAAATGGCATTGTTGAAGAACATGAAATCAAAAACCTCGCACTTTTCCCTCTTCCTGAATCAGCATCTCTATCGTGCCTTCACCCAAATCGCCAGACACCTCCGCCTCACCGTGAACTACCCACTACTGCAACCCCTGTCTCTCTGAGTCGCACAACTTCACCATGCATCATCGCAGCCACTGGCTCATCCCTCCGCACACCCCCTTAGCCTCATGACCTCCTCCATCCCTCTCCCTCACCCTATCCACACTGAAAACATAGTCCCACATCTCCATCCTCTCTTTGCTTCAATATAACACCATCACCTCCTCCACCTTGCCATCTGAGCCTTCGATCGATGCCACACCACACTTTCCCCTCAAGCCCAGTGCATCCGCGCCGCAATCTCATGCCTCTCTTTGAGCTCGCCTGAGCACCTTCGACCCAGTCACACCTCCCCTCCGCATCGCTTGACTCCCCTGCCTCCTTTCTCCCCGCACCCCTCCCCTATTTCTTCATTCATTTCCATTAATATTATTTTTTATCTTTATATTATATTATAAAATATAATAACACACATATATATATATAATATACAATAATATTGATATTAAAATACATAATAAATATAATTAGTATACCATTAATAATATGTAATTGTGTACATTATTTTATATATTATAGCCAGAAGAGTCAGGAGGCAGGCAGAAACCTGCTCCCAGCATTTATTAAAAAGAAGAAAAATAGTAAACAATACAAAGAAAATCAGAGTTAAGGAAATTTACACAACCGTGTGTAAATAGTTCCATTCCTATCATTACAAACCAACTCTTAAAAGAGATATGGCAAAATAAATGACCAACTAGAACTCACTTCTTCAATCGCCCTCTTTGATAAATCATCTACAACTTGATTCACCTCCCGGTATACATAAGAGACATCAATACACAAACTTCCATCAAGTCTGAGGCAGGAAATCCATGAAGGTAAAATCCTCCATGGAACGTTATGGGATCTTTCATTGAGAATATGTACAGCAAGGGCCGAATCCAACTCTATCGATAATCTATTCCAACCATAATGGACAGCATACCTGATTGCTTTAATCATCACCCACAACTCAACTTCAATAGAATAAGAATAACCGATATAATGGAAGAAGCAGCCTTTTACAAATCCTCGATATGTTTTGAAGATTCCACCACATCCCGCTGGGCCAGGTGTTCCAGAGGCTGCCCCATCGACGTTAACTTTAAGCCATTCTGTAATAAGAGGTATCCACCGAATGGACTTCACCATTTTGACTACCTTTCCTTACCACTTACACCAAGAGATCCAAAAATAAGCAGGTCAAATATGTCATTGCTCATGGATCCTGTTTGTATCCTAGAGGTAGCATGAATTCCTCGATGAATATAAAGAATTCCCTCACGAACAGTGGGCTTTATATTACTGAAAAGAAGAGAATTATGGGCTTTCCATATCAATGAAATTACCAAAACTACAGCAGCAAGTAGAAGAGCCTTCAGTTGTTCACTAAACTCAATCTTCAATACAGAATTTATAACCATTTCAATATAAGATAAATCAATACAACATTTGAAAGTGGCATGTACATAATCCCATAACCAAACATATATATTGCAGTGAAGAAATAAATTCAACAATGATTCATCGCTGTTGATACACAACTGACATACTAAGGCCAGACTTACTCCATCTCGCTGAAAAACATACTGAACAGGAATCATGTTCTTAAATAATCTCCAAATTAAAAGAAAATCAGCAGGTGCAATATATGGCCTGCGAAGACCTGCCAACCGGGATGGAGTAGCAGAAGACGCATAACAATACAGTTTATAACATTCCTTGCTAGAAAATGAACCATTGAGTGCAGATTTCTAGATCAAAATATCCGAATCTGTATAAATATATCTGTCCATTTCCATCTGAAAATTACTGGGTAACATTTCACAAGCAGTCGAGTTCCCAAGTAATTAAGAAATAGATAGAGAAGCAAAGGCTGGTGGAATCTCCATCTGATCTTTTAGAACATTGGACAACCATGGAGTGTCCCAACAATTCAAATTAGAGTCAAGAGAGACTAACCATAAATACTGAGACATTACCAATGAGTAAGTGTACATAATTGAGGGCTAGACAGAGGATTTTAAAAATCTGTATGTACATTTTTGTAACCTGTCCACAAACCTACAAGCCATGAATTCTATAGAGAAATCAGGCTTGGATAGAAGATTCCAAGTGAATTTTTGGAGAAGGGAATCATTGAAAATTATAACATCTTTGACCCCCAAACCTCCCATATCTATTGGGTGATGAATGCACAGAGGGCGAGATAGGCATTGAACTATCCAGCCAAGAAGGAGCACTAAAAGAAGTCAATCGGGATAGAGGGAATGAGGGAAAAAGTGTTGGAACTTTGTTCGAGATGAAGCAACATAACAAGAGGTACATTGACATTTTCCATCTTGAGTAGATTGGAGCACCGAGAGTTGTAGATCAGATCATTTTCATACCTTGATTCCTAGGGCGGGTTATTGAGAAGATTCCAGAATTGCTTCTACCATCAAGCTGTAGGAGATGGAATTTCTGAGAGCAGTAGCAAGGAGTTCGAACATCTTAGTTTTTCTTGTTCTCTTTTTTTTGAACTTATTTCAATATGATCAATATTCATTCTTACTCTATTGTTACATTATAACCAACCATTATGTCCAGCTAAATTCATTCGGGGGGAATAAGCTGGTTGATTTGGTTTGCCTAGTCTGATTAATACGATACATCATTTTTTTGGATTGTCTCTCCTATTGTTTATAGACTAGCTTATTTTCAAAACAACAGGATCGAGTGAAAACCAATAGTTTTCCCACAATAATAAAAATTGTTTCAATATGAGTAACTCATTGACAAGTGATTTATTCTTGACTAAGAGAGACACATTGAACTCAACAGACAAGTTGAGCATGGTGACTTCTACCTTATTTTCACAATTGGATGGAATGACTTTTACAGTCGAAGGACTATAAGGGCTATATCATCACAAACTGACCAGACCCTAAATCTGGCCAGTTACTTCTAGTCAGATCCATATTTTTAAAACCATAGTGCATGAACTAGGTTATGAAATATCAAATCGGCTAGTGGACCATCCTCCTTACTCATCTATTGGTTGTTTAAATCACAATTTCTTCTACTGTTATGTCTACTCCCCTAGCACTCACTAGCTCACCCTCACTTCTCCACACACTAAATCTCATTAACTCCACTTCCCCAGCACCAATTTTTTGTTCTTTTTTTCATGTGTGTTTTTGTTTTTATTTATATCACCAAACACAGCATGATGCCTCCCTGTGGTTTGACCCTATATTTCCACTATCCTAAGTATTCTGTAGGTTATAAATTTTAGTTTGTCACCCATACCCAACGACACATGATCGTGAAAATTTTGGCGTCGTTGATGGGGAGGCTAGGTGAGTTTAAAAAAACCAAAAAAAAAATCACATATAAAAAATCAAAAAAATAAAATAAAAAATCACTAAAAATATGCAAAAAGAAAAAAGAAGAAGAAAAATTGAAATGCAAAAAATTTTGTGAACCTGCTACATAAAAACCAGGTTTGAGTCTGAACACTTAGTACCTGGTAATCCTGAAATTGATATGCACCTTAAGGAAGTCAAAAAGAACAAAGACAAGTTCAAAATGGAAGATAACAGAAATGAAAACTTGAACAACCAACTTCTTAAGAATTTGAACCAACCTGGAATGATGAACCCACCTGGGAATGAGATAGCTGAGAGGCATTGTTTGAAATAGTTCTTGTTACCTTCAGTGTCTAGAAACCCTTCATGCATTAGACTCTCTCCTATATCTAGGAATTAGGACATCAAGCACTCTATGCTTAGTCAGATGACTACTATCAATGGAATGACTAGTGAAGACTCTTTGGACTTTATTAGATCCTTCTATTTTAGTGTCCAGCAGCTACCACTTAGGGGTCTCATTGAGGATGAACTTAAATTGAGAGTATTCCCCTTCTACCTCAAGGTAAATTCTAGGTCTTGGTTACAACATTTAGAAGAAGAAATCTTTGTCACATGCGATCATGTTTACAATGCATTCACAGTGAAATTCTATCCTAGGAGGCTGAAATCTGAGATTCGGCACAAAATCACTGGATTCCCTCAGGATGAAGGAGAAATGGTTCATGAAGCCTGGGATAGGTTTAGTGGTTTTCTTTGACAGTGTCCAAACCATAAATGTATACCCCAATTCTTTATGGACACCTTCTACAATAGTCTCACCCCTTACCACCAAACCTTGGTGGATCAGTCTTCTGGAAGACACTTTAGTGATAATACTGATGAGGATCTCAAATAGATCTTTAACACATTAGCTCAAAATTCCCAGCACAAATTCTCTAGGAGGAGAACCATTGTGAGAAAAGAAACCACCCCTGCTCCTCGAGATGAAGCCCAAGCTGCCGGGTTCTTTAATGAGAACCCACATCAAATTCTTAAGGAGCAGTGCCACCACTATGGATTGTATGGCCATTCTCAAACTTGTTTTTTAAACTTCGATATTCTTTTCCATCCTCATGAGAGTGTCAGCTTTGCTGGATATGGACCTCAGATGTAGCCTAGAAATGAAACTTTTTCCAAAACTTATAATCAATGGTATAGGAACCATCCAAACCCGTCATGGAGGGAACATGGAGTACTCCGACCTACTGCCCCTCCTGGATTCCAGAAGCCCCCTGGGCAGCAATTCCAATCCCAATCCCAACCTAAGGCTGAGTCATCCAACTCAAAAGATGAGGTGAGAGACATGTTCCATAAATTTATAGGGAGATTTGATGAAAAAAAGACGAAAAATGATTTTGATAAAATTCAAATGGATTCTAGAATGAAGAACATGGAAATTTAGATGGGGAAATTGGCTAGGTATGCTAGTAATAAAGAAAAGGGTAGGCTTCCTGGCACCACTGAAGCCAATCCTAGTGAGAATTCCATGGCTGTGACCTCCAGAAGTGGTCTCAAAACTCACCAACAGCCTAGGAAAGGACCCCAAAATGCTAAAAATGAGAAACTGAATGAAGCTAGAAAATCAAATTTGACAGAACCTGAATCTAGAAAACTGGATAGCACCATTAGAATCCCTCTAGTCCCTGCTGTTCCAACTAAAAAACCCAAAGAAAATTGCTTGAAATACAAAGACAATAAAGGGGAGAAAATTGTTGAAGAAGAAGCTGTGGAGATGCCTCCAATTTTAAGGAATTTTTCCCTTTCAATCCCCTTCCCAGAAAGAATTAAAAAACCTGTTCATGATTCTAAATTGTTGAAATTTTTTAAAGTGGTTAAAAAACCAAACATTGATATCCCATTCATGGAAGAATTGATTAAAATCCCATCATATCTAAAATCACTCAAGAAAATCTGTTCAAACAAAAAGACATTAGAGAAATTTTCTGCCAATAACTTAAAGGAAGAGTGTAGTGAAATTTTGCAGAATAGGATACCTTCTAAGCTTCCAGACCTAGGAAGCTTTGTCATCCCTTGAAAATTTGGTGATAGAGGTTGTAAGTTCAACTGTTTGTGCGATCTAGGCGCTAGTATTAATCTTATTTCACTGTAACTTTTTCAGCACCTGATATTAGGATTTCCCCAACCCACCACTGTTGTGTTACAACGTTCTGATAGGTCCATTGTTCATCCAGTGGGTAGGGTCGATGATCTGTTAGTGGGAGTAGGAAAATTCTTTTTGCTTACTGACTTTATTATCCTTGATATGGAGTGTGACCAGGAGGTTCCAATCATTCTTGGTCGGCCCATATTTACCACAGGGGGAGCTGTGATAGATGTGTCTAAGGGGAAACTGATTTTTAATTTGGGTGAATAGAAAGAATAATTAAACGTTTTTATGAAAATCCAAGAAACCACCCACCCATTCGTCCCAAAATATGAGGTGTTATTTGCTAAGAGTAGTGTTGAAAAGGAGGAAGAAGTGTTTCTCAGAATGATAGCTGAAATCAATAGTAAACCTGAAATCCATGCTGCCTCTTACATGGGGATTAGATCAAGTAAAGAGAGAGAATTTTTTGATGAGTATGAGGGAGAATTCTTGGAGAACATATATGAGTTAGTTTTAAAGCAAATTATTACCCCGAGAGAGGAGTCTGAGTTTTAGGATATATTTATTGGAAGCTCTTACACTGAGGAAAAAGCCTTTTCTACTGCCTTCTTCAAGAGGCAGAATGAAGACCTTGGGCCACCTAGGCCCAAGTGTCTTCACTCAAGCTAGTCACCACCCACCCTTGAACTCAAGCCCCTCCCTTCCCATCTCAAATATTCCTTATTAGGAGAAAATTCTACCCTTATAATCATTTCATCCAATCTAGAGGTGAGTCAAGAGAAGAATCTGCTTACTATTTTTAAGAAGTACAAGTCGGCCATAGGTTGGTTGATTGTTGATATCAATGGGATAAGTCTATCCTTTTGTATGGATAAAATTCCCATGGAACCTGAGTGTAAGCCCAGAGTATAATCCCAAAGAAGAATCAACCCCCACATGAATGATGTTGTGAGAGAAGAAGTGATTAAGTTGCTTGATGCTGGAATAATTTTTACTATTTCTGATAGCCCCTAGCTCAGTCCTATCCTTGTGGTACCCAAAAGAAGTGGAGTGAAAGTGGCCACTAATGAAAAGAATGATCAAATCCAAACAAGAGTAGTGAATAAATGGAGAGTCTCTATATACTACAAAAAATTTAATGCTTCAACGAGAATGGATCACTTCCCCATGCCATTTTTGGATCAAATTTTAGAGAGATTGGTAGGTAATGAATTCTTCTGCATTATTGATGTTTATTCTAGTTACAACGATATTTCCATTGCACTTGAGGACCAAAAGAAACCACCTTCACCTATCCATTTGGGACATTTTCCTAACGTCAGATACCCATTTGTCTTGTGTGGTTCTCCTGACACCTTTCATAGGTGCATGATGGAAATTTTTTCAGACATGATTGATAGGATTCTTGAAGTGTTCATGAATGATTTTTTTGTTGTGGGAGATAACTTTGAGAACTATCTACAAAACCTGGAACTAGTGTTAGAAAGATGTCAAGAGACAAACATAGTCTTCAATTGGGAAAAGAGCCAATTGATGGCAACTGGAGGCTTAGTTTTGGGACACAAAGTTTTTAAGAAGGTGTTGGAGGTCAATAATGCTAAAATTGAGGTCATACAAAATTTTCCCCCACCTCAAAATGTCAAAAGAATTAGAAGTTTTTTTGGGTCATGTTGGGTTCTACAAGAGGTTCATTAAATACTTTTCTAAGATTACAAGACCCATGTACTCCCTTCTGGTTAAGGAAACACCCTTTTTCTTCAATGAGACATGTATAGAGGAATTTAATCTGCTCAAGGAGAAGTTGACTACTTCACCTGTCATCACTTCTCCAGAATGGCAGCATCCTTTTGAGATTTTGTGTGATGTTAGTGACTTTCTAGTAGGAGCTGTGTTAGGGAAGAGTAAGGATATGAAATTACATGTTATTTTCTATGCAAGAATGATGCTAGATGATGCCCAGAAGAATTATTCTACCACTAAATAGGAGTTGGATGCTGTGATGTTAGCTTTGGAAAAGTTCATGAAATATTTTATAGGATCAAGGATCATAGTTTTTACAGATCATTCAGACCTTACGTATTTGCTAGCTAAAAATGACTCAAAGCCCAGACTCATGAGGTTGACCTTCCAGTTAAAGGAGTTTGATTTAGTGATTAAGGATAATAAAGGGGGTGAGAATGTAGTTTAAGATCACTTGTCTCGATTTCCCAATTCCCCAAGTAAAGAACCAAGATAGATAAACACTTCTTTCCCTAATGAACAATTGTTTTCTACTTCTGTGCAGCATTCTGCTTGGTTCACAGACTATGCCAACATTCTAGTAGCTGGAGTCATGCCCAAATATCTCTCACACAACTAGAGGATGAGGTTTATATCTAAACTGAAATATTATTTTTTGGATGACCCTCTTCTCTTAAGGTGGTGTGCCAATGGGATTTTGAGAAGATGTGTGGTTGAGGTTGAGATTTTACCCATACTTGAGAGCTGATATTTATCACCTTGGGGTGGCCACCATGGAGGAGAAAGGACTACTCAAACGGTCCTCCAGGATGGTTTCTACTGGACAACACTGTTTAAAGATGCTAGGAGTCTGGTTATTGGCTGTGAGAAATGTCAAATTTTGGGAAATGTTGCATGAATATAGGAACTACCCCAAAAAAGGTATTCTGGTGGTCGAAATATTTGATGTGTGGGGCTTAGACTTCATGGGACCATTTCCATAATCCTAATGAAATGATTACATTTTAGATGTTGGGGACTACGTGTCCAAGTGGGTTGAGGCAGTTTCCCTGCCTGACAATTCAGCTGCTAGTGTTGTGAAATTCATCAAGAAAAACAACTTTTCCAAATTTTGTGTCCCTCGAGCATTCATCACTGATAATGGGACTCACTTCAAGAATAATAAGTTCAAATGTTTGATGTATAAGTATGGGTGATCACATAGGACATGCACTACTTGTCTCCCACAGTCCAGTGGCCAAGCAGAAGTTTCAAACAGAGAGCTCAAACATATTTTAGAGAAAACAATGTTTAGCTCTAGGAATGACTGGTCAAGGAAATTGGATGAGGCCCTTTGGGCCTATATAACTTCTTGTCTATAGGATGTCACCATATAGGCTGCTCTTTGGGGAAGCATGCCATCTACCTATTGAGTTACAACAATGATCTTATTGGGCAGTGAAGGCACATAACTTTGATTTTAAATCTTCTGGAGAGAGGAGACTGCAAGAGCTGAGTGAGCTTGATGATGTTCGAAGAGAGTCCTATGAGAATGCTGAAATTTTCAAAGAAAGGACAAAATCTTTTCATGTCTCAATCATTAAAAATAGTAATTTCAAGGTTGGTGAAAGGGTATGGTTTTTCAATTCTATATTGAAGTTGTTTCCATGAAAGTTGAAGTCTAAGTGGTCAGGACCCTTTACCAATGTTAGAGTATTGGTAAATGAGCTGTTAATTTGGTTTGAGATGAGAATAAACCTTTATTAGTCAATGGTAAATGAATGAATCACTTCTTTGAAGGAAATCCAAAGGGCATGGTTACAATATCTCTGTTGTAAGAATGATCTGATTCAAGTCTAACTAAGGACTATAAACTCAATGATTCATGGGAACTAACCCATGGTAGCTTTCTTGTTTTCATTTTATTTTTGTTCGCTAATAAAATTAATCCCTGCTTCTTATTCTCCATTTCAATTTCTTAACATCTTGATGGTGCTTCATGATATTTTATTACTTTAGAGAGAGTTATTGCTGCTATAAACATGTCCAAGAAACCAAAAGAGAGTAATCCACTGCATCATATGGATAACATTTCTCTGTACTCACTCTCTTGGGTTACATATCTTGAACATTAAACTTTGAAATCTTATTTTACTTATTTGAACTTGTACCTTAATGAAGAGGAGTAACAACCCAGTGATGCTGAAGAGGATCTGTTGATGAAAGCCACTGGTAAAGGTCTAATAATTCAGGGAAGTGTCATTTTGCCTTTCTCAATATCAATTAACTACTTAATCATTACTGTGAATTAAATGTAGTGGAGTACCCTAATTTTTGGTGAAAAGTAAATTTTTCTTCTTTCTTGGGTGTTATCTTGATATTATCTACTTATTTGAAAAAGTATTTTGACTCTCATTTTTAAACTTGCTACTCCCACTTTTTTTATTTTCATTATGTTGCTGCTGCACATCACTGTTAATCATGCTATAATCTGAAGTAAATCAATTAAATACTTTATATTCTCTTTAATCATTCAAATAATGAACATCTTAAGAATAAAACTGATCTTGTTCCTAGTGAAGTTAGTGGGGTTGGGTTCTTTTGTTTTTTTATTTTCTTTCACTTCTTGTGTGGAAAAGAAAATTTTTCAACTTCATTGATATCCCTCCATATCCTTTTTATGATGAACTATTAATCAATTTTGATCTTCCACTATATTCCACCTTATAATACAACATTGGGGACAATTTTGGGATACATGTGTGGGGAAGAGGGTTCATTATAGTGTCATGTTGAATACCCCCTTCTTGAACCTGAGTTTGTAGTTGTTTAAAATAATGGTCAAATTTTTTCAAAAAAATGTTTCAAAATTACTTGATTTTTTTTCAAATTCTTTCATCACATGATGGTTATTGGAGGTTCACTGATACTTAAATTATGTCTTGTTTAGTGGATAATTATTTTCTGGTTGTTGCAAGTGGCACTTATTCAGAAACTGTTATGTTTGAATGATTACTGAGTGCAATTGGTCATTGTCCCTATGGATTAGTCTGTTTAGGAACTGAGGATGAGAGTTTGACAGGATAGATTTTGTGGGATGAGGATCATGACTTAGAGTAACTAGAATTTCTCACTGGAACCTATGGGACTCACATTTTTTTCAAATTATATTCAATCACTTTAAAAATCCAATTCTAATGATTATTAATTAAGTCCCTTATTACTAGTGTAAAATGGGAAAATGGTATCCCACAATGAGTATCTGATACAAGTTGTATTGGGTTCATTTCTGTGAATATATAAAGCCAATTTCAATATTAATAAGTGCTATGCATAGTGCTCTACACATGGAATATGGCTGGGAAAAAGTAAAATAGTGTGTCCTTGTCAAAAATTAACTCATTAAGGTATGGGGAATTTTGAACC
Organism: Viscum album; assembly: GCA_963277665.1. Taxonomy (NCBI): domain Eukaryota; kingdom Viridiplantae; phylum Streptophyta; class Magnoliopsida; order Santalales; family Viscaceae; genus Viscum; species Viscum album. The sequence continues at coordinate 860,870,293 of OY728146.1, forward strand.
CAGATGAAGAAAGGAGCAATTGACTTGGTAAATTTTCATTTGAGTTGAGTCAATAAAGTGATGAAATTAATGGACTTTAATTTATGGAACCTGAAGGAAGGTGATAATGGATGGTTCCCTTGTTTAATTTTTGAGTTCCACTTCATCTAACCTATCAACACTCCTTGAATCAGTACTTGAATTGGAAGGTGAAGTAGGACGGTTACTGAATACACATAAGAGGCCTAACATAATTGACAGTGTATTTATTTGTGAGGCTTTTGACTTCCAGTGAGTATTTGAAGGTAGGAAGTACATCATTTTGGAACACCTTTAGATAGCATGACCCATTGTTTGGTCCTGCACCACTTGATATAAAATTTTAATCATGTACTTTTTGAACTAAAAATCAAAATACATCTTTCTGTTTTAAAGTTAAAGGCATGAACTTGTTTGAGGAAAAACAAAGCTTTAAGTGTTGGGGAGTTTGATGTGGAAGTGTTTTCACACTCTTTCCCACATCCTTTTTTGTATTTTTTATTTATTTTTTTTACTAAAATGTTGTTTTTTATTAAATAATTGATAATTAATGTGATTTTGTACTTTTCTATGTAAAATAATCAATTTTAGTTTAAATCAATTGATGTTAATATTCATTATTTTTGTTTTTAAATAATTATTAAAATAATTTAGTCTTACGAATTAGAATTTGACTTATTTATTATTTTATATTTATTCTAGTAAGTTTATTAATTTATTAATTTAATTAATTAATTCTTTATTTCTTTAAATTGTAAATAAATAACTCATTTTTGTTTTTAGTATTATAATAATTTAATTAGTTTTAACAATTGAATTAAATTAATATTTCTTATTCTTTAATTCACTTTATTAATTATATAATTAATTGGTTAAATAATTTATGCATGTAATAGTTTTATTTTAATTTGTTATTTTATTAAACCCATATAAATTCATTCATTTGAAAACACAATTAATTTTATTATTTAACTCTATTTTATTTAGTTTTTAATTCCATTATTTTTAATTTAATTTATTAATTGATTAATAAATTTTTAGTTTTATTAAATTATTTAGTTTTAATTAATTTAATTGTTGTGTTTATTTTGCAGGTGTTGCTGTGTGTCGTGGTCTCTTCATAGTCACGATGCCACCATATCGCCTCAGCTTCACTGTCTCACCATGAGAATCACTCACGGTGGCACACCCAATCCCAGCCACCAATTTTCATGTTACCACAGTTCCTTTGCTTTCATGGTACCTCCTTTATTATCCCACCATTTTCACCCCTCATGGTCTCACTGTGAACACCACCAACCATTTCAGCCACCGCTTCTATCCTTTATGGTGTCGCTGTTTCTCGAACCGGTCTCACCATTTCTATTTCACATCTATGGTGCCTCCTTGCTTTTCACCCTCACCGCCATACCCCTAGTTTATCACAGTCTCACTGTGACACTCACGGTGGAACAGCCACTGTCTCACCTCTTCACGGTCTCACCCTGTTGCACCGACGGTCTCACCCTTTTTTTGCAGTGCCACCGTGATCTACAACATTCATAGCACTACACCCTCTCACTGTTCCATCATCCTTTAACACCAATGAAGCAGCAACACGACATCACAAGAAACAAACCACAGAAAAAACCAATCAACCAAGCAGAAGAATACACAATAGATTTCAGAATCAAAAACCCAAATTACAGCAGGGAATAATCACAATTTCATCATTTTCGAAAGGATTTCGCACAAGAAAAATGGCATTCTTGAAGAACATGAAATCAAAAACATCTCACCTTTGCCTCTTCCCAATTAAGTATCTCTATTGCGCCTTCACCCTAGCCGCCAGACCCATCCACCTCACCGTGAACAACCCACCGCTGCAATCCCTATCTCTCTGAGCCGCACCACTTCACCAAGCCTCGCCGCAACCTCTGGCTCATCCTGCCGCACACCCCCATAGCCTCGCAACCTCCTCCATCCCTCTCCCTTGCCCTTTCTACACTAAAACCCTAGTCCCGCATCTATGGACTCACTTTTCTCCTGTAAAACACTGTTGCCTCCTCCACCTTGCCATCCGAGCCTTCGACTGATGTCGCACCACACTTGCCCCTCAAACCTAGTGCAGTCGCACTATAATCTCTAGCCTCTCTTCGAGCTCACCTGAGGACCTCTGACCCGACCACACCTCCCCTTAGCATCGCTCGACTCCCTTGCCTCCTTTCTACCTGCACCCCTCCCCTATTTCTTCTTTCATCTTCTTTAATGATATTTTATTTTATCATTATATTATATTATAACATATAATAACATATATTAAATTTAAAATAATATTGATATTAACATACATAATAAATATAATTAGTATACCATTAATAATATATAATTATGTACATTATTTTATTTATTATATATCATATAAAATTTAATGATAATAATAATAGGTATATAAGCTTATATATATATATAATTTCTTATAATAAAAGTTATTATTATATTAATTTGTATTATTATTATCTTTAAGTAGTGATATTAATATATAGTGTATACATTTATTTAGTTATACATAAATGTTACCTTTTATTGGGCTCACGTTGTTTGTTGTTGTTTTTTTACAGGGGTGGGATGCACTCACTTGAAGATCATTAAAAAGATCGTGACGAGCACATAAAACCACGCCACGTGGATCTACTATTTCCCGGAAAGATTGAAGCTCGCCACACATGCATCCTTTTCATTTGGTCAAGAGCAACTGCTCCGGTGACCAATGCGGGAGGATCAACGCAGTGAAAGTTTCACGTGGAGGACAGGGAGCTCCTCAAGAGATTTTTTAGAGACTTAAACAGGGTGATGAATGCACAGAAGGAGGGAGAGGCATTGAACTATCCATAGGAACAGGAGCATTGAAAGAAATCAATCGGGATAAAGGAAAGGAGGGAGAAAGCAGTGGAACATTGATCGAAAAAAAGAAACAGAACAATAGGTACAATGAGATTTTCCATCGCGAGTAGATTAAAGCACCAAGAGTTGCAGATCAAATCATTATTCATACCTCGATTCCCAGGGTGGGATATCAAGTAGATTCCAGAATTGCATCTACTATCAAGCCGCAGTAGTTGGAATTTCCGTGATCAGTACCAGGGAGTTCAAACATTTTAGTTTTTCTTGTGCTCTATTTTTCTACACTTATTTCAATATGAACTACATTGATTCTTACTCTGTTGTTACATTAGAACCAACCATTATGTCCAGCTAAATTCATTCGGGGTGAATAAGCTGGTTGATTTGGTTTGTCTAGTCTAATTCATGTGCTATATAATTTTTTTGGATTGTCTCTCTTATTGTTTACAGACGAGATTATTTTCAAAACAACAGGATTGAGTGAAAACTAATATTTTTTTCACCATAATAAAACTATTTCAATCTAAGTAACTCACTGACAAGTGAGTTATGCTCGAATGAGAGAGACACACAGAACTCAAAAAACAAGTTGAGCTCTGTGACTTCTAACTTATTTTCACCATTGAATGGAATGAATTTTAGAGTCGAAGAACTATAAGGGCTATTTCATCACAAACTGAACAGATGACTAATCTATCCAGTTACTTCTAGTTAAATCCATATTTTTAAAACTCCAGTTCATGAACGAGGCTAAGTAATATCAAATCAGCCAGTGGACTTGCCCCTTACTCATCTATTGGTTGTTTACATCACATTTTCTCTTGCTGCTCTATCTACTCCCCTAGAACTCACTAGCTCACCCTCATTTCTTCACAAATTAAATCTCATTCACTCTACTTCACCACCACCAGTTGTTTTTTCTTGTTTTTGCATGTATGTTTTTGTTTAGTTTTTTTTAGATCGCCAAACACAACATGAGGCCTCCCTGTGGTTTGACCCTATCTTTACACGATCCTAAGTTGTAAGTAGGTTATAAATATTAGTTTTTCTCTCGTGCCCAACGATGCGCAAGAGTGCAGTAGGATTTAACTTAACAAGATTTTTAGTGTCACACCATGATGCCTATGTAAATATATTTTATCCAGATTCCTGTTTAGGATCCATGGATCTACCTTGAGATACATGGTTTCAAATATTCCCATATCTTCCTAAATTACCATATACTAAGATATTTTTGGGCACACACTTTTTACTTTTACACAATTACTATAATGTGGGAGTACCATCATGCCAAAGATGATGTGTAGGTTGATAACATTACGTACAATGGTATAGTAGGGGAGTGACATTTACATGAGAGCTTTCCCAATATGATGTATAGACTATATTACCTTTATATTGAAATAAATTCATGTATATCCAATTCAACACATGGGGGTATCTTGATTTACCCATAAATGAGTTCTTACACAATGATTTCATTTAGGTATTCCATCAAGCACATGATGTTTGGTTTTTATCATCTTTGAATCCATAAAATTTGTAGTGTATGAGGCATTCCCATCTTCATCTTTTATTAAAGAGTGAACACATAAAATGAAATATTAATTTTGCATAATTATAAACTATATATTATAGTTTTACCTATTTTCCTCCAAAACCTATTCAAGAAAAAAACCAAGATTTTAACACCCCAAGCTTCCATGGTATGCTTCTCTTTAAATAATACACTAGCGTGGGTTATACGCAACTTCGAGTTCTAACACACACAACAACCAATCAAACTAGATGTCATGAATTGTAATACTCACTTTTTGAAAAGTTATATATTTTATCTTGGTCTTCATTTTTGGATTCGGAATATCGAAATTAGCTTAGGGTGAATTTTTGGTATTTTTATGAAAACATCCAATTTTTGATGAATAGTGAAAATTACTAAATTTTATTCAAAAACAACTTTTGTAATCGAAATAATTAATAGGATAAATTATGAATTTGGGTTGTTTTAGTGTATATTTATAATATATTTTTACCATTTAATAAAATTTTGTTCATTATACGTAATTTCACATTTAAACCAAACATAAACAAGTGTCAATCTTTTGATAGTTTTTATTTCTTAAAAACATGCTTTTTGTTTTGACAATGGGAATTAATTTTAAATTAATTTATACAACTTTTGTGTTTTCAATTTAGAAAAATGGATTCCATATTTAGAATCAGGAGGTTAAATTTTGTAAATAGGTAAGTTTTATTTTTAGGCATTTTGAATAATTACTTCGGTAAATATTTTATTTACATTGGTTAAATGGTAAATCTAGTAAATAAGGGTAAAAATAATATTATAATAATAATAAATTACCCTAAAATGTGTCCTAACCCTATTAGTTGAAACAAGTTTTACCATGCGCATCTTTGGATCGATTTTAAGACCCCATGGATCCACATGTTAGTGATAATGACACTTTATATTAGTTAAGTTAAATTAAATACAAAAATGACTTAAGCATATTTCTTTTAGAAAATAATTATTTGCATAGGGTTATATATGTGATATTTTCGACTATAAATATTCATTATAAATATAAAAATATTTCCAATATAATGGTATTTTATTTATAATTTTTATACATGTAATAATTAAATTTTACTATGACACAATAACGATGCAGTATTTTTCATATTAATGAAAGAATCAAATAATTCATATAATAAATATTAAAATAAATATAATTTAAAGGTTCTGATGCCATAAAAGAATTTTATTGGTAAATATGACATTTTAGGATTACTTAAATTAATTTTGTTCGAATTAATATAATTTTTAATAATTTAAAAAAATCAATTATTAAATATTGTCAAAATTGACAAAAAGGAAATTTTAAAACAAATATTATATTATAAATTGATATAATATTTCTAAAAATATAAGGTTCGACAAAAGGACTTATATATTGATAGTTGTATCATTAATGTACCACTTGGGGGTGTCTTGGAAGTTTATAGTATGTTTACTGACTATATAATATAAAAATACAGAGACATGGTAAATGTCAAACTATTTAACTATGAGTTAAATCAAAATGATAAAGTTAATATAGTTACCAAAACCTGTGTAAAACCTATTATTTTAGTGGTTTTAGACCTATACCAACCTTAAACTTTAAATAATTTACTTTGGAGACATTAGAAACCAAATATGAATTTATTATAAAATAATATTTCTAGATTTTCCTAAGATGTCTCTCACCCCTCTTTTAAAAGGGCACTCCCCTTTCTATCAAATTCAAACCGTCAAAGACTTTTGGTTCAGCCAAACCCTACCCAAATATCCTCTCAGCTTCCCTCAATTAAACATAGAGGCCTAAGTTTGATCGGAAGGCCAAACTAAGGAGCCTTTTTGATCAAATCAAAAGGAAGAACCAGAAGAAGAGGTAATGTTTCACCACCCTCTTTCAAGTTCCTTTCTTCTTTAACTTCTTATTTATTTGTTATTTCCATTATAAAATAATAAATATTATATATTATATATAATTTTATGTTATTATAAATATGGTAAAACCATATTCAGTACTCTATCCATCCTTTGAATGACATGTCACCATACGTGCGGATGTACATCTTACCATCTCCACGTCGTGGTGTAATTGTTATTCAAAAAATTATTATTTGGATGGTTATGATAATGATGCTTAATTGATGTAAATAATAAATATAACACGATAATGATTCTATATATATATTATATATCATCCAATCATATATTATTTTTATATCAAAAGAATGATTTTGTCGCTCATGCGTACATACAGACTTTCGTCTCCACGAACGCGATGAGATTCATTACCCATCATATACAGGCAAGTATAATTCTCATTTAATGATTAAAAATAATTTTTAAGGACTTTATATCATTATGTATATGAATAAGATACATCATATCCATAAAAAAGTCGACTTATGTAACAAAACATATAAAAGAAAACGAGTAAGTTAACACCTGAAAAAACGATAATACTAAGATATTATTAACAAAGAAATGTTAATAGATCATATATGATATCATATTAATGTATATGATTCTAGTATAATTTAATAACAATTACTTCACCATTATAAAAGAGGTTAACCTACCCTCGACCAAGGAAAAGTACTAGGTAAGGGTTTATTTCACAATCTCTTCATTATCCGAGGTTGTTTATACGTAATTATCAATTGGGACCTCTTTATCATCCACATCCATGTTTCTTAAAAATGTTTTCCAAAACATTTTTACTATTTACTAGACTATGGGATAAAGTCATTTTATCCTGTTTTGAGTTTTTATAAAATGGTTTGCCAGGAATCATTCTGTCGTTTTCCAAAAAGGGACCTTTTTAACCTTTTCGACAAAATTAAGGTAAAAATGTCTTTTTAACTTATACGGTGCGGCTATTTTCTGCCATTATAAAATATCCAAAGATTCCCTTAAAATCTTATAAAAATATTTTTAAATTAAATGTTTTCTTTTATAGTTATGTGACTTTTAAATGATTTAAAAAAAAGAGATATTTCTCTCAAATAGTTTTGATTTCATCTATGCCAACATCATTTGATGGATTTTAAGCTTATTTGAAGATTATTTATTATAATACAAAACTTCCATATTGTATTGATGGTTTTGTGATATGTTTTACTGTGGATGAGTTATTTTTATACCATTCATGGTTTATGTAGAAAGTATTGATATTTAATATGCTAGTTTTAATATGAATGTTTGTGTTATGTCTAAACCTTTTCATATGAGGAATGAATTGGACTTAGTAAGTGACGGGTGGAGCCTGCTATAGCTCCTTGATGCATCAGTTTGTATAATTAGACAAACTAGTGACTTGGCACAAGGCCTTGACAAAATATTTTATGTAGTCTTGGCACAAGGCCTTGACTATGTGGTTATGATAGTTTGGAATTATTCATTCCATCATTATAAAAGTGGATATTGATATTTCATTTGATTATTCAACTTTTAAAATATCAATTTGAATTTGTAAATGGAATTATTTCATTTTATTTTTTCCATATTATTTTGAAGTTCAAGTTTAAAAAGCTTTTGTTTTAGTTATTCATTGCCTTAAATGTTTATTATTATTTATAAATGTTTCTGCTGTATTGTTATCCTTACTGAGCATCTGAGCTCACCCCTTTCTATATTTTATTTTTCCCAGGATGTGAAGAAGTATTTTATGAATGACCTGCAGGGATGGTATGAGGAGATATGATTGTGGTCTATGGAGATAAGATTTTGTTGTATTTTTTCATTTTATGGTGTATTTTAAACTTTAGGAATGAATCTAATGATTCCAAGGCTACTAAACTAATCGGTATTTCGAGACATGAACTTTTGTGATCATGGAAATGTTATGTAATAATGCACCGACTCTGGGTAACTGGGGTCGGGGTGTTACAGTTGGTATCAGAGGAAGTTTAGTACAAACCTTGGAAGCTAGATTTAGATAAACCCAGATTAGAGCACATTGCCATAAGAGAGACTTTGAGGATTAGTATAGAAGAACTTCCAAGAATTTTGGTATTGTAAAGATCTTTTGAGTATTTCGAGAAATACATCCTTGTCTGGATACGAAGAGGTAGAGGCAGATCTGGCACAGATGTACCTAGTGTTAAAACCCGAAAACACCTCTTTGAGCTAGACTCGAATGAGAACCGGGGCATGAAAACGGGCCTTGATGCACTCTTGGTTACGACACTACCAGGGGATATTCTTAGGATAATTATATATTTTTTACAAACAATTATGAAGGGGTTATGAGTATATATTTCTTCAAAGATTTTTTTTTATGATTATTGATTATCTCCATAAACTGTTCAATTCATGTCAAGTGTTTTATAAGTTTGGATTTATGTATTGCGATTCTTAAACTAATCTAGTGTATGACATTGTTTAGAAATGGTGCCTAGTGGAAGGAATGGAAACTGTATCAATTCATGTACTCCATGTAGGGATTTTCGTCCTGCTCAAGATAATTACAGTGGAGTTGGTGATACAACTAGTGGTGATCAGCTTATCACTATATTGGGATAACTCACTCAGGTTATGAATAATAACCTTACCCGTATAAATCACCCAGATCCACAGCATGGAGAATCAATGTTAGATCTCTTCATGAGCAAACAACCACCAACATAAAATGGGAGTACAAATCACATAGTAGCTGAGCAATGGATAAATCCCTTAGAAAAAATATTCCATGCCTTAGGGAGTAGTGGAATGGAAAAAGATATCATTGCAGTTTACTACCTCACTAGAGATATTGTTCAATGGTGGTCATTGATTCAAAACATGAAGAAAGATGATGAAGTATCAAATATGGAATGGAGGGAGTTAAAATAGATGTTTTTATAAAAATACTTTCTTTGTGACCATCGAACAAATATAGAAAGGAAATTTCTGAGTCTGAGACAAAAGGAGGATGAGAATGTCACAAAGTATGAGACTAACTTTACAAGGTAAGCGAGGCATGCATCAGATTATATACATAACCCAAGGAGAAAGATTTATTGTTTCATTGATGGGTTAAAAACATTATTCCGTCAAGCATTAGTCTCACAATCCTTCTTGTCATACGAAGACATTGTTTCATGTGTTATAAATATAGAAAAGTAATTATCTAAATCATAGGAAAATAAAGTAATGCAAGAGAAGAAGAGAACGGTGGAGCAAGAGACAGATAAAGGGAAAAAGGGAAAGAAGGATATTATATTATGTGATAATTGTGTGAAGAAACACCCCAGTACTTGCCTAAAAAAATGGGAGTTTGTTACAAATGTGGAGAAAAAGGTCACCAGGCTCATGATTGAAAGGGGAAGAAAGAGGTTGTCAATGTTGAATGCTAAAATTGTAGAGAAATGGGGCATTATGAAAATTAATTCCTTAAGCTCCAAGGAAACTTACCTTAGAAAAATCCAAGGGATCAATGACAATCTTATGTTGTTACTACAGTTGAAGTAGAATAATTAATGTATTTTTGTTTTTGGACTCAAGGATTATATTCTGGTTATAAGAATAATGTGATATATATAAGGATTGTACTGCAATACTTGTTGTTTTCATTAAGGTTTTAATATGACTAAGGTAATCATATTTTTAGTATTTGACAATAATATAAACTTTACTTTGTATGGGAAATCTGATGTGACAATTGATTTTAGAATTTAGATACCTTTTACAGAGAGTCTGGAGAGATGTAATTTGGATAACTATAATGTTTGGAGTGGATTACGTTGAACTATTGATAGTATTTTTTACGGCTAAAACAATTCTTATGATTAATTTTTGGAATATTATGATACTATAGTTTTAGGAAAATGACAACCTACAGGTCGGGCGATAACCCGCCATGTCGGACAAAGCTGCAGTAATCAAACCCACAACCATAGTGCGACATGCCTTTATTAACTACCACTAGTCTACAAGAAGTCCCTGGTTAAATCAAAATATTTTTCTTCCTTTTAATGGTATGTGTTAATATTTGGAACCTTATACGATTAGGATAAATATACTATTTTTTAGTTCTATTATCTTCTGAAGTGAAATATGAGTTTTTAGTAGAACTTAGTTGAAGGCTGAAACTCTATTTGTCAAGTATATATATATATATATTTATATTATTCTATGAAAAAATTAATTCTTAATCTTTAGGGAAGGGATATTAAAACCAAAAGTTTTTTATTTGAATACCATATGTTTTGTTGAACTAATTATATTTTAAATCATCATAGATTGATGGATTTGAGGCCCTCAATTTTACACTTGTTTGTGATTGAGAACCTCAATCACTCCCTATAAATATTTACGTTTTTCCTAAAATTACATGTCTATAATTACCACCAATTTTCTTCCTATTTGAAACACTAATTTGGTGGTGACATTCTCATTTCCCTTTCCCTCTTATTAAAACTACATTTTATTAACCCTATTTTCGATATGTGTTTTCCACAAAGGTATTTTATATTTTCAACCATTTATTTTCAAAAAAAAATTCAAATTGTGAGGACGCAATTTATTTAAGGAGGGGAGAATGTAACACCCCAAGCTTCCATGGTACGCTACTCTTTGAATAATACAGTAGTGTGTGTTGTATGCAACTTCGAGTTCTAACACACACCACAACCAATCAAACTAGCCATTATGAATATTAATACCCACTTTTTGAAATTTTATAAATTTTATCTTGGACTTCATTTTTGGATTTGGAATATTGAAATTAGCATAGGGTGAATTTATGGTATTTTTCTGAAAACTTCAAATTTTTGATGAATAGGAAAAATTATTAATTTTATTCAAAAACAAATTTTTTAATCGAAATAATTAATAGTGATAAATTATAAATTTGAGTGGTTTTAAAGTATATTTATAATATATTTTTACCATGAAATAAAATTTTGGTCGTTGGACATAATTTCACATTTAAACCAGATATAAAGAAGTGTCAATCTTTTGATAGTTATTATTTTTTTTAAATAAGCTTTTTGGTTTGACAACAGGAATAAATTTTAAATTAATTTCTACCACTTCTGTGTTTTGAATATAAAAAATGGATTCCATATTTCGAATCAGGAGGTCAAACTGTGTAAATAGGTAACTTTTATTTTTAGAAATTTTGAAAAATTACTTTGGTAAATATTTTATTTACCATGGTTAAAGGGTAAATCCAGTAAATAAGGGTAAAAAATAATATTATAATAATAATAAATTGCCCTAAAACGTGTCCTAACCATATTGGTTGATACATGTCTGACCTTGGGCAATTTTGCGTCGATTTTGGGACCCCATGGATCCACTTGTATGTGATAATGACACTTTATATTAATTAAGTTAATGTAAATACATAAATTACTTAAGAATATATCTTTTAGTAAATAATTTTTTACATATGGTCATATATGTTATATTTTTGAATTTAAATATTAATTAGAAATATAAAAATATTTCCTACATAATTGTATTTTATTTATAATTTATATACATTGAATAATTAAATTTATCTATGAAACAATAATGATGAAATATTTTCCTTATTAATCAAAGAATCAAATAATTAGAATTATAAATGTTCAAATAAATATAATTTGTAACGTCCCATGTCTGGGTGCCACGCATCGGGTGCCTCGAACCTAGTTCACCACGTGACCTCAAGCACGTTTCCCCAAACGCCAGAGGCTGCCGACTAGCAGCGAGGCCCTAGGTCTGATAGTGTGGAAACTATTCCCTCATTTGTCAAAGTGTAATGCAACAGAATGCAGAATAAAACATTCAATGAACATCGAATGAAGTAAAACATACAGAACTGAAATAAACAACCATAGTGGATAAAACCAACAATATATAAATAATGATGTTACATGTCTCATGTTCTAAGAAAACAGTTAGAACATGTTATACATCAATACAATACAACAAAAGAAGAGTACAACAATACAAAGAAAAACAGATGACAGCGGCATCGCGAGGCTAGGCTTGGTCTCATGCCCTCCTACTCTTCAGTAGCAATCATGTACCTGTATAGGGACTCTTTCCCCTATCTACACCTATAGCAACGTAATCTGTTTGGTCCGAAAAACATGATCGAAATAGGGTGTGAGAAATATATCTCAGTAAGCACCCACCAAAGGCCCGTGCCCAAATGCGTGTAAGCATGCAACAATAGTGCGCAATAGTAAAATGCAATAAAGTAAGTAGTACCGAAAAGTAACTAACTTAACAATTAAATTTCCATTTTATTATTTTTTATTCCATTAGATATTAGAAATCATCTCAGTGCATTTCTATGTAAACAGTTCACATCCTCAGACAAGAAAAACCATACCTTCAGGTAAGCAGAATCCAACCCACAGGTATAGCCCTCAGGCGTAACAGAATTTTCCCCCAGGCGTAGGATGTTTCGCCCGCAGGCATAGAAGTCAATCCCTCAGGCATGAAAGGTTTCCCTCAGGAAAAATAGAACGTTGCCCTCAGGCTAATACAGTCACACCCTCAGGCTAATCACAACAACACACTCAGGCTAAAAAGGTAATCAGGCCACACCCAACATGTCATTATGCAGTAAACAAGAAATTCCTCTCAAGGAAATTCTAAAATTACTACATTAAAGGCATACGCTCGGGTATCCTGGGAAAACAGCTAAAAAGTGGAACCCACCCCAGGGGTGGTTCCGGATCCAAGAAATGATCCCAACCAGCATTTTAATATCATAAATAAATACCTAATCAATTCTAAGTGTTTAATATAGAAACGACCTTGTCCACACGACACCCCAACATGGGTTCGTGACACAAAAAACGTACAAAACACACAGCAGTTGGGAAACTAAACACCAAGCCACCTACCTTAAATGCCAACGAACTTTATACCCGGACGCCGACTCCAGAAACGCCCAAGAATGGTGTAGATATGACAAAGAACAATACCCACTTAACCTCAAATAACTCTTATTAGGAGAAGAATTGGAAAGAAGCTGTCAAGGAGATGGAATCCCTTACTCGTGCGGTTCCAATGAGATCGCTCGTGGAAGAAACCGATTCCAGACGAACACTCGGCGGATCTTCAAATGTTCGGCCTCCTCCTTTGGCTCCAAAACGGCTCAAATGCCTCCTCTTCCAATTAAGGAGGATACTACCTGTTTTAATCCAAAAAACAAAGTACACGACTTGTACTTCTGAGTACATGGTGTGTACTTCCCAAATTTTAAACTGTTTCTCTGGCGGCTTCCTACCAGGGCGGCACAGTTCGCCTTCCGACATGAGTACACAACATGTACTCATGAGTACACGGCGTGTACTGCCACCCAGCTGGCGGCTGCTCCACTGCCTTACTATTTTGGACTGCCAACTGACTACAAGGCCTATAAAGGACCACTACACGGCATGTAGTCAGTCCTTAAACCCTTTGTCTCCAACCTAGCAACATTCCCTGTGTACTCATCCCAACACGGCCAAAAGTACACTGCGTGTGGAAAAAGTACACGGCGTGTAGTTCCAAAATTTAGGATTTTTACCCATTTTCCATATTTTATTAAAAACACTTAAGGAAAAGAGAAAAGAAGAAGCCCGTACCTCAAAGAGAAGAACCAGGTTCTTACAAACTTCTCCCCTTATAGCAATTCATCCATGAATTTCGCTTCCAAGGGTGAAGAAGATATAGCCGTGAACAACTCCGGCCACTGAGCATGTACATCGGCCTCCTGCTCCCAAGTCACGTCCTGCAATCGGTGATCCTTCCATAGCACCCGTACGAGAGGAACTGACCAGCCTTGGAGAACCTTCGTTCCCCTGTCAGCCATACAGATCAGATGCTCCTCAAAGGACGAATCTGCCTCCAGATCAACCTCCTCGGGATGAAAGATGTGAGACAGGTCGGAATTATAGTGATGCAACTGAGATACGTAGAAGATTTCATTCATGGCTCATTACCACCGTAGTAACCACAATCGATAGGCAACCTGCCCGACTCTCTCCAGAATCTCGAATGGTCCCACATACTGCAGTGAATGTTTACCCTGTCTCCTAATCCGCTTGTGTCCCAGCCTCGGTGAAACACGCAAGAAAACCTGATCCCTGACCATGAACTCCAAAGGTCGTCTGCGGCGATCAACATAAGATTTTTGATAAGACTATTTTGTAGCCATCTGCTTCTGAATCAACTGGACCTCCTCAGATGTCTCCTACATGAGTTTTGGACCCAAAAAAGTTGCCTCACCTGCCTCTAACTAGCATAAAGGTGATTGGCACGACCTACCGTATAGAGCCTCATATGGTTCCATATTAATAGTTTCCTGGATGCTATTGTTATAGGCAAACTAAAATAAGGGTATATGTTTCTACAAAGAGCCCCCAAAGTCTAGGATGCATGCACGCAATATGTCCTCAAGCACCTGTATCGTAGGCTCTGACTGGCCATCTGTCTAAGTGTGGTATGCTGTTCTCATAAGCACCTGTGTACCCAGTGCCCTTTGAAAACTATGATAGAAATGAGACGTAAAGAGGGAATCCCTATCTAAAACGATAGAATGAGGGACCCCACGAAGACGCAAGATCCCTCAAATATACATCCTTTTGAGTTCGTCAACACCGAAGGTCTCCATGGTTGGTAAGAAGTGAGATACCTTCATGAGTCTGTCTACAACAACCCACACAACATCTTTGCCTTGAGGTGACCTCGGAAATCTGGTCACGAAATACATCGCGACATTAACCCATTTCCACTCTGAAATGGGTAACTATTGTAACGGTCCAGCTGGTCTCTGATGCTCCACCTTCACCTGCTAACAGGTGGAACACCTCGTAACAAAACCAGCTACTAATCTCTTCATACCTGGCCACCATTACTAATGTCTCAAGTCCCGGTACATCTTGGTTACCCCAGGATGAACTTCCCAAGCTGAAGCATGAAATTCTCGCATCAGCTCCTCGTGTATATCCCCTGAAACCCACACCTATCCTTGGAAATGTAGAACTACATCGTCACCTGTCGTCAAACCAGGAGAAGGGTCCACACTTTCCACTGACTCCCATAGAACTAGGCCTTTTGTATCAGATAGCTGCCTCATCCTCAATCTATCCAGGAGGGTAGAAGTCATAGCTAAAGATGGAAGATAAGTGTTCCCCTGACTATCATGCACCTCCAGATGCATCTCAGAGAATAAGGCCATGAGCTCCCACTCACCACTAGCCTCCTACACTTCCTGTATCTGAGTCTTCCTGCTCAGTGCATCAGCTACTGCATCACCTTTACCAGGTGTATAGGCAAGCTCAAAATCGAAGGACTGTAGGTACTCAACCCACCTCCTCTACCTCAAATTCAAGTCACGCTGAGTAAAGATATACCTGAGGCTTTTGTGGTCGGTGAAAACCACAAAATGCTCCCCCAATAAATAATGTCTCCAACAGCCTAACGCATGTACAACTACAGCTAACTCGAGATCATGTGTTGGGTAGTTACGCTCATGTGGCCGCAACTGCCGAGACCTGTATGCCACAACTTGGTCGTCCTGCATCAACACTACTCCCAGCCCAATACCTGATGCATCACAGTAAAGTGAATTGCTCTTCCCCAGCTCTAGGAGAATCAGGATCGGCGCTGACGTCAACCTTCCCTTCAGGTCCTAAAAAGCTGCCTTGCAAGCTTCCAACCAAATGAACTTCACACCCTTCTTAGTCAGACCTGTCAACGGTGCTGCTAAGCGGGAGAAGTCCTGTATGAAATGTCTGTAGTAACCAGCCAGCCCTAAGAAACACCATATCTCGAACAAGTTCATAGGCTGCTCCCCGAAAACCACTGCGTTTACCTTCTATGGGTCTACTGAAACCCCTACCTCAGAGATGATATGTACTAGGAAGTGAATCTGGTACATCCAAAAGTGGCACTTTGAGAGAATATCATATAGCCGATGCTCCCTCAGTGTACTCAATACGATCTCAAGATGGGTGGCATGGTCGTGTCAAGTAAGAGAGTACACCAAGATATCATCCATGAATAATACCACAAAAGAATCAAGATATGGATGGAACACATGATTCATCAGAGCCATTAAAACTGCTTGCGCGTTCATGAGTCTGAACGGCATAATCATATACTCATATAGACCATACCTACTCTTAAAAGCCGTGAGAGGTATATCAGATGGTCTCGCACGCAGCTGATGATATCCTAATCTCAGATCAATCTTTGAGAACACTCATGCCCCACAAAGCTGATAAAAAAGATCACCAATACTCAGTAAGGGATATCGGTTCTTAACCATCAACTGGTTCGGCTTTCGATAATCCACACAAAGATTGAGGGTACCATCCGCCTTCTTCGCAAAAATGACCGGCGAACCCCAAGGAGAAGTACTGGGTCAGATAAATCCCTTTTCCTGCAACTCCTCCAAATTCCTCTTGAGCTCATGCAACTCAGGTGTAGCCATCCTATATGGAGGAATGGACACCAGTGCTGCTCCTAAAACAAGATCAATGGAGAAATCCACCTCTCCCTCCAGAGGTAGACCCAAAAAGTCATCTGGGAAGAAATCCCTGAAATGATCAACAACAGGAGAGAAATCCGCCTAACAAGTCCCATGGTCATCCAAATATAATCTCGCAATCTGGACTATGACTCCACCTCACCCACGATGCTCTAGTCCAGCTCGACTCGCCTTAACATCCTATTCGCCCTTGTATAGAAACTCTCTTGCCTCTGGTGATCTGAAACCCACCATGCGATGATAGAAGTCTACAAAGGCCTGAAAGGGAACTAACCAGCCCATCCCGAGAATGATATCATAGATCGTCATCTCTAGGACATAGAGTTCCCAAAGGAAGTGTCTCCCACCAACCTCAAGGGGGCACTCCTTGCACTGATGCACACCAGCCGTCTTAGTCCACAACAGAATGTCTAGCATCATGATATTTGAACATGAAGAAACACATAGCCCAAGGCTCTCCACAACGGGTACAGATATAAAACTATGTGTGGCACCCATATCAAAAAGTACTGAAGATAAGACAGAAGATACTAGAACAGTACCTCTGACTGTAGAAGGTCCGGGATCCTGCTCAGGCTGGGTTTGTTGCACTGCATATGCCAGCCTAGTGCCACGGCCCTGCGACACAGCCTGGCTACCCTGAGCTGTCCCACCCTGCTACCTCTAAGATCCTGGTGTCTGGCTACCACGGCCATGACCACCATATCTGCCTACACGCTCGGACGTATTCCAGTTCGTCGACTGGTAAGAAGCCACTGGTTCTGGTCTCGCATGCGGAGTCTGCACAGAACCCCTCTCACTAGCCATCGGTGGAAACACCCTGCAAAAGTGCTGCAGATGACCCATTTGCCGTAAGATTGACACTCCACTAGGTCTCATGGACACTGTGGTCTCTTGTGTCCCTCTCTACCACCCTGGTAGCACCTGATCGGGCCACCTGAAGACACTGTCTAGCTGGTACTACCAATCTGAGAGAAGTCCATGTACCTCTTCCTCTTGCCAGAAGAAATAGTACCAGTAACTGGTGCTGAACTGCCCTGGCCCACACCCCTAGATTCCCGCAGGTTCCTCTCGGTAATCATCACCTGATTCAAAATTTCATGTATAGTAGGCAACCGAAAAACATTCACCAGCGCTCGGATGTCATACCAAAGACAATCCACAAAACGTCTGGCTCTCAACATCTCATCACCCACCAGCACGGGTGAAAAGCGTTGATACTCTATAAAATGAGCAGAATAGTCCATCACTGACATAGCGCCCTGTTGTAGATTCATGAACTCTCGTGCTCTATCTGCCCTCAGCATCTCTGAGAAGAAAAAGTCATAGAATCCTTCCTGAAAGTATTCCCACACCATGTTCCGGTGATGTTCTGACTGGGTGGTAACATCCCACCACCTCTTGGCGGAATCACGCAGCATGTAAGTTGCGAGCATGACCCTCTTCCCTAGAGGCATCTTAAGATGCTCGAAAATAGTTTGCATCGACCCCATCCAAGACTCTGCAGCTTGTAGTCCACCATCCATTGAGAACATAGGCAGATGTTGCTGCTGGAAAATATGTGTCAGCTTATAACGACCCATACTTTACATACATTGTTAATACTTCAAAATTGAATCACACTTATTACAACATATGACAAAACCACAAAGGACCGTATAGGTATAGTGTCTTTAGAAACTGGGAAACATAAACAACTGGTTCATAAATCTTCTACAGTGTCTCCCATTTATTTCATCATATCTAGGGTCCCTTTTAGCATATTCTACTTAATATCCATCTTCCTGACCTGGGGAAAAGAAAACATAAAAGGGTGAGCTCAAATGCTCAGCAAGGGCAAATAAAGGAAATAAAAATCATATCATATCTTTTTGAAAATCAAAACCTGCAAAAGAGATCATAATATCTTAACATGGAATAAATCATAGAAGTGAAAATGAGATCCCCATAATCATAACATAAAACTTGAAACTTTGTGGCATGCACACATAATCATGGAAAATCATTTCTTGTTAGTCATGACTCATTTCCAAGACTATCTTAGTGGAAAAAGTCCCTTTCTGAACCGAGTTCACTCCTCGTTTAAGTCCTGTATCACTGAACTGAAATAACCTTCCGTTCCAGCCATGTCTATCTCATGAGATATAAAATCTTTACCCAATGCATTGGAGGGAGATATAGGTCCCACCCATCTTATAATGAATCCTTTCTTATGTGTGCCACATAATCATAAATCATACATCATCGCATAACACATGTAACAAAAATGGGATTCTTAAACAACATGACATCATAAAACAATTCATATAAGATAAAGGAATTCATAAAAATGTTTCCATCACAACATAATCAAATCCATGTAATAATAGGGATAAAAACAGAACCCTTTTATTATCTTATATGGAAAATAATTTTGATAAAATACTTGAACTTCATTCTTGAGGAAAATATCCTTTCTACTTCAAAAACACTTTTCCTTTCTTAACATGTCATAAAATTTTAAAATAAAAGAAGTTGATTAAAAATAAACTTGAATACTTGTAAAGGAAGCTTCTTGGAAATAATGTTTTAAAAATCCATTCATGCCGTAATAGTTAAAAAAACATTCTTCGTACTTTTGTCGGAAAAGTCAAAAAGTACCTCGTACGAAAAACGACAAAAGATTCCTTTCATATATTTTACTAAAAACTCACCGAAGGGTAAAATTGGATTTAAAAAAATTGTAGGTGGATGTAAATAACATTACATATTGAGGAAACATGGATGTGGATGATAAAATATACCCCAGTAAATTTCAAAGTACAAACAATCTCAGATAAAAATGAGATTGCGATATTTCCCTTACCTTAGGTCCGATTTGCTTTGTTCGTGTCCGAAGCTCCTGTATAATGGTTTAAATAATGTTATTGACTTATTCCAGAATCATACATATTGATATGATATCATATATGGTCATATTATTAGCTTCTTGTTAGTAATATTTCATTGTTACTTGTTACTCGGGTCTTTATAACTTTTTGTTCTTATGCGTGTTTTATCGAATAAATTCTTATTCTTATCTTTAGGTTATAGATAATTCATTTCCAGAATGTTATTAGCGTAGTATATACCATATTCATTCATTCAATTCATTTATATAATCATTATGAAATGAAGATCATGTAGAACGAGTCGCATCACATCGTGGAGACGGTATTCCGTACGTACGCACGAGTGATGATATCGTTCCTATGATCGTGGAATTGTATTGGAGTATATATATATTATTTCAGTATCAATATTACTTCATAATAATCAAATATAGTTACTCATTACACCATTATACCCATCCTTGTAAGGTGATGGTGGAAAATAGATTACACCACGGCGTGGAGACGGTATTCCGTACGTACGCACGCGCGGTGATTTCATTTTTCCGTAGGATGGATAGAAGGTGAATTAGGGTTGTTTCATATTTATAATAACATATCAGTATGTAAGTAATACTGATGTTATTACTTTATCATGAAACAACTAAAGAAGAAGAAGTTGAAGAAGAAAGAAATTGAAAAGATCGGTAATGGATATTACCTCTTCTTTGGAACGCCTCTTTGAATCCCCCACTTAAGGAACTAAGATTGGTCTTTGGAGAAGACCAGGACCTCTAGGATTATTCTAGGGAAGTGGAGAGGAGAAAATGTCAGGGTTTTGCCGAGCTTGAGTGCTCAAATTGGTGTGAGGAGGAGGGGGAGGAGGTGCCCTTTTATAAGGGAGGAGAGGGGCACCTTAGGAATATCTCAAAATATTATTTTATATTAAAGTCAAAATCGGTTTATAATGGTTCCAAAGGGTCTTATTTCGAAGATAAAGTGGGGAAGGGACTAAATCCTATCAACCAACAGGACTTAGACAAGTTTAGGATATTATTTTAACCTTATCAATTAGATTTAACTCTAAGTTAATTAATTTAACTTTTACTGTGTCTTTTTGTTTTCTTTCACTATATGGTTAATACACTTACTATAACATGCCAAACGAA
Source organism: Viscum album (assembly GCA_963277665.1). Taxonomy (NCBI): domain Eukaryota; kingdom Viridiplantae; phylum Streptophyta; class Magnoliopsida; order Santalales; family Viscaceae; genus Viscum; species Viscum album. The sequence continues at coordinate 860,891,230 of OY728146.1, forward strand.
CCCCAAATTGTTTATTATTAATATATATATCTTTATCTAAGTCATTTGGCCGAACCTTAGATTTTTAGGAATAAAATAACAATTAATAATATAATATTTGATTTAAAAACTATTTTGTGTCAATTTTGACACTATTTGATATATGATTTTTTTGAAAGTCATAACAGAATTATATGTTCGAACCAAGTTGATTAAATAAACACTAATATATCATAGTAACCTAGAAAATTAGTGTAATTCATAAAAAGTCTTAAATTACATTTATTTTGGTATTTATATTATCAATTATGTCAATATTTCATTAATAAGATAATTACTGCATCATCTTTGTGTCATATATAAATTAAATTATTTGATGTCTAAAAATTACAAATAAAATAACATCATGTAGGAAATAGTTTTAGCTTTCTAATGAATATTTACAATCGAATTTATCTTATGTATAACCCCATATTAAAAAATGATTTACTTATTAAACTTTGATTTTAACTATTTTAACCCTTCTTTAAATAAATTAATAATAAATGTCCTAATCTAATCCAAGTGGGCCTAAATGGTCATATTTTATTCCTAAGTTTGTTTTTGGTCGAATTACATTTGTCCAATAGAATTAGGACATGTGTTAGGGTAATATTGATATCATATTTACCCTTAGTTACCCTATTTACTATTAACCGTGGTAAAAAATAGTAAAAACTTACTATTCACCAAAAAATTATTTTCATCTCATTGAACCACATTTTAGTCCTTGATATTAACCGTGTCTCTCGGATTTTTGAAATTCCATTCACAGAAGCGGTAAAATTAAGTTTTATGCAAAATTCAGTTTTTAACCTACCACTTAGTGGTTTCACTATTCATCAAAAATTGAAAGTTTTCAGAAAAATACCAAAATTTCACCCTAGGCTAATTTCGATATTCTGAGTCCAAAAATGAAGTCCATTTTGAAAAATAAAATTTATAAAATTTTAAAAAGTGGTTATTACTATTCATAACGGCTAGTTTTAATAGCATATTGTTGTTTAGTGAAACTCGGTATTGCGTACGACGCAAGCTATTGAGGAAGGTCGCGATTGCGTGCAAAGCAAGCCAAGCAAGTGTTGTGTAGAAAAAGATTCCTTTGATGGTTTATATAACATAAAAGTCTCGGGTGTTACATTCTACCCCCCTTAAAAAGAATTTCGCCCTCGAAATTCGTCACTTTGTAACAAACAAATGAGGATACTTCTCCCTCATTATATCCTCAAGCTCCCATGTAGCTTCTTCAAGTTGGTGGTTCCTCCATAAAACTTTCACCAAGCGAGTGGTCTTGTTTCGTAGGACTTTTTCGCTACGATCCAGAATCTCTATCGGATGTTCTTCATAAGAAAGATCTTGCTCCAGCGGTACAACTTCTGAGCTGAGTACATGTGAAGGATCTGGTATGTACTTTCTCAGGAGAGATACATGGAACACATCGTGAACTTGAGAGAGATTCGGTGGAAGCGCCAATCGGTAAGCTACCTTCCCAACATGATCCAGTATTTCGAAAGGACCGATATATCTAGGGCTCAACTTCCCCTTCTTTCCAAATCTCATAACCCTCTTCCAGGGAGATATTCGTAAGAACACTTTATCACCCACTTCAAACTCTAGGTCTTTTCTTCGGTTGTCGGCATATCTTTTCTGTCGACTCTGAGCTGCTCTTATGTGTTGTTGAATAGATCTGACCTTTTCTGCCATTTCATCAACGATATCAGGTCCTAATAGCTTTCTTTCCCCAACTTCATCCCAGCAAGTTGGAGTCCTGCATTTCTTTCCATAGAGAGCTTCATAAGGAGCCATCTGAATACTGGAGTGAAAGCTATTATTATAAGAAAATTCCACCAAAGGTAGGTGTTGATCCCAACCTCCTTTGAAATCCATAGAGCAAGCTCTCAACATATCTTCTAGGGTTTGAATTGTTCTCTCAGACTGACCGTCTGTCTGGGGATGATAAGCAGTGCTGAAACTCACCTCTGTATCCAGAGTATGCTGAAGACTTCGCCAGAACTTCGAGGTAAATCTCGGATCCCGATCAGATATAATAGAAAGTGGTACTCCATGCAATCTTACCACTTCCTTTACATATATCCTGGCAAGCTGATCTAGAGAGAAATCCTCTCTAATAGCAATGAAGTGTGTAGACTTTGTAAAACGATCAACTATGACCCAGATAGCATTATTGCCTTTGGATGTTTTAGGAAGTCCTGTGACAAAGTCCATAGTGATGTTTTCCCATTTCCATTCGGGTATGGGTAATGGTTGTAACATCCCCTTAGACTTCTGTCTCTCAGCTTTAACTTGTTGACAAACCAAGCATCGAGAGACATATTCAGCAACATCTCTTTTCATGCCATCCCACCAGAAGTACTATTTCAGGTCCCTATACATCTTCGTACTTCCAGGATGAATAGAGAATGATGAACTATGAGCCTCATCCAGCAGCTCATTCTTTAATTCGGGGATGGGAGGAACGCAAACCCGATTCCTGAACTTTATTATCCCATCACAATCAAGGTTGAATTCAGGAACATTTCTCACCTTCTTTTGTAACTCGACATCTTCTTTCTGTGCCTCTTTAATCTTCACATGTATAGATGGTTGAACATTCATTTGAGAAAGATAAGATTTTTCCCCTTCCATTATAATTCCAAGATCCATCCTTTGTAAATCCATAAATATTGGATCTTTTGTGATCCTCATCATGGATAAACTAGCATGGTCTTGTCGACTTAATGCATCTGCCACCTTGTTTGCTTTCCCAGGGTGGTAATGGATTGAGCAGTCATAATCCTTAATCAGCTCCAACCATCTTCTTTGACGCATATTCAACTCCTTTTGTGTGAAAATATACTTTAAACTTTTATGATCAGTATAAATATCACACCTTTCACCATAAAGGTAATGCCTCCAAATATTTAATGCAAAGATTACCGCAGCCAACTCCAAATCATGTGTTGGGTAATTTTGCTCATGGATTTTCAACTGTCGTGAGGCATAAGCTATCACCATATCATTTTTCATAAGAACACACCCCAATCCCTTCTTGGATGCATCACTGTAGATCACAAACCTTTCTCCACTACAAGGCAGTGTGAGCACAGGTGCACTGGATAACCTTCTTTTCAACTCCTTGAAATTCTCTTCACATTCCTCTGTCCAGACAAACTTAACTCCTTTCCGAGTCAACTTGGTGAGTGGATTAGATAATCGTGAAAAATCTTTTACAAAACGTCGATAATAACTAGCCAAACCAAGAAAACTTCAGATATCAGTTACTGTTGTTGGTCTTGACCATCTTTCGATAACCTCTGTTTTTGCTGGATCCACAGATATCCCCTCTTTTGAGATTATATGACCCAAAAATGCAACTTTTTGAAGCCAAAATTCACACTTGGTAAATTTGGCATAAAGCTTCTCTTTTCTCAGGGTCTTCAATATAATTCTCAAGTGATCTTCATGCTCTTCCTTGCTCTTTGAATAAACAAGAATATCGTCTATAAAGACTACCACAAATTGATCAAGATAGTCTCTAAAGACTCTATTCATTAGATCCATGAAGATAGCAGGGGCATTAGTAAGACCAAATGGCATCACTATAAATTCATAGTGTCCATACCTTGTACGGAAAGCTGTCTTTGGTATATCCTCCCTTTTGACCCTTAATTGATGATACCCTGAACGAAGATCAATCTTGGAAAAGTATTGAGCTCCGCGTAGTTGGTCAAATAAGTCATCAATGCGTGGGAGAGGATATTTGTTCTTGATAGTGATCTTGTTAAGTTCTCGATAATCAATGCAGAGTCTCATTGATCCATCTTTCTTCTTAACAAATAGAACAGGTGCTCCCCAAGGTGACGCACTAGGGCGTATGAATCCCTTATCAAGATTCTCTTGGAGTTGCTTCTTCAATTCCTGCAACTCAATTGGGGCCATTCTATAAGGTGTCTTTGAAATAGGCAAAGCACCCGGTACGAGTTCTATTGAAAACTCAACTTCACGATTTGGTGGAAGACCCGGTAATTCCTCCGGAAAGACATCATCAAACTCCCGTACAATGGGCATATTCTTAATCGTGAGTTTCTCACCAACTATTTGAGATAAATACCCTTCATTTAGTGGAATCAATACCCATAAGATGGAAGAAATTTCCACTGGAAGGTTATGTTCATCCTTGCATTGATAGACGATCGTAGGTTGATCTGGAATATGAAATGTGACTTCCCTTCTTTGGCAATTGATATGAGCTCCATGTAGAGAAAGCCAATCCATGCCAAGAATCACATCAAATTCCACTAAAGGAAGGATCACAAGATTTGCAGGAAGCACTTTCCCACAAACTTCGATCGGAGAAGAATTATAAACTTCTGATGCGACTGTTGTGCCATTAGGTGTTGTCACAGCTAACTCAACATATAATTGTTGAGGTAATACGGTGATACCCTTAGAAAATTCTTTAGAAATAAAAGAGTGGGTGGATCTAGAATCAAATAAAACATTTGCTTCTTTAGAGTGGATGGTAAGTGTACCTTTCACCACATCGTTATCGTACTCCACATCGCTGATAGAAATTGCATGTGACTTTACTTTGTCTTTAGCCTTAAGAGTTTGTTGACGTCGACCATCATCATCAACCCTTGGATTTGGGCATTGATTGGCATAATGCCCCATCTCCTTGCACTCGAAACATTGAAGTGTAGTAGGTTCATTCTGTGTATCCCTTCCTTTGTTTGCATCATTAGACATCTTCTTCCCATTATCACGGCATTCAAATGCCCGATGACCTTCCTTTCCACATTTAAAACATTTACTTGTCCCTTTAAGACAACTACCTCCATGTTTCTTTCCACACTTTGAGCATATGGGAAAGTTCATCTTCTTTTCCGTGTGCTCTTTAGATTTTTCTTTGAATTCCATCTTCCTCTTCTTATCAAACCCATGTGACTGATGGGTTACTCCAATCTCCATCTCGACTTTGAGAGCACATCGAACGATTTCCTCGTAGCTATTGAAGTCCCTTATGGCTAACGCCCTTCGTAGACTTGGTTTTAAGCCACTAAAGAATCGATCGATCTTACTCTCAGGTTGGATAATAATACCAGAAGCGTACCTTGCAAGTCTTGTAAAATTTGCTTCATAGGTACTAACAGATTCATCATCCCTTTGCTTAAGTTCAAGGAACTCTTTCTCCATCTTTGTTCGGAGAATACGAGGGAAGTACTTATTGAAAAATAAGTTCTTGAACTCGTCCCATTCCATAGACTCAATTTCATCCCTTTGCCTCGTATTCTTAACAAGATTCCACCATTGATCCGCATCTCCTTCCAAACGATACACTGCTAGGATGACTTTATCATGCTAAGAACATTGAAGAACTGAAAATATCTTTTCAGTAGTACTAATCCATTGTTCAGCAACTAATGGATCAGTAGACCCGCTGAAAGAAGGTGGACGCTGCCTCATGAAGGATTCAACAGAATGTTGCTCCCTCCTTTGCTCGTTTGGAAATCCTGCATGATTCATAGCTTGAGAAAGTTGTGTGAGCATGGCTACAAGATTTTTCATTCCAGCTCCCATATCGTTTGGTTGCTCAGGGGGACAATCATTGCATTGCCCATCGCATTCCGCATTAACACGGTTCCTTCGGGTTCCAGCCATTGACTAAAACCAAGAAGAATAGTGTGAGCAACACTAATTATAATAGGAAACCACATAATTCAAGAATAAAATTTTCATGCTTATGGTCTTATCCTAGGTTATTCATGGCCATTTCTAAGATTGTGTTCTATGCTTAGACTTATCCTTAGGGTTCTTACTAAGGCTTTCACATCCTAGTTTCCAAAGGTTGACTATACCTTTCCTCTGATACCAACTATAACGACCCATACATTACATACATTGTTAATACTTCAAAATTGAAGCACACTTATTACAACATATGACAAAACCACAAAGGACCGTATAGGTATAGTGTCTTTAGAAACTGGGAAACATAAACAACTGGTTCATAAATCTTCTACAGTGTCTCCCATTTATTTCATCATATCTAGGGTCCCTTTTAGCATATTCTACTTAATATCCATCTTCCTGACCTGGGGAAAAGAAAACATAAAAGGGTGAGCTCAAATGCTCAGCAAGGGCAAATAAAGGAAATAAAAATCATATCATATCTTTTTGAAAATCAAAACCTGCAAAAGAGATCATAATATCTTAACATGGAATAAATCATAGAAGTGAAAATGAGATCCCCATAATCATAACATAAAACTTGAAACTTTGTGGCATGCACACATAATCATGGAAAATCATTTCTTGTTAGTCATGACTCATTGCCAAGACTATCTTAGTGGACAAAGTCCCTTTCTGAACCGAGTTCACTCCTCGTTTCAGTCCTGTATCACTGAACCGAAATAACCTTCCGTTCCAGCCATGTCTATCTCATGAGATATAAAATCTTTACCCAATGCATTGGAGGGAGATATAGGTCCCACCCATCTTATAATGAATCCTTTCTTATGTGTGCCACATAATCATAAATCATACATCATCGCATAACACATGTAACAAAAATGGGATTCTTAAACAACATGACATCATAAAACAATTCATATAAGATAAAGGAATTCATAAAAATGTTTCCATCACAACATAATCAAATCCATGTAATAATAGGGATAAAAACAGAACCCTTTTATTATCTTATATGGAAAATAATTTTGATAAAATACTTGAACTTCATTCTTGAGGAAAATATCCTTTCTACTTCAAAAACACTTTTCCTTTCTTAACATGTCATAAAATTTTAAAATAAAATAAGTTGATTAAAAATAAACTTGAATACTTGTAAAGGAAGCTTCTTGGAAATAATGTTTTAAAAATCCATTCATGCCGTAATAGTTAAAAAAAACATTCTTCGTACTTTTGTCGGAAAAGTCAAAAAGTACCTCGTACGAAAAACGACAAAAGATTCCTTTCATATATTTTACTAAAAACTCACCGAAGGGTAAAATTGGATTTAAAAAAATTGTAGGTGGATGTAAATAACATTACATATTGAGGAAACATGGATGTGGATGATAAAATATAACCCAGTAAATTTCAAAGTACAAACAATCTCAGATAAAAATGAGATTGCGATATTTCTCTTACCTTAAGTCCGATTTGCTTTGTTCGTGTCCGAAGCTCCTGTATAATGGTTTAAATAATGTTATTGACTTATTCCAGAATCATACATATTGATATGATATCATATATGGTCATATTATTAGCTTCTTGTTAGTAATATTTCATTGTTACTTGTTACTCGGGTCTTTATAACTTTTTGTTCTTATGCGTGTTTTGTCGAATAAATTCTTATTCTTATCTTTAGGTTATAGATAATTCATTTCCAGAATGGTATTAGCGTAGTATATACCATATTCATTCATTAAATTCATTTATATAATCATTATGAAATGAAGATCATGTAGAACGAGTCGCATCACATCGTGGAGACGGTATTCCGTACGTACGCACGAGTGATGATATCGTTCCTATGATCGTGGAATTGTATTGGAGTATATATATATTATTTCAGTATCAATATTACTTCATAATAATCATATATAGTTACTCATTACACCATTATACCCATCCTTGTAAGGTGATGGTGGAAAATAGATTACACCACGGCGTGGAGACGGTATTCCGTACGTACGCACGCGCAGTGATTTCATTTTTCCGTAGGATGGATAGAAGGTGAATTTGGGTTGTTTCATATTTATAATAACATATAAGTATGTAAGTAATACTGATGTTATTACTTTATCATGAAACAACTAAAGAAGAAGAAGTTGAAGAATAAAGAAATTGAAAAGATCGGTAATGGATATTACCTCTTCTTTGGAACGCCTCTTTGAATCCCCCACTTAAGGAACTAAGATTGATCTTTGGAGAAGACCAGGACCTCTAGGATTATTCTAGGGAAGTGGAGAGGAGAAAATGGCAGGGGTTGGCCGAGCTTGAGTGCTCAAATTGGTGTGAGGAGGAGGGGGAGGAGGTGCCCTTTTATAAGGGAGGAGAGGGGCACCTTAGGAATATCTCAAAATATTATTTTATATTAAAGTCAAAATCGGTTTATAATGGTTCCAAAGGGTCTTATTTCGATGATAAAGTGGGGAAGGGACGAAATCATATCAACCAATAGGACTTAGACAAGTTTAGGATATTATTTTAACCTTATCAATTAGATTTAACTCTAAGTTAATTAATTTAACTTTTACCGTGTCTTTTTGTTTTCTTTCACTATATGGTTAATACACTTACTATAACATGCCAAACGAACCCCAAATTGTTTATTATTAATATATATATCTTTATCTAAGTCATTTGGCCGAACCTTAGATTTTTAGGAATAAAATAACAATTAATAATATAATATTTGATTTAAAAACTATTTTGTGTCAATTTTGACACTATTTGATATATGATTTTTTTGAAAGTCATAACAGAATTATATGTTCGAACCAAGTTGATTAAATAAACACTAATATATCATAGTAACCTATAAAATTAGTGGAATTCATAAAAAGTCTTAAATTACATTTATTTTGGTATTTATATTATCAATTATGTCAATATTTCATTAATAAGATAATTACTGCATCATCTTTGTGTCATATATAAATTAAATTATTGGATGTCTAAAAATTACAAATAAAATACCATCATGTAGGAAATCGTTTTAGCTTTCTAATGAATATTTACAATCGAATTTATCTTATGTATAACCCCATATTAAAAAATGATTTACTTATTAAACTTTGATTTTAACTATTTTAACCCTTCTTTAAATAAATTAATAATAAATGTCCTAATCTAATCCAAGTGGGCCTAAATGGTCATATTTTATTCCTAAGTTTGTTTTTGGTCGAATTACACTTGTCCAATAGAATTAGGACATGTGTTAGGGTAATATTGATATCATATTTACCCTTAGTTACCCTATGTACTATTAACCGCGGTAAAAAATAGTAAAAAGTTACTATTCACCAAAAAATTATTTTCATCTCATTGAACTACATTTTAGTCCTTGATATTAACCGTGTCTCTCGGATTTTTGAAATTCCATTCACAGAAGCGGTAAAATTAAGTTTTATGCAAAATTCAGTTTTTAACCTACCACTTAGTGGTTTCACTATTCATCAAAAATTGAAAGTTTTCAGAAAAATACCAAAATTTCACCCTAGGCTAATTTCGATATTCTGAGTCCAAAAATGAAGTCCATTTTGAAAAATAAAATTTATAAAATTTTAAAAAGAGGTTATTACTATTCATAACGGCTAGTTTTAATAGCATATTGTTGTTTAGTGAAACTCGGTATTGCGTACGACGCAAGCTATCGAGGAAGGTCGCGATTGCGTGCAAAGCAAGCCAAGCAAGTGTTGTGTAGAAAAAGATTCCTTTGATGGTTTATATAACATAAAAGTCTCGGGTGTTACACAGCTCGTCCATAGATGTGGCAGCCTGCAGTTCTCCCTGAAAGGTTTGCCTGAACCGCAATAAGCCTTTACAGAACTGCACATATGCGCCTGTGTCCGGTATAGAAGTTGGTGCTGCATCTGGCTCTTCTGGAGGATCAACTGGTATCCCATGGCCCACCATCTCTGGAAATACTCGTTGCCGCTCTCCGGGAATACAACGCGCGGTCGTCTAGGCCGTATAACACTACATGGTCAAAAACACGCCTTAGAACAAGATTTATCAAAGACCGAAAGAGAAGAAAACCAAAAATGGAATAGGAGGAATAAGGCATTCAAAATTTTTAAAACAAGACTACACGATGTGTATACTGACTACACGACGTGTACTTGACTTCCCTTCCCCTGCACGGATCCTTCTGCACGGCTAAGCCACACAGATCCCATTTGAACAAAAACTAAACGGCGTGTATTTCATATACACAATGTGTATGGTGTTATTTCCAACTGCCCATGTCATTTGTGACATGGCCAACTACTCGTCTTGACACTACCCGGCGTGTTACACCCGCACACGGCGTGTCAACAACCCCGTTTCCCGCCACACGTCTAAATCCACACGGTCTGTCCTCGGACAAGACTACATGGCGCGTCCCAAAGGTACACGACGTGTTCAAGGAGAGGTGACACCAACCCATGTTGTTTGTTACACGTTCGAGTCCCCAAGTCACCCTACACGGCATGTACATTATAGACACGACATGTTCTGTGAAGGAGTTCACCGAACTGTGTTTGTTAGTTACACGACCGGTCTCTGGGTCAAAACTACATGGCATGTATATCTGGTACACGACATGTTTTACCCAAGTTCTTCCCTACCCCATTTCACCGCCCACACAGTATTTGACACTGGAAGATACTACAGAGCGTGTACTCAGGGTACAAGGCATGTACATAAAAAGTTCATTTTTCCTCCCAAAAAAAATGCTATACACGGCGTGTGTAAAAATACTACATGACTTGTATACTGGGTTTCCGGATAGTATGTCTCAGAAACATCTCTGGAACCTAGAAAATAATGAAAGTGAACACCTAAGTGTCAAATTGCGACCCGTGAGGGTCCATACTCCCCACAAATCAATGTTTGACATCTTATCTGTGTTATAACTAATACATAATCAATGATCCACCAAATTCCGGTCCATGGGGGACCATACTCCCCAAAAACCATAGTTTGGCGTCCATTCTATAAACAATCTTACACAAAATACTCTATCAAACAGCAGGTATTTATCAAGAAGCTACCACAACAGCATGTTTTTCTAGCACAATTACTATCACAAAAGCATGCAATTTCTAATGCACCTACATGGCATGGAACTATGCTTGGCATGTGATTTCTAGAATGATCCTAAATGATGTATGAGATGGAATACCCTAATCTAATCGGGTTGTAGCTAAATAGAATCCACGGATAAAATATAACAGCACAATATCAAGTGCGTCAGCCAACGGTGAAATCATATCAACTGTAAAATTTGCAAAATCAGAAAAATTTCAAAATACAAGGTAGACTGGATTTTCCCTGTACAAGGGTTAGCTACGCCTGATCATAGCTTATTACCAACTTCCATTCGTCCTATCCCAGACAAAGGATCCAAATAGTAAGTCAAAGAAAAGAACTCCTCCGATACCACTTTGTAACGTCCCTGGTTCGGGTGCCACGCAACGGGTACCCCGAACCCGGTTTGCCATGTGACCTCAAGCACGTTTCCCCAAACACAAGAGGCTACCAACTAGCAGCGAGGGCCCAGGTCTGATAGTGGGGAAACTATGCCTTTATTTGCCAATGTGTAGCATAGTGGAATGCAGAATAAAACATACAACGAATAGCGGAAGCAGTAAAAAATACACAACTGAAATAGAAAACTGCAGTGGATAAAACCAACAGTATATAAATAATGATGCTACATGTCACAAGTTCTAAGAAAATAGCCAGAACATGTTATACATCAATATAGTACAACAAAAGCAGAGTACAGCAATACAAAGAAAAATAGCTGGCAGCGGCATCGCGAGTCTAGGCTCGGTCCTATGCCCTCCTACTCCTCAGCAGCAATCATGTACCTGTATAGGGAATCTTCCCCCTATCTACACCTACCGCAATGTAATCTGTTTGAGCCGAAAAGCATGACCCAAATAGGGTGTGAGAAATATATCTTAGTAGGAACCCACCAAATGCCTGTTCCCAACTGTGTGTAAGAATGAAACAATAGTACGCAATTGTAAAATGAAATAAATTAAGCAGTACCGAAAAGTAACTAACTTAAAAATTAAATTGCGATTTCATTATTCGTTTAATCCATTAAATATTAGAAATCACCTCAGTGCGTTTCTATGTAAACAGTCTACATCCTCAGACAAGAAAAACCTTACTCTCATGTAAGAAGAATCCAACCCGCAGGTATAGCCCTCAGGCGTAACAGAATTTTCCCTCAGGCATAGGAAGTGTCACCCTTAGGCAGAGAAGTCAAGCCCTCAGGCACGAAAGGTTTCCCTCAAGAGAAATAGAACGTTTCCCTAAGGATAATACCGTCACACCCTCAGGCTAATCACAACAACACCCTCAGGCTAAAAAGTTAACCAGGCCATGCCCAACATGTCATTATGCAGTAAACAAGCAATTCCTTTCAAGGCAATTCTACAATTACTACTTTAAAGGCATACCCTTGGGTATCCTAGCCAAATGGATAAACAGTGGAACCCACCCCTGGGGTGGTTCCGGATCCAAGAAACAATCCCAAACAGAATTTTAATATCATAATTAAATACCTAATCAATTCTAGGTGTTTAATATAGCAACGGCCTCAGCCACATGACACCCCAACATTGGGTCATGACACAAAAACGCACAAAACACACAGCAGTTGGAAAACTAAACACCAAGCCACCTACCTTAAACCCCAAAGAACGTTATACCCGAACATTGACTCCAGAAATTCCCAAGAATGGCATAGATATGATGAAGACCAATACTCTCTTAACCTCAAATAACTCTTATTTGGATAAGAATTGGTAAGAAGCAGTCAAATAGATGGAAGCCCTTACCCGTGCGGTTCCAACGAGATCGTCCGAGGATGAAACCAATTCCAGACAAACACTTGGCAGATCTTCAAAGGTTAGGCCTCCTCCTTTGGCACCAAAATGGCTCAAATGCCTCCTATACCAATTAAAGAGGCTACTGCCTGTTTTAAGCTGAAAAAACAAAGTACACGGCGTGTACTTCTGAGTACACGACATGTACTTCCCAAATTTTAAACTCTTTCTCTGGAAACTTCCCACCAGCGCGACACGGTTCGCCTACCGACATGAGTACACGACATGTACTCATGAGTACACAGCATGTACTGCCGCCCAGCTGGCGGCTGCTCCACCGCCTTACTATTTGGGCCTGCCGACTGAGTACACAGCGTTTACTGGACCACTACATGGCATGTAGTCGTTCCCTAAACCCTTTGTCACCGACCTGGCTACATGCCTTGTGTACTCATCCCAACACGGCCAAAAGTACACGACATGTGGAAAAATTACACAGCGTTTAGTTCCAAAATTTAGGATTTTCCCCATTTTCCATATTTTATTAAAAACACTTAATGAAAAGAGAAAAGAAGATGCATGTACCTCAAAGAGAAGAACCAGGTTCTTACATAATTTGAAATTTTTTATGCCATCCACAAATTTTTTTGGTTAATATGACGTGTTATTATTGCTTAAATTAATTCTGTTTGAATTAATAATGTTTTTAATACTTTAACAAAAATCAATTATTAAATATTGTCAAAATTGACATGAAAGAGTTTTTAAAAGAAATATTATATTACAAATTGATATAATATTTCTAAAAATCTAAGGTTTGGCCAAAGGAATTATATAATAATAGGTGTATCATTAATGGACCACTTGGGGGTCTCTTAGATGTTTATAGTATTTTTATTGACTATATAATATAAAAATACAAAGAGACATGGTAAATTTCAAACTATTTAACTAAGAGTTAAATCAAAAAGATAAAGTTAATATAGTTACCAAAACCTATCTAAAACCTATTGGTTGAGTGGTTTTCGACCTATCCCCACCTTAAATTTTAAATAATATACTTTGGAGCCATTAGAATCTGAATATGAATTTATTATAAAATAATATTTCTAGCTTTCCCTAAGGTGCCTCTCACCCCAATTATAAAAGGGCACTCACCCTTCTATCAAATTCATACCATTAAAGCTGTCTGGTTCGGCCAAACCCTACCCAAATATCCTCTCAACATCGCTAAATTCAACCTAGAGGCATTATTTTGATTAGAAATCCAACCTATGGAGACGTTTTGATCAAATCAAAAGGAAGAACCCAAAGAAGAGGTAATGTTTTCACCACCCTCTTTTAAGTTTCTTTATTCTTCAGCTTCTTCTTAATTTGTTATTTCCATTCTAAAATAATAATTATAGTATCTTCTATATACTGTGATGTTATTATAAATATGGTACAACTATATTCAGTATTCTATCCATCTTTTGAATGACATGTCACCATACGTGCGTACGTACGGCTTACCGTCTCCACGTCATGGTGTAATTATTATTCAAAACATTATTATTTGGATGAGTATGATAATGATGTGTAATTGATGTAAATAATAAATATAACATGATAATTATTCTGTATATATAATATATCATCCAATTATATATTATTTTAATACCAAAAGAATGATATCGTCGCTCGTACGTACGGACGGACTACCGTCTCCACGAATGCGATAAGATTCATTCCCCATCGTATCCCTGCAAGTCTAATGCTCATTTAATGATTATAAATAATGTTTAAGGACTTGATATCATTCTGTATATGAATAATATACAACCTATCCATAACAAATAGGACTTATTTAACAAAACATATAAAAGAAAACGAGTAAGTTAACACCTGAAATGACGATAATACTAAGATATTATTTACAAAGCAATGTTAAAAGATCATATATGATATCCTAATAAAGTATAAGATTCTTGTATAATTTAATAACAATTATTTCACCATTATAAAGGAGGTTAACCTACCCTCTACCATGGAAAAGTACAAGGTAAGGGTTTATTTCACAATCTCTTCATTATCCATGGTTGTTTATACATAATTATATATTGGGACCTCTTTATCATTCACATCCATGTTTCTTAAAAATGTATTCCAAAACATTTTTACTATTTTCTAGACTATGGGTTAAAGTCATTTATACCATTGTTTTACTTTTTATAAAATGGTTTTAATGGAATCTTTCCGTCGTTTTCCAAACAAGGTACCTTTTAACCTTTTCGACAAAATTAAGTTAAGAATGTATTTTTAACTTATACGGTGGGTGTGGCTATTTTCCGCCATTATAAAATCATTGAAGCTTACCATAAAATATTATAAGAATTTTTTCAAAGTAAATGTTTTATTTTATAATTATGTGGCTTTTAAATGATTTAAAAAAAGAGATATTTCTCTCAAATAGTTTTGATTTCATCTATGTCAACATCCTTTGATGGATTTTAAGATTATTTGAAGATGATTTATTATGATACAAAACTTCCATATTGTATTGAAGGTTTTGTGATATGTTTTACTGTAGATGTGCTATTTTTATACCATTCATGGTTTATGGATAAAGTATTGACATTTCGTATGATAGTTTTAATACAAATGTTTATGTTATGTTTAAACCTGTTCATATGTGGAATGCATTTGGCTTAGTAATTGACGGGTGGAGCCCGCTATAGCTCCTCAATACATCATTAGGTATCATGAGACAAACTAGTGTCTTGGAACAAGGCCTTGACAAAATATTATAGGAAGTGTTGGCACAAGGCCTTGACTATGTTGTTATGATTGTCTAGCATTATGCATTCCATCATTATGAAAGTGGTTATTGATATTGTATGTTATTATTCGACTAGTAGAATATCCATGTGAATAAGTAAATGGAATTATTTCTTTTTTTTCCATATTATACTAAAGTTCATGTTTAAAAGGATTCTGTTTTAATTATAAATTTCCTTAAATGTTTATTCTTATTTATGAAAGTTTCCGCTGTATTGTTATCCTTACTGAGCATCTGAGCTCACCCCTTTTTATGTTTTGATTTTCCCAGGATGTGAAGAAGTATTTTATGAATGACCTGTAGGGATAGTATGAGGAGATATGAGTGTGATCTATGGAGATAAGAAGTTATTCTAGTTTTTTATTTTATGATGTAATATAAACTTTATGAATGTATCTATTGATTCAAATGCTACTAATCTAATCGGTTTTTCGAGACTTGATCTTTTTTGATCATGCCAATGTTATGTAATAATGCACCGACTCTGGGTAACTAGGGTTGGGGTGTTATAAAGATCATCCCATGTAGACTTATCCAGATTCAATAAGAATTCTTGATGATGATTGAGTTTAGTGATGAGATGTGAAACATAATGTGTTTGATAGAATTATAGTATTGTGATAGGTTATATTTTCATTTTTTAGTGGGGTTTTGAATGGAATAGTGGGATAAAAAACAATATAATTAAATAAGATGATCTACATTAAGATAGATTTGGTTTCTCAACGCATAGAGGTCACTAATTAGTCATCCATTTTAGTATGTTATAAATGAATTACATCTTGGTAATGAACATGTTGTAAGTTGATATATTCCACTTGAGAAAATATGAAAATCCTCATGCGATTGGCCATGATTTTAAACATGTGGTATGTTAATTACTTTGTAGTAGCATGAAATTTTGTAAATTTTTTACTCATGGTCACTCAAACAAAACTTGATTGGGTAGTGACCATGACCATTTTTTATCATTCTACACAATGATAAACTAAATTCAGTGTAGTATTATTCTAGATTAATCCCAAAATTTTATAAATAATTAAATTCAATGTTAATAATCTTTAAATATTTAAATTATTTATTTCTGAAAATAAATTCATGACATTAAATTTAATTCGAAAAAATGAAAAACTCAGAAAAAAATAACACATTTAATCCATTTATCAATTAAATTCCAAAATTTTCAAAAATTGAAAAAGTGGTTAAATTACCCATGCATTATCAAGAAAAGGGGTTATCTAAATTTAAATACAATAATAAAAATTAGGAAATTTCAACCCTTATAAGTATGTATTAAATCTACTAGTCATATACATATATGAAGTCTATTTTTTAAAACAAATCTAGCTAGTTCAAATAGAACAATTTTATTTATAACACCCATTAGCTTCTATGTCAAGAAATATTCATTATGTAAATATATATATATATATACATATATATATATATAATAGGTATTTATGTTATGATTAAAAAAAATTGGGATACAAGGTTTTCATTTACATAAAGAATCAAAATATATCCCTTTTGATAGTCCCAAGACATTATAAGATCTAATATAGTGGATCATAAAAGTATATCAAATCTATTAAAATTATTCTAATAACAAATTTAAAGGATAATAGATATAAAATCATCCATTCAATGTAGTTAAACAATCTAAATTATTTTTATTTTAAATAATATTCATATTTAATTCAGTAAACCCCAGTTCTATAACATAAATTTTACCATTATAGCCCTTTATGATAATAATCATCAAAAAAAAGTTTGGTAGAAGATAAATAATAAGAACTAGATTTATATATTATAAATCAAAAATAAAATCATAAACTGAAGTTTTCAAATAATCCACCAAAAAGTAAAATTTTGGAAAGAGAAATAAAAATCGATCATTAGTTTTAAGATTCTAAATCCATTTATAAAGGGTTGGATTTAAATTATTTAGATAATTTTTCATTTTATCCATTACCATAATATAGAAATACATATTTTGGATGATTCTCATCCCTTATAATGATATTATTTTTATTTAAATAGATAATCCTCGACAGATTTATTTTCTATTAGTATATTTTCTTATATTGAATCATTCTTGTGAGGATAAACATATTTCATCTCCATCAAATTAACCATTAAATTCAGTCTGAGTAGTGTGGAAATATCAAAAACGTAATAGACATTTGTGGTGTTTTTATAACTATATACTAACTCATACATTTCAAAATAGAGTATATATCATTCCTAATGAATTCATCCATATTGATATATTCTATATGTACAAGAAAATCATTTTAAAATCTCTCTTTATTGAGTTTATCCAACATTGAAAGATCTCACTGATATTTTATGATTATTTAATAATAGTAATAGACATTAAAATTGTAATTTGGGATTTATATACATGTGATATCTTTTATAATCCTCACTTTCTGATTCATATAATTTTGGCCTCCAAAATCACTTCATTCCGAGTTTTTCTTAAATAATTATTTAATAGTATATTTCTTTGTTTGTGATTTTTAGTAGATTTTTAGTGGGTTTTTTAGATGTTTTCATTTTGGTACATTATTTAGAATATTTATTCTTAAGCAGTGAAGAATGATTAGTATTAAAAGGTAAAGTATAAAACTTTTAACATTATATATGTTTGGTGTAGATGACTATTGATTAATCTGTGAAGTTTCTACTTATTTTAGAGAGGTTTTTTATCTTCTATATGTACCTAAAATTTGAATTTTTTTATTTTTTTCTTTGAAAGACACATATTTAATATTCTATTAAATTTATGTAGTAATATGGAAAGATTCATTGGATGATGAGAATTTTTGTTATTTTATTATTGAAAATGGGTAATAATTACCATCTACAACCATAGATTTATGCATTTATATCTTATTAGAAAATAAATTGTAAGCTAATTTCTTCCTTAAATTTTTTTCCATGGTAGTGGGTATATTTATTTTAATGAGAGGAATAATAATTCTATATTTATTTTTCTTTCCCAATTTCTATGGTGAGCACATTCATTCCTACTTTCACATTTTTGTATTTTATGTTCTTTAATAATTTCATAATGGTTTTTTGGGTCATAGTTTTTGAGATTCTAAACGTTCCCTCATATTCCTTGTCCATATTTCAGGTATTTTTAATGGTTGTCTAGGAAACCAATGCCTCCAAATCCTTCCTTATTTGACCCATGTCCTTAAGCTCATTTATAATAAATTATTGTCCAAAATTTTTATTTTTCTCATAAATATTTTATTCCCCATTATTATTTAGGTTTGGTTTATCTTTTTATTCACTATCCTCATATAATAGTTCAACAATAACTCATTTTCATGAATCCAAAAATTCATCAGTTGATTCCATATAATCTTCTCTCAATTAAACAAGAGTTATATATATATATATATATATATTAGGATTGAAATGGAACTTTATTCAAAAATCATAGGCTATTTTCATCTTGATGATATTATCCTCAAGAATTATAATGTCTCCAGGCATTAAAGGATTTTCGAGAGTGATATTTTATTATTCTACCAACTTATTTCGGACAACTCTATATTTTATTCTACCATTATAAATATTTTTATTCTTCAATACCTAAGAATAAACAATTTCTATATATTTCCACATTAAACATACAGTATTGAAAGGATGCATATCTACTAATAAATAATATATATAAACATATATAATTATATCAATGTCTCTTTTATGTGTGAGTAAAAATATTTGGATCTAATTGAAAAAAATATGATGTTATATAACTAGAAGTGCTTTCTTTTTTTGTAATAACTTGTGAATCCAAAATAATACCTCTTTTAGTGAAAAACATAACTTACTTGAAAATTTATCTATTTTCAGTAATAATTTTTTTCCTTTAATATTGAATTTTTTCATATTCATTGATCATAATATGTTATAAAGACAAGTTATATTCTATTTATAATACATTTTACATATAAATGGATGTTATTTTAATATTATATAGAAATTAGTTTTGACTTCTGAAATAAAATTAATTTATTTAGATCTAATGAGTACTTATCAAATGTATCACCCCTATTTTTTGGTATGTAACCATTTATTTATGATTTTTATGTATAGAATGTATAATTATGAAAATTTTGAGAGTTTGGATAAATTTTTTAGAGTTTTTGTGGCGTTTATATTGGTTTAATTTTGGTGCGCGGTTTGTTGAGACCATGAAAAAAATGCAAAAACCTATGCCCAGTGAGACATGGGATAAATGGAAGGCACACGAGCGGTGCACGGTTTGTCCAAACCATGAAAAAGCCTAGGAGAAATCATAAAAATTATGATAGTGAGCTTTGGAATGTCTAGCGCGTAGTTTGGAAATCATGAAATCCAACTCTTAAAAGTTCATCCATCAGATAGTGGTTGGAGCATGATTATCATGTAATCTGACAAACCATGCGTCTAAATATACAACGATCAAAAGTGAGATCCTAAAATTGTGGATCTCACTCTTTTTACCAAATAAATACCTCATTTGTCCTCATATGGTTCCTTAAATAAATGTTATATCTCCTCGAAGGTCATGAAAGGTTCTCCCATTAATGTAGAGTTGATCCAAAGGCTTTTGTTTGTGATTAAAATATGATTTCAAGTAGTAAGTGATCATTCTTGGTCATCTTTGATGAGTTTTAATATATCTAATTAACCCTTCATCTTGGTTTTGTAGATATAATCCTTATGTGGGTAGTTATAATGTTTTCGATTCCAAATATATTTATATTTGGTCTTTTTTATGATATCGGAGGTGATCTAAGGTGGGTATATGGATATTCAACCTGGTTTTGTGACATTTTTCGTGCTCTTTATTGTTTTTGCCCGAACTCTCATGTTATGTGTCTTCACTCTCGACTCCTCTTATTTGAATTGATTGGATTAGTTTCATATTGATTTAATTTATTGAAATTTATTGTGAAAATAAGGCCCAAAGCATGATATAAATCATCTTTAGTGATGATTTCTTTTTTTGGTGAAATAATAGAATTGTGGAGATTTGTTATGAAATGTGCTTTGGTTTCTTGATGTTAAAATGTATCTTTTAAAATTTTTCTTTCTTATATTATTGAAATGTATTGTTAGAAAAAGGATTTCAATAAAATTAATGTATTATTTAAATGGTTTTGGAATTTTATAATTGGAAAGGGGTTTGGGAAAACATGCATTATCTTTATATATTATTTATGAGGCCTGGTATAAATTTGACTTTGTTCTTTGTTCCAAAGGTGTAATGTCACATGGGATATAATTACCTTATGAAAACATAGTAGATAAATGAAAAACTACTCAAGAGTATGGAATAATCTTAACAATGAATGCATGGTTGGTGGTGTGTATATGAGAAATGGAATGACAATTCCAAATGAAACATGTGAAATGGTTTTAAGGCATTATTTTGATACTTTATTTGAAAAATCGATTTTTTTGAAAAAATGGTTGATATGGTGCTTGTTTAAATTTAATTATAATAAATTTTGGGAATTGATTTATATTAACTGTTTTATATAAATATTTCTAACTTTTCTATCCTAGAGGAGTTAGTAGAGAAGTCATTTGGTGAAACCTACAGAGTTTTATTACTCAACCCTTCTTTAGAACCTTTGTGATTTTACAGTTATCATCTAATAGGACATGGGAAAAGGTAAATTATCTCACATCCTTAGCACTACTTCATGATACTTGGGTTGTCTGGTGGAGTTAGAGCATAGAGCTTGTGGAGTTGTGGAGTTATAATTGTCTTCAGTTTTTTTGGTTTATATTCTTCCAATTTTAAATTAACATTAGTAGTATTACACTATGGTACAATTTGATTGGTTTGACATAAATTAATTGTTTTATTTTTCGTTCATTTTATCATTCATCATGTAGTGTTTATCTATTTATGGTTTGTGGTTGGATTTATTATCTTCAAAGGTAAAATCATCCCCCAAATTGTAGTTGAATCCCTTCAGCATTTATTTCGAACATTTGGAATCTTGGGGATGTCTCTTAAGTCAATATACCATCTCAACAACCCATCAAGACAATGATAAGTGTTGGGGTATTATAAATGGTATCAATTTTTTAGTCCAAAATTTGGTTTCATACAAGTGGTATCATTTTGGTAGACACTTGAAAAACACGTGGTCATTAGTCCTATCTGTCTTGGAGTTTAATTACTTATGGTCTATTCCTTATGTTAGGTTGGTATAAAATTGTAAGATTGTTTGTACATGAAATGTATATCATAAAGATACATTTCTAACCATTTTATCCTAAAATTCATGTTATCTGGGATTTAGGTATATATGTGTTTTGGAGATACTTATAGGATTTTTTAATCTCATTGTCAGGGGTTTATCCAATAAGATGAGGATGTGATACATTAGGGGAATTAATTCCCACTCAGAGTGCATATTTCTTTTTTGAGTAATGTTTTATGATTTTATGCAAAAGTGTTGATTTTTTTGGAAAAAATGTAAAAAAATCAAATGAAGGATTTTTAAAAATATCATGATTTGGAAATTTTGAAAATGGGTTTATTTTCAAAATGAAGTGATTTTATTCTTCAAAAAAATGTTGAACTTGGTAATGGTTGGTTTTTAATATAAATTATGTGATAGATATTGTGGTAAAATTTGATAATCTAATCCTTCTATTACTATAGGGTTAGAGTTTTGTTGGTTTTGTTATTTAGAAAACAGAACCGGGTAGGCATCATAGAAACCAACGGGAACAAGATGTAGAGAATATGATTTCACCTAAGACATTGGTTTACCAAGATCTAGTTCAAAGTATTATCTAATAATTTCAGGATGTTGACATAGGGAACTAGAGGGATGATAAAAGACCATTTGATCATTCTATCCAATTCCAAAGGCATAATCCACCATTCTTTTAGGGAGACTCTGAACCAGAAAATGAAGAGGTGTGGATGAATATGATGAATTGTATTTTCGATTTCATTAGGACACCAGTGATGTCGAAAGTGAAGATAATGATTTATATGCTATAATATCTTTCACATATTTGGTGGGATCTAATGATGTATGCTAAAGTGTATAAATGACTTCGTTGGGAGGATTTTTAAGAATTCTACAACAAACAATTTTATCCTCACATGTTCATGATTCAACACAAGACATTATTCTTTAGCCTTGAGTAGGAAAATATCTCTTTTATCGATTATGAGGCTAAATTCATGAATTTAGTGCACTTTGCACATGATGTTGCATATAGTGAATCCTTATAGGAACATATCTTTGAATCACGGCTAAGGAAAGAGATTTTCTAGAAGATTGTTTTTTTATGTATTACCTACAATATAGGGATAAGGAATAGAGTAATGGTGGATGAAAGAGAATATTTAGAGAAATGGGAGGAGGAAGTATATTGATACCCAAATGAACTGATGGGAACTCTAACACTGGGAGAAATTAGAATAGGGAGACGTACATCCATGGTGGGAGTCTATATCAGAATCAAATGAATAGATAAGTGAATCTTCCTCTAAGACAAAAAAGGTGGTATTTTTCCCATGTGGTTTACTCGAACCCATGAAGATAGAATGCACAACACCACTAAGAACATTCCATAAATAGAACATAATGGGACATCTTTGATGCTATTTTCACAGTGATCTAATCTCAGGTTCTTGAGATATTTATTATATGTCACATGAATTATATTCTATAATAGGGCGAGGGAAGAAAAAAACTTATCAATAGTATAGTTATTTCCATGGTGATTCCTAGATTACCATAAATCCTTAGTAAGGGAAATCATAGTATGGAAAGAAAGAGAAAATTGTAGTGACTATGAAATTATATAGAGCTGAGTATGTGATTGTGAATAATCTGGATGGACCTTCTTAGGTGATAGGTGCAATTCTTTTTAATTCTATCCTTATGAAAATTTTGTTTGATACTGGTGCATCACATCCCCTTATTATTTCTTATTTAGTTGATTTGTTGAGTTTAAAAAATGAGATGATAAATTTTATGATAAAAATTCAAACATATTTTTGTCGAAGAGAATGTCGAGCCTTTCTGTGTAGAGAATTTTCTACAACTTTTGATAGAGTTGAAAAAAATGGGTCATCTCAATGTTGGGGATGGATTTACATAATGTAATCCAAGGTATGGATTGGTTGATAATGTTCAAGTCTCAAATCAACTGTTATAGGGGTATATTATTACTTTTGACTAGGGATGGTGTTAAGAATCTCTTTAGAAGAGTTCAGATATAAAGACAAGTGAAACGATCTTGTTGGCCACAGTAGTGGGAATGATCTCTAACTAGTTGGTAGCGTGAACTTTGGCATCAATGAGATAGATCAAGAATGGAGTTTTCTAAATAACATGGAGCAGTTTCTGGAAATTTTTTCCACAATTTTCTGTTGGTTACCACCAATAAGGGAATTGGAGATTATGATTGATCTCTTCTTGGGGACCAGTCCTATCTTATTTTCATATTATTGAGTAGAACCAATAGAATTATTGGATATAAAAGTGCAGTTAGAAGATATAGAAAAAAGGGTTTCATTTTTCCTAGCACATCTCTATGGGAAGCCCATATTTTTTCATGAAGAAAGCATATATAACTCTAATGTTTTTTGAATATTATCATAAGATTAACCATGTTATGAAAAAGAAAAAGTATCCACTTCCAAAAATTGATGATCTATTCAATCAATTGAGGGGAGCTCAATGGTTCTCCAAAATTGACTTGTGATCAGGATATCACTAATTGTGAGTTTGGATGGAGGATATTATGAAGACATATTTTAGAAGAAGATATGGAAATTATGACTATATTGTAATTCCTTTCAATATTAATAATTCACCAATGGTATTTTTTAATTAATTAATCAAATATTTCATTGATATGTAGATTCTTTTGATGTGGTGTTTGAGGAAGATGTATTGGTGTATTCAAGGGAAATGATAAGCACTGGAAACAGTTGGAGAAAATTTTGGAAATACTGAGAACCATAATATGTATGTCAAATTATCAAAGTTTAATTTTTTAATACAAGAGTTATGAATTATTGGACATTTAATTTCTAACATAGGTGTTTCAGGGGATCTAGAGAAGATAGAAGTTGTTATATCGTCAAAACCACTGAAGAATGTCTTTGAGATACAAATTTTTCTTGGTCACTGTAGTCTGTTGGCGCAAAAATATGGCTCGAAAGAAAGGAATGAAAAAGAAGGCTGGCGCGCTGCGTCGCGAAACACCGACGCGAAGCACCAACGCGAAGCACCCCGAACATCACGGCCCCGCGAAGCTCCAAAGGAGGTAAGGCTCCACGAACGCGTTTGATGTTCGTGAGCCCGACGCGAAGCTCTAGAGGTGGTAAATATTCGCGAAAGAGTTTGACGTTCGCGAGCCAGCCGCGAAGTTCCAGAGGCGGTAACTCTCCACGGACGCCGTTGACGTTCGCGAGCGCACCGCAAAGCACCGGAGGCGGCGCGTGAGTTCTGCTTCACGGCGCCCCTTCCCTATAAATACTGGACTCCCCCTGAGTCCCAAAGACGGACAATCTGACCTTTCAGTTCTCCTCTCCCAAATCGTGAAGCACTCTTTTCCCCAGGAATCATGAGCTTCGTGAGGTACTTCTACTTCGCGAGGCGCCTTTGCTTTGTCTTGTTTTGAGCCCCTTTTCTGAGAGGGATGCCCTTCGCGATGCTCAAGGGCATTTGCGAAGGAAGGGGATTCCCACGGGAACCCGGGTAGCTGCGGAGCGTTTATGCTTCGCGAAACACCCAACCCCTGTTAGTGATTCCTATGCTAAGGTAGGAGCGCTACACATCACGAAGCACACTGCTTCGCAGGACCCTGCTTCGTGAGGCACCTCTTCTTCGCGAGGCAGTGCTCCGAGAACACTGTTGCACTTCTCGAAGCACCTTCCACTCACACCTATGCCCCATGATAAGGCCAAGGCACTCCACTTCGCGAAGCACACTCCTTTGCTTAGAAATTCCTCTTCCCGTGCGACCCTCCGGGTTTGCACGATGTGATTTCAAAGTCCAATGGACAATACCACTCATAGCGTTGCTTCGCCTAATGCTCCTTTGCATAGGCACGCTAACGATTATTGCTTCTTCGCATAGCCACACTAACGTGGAACCCTTGATGGTTCGTTCCACAACACCCCATTGACCATGGCCTTACTGGTACCTTCCCTTCCCCAAGGACCATAGGGTACCGGTTATGTAAGTCCTAGGGGTGTGGAGTGAACCCCCCTTCGTCCGAGCTGCAGGACATTAAACATCCATGCACCACGTTCTCAACACATGACGTTAAACTGTGACCTGACCCTAGACCTCCATCCTGGAGTACGTCCCAGCACCATGGGCCGCCTAACGCGTAAGACCCTCTTTGCTTCTCACGGACTCATCCTTCGCGATGTGATCATCAGGTCCCTACAACCTCTTGTTTCTCACACCGAGCATGACTCACATGGGCTTAGAGTGAGCACCGACCCTGACGCCCACCCCCAGCGAACTACAGGGACTTTGATCCATGTTAAGGCATGGTACGTAGGAAGCCTCCATGAGGTTCAAGCCACAAGACACATTACTCGGTCGTTCATTCAATTTGAGTTTCCCACTCCCGTCCAGCATGACGTTAAACTGCACGCCCTCGTCCTGCATGACATTAAACTGCACACCCCTATCCAGCATGACGTTAAACTGTATGCCCCCATTGTCCCTAATGACATTAAACTGCACACCCATCCCACAGTGAACTACGAGGACTTTGATCCATGTCAAGGCATGGTACGTAGGAAAACTTCCTGAGGTTCAAGCCCACCACAGGTGGACCAAGGTCCACCTTCACGTCGGTTCGCCGACAAAGCCCCATTTGTACTACGAGGTCTTTGATCCATGTCAAGGCATGGTACGTAGGAAGCCTCCACAAGGTTCAAGCCCACCCATTATCCAATTCATGTCGAGTTCTACCTGCGTCCAGCACGACATTAAACTGCAATTCCAGTCTGACGGCAAGCCGTTGTGACCAACCCGAACTACGAGGACTTTGATCCATGTCAAGGCCTGGTATGTAGGAATCCTCCCAGAGGTTCAATCCAATCTCCCATCGGACCAAAGTCCCTCACTTACATCAGTTCACTGACACCCATCGCCCGTCGTTTATTCATGTCAAGGTTCACTACCGTCCCGCATGACGTTAAACTGTATTTCACCCAACCTGAACTACGAGGACTTTGATCCATGTCAAGGCATGGTACGTAGGAAACCTTCCCAAGGTTCAAGACCACCACTAGTGGACCCACATGTCTACTTTCACATCGGCTCACTGAGGAAACCCTCATGCCGGTTTACCAGCACCATCCCAAACTATGTGGACTTTGATTCCCTGCTACGGGGATACGTAGGAAGCCTCTTCAAGGCTCAAGCCGAACTCCACCGTCGCCCCTGCAATGGTCCCATTTCACTCCCCTCCACTCCATTCATACACCATCCACCCCGGTCCTTTCCCGGACCGTCATATCCCAGTGAGACCATGTCGGTACGCTCTTCACAGCCGCCCATGGGCGGGCCCCGATATCGGCATCCCTTCAAGGGAAATCCCTCAATCCGATCTATCCTAGCTGACGCTCTGGTTGGGTTGATCTATCTCCGCTGAGCGTTAAACTCGCGGCATACCCTGTGTTAAACATGTGAATCTGAGGAAAACCTCAGATATGTGTCTATGACCTATAATTCCCCGTGCTCGATGTGGGATGCCTTGGGATTTCACGCCCTCGAGAAGCCCTGTGATCAGGGATAATAGACAGACATGACCGGTTCCCCAGCATCCAGACATTCTACTGATGCCTCAACGTGACTACTCCCCTGACTGAAGGTTGATGCCCTGACTAGACCCCTTGGAATGTCCCGACAGAAGTAGTTTAGTTAACCGGCGTCCATGGAAACATGGCACTGGGAAGAGTTTCACGAACTACATATTAAATCTATGAGGGAGAGCAGGATTAGGTGGTGAGTTTTGAGGAGGAATCCACAGAAGTAAGAACCGACATCCCATCATCTCGTTTCGAACAAGGAGCAGACGAAACTTAACAAGGAATGAATGTCGCCCGCCTTTGGAAAGTGGGAATGTGGGGAAACAAGCGCGGCACGTCGTCCTCCACGGACGGATGCGCGTGCGCGCCCCGATGAAAGCATCAGAAATAGAAATGGTGAACCCGACGTGGAATTATTCTCCTCAATATGGAGATTAGTAGCGTTCGAGACACCAGTAGATTGAAATGTCACCGGATCCAGATATTCGGTGCCTGGTCCCGCCAAGCAAATAGCGGGCCTGTCATGAAACTCCCCAGAAGTCGGGGCAGTAGAATGTGGGGACCTCCATTCCGCAGTGTGTTGGAGTGGATCCTTCTTACAGACATGGAGAATGGAAGGGCGTTGGGGCATTGGTTATCAATCCTTTTCCCTATTAGTGCTGATGAGTTGATCCCTTCGTTTCTCAGGAACCAGGTTGCTGTTACAGAGACACGATCACCGCCCGCTAGCCTACGAAGGGGTAGGGGCAGCATCGCCACAGCCACCCCACATGGCACTGCTACTGCCATGACAGCTGCCACATCATGGAATACAGGGTTCCCACGTCCCCTTTCCCCATCAGAGGTCATCCAGTGAAGGGTGATCAACAACCTCGTTCACAGGTACAATGAGGAAGGGGTCATCCCAACTAGGGATATGGCCGACCTGGACCTGGAGGCATCCAATCCCCACCGTCAACGCCACCCTAATAGGCCGCGCAGAGAGCCCCTGCTCCCCACCCCAACGTTCAACCGTTTCGGGAGCCTGTCCCCGGAACGCCTTGAAGACTCCTCGCCTTACGCAGAAGAGGCGGGCGTCGTCCGACTCAGCCCGCTCAGGGTCCCGACCCAAGGGCTCTAGGCGAGATCTCCCACCCGGCCGCGTCAGCGCAGCCATCCGACTCTGCAGGAAGAGCAGGCAGGCCATGCCCCTGCACCACCTGCACTAGCCCGCCTGACCCGATGTTAGCGTCGGGCCCGGGTTGACGATGCTCTCCCAGGCGCGTCGGCGTCGACAGCTACAGTGTCCCGAGCCACCGCCGACGTACATCATGAAGCCCCCGCATACACTGAGCAGGGGCACTCCTTCACCCAACCAAGATTGAGACCCCAACCACCCCACGGGTAGGCTGGGTTGACTCTCCGGGTTGCAGGCCCAAGTGATGATCGCCGTGAACTGACCCGTAGTGATGTCACCCCGTACGAAGGTCCTCCACGTACCACCACTCCACAGAGCGTGGGCCTTCCCCACTCCGAAGTTCATCATGGAGGTATGCCTCGTTCTACCCCCATCCCAAGGAGAGACCTGCCCTGCGTCAGTGATGCCCGGCGCGAAAACCTTTCCCGCACCGATTATATAGGTAATGGAGCCCATCCTCCTGCCCCCGACCGCCGATCTGAAGGAACCGTCCATCCGGTACTTCTCCAACGTGGGGGCCTTCCCAACATCTTCTCTGCAACCGATGAAGGTCCTCCTTGCCCCGACAACTCGAGGAGTGAAGGTCAGCCTCCCTCTGCCCGCATTGACCATGGAGGTCCTCCCCATGCTCCTGCCGATTCCAACAGAGGCTCCTCCTACATGGGTGCTGTTCATGGAGGTCCTCCCCATGTACCCTTCGAGATTTTCCCTGGTGATCCTCACACCCCGGCTGTCTCGAGTGGGGCCCCCCTCCGCCACGGCACCAGCGCCGCCCCGAGACTGCCTGATAGGGATCAACCCTGTCCCGAAGAACCATCCCGGGGCAGGAGAGCGGGTCGTTTCCGCCACAAGAAGAATCCTGGGAAGGCCCGGGTGGAGATCAAACCTGCCCGCTTCTCCGACTCTGAGGCAGAATGCGACTCAGCGATGGAACCTTCTCCCCGCTCCTCTGTATCAAGGATTGGGCCAGGAACCAGACATGTTAGCCTCATTCTCCCGGAACATGAGGTCCACCGGATTCCCATCTCTCTCTGCAGGTACATCCGGGAGGAAGAAATCTTGGTAATTCCACAGGTCTCGACTGCGCAATCACCACCATCGTCATCGGAAGCGCCCTCTACCTCTACCGGAGATCACGGAGAGCTATTTTGGGGGCCAACGGCGGTGGATCGAGACATGACCAGTCACCGGTAGCTGCGATTCCTATGCCAGAAGCTGTGGTTATCAGCCCATCGTACCATGACATCGTGGCCAGGTCACCTTGCTCTTCGGAGGATGGCCCGGAATTCGGCGGCCAGTCAGCTCGTTTTCCGTATTCTCCGCCGCCGAGTCTACTATCCCAGAGGTCCGCCTCGGTACCGCTACCAGTCCCTCAACCACCCCCAGTTGATGAGTGGGGCAATATAGGGCTAGACCCCGAGTCCGAACCCAGGAGCTTCTGGAGTATTCTCGCATCAGATTAATTCACAGAGAAGTTCTGGCCGACGACAGTGCTGAACTTTCACGTACTAGAGTCCCTTACCCCTGAATAAGTGGGGTGTTTCTATCAAAACCTATGGGAGACACACATCCGCCTCCATTACGAACGGGTGGTGTACCCCAGACGTCAAGAGTACTTTGAAGAAATCGGGGAGCAGTGCCACCTGATCGATGCGGCCGTACTTCTTGTGGCCCAGCACCCTGAGTCGCCAAGCCGCCAGAGCGCCCTTTAGCGGAAATGCGTCCAGAGTTTCAAATCACTCCACATAATCGTCAGGGAAGCTACCCCCATGTGCAAGTCCGTGGTTGGGGACACTATCCCGCTCTCCTCTTCGACCCTATCCGACGGCAGCCCAATTCATTATGTGACATCGAGGACATGCCCTCGAGAGGGGTCGCGGTCCACATGGCCGACGTTGTGGACAAGGAAGACGAGCTTGAACTCCTTGATGGAGACTTCCCCCCCCAGAGGGCTTACCGCCACTTCTGGACCCATCAGGGAGGGTTACCCATCAGCAGAGGAACCTGCTAGCCCTCCCCGTACCCACCGATTCGCTGGTACTCGGTCGAAACACCGGCAAGGGTAAGGAGCACGTCAGAACTGTCAAGAACTCCGACCCATCCTCCTCTGTGCAGAAATTGAACGAGGATCCCATGAAGGCTACGTTACGCCAGCCGCTTGCCGAGTAGAAGAGGCTAGTTGACGAACTCTTGGCTGAGCGCGCCGCAGAGCGGCGACCCGACTATGGTTATCCCAGGCCGGGGCAGTAGGGGCATGAACAATTTCCCCATGGTGAGATGCCTCCGGTCAACCCTGATAATGCTACTGCCGCAGACAGGGCAGATGCCGGAACGTATGGCAAGAGGGCGCGATACGTTTCGCCAACCCCCCCTGAGCGATGGGGCAATCTGAATAACCCATCCCAGGTTCCCCAGTCGCCCCGTAGGTCGTTCCGCCAGCTGATCCACGAATGGATGAAGCCATCTACCGTGTGGAAGAACCTGGAAATGCACTTGTGGTTATGGATTCCCGTCAAGACAGGGACCCCACCCGGATGATCTTATCGCGGCACTCACAGCCCGCCTCGAAGCGTTGGAAACGCGGCAGGTGGCGGTCCCACCGGATGGCAAGCCGTATCCCGCGTGGGTGGATGATATGCCCGCACCTCTGGGTTTTGGGAACCCCACTTTCTCACCCTTCAAAGGGACATGGGACCCACCATAGCACTTGGAACATTTTTCTTCCAGGTGTGGCCCCATGCTGGGGACCCCGGCTCAGCAAGAAGCCACCATGCTCCGATGCTTTGTACAGACATTGGAAGGTCCAGCATTCGTCTGGTACAACCAGCTCCCTATCGGATCGGTGACCAGTTGGGAGGATCTCCTCCGGCAGTTCTGGTACCAGTTCAACTCCACCACGCGGAAGACTAGCATTTCAGACCTCTTCAAGTGCAAGCAAAGGCCTGATGAGCGGGTTGTAGATTTCATCGCATGGTGGAAGGGACTTAT
This sequence comes from Viscum album, assembly GCA_963277665.1. Lineage (NCBI taxonomy): Eukaryota > Viridiplantae > Streptophyta > Magnoliopsida > Santalales > Viscaceae > Viscum > Viscum album. The sequence continues at coordinate 860,922,618 of OY728146.1, forward strand.
GTATTCCCTCGATATGCCACTGACTCATGAGAAATTACTGACGATGTGTGTGGGGAACGTCAAAACGGAGCTGGTACCCTCCCTAATTACCTAGAACTACCCTGAAGGGTTCAGATATTTCTCAGATAAGGCTCAGCGCCTTGAGGAAGCCCTGCAACAGGCTAGTCAGCCACGCTTGTTGCCCCCCATGATCTTGGCTAGGAGGACCGCCAGGGATGAACCCACCGGAGTGGCCCAAATAGAAGCCCCGAGGCAGCTGGAGTTATTGCTGGAGGCACCACCCCCGCAACCCCGCAGAGGTCTTCCACCTTAAGCACAGGTTCATGCCCAGCAGCGACCGCCTCAGAACCGACAGGTTCCCCCGGGCAATGCGCCACTGCCACCTAGGCGATACAATCAGGCGCCGCCTCCTCGATAGGCCCCTCCGGCCCCTCCTCAGGGCCAGGCCCCCAGGGCCCCCTATCCAGAAATGTGGCACCATATTTATTCGTTCAACGAAAATAAGGTCCCGGGCTACTTCTGAAGCGCTCTAGAGCAAGGGATTGTGCGCCTGCCCGAGTGCAGAAGGCCGGCAAAGGCAAATCTCAACGATCACCCCAACTACTACCCTTATCATCGGATTCTAGGGCCCACCCTCATGAAATGGTATGTGTTTAAAGACTAGCTGCAAGATCAGGTCAACAACAACATAGTCAAGATGGGCCCGGCACCAGCACAAGTGGCGGGTGTCTTTTCATAATCAGAGATTGGCAGCGACAGCGAAAGCGAGTGGCAGCAGGTCCCCAGCCGTGGATCCAGGAAATACGACGACTGGATGGCTCAAAAAACCGTCTTCCGTTCCCATGGTATCATCCGGGCGCGCCTGAAGCAGTCAGAACCTTCAGAAGAAGTAGTTGATGCCTCTGCATCGTCTTCACAGTCGACCTCTTACCAAAAGGGCAAGCAGCGGCGACGCAAGAAGAAGCAACGCGCACCGCCGGTGCCGTCGTCATCCCGTACTCTCGGTGACTTTATGCCCCCTGAAATGGGGATTCATCCCAGAATCCGCCCAGCGGTGGATGACTCTTTGAGCGACAGCCAGGGGTACTCTTCAGTTAACACCATGGAGCTTGTAAAGCCCTTTATGACTTCCGACGAGGGGGAACGCTAGGTGAACCTCCCCAATGTTCCCAGCTGACGTCAACGTCAGCAGAATCGCAACCGCACCGGTCATCGGGGTACGTCAGCGGACACTTTTGGCCAAGTCGTGCACGCTACTGAGACCAGGCAGCAGGCTCAGCGCAGAGCTCAGCACGCGCAACCCCATCTAACGCTCCCGGCTCTACCTCCACTGCCGTTCGTGCTACTAGATCAGAAAGAGATACCTCGTTCGTATCACAGTCAGTCTTGCCCGACTACAGGCCAACATCTACTGTCCAATCCTAGTCCGGCGACTACTCTCTAGGCTTCTACTAGCAAGCAGCAGGATGTACCCAGTACTAGCCGATCACCAGTTCAACCGGCAGGACCCGCTATGCCTCCAAATGCCGAATGACCTCCTGTAAGTAGAGGTTCATGTTTGGCATGAAAGTATGATATCCTAAAATACCTGGACGACATTCCAGCGAGGCTGTCTATTCTTGAGGCCCTTTTCCTGTCATCCGAAATGCGCGAGGCACTTGCCGAGGCCTTAAGGAGCCCCCTCCAGTTTGAGACGGAGGTGGCAGCTGCAGAATCCTTCCATACGGAGACGATTGAAAACGATGAATGTCAGGCAGTTATCTTGTTCTCTGGTGAAGATTAGGACCCTTCTATATAGGGTCACATTTTCCCGCTGTACATCACTAGCCACTTCAATGGCATGGAAGTCCGCCGCTGCCTCGTCGACACGGGTTCTAGAATCAATCAAATTTCGACCCGAACGTTGATAATGTTGGGTCTGTATGAAGGTGATTTAACTCCCTCTGACCTCAGAATCTAGGGGTACAACAGGACCAAGCAAACCCCAGTCGACAAGATCTTCCTGAAGACTCAGTTCGATGGCTTAATTTCCAGCACCGAGTTCGTGGTCGTCTCTCAGGACACCACCTACAATGCATTGATGGGTAGGCCATGGCTCCGTCTGCATGCAGCGGTCCCTTCGTCATATCACCAGTGCCTCAAATACTCACTCAACAGTCGAGTAGGAATGCTCCAAGGAGATGCGTCCCCTTTCGCTTCTTGTGAAACCCGCTATCTGGATGCGGGTTATTACAAAAGTAAGGGTAAACAAATCCTAGTAAGTGAGGATGAACTCGCCCCGGTCACAAGTGATCCCTGGGCAAGAATGGATGACGCCTACATCCTCCCGATCCACCAGTTGGAGGCCACGACCCCCGACATGGGGCAATGTTTTGTTGTTTTGGGTACGCAAGGAAGGCATGTCCCCGTGTCCAAGCGATGGAGGAAAATCACCTCGTACTCCTACATCAACCAGGCTCAGGTCATCCCGGAACCTCCTACCACTGTACAGTACCGGAATGTTAAGCTTATGATGACGGCGGTACGCTATACGTGTCTCTTCTGCTGGGCTGGAATCCACCAACTCAGGCCGACATGTCACCACTGCTTTGATATTATCAAGCATGGCCCCTTAGGCCGAAGGCCAGATGGGATAGGATTGAATGCCTTCATTGCTATGGTCTCAATGGAAAGTGAGCCTCCCGATGTGAAGACCACTGCTGCCCGAGCCGACACCAGCTGCCCCCCAGATTTTGATAGCCTAGAAGTTTCTTCCGTCGCGGGAAGTCCCCCCGCAGGTGGGGGGGAAGACCTGGAGGATGCTCCCCTACCTTTGAAGAATGAGTCTCTACCACGATTGATGAACTGGTACAGGTGAACCTTGGTAGCGAGGCAGATCCAAGACCCACATTGATCAGTGCAGCCATGTCCCCCAAGGAGTGGCAACAGTACTTAGACTTCCTCAAACAGCACCATGATGTGTTTGCTTGGAGTTACAACGAGATGCCAGGACTAGATCCCCAGGTAGCCATTCACCGTCTGGGCCTCCCGGCGAAACACCATGGGTTTAAGCAGCCTCCCAGGAAAATGCACCCTTCTCATGGTGCTATGGTTGAGGCCAAAGTTTACAAGCTTATCAAAGCCAACTTCATTAAGGAAGTCCAGTACCCCAAGTGGCTCGCCAACATTGTGTCAGTCAGGAAAAAGAATGGGAAGATCAGAGTCTGCATCGACTTCCGTGATCTTAAACGCCACTACCAAAGGATGACTTCCCACTCCCAGTGACGGAGTTATTGATTGACGCCACAGCCGGGTTCCAAGCCCTCTCTTTCATGGATGGATAATCCGGGTACAACCAGATCCGAATGGCTCCCAAAGACGAGGAGCCCACTACATTCATGGCTCCCCAAGTTACCTTTTGCTACCAGGTTATGCCGTTCGGTTTGAAAAATGCAGGTGCCACTTATCAGAGGGCCATGCATCGCATATTCAAACCGATCCTCGGGACATTGGTGGAATGCTACGTGGATGACCTCGTAGTCAAATCATGTCAGCGCCAGGACCATCTCAAAGACCTTGAGAAAGTGTTTGGTTTCCTCCGTTCCCGTCACCTGAAGATGAACCCGTTGAAGTGTGCCTTCGGAGTCACCTCTGAGAAGTTTCTGGGCTTTGTTGTCAGATACCGAGGTATCGAGATCGACCCAGAGAAGATCAAGGGCATCAGCCAAATTCCTCCCCTGAGCAACATTCGGGAGCTTCGAGGCCTTCAAGGCCACTTATCCTATATACGCCGATTCATCACGAATCTGGCCGGCAAGTGTAAGCCCTTTTCCTGGCTCATGAAGAAGTGCGCCGCCTACGAATGGGATGAGGAGTGTCGGACCACATTCGAGGAAATCAAGCAGTATCTGATCCAACCTTCGTTCTTGATGCCACCCGTCTCCAGAAAGCTACTGGTCGTTTATGTGACCATCCTGGAGAGATCCCTCGGTGCGCTGCTCGCCCAGAAGAATAACGAGGGTACTGAGAACTATCTCTACTATCTCAGCCGCATGCTTCTCGATACGGAGGTCAGATACTCCCCCATCGAAAAGATCTTCCTTGCGCTCATATTCGCCGTGCAGAAGTTGCGACATTACCTGCAGCACCATGAGGTGCAATTGGTCTCCCGGGTAGACCCACTGAAGTACATCCTGAACCGCCCCATGCTGACTGGCTGACTAGCACGGTGGGCAGTGATTCTCCAGCAGTTTGATATCAGGTTCGTACCTCAGAATTCCATTAAGGGACAGGCATTGGTAGACTTTCTAGCTGCCCATCCAACCTCCGCTGACCAATCCCTGGACCTGGATTTCCCTGATGAGATGATCCTCTCAGTCGATCATGTTGTCTCGTGTTGGAAAATGCATTTCGACGGCACCTCTCGGTGCCCCACCAGTAGGAGGCTCAACAATCCCAAGCTCAATAGAGTGGGTCTGGTTATTGTCTTTATTACCCCGGCGCAGGCAGTCCTGCCATACTCGTTTCTGTTGTCAGAAGGTTGTACGAACAACGAGGCAGAGTACCAGGCTCTCATTACCGGCCTCGAGTTGGCCCTTGAGATCCATGTGCCCCATCTACATGTGATGGGATATTCCGAGCTGGTAATAAAATAGGTTAATGGCGACGACGTCGTCAGGAAGCTGGAGATTGCACCGTTGCTGGAGTACACTATCTGCCTAATGGCCCAGTTCCCTTCTCGACCAGAGGTTAATCATGTCCCACGGTCACAGAACGGTCAAGCAGTTGCCTTGGCTGGCTTGGCCGCATCGCTCGCAGAACCCGAGCAAGATGATTTGATCATACATGTGGCACACCGGAGAGTCATTGCTCCTGTCACCCAAGAGGACGATGATGGCCTGCGGGTATGTCATCTCACCACCGGACCCTCTACGTCAGGGGTCCCAGGTTTGTCAGACACAGTGGTTGAAGCCACTCCCGACTGGAGGGCACCTTTTGCTGAGTATCTCCAGAATGGTCACCTCCCGGACGACCAGGCCGAGCGCGAGTGAAACCGACGTCATGCGCTGCAATTTACCCTCCAGAGCAGCCCCAGTCTTGAACAGATCCTTTATAAGAGGAGTTTCGATGGTGTCCTCCTCCGTTGCATCCAAGGAGTAGATATACCTCATGTTATGAAAGAGGTTCACGCCGGTTCTTGTGGTGCCCATCAAGCTGGGCCGAAGCTGTCCCATCAAATCCAGAGGTTGGGGTACTTCTGGCCCTCTATGATCCACAATTGTATTGGATATTCCATGAGATGCCATGCATTCCAAGTTCACGCCAACTTCCTGCATCGGCCGCCGGATCCCCCCCACCCCACCAAGTACTCTTGGACATTTGCGATATGGGGACTTGATGTAGTGGGACCGTATCCACCGGCAACAGCCCGCCAGTGTAGGTTCATCCTGACTGCTACAGATTTCTTCTCCAATTGGGCAGAGGCAGTTCCGCTCAAAGAGGTCAAGGCCCATTCCATCATTGACTTTGTGAGCTCCAACATTATCCACCAGTTTGGGGTCCCTCACGCCGTCCTCACCGATAACGGAACCAACATCCGAGCGGCTGAACTGATGAAATTGTATGCCAAGTACGATATCCGGTCAAACCATACCTCCCACTACCACGCATAGGCAAACGGATAGGTCGAGACGTTCAACAAAACCCTCTCTAACATTCTATAGAAGATGGTTGGTCAGAACAAGAAAAGTTGGCCGGACAAGCTCCCCAATGCCCTCTGGGCTTACCGGATGACGACTCGCAACTCTACCCAGGTGACCCCATATTCCCTGGTGTATGGAGCTGAGGTCGTCCTACTCATTGAGATCCAGCTGCCATCGTTACACACTGCAGTTCATGATCACCAGACATCAGATGAGGTAGCTGAGATCTATCTAGCTGAATTGGAAGCACTGGACGAGAACCAGATTCGTGCCCTGCACAATCTGGAAAGGCATCAGGATAAGATAGTGAGGGCCTAAAACAAGAAGGTTCACCTCCGCTCTTTTCTACAGGGCGACCTGGTACTGGACCTTCGAGTGCCAATGATTCCCGGTAGGAAACCGCCCAAACTAGAACCCAAATGGGAAGGGCCTTATATCATCCATAAGGTTTACCCCAATGGAGCATACTCCTTGGTGACCATGGATGGAGAGCGTATAACCCCTCCCACCAATGCCAAGTTCCTTAAGCGATACTTTGCCTAGGGCAAAAGGGTCCTGCACGACCCCAAACTGCAAGGTGGTCCTGCACGACCTTAAACTGCATCTTCGTCCTGCAAGACGATAAACTGTGAAAGGGTCCCGCATGACCTTAAACTACACATTATGGTCCCGCACGACCTTAAACTGCATCTTAGTCCTGCAAGATGATAAACTGTGAAACGGTCCCGCATGACCTTAAACTGAACATTATGGTCCAACATGACCCTAAACTGTGAAGTCCTGCACAACCTTAAACTGCATCATTGTCCTGCAAGACAATAAACTACAAAATAGTCTGAGCTCTATGACTTTAAACTAAGATCTCCCCCCGTCCTCATTGCAAGACGTTAAACTGCAAGTCAGGAGGGCCTTGCTGACCGAGGCTCAGCCTCAGGCCCCTTGGCCTCCTTGGGCCCATGGCCCCCCCGTCCTCATTGCAAGACATTAAACTGCAAGTCAGTCAGGCCTTCCTGACCGAGGCTCAGCCTCAGGCCCCTTGGCCTCTATGGGCCCATGGCCCCCCGTCCTCATTGCAAGACGTTAAACTACACGTCAGTCAGGCCTTCCTCACCGAGGCTCAGCCTCAGGCCCCTTGGCCTCCTTGGGCCCATGGCCCCCCGTCCTCATTGCAAGACGTTAAAATACTAGTCAGTCAGGCCTTTCTGACCGAGGCTCAGCCTTAGGCCCCTGGCCCCCCATCTTCACCACGAGACGTTAAACCGCAAGCCGGTTTTCCCCGACTTACCCTCTTGCGGGATTGTACGGTATGGTGTATAACTACGTCCTCATTCACGTCAGACTACTCGTCGTACCGTACATATCCCCAAATGAGATGCTCCTCGTCCCGGATGACGTGAAATTGCATTTCATGAACTACGTGTGGCTTCATTCCCATTTCAATGGGATACGTAGGAACGCTCAAATGCCTCGTCCTGAGCCCAGCCCCAAGCTTTTCATTTCCACTATCCCCCCTGGGAATAGTGTTCTTGGAGGATATTTTTGTAGCGAGGGAGTAGGCTTTCTTAGCCCCACTCATACAACCCCGCTCACACAAGGATTGTAAGGGTCGCACTATGTGCCCACTCCCATTATTCTATCCTCCCACGTCCTCACCGTATGACGCTAAACTACATGGCCTTCAAGAACTACGTATGGATTGATTCTCATCTTCATGAGATACGTAGGAACACCCGGACATTTCGTCCGTTGGCCCATCCCAAAAGCCAAAATCTTCCCATCGGGTCAAGATATGGCAGGGTGCATACTTTTTCCCCAACTCACATCTAGAAAGCCTCGACCCGGCTGCACATCCCCTGGAGGTGTTTGCCTCTTTTGTGGATGGGTACAGCTATGCTTCACCCAATCCTTCACTGGGATTCCATCATTTTTCACACCTAGAGGGACCCCCAAGGACGGCCTGGATACAATGCCCAAGGGCTCTCCTACGGTTACGGGACAACGCCCCCAAGGGTTTTCAAGAAATAAGCCGATACAAGTCCCGCGTTGCGAATTTGGTCAGCGGTCGATGATCATTTGTTGCTCCCATATCAGGTTACCATAGGAACACTGTGTTTCAAACATGGTCAATAGTGTCCTGGATCTTCGGGTCCACCCCGAGATGTCCCAGACATCGAGTGCAGTGATTCGTTCTGCCCCATCCCGAGGTGACAAACTTCCCCCCAGGCGGTGCTAGCAATCCGGCCTACGGCCCTGATTCCCCATAGGGGTGTACGTTGTGGTATGAGATTATGTCCTCATTCACGTCGGTATCATGTACCATGCCGTACGCCTTCCCTTACGAGGCCCAGCCTCAGTCCCCTTGGCCTCATCGGGTCCCCGACCCCCATCCTCATGTAAGACGCTAAACTGCAGACCCGTCAGGCCTTCCTAACTGATGCCTGACCATAGGCCCCTTGGCCTTCTCGGGCCCCTATGCCCAATCTCTCACCGGGCGTGTACGGTGTGGTGTAGGACTACATCCTCATTCACGTCTAGATCATGTACCACATCGTACACCCTCCCTTACGAGGCCCAGCCTCAGGCCCCTTGGCCTCCTCAGGTCCCCGACCCTCGTCCTCATTGCAAGACATTAAACTACAAGAAGGTCAGGACTTACTGACCAATGCCTAACCAACAGGCCCCTTGGCCTTTCCAGGCCACGACCCAGGTCCTCTTATAGGATTGTATGATGTGGTGTAGGACTACGTCCTCATACACATCGGCTTCTTCTCCATATCGTACACCTCCCTTTTTTAGGGGTATATTACTCCCCTTCTCATCCCGTAGACGTTAAACTAAATTTGGAGAACTACGTGTGGCTTGATTCCCATCCCCATGGGATACATAGGACCACCTGAATGTCCAAGATTCGGGTCCAACCCCATCTCTCGGGAATCTTCATCCCATCTTGGCCCCTTGGCCTATCCTTCCTCCGTGAGGGGATTATATGTTGTGGTGTGGGACTATGTCCTCATTCACGTCCGTCCCGTAATGACCACACCGTGTACCTCTCCATACTGAGCTATTTCGTCGATCCCTTTTCGGCGGTTCACCAATGTGCCTAAGAGTACTCTGGTTTATTACCTGGAATGCCAAGATTTACTCGGACACGTCCGCACCCGCTTTCCAGGCATTGTGTATCCCTGCATCAGGTCTTTCATTATCTTTCACACCTAGAGGGACCCCCATGAATGGCCTGGATACTATGCCCAAGGGCTCTCCTACTGTTACGGGCCAACGCCCCTGAGGGTTTTGGACAACAAATGGATAAAATCCCGCGTTGCGAATATGGTCAGCGGTCGATGCTCGTTTGTTGTTCCCACCATATGCTAATGCAATATGGATGCTGCGTCTCCACCATGGTTAACAGTTTCCCTCTATCGCCACGCCAACCCATTAAGCCCAAAATGTCGGGTGCACAATTGACACCATTCATAACATCACCGTGTCTATGTAGAGTCTCGGAACTCTTGGTACTTTTCCTCCGTGCACGTCCACGCGTTGGGGGAACAAGCCGCGTCAAAGATGTCCTTTGGGGCTCTCTACTAACTCCCGTTTGACGAGCCCCAGTATTGTGATGAGGATACACCTCTTGTTTCCCACACCGAGTTTAACTCACATGGGCTTAGGAATTGGGTTGACATCTGTGCTTACTCAGGAAGTTGTCACCATTCACGGTCCGAGCTCTAAGACCATAAACTATGTTTCTCATCTGGAACTACGTTCAACTTGATTCCCATCTTAATGGGATACATAGGAATGGCCAGACCCCTTGTCTTTGGGTCCATCTTGAGTTCAGAAAATTCACCTCTCTGGTCTTGCCTTCAGGACCCCGACTACGGGACAGCGTGACGTGGTGTGGGATTATGTCCTCATTCACGTCGGGTTTTCAATGGCTGCACCACGCACGCCCCCATTCTAAGGTTTAGCCCTCCTATTCCTTGTCCAGCATGACATTAAAAGGAACCCTTCAGAACTACGTATGGCTTTATTCTCATCCTTATGAGATACGTAGGAGAGCCCGGGAACTTCCCCGCGGGCCCAGCCTAACCTTCGTGTTCGGACCCTCGACTCGAGCATTTCCCCAGAGAATTCATGGTAAGTAGGGCTTAGTTCCTCAGTCTCGTCGGGTTTTGTAACCACCTTGCCATGTATCCCCTGCTCCCCTTACCCATCCATGGTCCGAATTCTACGACCCTAATCTAATATCTCCCTATGGGAAAGGACTCTTCCCCCCCCCCCAATCTGATACGTCTCATTGTCGTATTCAAATGTGTTTAAAAAAAGAGCCCGAAGTGTGGGATTTTCATAGGGACATTCCCCTCATCCCATGACCAAGCATTGTGAGCTCTCTATTTGGATCCTCATCCTCTTCCACATCCAAAAGGACCCTCGAACGACATGGATACTGGGCTTAAGGGCTCTCCATGAATGCTGGACCTAAGGGCCCTCCAATCGTTTCGGGCCAACGTCCCTACGGATATTTGACAACATTTGTGACATGGTCCCGTGTTTCGAACATGGTCAACGGTCAACCCTCATTTGTTTGTCCCCATTCTAGGCTAACGCAACAGGATGCTGTGTTGTGAACATGGTCAGCAGTTATCCTCCATCGTCATGCCGCCATCATCGTGATCTGAATCTCGAGTGCCATGATTCACACATTTCCACTTCCTCATGTTCAAGTGGAATTCCATCATAATCAGCTCTTTCTCTTCGCGCATCTAGGTGCGCTAAATGACCGTGTTAGTTTCATTGGGTCGGTATTCAATGAGCATACCTTTTCACTAACCTACCCCTTTCTGTGTCGGGAAATTCCCACCACTACTGCTTGTTTCCCACACCGAGCACGACTCACGTGGGCTTAGTAGTTTTTGCAGGATGTGTACCAACACAGCCAGGCTTCTCATCATCCCGAATGACGTTAAACTGTGCTTTCATAACTACGTATGGCTTGATTACCATCCTTATGGGGTACGTAGGAATGCCCGACCACTCTACTTCGGGCCCATCCCAATCCTCACTCTTGGTCCCTCGACCTGAAGAGTTTCCTCCGGGGGTATGTGGTATGATTTGAACTCCAAGTCCTCATCCAGGTCGGTTTCATATATACCACGCCACACGCTCCCTGGGATCTTCCCTTTTATTCCACGTCCTATCGTATGACGTTAAACTACAGGAGTCCATGTGTCCTCAACGCATGACACTAAACTGCGGTTCTATCCTGAACAAGTTCAGGATTCCCCAAGATCCCATTGGGAAGTGAAAGATCCCCTGGCTAGAGAGGCCCTGTCTGGAAGAAAGAATGATCCATGATCAGACCAATGTACCCATATGGTGTACTCCCGCCATAGTGGTGTAACTACCTAAGTGATGGATTCTGTTCGGACAAACCATCACTCTATATTCCATGCTTTGCGTGCCCCTTATTCGGATCCTCGTCCTCTTTCATGTCTCACAGGACCCCCTAACGGCCTGGTCTCATGCCGCATCGGCTCACCTACCGTCTTGGGCCAACGTTCTGGGAGACGGGTCATGTCTGGAAGGACCCCCTAATAGTATGGATGTCGACCTATGGTCCGCCCACTGTCCTGGGCCAACGTCCCGAAGGATTGATCGACAACATTTGTGACATGGTCCCGTGTTTTGAACATGGTCAACGGTCGACCCTCATTTGTTGTCCCCATTACAGGCTAACATAGTAAGGATACCGCTTCTCTTCCAAGGTTAATGGTTGTCCCTTATTATCACGCCATCCCCACAGTTTTACAAATCTTGGGTATCGTGATTCGCACTTCCCATTTTCATCTGTTTGGACCGATTTCAGCGCCCCTGGCGTTGCCCCATTCGTGCATAAGAGCATGCTGAAGAAACAGTAATTCGGCTACCCTAGAAGTTCCTTCTCTGATCAAGCCAACTATCTCCTATTTCTCACATTGGGCTCGACCCACGTGGGCTTGGGGAATTATCGTCGAACGTCCCGCAAACATTGTAGGGATGTAACAAGGCAATTCAAACAGTGGAAATCGTGCGCGCTACGGCATTCAAAACAAAGGAGAAAGAAATATTTGAAGCACAAAAGTACTAATAAAAGGTTTTTGGGATTGTTACAATACCCGAGGGTTGACTCCCCCCATGGATGGGTTGACCCCGTCAAAAGAGCGTTGCAGCTCCGCCATCCGTTGGCTTGCGGCGTCCAAAGCTTGATGCCGCTGACTCAGCTCCAGCTCCTCCTCAGCTACGGCGGGGTGTAATTCGTCAACTATGGCCCTGTCCCTCTCTAAATCATCCTGCACGGCATCCATCTTTCTAGAGGTTTGCCCTATATGCTCTTCTGCCTCTGCCAGCTGGGCCTTCAGCCGTGAGACCAGCTCAGATTGTGCATCAAGAGAGGCTAAAAGATCGTCTGCCCGGGTCTGCATCTGTTGGACCTGGCCTTCAGCCTCCTCGAGCTTCTTAATGCTGGTCACCTTCCTCCGCTGCCAGCCTACGCTGAGCCCACGGTCATGCTCCCGGATCTTCTCAGCCATAAGATCTCGGATGAGCGCGTGAGGGCGTTGAGCATCCACTCCCATAGCACATAGTTCATGCAACCGCGAGTGGAGTCTATCCATTTCAGCCAGCGATTGTGCTTGGGGAGTGTCCTTGATAAAGCGCGTGATCAGCTTCCACGACCGGCGGCAGACTATGCTGCTGTCTTCCTCGTCGGAGGCCGTTTTGTCCCAGTCTGCACAATTGGCAGGCTCGTATGCAGGATACGCATGCAGGAATTCCTCAGCAGGATCTGCATCTGGCGTTGAATCCGGTGCGGCATCTGGCGCCGGAGCAGGCACGGCAGGAGTTGGGTCGGCCGACCGATCCTCTGCATCAGAGTCCACCTCGATGACCTCAGGCACGACTCTACTGGTGGTCCCGGCAGTGATGATGCGCATCGCAGCTAGAGAAGATGGGGGGACTATCGTCACCATTACCAGCATGCCCCTAGGAGGGACGCCACCAGACATCCCAACCAATCTTTCTGCAGTAGCCCATGCCAGTCGGAGAACTATACGACAGAGAGGGACATAAACATTAGTTGGCAGGCATAGTCTACATATGGAGCCAAGGGAACCGGTAAAGGAGACTTACAGAGATCGACCTCCTAGAACTACTCTTGAGCTGGTACTAACGGGACCCCAAGGCGAGGCCGTCCGTATACTGTTGGAAGGTCTGGAGATTCCGGAGGATCCACCTCGGGTGCTCTGGTCCCACTAGATGAGGAACTGGATGCAGCTGTAGGTGCGGGTTCTGAAGGTCCCGCATCATCACCCGCCAAGGGGCGAGAACGAGGCCTGCGAACAAGTTCCTCCTGCATGGATCAAACATCAGTGAGAAGTCCATAGGGACCCAAGAACAGATCGTAAGAAAAGAAATCCTGAATTCTACCTCGAGAGCCTCCGTGAAATCGTCGGAATATGAGCCCTGATCTCCGACTTCTCCCTCCTCTAACGGGCTTCCTCCTCCAGCCTCATCCTCCCAAGAGGAGTCCTCTGATTCTTCCGGCAGGGGGAAGCGCTCCCTCGGATCAATAGCCGATAACTGTGGGGGGACCGTTTGATTCAACAGTACCGTCACCCGGTCTGTCATTGGGCGAGGGACACTGCTGGAGTGGATGTAATCCTCCAGCTCATCCAGCTATTGTTCTGCCTCTACCGGAGACGCCATGAATCCCACCCGAACTGGGCCTATGCCTGGTAATTCCACCCCGAGGTGATTCAGGTGGGCCCATATCTCGGGTGGGCTGAGGAATTGCCGGTTGAAATCACAAATGTCCTAGGCTTCTGGGAAAACAACATCCTCTGCCATGTCAATATGACTCAAGCGCTTCCCTGGAGCCTGAGTGGATATCCTACGAAATCCCCTCAGTGGCCACCCCTCCGGATGGCCCTGCTCTTCCGGAATCCCCGGATCCACCGCTATTGCCATACCCTCGACCGGTGCTGGTCTTTCCGCCATGGCAGCCCCGCTACCGCGAGCGGCCCTAGCTGCCCTCCGACCCCGAACTCGAGATCGAGGAGTCCCACCGTCACCAACCCGAATAGTTGGTTGCTTCAACATCTCCCCCGGGTAAGCAGCCTCCCAACTAATGGCATACTCCCTCACCATTCCGAAAGCGGCGGTGGATGGAGGCAATGAAATCCGCATCTTCCCATATTCCCATGTGAACATGAGGCACAGCTGCCTCATCACACAAGGGTGCTCCTCGTGACGCACCTCCCAGTAGACCTGTGGGGTCAGCCGCTGGAGGCACCGGAACTGCCTCACAAACCGATGCGGGGTGTACGGTTCGCAGAGTGGCTCACGATCTATCTGTGCCACCAAAACTCCACCTCGAAAGGCCATGAGGTAAGCCTGATGTTCTTCTGTTCCCCGCCCGTCATCAGTATGTATCCACGTCGACAATGGGAAGGGGTGGAAATTAAACTCATCCGCCCTCCACACCCGATTCAGCACCATAGGCATAGCTAGTTTGAACGGGAAGCTCCCGACCGCATACAGGATGGATGGGCGGAAGTTCGATCCCGGCGGCGAAATGGGGTTTGGATACTCGTAAATCCCCCTGATATGCGCTGCGATCCACCCATACAGGAGGTGGAAGGGCCCGTATATCCTTGGCGGCTTCTTGCCCTCGCTAATGTGCCTCAACATTCTGTACAGTTTGGCCAGCATCTGAATCCCCAGATTGATCCGCTGCCCCATGGCCAAGATCGACGCTATGATAAACGAGCTGGGCCACACCCCCATGCTTGTATCCCTCACCGGTAGGATCCAACCACAAATGAGAGCCGCGATGAATGCTGCCAGCCTGACTATTGGCTGTTGTTCAGTGCTGACACTGAAACCCCAAGTCTTCCATTGGCTATCCTCCAAGACCCGCCAATACGAGTGCCCCTTGCCCCTTTGGGCCGCCCTTGGACAAGTTCGAGGCCTCGGAGGGAACTCTCGATTCTCTGGGAAATTCAGGAAGCATTTGAACCATCTCCTAAAGTAGACATCCCTCACTGCCTCCTTGTCCTCTCTAGGGACAAGTTCCATCAGCGTTGACGCCAGTCGCGACATTTGCTCCGTATCCTCCCACGCGCTGATGACGAGGAGGAACTAGTCATACATGGCCCCCAAGATCAGGACCCCAGAAATCTAGTGGACATCCCACAGGCTGATGCCCACCTCCCCGTGATGTAGGTGAAAGGAATTGGTCCTAGAAGACCATCTGCTCAGCAGTTCTGGTATCAGTTGCTTTGGTTGGTAAATGTGGAATTGGGAGGCCCATGCTGCCTCATGCAACCCTATTCTCCTCAGCTCGGCCCCAAACTCCTCGCATGAGGTGCCTACCCAGTAGGCCCAGGCCCAGTCATGAGTGAAATTGCCGCCCTAGCGTAGGTCCCACTCATCGGACCATCCCTTATTTGGATCCTGCAAAGCCGCCTTCAACATGGTACGGTAGAGAGGAGGGGACGTCTCCAGTTGCAGTGGCCTCCCGTCAATATCATTCACATGGTTGTAGAGACAGTCCGCAGTGATGGGTGTGAAGTCCTCCCACGCATGACCATCGGCCGCCCTGAACCATTGGTGCTAGCATGGTGTGCTCTTGAACCAGCAAGCTGGTTCGTCCCTACTCGCCTCATGGGTGAAGACGTCATCCCTCAGCCCGAAGCCGTACAATGACAGTTTCTTGCACTGCGAATAATCATTTTGACCTTACGATAGCAGATCTGTCAAAGAAGTGTGGCCTGAGTGGCTTCAGACCCTCTCACCCAGGCCTGGACAGTTGGCCATATCATCCCGACGAGCAGCATCTGCAAGCACACCCAACATATCCTCTTGACGGGTCATTTCGATTCCGGCCCTCATAAAAGAATTTTTTTCAGTTGGATCATGAAGCTTGATCGCGAAGATGAATCGTGAAGACGGATCACGAAGATCGGTCGCAAGACCAGGCCGTGAAGTTTGGCCAAGGCCAACAAGAAGAAGTTCTCTTGGCGCGGATGCGGAGTCGGAGACCCGCGGTTCGCCGCGAAGCTCGATTCGCGGAGGGCTATCGCGGAGTACACAGAGCTTCGCGAAGTCGAGAACACAAAAAGACAAGGAATTCACATGAAGAAAAAAGTGGTTGACCCCCTATTTATAGGCGGCGACCCCAGAGAATCGCGACACGCCTCACCCGCATGGAGCATCACGGCGCATCCGGATCCATGGCCCCGGTCAGCACTGCAGGCCACCTTCGCGTAGCCTCATCGCGAACCACCAACAATTTTGGCGATTTTCCATCAGAATTCGACCCTTCACCCTCCGCGGCTCCAAGTCTGCGGGGGGCATTTATTGGCGCCAAAATATGGCCTGAAATAAAGGAACGAAAAAGAAGGCTGGCGCGCTGCGTCGCGAAGCACCGACGCGAAGCACCAACCCAAAGCGCCCCGAACATCGCGGCCCCACGAAGCTCTAGAGGCGATAAGGCTCCGAGAATGCATTTGACGTTCGCGAGCCTTCCACGAAGCTCTAGAAGTGGTAAATCTTCACAAAATCATTTGACGTTCGCGAGCCCTCCGAGATGTTCCAGAGGCGGTAACTCTCTGCAGACGCCGTTGACGTTCACGAGCACACCGCGAAGCACCGGAGGCGGCGTGCGAGTTCTGCTTCGCAGCGCCCCTTCCCTATAAATACTGGACTCCCCCTGAGTCCCAAAGATGGACAATATGACCTTTAGGCTTCTCCTATCCCGAATCTCGAAGCACTCTTTGCCCCGGGAATCATGAGCTCCGCGAGGTACTTCTACTTCGCGAGGCGCCTTTTCTTTGTCTCGTTTTGAGCCCCTCTTCCAAGAGGGATGCCCTTCGCGAAGCTCAAGGGAATTCACGAAGGAAGGGAATTCCCACAGGAACCCGGGAATCCGCAGAGCATTTATGCTTCGCGAAACACCCAACCCCTATTAGTGATTCCTATGCTAAGGCAGGAGCGCTACACATCGCGAAGCACACTGCTTCGCAGGACCCTGCTTCGCGAGGCACCTCTTCTTCGCGAGGCAGTGCTCCGCGAACACTGTTCCACTTCGCGAAGCACCTTCCACCCACACCTATGCCCCATGCTAAGGCCAAGGCACTCCACTTCGCGAAGCACACACCTTTGCTTCGCAATTCCTCTTCCCGTGCGACCCTCCAGGTTTGCACGATGTGATTTCAAAGTCCCATGGGCAATACCACTCGTAGCGTTGCTTCGCCTAATGCTCCTTCGCATAGGCACGCTAATGGCTATTGCTTCTTCACATAGACACGCTAACGTGGACCCCTTAATGGTTCATTCCACAACCCCCCTTGACCATGGCCTTGCTAGTACCTTCCCTTCCCCAAGGACCAGAGGGTACCGGTTATGTAAGTCCTAGGGGTGCGGAGTGAACCCCCCTTCATCCGAGCTGCAGGACGTTAAACTGCCAAGCACCACGTCCTCAAAACATGATGTTAAAATGTGACCCGACCCTGGGCCTCCATCCTGGAGTAAGTCCCAGCACCATGGGCTTCCTAATGCGTAAGCCCCTCTTCGCTTCTCACGGATGCATCCTTCACGACGTGATCGTCAGGTCCCTGTAACCTCTTGTTTCTCACACCGAGCATGACTCACGTGGGATTAGAGTGAGCACCGACCCTGACCCCTACCCCCAGCAAACTACAAGGACTTTGATCCATGTCAAGGCATGGTACATAGGAAGCCTCTATGAGGTTCAAGCAACAAGCCACATTACTCGGTCGTTCATTCACGTCGAGTTTCCCACTCCCATCCAGCATGACGTTAAACTGCACACCCTCATCCAGCATGACGTTAAAATACACACCCCCGTCTAGCATGACGTTAAACTATATGCCCCATTGTCCTGCATGACATTAAACTGCACACCCATCCCATAGAGAACTACGAGGACTTTGATCCATGTCAAGGCATGGTACGTAGGAAACCTTCCCGAGGTTCAATCCCACCACAAGTGGACCAAGGTCCACCTTCACGTCGGTTCGCCGACAAAGCCCCATTTGAACTACGAGGTCTTTGATCCATGTCAAGGCATGGTACATAGGAAGCCTCCACGAGGTTCAAGCCCACCCATTATCCAATTCACGTCGAATTCTACCTGCGTCCAGCACGACGTTAAACTGCAATTCCAGTCCGACGGCAAGCCGTTGTGACCAACCCGAACTACGAGGAATTTGATCCATGTCAAGGCATGGTACGTAGGAATCATACCAGAGGTTCAAGCCCATCTCCCATCGGACCAAGGTCCCTCACTTACGTCAGTTCACCGACACCCAACGCCCGTCGTTTATTCACGTCAAGGTTCACTACCATCCCGCATGACGTTAAACAGTATTTCACCCAACCTGATCTACGAGGACTTTGATCCATGTCAAGGAATGGTACGTAGGAAACCTTCCCAAGGTTCAAGCCCACCATAGTGGACCCACGGGTCTACTTTCATGTCGGCTCAGCGATGAAACCCTCATGCCGATTTACCGACACCATCCCGAACTATGCGGACTTTGATTCCCTGCCACGGGGATACATAGGAATCCTCTTCAAGGCTCAAGCCCAACTCCACCATCGCCCCTGAAATGGTCCCATTTCACTCCCCTCCACTCCATTCATCCACCATCCACCCCGATACTCACTCAGACCATCATATCGCAGTGATACCATGTCGGTACGCTCTTCAAAACCGCCCATGGGCTGGCCCCGATATCAGAATCCATTCAAGGGAAATCCCTCAATCCGATCTATCCTAGCTAACGCTCTGGTTGGGTTGATCTGTCTCTGCTGGACATTAAACTCGCGGCGTACCCTGTATTAAACATGGAAGCTAATGAAAACCTCAGATATGTGACTATGACATATAATTCCCCATGCTCGATGTGGGATGCCTCGGGCTTCCACGCTGTCGAGAAGCCCTGTGATCAGGGATAATAGATAGACATGCCCGGTTCCCCAGCATCCAGACATGCTACTGATGCCTCAACATGACTACTCCCCCGACTGAAGGTTGCTGACCTGACTGGACCCTTTGGAATGTCCCGACAGAAGTAGTGTAATTAACCGGAATCCATGGAAACATGGAACTAGGAAGTGTTTCACAAACTACATATTAAATCTATGAGGGAGACCCATACTAGGTGATGAGTTCTGAGGTGGAATCCACAGAAGGAAGAACCGACATCCCATCATCCTGTTTCGATCAAGGAGAAGATGGACCTGAACAAGGAACGAATGCCGCTTGCCTTTGGAAAATGGGAATGCGGGGCAACAAGCGCGGCGCGTCGTCCTCCGCGGACGGAGGCGCGCGTGCGCCCCGGCGAAAGCATCAGAAACATAGTCATTACCAACACATTGTTTATGATTTCTCAAAACAATAATTTAAAATGAAATCATTGAATAAGAAGAATTTTTTCATTCCTAGGTTAGGGTATATTCTCAAGAAAGTATACCGTGTTGTTTCTTATGGATTAAAGAAATTTAGGTTTCATGAGAAGAACTTCCAAACATATGATTTGGTGTAGCCGCATTCATCCATGCTTTAGAAACATTGTGTTATTATCTCTTGGGTGAGAGATTTAATCTTTTCATGAATTAAAATAGCTTGAAACATATTTTATCACAAAAAGATTTGCATATGAGGCAATGAAGATGGATGGAGTATCTCTAAATTTTTCACATTAACATGATTTATACATAGGTTAAAGGAAATATAGTGGCTAGTTCCTGAATTAGAAAGCCATATTCTCTGTTAGAGAAATAATATTCAGATGAGTGGAAGCTAATGTCAGTCTTAGAGGACAAGCATGTGGAATGTGAAGATCAAGGTGATGTTGTGGTTTTATTTTTGATTCGGCTCGTTCCTAATTTGGTAAAGATGCTAAAAGAGGAACCGAAATATGATGATGAATATGTTGTAATGAGTTCAAAAATCAACAGTAGGGAGACCATTGAGGACTGGAGGCTGGATGTGAGTTAAGTGTTGTGGTTCAGAAATCAGATTATTGTAACTCTGACTCCTTAGGATAAAATTATTAATTTAAATAACCATTTGAGATGGGTAGTTCATCCTAGAATACAGAATATGTATAAGGTGGTGAAATTATATTTTTCATGGGTCAACATGAAAAGTAAGGTGGCTGAGTTTGTTTTAGTATGCTTAACTTGTGAGAAAGTAAAGGCCTAATAGTTTAAATATATAGATATGTTATAGTCTATACCGATTCTAGTGTGGAAATGGGAGTAGATAGCTATTGATTTTGTAAAAGGTATACTATGAAAGGTGTGGAAACACAATTCCATATGTGTAATAGTGGACCAATTTACCATGACATCTCATTCCTTCCCTATTAATGAAACTCATACGGTGGAGGATCTATCCAAAATATGTATCCAATAAGTGGTAAAGAGACATGACATACCAGTTTCGATCATATCAGTAAAAGATCCCAGGATTACATCTTCATTCTAGAAATCAATATAATAATCCATTAGGACTCAATTGACAATAAGTATTGTGTATATCTTCAGACATACATGAAAGATGAATAGATGATAAAAAACACTGAATGACATATTGTGGGCTTGTTTAATAGATTTTGGTGGCTCATGGAAAGATCATGTTCCATTTTTAGAGTTATAATATAATAATATCTATCAGGAATTGATACATATGGTTCATTTTGAATCATTGAATGAGCATCTATTTCGTTCTACACATTTTTCTGTAGAAATATGTGAGACATCACTATTTGGGCTGAGGTTTGTCCCAGAAAGAATGAGAATGATTTAGTTGATCAGGAAACAGATTATGACAGCTTAGAGTCATAAAAATATTAAATTAAGATCATCATTAATATGAATTTTCATTCAAAATAAGTGAGTATGTGTTCTTGTGGGTTTATCCAATGTTTAGACATTGATGATTTGGGAATCAAGGAATGTTATCTCCTCGATACATAGGACCATTTTAGGTATTATAATGGGTTGGATAAGGGGAATATTATTTGTAATTTCCACCATGATTCAGTGCAATTCATAATGTGTTCAATGTTTCTTAGTTTAAAAATTATTATCCTAATTGTAACTGTGCGATCATATGGGATCAAATTAACCTTGAGCTGGATGCGTCTTTGGTACAAATCCCAGTGAGGATTGTAGATAGAGAAGAGAATGTCTATTGTGGAAAAAAAATAGGTCTAGTGTAGGGTTTGCGTAAACAGTGGTCAGATTAATGATGATAAATGGTAACAAAAGAATGATATGAAAGTGAAATGGCCAAAACTCTTTTAGGGAAACAATGGATATCTACGTTTCTGGAATGAAAAGAAAAATGTTGGGGAGAATATAGCACCCCCATTATCTGGTATGTAACTATTTATTTATGAGTTTGAATTATATAAAATAGAAGTGTCGAGATTGGGTGGGTTTAGAAATTTTTTGAGATTTTTAGTGGATTTTTGTAGGTGAATATATAGAGCATGGTTTGTGGAAACCATCAAACACCTGCATGAAACTGTGCACTATGAGACATGGGCTAAAGGGAAGGCACACTAGTAGTGCCCAATTTTTCCAAACTTTGAGGAAGCCTTTGATAAATTACGAAATATAAGATAATCAGATTTTTAATGGTTTGATAATGGTTAAGAAACCATGTCATCCAATCAAGTGAAGTTCATCCTTGAGATAGTGGATGGCACATGGTTAGCATGTGGTTTTGACTAACCATGTGTCTAACCATGCACTGGCCAAAAGTGAGATCCTAAAAGTGTTTATCTCACACATTTGACTTTATAACTCCCTTGTTAATCCACATATGTGGTCCTACTCAATATTATCCCTTCCCAATGATCAAGGATGGTTCTCCTATCAATATGGAGGCATCCCAAAGGCTTATCTTGGTGATTAAAAGCATATTCCTCGCGATAAGTGATCATTCTAGGTCATTATTGATGAGTCTTCTTAGATATACTTCACCCTTCCACTAGGTATCTTATATCTATGACATCTATGGTTATATCTAATGTTTTAGATTACAAATAGGTTTATTTGGCCATTTTGATGATAGGGAATCATATTTATAGTGGGTTCATGGATATTCAATCGGGTTTTGTGATGTTTCTGGTGCCATTTATAATTTTCGCAAAAACTCTCAATGTATGTGGTCTAAATCTCAAATCCACTATCTATAACTGATTGTCCTAGCTTCAAATTGATGTAATTGATTGTGAATTTTTTTTGAAAATTATGATATAAATTTTATTTAGTAACGATGTATGAATTTTTTTAATTATTGAATTATGGAATTTTTTTGTGCAAAGTACTTTTTTTCTTAATTTTAAAATATTTATTTTTGAGATTTTGGAAAATTTCTTGTATGAAAATGGTTTTCTATAAAAATTGTGTTTTATTTAAATTATTTTTCCATGTTTTTTAGCATGTCCTTTGGGTATACTTGGTTTGTGTGTTTATATTACATTTATGAGGCTTGTTTGAAATATGACTTGTGCTCAGTGCCAAAGGTGTAACGGGACATGAGATATAATTACCTTGTGATAGCTTGGTAGATCGAAGAGAAACCACCACTAAGTATGGAACGATCATAACTATGCATGCATGGTTGGGTGGTTTGGATATGATAAATGGATTGGTTATGACAAAGGGAACTTCTAAAATGGTTTTATAGAATTATTTGGTTTCCTTATTTGAAAAGTTGATTTTTTTGGAAAATGGTTGATTTGGAACTTGTTTATATTTAATTATAAACATTTTTTTGAAATTTTTTAATATAAAATATTTTATATAAATGTATCTAAATTTTCATTGATTGTGGTGTGAGTATAGATGTTATTAGGGATAACCTACTGAGTTTTAGTACTCCCCCCTAATTTGGAACTTCAGTGGTTTTGCATAGGACATCTACCTAGACATGGGAATAGGTAAAGTATCATAGATATTTATAATTACTTAGTGAGACATGGTATTTCTGGTGGAGTTAGAGCATGGATCTTGTATAGATATGGAGTTATAGTTATCATTGAGTTTGTTGGTTAATTTTATTCTCCTATTTACATTGATGTTAGTTTTCTTTCGTTGTGGTACTCTTCGGTTGGTTTGATACAAATGAAATGTTTGAGTTGTATTTCATTTTATCATGAATCATGTAGTTTTTTATTTGGTTATGGTTTGGGGTTGGATTTTTTATCATAAAATGGATAATCATCCACAAAATTGCAGTTGAAGTCCATCTGAATTTATCGCAACCCTTTGGAATCTTGGGGATATCACAAAATTCCTTGTAACATCTCACAACATTCTCAAGAAAATCAGATTGGGTGCGACATTACATCAAACTAGTCTAGATATATATTATTTTTATAAATTATCTCAATTACAATTTTTCTCACCTATTTTTTCATTTTTAAGTATGAAATTTATTTGTTGTTAGTATCAATATTTATTCATTCTTAATGATATTTTATTTACAATTTTTTAAAAACTAGGGAGTAGTGATTGTCCCACCATTGATGCATGGTTAGTTCCTACCATGAGTAAAATATACAAATATAGAATTTTTGAATCAGTGGGTATCAATATGGCTGGTTCTTTTATTTCTTAATCATGCATCCAAACAATGTGACATCCCATGTGTTTCATATGAAACCCACACAATTAGTGCATGATTTGGAAAACATGCATACTTCCCTTAATTTATAAATTATAAAATTATAAAACTACGATTATCATATTTCACTTTGATAAACCCCATTGTCTCCCCATTTAAAACATCATACCACTCTGACACACACCCCAATCCCCATATCTACTTGGGATTTGATTTAGTGGATTTCCCTCAAAATCTTTTTGAAACCATCTTGTATGTGCCTCATCTCTTATTCGTTAGGGTTTTCTCCTCTATTTCGTTTTTTTACTTCTACCACAAGTCCATAGTAGTATAGGGTTTCTTATACTTGAAATTTGGGGAATGGGTTTTGTTTTTAAGGTTCTAGATTTTATTTTTATTTATATTTCCACTCTTATAGTTATTTTTCCTTGGTTTTTTATATTTTCACTTGATAATGGTAGGTTGTTCCATATAAATCCGTTTTTATTGAACTTTTGGTACTTAAATTTAAAATTATAATTTCTAGAATGCTACAAATTATTGTTATGTATGTTTTTAACGAACCAATTATGGCCGTCTAGAATCCATTGGTTCATCCTTAATTTTTTAAATCTTACTGTGTTTTTAATAATGGATTCAGGTGAAATAAAATATTATTGTAATTTTTTTGATAAAATTTATTATCAAATAAATATTTTTGGTTCATTAAAAATCATGGAAAACCCCATGTTCTTGGGTAGTAAATCCTAAATTGGTTGAAAGAGAATTCCCATAAGTTGTGTATGATGCCTGAAATAGTGATGTAATGTCAACCACATCCTTACCAGTAGTTGATTCCATTTTATATAAAAACCACTAGTAAGGGTTATTTCCATAACTTGTGAATTAATTTCAATATATATCCCAAGTCATAGTGACCTTATGGATTAATCCCATGTTTTATGTTTTTTATGTATATTTTTATGGTACTTTCAAAAGTTTTATTTGATAGAAGATAAGTATTATTGTTTCTTATTTTCATAAAAAAATTTAACATAATTTAGATTATATTTATTTTTATATTTTCATAATTTTTTTAAAAAAAATATGCAATTCTTAGTGGGACCCTTTCAGGATTGATATTATTATACCCCAAGTACACCAATGGGTGTATATAGATCATGTTTAATTTGATGTTTGAAATGGAAAGGAACCACAAGGAGTTGGTATGTCTCATTATTAGAAATTTAGACTATATGGAGGTGACATTGTGTAATTATTCCCTCATGTCACACGAATATGGATGTAAGGATTTTTTTTAATTTTAGACTATTTATAGTGATCTTTTGTCACCTAATTGATTTCCCACCTTGTTCCCCATATTTTTGGATTCTAGTTTATATTTATATGGTTGTTCAATTATGTAATTCTACTATGTTTCGTCATATATTTCTTCTATTTATAAAATTTCATGAGGTGTTTATTATTTTTTGTATGTTTGGATGAATAACTCACCAATGAATAGAAATATAATTTTTGGATCCTAGTTGGGACCCTTATAGTTAAACCTATATTCAATGAGAAACAGTTCAAAGATAAATTTCAAAGATACTAAGAAAATATTTCTAGGTTTTTAGGGATCGAGATTGACCTTCAGGCCATGTAACATAGTGGGTCGGGTTCCCAGGATATGGGTATCTTGTTGAAGTGACTGTTAATGTATCACTATAAATATGGGGGTTGAATCAGATGTAATTTTTCATAATTTCATTTTCCCAGAAATAAATTGATGAATATTCTTCGAGTTTCAATCTTCTAAAATTTGTAACTCATGCTCACCCATATGAAAATCAAATAATGATAAAATAAAAGGAACCTAGTTTTTACAAGTTTTGATCCCAATGTGGGTACTCATTCATTGTTATGTTTGGAATCACCAAATACATAGATTTTACTCTAAGATACATCACATATAAAAGTTTTGGTAGGGAATGAATAACCCTTATCCCAAATAATGGTGGGATGGAATCACTCTTAACTCAATAATGTTGGTTTTCTGACTAGTTATAAAACTTTCACCCACCAATCTGAGAAAGATCTCTTGAAACATCAAATTCTTTAACAACAATGAAGAGGCCACTTTGAACCTATATATTAGATAGATTTCAGATTCTACTCAAAACTAATTCTTTTGGAACAGTGTGTAATTTAGTACTTTTTCTAAAAAATTGTTCTTCAAAAGCTTCTTCTTCAGATCTTCTTCTCATCATCACTAAATTCCCTATATTTTTATGAAAAACATAAAAAAGAATCATATTTATCATTTATATATAAAACATTCATCTTATAAAAAATAAAAAATAATGGACTGCAATTTTCATATACCCAGAAAAACTAAAACATTGTTTGACTGGCTTCAATGTCTCTGAATTTTTCATAGTCAACATTATTTATATGACTTTCTTCAAATATCGGTATCAAAAACCATTTTAAACATTCTAAAAATATCAATGTTAATCATGAAAATTTCTTTAATAATGATGAGTAATTTAATATCTTAATTTGAATCATAAAATGTTTAGAGTTTATAAAAATGAATGAGAATATACCTGATAATCTTGATTTTTCACATTATGGTGATCTTTTTTTGAACTCCTTCATCCATTAACTCTCTATTTGGTGCTACTTTGTCATAATACCCTATGTATTGTATCCTTTTTCTAATTAACTCTTTCTTGGATTTCAAAAACTAGATAGATACTTTGTCTAATGACATTAAATTTCTTTATCTGGGAATCTATATAGTTTTCCTCCATCTGATGGACTCAAAAAAGTCCATTTGGAGGATTCACAAACTTTTGTCCAGTAAACATTATTTTATTCTCTATTTGGTATAAACTTTTACTTTTCTCCATCTGGTATAAATATTTACATTCATATGTCTTGTAAAACATTGTATTTCTCTTCATTTAGTACATGTCTATACAAATATTTCTCATATTTTTTACCAGTCAGACTTCTACAAAAAAATAAATAGAATTGTTTTCAAATGTAGAGTACATTCTCAAAAAGTTTACAATATAATCATCATGTATCCAATCATTGCATGTTCAATATAATCATTATGTTATCCTAACTTTGGTAACTTCACAATTCTATATCTGATGGTATCTCAAATGTTTGTTTCAAAACATTCATACTTTTTAGCCGAAAATTCTTAATTAGATCATTAGCTTCATCTTCACCACTTCATAGATAGAAATTTTTATAGCTTCATATAAATTTTTTACACCATTTTCATATTTTAAATCTTCATGAATAAACTCATATTGAATCGTGAAAAACATTATGTAATCATGATGTAATAATTATTGAGGAGAAATAATGATTCATTTATCTTGATATCCAGACATTCCAAAAACGTTCTTCATAAAATTTCCATTGTTATACTTTTTCACGTTGAAAAAAACCCTTCGAAAAAACACTGTTATCTTCATCCTAACTATTTTATTATTTTTTTAACATTAAAAAAGTCCTTTTAAAAATATCCATCAAACCATAGCCTTTATCAAGGAGAAAAATCCTGACACATCACTAATAGGTAAAGAAATGTTTTTAAGTTAATTTCATCCTTTATAGACAAGCAATTTTTTGGCTATGATATTTATATAAAACCTCTCATATTATCATATTCTAGAGATATATCTTATATAACCTTTCATCAAAATTTCTATGAAATCACTATCTTCGGATTTTAAATTGGCAAAGAAAACTGTTACAAATATTCTCCCCCTTTACAATAGAATCCAAAGTATCATGGGGGTTCTTAATGTACTTTTCTTCAGTCATTACGAGATTTTGAAAATGTATTTTCATCCTTAATTACTCCCACCCTTCCCTTTATAATGATTCATGGAAAATATCTATAATTTTTTATTTTATAGAGATATACTCTATCTTTAAATCACTAATTGAAATTATATTTTTTGAAATTATTCTCAATATAAATGATTTTAGAGTGATAATGTTGAATATTATTTTTAGAGATATCAATGAAACTATAGTTATCATAATTAATCTGTATTTTTTTTTCATTATTCATTCTCAAATCCTTAGGCTATAATTTCATACACATAATTTGCGTACATGAATTTCTAACTTCGTCTTATTCAAATTTAGGTTTAATCAAGGTTAGTGAAACATTTTTCTTACCAAAATAAAAAAACAAGTCTCTTGAAGGAAAAATTTTCCCCTGGATGTTGATTTATGATCATCAGAATCACCATCCCAATCATCATCTATGAACCTATGTGAGTTTATATTATTAATTTTCGTGTACTCAAATAAATAATAAAAAGTTAATTTACTATACCTAAAAATCATCTTTGAATCCTTAATTTGATATTATTTAGGTTGAGTTTTATAACTAATACATAATGTTATAAAATAAATAATATCAGGTCGAAATTCTGTAAGTTATATTAAGCATCTGAAATGTTTTTCAAAGTTATTTTGATCCACACATTGGATCACTTCATCATTTTTTCATATTGATACAAACTAAAATATGTATAAAATATTCATTCAAATATAACATTCCCAATATATCTAATAACTCTCTATAATACTTTTCTTCTGAAATATATATAAATATTTCAATTTTCATGATCTATATCCCAAAAAAGAAATTAATTTCCTCAAGCATTGAAATCCCAAAGAACCTATTCCATTATTATGAGAATTGTTCACACATATGATCTTTATCACCTGAAATGATTATGTCATCCACATAAACTATAAAAAATATTTTTCTTGAACCTTTCACCATTATAAAAATTTATTTTTTTCAAATATTACTTTAAAAAATCTTATTGTCTGTAGTCAGTTATCATGTTTTTAATAACAAGATCGAGGGCTTGATTAAACCTATAAAAAGATTTATTTTACTTAAAAACTCTATGTACATTATTTTCAATTAAAATCTATTACACTGTGAGATTTTATAATAATTTTTATTTTTTTGATAACTTGCATTACACGTACTTCCAAGCCTAAATGAACCATGAAGTATTATTATTTAAATATGACCGTTATAACTTATCTATTAAGATTATATGGGTTGAATAGGATTTTATACATTATGTAATATATATAAATATAATGTTTCTACTTAATATAAATTTATTGATAATTTTTTTTTAAAATATTACACAATTGTTTGTGTGGTCATTTTATTTTTCAAGTAGATGTTTTCTTCAAAAATGGGTTTTTTTACATTTGTGAGAAAATAATATATTTACTTTATTAAAATTTTATTATTTATATATTATATAAATTATATAATTATTGAAATTAATATATCCATATTATATTAAGGTGATTATTTTGATTTTTGAAATAGATTTTATTATTCAATGGATAGTGAAATTATTGACTTTTATTAAAAACTGTATTTTAATTACAAGAGTTTATAATGATCCAATTATTTTAACATTACTTAGAAATAAAATTATATATATTATTTTTATTAACAATCCATTTATATTTATTTGAATCAAATCTATTGTTTAATTTACAATAAAAATATTTTTATACATAAAAATGAATTTTTCAGAAAAACTAATTTATGATTATATTATGTTTTAATCAAAATAAATATAATAGATCTATAATTGATAATTAAATTTAAAAATTTTATATATTATGTATTCGATAAAGAGTTTTAAACATTAATCTATCATTTTTTATCCATAGTATATAAGAAAAAAAATACACTTTAATACTTAAAATTGTATTTTCTTAAAAGTAGGTTTCATCATGTTTTATAAATTATTTTAACATTAATTTATGCCACTAATATAACACTAACTGAAAATGTCATAAATTTTCATCAAAATTGATATTAGATGAATTCAATACTAACCTTAACAACTTCATATCAAAATTTATTTGTTTAATGGATAATTGTTCAGGAAAATGACCTATATAATATTTAAATCAAATAAAGTTACAAAATATCACTCCCTTAGTTTTAAATATATATTATTTGTTTAAATAGGGACAAAATCATGTGGATAAAGAATATTAATAATAATTTTCTCATAATAAAATTATCTAAATTATGGTAATTTATTTCTTTTTTGTATATGTAGTATAATTACCCAAAAAAATTTTGTAATGTAAAATATAGTATTTATTAAATTAATACAAATATAAAATAAATGAATTTAAAAATAATAAAAGTTATATAATTTTGTTGAGTTATAGTGTTACATGAATTTTATAGATAAATATAACTCATTAGTGATTTTATAAAGGATTATATTTTAATTTCATCTTTTTTTGGTGTCATTAAGGTCAAATTAAATAAATAGTTCAAAAATTGACATTAATAATACTTTATAGAAATAACATTTTAATAACGTATTTAAAATTTATAAAAATATTCTAATTAGAAGAATAGTACTATATATGGTCTAAAATGTCATCCTTTTTTAATTTATGATTTAATTTAAACCTTATATGTGAAATTATAACCCTTTAAGAGTGAAAAATTTGGCACTGTGGATAAGATTAAAATTGGTTAACTAAGGGGTTAAACCAAATGTTGAGGTTTAAAAAACCAGATAAACATGTATAAATATTATTAATTGATGGTTTTACAACCAAATAATACCTTATATTCTAATATGTTTCCATTTTTAGTTATTTTTCTTGATAATGACTTTATTAAAGTCTAATCTTATATAAAATTCAAAAGGTTCCCTCACCTCATTTATAGAACAGAACCTCTCCTTTGTCTTCTTCACACCAGTTTGAAACTTATGGATTAAAAATATCCTAAATAAATACCTTATCAACTAAATTATACATATTCTATTGTTTATGTTCTTCCTAAAACAACAATCTGAGGATCCTTAAGAGGATATCTAAAGGATTTCTTTCAAAGAAGGTGTAATAGACTTAACCAATCACTTTATTTTTTTACTTATTATATAACTCATAAAAATATATGGTATTTATCATAAAATAATAACAATAATATCATAAATACACTATAAATTTATTATTATTATTATTATTACTGAATCACCATTATCCACCCAATTTCCCATCAAATAGGAAGTGAAAGTATTGCTTCTGTGAATCTACAACATACCATCTTTGCGAAATGATAACATTATTTTTCCACCACCATATTCCACTTATGTTAATTATTACAGGTTAAAACTTTATATAATATAGTTAAAACAAGATTATACTTTTATAATTTTAATAACATATATCCTTAGTAACTTTAAATTTATTTGAAAATAATAATATCGATCATGCATACATGTGGACTACCACATCCATGAAACGATGTGATATTTTTTCATTTACATTATACATTGTGGATAATAAGTATAAAAATAATTAAAAATAAATATTCTAAAATGTTTAATTATTATTTACCATTTTCATTATTTATATCGAAAAGTGAAAAAAATTTCATGCGTACATACAACCTACTCTCTCCATGAACAATGTAATTCATTTTTTAACATCTATATTTTATGAATAATTATAAATAATTATATATTGGATATATTATATATTTATATCATGATTAAAATTATATATATTATGTTATAATGATCAAATTACATGGATGAAAAATACAAAGAAAATACATACATGAAAAATGATGCAGATATCACCCAGAATAATGATTTTTAATAAAGAATTGTTAAAAAATGGGTGATAAAATGTTATATAAAAATAACATATGGAATGATATATATTATTATTTTTGGGAAATGGATTTATAATAAATCAATATTTATTAAAAAGGGGGTTCAAATGCATATGAAGGGATTCATACCTGATGTAAGGGCACTAGTTGAAAAAACGTTTAACACGCCGTCAATTTTCACATTGGTTCTATATAACCAATGTGAAAAGTTGTAAAAACCGATTTATCCCATATGTTATACAATAACCAACATGATAAATTGATGAGAATCAATTTTCTTTACATCAGTTATAAAATAACCAATATAAAAATTACTGAGATTTTCTTTATCACGTCTGTTATTTAATAACTGAAGTGAAATATCAAATCTAGGCACTTTATCAGGATGGTTATATAATATCCAATATGATAAATAAAATCTCAAAAATTTATCAAGTTGGTTATAAAATAACTGACATGATATATCACCATTTATAATGTCGGTTATACAATCACTGACATGATAAATAATTTTATACATCGATTATTAAATAACTGTTGTTATAAACATAAAAATATATTTTATCACATCGGTTATTAAATAACAAATGTGATAATGATTTTAAATTATAAATCATGACCCATATTCATTCATTCATCTTTCTTTGATCAGGTGACCTACGACTCATCTCTCTCGTGCGAAAAACGTAGAAGGGATTATTCAAAGTCGTGACATCCAACCAATTATTTTCCAACATCATTCATAATATTTATTATCAATAGATCATTGAGGTCAACTAGAAACAGTCAAGCAATCCTTACATGAATCAGTTTCATTTTTATTTTTTTTCACAATGACCTAACTAATATATTGAGATATTATTTTTCTATCTTAGTTCTTTCTATCAAGGAAAGTGTCATAATGTTCTTTTAAACAATGCTAAATTATTTTCTGGTAAAATAAACAATGGAAGTGATATCATGAAATTTTAAAATGTTTGTGGTTCTATCTTGTGTGTGTGTGTGTATAGGGGGTGTCCAAGGGGGTGGGGGCTATCCAAGTGGGTGGGGGGTTTCTAGGGGTGGGGAGGCTATCCAGGGGTGGGGGTGTCCAGGGGGTGGGGGGTTTTCCAATGGGGTGGGGGTGTCTAGGGGGGTGTCAAAGGGGATGGGGGTGGTGTCCAGGGGGTGTGGTGGCTGTCCAAGGTGGTTGGGGATGTGCAAGGGGGTGGGGGTGGTGTCTAGGGGGTGTGGGGGCTGTCCAAGGGGGTTGGGGTGTCCAAGGGGGTGGGGTGTCTAGAGGGTGAGGGGGCTATCTAAGGTGGTAGGGTGTCTTGGGGGTGGGGGTGTCAAGGGGCTAAGTGGGATGTCCAAGGGGGTAGGCGGTATTCAGGGGGAGGGGTGTCCTGGGTGGTGGGGGTGTCCTGAGGGGGATGTTTAGGGTGTGTGGGGGCTGTCCAAGGGTGTAGGGGTTTCCTGGGAGGTGGGGGTGTCCAAGGGGTGAGTGGGATATCCAAGGGGGTAGGGGTGTCCAGGGGGTGGGGTGGGGGTTTACTGATGGGTAGGGGGTGTTTAGGGGGTGTGGGGGTAGTCTAAGGGGGTATAGTGTGTAGGGGGTCGTGTCTAGGGGTTAGTGGGTTGTCCAAGGGGGTGGGGGTGTCCAGGGGTGGGGGTGTCCAGAGGGGTGGGGGTTGTCCAAGGGGGTGGTGGTGTGCAGGGGGTGTCCAAGGGGGTGGGGGTGGTGTCGAAGGGGGTGAGGGGGATTTCCAAGGGGATAGAGGTGTCTAGGGGTTTGGGGGTGGGGGTGGTGTCTAGGGGGTGTCCAGGGGGTGGGGGTGTCTAACGGGGTGGGGGATCTCAGGGGGGTAACTATCCAGAGGGGTGGGGGTTTTCTATAAGGTGGGGGATATCCAGAGCGGTGGGGGGGGGGGATGTCCAGGGGTGGGGGCTATCCAGAGGGTGGGGTTGTTCAAGGGGGTGGGGTGGTTGGGGGGTGTCAAGTGGGTGTCCAAGGGGGTAGGGGTGGAGAGGGTGGTGTCCAGGGGTGGGTGTCCATGGGTGAGTGATTTGCCCCGAGGGGTAGGGGTATTCAGGGGGTGGGGGTGTCTTGGGGATGGGGGTGTCCAGAGGGGTGGGGTGCTGTTTAGGGGGTGGGTGGGGGCTTTTGAGGGGGTGGTGGTGTCCCGGGGGTGTCTAAGGGGGTGGTAGTGTCTATTGGGTTAGGGGTGGGACACCCTCCTCACGCCCTGGACAACCCCCCTGGACACCCCCAACCACCATGGACACCCTGGACAACCGCCTACCCCCTTGGATAGCCCCTACCCCCTTGGACATCCCCCACCACCCACCTGGATAGCACCTACCCCCTTGGACACCCCCTTGGTATATATATCCCAATGGTTTCATTGAAACTGTTGGAATATGTTAACTTTATGCAGTCTAGACCAACGATTCTCGTAGAACCATTGGTATAGGGCTATTATAATACCATTATACCAACTGTGTGTGAAACTGTTGAGTCATTTTATCCCAAAGGTTTCAGTGGCTATCCAAATGGTTTCCAATCGTTGGGATAGGTGTAATTTTTTGTAGTGAATGCATACATAATTTAATATTTATAATTCATATTTCATGTTTACGAAAGGTTGAATTTGGTATCCAGTTTCACCAGGATGTATTCTGTGTGTACCTTAATAAGAAATGATCCAAGATGAATTTAGAAGTGTTATATATAACTATATTTTCTTTTTAAAATCATTTACATGCATATATTTTTCAAATATGCATATATTTGTTTTATATTTAAAAATTGTTTTACTTTGAAATTATTATAATTTTCATATATATATAAAATTTTCTTATCTTAACAAGATGTATAATTTTGATATTTTTTATAGGTGATAATGAGATGAAGTTGGATTACAGCACATCGAATGGGTAATGAATATGTAGAAGGTGATGATTACTTTTTGGAATTTTTTAAATGAAATGTTCCAAGTAGTTACATGTTTTTTGTCCATGCCTAAAATGTTTGAATATGAAGAAGTTGAAAAGTAGAGACATCAAAGATCATATGATTTGTCATGGTTTTAATCTGAGTTACAACCCTTGGGTTTGTCATGGTGAAACTAGACACAATTTAAAATCTACTAGTGATGATGATTTTCAATATGGTATCTCTGATGGAATTGAATAAATGATTCTTGATATTGTAGCATAAAAAATTGTGATAGAACCGACAGTTGCACATCTATATGGTGATGATGAAAAACCATTATATCCAGGTTGTATTGATTTTACAGTTTTGTCAGCGATTTTAAGATTGATTAACCTAAAGGAGAAACATGTATGGAGTGAAAAAATATTTATAGAGCTGCTTCAAGTGTTGAAAGAAATTCTTTCGAAATACAATGATCTTCCAGATTCACATTATAAGGCCATGAAAATATTATGCCCGATTGGATTGGGATACAAGAAAATACATGCCTGACTAAATGACTATATGATATATAATAAAGAATATAATTTTTTTTCAAAGTGTCCTAAATGTTGTACATCACAGTATAAGTTGAATGAAAAATCACAGGCTGATGTAGAGATTACAAAGATCCCTATTAAGGTATATAGGTATCCTCCAATAATTCATTGTTTGAAACATTTATTTTCTAATTCACATGATGTGAAATGGTTAAGATGGAATGTTTATGAGTGGATATGTGATGAAAAAATACATCATCATGGTGATTGTCCACAATAGAATAAAATTGATGAGCAGTATCCTACATTTGGAAATGAAATTAAAAATCTCAGACTTGGGATGTGCACAGATGGAATGAATGCATACAGAACCCTTAGTAGCACACTTAGTTTATGGCCTCTTTTAATGGTAATTTACAACCTCTCTATTGATTTTTGTATGAAGCACAAATATTTCAGGTGGAGTATAATGATCTCTCATCCAAAGAAACCTAGAAATGATATTTATTTTTTCTTGTAACTATTTTTTGATGATTTGAAACATTTATGGGATTATGGTATTAGGGTGTATAATTATTATAAAATTGAATATTTCCAACTGCATGCAATGCTTATGTTTACTAAAAATGACTTCCCAACATATGGAAATTTGTCTGGATATAGTGTTAAAGGGCATAAAGCATGTCCAATTTGTGAAAAATATACTAAATATTGTCAATTTCATCATGGGAGGAAAATAGTATACATGGGACATCAAAAGTTTTTTCTTATTGATCACTCTTATATAAGAATGAAAAAGTAATTCAATGGCTCACAAGAATTAGATATTTCCCCTAACCCTTTATCCCATGATGTTTATTTTGAGAGGGTGAAAACCCTTGATGTGTCATTGGGAATGACACATAAATCCTGTAATGATAGGTATATTTGGATGAAATGTTCAATATTTTTTATGCTACCATATTGGAGATATCATGAAGTGAAACATTAAATTGAGGTCATGCACGTGGAGAATAATATCTATGACATTTTTATTGGAACATTGTTAGATATTATAGGAAATAATAATGATGGGTTGGATAAAATAATTGACTTACTATCAATGGGGATACGTTTGGAGTTATCTCCCACTCTTATTGGAAGAAGAACATTTCTTCCGCCGACTTGTCATACACTATCCAAGGGGGTGAAAATTATCTTTTTTCATGTCCTCATGATATCAAAGTGCCTCAAGGTTATTTTTCAAATGTAAATTTTTTTATCTCTTTGAATGATTTGAAGTTTATAGGTTTCAAATCTCATGATTGACATGTCATGATGTAATAAATTCTACCAGTTTCATTGCGTGGAATATTTCCCATCCGTGTCAAAAAGAATATAATGAAGATGTGTTATTTATTCAATTCAATTTGTAATAAGCTGATTGATGTGAATTATTTGAACATTTTAGAAAGGTATCCAAATTCAATAATTTGTCAATTAGAAATGTATTGTACACTTTCATTTTTTGATATAATGGTGCATTTAATTGTTCATATGGTATGATAAATAAATCTTTACATACCAGTTTATCTTTTTTGGATATATCCTTTTGAATGGTTTATGAAAATATTTAGGGGTATGTTAAGAATCCATATCTACCTAAATCTTACATTATAGAAATGAATATTTCTATAGAGGTTGTAGAGTTTTGCATGAACTACTTATCTATGGAGGAGCACATAGGTTTTCCTCCTTCTCACCATGAATGGGTTAATAATGAGGGTAGGGGGATTCATGGCATGAAAGTGAAATCTTTGTCATTTGAATAGATGAAGAAGGTAGAATTATACATCTTGAATAATATAGCTGATTCTCACCAGTATATGACATTTCATATTAATGAGTTGAAATAATGTCATCCAATGAAGAATGAAATGTGGATTTTGAATGAGTACAACAGAACATTTTTTCCATTGTTTAAAATGACCTTACTCAGTTGATCAGATGTATCATAGCCATTAAGATGGTAAGTGGGTGGTCTAACGTTAAATGTTATAACATGGTCCAAGAATGACATTAATGGATATAAAATTTAGAAGAAAGCTAAAGACAATAGAAGTACAGTTCAAAATAGTGGTGTATTGGTGTTTGGAGAAGCAATGCATTTTTTTATTTCTAAAGACAAAACCCCAATTCTGTATAAAGTACATATTATCGAGTCATTGATGAAATATGGGTGGTTGATTACTTTAAAATTAATGTTAATATTTTTAACTACAAATAGTTTATCTGTAATAAACGTGTCATAAACAATGAATTTGGAATGACAGTTGTTAATGTGAATATATTGGAAGACACAATAGATTCTTTTATAATGGCAGCACATGCAAAATAGATTTTCTATGTAGTTGATAAATCAGATATTCAGTGGTATATTGTTTTAAAAGGGAAAAAATAATATGTTGGTGATGATAAACTTGATGGAGATGCAGATTTAGGAAATATACCTACATCCAAAGATAGATTAGTATAAAATAATGACAAGTATGTTGAAGACATGGTTTGTTCCATAAGGAACGATCATAATGAAGGAATTTGGGAAAACAATCCATTTGTACATTCCTAATCTTATAGGTATGATATGTTTATTTCATGTTTACACTTATTATTTTCATAAAATGTTAGATATTGTAGTTTTTTCATTATTTAAATGTGTGTTAAAACAAATAAGTAGATATTTTGGTTTATTTTAATTTTGTTTAGTTTAGTTTATCATGTTTACCATTACGTAACTTATATATCTATTGATTTTATTGAATTATAATTAATTTACCATGTTTACCATAGTTTACCATAGTTTACAATAGTTTACCATAGTTTTATTTTATGTAACTTATATATTTATTGATTTTTTTGAATGATAATAACACTACAATGTTTATTATGATTACCATCTTTACTATTGTCTAACTTTCTTACAAAATTTACTGTGTTTTTCTATTATGTAACATAGTTCAGTTTTCCATTATTTATTTAAATTATTATTCTAATATTTGATTTTTTTTATATTTTTGAACTAATTTTTGCTTGTTTTATTTGAAGGATAATGACAGATCAATCAGTTGATCAACCACAAGATTCTGAAGATGAGCATCATAATCATACCTCTAGGGAGGAACATTCACATGCTCTTATTGATGTTACCCAATCATTCTCATGTTCTCCCATAATGAAGAATAAGTGTTCAAGAGTTGGTAACTGTGGCTGCACACATTTAGCAAAATTATCACTTTCCCATAGTCAGGACCATAGGATACTAATTGAGTTTGATAAGAATGATATTCTTAGAGGTCAAATTGAAAAACATTTTAAAAGTCTTGTATCAAATCAAGGTAAAATAAATGTAATCATTTTGTTTAATGATTGGAGAAGTGTGGACCAAGCGATAATATCAAAATTATGGGAGATAGTTTTGGTAATATGTTTTTCTATTGTTCGACTAATCATTAAATGTTTCTATTATAACATGTTTTAATTATTCTTTATTAGATGACATTTGATATTCATGACACTCGAAGAGTTAAGAAGAAATTTTTATCTATTATTGCAAAGAGATGGGTGGATTTAAAGTCAACCATTACATCTAATTTAATTTTTGGTCAGAGGAATCCTGAAAATCCATGTCATATATATCCCTTAATATATAAATACACGTGGAGGAAATTTGTTTAAAGTAGAAGAAAAGATTCATTTTTTGCAAGGTAAATGTAATATTTTATAAGATTTCATATATAAATGATCTTATTAAAGTTTTGTTAAGGATTACTTCTTCATAATTTATAGAAAATAAGGACATATCATCAAGATATCCATGTATACCCTCATAGTTTATCTTGGGGAGGGTATACATTATTTGAAGAACAAATAATGGTGGAAAAATTACAAAAACTAAGAACTATGTCTTCAAGTTTTGAAGAGGTTTTACCTCTATCCCCTCTATCTAGTCCTAAAAAATGGAAGATAGCTCAGGTGAGAAAAAATGGACAATATCTTTTAGAAGAATTGAGAAGGGTAGCTGAGAAGATTGTAAGATATTTATTTTATTTACTAAAGCTAATTATATTCTTCATATAATTTGACTCATTACAGAAATGTTAAATTAATTAATACTGTATTTTATTGGGGAGTAGAGCTCACATAGGGTATTTACAGCTATTGAGAGGCAATATATTTTATATACAACATTGGGAATGCCCGATCACCCTGGTCAAGTATGAGGATATCCAATGGGAGTAATTGAAATAAAATTATGTCCACATTCTTCAACTTCTTCAATTGAGGGTGTTTATAAAAAAATAGAATCCTTGGAGGCTAAAGTTGATAATATTAATGAGATGAGGGAGGAAAATATTAGAGAATCAGTATGGTCTTTGTTTGTAGACATGAAAAGACAATTTCTGAATGCAGCTCCCACTTCTCTACATCCCCCTCTAGACCCCATTATTTATTCTCCACCTTTGCTAGTAGCTCCCACTCCCCCACCTTAGACTGCAGACCCCATTTTTTTATCATACTCCTCCACCACAACATTGTACTTATTATGAGTTGTATGTTGATGATCTTCACCCTCATATAGTTGCATATGGGATATTATATTGTACAAGAGACACTATTCATCATCAATAGTTAGAGGTAGAGAATCATAGGGTAACTTAATAGGATATTATAGATAGATCATCTTGATGACCATTACCTATAGATGTGGTGAAGATAGTCAGACATAGTATTGGAAACTTTTTAGTTTGGCCATCTAGACTTATGCGACTCATTACCATAGATGTATGTATATTATATATTTTATTTTATTATTTATTAAAATTTTAACATTTGAAAACTAATATATTTTTCTATGTATTTTTACTAAAATACTTTAAAGGTAAAGAAATATTGTATAGATAACAACAAAGTCAAATGTCTATGACATTAGATAAAGATTCTAGTAGTCTTGAATGATTGTCAAGAAATTCAAATTTATTGGTGGATTATTAAGAGTTTCCAATGGATGCTCATGTTTATGGATGTGCTGTAAATGTCGAGATTGTGAATAATGATATCAGGGAGCTTGTTACTAGATATAAGTTGGGCATCAACGTGGTGCATATTTTTTCCATGTAAGACTTAACACCTTTCCCTACATTATATTTATTAAATATGTATACTTATGTCTATTTTGTATTATTTATCTTTATAACATGAGTGAGAATAATGAGAGGACAAATGTATATGTTTTCATGGACTGAAAATTGATTTCCCCTGAAGGACATGCATTAGATGAGGAATAAATAACAGTTTATATTTCTGAAATATTTGAACAAAATATAATCACACGGTGTTGGATGATGCATTTTTGTGAGGGGTATGAAATATATATCTAGAAAAGTGTTCATTATATTTTAACATAAAAAACACTAACGTTAAATTTTCTTTTATATCAATGATCATTGGATGTTATGTGTTTTTTTCCATGGGAGAAAACACTTTATTGGATATGCTCTATCTATGGAGATGTGCGGGGAAGTTTTCAGAAAATGTTTGAAAATTTAGTTTCAATTTCATAATCATTGTTTATATTATAATGAATTTTAAAATTATCCCATTCATATTATTCTCTAATAAGGGATGGGTCTACTTTCGAATAAACAAATAAAAAGAGTTCCAAGAGAAAATATATAAAAGTAAAGGTAAATATCCATTTATAATTTTTACTTTTCTATGTATAAAATAAAAATGATATTCTGAATTAACACTCATTTAAAAAGAGTTGTCATGAACAAAAAGGCATCATTGAATGTAGATATTATATCTTAAGATTTATATATGAAATAATTACAACTGGAACACTTGTGAGGTTTGACCTAGTAATATATCCTTATAAACCTTTCCCAAATATTTTATTTGATTTATTTATTATACATGTTAACTACTATCCTTTTAATTTATAGCTATTTAATGACCCTTAAACCTATATTTCTCAATAGGTCAAACAATTACAAGTTGAATGGTCTAATTATTTTATCGGTTTTATTGGATTTTAGTTTTTTTGTAGTGTAAAATTTAATTTTCAATATTGTAATTATAAATCTGTATCTGGTATTTGTTTTGGTTGGATTTAGGTTTTTTAGTTGACAATGTATGTTCTGAATGTTATATATGTGAATGTTTAATTTTTTCGGTTTTTTCTTATTTTGTCCTAGTTCATATTTTTTTTGGTTTTGATTCTAGTTTGGTTTTGGTCTAGTTTTGGTCTAGTTTCAGCTTGTTTCATACTTTGACAGAGCATAGTAATGGTTTCATGGGGGGGCTATTCAAGGGGAAAGGGTGTTTAGGGGGTCGGGGTGTCTATGTGGGTATGGGGGCTGTACATGGGGGTCATAGGGTTCAGGGGGTGGGGCTATCTCGGGGGTACGATGTCAATGGGGCTGTCCAAGGGGGTTAGGGTGTCTGGAGGGTGGGGTGGGGGGCTATCCAATGGGTGGGAGGGTTTCTAGGGGTGGGGGTGTCCAGGGGGTGGGGTGTCTAGGGGGAGGGGTGGGGGTGGGGTGGGAGGCTATCCAGTGGGTGGGAGGATGTCCAAGGGTGGGGGGTTTCCAATGGTGGGGGTGTCCAGGGGGTGGGATGGGTTGTCCAGGGTGTGGGGGTGTCCATGGGGTGGGGGGTGTAGTGGGTGGAAGAGTGTCCTGGGGGGTGGCGGGTTTCTTGTGGTTGAGGTGTCCATGGGTGGCGGTTTCTGGGGGGTTGGGGTGTCTAGGGGGTGGGAGGGGTTGTGCAGGGGGTGAGGGGTTTCCAGGGGAGGGGGCTGTCTAAGGGGTGGGGGTGGGAGGGTGTTCAGGTGATGGGGGTGGGTGGGGGTGTCCAGGGGGTGGGAGGGGTTGTCTATAGGGTGGGGGTGGCTATCCAAGGGGGTTGGGGGTGTACGGGGGGGGGGGGGTGTCTAGTGGGGTGGGGTGGTGTACAGTGGGTGGGGTTGTCCAGGGGGTGGGAGGGTGTCCGGGGGTGGGGGCTGTCCAATGGGGTGGGGTGGTGTCCTGTGGGTGGGAGGGTGTCCCGGGGGGTTGTATAGGGGGTGGGGGTTGTCTAATGGGGTAGGGATTGTTCAGGGGGGTTTCCAGTGGGTGGGAGGGTGTCCAGGGGGTCGGGGTGTCCAGGGGTGAGAGGGGCTATTTAGGGGGGGTGGGGTATCTAGGGGTGGGCCGGTGTCTAGGGGGTGGTGGTGTCCAGGGGGTGGGGGGTTGTCTGGGGGGGGTTTAGGGGGTGGGGGGTGTCCAAGGGGTCCAAGGCAGTGGTAGGGTGTACAGGGAGTGGGATGGTGTTGAGGGGGTGTCCTGGGGGTGGGGTTTGTCCAATGTGGTAGGGGTTTCTATGGGGAGGGTGGGGGATTTCAATGGGTTTTGGTCTGTTTTCTTCATGTTTTAGGTCTTCTTTGGAAGTGCATTATAATGGTAGGACTATATTTTTTAAAAAAATTAATTTTTATATTGGCTATTTTAAAACTGACATAATAAATGCATGGGGAGGGTTGTTTAGGTCAGTTATTTAATAACTGACATAGTACATATATTTTCACGTCGGTTATTTTTTAACCAATGTGAAAAACTGATTTGTAGACTGGTTTATCACATTGGTTATGAAAATATCTGACGTGATAAACTTTTTTTTCACGTCAGTTTTCTAAAAATATACATTTCAATTTTTTCAAGGGGGTTTTTTATTATGTTGATTATTTAATAAACTATGTGAAAAACAAAATATTATGGCGATTATATAAAAACTGATGTAATAAATCTTGACTACAAATCGTTTCCCAGGTCTTTTTTTAAGAACCGATGTGAAAATAGCATCGGATTTCTATTTTTCCATCGGTTTTAAAATAACTGATATAAAAAGCAATATTTATAACATCCCCTATAATAATGTCAGCCAAAAACCGACCTAAAAATGAAAAATAACTAACTCAAACAACATTTTTTGCATTAGTGGGGGTCTCCATCTAACTTTTATCCTCATGAGACACAAGACATATTTAAAACATGTTTCATTTATGTGGTGTATATAATATAAATGAATGTATTATATGATTCATATTATTTAATTTATATGGGTCTACATATATTTTTTTATTTCATGTTGCTTATGATTAATGTTCTACCAATGCGGTAAGAGTTTTAAGTCACAATCTCATCGTTTATTGGGATTATTTATGATTATGTTTCTAATAATAAAATATTATTATCTACCTCTAAATAAAACCATGGATTTATTTTTATATATTTATTTCCTAAAAATACATGTTTTACATTCATTTTTACTCTACTTAAGTACTCAATAGAGTGAAGTTTTTTATGTACCATTGACTTTATTTATATCTTTGGTCAAAAACCT
Source organism: Viscum album (assembly GCA_963277665.1). Lineage (NCBI taxonomy): Eukaryota > Viridiplantae > Streptophyta > Magnoliopsida > Santalales > Viscaceae > Viscum > Viscum album. The sequence goes on from OY728146.1 coordinate 860,965,600, forward strand.
TTTTTCACATATATTTGTTTTCTAAAAAAATTGAATAACCTTTTTAATATTCTACTAAGATTTTTTAATGTCCTTATACCCATGTTTTACATTTTATAAAATTGTTAAAATTAATCTTCTTACCATTTTTTGTATGAGGTGCCTTTTGAATTTTATATATAAGTGTAAAAGTAGTGTTTTCCTTTAACATTTATGGCATGAACATAGTGTCCTATAGTCATGCCTGATCATTGTACTGAAAATTACATTACAAGTTTCCCTGTTTATTTTAAATTAGTATTTATTCTATATTATTTAGTAAATTTTTATGTTTTAAAAAGTTATTTCAATGTGGAAATGATATTTTCTTCGTTATTTTTTCTTGTGATCCTTTAATGTATATTTTCATCTACAATAACATCTTTTGATTTTAATTAATTATTTTATCAGGATATTATCCAATTATACCATACTAATTTTTAAACTAGATGGTTTATTATTTTGATGATTATATTTTTATTAACTCCATTTATTTTCCATTGGAATTTTTATAATGTTAGTATTTTTTTATCTTGTGTCATTTATATGATTATGCGACAGTTGGGTCTCTTAAATCCATACAATACATTGGGTAATAATGGATAAATCATTAGTGAAATATGTAATGTGTGAACTTGGTTTCATGATAAAATTATTGTGCATGGAATTTGATTTCATTTCTATATGATTATGTGTGGACTGGGATTTCATGTCCCTAAGTATATTCATCAACCTATATTTCATAGTTGTATGATTATGCATGGACTAAGCTTTCATGTCTATAATTTTAAGTGTGTTCCACGCTCTCATGTGTATAGGTTTATGCATGTACTAGGATTTCATGTTTATAAGATTATGTATGGACTTGGTTTAATGTTTAAATGTTTATATGAGGGCCTAATTTCATGTCGTTATCATAATGAGTGATCCTATTTCTATTTTTACTTATTTATAAAGTTAAAAGAATAAGTTTATGCCACAATTATATATCATAGGCCATTTTATTCTCTCATGACTCATGTTATTGTATTCCATTATTTTTCATATCTTATAAAATATGAATAATTATTCTATGACTCAATATTATGATCTATGATATGTAGGGTATTGTTTTCAAACAACATAATCATGTTCTCATGGCCATATAATAATGCTCTGATTAATTAATAGTTAATATCTTACTTGTTTACCATTACAGAGCATATGATCTCTCCATTTATTATTTTTCCTTTCCCCATGTTGTGATGAAAGGTATTAAATATGATATGTCTAAGGAGGGTTCATGTTATGAATAACTTGGAGGGATATGATGCAGTTCATTTATGAACTAGTTGTTTTTTATCCATTTTTTAAATGGCCCAATACCTTTTTTGGTTTTGGTGTTGATAATAAAGGTATGTATTGAATATTAATCTAAAACGAAGTAATATTTATGTAGGAAAAGTTCATGTTTTTATAGTTGGTATCAGATAAAGGTTCAGTTTACAATTAGAAACTAGTATAAGAAAACATTAGTGAGAACTATAGGAAAATTTTTAAGTATTTAATAACATCCTTATGTTTTTTAATGACCCACTATAACCTAGGTTATACATAAGGTTTCATATATTGTATATAAATGGATTTCATTTAGACATATAATAAATTATTTTCCACGATTTTGTGGTTTTACACTATGATAATAATTTCTCACACTATTTATTTGGTTTTATTCAATGGTTTCAAGTTGAAGGAATCATGTGAAAAATTAATGTTATGACCAATGTAATGAACATACTATTGGGAAACAAAATATATTAAGAGTTTGGATGCAATATATTTTGAACATTCTCACTCAAATATCTCGAGCTATTATTCGTAACACAAATCATCTTGATCTTCTGAATTTTCCAAGTAGATAAAAATTTTTTATTGAATATTTTATTTGATAAATTTTACCGTCATTTTATGGGTCATATAATCCACTAGATATTTAGTAATGTATAAATAGAATAGATTTTTTTTATTCTTCAATGCTTGGACCATGAAAACTTTATCCTAGTGGATTATTATTTTTATGGAAAATCATATCAACAGTGTAATATTATTAAGTATACAAGGAAAGAGGATGAAATTGACACCACTGAATAGTATGTGATTAAGAGTATATTTATAGTACGTAATTCCCTCTTATTGTATGTATAAAAATAGAGAAGCAATTCCTTGAGTTTAAACATAAGGATGATGAATACACTGGTAACATTGTGGAAATTTATTCAAGAATTGTGTGATTGTTATGGGTTAATCATCATCCTGGAATGTAAAATTGACCACTAATTCAATGGTTTAATACAATGTATTTTAAAGAAATTATCCTTATGGAACATTATAATTTATTAACAAATCGTTTGAGGAGAAAAAAATGTGGAAATTGATTCTAAAATTCTTCATGGATTTGGTGATAAGAAAAAGAAGATGAATTTTCATAGATGCTCTGTCTTTATGTCAGATAGAGGGAAAAAAACATTCCAACCTTATACTTTCCAAAATTTAGGGAATGAGAACACATGTGAATTATTGAAGGGAATGAGAAAATGATTCAAGTGTGGAAATCCTATCCATCAAGAAAAAGAATGTTAATGTAATATGAAGAGGCCAGTCATGAAAATGAGTGGAGAGATAAATCAACAAAATATACCTCTCGCAATTCAATACTATATATGAAAGGATTTTAAGAATTAGGTGAATCAATTCCTTAATCCAAGGGCTAATGATGACAATAAGACTTAAAAACCTCTGAAGTAAAAGGAAAAAAGGGAATGCTAATGAAATAAAATTAGTTGAAGTGAATCATGATATATAGGGAACAATTTTTATCCAAACAATAATTAGGGTTTTTTGGCGAAGATTATAGAAATAATTCCAATAAAAATATAATTTTTTAGTGAAGATTTATTTGATTCTGATCATTTATTTACTCTCCCTATATAGGTTTCAAATAAGTTTATACAATAAAGAAATCATGTTTTATATTTTTAATCAATCTATAATCATCTATCATTGCAAGGATTAACTCAAACCTCCAATAGAAATATTTTTGGCTATGATAATAGATTATTTAAGGAATAAGGGGTGAATTATATTTTGAAGATATATATTATTTTATTTTGGCTTTATTTTGGTAAATGACTGGTATATATTGGACATATTTGACCACGATAAATAAATTTTGGTATGATAAGTTATTAGAGATTAAAATTATTTTTTAGTTGATCATGTAAGAGTATGAGAAACAATCATCTTGTGTTACCATCTTGATAAAATACATTTTTGATGATTCCTAAGGTTAACTATTTATATAGTTGATTATGTATAAATTTTGGTGTTATATTTTATGGTTAAAGTATGATTTATCATATTAGATAACTAGTAATAATAAATTTGGTTTTTATAAATATAGGGAAATATATAAAGACTAATTTTTCTATTATATATTTTATAATCCATTAAAATATATTTTTATTTTTTAATGCATAAAAAATTATCATGAAAATTCATTTCTTTTGTATAAAAGAAGAAGTGTAAATTTATCAAGGGAAAAAAGGTAAAATAAATTCTTATGGTATCAAAATAATTCATGTATATTTTATTATGTTCTCTAAATTTATCCCTTAACGTTAAGAAAAGGATTTTGGAATAAAATTTATACTTTTACCATTATTTCTGATCAATATATGTTATTTTCACTTATCCAAGATGTATGGTTTTTTTATTATTAATATTCTCCTGAAAATTATCTCTATCATTCTCTATCAGTCCTTAGGCATGAGTTTTCACTTACATGTTTTTATTTTCACATTTCACTAATTTTATCCTATTTAGAAACCTAGTTCTCTATTCTTTAAAATAACCTTTATATTTCCATTTCTTTTTTAAGAGAAATTTTTTTCAATCCTTTTTTAAGATATGAGTTTCCACAAATGAATTTTCAAATATAAAACCTTTTATTACTGATGAAAAGATAAAATTGTGAGGAAATAATTTAAAAAAGTGGGTAGAATGTAAAATACCAAGATTTTATGATTGTTTTTATTTATTTGATTGGTTATGTTACTTGCAACACCAATCCTAAACAGAACATGAAATATTATTATTTAAATACGACCATTAATAAATACCTATTAAAATTGGTAGACAAGAATAATATTAAAGATTTAATAATATAAGTATATAAATTTTCTACTAAATATAAATTTATTGATAAATATTTAGTAAAGAATCACTCAGTTTGTTAGTAAAGTCATTTTATGTCTCCAAAAAATACGTTTTCAGCAAAATTATTTTTATTTCTTATGTAAGAAAATATTAAAATTAATTTTTGGAACATTGAGATTTTTTTTAAAAAAATTATTTCATTTTTGAAATCAGAATATAAAAATTATCTAATGATGATATTTTTAGCTTTTTCTGACAAGATTGATTTTTCAATGAAGTGTAAAAAATTCCGATTTTTATTGAAAATTGTATTTTAATATCAAGAATATATGGTTATATATTTTTTAAAATGATTTCAACTTAAATTTTTTTCTAGTTTTATGAATAATCTTATTATATACACTGGATTCAATTTTATTATTAAATTTCATATAAAAAGACATTTTTATGGAAAAATATTTTATGTGTGAAATATGTTTTAATCTTAATAAATAAAATTCATAACTATTTGTGAATTATTTTTATAAAATATATGTATTATATATTAATTAATATATTTAAAACATTCATCTAACATTTTTTATGTGTGTTCTAAAAAACAAGTCCAGTTTTATGCATAAAAGTATATTTTTCTAAAAAGAAATTCATGTTGCATTATGCATACTTATTTTAAAAATAATTTTATTCAATTATATAAATTAAATCCAAAAAAATATATTCCTAATTTTAATTTGGAGTTTTAATTTTTAATTATGTTCCTTTAATTTTTTTCCACTATGAATAGTAATCTTCGTAAAATTTATCTCCTCTGTAAATGTTATATCATGTTAATATAGGTTAAAACTAAATTATAAGGTCATAATTTTTCATTATAATTCTTAATAAAATGTTTTTGAATACACCCTTGTCACCTTATACTAGAAATTTAATTTTATAATGGACACTTTTTCATTGAAAAGGACTTATATAAAATATAAATAAATTTAAAAAAATACACCTTTTTTTAATATCTCTTATGTTTTAACATAAGTAAAAAATAATAGTTTGAATTAAAATTAAAATTATTTATTTTAATAATTAAATTATATTAAATATGTTAATTTATTTATAAATTCTAATGATTAACTAATTACCAAATGTTCTTGTGCAATACTGACACAATATTTATTCAATTCATTTAAAAATAAAATAAATCGTTAAAAAAATCATAGAAGTTATATAATTTGAGTGAGTTATGGTTTTAAATAACTTTTATAGTTAAATAAATCAAACTAGTAACATTTAAAAGGATTTTACACTAATATTTAATTTGAATTGGTGTATTTAAAGTCAAATTAAGTACATTCTTTAAAAATTAACTTTAATAATATTTTATAGAAGTAATATTTTATTAAATTGTTTGAGAAATATAAAAATATAAAAATAGGAAAAATTCAATAATATATGGTCTAAAATTAAATTAATTTTTTATTTATTATTAAATATGTACCTTATAAGTGAAATTATGACCCTTTAAGAGTGAAAAAATCATTACTGTGGTTAAGGTTAACATGGGATAACTAAGGGCTTAAACCAAAATATTTGGTTGAAAATGCACATAATCCATTCCAAATTTTATTTGTTGATGTGATTGAAACAAAATCATACCTTATCTTCTAATCTATGCAAGCATGGATGTATTTTTCTTCAAGATGACTTTATTATATTTTAATCTTTTAAAAATTTATAAAAGTGCCCCTCCCCAATAATATAAAATGGAACCCATTATTTATCTTATTGACACCATAGTGAGCCTTATAGATCAAACATAATAAAATAAAATAACTTTGAAAATTAATCATACATATTATAGATTTTATGGTCTTTAAAAAATACAAACCCTAGTATCTTTAAGTAGATATCTAATAAAGTTATTTCAAAAAATAGGTAATCACTATAATCAATAACTTTATTTTTAATTCTAATTCACAGCATATAAATATATTGTATTTGTAATAAAATAATAATATATGTATCATAATGTTAATTTTATTTTATTTTTATTTTCAAATCACTATTATACACCAATTTTCCCATCAAATGGGAAGTGAATGTATTGCTGGTTGTTACATACAACTTATTGTCTCCAGGTAGTGATATAATTCCTTTTCCACCACCATATTTCATGTATGATTATTATGATGGGTTTAATGTTTATATATTAAATTTTTAAATTAATTATACTTACATAAATATAATATCATATCCACATTCTTACCTTCCAATTTGTTGGGAAATAATAATCTCATTCGTGCATACGTGTGGAATGGAACCTCTATGATGCAATATGATTTATTTTTCATTTCAATTTTACATGGATGGTAATAAATATAGATTTAAATAATATGAATTTTTTATATCAAATAATAATTATTTTTTTAATTTTAATTTTTTTAATTTTCTTTTGTTCCATTAATCGAAACGTGAAAACAACGTTCATATGTATGTATGGCCTGACATCTCTATGAACTGTGTGATTTATTTTTCTATCTCTATATTATATAAATTATTAAAAATATGCATATAATGGATATATATTATATTTATATCATTATTAACATTATATATATTTTTTAACCATCATCAATGTATAAGGACCAAAAATACCAAACCAAAACATACATGAAAATAAAGAAGATATCACATTGAACATATATTTTAATAAATAATTATAAATAAACATGTGATAATAGGTTTTATGTAAATTATATATGATATCATATATATTATTAAGGTTCTATAGTATATTTATAATAAATATAAATTGAAAATCTTGGATGTTCGAACACATATACTGTAAGTCCTACCAAAGGAAAGGGATTTTCGTCTCACATTTTTCACTATGTAAGAAACATTCCATATTCACCGATTGTTTATTTTATGTGGTGTATATAAAACCCATGAATTTATTTTATGATGATGATTATTAATTTTATGTGTATTTAAATATCCTTATATGGTTCTTTATTTCATGGGTATTATTATTCAAATGTTATCAAAGAGGTAAGGGTTTTATGTTACAAAATCGTTGTTTATTGACAATATTTATAATTAAGTTAACAATAATGAAATAATATATTATACCTCTCAATAAACACATGTATTTACATCTAATTTTATTTATTTGAAATAATTTTTTTTTATTTATTTTTTAGACACCAAATGTACTCAACAGACAAAAAATATATTTTTAATGAAAATCGATGTTATTTTTCTATTAAGTCATTTTTTCCATTCCATATCCATGATTTATAAAAAGTATTTAATGAATTTTTTAGCAATTATACTGTGTTTTTTAAAAAAAATTAATTTTTTTTTTATATTTATAATTTTTTTTGAAAGTGATCTTCTATTCTTTTTCCAATTGAGGTACAGTTTTAATTTTTTTACAAAAGTGTGAATGGAATGTTTTATTTTAATTTATAAAACATGAATGGAACTTACCTCATTCATGATCAGTCAATGTTTTAAGGTTTACCTTAAAATTTACCTAGGATATTTTTAAATAAATTATTTTATTTAATAGTTTAGAATTTTTTATTTTTTAAAAGGTTATCTCAATGTAAAAACGATATTTCCATGTGGAAATTTTCTAGCGACACATTAAAGGAATGTTTTGGTCTATGATCATATACTTTGATGTTACTTACTATTTACTGGGTATATGATTCAATGATACCATACCTTTTATTTATCTGGGCGGTTTTAGATTATGATGATGATGTGGTTATGAAAACCATTTAATTCCCATGGGTTATATTATAATGTTATGATTAATGATCTTTTGTCATTTATATGATTGAATTATAATCTTGTGATGGTTGGGTATGTTAAAACCCTATAATGCACTACGTAAATATGGATTACTCATGAGTTAGTTATGTAATTCTTGAAATTGGTTTCATGTTCACAATTTTATGCTTGGACCTAGATTTTAGGTCCATAATTTTATGTGTAGACCTGGAATTAATGTCAACAAGTTTATGCATGGACTTGGAAATAATGTCCATAAGTTTATGCATGCAACTAGTTTTATGTCGATAAGATTATTTATTGGATTTGGTTTCATATATATAAGTTTATGTTAAGGAATTATTTTATTTCCTTAACTTAATGAGTGAACAAATTTATTTTTATAGCTCTTTATAAAATTAAAATATTACTTGTATTCCACAAATATACATCTTATGAGAATGTTATGATATCATGGATCATGTTATTTGAGTACTTTTTAAATCATATCCTATGAAGATGGAAGATTTATTCCTTGACTCAAGATTATGATCTATGAAATGTGGGTAGGGTTTTGAATTATTATGATCATCTTCATATACCCATATGCTCATGTTTTATTCAAGTGATAATTTATATGTTCTTTATTTTCCCTTACTAAGTTTCTGAGCTCACACATTCTTATGTTTCCTTTCCCTGGGTTATTAAGAAATGCCTTACATAAGATATGTCTCATTAGGGTTCTTGTTTTAAAGATCTTTGTGGGGGATGATATAGTTTCATTATGAACCTATTTCTTATGTATCCAAGATTCCAAAGGAATTATACCTTTATGGTTTTGGCATGGATCTTAATTTTATTTCTCAAATAGTCATATAAAAATATGTAATATTTATATATAAAAAGTTCAGGTTACTATAGCATCCATCTTGATGTTTAATATAAACTTATTCCTAAACTTCCCCATTTATGAAGGAAAAATTTCATCCATATGATTGGATTTTTATCTTCAATGAGTAGTAATTTCCATGAATAAGGATGAATGTTTTTTCAAAATCAACACCTCAAACCTATGCATACCTATTTCATATGGTCCGGAATTTATTCCTTGATACCAATCCTATATCATTCATATTATTTTAAAATACCCATTTAGTTCCTTTTATATTTTAATCATGTAGTTTTATAAAGAGTTTTCATGTATCACTCTTCTAAATCTAATCAAACTCCTTATTCATATATTTTAAAATTTATTTATATTCAATATCTTATGATAGTGATCGGTGTTCTACTTGATAGATGTGTGTTGTTTGATTCTCTATTTTTAGTTTCCATCTTTTCTATCCTACATATTTACTTATTCCAATAATACTAGTTTGTTCCTATTTATTTTTTATGATATTTATTTTATGTTTTTTTCCTCAGTTTCTTCATCATCACTAGAGAATTAAATATGTGTTTGGTGTAACTCGTTTGTACATCATTTGTTTTTATCTTCCATTCCCCAAGAAGGCTTTACGAAAAATTCCATTACAACATTATAAAAACCATATCCTTATCCCCTATATTTTAAAATATTTCAATAACCTAACGTCACATGATTCTATAATTTCTTTAATTGTTTATTCTTTCACTTTTAGATTCTTCATTTGGTCATTCACCCCAAGAAGATTCCTTCTTTTGTAAATTTATCATATTTCACCAAATGATTTTTTTTAACTTCTTTATGATGTAAATTATAAATAAATTGAATTATTGAAATATATAACTATATTTATATATAATTCATAGGGATTTTCTTCTATTTATGGTCATAGGAAACATATATTTTTAATATATATATCCATACTAAGTTTTTCCCTCTAAAAGTATATTATGATTTTATTTATAGAAATAATAACCATACCATGTAAACTAGAATTTGTTTCTTACCTTATACTATTCCACTATATTTTGATGTGTAAGGAGCATTGTATTGATTTCTAATCCCATTTCTTGAGAAATAGGATTCAAAATATCTATATGTAGACTCATTCCTATTGTCAGATATCAATTTTCTAATATACACAACATAGTCCTTCATAACATCCTTTTTGAAATATTTTTAACTTTTACACAGCCATAAATTTATGTTTCGTAAATATTTATGAATTCAACTATATAAAATTTTCAATTATGGTTTCCAAGTACATATCAATGTTTATGAATTAATTCTTAATTGGTCTATATAGATCATATTTAATAGTTCAAGAGTATGAGTAGAGTGAATATACGCCTTTTGATAATTTTTTACCATTTTTCCTCTTTAAAATGATTCAAATATAATATATCATTCCATAAAAAGTTGATGGTGATATCGGAAAACTTATTTCATAAATATTTTTCTCATATTTCATTAACCCTGAAAGCCACGCCTCATATGCCAAAATTAATTTTCATCATTAGCACTCAAATAACATGTGTTACTTAGATCACATATCCCATTGAGTGGTCTCATGGGAGGTCTTCAGTTAGAGCCTCGCCGAGTACTTAAAAGTGATATATAGTTTCAGTGTATCCACCTTCCCTAAACTATTATCATATATGTTCAAGTAAATTAACAAATAGAACAACTTGGGACTTCAACATCCTTGTTTGAAATATCAAATGTTCCAAACCCTTTGATTTTTAGAGAAAAATAATAGTCAAATGTTACAATACTTATATCTTCTTCCCTGATGTATTTTGGTATTTTCATATCTCCTTATATATGTGGAGAGACCCACTATCGATAATGAAATGTTTACCCTATTTTAGTTTTTTGCATAGACACAAAAAAAGTTTTTTATTCAATCTTAATTGTACTTATTTCATTTTATTTCATGATGATTGGAACCTATCTGGTCATAGTAGTCATAAATTCTTTAGAATGATGACTATATTTATCACACCATCTATATAACTAATAAAGACATTCATACTTGTTCTATCCTTCATAATATTGAACTTTTGGAAATTTCTTCTTATAAAATTTCATCAACTTATATACCATATTATTAAAATCCGTGGAATTTATCAATTTTTGGGATTTTTCCCCCTTGAATCATGCCTTGTCCAAAAAATAAAAATTTTGTAACAAAATTTATAATCATTATTCCCAAACACTCTGCAATACAAATTGTAACACCCCAAGATTTTATAGTGTGTTATTTCTTCAAAATAATTCAATAACATTAACTACACGCAACACCATGTTCAATCGCACCATGACTTACCAAACAAGCCGTTCAAAAGAGGTTATTAATAGTGTTAACTAAATTTTAAACTTTATATAATCCTTATAATTTTAGAATCCATATTATGAGTTTCGTAGACATAATGTAAGAACAAATTCATTTTCCGTATTGCACTTTTACCAACTTTTAATGGTGAACAATTTTTAAATACTATATTTTAATCTTTTTGACTAAATGGGGACATCAAAAATTTAAAATGAAACATCCCAAGCCTCCACGGTACGCTAGCATGTGTTGTACGCAACACCGAGTTCTAACACACCATAACCAATCAAACTAGCTGTTATGATTAGTAATACCTACTTTTTGAAATTATATATATTTTATATTTCAAAATGGACTTCATTTTTGGATTCGGAGTATTGAATTTTGCCTAAGGTGAAATTTTGGTACTTTTCGGATAACTTTAATATTTTGATGAACAGTGAAAATTACTAAATTTTAATTAAAAACAACTTTTTTAATCAAAATAATTAATAGTGATAAATTATGAATTTTAGTGGTTTTAATGTATATTTAGAATATATTTTTACCATTTAATATAATTTTGGTCATTGGACATAATTTTACAATTAAACCGAACATAAACAAGTGTCAATCTTTTGATAGTTATTATCTCTTAAAAACACGCTTTTTGTTTTGACAGCGGGAATTAATTTTAAATTAATTTCTGCCACTTCTGTGTTTTGAATTTGGAAAAATGGATTCCATATTTGGAATCAGGATTTTCAAATTGTTTAAATAGGTAACTTTTATTTTTAGACATTTTGAATAATTACTGCGGTAAATATTTTATTTACCATGGTTAAGGGTAAATCCGGTAAATAAGGGTTAAAAAATAATATTATAATAATACTAAATTACCCTAAAACGTGTCCTAGCCTTATTGGTTGATACATGTTCGACCATAGGCATCTTTGGGTTGATTTTGGGACCCCATGGGTCCACTTGTAGGTGATAGGGACACTTTATTTTAATTAAGTTAAAATAAGTACAAAAATGACATAAGTATATATCTTTTAGAAAAACAATTTTTACATAGGGTTATATATGTTGGATTTTTTACAATAAATATTAATTAGAAATATAAAAAGATTTCCTACATGATGATAATTTATTTTCATTTTTTAGAGATTACATAATTTAATTCATTTATGACACAATGATGATGCAGTAATTATCATAATAGTGAAAATTTAAAATAATGGATATTATAAATACCCAAATAAATATAATATGAAACTTTTAAAGAATTTAACTAATTTTCTAGGATAATATGATATATTAGAATTGATTTAAGTAACTTTGTTCGAAGTAATCAATCTGTTATGAGTTTCACAAAAATCAACTATTGAATAGTGTCAAAATTGACATAAAAGAGTTCTTAAAACAAATATTATATTATTAATTGATATTAAATTCCTAAAAATCTATGGTTCGGCCAAAAGACTTATATCATGATATGTAAATCATTAACGGACCACTTTGTGGTCGGTTGGATGTATATAGTATGTTTATTAACCATATTATATAAAAATACAAAGAGACATTGTAAAAGTGAAACTAATTAACTTAGAGTTAATACTTAAAGATAAGGTTAATATAAGTACCCAAACCTATCTAAATTCTATTGTTTAAGTTGTTTTCGACCCATCCCCACCTTAAACTTTGAATAATCAACTTTGGAGCCATTGGAAACCGAATATGAATTTATTATAAACTAATATCTCTAGCTTTTCCAAAGGTGCCCCTCACCCCTCTTATAAAAGGGCACTCTGCCTTCTCATTTATTTACACATTAAAAGCCTTTTGGTTCGGAAACACTCTGCCCAAATACTATACCAACTTCCCTCACTACAACCTAGAGTCCTTAGTTTGATCAGAAAGACAACCTATGGTGCCTTTTTGATCAAATCAAAAGGAAGAACCCGAAGAAGAGGTAATGATTTCACCACCCTTTTCCAAGTTCGTTTCTTCTTCCACTTCTTCTTCATTTGTTGTTACCATTATAAAATAATAAATCCAGTATCATATATATTCTGTGATGTTATTATAAATATGTTACAACCATATTCAGTATTCTATCCACCCTTTGAATAACATGTCACCATACATGCGTACGTATGACTTACCGTCTCCACGTCGTGGTGTAATTGTTATTCAATATATTATAAATTGGATGGGTATAATAATGATATTTAACTCATGTAAATAATAAATATAACATGTTAATGATTCTGTATATATGATATAACAACCATTTATATATTATTTTAATATCAAAAGAATGATATTGTCACTCGTGCGTACGTACGGACTACCGTCTCCATGAACGCGATAAGATTCATTCCCCATCGTATCCATTCAATGATAATTATCATTTGATTATTTAAAAATGATGTTTAAGGACTTGAAATCATTCTGGACATGAATAATATACAACCTATCCATTATAAACATGTCTTACGTAACAAAACATATAAAAGAAAACAAGTAAGTTAACACCCGAAACAACAATAATACTAAGATATTATTATCAAATAAATATTAAAATATATTATATGATATCATATTAATGTATATGATTCTTGTCTAATTTAATAACAATTATTTCACTATTATACAGGAGGTTAACCTACCCCAACCAAGGAAATGTACAAGGTAAGGGTTATTTCACAATCTCTTCATTATCTGAGGTTGTTTATACGTAATAATCTACTAGGATCTCTTTATCATCCACATCCATGTTTCTTAAAAATGTATTTCAAAACATTACTAATATTTAAAAGAATATGGGTTAAGGTCATTTATACCCTTTTTTGACTTTTTATAAGAGTTTTATAAAGGAATCTTTTCATCGTTTTCCAAACAAGGTGGTTTTTAACCTTTTCGACAGAATTAAGGTAAGAATGTTTTTTTAACTTATACGGAGGGTGCGGTTATTTTCCGCTGTTATAAAATCGTCAAAGCATCCCTTACAAGCTTATATGAATATTTTCAAAGAAAATGTTTTATTTTATATGGAACTTAAATTATTTCAAAAATATAAAGAGATATTTCCTTGAAAAGAGTTTTGATTTCATCTATGTCAACATCCTTTGATGGATTTTACGCTTATTTGAAGTTGATTTATTATGATACAAAAATTCTATATTGTATTGAAGGTTTTGTGATATGTTTGACTGTGGATGTGCTATTTTTATACCGTTCATAGTTTATGGTGAAATTATTGACATTTCGTATGCTAGTTTTAATACGAATGGTTATGTTATGTTTAAACCTTTTCATATGGGAATCCATTTGACTTAATATGTGATTGGTGGAGCCCACTATAGCTCCTCGATGCATCGGTAGGTCTCATGAGACAAACTAGTGTCTTAGCAAAAGGCCTTGACAAAATCTTATTTGTAGACTTGGCACGAGGCCTTGGCTATGTGGTTATGATAGTCTGGCATTATGCATTCCATCATTATGAAAGTGGTTATTGATATTGCATGTGATTATTCGATTGGTAGAATATCCATGTGAATAAGTAAATGGCATTATTTCATTTTTCTTTTTCCATACAATGTTTAAGTTCAAGTTTAAAAGGATTTTGTTTTAGTTATACATTGCCTAAAAAAATTTATGCTTATTTTTGAAAGTTTCCACTATATTGTTATCCTTACTGGGCATTTGAGCTCACCCCTTTTCTATGTTTTATTTTTCCAAGGAAGTGAAGAAGTAAATTATGAATGAACTGCAGGGATATTATGTGGGGATATGAGTGTGGATTATGGAGACAATATGTTGTTGTAGTAGTTTTTCATTTTATGATGTAATGTAAGACTTATGAATATATCTAGTGTTTCCAAGGCTACTAAACCAATCGGTCTTTCGAGATTTGATCTTTCTTGTGATCATTCCAATGTTATGTAATAATGCACCGACTCTGGGTAACTGGGGTCGGGGCGTTACAGTTGGTATGAGAGGAAGTTTAGTACAAACCTTGGAAGCTAGATTTTGGTAAACTCTTATTAGAGCACGTAGACCTAAACTGAACTTTGAGGATTAGTATAGAAGAACTTCCTAGAATTTTGGTATTGTAGAGATTTTGTGAGTTTTCCGAGCAGTACATCCCTGTCTGGAAACGAGCAGGTAGAGGCAGCTCTGGCACAAATGTACCTAGGGGTAAAACATGAAAATACCGCTTTGAGCTAGACTCGATCGGGAACTGGTGCACGACAACAGGCCTTGCTGCACTCTTGGTTACGACACTCCCGGGGGATATGCTTAGGATAACTCTCATTTTCTTTACAAATCATTATGAAGGGTTTATGAGTATATACTTCCTAAAAGAAAAAATTCTTATGATTATGGATTATATCTATAAATAGTTTAATTTACGTTAAGTGTTTTGCAAGTATGAGATTATGTATTTTGATTCATAAACTGATCTAGTTTATGCCATTTTTTAGAAATGGCGCCCAGTAGAAGGAATGAGAACTCTAGAAATGCACATGATACAAAGAGAAAGAAAGATCACATATTTCATGGTCTTAAGCCAAAATTTATAAGAGAAATATTCTTGCATGTATTATCATCATATGAAGAAATAATATCATGTGTTGATAAGATAAGTAAATAGTTTACTGAGTCATATGGCTTTAAAGGGAAGCAAGAGAAGAAAAGGATGGATGAGAGAAATATGGGTAAAGGGAAGAGGGAAAATAAGAATTTTCCCATATGTGATAACTGTGGAAAGAAACACCCTGGAACTTTCCTGAAAGGAATGGGAGTTTGTTATAAGTATGGAGGAAAAGGGCACAAAGTACGTGACTGCAAGGGTAAGAAAATGATTTCAAATGTACAATGCTTCATTTGCAAGGAGTTTGGACACTACGCGAACCTATGTCCCAGTCATCAGACTATGCCGCAAATAATTCTATTGGATAATAATCAAGTTATGATACTACCACAGATGAAGAGGAATGATTATAGGTCTTATGTTGATTATGTCATTTGAGTGTTGTATCAACAATGTACTTGTTATAATAATTATGGACTATATAAGGATTGTACTGCAGTACTATTTTAATAAGGACTTGAGATTGTGTGGAACAACGAAAAGTGACTCAATAGTAGGTTAGATTTTTTAAAAAATATATGGTTGAAAGAAAGATAAACCATAATATGGTTCTGATACTGAGGGAGTGATTTTAGAATAATACATGATTTATTTGGAGAAATTATATTGGATATTCTTGACTACCTTGAAGCTGATTAATGATTTGTATATTCCATCATTGTTGGGGTTTAAAACATTTTTGGATTGATGAAGTATATCCAGCATTCTATATGGAATAAGGGAGAATGAATGTAATCAATAAGGATTATGGTAATTCAGGATGTTTTAGTGTTTTAAAAGAATACATGATAAAGGTATTAATATGATATTACGGGGTAAAAAGGATCTATATTATGTTTACCTTCCTTATAAATGTTGGATTGTGAGTTTGGACAGTAGTATTTTGGATAAATTCTAGTTTGAGATTAAATTTGGATTGCCATAAAAAGGATAACCCGGAGGTCGGGCGGCAACCCGTCGCGACCGGCAAGGCCGCGAGACTTGAACCTGCAACCGAAGGGCGACAAGGGTGTATCACCTACCACTGGACCACGAGATGTCTTGGATTAAATAATGTAGTTTTTTTTAAAAGATCTGGTAGATGAATTATAAATTCATTTATTTTAGAACCCTGTATGAATAGTATAAATAGATTTTTTTTACATTCTATTATCTTTTAGAGTGAAAGATGAGTTTGTGGTATAAATTTATTAATGGATAAAACTCTAATTATAAAGTAAGTATATCTCCATATGATCTTATCCAATCTCATAAATAAATTCCTCATCATTAAGAAAAAGAACTTTGAACAAAAATGTTGTCCTATATGGTACCTTAAATCATTACTAATTTATGGCTTTGGGATTGTTGGCCTTTTTATAGCCATGTTCTCTACCACTCTCCATCAGATAATTGATGGTTATATTTCTCTTCCATATCCATATTTTCCTACATGAAACCCTAGTATGTGTTATTTAATCTTCATACTTTCCACTCTTTATTTTAAATAGAGGCCTCATTAATTCATTTTTCAATGTGGGATTTCAACTAAGATATTTTGAAATGTCAAAAATGTGTTATCCTAATACCCTATGTTTTGTTAAACCGATGGTATTTCAAATCATCATAGATTGATAAATTTAAAGACCTCAATTTTACACTTGTTTGTGATTGATTACCTCAATGAAAACCTATAAATATTTACGTTTTTCCTCCAATTATATGTCTCTAATTGCCACCAATGTTCTCCTAATAGAGATCATAATTTGGTGGTGACTCTTTTATTTCTCTTTTCCTCATATTAAGACTAAATTTTAGTAACCTAATTTCAGATGTGGGTTTTCCCACAAATATATTTTCTATTTTCAACCTTTTATTTTCAAAGAACAATTTCAAATTGCGAGGACGCAATTTATTGAAGGAGGGGAGAATGTAACACCCCAAGATTTTATAGTGTGTTATTTCTTCAAAATAATTCAATAACTTTTACTACACGCAAAACCAAGTTCAATCACTCCATGACTTACCAAACAAGCCGTTCGAAAGAGGTTATTAATAGTGTTAACTAAATTTTAAACTTTATATAATCCATATAATTTTAGAATCAATATTATGTGTTTCTTAGACATAATGTAAGAAAAAATTCATTTTCAGTATTGCACTTTTACCAACTTTTAATTGTGAACCCTTTTTAAATACTATATTTTAAACTTTTTGACTAAATGGGGACATCAAAAATTTAAAATGAAACAACCCAAGCTTCCTCGGTACGCTAGCATGTGTTGTACGCAACACCGAGTTCTAACACACCATAACAAATAAAAATAGCTGTTATGATTAGTAATACCTACTTTTTGAAATTATATATATTTTATATTTCAAAATGGACTTCATTTTTGGATTCGGAGTGTCGAATTAATCCTAAGGTGAAATTTTGGTACTTTTCGGATAACATTAATATTTTGATGAATAGTGAAAATTACTAAATTTTAATTAAAAAAAACTTTTTTAATCAAAATAATTAAATGTGATAAATTATGAATTTAAGTGGTTTTAAAGTATATTTAGAATATATTTTTACCATTTAATATAATGTTGGTCATTGGACATAATTTTACAATTAAACTGAACATAAACAAGTGTCAATCTTTTGATAGTTATTATCTCTTAAAAACACGCTTTTTGTTTTGACAACGGGAATTAATTTTAAATTAATTTCTGCCACTTCTGTGTTTTGAATTTGGAAAAATGGATTCCATATTTGGAATTAGGATTTTCAAATTGTGTAAATAGGTAACTTTTATTTTTATACATTTTGAATAATTACTGCGGTAAATATTTTATTTACCATGGTTAAGGGTAAATCCGGTAAATAAGGGTTAAAAAAATAATATTATAATAATACTAAATTACCCTAAAACGTGTCCTAGACTTATTGGTTGATACATGTTCGACCATAGGCATCTTTGAGTCGATTTTGGGACCCCATGGATCCACTTGTAGGTGATAGGGACACTTTATTTTAATTAAGTTAAAATAAGTACAAAAATGACATAAGTATATATCTTTTAGAAAAAAATTTTTTACATAGGGTTATATATGTTGTATTTCTGACTATAAATATTCATTAGAAATATAAAATGATTTCATACATGATGATAATTTATTTTTAATTTTTAGATATTAAATAATTTAATTTATTTATGACACAATGATGATGCAGTAATTATCATAATAGTGAAAAATTAAAATAATGGATATTATAAATACCCAAATAAATATAATATGAAACTTTTAATGAATTAAACTAATTTTCTAGGATAATATGATATATTAGGATTGATTTAAGTGACTTTTTTCGAAGTAATCAATCTGTTATGAGTTTCACAAAAATCAACTATTGAATAGTGTCAAAATTGACATAAAAGAGTTCTTAAAACAAATATTATATTATTAATTGATATTAAATTCCTAAAAATATAAGGATCGGCCAAGAGACTTATATCATGATATTTTAATCATTAATGGAACACTTGGGGGTCTCTTGGATGTATATTGTATGTTTATTAACCATATTATATAAAAATACAAAGAGACGTTGTAAAAGTGAATCTAATTAACTTAGAGTTAATACTTAAAGATAAGGTTAATATAAGTACCCAAACCTGTCTAAATTCTATTGGTTAAGTTGTTTTAGACCCATACCCACCTTAAACTTTGAATAATCAACTTTGGAGCCATTTTAAACCGAATATGAATTTATTATAAACTAATATCTCTAGCTTTTCCAAAGGTGCCCCTCACCCTTGTTATAAAAGGGCACTCTCCTTATCATTTCATTACACCTTAAAAGCCTTTTGGTTCGGACAAACTCTTCCCGAATAGTCTCCCAACTTCCCTCACTACAACCTAGAGGCCTTAGTGTGATCAGAAATCCAACCTACGGTGCCCTTTTGATCAAATCAAAAGGAAGAACCCGAAGAAGAGGTAATGATTTCACCACCCTTTTCCAAGTTCATTTCTTCTTCCACTTATTCTTCCTTTTTTGTTCCCATTATAAAATAATAACTCCAGTATCATATATATTCTGTGATGTTATTATAAATATGTTACAACCATATTCATTATTCAATCCACCCTTTGAATAACATGTCACCATACATGCGTACGTACGGCTTACCGTCTCCACGTCGTGGTGTAATTGTTATTCAATATATTATTATTTGGATGGGTATAATAATGATATGTAACTCATGTAAATAATAAATATAACATGTTAATTATTCTGTATATATGATATAACAACCATTTATATATTATTTTAATATCAAAAGAATAATATTGTCGCTCGTGCGTATGTACGGACTACCGTCTCCACGAACGCGATAAGATTCATTCTCCATCGTATCGATTCAAGTATAATTATCATTTTATGATTTAAAAATGATGTTTAAGGACTTGATATCATTCTGGATATGAATAATATACAACCTATCCATTATAAACATGTCTTACGTAACAAATCATATAAAAGAAAACAATTAAGTTAACACCCGAAACAACAATAATACTAAGATATTATTATCAAATCAATATTAAAAGATCATATATGATATCATATTAATGTATATGATTCTTGTATAATTTAATAACAATTATTTCACCATTATACAGGAGGTTAACCTACCCCAACCATGGAAAAGTACAAGGTAAGGGTTATTTCACAATCTCTTCATTATCTGAGGTTGTTTATACGTAATAATCTACTGGGATCTCTTTATCATCCAAATCCATGTTTCTTAAAAATGTATTTCAAAACATTTATACTATTTAAAAGAATATGGGTTAAAGTCATTTATACCCTTTTTTTACTTTTTATAAGATATTTATAAAGGAATCTTTTCGTCGTTTTCCAAAAAAGGTGGTTTTTAACCTTTTCGACAGAATTAAGGTAAGAATGTTTTTTTTAACTTATACGGTGGGTGCGGTTATTTTCCACCATTATAAAATCGTTGAAGCTTCTCTTACAATATTATATGAATATTTTCAATGAAAATATATTATTTTATATGGCTCTTAAATGATTTCAAAAATAGAAGGAGATATTTATCTGAAAAGAGTTTTGATTTCATCTATATCAACATCCTTTGATGGATTTTACACTTATTTGAAGTTGATTTATTATGATACAAATCTTCTATACTGTATTGAAGGTTTTGTGATATGTTTGACTGTGGATGTTCTATTTTTATACCATTCATAGTTTATGGTGAATGTATTGACATTTCGTATGCTAGTTTTAATACGAATGTTTATGTTATGTTTAAACCTTTTCATATGTGAATGCATTGGACTTAATATGTGACGGGTGGAGCCCGTTATAGCTCCTCGATGCATCGGTAGGTCTCATGAGACAAACTAGTGTCTTGGCATAAGGCCTTGCCAAAATATTATTTGTAGACTTGGCAAGAGGCCTTGGCTATGTGGTTATGATAGTCTGGCATTATGCATTCCATCATTATGAAAGTGGTTATTGATATTGCATGTGATTATTCGATTAGTAGATATCCATGTGAATAAGTAAATGGAATTATTTCATTTTTCTTTTTCCATACTATGTTTAAGTTCAAGTTTAAAAGGCTTTTGTTTTAGTTATACATTACCTAATTTTTTTTATTCTTGAAAGTTTCCTTTATATTGTTATCTTTACTGGGCATTTGAGCTCACCCCTTTTCTATGATTTATTTTTCCCAGGAAGTAAAGATGTAAATTATGAATGACCTGTAGGGATATTATGTGGGGATATGAGTGTGGATTATAGAGACAATATGTTGTTGTAGTAGTTTTTCATTTTATGATGTAATGTAAGACTTATGAATATATCTAGTGTTTCCAAGGCTACTAAACCAATCAGTCTTTTGAGATTTGATCTTTCTTGTGATCATGCCAATGTTATGTAATAATGCACCGACTCTGGGTAACTGGGGTCGGGGCGTTACACAAATAGTAACCATTGAATCTTAGTTTTCTATTGAAATTACTGCATTGATAAAATTAATATACCTATATTTTATTAAAAAAAATTAACTTACGTCTTTTTTTTCTATGAAATTTTATTCTCCGAAGAAAATTTATCTAATTTTTATTGATTTTTAAAGTAATTAAATTTTTTACTATAATTTATAACAAATCAATTACCTTATCTTCTCATTGAACCTTCATAGATAGTTAAAATAATCCTATAATATTTGGAATTATAATATTCAATTTAAACCACTTTTATATAGCTATCTTCTCCAAGATTTTTTGATGATTTAATTTCAACATCCATTTAATTAAAAAAATATCCATTCATTAATTTTATTTATTTTTCATCTTTGAGATATCTTGATTCAGTCTTTCCCAATTATTCTTATTTAATAATAAGTTTCTCATTATTTTCTTCAAAAATATTCTATTTTTATAAAATGTAATCTTTAATGTATTTTAGTTTACTCAAGATGTCCTACTTATATTAATAAAACATTCCACTCCATCATTTCTATAAAGTAGTTTGGCTTCTATGTTGATTTTAGAGTTTTTCTTTAGATACAATTCATGTTTTGGTCCAATAATTTATTTTTGTATGTTTATTTACCTTCTATTTATTTTCTAATATATGTTTACTCATGTTTCAAAACATGATCCCCAATGTTGATTATTTTTTCTGGAATATATTAATATAATGAATTAGTTTTAGTTGATAAATTATAATATTCCTTACAAATGATGCTTCTTATTATCATAGAATATCTTATTTATATATCACAATATTATTTTACCTATTTAGATCTTTTATCCAATTTCTTATTTGGAGGAATTTAAATTCATTAATCTTTTTATAACCCACCTGTTTTATTTCATGGGAATTATTTGGAAAAGTGGTCAATTTTTACCTACGTAAAACATTTTCTAGGAAGTATTACTTTGAATATTTCATTACCTTTTCTAGGTTTCTTTGAGGTAAAATCCATGACTAATGATTATTCATTATTATATAGGGATTTATACTCTGAAATGCTTGATCATTATACTTATTATAAAATATTAATTTTGTTCATTTCAATGGTTATGTTAATGTCTAAATATTATCAATAGAAATTGTTAATATAACTAATAAATATGAGATTTTGGGACCTTGATTGCTATGATTTTGGGAACATATATACCAAGAAAGTTTCTAAATTTTAATTATACCATAAATGAGTCAAATAGGGTTCCAACAAAACTCTTATGTTACAGAATATTTCATTAACCCTTATGAAATATTCATCAATGAACTACTCTTCCATTTTTAAATCATCAAATTTAAATATATATATTATTGATTTTCTTTTATAACATTAACATTTCCTTCAAAAATACATTTATGTTTACCCCAAATATACATAGAATTTTTATTTTACACTACCTCTGTGAAAAATGTTTCATAAAGTGACATTTGAATACCATATTGTGCCTTACCACCATCTTATAGACTCCCATTTTCAAAAAAAAATTGTTCCATCTTTTTCTCTATGCTGAAATCTAGTGGTTTCTATATCCACCAAGTCAATTCTATGTGGAAGATGATATGGTATCATAATATTCATTCAACCATAATTTCTTTTACCATACAATGTAGGTACTATCCTACTATTAACTAAATTCAAATTCTCTATATTTGAATAAATGTACCTATAGTAGATTAATTCCCTTTGATACTAATTGATGTTACCAAGAATGTAAAACCACTAATAAGGGCAGATGGAATTAGTATAAATAATTTTAAAATTTCCTTTTCTAGGAAATTAAACTCTTAAACTTGTTAGAGTATTGATCCTCTTAACTTTGTAACTTGTCATCGACCATATCAATTGATATGAAATATAAAATTAAAGGCATATAAATTTTTAATAAAATTATCTCAATGAGGGTACCTAGTGTTTATGATGTTATAAATAACTTGATACTAAGATTACCCAGTATAATATATCATAGATACAAGACTGGGTAGGGAAGGAATCATCGTTTACCCAAGAATGTTGGTTATCTAACCAATTATAATAGTTTTTAAACAAATTATAGATATATATATATTGAAATATGAGGTTATTTATCTAAAATTATGATATTAATCTAAGCCTATATATTATAAATATTTCAACTTCTGATCTAAACTAATTCTTTGGAAAATTTTTATTTGGTACATCTTCTTTCAAATCTTTGAGGTTATGGAACTTATTCTTTGATATTATTCATAGTGGTACTCAATTATCAATATTTTTTTCAATAACATAAAAAACTACCATCTCACCATTTTATATATTTAACTTTATATAATTAATAATATAAAATCATATAATATTATTTGGGAAAACCCGCTCAACTCAAACATTATTTAACCATATTCAAAGCCTCTAATTTTATTGTAGTCAATATTTATTATATGATTTTTCTAAAATATCATCATAAATGAAAATTTAAAAGCTCTATAAAATCACAGTGAGAATAGTAAATTTTACTTTCTGAATTTTTAGTTGGTGAACATCCATATCAAGATCGTTATAACATATATAGTGTATAATAATAAAGGAAACTTTATCTAGTAATATTCATTTTTCTTTACTCTATGATCTTTGAAATAACTCCTCCATCCCATAACTTTTGATACTATAATTTTTTTTCTTCATACCATCTATATGGTATCCTTTTTCTGATAAACTCATTCTTGGAGATTATATACCAAGGGAATATCCATCTGATGGCCTCATATTTCTACATTTGGTTCTCTACAAGAGTGTTCTCTATTTGATTGACTAAAAAATACTCATCCAATGGATTCATGAAGCATTATACATTATAATTAATATTTTCATCTATCTAGTACAACTTTGTAATTTTTCTCATCTATTACAACATTTTTATTTTCTCCATATAGTAATTTTTATTTATCTCTATTTTGTGATTGACTGTCGCATGATTTCTTGAATGTATATTTCTTCAAACATCCACAAAATTTCATCCAATGAAAATAGTTTCCTATGTTTGGAATATCATCAGATATTCTATTTCATGATCATCTTAAATCTGATCATGATGTATCCAATACTCTCATTTTGTTAAACTCATATCTGTAACATAATAATTCCCCATCCGATGCACTTTTGAATGTTTATCTATTAACCTTCACACTGATACATCTTCTAATTCATCATCCAATCATTAGTTGTAACTAAACAACTTCATAGCTTGAACATTGTACATCTACATCTCAAAACTTTTAAACCATTTCCATATCATAAAATATAATGATTAAAATCATCTTGAACCATTATTAACTATTAGTAATCATGACATTAGAAACATTGAGGTTCAATAAAGCATCGTCTCACTTGATATCCAGACCTTTTAAAAATATTCTTCTAGAAATTTATATAGTTACACTTTTCTATTTTATCATGAAATACAACTAATTAAAAGATAAACTATAGGTTCTTCACCTAGATTGATTCATGAAAGCATAGAGTTAGATCTTGTGTAAAATACTTCCATTTTATTATAAAAAAATTTCATTACATGGAACAAAATACCATATATTTTAAAGTGTAGTTTCTTTGAAATTTTTCACAGAATGCAGAAAAATATAAAAATTATTCTAATATTCTTGAATAAAAAATTCATCAGTTAATTATAGGTTTTATTTTAGGAATATCATATCCCAAGGGAATACATCAAATGAAATAGATAAGAATTAATCCATGTAATTGGATAAGAATGGGAGACATATAGTTTGTGATTATGAGACATAACAATAAGAACCTAATGCATAAATATAATACGTGAAGAAAAAGAATATAATTATAATAAGAAAAAGGGAAAAAACATGGAAATGAGGCTAAAACATTTAAATTGGACATTCATAATCATATTGTCATGTTATATCACCAGGATTTCATTAATGAATATTGTCGTGGTTACTCACAAAGATATCTTAAAACATGTTATCTCTAGAGAATAAATTCTTTACCTAATGAATATGATTTATATAAGGTTTCAATTGTTATTTGTACTAATTATTTTTATCTATATAGATCATAATAAATAATTTCATAAATAACCCATGAGGAATAAAGAATTAGTTTGTTATCAAAATCATGGCGTACAAAAGTGCATAAAACATGATCATTACATCATTTATAACACATGAAAAGGAAATGTGAGTTTAATATATTTAAATACCTAAATTAATGAATTATGTTTTATAAATTGATGATTAAACATGTAAATAGAATTTTTTTTGGGTATTCATAAAAATAAAATAAGTGATAATTTATCAAGTAAAAGAGAGAACATTGAGAAAACAATTTGGTCACATAATGGGTATAAAATGTGGATTTCGACAAGGTTGAAATAAGATAGAACATGGGTCTTCCATTCATAAAAGACTATTTTTATAGTAATTATATAATATAAAGTGTAAAAAATGGAATTATTTTGGAAAATAGAAGAAATACAATAATAGGGTACCTGAATCAAAAATAAGAAGTGGATATTTCCCTTACCATTAAGAGTTGTTCCGAAAACATGAGGATTAAACATTGGGGATTGAACAAACCTTGGGGAACTACTTAATATAATAACCCAAACTTAATTGATGATTGATTGGTATTAAAGGTTATTGGTTAAATGGGTAAGTATTTATACCAAAATTGGAGGAATTGTTTAATAATTTCAAAATATAGGTATTGGAAATCTAG
Source organism: Viscum album (assembly GCA_963277665.1). Taxonomy (NCBI): domain Eukaryota; kingdom Viridiplantae; phylum Streptophyta; class Magnoliopsida; order Santalales; family Viscaceae; genus Viscum; species Viscum album. The sequence goes on from OY728146.1 coordinate 860,992,242, forward strand.
GCTGTGGAAAATGAAAACCCATAGGATTAATCATTGTCTTTTTTAAAAAATTTGGACAATTGATTCCAAATTTTGGATATTTTAATCCAAAATAATGATCATAATTTGTAATACTCTTTTGTACATGGAACATTATTTGTTCCACAAAATAATTATTTTAAAATCAAAATTTCCATTTTCGACTTTGGAAAGTCAATTATAGGTTAGGAAATTCATTAAAATTTATTAAAATAATTAAAATTAATAAAATTACATATTCTAGGTCTTAGATAGTTTTCAATTAATTATTAAATAATTATGACATAAATACAAAATCATAAAATATACAGAAAACCAAAAAATGTATTTTTAATATTCATGAAAAAATAATGTATTTTATAAAATTATAATAAATTCAACTAAACCTAATTTCGATGTGGTGGATTCAAATTTAATGTTTATTTTATCTTAATAACTTTTAAACATGATATTTTTTAATTTTAATGATAAAAAACCTTATTTATTGAAAAAATTTGTTTTGTAGACACAATCAAATTTATGACACTTAGAAAAAATTTCCAAATGCATTGTGAAATTATTTTTTTCATTTATATTTAAATAATATTTTTTTAAAATAATTTTTCATTAATAAAAATATTATTTAGAATACCTTGGTTTATAAAAAATTTATATCATTTACTTAAATAATATAAATATGTTTTTTTTGTGTCTAGAAATAAATTTTTAAAATTTTTCTCAATTAAAAATATTTTTTAGTTATAAAAACTATTCATAGAAAGGAATTGATGTAATAAAAATTTTATTTATACAAAAAAAATTACACATTTATAAAGTAAGTCTTTAACATGTAACCCCTTATTACACTTCTGTATTCTGTAAGGGTAAGTTCTGCGATAGTGGTAGTTTCAAAGGGTTCCTTGACTAGCATCGATAGAGTGGTAATATCCACTAACCTAAACTTATCCTGAATTAGATTCAATAGAGAATTTATTTATTAAATCATGGATTGGTTTTTGTTAAGGGATATTCTTAGTGATTCTACTTCCCTCCCATTTTTTAAAAAATGGCTGTTAAATGACATGACTCTATTGGTTGAGGCCATTGTTTCTCCTTTATGCATTAATTATAAATTTTTATTTCTACTTTTAAACACTAATTAAAATGGTGAAATTATCTCTTATGGTTATAGAGACTAATATTAAAATTGACTAATATTTATGTTAAACGATGTTCATATAACAGTTGAATCCTAACATTCACATTTTCATTTATACCTTATAAATCCAAATCATTTTTTCACTCAAATTTCACTTCGATTCCACCTAAGTCTATATTATCGTTTTATATTATGTTTATTTATATACTAAAATTTTGTTTCATTTCAATACTATTATCCATGGGGGTGATTATTCTAGAATATTGGGTTGATACATATTTTCTCTTCTTATCTATTCAGTTTTATATCTTTTCTAGTTATAATGATTAGAATTATAACTGTTTTCATGGCTGACTTATGTAATGATATTTATTAATGAAATAAGGTTTTGTTTGTTTCAACATATTTTTATGTATATACTATTATATAATATATAACAAGAATTTATTTAGGAAAAAATATAGTTCAGAAATCCTGGGCTGTTACATTTCCTCCTTTTAAAAATTTAATACACGAAATTTCAACTCATGTTCTTAGTTTAAAATAGATAAGGGTACTTCTATTTCATTATCTCCTCCAGTTACCATATATATTATTAATATTAACAGTTCTTATACAACACTTTTACATAGTGTGTAGTATTATTTCATCGATATTTATCTCTATATTACAAAATCTCCACCAATTTCTCCTCATAAGAAATGAGATTTCCCAGTTATACCACCTCTAAATTCAGTACATGTGATGAATTTGTTATATACTTACTCAAGAAAGATATTTCAAATACATCATGAACTTGATATAATTTATTTATATTATAGTTGATAGTCCACTGATACTATGAGATCGAGGATTTAAAAGTGTCTAATGTTCCTAGGGATAAGATTCCCTTATTCCCAAACCATATGACTTTATTCCACGGTGATATCTGAAGGAAATATTATTCTATTAAATTAAACATCAAGTCCCTTCAACGGTTTTCAAAATAGATATTCTGGTTACTCTGAGAATCCAATATATGTTGTGGGATGGATTAAACCTTATATGTTATCTCTTGTATAAGATCATTCGCAAGTACCTTTCTCTCACGAACTTCATTCCAAAAAGTAGATGTTCTACATCTCTTTCCATATAGAGATTAATAAGATTCTATTTGAATACTTGATTATAATCGATTATTTAATGAAAAACCACATATTTGAAGTGTTTATTTCAACCATCTTTAAATTCCATTGATCATGTTCACGTCATGTACTAGAGTGTCTGAATAGTCCTTTCAGATTGGCCACTAGTTTTGGGGTGATACGCCACATTGAAATTAAATTCAGTATTCAAATCAAGTTGATGAATTCCATAGAATTTATATGCGAACATTGGATCATGATTATAAATTATATAATGTGTAACCCCATGCAGCCACACCACTTCCTTTACACATATCATGGAAAGTTTTTCAAGAGGGAAATCATCCTGAATAGCGATGAAATGGTCATATTGGTGACTCAATCCACTATAAACCATATAGAATTTTAAACATTTGATATTCTTGTAAGACTAATGATAAATTCCATAGTGATATTTTCGCACTTCCATGTTGGTATGGGTAGTGGTTTTAATGTCCCTTTAAGAAGTTGTCACTCCTCCTTCACTTGTTGACACACCAAGAACCTTAATGTGTAGTTGAAAATCATCTTTTTAATATTATCCACATATATAATGACTTCAAAGATATTTAAGAATTTTAGTTCTCGAATGAAGTATAGAAAATTTAGATCTATGATCATAGTCCATCATCTCCCTATTTATCCCCAGGATATGTTAGACACACAGCCTTGTATCAATTTTTCGCAAACATTCTTGTTCAATATTAAACTCAATAAACATCCCATTCTCCATAGCCCCTACCTTTTTTTGTATGAAAGGATCCTCTCTTAGATCTGTCTGGATATTATTAGGTAGGGATGGTTTAGAAATAATTTGGGATAAAATTTATGACACCCATTCCCTTATAATTCCCATATCCCACCTTACTAGGTCCTTGATCAATGGATCTCTTTGAATACCCATCATTACCAGTATAATAGGGTTTTACCTACATAATGATTCAATGAATTTTTTTTCTATTTTGAGGTGATAATGAATTGAATAGTCAAGTTCTTTAATAAGTTCCAACCATATCTTTTGTCTCATGTTAAATTCCTTTTGTGTGAATATATATTTCATATTTTTCTCATCTATGTATAAATCAAATTTCTCCACATAAAGATAGTTCCTTCATATCTTCTGAGAAAAAATAACAATACCTAAATCAAGGTCCTCAATAAGATAATTATTACCATGAGAATTTAACTAATGAGATGAACATGTGATCACTTTGTAATTATTTATAAGGAAAATACCATGCCCTTTTAGAGATGAATCACTATAAATAACAAAAACTTCTCCAACTGATGGTAGAGTTATCATAGGTGTAGTAACCGATATCTTATTCAGTTCATGGAAACATTCCTCATATTCCTTTTCCTTGATGAAACTATATCTATTTTGAGTTAACTTGGTTATTGGATTATAATTTCAATAACAATTTATAAAAAAAACTTGCATAATACTTTGCCAAACTAAGGAAACTATGAATATCAGTTACCGTTATAGGTTATGGCCACTCCTTTAAAACCATTGTCTTGGTAGGGTCAACTGATAATCCTTCAATAGATAACATGTTCCCCAAGAATGAATCTTTTTTAAAAAAAATTAATATTTACTGAATTTTTAAAAAAGTGTCTTATTATTATGTTTTTCTAACATAACCCTTAGATAATTCTCATGAGCCTAAAAAATTTTAGAATATATCACAATATCATCAAAAAAACCACCAGGAATTTTTCGAAGTAGAACTTAAATAATATATTCATAATATCCATAAATATAGTGGGAGCATTAGTTAATCCAAAATGTATAAAAAATCATAATGACAATATCATATTTGGAAGGATGTTTTTAAGATATATATTATCTTCACCCATAATTGATGATGGACATATTAGAGGTAAATATTGGAGAAGAATTGATCCCCACAATGTTTGTCAAATATATTGTCAATATTTGGGAGAGGGTAATCATTCTTCATTGTGATGCTATGAAGTTTCCTATAATAAATTCATCTCAGTACTGATCCATCCATCTTCATTACAAATAGAACATGTTATCCCCAAGGAGACAAACTTGGTACGATAAATCCCTTCTCCAATAGAACATGAAGTTGTTTCTTTAATTAAGTTATCTTCAAATTTTCAAATAAATATGATGTCTTCGATTTCAGATTGGAGTCAGTATAAGTTCAATGGATAACTAAACCTCTCTTTACATAGGTGTTCTAGATAACTTTTTAAGAAAGATTTCAATGTATTCCCAAACAATAGTGACATTCTCTATCATTATAATTTCATTTCCTCAGACCTGATCACTAATAATATTTAATGAGAATGATTTGGGATGCGCCTCTATAAAAATCTTAGGTAGGGATATATGTCCTTTAAAAATGACTGTAGGTCTTCCATTCAAGACTTTTAAAATTTTCTTTCTCATGCAATTGATCTTAGCATTGTACTTCAAGAGACAAACCATCCCTAGAATACTATCATATTTCACCATAGGAATGAGTACTATATTTGGAATGAGATTTTACTTTCCAAAGTTAATAATAGAGTTTCTATACATAGTTGATGCTATGATAATTTCTCTGGGAGTATTAATTTAAAACTCTACTTGTATCACCTAATAGATTGTTTCTTTATTACTTAAAATCTTCGATGGAATAATGGATTGAATAGAAAAAAAATAAAGAAATTACTTATTAGATTTGAGTGAACAATGATTGTACCTACCACCAAATAATTTGGAGCCTCTACTTTTGACTTCATGATAGAAAATGTACATACATTCTCCCTTGGCATATGATAAGGTTGATGGTGTTTTCCATACACTACCATCTGATTTAGAAATTGATTAGAAAAGTTCCCCAGCTATCAATACATGAAGCATTGAACATCCAGCTAGTCATGAGCCATATTCCCATTGTCATTAGTGATGAAAAGTTGAGGCTTCACCACACCATTATTGTTCTGATATATATTACCATATCATATTCATTTGTTACAATTTTCACTCCTAAACAAGTATTTTCCAAAATTAGTATTCCCAAATTTTTTGTATGTGGGAAGATTCACTTTATTTTCTCATCTTTCATGGTCAAATTTACTCCTTATGTCTGGATCCATTACCTTATTGTTTTTATTAAAACTATGTGGCCATCACATCTCTCCATATTCTAACTCAACCATTATAACACTATGAACTATCTCTTTATAGATTCGATAGTCTCAATTTTCAAAGATCCTCTGTAAATGGGGTCTTAGTACATTGAAGATTCTATCAACTATTCCCTTAGGAACCACAACAAATATAGAGGTGTGTCGATAAACTCTTGTGAAGTTATTCTGATAGAATCCCACTAATTCATTTTCCATCTACACAACTCAAGGAATTACTTCTCCATTTTGTTAAAATTTAATGGGGAAATGTATCTTGAAAAATATTCACCTAATATTTTCCCACTACATCACATAAATCTCCCATCTTGGAAACATGTTTTTAGTCAATATCAATTATGGATCAGCTTTATATTCTATGTGGTATACTTCCAGAGTGACTCTCCCTAGAACTGAACAAAAAATTACATTGAAGAACTTTCTACAAAGTTAACCCATTGTTCAAAAATCAAGGGGTTGGTAAATAAATTAAAATAAGGGGTTCGATAATTCATGAAGGACTCAACAATAAATTTTTTCCTTCGATATAAATCTAGTCACTCATCTTAATTCATGTTATGATTTATTACTCGAGTTAGTTGATTCATCATCCCCAAGAATATTTCCATTCCAGCTTCCATCAAAAGTATGTTAGTGCATTATCTTTTTCACACATAATGTTCATGTTTCTTCATATTTCCCACCATTTTCCTAATATAACATAGCCATAGTAAGAAATATATTACTTTTAGGAATCTTATAATTCAAAAAGTATTTAATTTCATAAAACATCTCACTTAAATATGTTATTCATTAATATTTTATAAATATAATTAAATTTTATAAATATCCTTCATAATGGTTTATAAATATATTGATATTAACTAAAAATATCCCCCAGGAGTGTGATTCTAGGTGTAAAGCAAGGCCCATTTTCATTCACCAATCCCCGATCGAGTCTGGATCAATACAATTTCTTTGGATTTTTCCCTAAAGAAAATCTATACTAGATCCACATCCACTTATAATATCAATACATGGATATATTTTATTATAAATCACTTACATAATTTTTTCAATATTACTAGGATGTGTTCTTATATTTTGAATTTTTCTTAGGGTTATTTCCAAATTTTTCATGTATTAATTTCCAAAAATAGCTAAACTATTCTATGATACTAGCTATGTAATCCCACATTTTATTACATAAAATTTTCAAAACATAGAAGAAAACGTAGTATCTTTTATTATTCATTTTGTTGGAAATTAGGTACATAATACATAAAAACATAAAACATTATTCAATTCATCTTGAAGTACATCATTATTTGTTCAACCTAGGTTACTTTTGTTGAATCTTGTATCCAAGGGACATACATCAAAGGAATAATGTGAGCCTGAAAACATTTTTGTGATTAAGGAATGGAGGAATATAACATATGATAATGATACATATCCAAAATAACCCGAGGTATAAAAATAAGGCATGAAAAAGGCATATAATATTAATAATTATTTTCTTCATAACCTAGAAATGTGGGTAAAACATTTAAATGATACATTAGTAAGAATATTTCCACGATTTATAAACAAGGTGTCATAAATAAAAATTTCCTACATTACTGCCCAAGGTATTGTAAAACTTGTTATCTATAGAGATTAAATTAAGTAAAAAATGTTTTATTGTGATATAATAGAGCACCATTCATAAGAATTAATTAATTTGACCCTTATTTATCATAATAAATAATTTCACTAATAAACCATGGAGAATAAATAATGGGTCACTTATCAAAATCATGGCATAAAAAAGTACCTAACAACAAGATCATTACGTCATTTTTAAACCGAAAAAATGAAATTTGAGTTTCAAATATGTAAATACCTAAATTAATAATTTTTTAAACTATTTTAATATAATTAGAAATAAAGGTGGTTTGGGTATTCATAAAAAAAGTTAAATGAGAATTTCTTAAGTAAAGGAGAGAAATTTGATATATAAATTTGACAAAATGTCATGAATAAAACGTTGATTTAGAATATGTAAAATGAGAGAGATCAAGGGTATCCAATTCATAAAATAATAATATTACATTAATTTTATAATATAAAGTGGGAAAAAGTAATTATTTAGGAAAATATAATACATACCACAAAAGGGAACATTAATAGAGAATAAAATTGGATATTTCCCTTACCATGTAGTGTTGTCCCTAAAACATGAGGATGGAACATTAGGGGCTTGAGAATTCCTTAACGGACACATTAGAAAGAAATATTTCCTTAAATTCGTGGAATATAGATTTCTAGGGAAGTAGAATGGTAAAATTTGTGGGTATTTATAGTAAAAAAGGAAAAATTGTTTTATAATTTCAAAATATAAGTCTTGGAAATCTAAGTTATGAAAAATAAAAAACCATTACCTTAACAGTTTTTTTATATTTTTTGACATTATAGTAATAATTTATGATATATTAATTAAATAGAACTAAAAACCATTTTTTACTACTCTTTTGGCCCTGGATAGTTAAATTTTCCACAAAATAATTCTTTTAAAATCAAAATATTCATTTTAAACATTGTAATGTCACATATAGGTTTGGAAATTGATTAAAATTTACATCAATATTTAATATTAACAAAATATTATATTTTATATCATGTATTGTGTTTAATTAATTTTTAAATCTTTATGACATAAATATGAAGTCCTAAAATATAAAAAAACCCAAAAATACATTTTTATTATTCACAGAAAAATAATGTATTTTAGAAAATTTATATAAATATTCCATAAATTAATTTAAACATGATCAATTCCAATATAATTTTTATTTAATCAAAATAATTCTATTAAAATATTAATTTATACTTTCAATTACAAAAAACCTTATTTATTGACCAATAATAGCTTTTAAAAGATGCTCAAATTTCTGAACCATTTAAAACATCTCCTAGTCCATTAAAAATATATTTTATAATTTATATTTCTATAAAAGTCTTTTTAAAATTATATTTAATTTTAAAAAATATTATTCATAATACCTTAGTCTATAAAATTTTTTTATATCATTTCTAAAAAATATAATTATGTTTTATTTATGTATAAAAATAAATTAATCAAATTTGTATCAATTAAAAATATATGAATATAAAGTTTATTTTATGAAAATAATAATATTAATATGATAGTTTTTACTTTTAAAAATAAGAAACCTTATTTATTGAAAAATTTTTGTTTTAAAAATAATAGTAAAATTTATGACACATATAATTATTTTAATTGGACATTATAAAATTATTGCTTCATTTATATTTAAATAAGTGTTTTTAAAGACTATTTAATTAAAAAACATTATTCATAATACCTCATTCTATAAATAAATTATATCATTTATAAAAAATATAATTATGTTTTATTTGTGTCTAGAAATCAATTTTTTAAATTTGTATAAATTAAAATTATATTTTCGTAAGAAAAACATTTATTAAAAAATGTAAATGGTGTAATAAAAATATTATTTTTTCAAATAAAATCACACATTAATAAACTAAATCCTATAAAAATACCCACTTATTAATCCCTTGTATGCATTAATGGTAATGTGTGTGATGGTTGTGGTTTCATAATGAGGCTCTGCTAGCATCGACCAAGTGGTAACCTCCCTTAACATGAACTTCTTATATAGAAAATTTAGTTTAGGATTTATTTTTTGAATATTGTAATGATGTTGGTCAAGGGAGAACCCCAGTGATGATGACTTCATCCTATGTTATTAAAAATAGGATTCAAAAAATTAATCTACTAGGTTAGGCCATCGTTTCTCCATTCTAAATCAATTATCTTTTGTTATTACTACTTTTAATAACAAATTATAATATTAAAATTATCTTCAGTTTTTATAGTTCATAATGGTATAATTTACCAAATATTATATTTACCAATGTTCATATTTGATCAACAGTCATATAACAGTTAAATCCCAATAGTCACATTTTTTTATAACATAAAAATAACACTTTATTCTTCCACATGAATTTTACAAAAAATCCCTCTGAGGATATATTTTCATTTTATAATATGTTGACTGGTTTTAAGAAAAATTGGTTTCATCAATATAGTTTTGGTCATGGTGGCACTGATTTTAGAAGATAGGGATGAACCATATTTTCTAGTATTAGGTATTATATTATATTTATTTTTTTCATTTGTAATGTATATAATTTTAATGGGTTTCATAGATGACTATTTTAATGATCTTTATTAAAAAATGTTTTTTGGGTTACTATATATTTTTATATGTATAATATTATATAATATATAACCCAAAATTATTCAGTAAATAAATATGTTTTAGAAATTCTAGGACATTATAGCTCGGTTTTGTTTTTTATTTTCGATGTCTTAGTAGACATAAGATAGGACTCTCAAGAGATAAGGGGTATATTTCAAGTGAGTATCTGAAGAAAAATCATCTTAATGAATACATAAGTCTCCATGGGATATTGGGAAGTTTTCTTATAAGGGACATTTCAATTTGATCTTGAATTTTATAGATTTGGGTTTAGAAAAGGGATATTGTCAAGCATTTTTTAGGGTTCATCATTTAGGCATATGGGTTATAGACCACGCAATTATAATATGACACCTACAAAAAGATTATTCTATATATACTCACATGTTTTTCCTATAATTTACTAAACCATGTGTCTAAACCACATGAAGAGTGAATTTTTCATGTTCATCGGTTTTTAATTTTTTAAATGTTTTATTATGATACATTTAACTATTTAATGATGGGTTGTTATTTAAATTTGTTTTAACTATATTTTTTGTATTTTATTTTCCTTTTTATTTCATTTTATATAGTACCTCACCTCTGTGAATGTACCTTGCGATTTCATAAGGCACCCATGCAGCATCATTACTTACACATGGGAAAGTAAATTTAAATTTTTTTTATCATTTTGAAATTGTATTAATTAAAATGAATAATATAGTGGTATTATGAGGTCGATATAACAATGACTAGGAAAAAAATGATGAATTATTACCAATTATTTGATCACAACATTTTAATAAATTATATTTAATATTTAATGACTCGAAATTAAATAGTTATGTTATAGAGATAGAGAAAAGAAACGTATAAGTAAACAAAACTTTATTCTCGAGGAATATTTACTATATAAATAAATTCGTCTACACTTGAAAAAAATAGATAAAATAGCTTTAAAACCATCCAATTTTAATGATATGGGAAGTTATCAATCTCAATCAATCTGCCTTTTCATATAAATTCATCATAGTCTAACAACTTAAAATAACCAAAGCACATTATGATTAAGTTTCCAAAAGAAGTAGAATAATCTAATTCCATGTTCATGAGTTATTTATTGCAATCATGTTGGTATTTATTCATAAATAAAATTATATGTTTAATCAATCAATGATTGATAAAATAAACTTTTAAAAAACACTATATTATTAACCAAAATCATCAAATGAGTTTTGGAAAACCATAATTTTTGGGTTCGCATTCCTTTAGCCAATTGTTCTCTCCCATATGGGTTTATCCAATTTTCATTGGGTGATCTCCAATTATGAATACACCAAATTCCTTAGAAAATTTCATATAAGAGAAAGATTTTAGAAACAACAATTGAATTTAACTAAAAATAATATAATATATATTTAAATATAAAATGGAAAAGTGGAATTAAAAACCTAACTATGACGAATGATTCCTAGGTTAGAGCCCTAGAATTATGTCTCCTCTAGCTATTTAATAAACCCAATCCATTGTATGAACCTCCTAATAAATAATCCTCAATGTAGTATCTACATTCCAGATTCAAACTGACATAAATTCCCCTGAAAATTTTAAGGATCCAATCTTTATATTTTATATTGACTTTGACATTACAAAATAAATATATGATTTATAACTTTAATGGTCTGAATTATTATTATATCTTAAAAAACATACAATGAAAATGATGTTTACGATGTGAAAATTGTTAATCAAAAAAATTTCTTTAATAAATTAAATACATAACATAAATTTATTTTGTTTTATCATTATACAAGACATGAATCTATTTTTTAAGATGTGAATGGTTTATGAAACTTCTGGTGTACCCCTTCTCTGAACCAGTTCATGAATTAAATTCCCTTAATTTCATAATAATGTTAATATCCAGATTCTACTATTCTATTCTAGATTCAATTGAGAAACCAATTCCTAATGGTGAACAGTGTCCATTTCATTATAAATTTATTTATATTCATCCTAATTCTTCCAGATTCTACAGAAATTCGGATCCAACCAAAAGATCGTGAAAATGATAACATTTTGAATAAATATAAATTAAATCAATAAAAAAATGTAAACTCATATAAATCCCCATCAAAGTATATATGCAAAATAGATACATGATTTCCCCAGAGGGAGCGGTGAATAAAAAATAATGGATGAATCCTCATGTTGGCCATAATTTGATTTAGGTGGTTCTATAAATTATTCCATCCATAGAGCATAGAATTGGTGTGGTTCTATAACAATTATAATCTATAATTCTAAGTAAAATCAATGAAAATTAAATAACCCATAATTATTATCACTACTATCCACTAGAATTCTTATTCAGTAATTGTTGGAACCACTTTGTGTATAAGGTTGTATTTGTTGTCAATAGTTGTCAATGCCGATCAAAATGAAGGAGATCACGAAATACTCAGATGTAGTAGAGGAGTGATGACGCAGACGACTGTTGTACTGATCGTAAGTTCAAAGAACATGTGTCAAAGGTGATACATTATTTACAACAATGAAGAATGTGGGGTGAGATCCATCTGAGGATGATTAAAGAAGAATGGGGTTTTTATATGAAGACCATGCAATTCCTCCTTATTTCATGAGAGCTATGGGTTTTGATGAAGACCATGCAATTACTCATGATTGCAGGTGAGAACCATGCAAGAGACTTCCTGACGAATTGAATCGGTTTACATGAAGTATATCATGACGGTTGATGAGGAAGACCATGTGAAATGATTTGAATTCTGATATAGTCATGCACATCACATTGTCATAGAAGATGATGATGCTAAAGTTGTTCCATCAAAGACTACATATCACAATAGTGGAGGTTGTGATAAAAGCAGAAGAGTTGCTGAAGTATACAGATCACCGAGAAGAAGCGCTGTTGAGGTGATCGTCCTTGTCGACAAAGCAAACAGACGACATTCCAATCTGTTGAAAAAGGAGATTCCATGGCGGCACTTCGAGTTCGAGGACTGTGGATATTGATCCATGTTTTATTCCTGGAACATCGGAATTGATGATCTGGAGGCGGACTAAAAGAGCAGATACAAGGTGGCACCACTTCCCAGTGTTTGCCAAATTTTTGGGGCCAACATCTGGAAGTTTCTGAGCATCGCGAGAGGAGGATTTCTATGAAGATAATAATTAAATATGGAAAAGTCATGAATTTCGCGAAAAGTGGATGCTTGGTTTGGAAATCGTGAAGACTAGAAAAATGGAGGCGGTGAGTCTTCGCGATTAGGTCATGCTTCGCGAACGGCAGAAGCTGGAGAGCTTCGCGGTGATGAAGGGCTCTACGAGGGAGCTTCGCAGGGAAGGCGTGAAGGAATGTTGACGGTGTTTCTCCACGATTACGATGAGCTCCGCGAACGAAGGCGCGCGCCGCAAAGGTATGTTGACGGTGATTTTTCGCGATTACGTCAAGCTCCGCGAACGGAAAATTGCCGTAGTGCTTCACGATTTGGACAGAATTCCGGCGGAAACATTAGAGCATCGCGATTTGAGATGACGTGGCACTGACTTCGCGTGAAACGGTCGAGGGTCAGTGGAATTGCCTATAAATAGAGGCCGACCCCCTCGAGAGACAGAGAGAGAGCTCTCAACGAAAAACCATTACTCTCGGTTCGCAAAGGTCACTCGCGAAGGTAGTTTTCTTCGCGAAAGTTGAGCTTCGCGGTGGCTTTCCTAGCTCTGCGAAAAGTCGTGCGCCCCGCGTTTGCTCAGTGAGCTTCGCGAAGAGGCAGGAGCTCCACGATATCCAAGCATTGCGAAGGCTGGAGCATCACGAGAGTGCATCGCGATTGAGCTTCCCGAAGAGGCACGAGCTCCACGATATCCAAGCATTGCGAAGGCTTGAGCATCGCGAGAGTGCTTCGTGATTGAGCTTCGCGAAAAGGCAGGGGCTCTGCTTAGAATTTCTTGAGATTTCCAAAATTGGGAGCCGTGCGAAGTAGGGTACTTTGTGAAGACCCTTTCCTAAGGTTGTACGCCCAGTGGAAAGGGGAAAAAGGAGAATTCATCAGTGGATGAAATCTGGACTTCGATAGAGCATCATTTATTGAGAAATCACACAAGTGATTGTGATTCAGGTAAACAAGAATAGGGGATCTAGTGCATTCAGTCATTGCACTAAAGGAGGATTGAACAGTAAAGTGCATCCACTCTGAACTCTGATGCAAGAAAAGTCTCATGCTGAACAGGAGACATAGAACTTCATGTCTATCCATTGAAGAGACCTTCACGTCTATAAACTGAGTGAGACTCCACCAATGGCAGTGAGCCAGGGGGAGTCAACGGGAGTGACCCGAGGGAAGCAGTGAGCTATCCCTGAACCTTTGTAAAGGCAGTGAGCCTGGGACAGAGTGACTGTACCCGAACAATTGTAATCTACAGCTAGGGAAGCATAGTGGATTCAGGTACGACCGACAACCTGTCGGTGTATGCTCCTTGGATGTAGCCCTTAGTGGTGAACCAAGAAAAAATAGCTGTGTCATCTCTCTACATGTGAATGTTTCATTGCTGATCATATCCATCATACAGGTTTAAGTAGTTCCTACCAACGTGGGAATAAGATCCACAACTTTAAGAAGAAAAAGTTGACACCCTGATTCACCCCTCCCCTCTCAGGGTGTCCCGGGGTCCTACAAGTGGTATCATAGCGAAAGGTTTATCGTATGTTGGATATTCTCCAGTAACTATATTGAGAAGAGGATTTGAGTTTCTTTCCTAAAGTCAACAATGAAGAGAAGTCTTGATGAATTTTCAGAGCAGAAATCTATATCCACCAAGACTTTGACAAATAAGAAAAAGAAAGAGAAGAAGATGATGATGAAGTCCCTCACATCCAAAGACGATGCAATGTCTTGTTCTCTATGTCATTCCAATAATGAAGAAACATCAGGCTTGGAAAGTATCGAGCAGGTGGCTCAGAACTCATCCAGAGGAAAGGATGACACCCCTAATTCAAGATTTCAGGAAAAACTTAGAACATATCTGTATGATATTCCAGAAGAAAGGGTTGATATTATTTGTAGCCTATTCCAATCTATGCAGGTTGAGATCACTCGATTAGAAAGGGAAGCTGACAATTTGGAGAAGGGGTTGGAAAGAAAAGTTCTGGATTGTATGAAACTCTCCAAACAACTTAAATCCCTTGAAGAAAAAGATGATGTCAGAAATACTATGGAAGAAAGGATCCATGCACTTGAAGCTGATCTAAAGAAGAGAAATGATGTCAAGAATTTTTGTTTGGAATAAACTTCCATTAAATTCAAGGAACTTGACTCTTTGTTGCAAAACAAAGTTGAGATGCATGAAGATGATGTTGAAATGTTGAGGAAGAATTGTGAAGAGAAGATGATCACAATTGAAGATCAGAAGATCATCCTCAATATTGTGGGTCAAAAATTTGAAGCTCAATTGACCAAGATTGAGAACACACATATTGAGACTTCACAAAAGAATGAAATGAGTGATGCTTGCACTCAATGTTCATTGGAGGAGTCTAAAGCTGAAATGCCTCCAACATGTGACAAGAAGATTATGACAACTCTTGATTATCCACATCAAGAATCAGTTGCTGCCGGTACTCAATGCTCAATGGAGGATTCTATTGTCAAAATAACACTATCATGTGATAATAAGATCATGACTTCGCTCATTGATCTATCACAAGTAGCCATGAATGTGAAGGTACCATCCAAAAGGCCTTGTACTCATGTTTCTAAATATATTCTCTCAATCAGTGCAGGTCAGAAGAAAAGATCTAAACAAGTATGGATGAGGAAAGGTGAGAAGAATAAACCTACCACCATGGCTAGGGTGGATGAGAAGAAAAAGGAGGAAGTTGGTTCCTCAAATAGAGCACATAAGATTAAGCAGATGGCACAACAACTTAATGCAGAAGATAAAAAGAAGAAAATATTTGTGGGTCAATGTTGGTGCTGCAATAGATTTGGGAACTGTGCACTGGATTGTTTTTATAATCCCATACATGGAAAAGAACAATGAAAGCCTAAATCAAAGGGGATGAATCCAGAAAAGAAGAAGCAACATCTGCAGGTCCAGAAGCATCTGTTTATAGAAAACAGATTTGGAATGCTTGATAACATCTGTGATGTATGCAACGGCAGTGGTCACAAGAATGGTGCATGCCCAGGTCAACAGATATCCAGAGCTGATATGAATATAAGACCACACAAGCCATATAATAAGGAAGATTATTCCTTTGGATGAAATAGTAAGAATATTGTGAAAACACATTTTCCCAAGAAGATCTCAATCAAGGAAGCTGAGAAGACCCAGGATTTTAGATCCATGAAATTTAAGGGTCATTCATCCAAAAGAAACACTAAGTGGGATGAAACTCAGATGAAACCATGTGGAAGACCCAAACCAGCTGCAAAAGTTCCAAATGACATATTGGTCATCTGGCCAGAAGATTTGAAAAGAATAAGGAAACATGATGATGAGAAGGAAAAGGCTGGTGACAAAGGAAACAGAAAACTTTCACATGATGAAGACACGCTAGAGGAGAGATTGCAAACAAAGAGAAACACACATGTCAAAGAAGCTCTGTGTGAGAGATGCAAGAAATCTGGTCACATTGCAAAAGGTTGCCTAACCTTAATACTATATCAAGAAGCAGTCCTTAAGAGGAGTAATAATGTATCTTTCATGATGGCTGCTAATTAGAAAAATTCTCAACACAAAGCAGAAGAGAATGTGAACAGAGCCATGCCACACCGACAGATGTCAGAACATATGTTCAAATGTGCAGGCATGAAGACTGGAGTGAATAGAGGAACTTGGTTGAGAAAAGAACCTCAACCAAGCAAGTCTTCTTGATGATGCAAGAAGGAACCACCTTATTCCCTTATTTATTTGTGTGTTGTATTTGTGCTAACAATGCAGGGAATTGAAGGTGAAGCATACTCTCAGGGGGAGAACCTGAGAAGTAGTGAATGCTGTCAAAACTAGATAGCAAAGCTGAAGAAGTTTCCATCCTTAGTGGATTCTTCAATTGATATTCAAGGATTATGATGATGAAGGATCACTCTTGATGAAGATGATGAGAAGTGATTCCCTTGAGGGGGAGAAAAATGAAGAAGCTTCCATAATCACTGTTTCAATAAATATCAACTCCAGGTGGACTCAAAAGTAGTTATTGTGTGAATTTCTTGAAGAACACACCAATGGAGAAGGTATGTAATTTCTCAATCTCTATCCCTTGGTTACTCAAATAAACTATTATTCTACAAAGGGGGAGTAATTGAAATGATCAGTGACATAAAGAGAATGGAAGGGCCCCAAGGTCACTTATCCTACCAATTTCACTTGAATATTTTTGATCCATATGCTGATGTAAGTGCAAGAGTTTCAGGTTGGTTTTTCGCTAACATAGTGATTTTTCTTATGCCTGAAATAAAAGTGGTAAACCCTTGAAGACAAGATACATGAGTTATCATCTCATGTTGGTATCATGATCTGTGAATAATGGACAGCCTTGTTGACTTAATCAAATCCTATTGTTTTCTACATTGAGCATTGCTCAAGTAGACTTAGAGTGAAATGATTAATGAAACATTGCTTGAGTGTGGATTGATACCCTCCCTACCATGCACTTTGTATTTCATGTCAATAAGGGGGAGTGAAAGTGAAATGAAGAAGATTATCCTTTTGACATTGACAGATTCATTTCAGAAGATGTATAAGGTATTGACAACAAAATACAAAGGGGGAGATTGTTGGAACCACTTTGTGTATAAGGTTTTATTTGTTGTCAATAGTTGTCAATGCAGATCAAAATGAAGGAGATCATGAAATCCTCTGATGCAGTAGAGGAGTGATGACGCAGACGATTGTTGTACTGATCGTAAGTTCAAAGAACATGTGTCAAAGGTGATACATTGTTTACAACAATGAAGAATGTGGGGTGAGATCCATCTGAGGATGATTAAAGAAGAATGGGTTTTTCAGATGAAGACCATGAATTTCCTCCTTATTGCATGATAGCTATGGGTTTTCATAAAGACCATGCAATTACTCATGATTGCAGGTGAGAACCATGCAAGAGACTTCCTGACGAATTGAATCGTTTTGCATGAAGTATATCATGATGGTTGATGAGGAAGACAATGTGCAATGATTTGAATTCTGAGATAGTCATCCACATCACATTGTCATAGAAGATGATAATGCTAAATCTGTTCCTTCAAAGACTACATATCACAATAGTGGAGGTTGTGATAAAATCATAAGAGTTGCTAAAGTATACAGATCACCGAGAAGAAGCGCTGTTGAGGTGATCGTCCTTGTTGACAAAGCAAACAGACGACATTCCAATCTGTTGACAATGGAGATTCCATGGCGGTACGTCGAGTTCGAGGACTGTGGATATTGATCCATGATTTATTACTGGAACATCAGAATTGATGATCTGTAGGCGGACTAAAAGAGTAGATAAAAGGTGGCGCCGCTTCCCAGTCCTTGCCAAATTTTTGTGGTCCAACATCTGGAAGTTTCTGAGTATCGTGAGAGGAGGATTTTATGAAGATAATAATTAAATATGGAAAAGTCATGAATTTCGTGAAGAGAGGATGCATGGTTTGGAAATCGCGAAGTCCAGAAAAATGGAGGTGGTGAGTCTTCGCGATTAGGTCATGCTTCGCGAACGGCAGAAGCTGGAGAGCTTCGCGGTGATTAAGGGCTCTACGAGGGAGCTTCGCGGGGAAGGCGCGAAGGAATGTTGATGGTGTTTCTCTGCGATTACGATGAGCTCTGCGAACGAAGGCGCGCGCCGCGTAGGTATGTTGACGGTGATTCTTCGCGATTATGTCAAGCTCCGCGAACGGAAAATTTCCGTAGTGCTTCGCGATTTGGACAGAATTCCGGCGGAAACTTTGGAGCTTCGCGATTTGAGCTGACTTGGCGCTGACTTCATGTGGAAGGGTCGAGGGTCGGTGGAATTGCCTATAAATAGAGGTCGACCCCCTCGAGAGACAGAGAGAGAGCTCTCAACGAAAAACCATTACTCTCGGTTCGCAAAGGTCACTCGTGAATGTAGTTTGTTTTGTGAAAGTTGAGCTTCGCAGCGACTTTCCTAGCTCCGCGAAAAGTCATGCGCCCCGCATTGGCTCAGTGAGCTTCGTGAAGATGCAGGAGCTCCGCGATATCCAAGCATTGCAAAGGCTGGATCATCACGAGAGTGCTTCGTGATTGAGCTTCGCGAAGAGGCAGGAGCTCCTCGATATCCAAGCATTGCGAAGGCATGAGCATCGCGAGAGTGCTTTGCGATTGAGCTTCGCGAAAATGTAGGGGCTCTGCTCAGAATTGCTTGAGCTTTCCAAAATTGGGAGCCGTGCGAAGTAGGGTACTTTGTGAAGACCCTTTCCTAAGGTTGTACGCCTAGTGGACAGGGGAAAAAGGAGAATTCATCAGTGGATGAAATCTGGACTTCGATAGAGCATCATTTATTGAGCAATCACACAAGTTATTGTGATTCAGGCAAACAAGAACAGGGGATCTAGTGCATTCAGTAATTGCACTAAATGAGGATTGAACAGTAAATTGCATCCACTCTGAACTCTGATGCAAGAAAAGTCTCATGATGAACAGGAGACACAGAACTTCATGTCTATCCATTGAAGAGACCTTCACGTCTATAAACTGAGTGAGACTCCACCAACGGCAGTGAGCCAGGGGGAGTCAACGGGAGTGACCCGAGGGAAGTAGTGAGCTATCCCTGAACCTTTGTAAAGGTAGTGAGCCTGGGACAGAGTGACTGTACCCGAACAATTGTAATCTACTGCTAGGGAAGCATAGTCGATTCAGGTACGATCGACAAACTGTTGGTGTATGCTCCTTGGATATAGCCCTTAGTGGTGAACCAAGTAAAAATAGTTGTGTCATCTATCTACATGTGAATGTTTCATTGCTGATCGCATCCATCATACAGGTTTAAGTAGTTCCTACCAATGTGGGAATAAGATCCACAACTTTAAGAAGAAAAAGTTGACACCCTGATTCACCCCTCCCCTCTCAGGGTGTCCCGGGGTCCTACAGTAATAACACCCAAGAAGATGAATAATAATTAGAGAATAACCTTTGGTTTTTTTAGATTCTCAAGAATCCCAAGGAGGTTAAAGTGAAGTGATTACCATTTATTATTTCGGTATCTAGTAGGTAGTGTAGGTAATTGGTGGTCCAAGAAAAGATATATGAAAATATTATGTTGGAAGATTTTAAGGTCATGTTCACTCAGTAGTTCTACCTACAAACATTATCCCTTTAGAATTTCTAAGAGTTCATAATCCTGCATCATGTAATTCATAATATTCTATATTATAAAAATTATTTTTCAAATAATGTTCATTATTATCGAAATATAGTTTATAAATATGATTTAAAGGCTCGATAGTCTGAAATCATTCTTCAAACAAATATTTTTCCTCGTGTTTTACTCTTGAATCTAAAATCGTATATTGAATTATAAAACTAGGCTCTGATGGTGGGGATATATCAATCATAGAATTATGGGATTCTTAACCCCACTTCCATTCTAAGTGGTAGTGATGATTCCCTTTCTTAGATAAATATAAATCACGATGAACCAAGTAGAGGTTGTAGCATTGGTCCATGACCTCTTCCTTAACCATCTTCTTCTGCCCATATGGTATATAGGACTTTTATTATCAAATAGTATAGTTACAAAGGTCATATTAATAATTATTACCTATATACTATAAATTTATTTGGATGATTATGGCATGTGGCCCACCTCAAAAGATTATTTTGGGATAATGTTCCATTAAATAGTGGTGTTAATTCCTCATCTATAGATGGGTCCCAGTCACAGTATGATTCCATAAAGACAGATGGGTCTCTTTATCATGGATGTGAATGTAGGGTTAATCATCATATGGGAAATTTTAGTTAAGTACTAAGCCTTGGGTTAATATTAGGACTCAAATTGAACATTAGAGTATATATTTCTAGGAATCGGAGTAAGCCCCCATATAATGATAGGTGGGACCAACAATTCTGATATAAATCATTATTGTTACAACAACTATGAATGTTTCTTTATTTGATATTTTTTGCTTCTCAATATTTTATTTCTACTTATATTAATTATATATAGAATCTTTTATAGGATATTATGCCTTATTTCCAAGAAATATCAACTCCCTTTAGGAAGAAAATGTATCGTGGTTTTTGATGCACCTCTTCTGCCATATCTATATTTGAATTGGGGCTGTCTTGGGATTTTATCGTCCTTTAAATAAAACTTTTCTATATAACATTTAAAATAGACTAGATAATGATATTTTAATACCACATTGATTTTTTTCATTAAAGGATATCTTTAACTATACCAGATGGAAATTCTCATTTTTTTAGGGAGAGTGGAACCCATGACCCTATTGAGAATGCCCCCTCTTTATAAAAAAGACATGTTTACATGATTGGTTTCATCTTTATTTATGGAAGGTGTTGATGGTAATTCTGGGATTTTGTTGTCTCTCATGGTTTAGAATAGACTCAAGGAATTTAAAAATGATTTCTCATGGTTCCCACCCAATTTTGTTTTGGAATTATCCCTATGTTTAGTTCCAAGGATGCGACCAATATCATTTCCATCAAATTAATTGGATCCAAAACAATTTATGGAGTTAAAAAACCAACCAGATGGATTTCAGTCTATGAAATGTATTCTTCCATGTTTATATATATGGGCCTCCCTATTTCATTTGTTTTTCTATAAATCAAATGGTTTCTTCTATCATTATGTTGAATATAAGAAGCCGAACTAAGTTACTAACAGTAAAAAAACTTCCCTTTTCCCAAATTAATGATTTATTTGATAAATTAAAGAGAGAAATGTAGTTCTCTTAAATAGTTCTCTTATTAGGTAATCACCATTTTATGGTAAGAAAATATGAAACTACAAATATTAAATTTTAAATAATAGTAACTTGTGATTCCATATACATGAAAAGAATTTCTATAGAGCTTATTTCACTATTGAACTGAATATTTTTTAGTCTATCAACTCCATCACCATGGTATTCATTGTTGATATTATATTCTACTATATGACTAAATAGAATCATGAATGTAATTTTAGGAACATCTGGTGAATCATTTTAGATCCTAGACCCTATTATAATTTGTCATAGTGAATCTTCTAGATCCGAGAAGTAATGTTCTTCATAGATGTGGTGTTCGAACAATGCATTCTAATAAATCCTAAAAAGGTGAATGTCCCTTTGTCATGGGAGGATACAAAAAATGTATTTTAGATATAGAAAATCTTAGGAGTATCTGGATACTATTGGGGATTTATTAGGGATTTATCAAAGTTGGCATAACCTTTGACCACACTCACTTAGAAGGGAGTAAAATTATTATTGATTACAGAATGTAAAGACTCAAACAATTAACTGAATAGAGGTTGACCTCAGATCCCATATTAATCATATATAGGGTTATCTAAGGTTATATGGTTTTATGTGAGGCATCAAGTATGGATTTTTGATGTTTTCTCACATAGAGATATGATTTTGTAGCTTAAGGCTATTGGTAACTCTAACCACATGAGAAGAATCATCCCACACATGACATTGATATCGTAGATGACATGAATTCACTCAAGTTTTGAATATAATTTCTATTTTCTAGGAATTTTATAGAATATATCAATGATTAAATCCAATGATATATCTTATCTTATAAGTATCTAAACCATAAGTTTAGGCGATGGGCAGAATTCCTTAGAAATTTGATTTTTATACTTCCTTTATGAATTTTAATGAAACTTTTTCACCACAAATCATAGTAATAATTTTTTATCTCTGACATTGAAGGAATACTATGAGGAGTGCATCCTTTTAAGATTTTGTTTTACAAAATTTCATTTACAAGTGAAGAAGGAAATGAAATTTTATTTCATACTATTTTTTTCAAATAAATACTTCTCTCATTCAACTCCTTTCACAAGAGAAACTATAACATAATGGATAACAACATTTCATATAAACTATATATGGTTGAGAGGCCACCCTTGTATGGTCTTTAACTTTTATGGGAATTCATCGCTCTAAGAAAAAATATTTGGTTCCCTTAATAGTAATAAAGGATGTGATAGAGGAATGCAATTGATCAAAGGGTTTTTTTATCCTCATACCCCTATAATGTATTATGAAATCAGATGTTAGTATTGGTGTCTAGATATGAGGTGGGACTTAGTTGTTTTTGTGTCTTGATGTTATAATTATAATTAGATTAAAATTCTTCATTATAATTCACTTGGTATCCTCTATCCTCTTATATCCCCTACAAAGAAGTGGGATGAAGTATCCATAGACACCATTATTAGATTACCCCAAAACCGATGGCGTAAAAATAATAGTTTCATTTTGTTTGATTAGTTGACCAAATATACTCATTTCATACTAATCAAGGATAATATGAGGGTAGAGGATCTCAAGAAGTTATATGTCAATGAGATTATTAGATTTTATGGTGTGCCTTATGATATTATCATGAAAAGAGGTCCCCATTTTACATCTCATTTTTGGAAAGGCCTATAATAGGCTATGTTACCCTATATAAATCTGATCAAAACATACCATCCATAAATAGATGGCTAGATAGAGAAGAATATTCATATTCTAGAAGATATTCTTATGGATTGTGGTTTATCCTTTGGTGGTTTATAGGATAGACACATGTTACTGATAAAATTTTCATATTATAATAGTTATAAAAATTCTATTTGAATGTATCAATTCAAAACATTATATATATGGTCATGATGATTACATCTATTTTGGAATGAGGTGGGTGAAAGCTCTTTCCTTGGAACTATCCTTGTTTAAGAGATGGTTGGAAGGACCATCCTATTCCATAAAGATTTAAAATGGTGTAGATTTTCCAAAAATTATATACCAACTACTTTCACTATCCCCTGGAATACATAGTTGATGATTGAATATTTTCTGAGGGTATCACTCTGTTTATGTGACCTGTGATTGGGGAAATTGTGGAAGCTTTCCCTGTAGTTATAGGTCCTGTCAAGAATATATAATTATTTGGAAATACTAATTATTAGTTGGATATACCACCTCAGTTTAGAGTAATCCATGATGTGTTCGATGTCACTAAACTAATGAGATAAATTATGAATCCTTCCCATTTGATAAATTAGAATTTTTGTGATGTTTAAATGTATCAATAGATCACTAATCAACAAATTTGAATTAAAAATCCCAATAAAAAGTGTTTTTTGTGAATTTCATTCATTTATTATGGGAATTATAGTAGCACATTTTTGAAGCACTTGAGACATGGGGCTGGGAAGAAATTATGGGGAACATGTGGACTCATTTATGAATTTATTAAGATTCAGATTTTATTAATTGGAAAAGAAATTTATGTGGGGGGATTTTTTATGCCCCTGATATATGTTTAAGTAAATAAATTTATTTTTTTAATTTTTATATTTCTTATTTCTTATTTGAATTTTTCATGTATATGTTCTAAAAAATTGGGGATAGTGAATATCACATAGTTGGTGAATGGTAATATTTAACCACATAAAAACCATGATAACCCTATAGTTTCGTATTAGTGGAGATTTTATGATTAGTTCTTAGTTTTCTTAACCATTTGGAAAGGCTATGTGACTTATCATGTGTGTTCAGTTCCACTCCTAAGGCTAGTGCACAGATTAAAAAATATTTCATGCTACATTATAATTTAAAAAATGTGAAATTATATAATTATCCATAGTCAATTTATCATTCTTAGTCCTCATGTTAATCCAAATTTTAAACCCCATTTATCTCTCAACCTTAAGGCTCTCTCTACCTCTCCCAAGGAGTTGATTTTTTAGGAATTCTTCATAAATATTTATGAAATCATCATGTATGTCCTTCTCACTTCTTTGTTAGCATGTTTTCTTCTATTTCATAGTTCTCATTCTACCCTAATTCCATGGAATCTTGGGTTTCATCTAATCAAAATTTAGTGCATAGTTTTTGATGTCTATGATATCTCTTGGCTTTCTAAGTATCTCTCTACTTTTTTTTTATTTTATTATACCCATTTGGAGAAGGTTTCAAATGATTAAGGTATGTGTATCTGTATTTATCTATTTTTAATTGAACCTTTGATGATAAAATTTCAAAAAAAATCCAAAAATGTAATAAATTGTTTTTATGAATGTATAATGGATGAACATATGTATAGATGGTATAAATTAATAATTCCTTCATTTCATTAATTCTTAATTTAGGTTTTTATCCTTTTTAATTTAAATAAATTATGATTATAAAATTGGTAATAAAATTTATTATTAATGAATAATTTTTTGATTTTGTAAACATCATGGGAAACCTTGATTCTCAGGTAGGAAATTCTAATTTGATTGAAGGTCACTTATTACTAGTTTTTTGTGTCACCCTACCTAATAATATAATGTCAAATACATCCCCACTTTCTAGTGAAGTCAGTTTATATCCAAACCACAAATTGTGGATATTTTCTTAACTAGTGAATAATATCATGAGGTTCCCTTATCCATACGTCCTTAGGGTGAACTTTCGTATTGTATGTTTTAGTCATGTTTTTATGGACCCTACATCATTTTTATTTGATCTAAGATATGTATAATTTATACTTTTTTCTTAAAAAGTGTTAAAGTATTTTTTATATATTTATTTTTAGACTAGGATGTTTGATATTTTCAAACAAATGTAGTTTGAGGATCTCCTTATGGGATTCTTTTTTAATAAATATGCTCACACAGTATATAAATTAATGGTTTTATACTAAAATTTTTTTATCTAATGCAGAATATGGAAGGAACCACATTATATTGTCTGGTTCTCATGATTAACTATTTAGAATATAAAGAAGTGACGTGATGGGATGATTCTCCTACATCACTTGAATATGGTAGCAAATAATTTTGTTTTTTTTGTTTAAGTTATACCCTATTTATAAAAATTAAAAATCACAAAATCTCATTCCCATTCAGTTATACATATTTTTGGATTGTGTTTTATATTGATATAGTTTCATAGTTATAGAATGATATCATTTAATTCTATTTTTACTCTATTTATAACATGTGATGATATGTTTATTACTATTAAAATGTTTGGATTCATGACCCACTAACACATATAGAGGTCATATTAGGTTCTTGTTTGGTACCTGTGTAGTTAATACTTTTTTCTTAGAAAAACCATTTACAATGGTGTTTCTTAGATACTTAGACACTAGTTTCTAGCTCATAAGGATTTATAATTCCCTTTATCCCATATCCAAAACTAAATAAACTATCTAGGTTAGTGGAGAATATGGTTGATACCTATAATTATATATTAAAAAAATTATTTTATCCCCCTAAAAATGTATATTTTGACTACCAATATTGAAGGAGGATACAAATCATGATTGACATCTAATATAGTGAACATATAACGAGGGATGATTTCTAGAGTAATATCATTAATCCATCATATAATTATAACAATAAGAAATATATGGGGTAAACTATTATTTACATAAGTAAGAAAAACATATTTTTTGGTAATAAATAAAAGATGCGTAAATGAATAGATATCATCAACCAATAATGATTATAAAATTGTATTATTTTGATCAATAATCTTCTCAAAAATTGTCAATTTAGTTGTAAAATAAAAATCAAGAAATATTAAATGTTATTTGAGTTACCTTTTAATATTGGGATTTTAAAATTTTATCATTAAATTTTACAAGTATAAATTTCTATTATTTTAAATAAGTGGACAATAAATGTCTTTTTTCAAATTTACATTCAAATTTATATTGATATTCAGAAGTAGTGCTTCATGTTTCGGAATGTGATGAATAAAATTTCATAAAACATAATCCCATTATATTTATAATATTTTCACTATTATGAGATGAACCGGGAAACAATATGTCATA
This sequence comes from Viscum album, assembly GCA_963277665.1. Classification (NCBI taxonomy): domain Eukaryota; kingdom Viridiplantae; phylum Streptophyta; class Magnoliopsida; order Santalales; family Viscaceae; genus Viscum; species Viscum album. The sequence continues at coordinate 861,019,016 of OY728146.1, forward strand.
ATATGGATAATATAATTCTCATATTTCATTTTATGAATTCAATTCATTTAAAATTCATAGGTTTCATCAGCATATTGTTTTTTCAATAAATCTATGGATAATGTATACTTTCAGTGTTTGATCACAAATAAAATAATACCTAAATTTCATTTTGTTAAAAAATAAGATATGTTCTATATTTTTAAAAATATAAATGATAATCATGAAGGTGGAGATATGGTTTGGGTTATTTGGTAAATCTATTTTTGAAAATTTATTTTATAGTTGATTTTATTTTGTATTAAATACATATAGTCTATGACCAATTTCACTTATCCTATAATTTTATTTCTTTATCCATAATTTTATACCTCAATTTAGTCAGATGTTATGAATATTATGATGGCGTAGGATTTACTAGTGGTAATGTTAATGGTTGATCTTGAGCACATGATTTGAATTTTCATCTCTTTATCCCTTCCTAGTTATCAAATTTTCTCCAAGTTATGGTTCATCTTATTATTGAGTGTTTAAAACCTTTTAATTTTAGTTAGTTATATTATCTCTAGTTGTTCTGAAGAGGATATGTTTTGTGTGTATAATTTTTTTGGGTTTCTTTTGGTTTGGTAGGTGCAAGAGATAAGGTTTTCCTTCCTCTTACTAATATCCATTTTGGTTTGGTTGTGGGGTTATCAATTCTCGTATAAGTGGTTCCAAAGGAAGGGGATGGGAGTTATAATAAAGGTTTCCCTGAAACATTTTCATGGAAATATGGTGGGTTTATCCATCGTTATTTCATGATGATGGGTAAATGTTAGAATATTTGCATGATATAACCATGGAAGGATAATGATGTTGTGTGATGATTATCGGATTAGATAATGTCTTACCTTGAATAAGGTACTTTTTTTAGATAAAACATGCCATTGGTTCACATATATAATGTATTTGATATGTCCAACATCGAGATACTCAAATCACAGTGTTTCCATCTCTTCTCATAGGATCCTCAACTATGTTCCTGTAGTTTCTGAGTTTTCTAGGTGGCCCATCACGGAATGTTGGTAGCCAATCTTATATTGATTCATTTGTTTATTTGGATTCCATTAGATGTTTTTTTTATAATCGGCTCCCTCTCAACCAAAAAGTGGACATTTAAAAATACCAAAAAAAAGGATTGATGATGTTGAAAGTAAAACTAAACTACATGATACTACACAACATCCAAAAAAACAACACTAAACAACCAACAACTATAAAATATTAATAATTAATAGTAGAGAGTGTTTAAATTATTTTTTAACATGACACCACAAAACTATTATCTTTTATACAAAATTTTTGTTCTAAACATAATTTTCCCCAATATATATCAACTAAAGTCACATATAAAATAACATTGAAAAGAATTCTGATCTAGAATGATAAATTATAATAAAATCTAAGATTTCATTCAAATACTCAAAAATAATATTATGAATTTGAAATGGAATTATTTTCAATTTTAAGTAATGATTATGGAGGAATACGTAGAACACAATTTCTAGTCTATTTTTTAAGTAAACCATAATTTTGATCATTCCTTTATAAATATTATAATCTGTATTTTTTTACATGATCCAAATAATGATCAAAATATATACTTAATAGAGTATAAATAGTTTATTTTTTGTGTAATTTTTTTATAAATATATGGTATAATTTTATAGATCTATAAATGTTTCTTTAATATTTTGAGTAATTTGAAAAATAGTAAATAAATTTGGATCATCTATCATACTATTTTTTAAATTACTTTCTATAAATTTTTAGAAAATACCAAAAGGTTTATTTAGTTTATCTGAAGATAATATCATTTGGATTTATTTTTAGGGTTATATTATCCTTAAAAAATTCATCATATAAATATTATTACTTTTCAATCCTTTTTAAAACTTGTTTTTTAAAGAAAATAAGGTAAACATTTATACTATGCACTTAGATCTTGTTTCAGTCAATAAAATGATTTTGTTTGTTTAAAAATATGGTATGATTGGTGTGGGTTTTAAGAACATAGATATTACCTAAATAAAATCCCCATGAACATAAATATTTATAAAATCACTTTAAACATACATTTAAAAAAAATTAGATGTCTGGTAAAGGCAAGTGGAATTTTGATCGAATTAAGACATACATGTCAGGAATAGTTTATTTATACAATATAAATTATTTATAATTACATCCTTTAGTAATGAGTTAATATTTATTTGATAGTATAGTTATTTTTTATCAAACTTATTTATGAATACCCTCTTAGTTTCTACAACCATAAAATCACTAGAAAATTTCATTAATAAAAAAAACATTATTTCATTCAAATTGATTGGTATATTACTATATAGACATCATCTAATTACTATCAAATAAGTCATCACAAGAAATATTTGGTTAAAATTAGGATAAAAATATAAGATACACACATAAATTCTATTTGAATCTTCAGGTTATAATCCATCTATCTATATCACTAGTACCATTTTTGATGTAATGGTCCCTCAATAGCCTATACATTTAAGGGAGGATGATGATTATGAACCTGCTACAAGATTCAAACCTTATAGTACATAATATTTTAATTTAATTGATTCAAAAAAAAAATTCATTGAAATAGAGGGGGTTTTAATAACTATTATGGTGGCTCAATCATTAATCATACTTTATCTAATGATTTATAATGTAAATTCATAACACTACGTGATAGTTAACTAGAGTTCTCGTGTCTTTGGGTAATTAGACATATAAATACCTAAAAAAATAAAAAACATATTCATTATTTAATCTCTTATATATTAGGATCTTTTAACAATGCATAGAATATCCTAGAAAAAAAACATAAGGAAAAGGGTGAGTTTGAAAGCCTAGTAAGGGAATACACATAATAATAAAGCATAAAAATAGAGTCATGTGGCATAACATGATAACATAATTATAATGATCATAATAATGAAATCATTGAATATGTTAATGAAATAATAAGATCGTGGATTCATGAAATACATTGAAATAACATAAATAATGAAATCATAAAAATAATTCAAGGTTCACTTATTATACCTACCATTATAAAGTATAAAATTTACCATAATGGATTGGTTTCACTCCCCATTCCCATAAACATGGTAGTAAAAGACAAAAAATGGATTAGTATTACTCTATAATATCTTAAATAACATCTTCTGAAATATAATTATTTACACAATGAATTATTGAGCCATATAAATCTTGTACCACTCGTTAAATAAGAAATCATGCTTAGGATAACTGCCCATAAACCATAATTGTTTTCTAACGAGATTTAAAAAATTTACCAAATGCATTGTATGTATATAAAATTTAGTTCCCATCCATAAAATAATGAATATAATACATATGAAGTCCACATGATGAAATGAAACCATAAATAAATCATAAGCATGATTAAACCCATGTGAATGAAGTGGGTTTTACAATTCTAATTTCTAGGAATAACCGAATGAAAAAACATATAGATGCCCAAGAGGATGAGGAATTACATTATTTTATACTATCAAAATTTAAATAGGAATATAGTTCATCTATTAGTCTATCTATTATATTAAATTCATGTGAAAGATCAATATAATAATGAATAAAAATGAACCACTTGGGTGGAACTTTTGGAAAATAACTAAATGATATTTTTAAAGAAGGAAAGGGAAAATAATTTTCCATAAAAAATCTAACAAAGTGGGTTATCCATAAAATAATTATGGTTTTAATAATATATTAATTGTTTAAAAACACTTAAATGGGGTGATTCTTGATACGATATCAAAAATAGTAAAGTTCCATTAAATTTGGTTTACTTAAATGTGGGAATTTCAAATGTAAATAAAAAATGAATAACCCCAAAAATGAAAAATATATTTAATAATGTATATATTTAATGTAATAAATGAAAAATATAATAGATACAGGAAAATAATATAGCATAAAAGGGAGAGAAAAAAGATAATGTGTAACTGACATGTCATGAAAGAGGTACATAAGAACTATTACTATGACTTAAAACACATTGGTTAAAAATACCACATCTTAAAAAAGATTTTAAAAACGTATTTTAAAAAGTTCATAAGTTTAATATTAATTTCAAATGAGATAACAAAAAATTAGTTTTCTAATTAGAAAGTATGACATTTGGAAGAAGGTAAATAATGGGCAAGGAGGGGAAACTATTTCTTAAAATGGGTGGGAATTATTATTAACACTGTTTCATTTTAAAAATGTATTGGAACTCATATGTAAGGAATAATTGAATAAAAAAGTGATCTACCATGAGAAAAATATTGTATTATATATTTAATAAATGATAAAACTCAAGGAGAAACATTATAACTCAAGAAATTAGATTGAATTAATAAATGACATTATATCTTTGGGATGATATCAATTGTAGCCTATAAAAAGGAAGAGAAGAATGGATGTCTCGTTATCAATTTCAAAAATAATTTAGGATATTATAATTCATGTGGTAAATTTATACAACATTACACATTATAATATTATGTAATATCAAATCACACCTCAATCATGTTTGATTGAGAAAGAACCCGTATGGTTTAAGAACTTTTTGAATTAAAATTCATTAGAAACATTAAAATCATATGGTTTTGTAAATATAATGAATTAAATCATGTAATATTAAAAAATATATTATTTTATTTTTTATAAACAATATAAATAATAAATTGGTGCATAACATGAAAACATGTCTCACAGAATAGAAATTGAGACAAAAATCTATACCTCATATCTCAAAGCATTATACATATGCACATAACTTCAATAATAATTAAATTAAGTTTATTAGAAATGTAAACAATAATATTACTAATTTATATTTAATATTGAAATGAAATATAACTATAATATATTATTTACTTGTAATATAATTTTCACTCATATGTTGGTTCTTTGAGGTTATTCGGGCAATTTCTCAATAACACAATGTGTATGTCTACCATGGTAGAAAAAATTATAAAATAGTTTAATAATATCTATAATATTAATGTTAATATTGAAATAATACTTATATAGTAAATATATTTTTAAAACCAACCCTTATGGGTGGAGATAAAAAATGAAAATCATTGCTCGTGGAGGGGATAGTTCACACATATGCATGATTAAAGTTTCCATTAAGAAACAAAAATGCGAGGGAAATCGGTAAAATGATAATTTGAAATTATATAATTGTATTCATATTTTAAATATAATATTGGATCATCCATTACATCCTTCTGATTTTCCATGAAGGATGGAATTTTTAAATTATAGATATCTCTTTGTGGGTGTGGTAGTCCGCACAACGCACTAACAACGCTTTTAATTTTACAAGAGGATAAAAAAGAATAAATATTGGTTATTAAATTAATATAACTTCATATTATTAAAAAATTTATAATTAATTATACATAATATAATTGTGATTATGTATTTTTAAGAGTAATATTAAGAAAACAATTTAATTATTATATAATACTTACATTTGAGCCTTGATATTTACCAGGAAAACTCTTTAGTATTTATGGTATTAGTGTAACATAGTGTTACTAAGGGAATAATAAAATGGGATTTAATTTTAGGAGGATATATTTTGGAATATATTAGTTTCAATTTATAATGGGAGGTGTATATTTGAATATTCGTAAGTGGCCCCCTTTTATAAGAGAGGAAAATCGATCTTTTGGAAATACCCTTTATAATTTAATTATTCCATGACATTATTTCAAGTTCAATAGATCCCAAGAAAAAAAATAATGGAATTTGTTGTTTATTTAGTTCTATAATGACTAATAAAAACCATTAACACATGTTTTAAACATTTTATAGGGGGTTTACCTTTTTTTCAAAATTTACACTTTTACTTTTAAACTATTTAGCTAGTTTTAAACTATGTTGTTTTATGTTTTATTAGAAAAAACTAACACATAAAAATATTGGGTGTTCTAGAAAAATATTTAGCATCCATTTAATTCAATTAATGTTATAAATATTATAAAATTAACTTTAAAATTAATACATTTCATGTGTAAAAAAACTAGTTTAGTAGAAAATTGAAATTTTGACCACTATGGACTCTAAACATCATTTATTATTGATTACCAATTTATGCATGTTAATATATTTATTTATGAGTTTATAAATCAAATACTATTTATTATTTAAATTATATTAATTTAATTATTCTAATATAAATTCTATGATATTAAGACAATAATAGTTTTAAAATAATTGTATTACCATTATTGTGGTAATTATCATTAATCCTAATAATTTAGATTCTATAAAAAATTTATATTATTCATGTTAGATAATTTTATATTTTTTATATCATATATTCAAATATCTTTATCAAATTAACTCTTGATATTTATTGAAATTAAAATCAACCCATGTAACCCATAAAAACCATTTTTTTGGAAAGTGAACTTTTATGGATAAGGTTTATGTATAAAAAATATTATCGTTTTTATTGATTATAATGATATTAAAAATATTATTATTGATTAAGTTAGTGTTACTTGAAATTTTAACAAATACATAACCAAATTTCCCCATGTTAAATTTTAATTAACTAAATATATTGAACATAGTTTTCTTAAAATGTTATAGAATTTAAATTATAAATTGTTTTTATAAGATCAACATATAATTTTAAATTCTTAATTTGACTTTATAATATATTTTTTAAATTAAATATTTTCAAAATAATTCAAATCATAATATCATTAAATTTATGGTATTAACAAAATTTTAGGTCCAAAAGGCTGAATACCCTGAGAGAGGGGGGGTTAATCAGGGTATGACTAATTTTAAAATTAATGCATGTTCTGATCTTGTTTTACTGTTAAGAAAAACACTCTTCTCTCTCTTTCATGTTGCACAATGTAAACATAAAGTAAAGCATGCACATGAGACATATATTTTTATTTGGTTCACCCTCACTGAGGTATGTCCAAGGAGCATACGCTGACATGTTTCCGGTCGTACCAAATTCCACTAAAATTCACTAGCTGTGGATACAAGGTTCGGGTACAGTCACTCTGTCCCAGGATCACTTCCTTTACAAGATATAGGGTCATCTCAATGCTTTCCCAAGGGTCACTCTCTGTTTCTCCCTCTCTAGCTCACTGCCAGTGGAGAGGATCACCTTCTTCCTCTTCCATTGCTCACTGCTACAGAATGGATCCACTCACAGTTTATAGACCTGTAGGTATCTTCATTTGCATAAAGAAATGAATCGTCCTCTGTATTTAGATGCTCTATTGAAGCCCAAATTTCACCTATAGATGAATTTCACTTTGCACTGAAGGTATCGGGCAATCTTCCAGCTTCTACGCAGCCCAAAAATATGGCCAAGGAATCAACCTTACTTGGCGTTCAAGTCTACCTCGATGCGCAAGTATCGGCACGCAAGTCACAACTTAATGCGCAAGTCCTCCTCAAACACTTGCGCGACACAAGCTTCTCTAACTCCAAACATGAACGACTCACTTCCCTTTATGCCCAAACCAACATTGGCGTGTAACTACCAATAATCTCCCTTCTTCAAATCTGGCGCGCAAGTCCCACTTGCACAACACACCACCACTTGCGCAACCACCACACTTGTGTGACAGGAGCTCTGATTTCTCAAAGTGTTTAACTCCGATGGTGAATGAAGAGGGGTGGTCCAGTATTTATGGCAATTTGGCCACCCCTGCACGACGGCGTGCAACTCTCCTTTCGGTGCGCAGGTCTCATCCCCTGCAAGTCACTTGCACGACCCAATTCAAAACATGTGTGAACCTCTTTCCTTGGCCATATTTTGATCTTCTGATCTTGAGAGACCATAGGCGTGCATGTTCTCAAGCTTCCAAGGCATCGACGTGCAAGTCTCTTCACGGCGTGCAAGTCACCTGTGCGACACCACCAATACTTGCACGAAACTTATCCCTTTGCCATATTTTTATGATCTGATCTTGAAAAACATATGGCACACAACTTTCCAGTCCTTCATGTACACGGCGCGCAAGTCCCACTTGCCAAAAAACACTTTTCTTCATTTGTCGATTTTCAGGCCCAAAAATTTGGCAACCACTGGAAAACGGCGCCACCTTGTATCTGTTCTTTTTATGCCACCTCCAGATCATTCATTCCTTTATCGATGTTTGTGAATCAAACATGGATCGTTGACCACAGCTCATAAACTCGACATTCCACCATGAAATCCCCTTTGTCAACAAATGTTTATGCCATGGTTTACCTTCTCAACAATCGCAACACATATGTTCACTTTGTCAACAAACACAATCACCTCAAAAATACTTCAAAGATTCCTTGAGGGATTTTTTCCACACAAAAAATAACTATGTTTCACTATTTACATTAAAATAAATTCTTATAGAAAAAATAAAAAATTTATATTATGATTATTTTGATATTATAAATTCATGAAAATGATGTTTAGTTTTTAAAATAAAACATCTATATTTTTCCAATTTTATATTTTAAATACAGTCATAAAATATAATGAGAAATATTTTTCATAGGAAAATAGCTATATTGAAGTACATTTTATTCTTATTCATAGTTTTTATAAAATTCCAATAAAGTTGAAATTAATCAAAAAATATTATATTTTATTATGATAATTATTAAAAAATAATATGCTGAGACTTATTTAATATTTATAGTTTATGAAAAGTATTTATTCATAAAAAAAATAATGAATTAAGAAAATTTCAATAAAATAACCATTATAAATATAAATATAAATATTAATATATTTCATAATCCATTTACACCTACTCATAACTACTATTTAAATGACTAATTTTTAATTGATATAAACATATTATGGTTTCATTTTGGGTTAGTGTTGTGTGTAGATAAATATATCAAACATATTATGTTAATTAAAGGAAGAAATATATCAAAATATCAATTTTTTACATTATCCCCCCCACAAATAAATTGCATCATCAAAATTTTAATTAGTTCCATCTAATGACTATAGGTGAGGATATTCTTAACATATTTATCATTATGGATGTAAAATCATAATATGGGATCCACCTTGCTCTCTTAATGAAATATAATGTTACTTATTTTCATCAAAAAACATTAATCATTCATACAATCATATTCTTAGGTATATTTATTCCCTAATCACTTATTCTCTACAATATACCTTAACCAAAACCATTTGAATCTACAAGACATTAAACCATAGTGAAATCAGATATTCCTTAAAAAACATTATTCACATCTTCAACCACAATTTCATAAAGTCACAAAATTGACTTATGTATATATATACATCATAATCTAAAAAATTCGATAAACTTCCCCCAAAATATCATGATTTAATACTTAATACCGAATTTAGTAACTCTATCTAGTTAAAAATATCAAAATCACATAAGCCTTTATTACCTCAACATCAATAATATATTAAACCTAAGAGTTATCTAAATATGAATCACATGTTCTCCAATAATGATCCCCCAAAACATAACCTTTTAATAATAAAAATTTTCAAGACTACTCATTCCCTTTAATATTTGAGACCACTCCTTTAAAAAAAATACTTCTGAAAAATAATCCTTAAATGTTTCTCTTAACACTCATAACTTTTAGAATATACTTGAACATCATTGACAAAAATAACATTCTAATATAAATATCTTAAATTTTCAAGATTTAATTTTTATTAAGATATCAACCCCATTATCTTATTCATGATAATTGAAATAACTTTATCTATTATAAAAATTATATACCATGCTTCTCAATCGTTTAGTTATTATTTCTAAATCAGTTATAAGAGATCATGGTTTCCAGATACATAAATTTCTCAACTTCATTTCCTTGATCAAGTTTCAGCCAAATACTAAAACAAAAAATTCATATCAATATAATCCTATTAGTTTATTATATGAATATTTATTCTTAATCATATAATTTATCCTCTAATGAAAGTTTTATTTTAACCGACTATACTTCCATTTCAAAAATTCCGCAATTCGGTTATCCTATAACTCTCTTAGTTCAACCAAGTTTACTTCAATTGTGTTTTATTATACCTCTCATCTCGATCTATCAAACTGAATGTAAAATAAATCCTTCATTGATGTTTCTAAAGAGAATATAATTAACCAAATAATATCCCCTTAGATTTTTTTTATTGTGTACAGTTAGTTCTCATTTTAGTACACCAAGTCACAATAGAGTTAATTATTAACACACCATATCTAGGGTTAGGGACCGTAGGTAAAAATATTCAATAGCCTATATTCATTTTATATTATGTAGACAGGGATCTATTTACTATGAAACCACACAACCTAATCCATATAAAAAACTGCATGATGTTATCCGATTATTAGGATCACCCCTTAAAATTACCCCATGGTTTTTCACTATGGTTATGTCATCCAAATCTACAAAAATAACTATACCATCCTTTGATACCAACAATGGATGCACAATACTTAAACATACGTTATTTCATTATATATAAAACACTTTCCCATCAATACATGTTTATTATCTAGTTGTATAATGAATTTGGAAGATTATACATGAAATAAATCAACTTAAACATAAAAATTAATACTTATTTAAAACCCCATAAAGTGATCTTATCATACAAGGATACTATAACACTACATAGGATATCATAGGGAAAATACATTAGGAAAAGAGTGAGATATAAAAACCAATAAGGGAATAAACATGGAAATAAATCATAACATGAGAGCCAAGAGGCATAACAAGATATCGTAAAAAGAAGGGTCATAATATTAAAAACAATTCCATAAGTAAATGAAAAAATAATATCACAGGTTCATGGAATATGTGGGAACAACATAATACATGATATCCTAAAAGGAATTCAAGGGTCACTCCCAAGACCTATCATCATAATGTGGATAAAGTCTCATATTAGATCGGGTTCGTTCTCAATTCACATAATTAGGGTATAAAAACACCATGGTGAATTATGTTAACTCTCGAATACCTAACATAAAATCTAATGAGATATAGGGTTTTACCTAATGCATTGTATGGATATATAATTATAGGCCCACCCTCTATATAACATAGTATGCCTAGGATAACTTCTCATGCACCAAATATGGTATAATAATATATTAAAACATTACCCAATGAATTTTGACAATATATAATTATAGTCCCACCAATCACAAAATTATAATAAGACATATTTATTCCATATTATTAAAATAAACCAAACCTAAATCATAAGTATGATCTAAATCATGTAATGGAAGTGGGTTTCAGAATTCTAATTTCAAGGAAAAACCAAAGGACGAATCATAAGGATTCTCATGAGGAAAAGTAATTTAAATCTTTTTATACTTAAATAATTTAAAAGGATACTTAGTTCTTGAAAATCGAGTTTCATTATAGAAAATTAATCCAATTTAGTAGGAGAATAAATAATAAAAATGAACCACTTGGGTTGAACTTTTATGAAATAACTCAGGGATATTTTTAAAGAAGGAAATATCAAACCATTTTCCTTAAAACCATAATTTAAAAATTAATTATATATACAAATTAATGAGGTATTATATAGGCTATTCATGGTTTAGAAAAGTTTTATGGGGTTATTCTAGACATGATATCCTATATAATCAAGTTTACTTAAATCGTTTTACATAAAATTATTAATTTTAAAGGCTACTAAAATAAAATATAATCCCAAAAGATAATTGTCTATTTAACAAGTGATTTTTTAAGGGTCATAAATACAAAAATATAGTAGGTAAGTGAGAATAATATTTCATAATAGGGAGAAAATGAATGAAAATTCATAACAGATAAGATAGGAAGGATGTACAAAATATCCATTAATATGTTTTAAAAAACTATATAAAAATACATCATAAAAAAATATAATAAATGTATTTGGAAAATTTGAGTAGTTAAATATGAATTTAACATTTTATAACACTTAATTGTGGTTAAAATTTAAAAGGATAACATGGTGGGAAGGAAAATTATACACAAAGAGGGGAAATTTTCATTTAAAATGGATGAGAATTGTTATTAGCAAGGCTACATTTTCAAAAATCATTAAAACTAATTATTAAATATAACATGAATCAAAAATTGATCTACCAAGATATAAATATGGAATACCATATGGAATTAAAGTTGGTTATAAAATACCCTAATATTTTATGGAATCTATCAACTGTATCCCATAATAAGGAAGTGCCTGAATGGATGTGATATTTAAATTTTAAACAATATTTTATGATATTATAACTCATCTAGTTATTATATAAACCATATAAATGAATAGTTTTTCATAATATTAAATCATTCCTCAATGAAGGGTGATTGAGATCGAACCCATACTACTTAAGTACTTTTTTATAAAAATTTATTGGAATTATGAAAATAATATGGCTCTATAAATACCATGAATTAAATTTTTGATTAATATAATATAAATTCTTGTATATTATATACACCATAGAAATAATAAATAGGTAAACCATTAAAATATTTTTAAATGAAGTGAAATTGTGATGAAAACTCTTACCTCATGTCGAAAAGCATTATAAACTCACACATAACTTCCTTAATAATAAAATTAAGTTAATTAGATATATAACAAATAAAATAATTCATATATATTTCACATAAAAATTCCATTCAACTATAATATTATATATTTTTATTTATAATGTATTTTCATTATTATGTAGGTTAGTTAAGTTTGTTTGGAAAATTTTCACATGACTCCTTATATATGTGGAACATTGTTTAAATCCTTGTAAAATAGTTTTATAATAACTATAATATTATTATTTTTATGGAAATAATGTTGGTATATTATTTATATTTTAAAATAAAATAATAATTAGTGGTGAAGAAAAAATAAATCTCATTTCTTGTAGAGATGACAAATCACATGTAATGGAGATTAATGTTTCTCCTTATCAATGAATGAGAGGGAAAGAAGATAAATGATAATTTGACATTTTAAAATCATATTTATATTATAGATTTCATATTTAACAATCCATAACATTATCTTTATCATACATGAATAGTGGTGATGAAAAATATAAAAACATCATTTTCTGGATGTCATAATCAGCGCAATTCACGAACGATGAGTTTTTATTACTCAATAGTTAGTAATAAATAATGGTTATCATTTAAATATACAATATCATAGTAAAATAATGATAATAAATTCATTAAAATATTATGGTGATATAATATATGTATGATTATGAATAAAAATATAAACATAAGATTGAGATATTACTTACATTGAATACTTGATCTTTCCTCAGAAAACACCTTAAAATTTAAGGAATTAGGAAAAAAATAGCATCTATAAGGGATTATGTAAGTATGAGGGACTTATAGGAGAGGATAATTTTTTAGACACTCAATTAAATTATGTATCATAGTTTTAATTAACGTAACTTTCATTAATAAAATTCTCTTTTCAATTAATAAATTCATTTTCAAGTAATACAATTATAGAAAGTAGATGTACTACATGTGTTATTTTAGTCGGTTATGATTTATTAAATTTAAAACAACATTAATCATTAAAAACATTTATAATATATCTATTGTGTAGTTTCCATTAATATTAGTATATGAAGGGTTATGATGAATCCCATTTGACACACAGAAAGGAATTGATGGACTTAAATAGTAATATCATACCATATGAATCCCATTTATCAGCACTTATAAGGAAGATATAATCACTATAATTTTTCATTGACCAACCCAATTCAATATTCAACATATAAATCAAGGAAATACTATTTATGGTATAATTTTAATTTCATTGAGATCATAACACAAACATGTATTCCAAATGACCACCAGAAAATGTCACCATCAAACATCTTAACCGTAGAGCATTCAATGGTCTAATAAAGGTTTATATATCTAGACCCTAACAGCATAAATGTTTATATTTTATTTTTAACAAAATAATGATTATATTTATCCAATTCTAATATTATATTTTTATGAATAAATAGTGGGTTTCAAGATATTATATTCTTATATGATGAAAAGAAAATTGTATTTTTCAGAAATATATAGTTTCAATCAAGATATTATTTTTTCGATCCATATAATAATTAAAATAAATAATATTTTTCAAAAATATTACTATTAAAAAATATTTATTATATATATATGATAATATGATTTTAATATGTCAAATAGAATTTTTATAAGGTACGGAAAATAGTCATGGTAAAAAACCAATATTTTTCAGTCAATGCATATTTTGATTTAAAATTTTAAATTATCATATTTAGTGAAATATTTTGATAAATTAAATATAGTTTATTAAATCACCTTTTTAAAGTTATCCAATAGTTATTTTTTAATAATTTTTTGATATAATCAACTTTTTTAGTAAAAATTAATTTCCGTATAAATATACATTAAGTGTTAAGACATAATAATGAATTAAAAGTGATTTAATATATTTTATAAAAGGTATCCATGGACATATATATATATATACCCTTTAAAATAATGTATTTTTAATGGTATAAAATTTATTTTATAAACCCTTAATGAATCCCCCATAAATTATATTATGTTTTAATGTTTTAAAATCAATTATTTGTAAACATAAATAAATTAAACATCACCAAGAAACTTGTTTTAATGAGTTATGTTCTTTAAAATATAATATAATCATAACCAATTCAATTTTTTTAGAAAACATGGGCGATAATTATTATTATTTTTTGGGTTTGATTACTTTTTCATGTAGATTCCAAAACCTATATTTGAAAATTAATAAAGAGATATCCTCACTTTATCAATATTTACCCACCTAAACCCATTCATATTCACCAAAAACCCTTTAATCCTAAAAATTATCTACCTTTCTTTACGTATATTTCTCTCTAGGTGCCTCCAAACTCTTAAAGATCCCATCCAAAGCTTTTAGAAGAGTCCCCTTAAGCAAATGGATCCTCTAATTATCCTCTTCATTCAATAAAATCCTTTATATTATTCATTTTTTTCAATTTTCCATGTTGGGATATGTTTTCACACATCCATATTAGTGTCCATATTACTTACAAGTGATGATATAACCCTTTCAAACTCATTAATCCTTCCCATTAATCCTTATGTCTCTCTATCATGCTGTCAAAATTATCCTACCATTTTTCATGATAAACATTTCAATATTCAAAACCCATCCCATTTTCACTCAATAGTATTCACCTAGATATAACTATCACTAATTTTATGGAAATATCCATTTATTTAACATACACACATTAATCATGGGATTAAATGTGATGTAATATGATCCAATATTTAATGATCTATGTGTCACAATTATAATGCACATAATACTATAGTGATGGGTGGGACCTGAAATATATAGCCCTCTAATGCACTAGGTAAAGTTTTATTCTCAGAAGATTCCATAGATAGTGAATTGGAGTCTATCCTAATAAAACAATGTCACTTTTTTTTATCGGTAATCTTTGACTTATGTTTATGATGTCATGTATTATGTTTTCGCCACATTCCCATATTACTTTTATGTTGTCATGTTATATCATGACACATTATTAAAGATTATGATTATCACCTATTTTATGATAATATAATATAACTATAGGATTTTATGTATGAATTTACATTATTCCATGATTTTTTTATTCCCTTACTAGGCTTTATTGATCAACCCTTTCTAATGTGCATCCCCAGGTTATCCGGCGTAGTTTTAGAATAAATATGGAAGTTTAGTATCATGTTAAGGGCGTTATCCACAATGTAGTTGTAATTATTTTGAATTTTTTTATTATTTATACCTAATTTACAAAATAATAAATGAATCATGATATTTTTGGATCATACTAGGTGTGATTTAATTGTATCTGAAGAATAAGTGGTTTCTATGAAAATAAATCCATGTATAGATACTACAAGTCGATATATATCTAGAACAAATGTACCTATGAGTAATAATCCCAAAAAGGATGTATTGATCTAGACATTATCATCACAATAGAAAGTATAATGGGAAATTCTACACACTTGGATACACACTCCTTGGGTATATGATTTCTAAGATTCACCGTCTTCTTTTGAACCATTATTAAGGGATAAAAAATGTGACTGAGTCCTCAATGCCATGTTTTGGATGCTCTCTCGGTAATGATTTATCCTTCAACGAAAAAGGACTTTTGTTCTACGGTGTTATGATTTTATCCTCCTCTTATATTCTACTTTTCTAGGTCTGTTTTCTTTGGTTTTTGTTTTGGGAGATCATTGTGTTATGGAATTTTGTGTTTCAATGGAGTTGGAATGTGGAAGATACATAGTTGGAAACTATCAGGGCCAACACAATTATGCATATATAGAATTCCATGACACTCAGGGTTGATGGTTTTCTTCTCTTCACCAGTTTACTTCTCGAATCACTTATAGTTTATTCAATGTTTCCTTTTGTTTCTTTTTTATGATCCCATATGGTTCTGATTCTCCTTCATTTCTTCTTCCATTTCACCATGCTCTTTTCCACATGGCCCCATTTGGGTTGGGTTTGATGTATTTATCCTCCTTTTAAGATTTTGGTGCGTATTTTCTTTTATTTTTCTATATTTGGTCAGCATTATGTTATTCATGGTGTGGCCATTTAGCATTGGATAAGTATTTTTTTGAATTCATTCACTGATGTGTGACTCGATTATGGATTTCAAGTCTTGATATAGTGATATGATGTGGGTTAGGTCTAGTGGGATGGAATCCCTCTATAGCAGTGTTTGGAATGTGTGCATCAATGAGAAGATTTTTTATGTAGTGAATGCTCATGGTCTGGTTCTATTGTTGGGAAGGGCCAATAATTTTTTTCATCATCTTTTTTCCATGTTTAGTTACCCCTCAAACATTAAAAGGGGTTTGTTGAAAATTCAAAAAAGTGATTTTATACATAGGTTATATAATATATGTCAATTACAAGTTATCCGTTCAATTTTCATAGTATTCCTATTTAAGTGTTCAATATTTTATAAATAATTATCTAAAATTTTACCATTCATTATATTGAATGGATAGAAATAGGAGAAACCATGCCAAAAATCAATGTGAGGGGCAATATAATGACTACCCAAATGAGATGTTAAACACAATGAGATCATGAATCTTGAAATTTTTGATAATATATTCTCATTTAACTCATGTTTTGGTCAAAATTATGAATCCATAGGATTGCTAAAATCCCCATAATAAAGTGAAAAATTCAATTGAGATATTTATGTGACAAAGGCCTATGAAATTCAGTGGATCTTCTAATCCATAAATCATAAAGTAATGTTTCATATCCACTGAAAATATCTTATCTATCCTTCAATTATATGGTAAAGATAAGCACATACTAGGTTTTTATCATATGAATGGGGAAGCTAATCAATGGGGTAATTTGGACAAAAAATATAAAGATTGGGGAGGATAGTGAAGTGATGGAGAGGATGGAATTCTAGAAATGTTTTTCCAACATATATTTTCCCCACACTATCAAATTTAAAATAGAGTGGGGATTCTTTAGCCTCATGAATAAGAATGATGAATCCATTGGGATATACAAGGAAACATCACAATACTTACATAATACTCCTTTGAATTTTTCATTACATCTAAAATTAATTTCCACCACTTATTTAGAAGGATAAATCCATGTCTATGAAGTGTCTTAGATAACTGAGGATGTTCCCAAATAATAAAAATGGACATCAACAAATATCAAGGTTATCATATGGATAAGATGTGTAAAATAACGTTTATTCTAGTGGTATGATTGAGAAATATAATTTTTAAAAGAGTGTACAATATCCCACTTGTATGATGTGTGGTAAAAAATATCCTCAGAATTTTCTGAGGGAAATGAAGTAATGCTTTAGGTGTGAAGAAGAAGGGAAAATAGATAGCTATTATCAATTTTAGAAACCTACCAATGTGATGAAATAAAATAATTATCATGTCACCCTCATCCAAATTCTCAATGTTTCAAATCCAAGTAAAAAATAATCTATGTGAATAAATTACATCATACAATAGTGGTTGACAATAACTAAAGACATAATCCTCCAAGCCTATAGAGTAATAGTGAAATTATTCCATCACAACATCTGAAGTGGATCCCAATAATGTAGTGGTGATAGGTATATTAGTTATTAATTCAAGGATAGTGAACATACTTTTTGATTATGATTTTAATCATTATTTCAAATCACAAAATTATATTATAATAGTTCTAACACCACCTAAAAACATGGAAGATAAGTTAATGGAGAATTAAATGGGTCAACTATTGAATCCGAAGTATATAAATCTTCACATGTGAAAATTTGTTATAAGATATTTCAAGAAAAAATAATGACACACCCATTGGTTGTGTTCAAATCTATTTTGATCATTTATTTAATTTCCTTTTATAGATCCATTATAAATTTACAAGAGAAATAAATCGCCATTTATATCAAAAATATCCATCTAAATATATACAAGTGAATGGAGGAGGATGAATCTTATTTAGTTCCAAAATATCAAGCAAGGATATGGCTTCATTTCAAGTGATCATATTAATATCAAATGATTGACACTAAATAAAATAAAATCCTTGATTACATGACTATTTTTAGGGAAATTGTTGATCTGTTTCCCAATGAGTTTACAAGTTCTGTTCAATTTTTTGAGGTTGTTTTCTCAATCTATCTCATACCAGGATCTTTACTGATATTCAAGACTCTATATTGAATGGATGTTTTTGAAATTGGAGAGATAAAGAAATCAATTTAGAAGAGTCTAGATAAAATATGTATATGCCCAATTTATTCACTATGGGGAGAAATGATCCTTTCCATTATCAATAAGGATGGGTAAATTAACCACTACATTAATTATCATGGGCTCAATAAGATCATGATAAAGAACAAATATCCTCATCCACAAATTAATGAATTTCCTAATCAGCTATGTGGAGAGAAATACTTCATCAAGTTAGATCATCAAGCACGATATTATCATGTAAAGGTTATGTTGGAAGATATCCCGAAGAATATATTTCATACAATGTATGAGCACTATGAGTTCAAAGTGATTCCATTTGGACTCACTATTTCTCTCGAAATCATCATGGACATAATGAATCGAGGCTTCTGGGATTAACTCAACAAATTTTTGGTAGTATTATAGATGAAATTATTATCTATGCAAAAAAGAAAAGTGTAACATGGGGTGAATTTAAGTACCATATTGAAGGTCTTATAAAAGGATGTTTTTTATGAAAATTATACTAAATGTGAGTTTTTTTCAGAGAAAGAAACTATATTTGGGTATGTTATCACTAGAAAATAGATTTATTGATTTTTAAAAAACAAAGGCAATTGAAGGTTTTCCAATACCAACATATATGATAAAAATATGTAGTTTAATTGGATTATCTAGGTACAATCCTCAATTTCTAAGAAACATCTCCTGATTATCATTCCTACTAACTATAAGAACCTAGTTCTTCCCTAATGGTATGGATCATTCCTTTTTAGTTTTTACAAAAGAAAGTGGAGGTAAAAGATATCAAAGGCTGGTTGTAGGCCTGTTACACAACGTGACTAGGAGTTACATGTTATGTATTTATAGGAACACACAATTTAATTAGGGTTACATGCTGTTTAATCTTAGCACATGACCATGTAATGACCTGTAAAGGATTTGTGTGGACAAACCTTTTGGTTTCTAGTACACACCACATAATATTTTTTGATTAAATGGGAAAGTAGCATCAGTTTTTGCCACATGGATAGAAGCAATCCCCATCAATGAGCAGCAGACACAAGAAAATATGAATATGAATTTTCTTCCAATTTCGTTGTCTGATGCCTGATTTGAACACTGTCAGATACTTTGAAATCACCTCGATGGGTGATAAATTCCTCTTGATACTTTCTTCTTGATTTCTTTTATTTTTCCTAATTATCTAGGGTTGAGCATTTATTATCATTTTTTACATTTACTCCATTCTAGGTCGAATAAAATCTTGATGCTGGATTTGGAGAGTCGTATGAGTATGAGTTAGTTGGTCTCATTCCATTTTCTATTTTTTATGTTGATTATATGTGTCATAGTATCATACACCCATTTATTGGTATTCTTTAAATTGAATATTTAAAAATTTTCCTACCTAATATTGATTGGTTAATTGATTAAATAAATATAAGTCATGTTTGAGATTGTTTTCCTTGAATGAGGGACACCATGTGGGTGCATTTTCCTTTGGATGACCAACGTTTAGCTATTTGGGATAAGATGCCAATGTGAATGCCCTTGATTCCATTTTATGGGTTGTTAAAAATGGAATTAGTTAATTAAATGTTTTTCCAACGTGATATAATAAATGGTTATGTATTGTGATAGTTTAATTCACATGTTAGACTTATGATATGAGTTTCCCATGTGAGTTTATTATTGCTAAGCCTGATAATGGTTATATTACATGAAATGATTGTGACATATCTAATTACCACATGAGTTATTATTTTTTTAACCATGTAATATTGTAATTTACATGTGTTGTTTTTATGTTGAAATGCATATATACTTGTTTTTAATCTAACGCATGATAAAATACTTATATAATAGGTTCTGAACCTCACACATGATAAAATGCTTATATACCATGTTTTGACCTTGATTGACTACTAAAATTATTATAAAGAAATTTTTGATCTAGTTTGGCGTTATGTTATATCATGGTTATATGGTTTTTCTAAATACACTAGGAGTGAAAATTGAATTCCACATTTGGGTGTCAATACCTGAATCTGTTATAGATTGAATAATTAAATTATATAACTAATTACTCGTCTACGACGCCAAAGCACAAGAATTGATTCATTCTTCACCTATACTTGATACATTGTCTTCTAAGACATCTTTTTCTAATTACTTTTGAGTACCTACTATTTACTTCTTTCACTATTGTACACTATGAATTATATATTTTCACTGACAGATTAGCATAGACTATGGTTGGTTGCCAACTGGGATTTAGTATCAAACCCTATTTGGGTCATGATTTTGGGCCTCAAACTGATTATAGGATTACAAGTGTTGATCAGGGAAAACAACCTTCTATTGGTAGTTGATTTTATTATTTGGAGTAAGAGAGAATGAGACAGAGTCGAGGTTTGTGATGCTTCATTTTTTTCTTTTTGAATTTTTTGGGACATATATTGTGTACTAATACAGATTACCTATTTTGGATATCATCATTGATCATGTGACTTACTGAATCATCATTTTTTTAGATTGATTCTTGGTTATGTATATATTCAAACTTCTACAGTTTATTACTATTAAATGGTATTACCTCTTCTATAATTGGTTATTCTTATGTCTATTTTTTAAACTTTATCAAAGAGGTAATAGTATCCACTCAACCAGTCATAGGACCACACTGATATTCAGAAACCTCTAGAGTTTGGGGAGATGTTCCTGAGGCCATGTGGCCAACCAGCTATGAGGAACCATTCGGTGGCACCCTGATATGTGACATTTCAAAACTGTATCAAAATATTTTTTTTCTAGTATTATTTATTTTTTGGAAACAATAGGAATGGATAGAAATTAAATGGTATTTGGTATTAAGCTATTCTTGGGAGTAGCTACCCCATATACAGGGAAACACCAAATAGCCTCAAATGAAATTGTAATATTCTATTTAGAGCTATTAGAGATAATTAGATTTAATCACTAGGTTATGAACATGTATTGGGCTATTATTATTGATATTATTTTGGTTCTACTTTATTACAATCTAATGAGATAAGGGTATGAAATCTCATGAATCATATAAGAACTTGTTAAAAATCAAATTACATTCATTCTATTCCTGCCTTTTAAGAGCATTATTGATTTCATACTATTTTGAATGATTTTGTACTAGAATTGCATACTGTTGTGATAGGTCCCATGATACATACAACTTCTATTGTGATATGTTTATAGGTATGTTCTAAGGTTCAAATTGGAAGGAAAACAATCTTTTTCCCTAGTGGTGTATGGGCCCTCTTGGTTCTGAATTTGATGGACCATGTTTCAAAAAAATTTATGTAATTATATTTTGATGTGTTATGATTGGGTGCCAAAATACGATTCATATGGAATATGGGCCCTCACGAATTAATATTTTGCATATAATTGGTTGTTTTTTCATCAAAAATGGGTTTTATAGAAAATATTGTGTTTCTGTTATGAAAAATATAGTTTACACAGTGTGTAGTTTAGCCTGACACATCATGTGCTCTTCCTATTTGGGGAAGAAATATTAATTTTTTTGGTTATATGACATGTTCTTTTAGTACACATCATGTGGTAAGTGATATTGTTTCTGGACGTGTGGGAAGGAACATGAGGTGTTGGGATTTTCAAGTACATGGTTGTGTACTTTAGGTACATTTCATGCATCTTACTCAAGTAGACCCCATGTTACTCTGGCCATGTAAAATTCAATGGCCAAGAGGGAATACTTCTGTACCAGTTTTCTTTCAACCTGACACACCATGTACCTAGGACGTTTACACAACCAAGGAAGGAAGATTTACACAATCATTTGAGTGTTTAAGGGGAAACACCGTGTTAAGGTTCTACATGATGTGTACCCATATTTTGTAAAATTTTGAGGCTTTTTTTTCTTTTGATTTATTTATCTATTCAAATGCGTACCTTGATGAAGAATATTTTACTAAAGTGTATGCAATAGTCTTTACAGAGTAATTCCACCACGATAGCCTCCACTAGTACACTATGAGGGTGGTGATTATCATACCCCAGAGGTGGTTTTCCATGGGATACTTACGGATCCTCCAGTTAAGCTAGCTGAGGCACCAGTGGTTGTTCCAGATGCAGGTGATGAGGTATAGTATCATGAAAAATTTGATTGATTTATAAGGACCTTCCAAGGAGAAACTCAGCTTGCCACAAATATAGATGAGATGACTATAGATTTCTACTAAAAACATCCTCCCACATTTTCTAGGGATGGGGGGCCATAGGCTATAGATTTATGATTATATGACATATTATCTATATTTGAGCATCTAGAGATGCCTCCTAAGTGGATGATCAATCTTGGAACTTATATGTTTTGTGATTCCACTATGTGATGGTGGGATGTGGTTTGTGAGACATGGAATCATTGGGATATGACTTGGGAAGACATCCAAAGATTCTTATATGACCATTTATATCATTATTTTTTTGGGGTCAACAAAGCTCGAGAGTACGTGAAAATGATGTAGGGTGCTCAATAAGTTATGGATTACTCATCTATTTTTATTGAGCTACAGTGATTCAAACCTGTTCTGATGGGTGATGGTATTTCACAGGCTAGGCAATTTGAGGATGGTCTCAGGTTTGACATCTTATTGAAAGTGAATATCTTCCTAATGACTATTGTATCTATAATAGTGGACTAGGAGCTAATTTACTTTTGGAATTAGATGGATTTTGGAGGTGCAATCCAGGGAGATTTAGCACCAAGATCTGTTACTATATCAATAGGTAGCAGAAAGCATTCTCTTGAGCTTACTCATGACGAATCTAGTTGTCAAAAAATTTATTCTGGTAAAAGGGTGATGTTTTACTAGTGTAGAAAAGTTGGTTATATGACACCTTATTTCCCAATGGACCCAGTAGAGTGCCTATATTGTGGTAATATTGGCTATCTACAATGATTTGGTAGGAAATTTCCACTATCAACTAGTGAGAGAAGATCTACCTAGAATAAACATTCTGGAGATGGGCCAACAACTTCTCACCAGTGGGGAACAAGAATTGTTCGGGCCACCAAGGTTGAGGTGGTGATTGTAGATGAGGTATCCAGACTCCATTTTTTTAGAGATAGCGTAGTGGATCAGCTCAGGGTAGCTAGGCTATTTCATAGGACAATATTACAGGCCAAACTTTTGCAGCGCAACAGACCCAGCAGGAGAAGGATCCCAGACCATTCACTAATAGAGGTATTTTTATAGTTTCCTTCATTTTATCCTATATTCTTTTTGATACATGTGCATCACATAGTTTCAAATTTGTTAATATTGTGGACAGCCTTGGGCTCAGTGTTTTCACTTTTGATGGTAGTATGAATGTAGAAAACCCATTAGGGATTAGGACAGCATGTGTTTCATAGTTCAAGGAGTTCCCTCTTGAGGATGGCGGGTTCCACATCATATGGAATATCTGTATATTAGAGATGATATAACTTTATTTCGTCCTCAGAATGGATTTGATGGCATCATTTTAGGAATTTGTGGATTACTATCACCACAAGGTGAGTTTTACATCACTAGAAGGTGAATCTTTTCTACACAAGGGTGAATAGGATGTCCAGGTGAGATGAGGTGTACCCGAGCACCCTAGGTTTTTAAATATGACATACTAGATTGAAATTTTATATCTAGATGACTAGGGGACATGTTAGATATATTTCCCTCCAATGGTAAATCATTTCAAGGATGTATTTGGAATTACTTTTCAGGATTACCTCATGTGGGGGAGGTGTAATTATATATTTAGCTAGTTCCAGGAGCTACACTACTATCCATTCCACTTTATAGGATGGATACAAAATAGTTAAAGGGGATAAACCATCAGCTGGAGAACATGAAGGGGAAGTGTTTTATTATACCCAGTACTTCTCTATGGTAATTTTTGGTCCTTGTCAAGAAATATGTTGAGGGTACCCTTAGGCTATGTCTGGGATATTAAAAGCTAAAGTAGTTTATGGTTTAAAATTAATATCCCTTTCCATGGATATATTACCTTTTTGATTAGATTTTAGGATCTTGATTGTTATCTAAGATCAAACTGATGTTAGGATATCACGAGGTATATGTTCAACCTTTAGACATTACTCGTACAACCATCCATAGTAGGTATGGGTTATATATGTATCTGGTTATGCCATTTAGTCTCACAAACGCACCATATGTTTTCATGAAGATGATGAAAAAAGTGTTCAATCTATACTTGTATTATTTTGTGGTGGTTTTCATTGGCGAAATATTGGTGTATTATAAAAATCGACATGACCATGTCATCCATCTAGATATCATTCTAAATATACTGAGAGAGAATCAGTTATATTATAAGATCACAAAGTGACACTTTTGGATGGATCAAATCAACTTCCAAGGTCATGCCATCTCAGAGATATGAGTATTAGTTGACACATACAATGTATGAGATGTAGTTTCCTAGGAGAAGCTCAATAACTTTTTTGACATACAATGTTTCCTGGGGCTAGCTAGTTATTAAAGTATTTTTATATTGGAATTCTCATACTTAGAAGTGCCACTGATAGGCCTGACTAAGAAGGGTGTGAGGTTTGTTTGTCTAGATAATTGTGATATATCATTTCAGAAGCTAAAAAGGAGGTTGACATTAGCACTAGTTCTGACACTACCAGAGCAGGGTAGAAGTTATGTAGTTTACTGTGATGCTCCAGGTATTGTATTGGGGAAGTGCTGATGTAGTGGGATAGAGTCTTGGTGTACGATTCATGGAAGCTGTGGACACATAAGTGTAATTACACTATGGAAAATCATGATTCAGCTGTATATGTTCATGATATGCGCTATAGGAGACAATATTTGTTGGGAGTAAATTTTGTGGTGTTCATGGACAAAAAAAGTATCACCTATATATTTAATTAGTATGGTCTAAATCATAGGCCGTGAAGGTGGGTGGAATAACATCATTCATTTCAATCTGATCTTGTTATATATCTTGGAATAGCAATGTAGTGGTTGATGCAGTGAGCATGATGAATCAGATACATGAAGTGACTCATTCCAGTAGTGAGTGGAATCTTATAGCTGTGTTATATGAGATTCATTTGGTGGTTCACGATTGGAAGGGTCCAAATTTTATTGCATTCATAGACTTAACATCTACCTTACTAGATAGAGTTAATATGAGGTAGTTATCAAATTTTGAAGGCATGGTTCTTTTGGAGAGTATAGAAGGTGAGGACCCTCTTCACTGTTGGACTATTAATGAGGATAAAGTCCAATGGTTACAGGGTCATGTATGGGTTTTAGTAGACATGTGTGAGGAGTTGATGTGGGATTATCATGCTTTAGTTTGGGTAGTGCATCCTTGAACACCAAGATGTATCGAGATTTACATATTTAGTACTGGTGTCTATGTATGAAGAGTGGTGTAGCTGGTATTTTCATGAGATGTTCCACCTATCAGCTAGTGAAGGCAGACCATCAGCAACCAGCCGGACTTTTGCAGTAGCTACCCATTCTTGAGTTGAAATGGAATGACATCAGGGTGTATTTCGTGATGGGTTTACTGAGGTCAACCTAAGGTAATAATGAAGTGTGGTTTGTGTTTTATAGACATACGAAGGTTGAACATTTCCAATCGATTAGGGAAACATTTAGTTTTTATGAGATTGGGTGGTCTTATATATGTAAGATTGTACGACTGCATGGGGTCCCACATTGTATCACTTAGGATAGGGATTCCTTGTTTACTTCTTAGTTCTAGAATGAGATATAGAGGGATTTTGGTACATACGTTCTTCTGGGAACAAATTTCCTCCACCTAATAGATGGACAGTCAGAGAGCATGATTCTGGTGTTAGAGAACTTGCTTCAAGCATGCATCCAATATTTATGAGGTTATTAGGATATGCACATACCCCTTATTGATTTCTCCTACAAAAATAGCTTCCAAGATAATATTTATATGGATCTATATATGGCTTTGTATGTTAGTCCATGATGACCCCCCTACGATGTCTTGAGGTAGTAGAGGCAGCAATGTTCGGACCTCATATTTTCTAGGAGGCCACTGAGCTGGTTTAGTAGAATCAGAAGTGGATGAGTACTATGTAGTCTAATAAAAATCACACACCGATTTCCATAGAAAACCTTTGGCTTTTTAGTTCAGGGATCAGGTTTTCCTACATGTCGCACCAGGGATGAGATAGAAGAAGATCAAGAGATAGGGTAAGATATCATCAAGATATATCAAACCATTTTAGATTATAGAGAGGGTCGATCTAGTTTCCTATCGAATGCATTTACCTCAAAGGTATTAGGCTATGCAAGATGTCTTCCATGTTTCTTAGTTGTGACATTAATTTTTAAACCCATCTCACACTTTTCATCCCAAGGAGGTTGTGTTATATGATGATTAATCCTTTGAGGAGAGTCCTTTTCAAATTATGGATCAAATCACAAAGGTTCTCTATGGCATGTCTATTACTTTCCCACATGTGCTATGACAGCACGACCTATTATAAGATCAAATTTGGGAGAGGGCGTCCAGCATGAGATTACAGTGGCCATCATTGTCTCAAGTATTTCTTCATCTTCCTTGGAAGGGAAATTCAAGGAAAAATTGATTTAAGGGGGAAAGTTCATAAGAACCTAGTTATTACCTTGAGGTACAGACCATTCCTTCTCAGTTTTTTATTTATAAAATGGTGGGAAAAATCAAAGGATTTCTTCATGCCTATTACATTATGTTTCTGGGAGTTACACACTGTTTATTTCCAAGTACACATAGAGTAATTATTGTTACAAAATGTATTATCCTTGTACACGTCCATGCAATGAAATGGACAGGATTTTTAAGGACACAACATTTGGTTTCTAGTACATGTAGTGTACTATTTTTTACTAAATCAAGAATTAGAACAATTTTTTTCAGATTGACTGAAATGATCCTCGACGATGATAAACACTCCTAGGATAATCTGAACCTGAATTTGCCTCCATTTTTTTAATCTGACGCCCGATTTTGAAGATTAATGGATCCATTAAATTCTCCTCTATGAGTGCTCAATTACTCTGGATCCTTTTTCCGGGTTTCTCTTCTAGAAATAGTTATCTACAGTTGAGTGTTTATTCTCATTTTGTAGATCTACTTTGTTATAGGTTGAATCAAAGACCAATGTTGGATGAGGTGAGTCGTACGAGTACTAGGTAGGAGTTGTCGTACCTTTTTCTAAATTTTCAAGTTGATTATTTTTTTAGAGTGTCATGTGACATTTATTTGTTGTTTCCTAAACATAATATTGACCTATGTTTTTACCTAATGTAGATTAGGTAATTGATTAAATGATTATAAGTCATTTTGGAGATTGTTATCCCTGATTGAAGGCCACCCTGTGGGTGCATTTTCCCTTGGATGACCAGAGTTTAGCGGTTTGGCCTAGGATGCATATGGGCATGATTTTTATTCCCTTTTATGGGATTTTTTAAATTGTATTGGTTAATTGAATGATTTTACCATGTGTGGTAATAAATGGTTATCCCTTTTGATAGTTTAATTCACATATTATGCATGTGATATGAGTTTCCCATGTGAGTTTATAATTGTTAATCTTGGTAATGGATATTTTACATGAATGGTTTGTGATATGTTTGATTCCAAGGTGAGTAATTATTTTTTTAACCATGTAATAGTGTATGTTATATGTGTTTTTTATGATGAAATGCTTATATATCACGTTTTGACCCTAACACATTTTGAAATGCTTATATACCGGGTTTTGACCATGACTCTTATTCAAATGCTTATATACCAGGTTACGACCCTGATTGACTGTAAAAATTCTTTTTTAGTATGTTTAAATCAAGTTTGGTGTTATGTTATACAATGGTTATATGGTTTTGGATAAATACTCCTAGATTGATACTTGAATTACATATTAGGATCTCAAGACTGGACTCAGTTATGAATTTAATAATGAAATTAAATGTCTAATGATGCATCTTGAAATCCAAAGAACATGATTGTATTAAGTATTCACCTATACTATATTAAATTGTCTTCTAAGACATCTATTGTGCTTACTTTTGAGTACCCACTATTTACTACTTTCAATATTGTACAGTGCCTATTATATATTTCCACCAAAACATTAGCAAATACCATGGGTGGTTTCCAACCAGGATTTAGTGACACACCATGTTTGGGTCATTTGTTTCACCCCAAAATTATTATATTATTTTAGTTGTTTATTAGGTAAGGTACCCTTCTACTGGTACATGGTTTTTTTCTTAGGATCACTAGAGAAAGAGACGAAGAAGAGGCTTGCGATGATTTCTAGTTTCTTTTTTACTTTTGATATTTTGGGATGTATATTTTGTAATACTAAAGTTTACCTATTTGGAGATTTTTGTAGAACATGTGACATGCTACATCATCATTTGTTTTGATTGATGCTTGGTTATGTATCTATTCATACTTTTGTTGTTCGTTTATGTTAAATGGTATTATCTCCTTTTCTATTTGTTATTCTTATTTACATTGTGTTATACTCTACCAATGAGAGCATAGTCTCACCTTGATCACTCCTTGGACCACTCTACTAGTCTGGGACCTCTTCTATTTAGAGAGATTTTCTTGAGGCTATGTGGCCAACCGAGTATGGGGAACCCTAATGTAAAACCCAGATTCAGGATGTTACACTAACCAATATTAATTGAAAGGTAGTCATTTTATTCTGGACTGATGAATGTGAAGTGATATTTAATGTTTTTATGAATAGTAAAATCACTACACATGTACTCACATTACCCACAAGAGGGGAAGGATTTGTGATATAAAATGATGTTTCGAAAAGGTCTTCAGTTGTGTACTCCTTCATGATGAAAATTTGGTAGCTATTTTATCCCTCAAATGAAATATACATGAGAATAATGATGAAAAAAATGATCTATAATTTGAAGAAGTGATGTTTTCATTTAATATTTAGAGTCATTATACCTATAGATTAAAGTGTTACATATATACAGATCATAAAAACCTCAAATATATATGCACAAAAAGCTATCATAACATGCCCCAATGTAGGATTATAATTAAGATCAAGGACTGTGATTATTTAATTCATTACCATCATGAGAAAGAAATAAAAGTAGAAGATTCCCTATATAGAAAGGTTCTCATGAAACTATCAATGATAAGGGTTAAAAGTGATCCAATAATCATGGGCATACAAATGATGGAATAGGGAATCAGAAAACTATATTCATCCTACAGTTTTCAAATAACTTTTTATCCATCCATTCTTGATAAGATAATGGAGGACCAAAAAGATGATGAGTTTTTATAAAATAATTTACTGAATAATAAAGAGTTCAACTTTGATGAACATGGAGTTTTATGTTTTGTGACATAGATATGTGTCCCATGAAAACCAAAACTAACGAGGGAACTTCTAGATGATGTTAATAGATCATACTTATCTATTTATCTAGGAAATACTAATATATATAGATATATGAAGAAACAAATATGGTGGCTTGACATTATAAGGGATATTGGGGAGTTTGTATCATGATTCTTGGTATTTCAAAAAGTCCATACTGATCAAAATAAGTTTAATAGTATGAAGAAACCATTCACCCTACTAGTATGGAAATGGGAAAAATAACAATGGATTTCATCATTAGAATCATTAGGACCGCCAAAGGAAATAACATCATTTTGGTGGTATTTGATCACATTACCAAGTCAGTACATTTCATAGCTATCATGGAAGATTTATTTTCTTGACCAACTCATCAATATTTACATAAGGAATGTCATAAGACTATATGGAGTTCCACGCATTATTATATCTGATCAAGATCAAAATTTTATTTTGAGCGTTTGTAGAATCCTTTAACAAGTATTGTATTCAAAACTATGATTCAACACTTATTATCACCCTCAGAAGACTTGAAAGTATGTAAGGACCATTCAAATTCTGTATGATATTATTAGATCATGTTAAATGGATTTCCATGTATGTTAGAGCTAACACCTTCCCCTAGTAGAGTTTTTAGATAATAATAGTTTTCACTATAGCATTAAAATAGAAGCATACATGGATTTGAAGTGGAAGTGGTTTTAGACATTAAAATGTTGGGATGATGTGAGAGAGGTGAAGTTGATGGGACATGATCATATCCATGAGATGAAAAAAAATGTTCAAATAATTCATTGTCATATTAAATACACACAAACTGGATATATAATCTATGTAGAAAATCACCGTTGAGACCTAGAGATTGAGGTCTAGGATAAAGTGTTCCTTTATATATCATCGTGGAATAAATTCATGAGGTTTGCGAAGAATGTAAATCTTATTCCACGATATATTGTCCCCATTGATATCCTTGCTCGCATCAGTGCAGTTTCAAATATATTAGCACTCCCAGTTAACATATATCATGTACATATGTGTTCTAGGTATCTCACTTGAGGAAGTATATACCAGACCCCTCACATGTAATAAATCATAATTTCGTACCATCTTAGAACGATATTTCATATGAGGATCATTATGTGAAGAACTTTGGTCATCAAAACAATGTTTTATGAAGTAAGACAACTCACTTGGTCAGGGTGTTGTGGCAGAATCAATGGTTTGAGAATGTAACATGGGAATAGGAAAAGGTGATGAAATAAAAAATATATAATATATTTTAGTGTGTGAAATGAAAATTTATAGGGATAAATGTGTAAAGGGGGGATAATTTAACGACCCAGATTTTGATTAATGTAATTCATTTTTTGAATGGATAAATGTCTTATCAATAAATATTGTTAAAAAAAATAAAACACTTTTGTAATTTTATATAGTTATAGTTGATGGGTTTTAAAATAAAATTATGAATTATAACAATTGATAATGTATCCATCATATAGTGAATATTATGATTAGTATATTAGGGGTTACGATAAAGTCAATTTGACACAGGAAAATGAAAAGATGTCCTTGACCATTGGATTTTGTCCTATAAATCCCATTTATCAGAGAATCTGAGGGAGATATAATTACAGGGATTTTTCCATTACCAATAACATCCCATGATTTCAAAAGTAAATAAAAAAGAACATGTTTATAAGATAATTTGAAACTCATCTATATCAAGTCCCAAACCATGTATACCGAACCACCCCCAGAAAATCTCTCCATCACAAATCTTACCCTAAAGAATTCATTGGTGTTATAAAGATCTCTATATCTAGACCCTAATTATATATTTTTTTTAATAATAATATTATTATATTTATCCCTTTTTAATATTACCATTTTAAATGAATAAATGATGTGTTTGATAAAAATTAGATTATGATACAATGAAACCAAAATTATAATTTTTGGAAAAATATATTGTTTCAATAAAGAAAGTATTTTTAATGAATTTAATAATTTTTAAATAAATTATATATTAATGATATATTATTATTAAATTATATTATTGAAATATATAATATAATATAATTTTATGAAGTCAAATTTAATCCTTATAAGGTCAAGAATACTATTGTTCTAAAAAAACAAGTATTTTTCATCAAATAGATATTTTGATTTAAAATTAAAAATTCTCATATTTTGAGAATTATTTTGATAAAATAAATATATTTTTTTAAATAAGTATGTTGAAATTATCCAACAGTGTTTTTTTCCAAATTTTCTAAGACATTCAATTTTTTGTGTAAAAATTCAATACATGATAAATATATTATATGTATTATAAAATCAAAATGACCCAAAAGTGATGTAATATATTTTATAAAATGTATCTAATACCAAATATATATTTATCTTTTAAACTGATGTGATTTAAGTTATTTTATTAGATTTATAAATTCTTGATGATTCCTCCAAACCCTATAATATAATTTAAGATTTTATAATAGATTATTTGAAAACATGACTCACTTTCACTTCACCAAGGGAAATATTTTAATGACATAGTTTCATAGAATTATAAAATAATGAAAAAAACTTCTATTTTTTTTGAAATAATGGTTAATATACATGGTAAGGTATGTGGTTTTTATTACATTATCATATAGATTCTGAAACCAATGTTTGGAAGTTAATAAAGAACTCTCTTATCTTTTGTTACACAAACCCATCCAAACTCCCATTCTTATTCTCTAAAAACTCATTTAGAATGAAATTTATCAGAAATGTTCTCTCTATATTCATTATAATTTCTCCCAGTATCATAATAATCCATCCCAATATTTTATGAGATCCCTCTTAAAGTAATGTATCCCCTCCATCTCTTCTTTAATCAAAAAGCTCCTTTATATTATGCCTTTTGTTTCCCATTTTTTCCTGTTTCGATATGTTTTAAAACATCCCTATTACTTCCATAGTTGTTTTAAAATTATTACATATAATTTCAAAATCACGAATCCACACCATGAATATTTATTTATCCCCAATATGCTGCTGAATTAATCTTATGATTTTCCGTGCCAAAAATTTTTGTAGTGAATAACCCTAATATTTTCACTCATTGGTATTCAAATAGATGTACCTATACTTAATTGATTGGATACTTACATATATGTAACCTACAGTAATTAATCATGGTATTAAATTTGATGAAATTTGATCATATATTGAATGATATTTGTGGAACTGTTATGCATGTGCATAATACGAATGTAAAGGGTGGTACCATAATTATATACCCCTCCAATACATTGGGTAATGTTTTAATCTAATGAGATTTCATGTATGGTGTATGGTTGTTTATCCAAATAACACAATGTTATTTTCCATGGATTGTATCCTTGATTTTTTTATGATTTCATGTTTTATGATGTTTCCACATTCCCATGATGCCTTTGTGCTATTAGGTTATATAATGCTTTATTGTTCAAGATTATGATTATCAACCCATTTATGATACCTTGATATGAATCATGGATAACATGAACTTATTTACCTTATTAAATGCTTTGTTTGTTACATTATAAATATTTATAGCACAACCATTTATTATTTACATACTTGGGTTATACCATCCTGTTTTAGAAGAATGATGGATTTTTAGAAGCATGTTAAAAATGATTCGAATAATGTCTCTATAGTTCTGTTCAATGTTGTTATTCTATGTGCCAAATCTCACAAATAAACTAGAGGTAACTATCTTCTATGCTTGATTAAGTGTTATTTCATTTAATAAATCATGAAATTAATTGTTTTAAATACATGGGTTGATATATAGTGTGCATGTGTGAAAGGGTGTTAGTGACTCCATTTTATAGGATATGAAAAGCGAAATTTTACAAATATCCTTTATATATCAATAATCTCAGGACAATATTCCAATTTAAATGATTCCAACATTTGAAATAATGTATTTTTTAGTTTCTTTGAGCTGAGGACTCATCCAAGGATATAGACAACATTTCAAATCACGTTATAGGAATTTTACCATTTTGTTTTTATACTTAACTCTTTTAATTTTAAATTAGGTAGCTTGTTTTAACTTGGTTATTTAATATTTTATTATAAATATAACACAACACATATAAAAAATTTTGGGTTTTAGGAAAAAAATTCACCTATATTTTAATAAAAATAAATTTTTTAAGTATTATAAAATTAAATTTTAAATTTAAACTAGAAATGTGTTGAAAAAATGTTTTAGTGGAGAAATGAGATTTTGACTATTATCGGTTATTAATATTTTTTAGTATTGATTAAATATTAATCTAGTGTTAATATATTTATTTATGTGTTATAGATAAAATAAGATTTATTATTTAAAGGATTTTATTTTATTTTATTTTATTTATTTTCTTTGATATTAATAAAAAATAATAAACAAATAAAATTCACCATTATTGAGGTAATTAGTATTAATCATTATAATATAAACTTTATACCTTAAAATTAAATTTTTCATATTATATAATATAAAAATTACTTTCTAAAATATAATAATGTTTTTATAAAATTTTCTTTCTTTTTGTAGGGAAATTAATCTTAGTGTTAGCCTATATAACGTGTAAAAAGCCATTTTAAAGAAAAGATAATTTTTTAGTATATAGTTTTGTATAAAAAACAATTATCAATTTTATTTATTCTAATGATCATATGTGGTACATTATTTATTATAATAGTCTGAAAGAAATCTTTAAACTAATTTTCCCATGTTCAAAATTAATTACTGAAAAAATGAAAAATAATTTTCATAAAATACTAATAATTTTGTTAAAATTATATAAATTGATTTTATGAATCCAAAATATTATTTTAAAATGAATAATTTTATATTATAATATATTTTTAAATTTAAAATTATTCAAAAATCAATATTTCATAATGTTATAAAATTAATGGTATTAGAAAAATTTGTTTGTTTTACCATTTACATAAAAATAATTTTTTATAAAAAAAACAATTAAAATTAGATAATTATTATATTCTAAATTTTATGAAATAAATTTCATTTTTTCAAATTCATTTTCTATAATTTGCTATTTTAACTTTTAAATAAAAAGATAATATAAAATGTGAAACAATTGGTATAGTAAAATACATTTTTAAATTACAATTTTTTCTTATTCTTAATTTCTATAAAATACTAATGAAGCTAGAATTAAGAAATTAATATTATATTGTTTTATGATCATAATTTAAAATTAATATACTTAGTTTTATTTAAAAACTATACTACATAAATAATATAAATTCTTAAACACAGTAATGAATTATGTACATTTTTATAAAATAACATTTATATATAGATTATATATATTAATATTTTTTATAATTTGGTTACTCCTATTCATTACTACTAATTAAACAACTAGGTTTTTAATTATCCAAACATATTATATTTTCATTTTGGTTATTTTCTATTGTAGAGAAATCTATTAATAATATTTTTCATAATTATAAAAAATCACTCATTTAAATCTTGGGTTGTTAAAAATATATTAGGATCGTTTTCATTATCTATAATTTTATAAAAAACAAAATTCAAGAATGATTAGTGTCAACAAATATTTCTTATATTTTGTCTCCTAGGGTATGTGATCTTCTGTTGAAGACATGATATGCCTTTGTTGGGGTTGAATAACAAAGAAATATCCCTAAATAAAATTTCAAATAAAATGATACAAGAGTATCTTATATATGAAAATTAATGCCATACTTATTGAATCATGTACGTATCCAACATGGCATTATTTTGATATATTTTTTACACATCAAGTTTTTGGAATTTCTATTTTTTAGGATATCTTTTCATTTTAAGGTAAATTTATTCAATATTTATTATTTTTGGTTGTAAATTTTATTATTTTAATATTTTCAAGAATATAAAGATTTTTAGACCATTAGTGGTCAATTTTTCCTTGATTTTATTTTCATATGATTTAAAAATACGGTTTTCTTATTTTGGTGTGATTTTTATTGTAATATTATTTTTGAAATATTTTTATGGTTTTAGGTTTAGAATTAATATTTTCATGTTACATGAAATGTTTATCATATCATTTGTTTGTAGGAACAATATTTTTAGGAATTAAATATTTTATTAAGAATTTTTATATTGTTCGTAGGATATTATAATTTAAAATCATTATGAAGTATTGAAGTAGAATTTCACAAATGGGACAATTTTATAAGTCAAATATCTAGCCAGAAGACTCATGAATTTGTCTATGTCTTAATCCTATATGACTTTTTCTAGCTTTATACAACACTTTTTCTTCTTCAACCACATAATACTTTTTTGGGTGTAAGACATAATAATTTGGATATGCCTTGAATTTTGTATGTTTTTACCCACATCCTAAGAATTTTACTTAATTTTGGTAAGGATCCTTCTAGTTCAGACGACTCATGCACATTTTTTATAGGTTTTAATCATTACATAATACATAGTCAATATAAAATCTAATAAGTAAAAATTTCATAAGCTTTTTAACCATCATAAAAATATTTTCTCTTACTTAAAAAGGCTTTTTTACATTCCAATAAATGATTATTACATATTTTAAAGATTAAATTGAGAATTTAATTCCACATTATTCCTAGTATTGTATCTCAAAATCATAGTAAGGGGAGGACTGATCTAGATTGTTTGAGTAATAAAGAATCTATTTGAGAGTTTCAAGTGTACCTTATATAGTCTAAATCAAACTACATATAAATATATGTATTTAATTCAAAGTTCCCTTGTCATGGAATGTGTTGGAGGGGCATCTATGGTGGATTTTTTCTCAATTCAAATGAATGGGATAATGAAAAGTCCCAGTCTTCATATGTCCTATTGGGGAAATAATATAAGAAGTCATTGTTTGTGAAAAAACAAATAGTTGTATTTTTTTACTTATATGTTAATATCATTTCAAATGAATTAAGATATTGATCACAATATTGATACATGGGAAGAGATGGGTATATCATCAAATGTTCGATTGTGGTAAATTGAGAGGGAGGATATACATAGAGGGAGTTCTAGAGAGAGGATTATCGACTCAATAAAGAATATTATTCTCCATTAAATTAGTAATTTTTCTTATATTTCTTTTATACAATAAATAATGTTCATTATTTTTAATAGAAAATGATTTTTGGCTTAATTTATGAAGTCATTAAGAATAATAAATTAAATTCTTTATACTAATTTCATTCATTTCATTTCAGATTGAATAGATATTCTATTAGAGTTACTTATTTCCAAAAATAAAATATTAAATGATTAAGGATCATTTATAGCTGAACATCATATATTTTCAATATATTTAAAGAATCAATTTTAAAGATAAATTATTTATAAAAAATAATTCTCATTCATAAGGAACATCATTTAAGATCTTTTAAAAAATTTGTTTTATCTAGGATATCACAATTTAATTTCATGTGGACTAATTTATAAATTGATATATCTAAAATACAAATAATAGAATTATTACCTCCGGAATTTTTTTTATTATATTACGGTGGTGTTAAATCTTATATAACTTTTTATATTTGGGAATGGAGGAAAATATTTTGAAAATATTTATTAATATAGTGTAAACTATTTTATAAACTAATGCCTTTACTATGTGATTCTTTATTGTACCTAATTTCATACTAATTTATGATAATTTTCTACAAATTTTTTTGTTTTAATTATGAACAATTACACTACTATACCAATATCAATTATGCACAATTATTTATCATTAATTTATTTCATTTTGATTTTTTGTCTTTTATTTTGTTGTTTTAGGATTGGACATAAGTCCTTACTTGAATATTTAACCATTCAATTCACTAGAATTCTGTTATATAGGTTAATTAATATAAAATATCATAAAAATGTCAATTTTTTAAAATTTGAATTATTTTCAAGGAACAAAATTTTTGTTTTAAAGAAGTGAATCTTAAAAAAGTAATGTCAAAAAGTTTTTTAAAAAAACCTAAGTACTACTATTATATATTTACAAGATCTGAATAAAATATATATATCCATTAATTTATTATATTCATAAAAACTATAGTGATTAAAAAATTTAAAGGTGAATATAAATGGAGTACCTAGAGGAGAGGGTAGTGGATAACAATCAACATGTTGAAGAAGAGATTTTAACAAGGCTTCGGATGAGAGGGTATCAATTACTTAATGTTTTAGGAAATACTTCTTATATTAGGATAACCTTGAGATATCAAAATTATGATCTCAAATATTAAAAAATTTCAAGGAAATCTTTAACAAATTATTCCATTAGATTTTTATATAATGTTCTGCAGTATCTGTCACTAAAAGGGTTAAGTAATAATGAGCTAAAAAAGAGAGTATTTCCCTTATATTTAAAAAGTAATTCTACGAACAATTTCAAATAACTATATGAGAATATATATCATACAAGGTAAAAATATTACAATTATTTCATAATAAAATTTTATCCTATAAGGATGAAGTGACAGTTTATGAGTTAGATCACCAGTTTCATTCAAGAGTAAGTGGAGGATTTTGAAAAATCATAAAATAGATAAAATAATTAATTAGGAATTGAACTAAACACTAAATACCTTCCAATAAACTATGTTATTAATTTTATAATGTATTATTACCCTCGGTATTTAATTTGGTAGAAGATTCAGCTATATGAAACTACACTAACTAGACTGATGAGGAGTTAAGGAAGATTTAAATAATAATTTCACATATTCACAAGATAAATATTCCAAGAGAACAAGTGTCAATGGCAGTGATAATAACTCTGGTTTAGGGATATAAATTAATTCATAAAATATTAAAATTAAGGAAAAATATAAACTTTGAAAAACAATAATGATAAAATAAGTGTTGAACAAGTTGTTTTTTAAAATCAGAGTATATCCCTTAGAGAATAGTGTACTCAATGTGAAATTCTTGTGAAAACTGAAAAAATTCATTTCAAATGTTTACATGCACTTCCAGTATAATGAAAATTTTATTTTTGAAAGATATCGGCCCAATATAAAATAAAAAATGCTTATTTTTTAAAAAACTATAACCATAGATAAATAACCAATCTCTATATATCCAATATATAATAATGAATTCTTAGATAACTTAATACCCCTAGTTACAAAATAATAAAATAAAAGTATTAAAATACCCAAAGGGTTGAGTCCTATAACTCTCAAGGGGTAATTAAGGGAGTAAATTTAGTAGATGTTATATTTTTTGTTTAAATAAGGATGATCCTGAATTCTAGGATCTGAATCCTTGAACCAAAAATTAATCATCATGAAAAGTAAAATAGTGTAAGAAAAAGGGAAAAATTCCTAGGTACCTATATGATAATCCATTGGGAAAACATTCTATTTTTATAATTAATATTTGTATTAAATCAATATTGTCAATGAAACTAAGGACGTTTAAAAAGAGATTGTCGAATTATTTAGAAATAAAAGTCAAAAAATTTAAAATTCTAAAAATATAGTGAATAGGCATGAAATAAATTTAAATAAAACTATATCACCTTATAGTAAATG
This sequence comes from Viscum album, assembly GCA_963277665.1. NCBI lineage: Eukaryota > Viridiplantae > Streptophyta > Magnoliopsida > Santalales > Viscaceae > Viscum > Viscum album. The sequence continues at coordinate 861,058,902 of OY728146.1, forward strand.
ATAATAATACATGAAATAGAAATCAACATGAGGAAGGATATTTTTTGGGAATAAATGGATGTTATTCAAACTATTTTTAGAAGCTTTTCCCCTCCCATCTCATTGCATCAAATAGTTATGAAAATGAATCAAGAACCATAAATACTCTACTTCATTGGGTTGTTCAAAAACCTAAATCCAACATCCCACTCATTAAGTAATTAATTCAAATTCGAAAATACCTAAAAAATTAAAAAATTGATTCATATAAGAAGCATTTAACGGAATTTTCAACTAGTTTCCTGACTTAGGAGTGCTGTTTTTCCTTCAAAACTGGATTACTCATAAACTCAAAGACTTACAAAGCTTTATCTTCTCATGTAAATTAGTAAAGAGTTAGGAAATAAACTATTTATATGTCTTTTTGAGAGCTAAATATGGTTTCTTTATTAATTTTCCAACACTTGATGTTAGAATAATTATAACCCCTCACTATTATTATACAATTAATTGGTTGAACTATTAATCACTCCATAAGAAAAGTAGATAATTTTTTAGTTAGATTAGAAAAAAATATTTTATCCGACTTATTTTATCATAAAATATTTGCAAAGAGATAAGATTATGCCTTTCATACATTATAATACATTCTTAGCCAATGTTTAATCTATTATCATTGTTTTATAAAGTATTTTTATTTACAAAATTTTTTAAGGAAGAGACTATTTTAATGTGTTCAAAATGGTTAAGGAACCTAGACATATATAAAACAATTCATTATTTGATCTACTATAATGTGAAGAACCTTTTTTAATATTAAATGTGAATTATTGAGATTCATTTAAGGGTTATATAGAAAACATAAATTTAATGATACATTATTGGAAATAAGTTTTTGTGAGGAAGAGTAACTCTTTGTTGAGTATAAGTGAGAGTTTGTGGAGAAACATGATCAATTTAATGAAAAGGACATGCATCCGAGAGAATTTATATATAATTTTAAGGATCTATCCCTTATGGAAAGTAAGAAGAAATAATATTTTTACATTCACTCTTTATTTAATAGATAAATTGAGGTCCTTTGGCCAAAATACTTCCCTCTAGAAAAAAACACTATTTTATATCATAAACTGTTAACATCATACGGTAAATACCTATTTGTAAAGGATATTTCCAAAATTATAATCATAATCATAGCCTATCTAGTAGGAATTCAAGTAGAGATTCTATTGGTTGTCCTATAATATGTCAATACTACAATATGATGGACCATAATTAATATAAAAAGTGATCCATCCATCCTTTTTCATGAACAAGATTCACATTTAACCTGATGATCAATATTAACATAAAAGATGTTGTTATAGATATTTTTTGAATGATTTTAGATAACATAATCATTTATCCCCATTTTATATTGACCGTGGGTTAGTCATGTTTTATATTTACCATAGAAAAGGTCTGTTGCAATTTTCACAAATGAGAACCATGATCAAATTCAGGCCAATATAGTTTTTTTAAAAGGTTGGGGCCGAAGCCTCATTTTTATTATTAAATCAAAGCAAAGTCCTTTTTTAACTGGGTAGAGGGAAACCCATTACATAGCCCGAAGGCCCAGTGGGCTTGTAGCCCATTACATAGCCCGTAGGCCCAAATTCAAAGGCCAATTCACATTCTGTGAATAGTAACCTGCTGCTACAGTACCGCACAGTATCGCCGCCGCTACAGTGCCCTGCTGCCGCTATAGTGCCATGCCGCCGCTACAGTACCTGCTGATGAACATTGCCGCCACTACTATAGTTCCACTATAGTACTGCTACAGTACCGGCACCTCATGGGTTTTGAACCCCCATTTTCCGATATAGTGACTAAATATAGAGTTTATAAATATTTTAGGAGGCTAAATATTCCACTAGAAAAATAATTTTCCTATTTCATTGTTGGATAAAATTCTTTGAATTTTTTCTAGTATTGAATTATACAATTTTTTATTTCTATTTTGGTTAAAACCAGATTCTTATAGCTCTTAAATATCAATAATATACAATATATTTACATTTCACTTTGGAATATTTTCCTAAAAAATGATTTTATTTTGTGTGTGGTGATCAGAATAATGCTAAACGATGCATGACTCCCATCTTTTTAGACTTTATAGAGAGTAAAATTAAGGTGTCCATAGATTAATTTTTCATTGTTGGGATTATTTGGGATCAATTTAAAGAATCTATTATTATTCCTACAATTTTCTAAGGGAAACCCCACATTTTGAATGGGAGAAATTTCAGTTAATGGTCACTAAAGAGATTTTGATTTATCAAAAAGCGTCTGTAATGGTAATAACAGTTGAAACTATCATGGTAGATGCTATTAAATATCCACCCTTATTGAAAATGAAAATGTATTTTATCATTTTTAGGTCATGTTAGTTATCACTAGATTTTAATTAAAATAAGTTTCAAAGATCCCAAGGCCCTTATGTTCTATTTTTTCAAGTATCCACTCATTTATATAATAAGTTCATAAAATATTTCAATCCTACTAAAAAAACTGACTTCATAAACCATCATCACTACCCTCGATTATAAATTTTCTTGAGATATTATATATTATGTGAGTGATATAGTTGTTGGGATAGTTTTTGGTCAACTAAATGTGAAGTTTTCACATTAATTTTCTTATTATAGTAGTTTAATAGAATATTCCCTAAGGAACTACTGTACCACATAAAATAAATTTTTATCCTTTTTATTTCCCCTTGAGATGTTTAGGCAACACATTATTGGTTTAATGTCATAGTTTTCACTAATAATTTATCATTGAAATACCCATTATAACATAAAGGGTTTAATCCTGTACTCATTATATAGATCCTTATATTTTAGGAGATTGTTTTAGAGATTAGAGAAAAGTAATTTGTTTTAATTTTGTTATTGATCACCTGTAAAAGTGGTAAAATACTAAAAAAATATCTTAAAGTGATTAATTCATCGTTTCTAGTTGAAAAAATACTCAATGTTTCAATATCCTAAACTGTTTGGTTTTTATATTTTGTGAATTTATTAGATTCAATAATAATTCGTTATGGTATTACCCAAAATTATAGAAAAAAATAATAATTTAAATACTTGAAAACTATATTTGGGATGAACTATTGGAGTTTATTAAGTGTGCTTATAGAATTTTATGCACATACATTCCTAAGGAATGAATGATTTCAATTTTAGATATTTTCTTCTTCTCAAGATGTAGAGGACACCATGGCAAATATTGAATATCCCCAAAGTTTTTAAAAGAGGTATTGAATTTTAAAAATATCTTCATAGATTATATATTTTTAGTGGGTGGTTGTGATAAGTGATAAAGGAAGAGAAATTTTTAATAAAGGAAGAAGATTCCTCAAAAATGATTTTTTGATATATAATTTTTTTTATGGTTGGGGGTTAAACAATATGGGAACATTTCCCTACACTCGTATAAATAAGTATATTTATGTTGTTGTCTCCATTTTTATAGATGCAGTGGAACATTTAACAACTAAGTTAATTGTGTAAGTAAATTCATCAATAAAAACATTTTATTATTATTTTGATTTCATATGGATATTAGCACTAATAATAGAACCCACTTTAGGGACTTTAGTATGAAGTGTTTGGTGGAGAAATATCGTTTTGTGTATAAAACATGAAACACATGCATGCATCATCCATGTGAATAAGCTATGATTTGAAAAGGTGGAATAATTTTTTTAAACAATATTTATTATAAGAAAGGTGTTATTTGGAACTTGATGAAGACGTATTGTCTTAAAGAATACCATTCAAGGCTCCCATTGTTATTTCTTACTACAGGCTTATATTCGGTATGTTATATCACTTTCTTATAGAGTTAAAGAATAAAAAAATTTATCTTGTAAAGGTTTTTAACAATGACTATAAAACATCTTATGAGAGGATATTTCAAGAGGTAAGGGAATTTTATGAGTTTAGGAGAGAATCATATATAAACTACCCGATTTAAAAAGAAATAACAGAAAAATCAGGACTTAATCATCCAAAATAATGATTTCAAGGTTGGTTAGATGGTTTTAATTTTCCATTATAGACTGAAGTTGTTTCCTAGATAACCCAAATCTAAATGGAATGAACCATTCACCATCATTAGTATATTAGTGAATGGATCCACTATGATAGATGGTGTAGAAAATTGAATATTTTTTCTTTAATGTTCAAATTATTAATCATTACATTGAGTGAAATCTAGAGGTATTGGTTTCTAGTTTTTTTCAAATTACATGAACATTTATAAGTCTCACTGAAGTCTTTGAACTATGTGCTTCATGGGATTCAACCCGTAGTATTTATTTTTGTTTTATTTTGGTTTAATTGGAATAAAACTATTATTGTAATCTTCTTATAGAATGAAAAACTATTTAATGAAAAATGTTCGATTACACACTCACTATAATAATTTTGGATACCTTTAAGTACATAGAATAGAGTAATATTTTATTTATTATACTCCTCAATGTTTTAGAAGGGTTTAAACATATTACAAATTGTTTTTATAGTACATAAATAAAAAACCTATGAATAAAAAACATAATTATTTTTAGAAAATTGTTTGGAATTGAATATTAGATCAATTTAAATAACTATCCTTTTAAACACATACTTGGGTAATTTTTCTTCTTATCATAAATTATTTATTTCTAATGTTGAACTCTCTTATATTTTAGAATAATGTATTTTAAAAATAGGGACTATAATCAATTTTAAATTAAATAAAGTATTTTTTAACTGAAATCAAAAATATTAAAGCTTCACTTATAGGGGTTTTGATGATTAATTTTTCTCCCTTTATATATAGAAACAAATATTTTTTGTTTAAGTGATTGATTTAGTTTTTTATTATTTTTACGCAAAAATGCTTATATTTTTTGGTTACTGATACAATTTATTTTCCTTTTCTAGTAGAATTGTTTTGTTTCATTCTTGTTTTTGTGTTATAACTAAGAAATATTTTTGAACATTAAAATATATAATTTATTTCTTAAAAATCTTGTATATGCCCTTTAATTTCAATAAAGTGGTTACTTAGAAATTTTTTTTCTTTTTTTGAGTAATTTACATATTTTATTTTCTAGAAGACAAGTTATTTTGATCTCATTGTGACCCTAATACTTGTCTTTGAACTACCTAAATGAAAAAAATTGAACTAAAACCATATTATTTATTTCCTTCACTTTATGTTTAACATTGGGATCAATATTGTGTTATTATAGTGAGAGAGGGTTTTCATTGTAGGATCACATTGGGATGTGTTCAAAACTTTGAGGGGATAGGTGAATTAGTATTGAGGTTTCTTTGATCAATTTCAAACATCTATCTAATTACCTTTGAAAATCAATTAAGATATTGATTCTATAAATCATGGTTTTATTTTCATTATTCATATGTAAGAATATGAAAAAAGTAAACAAAGGAACAAAATATTTTTAAAACCTTCAATACTAAATATGATTATTTAGTTATTTTTTTGTTAGGGAGTATCTGATATGCATATTTTTACTATAAAGAGACACTAGTTATAATATATCAGTAAAAGAGTAACTATAAACTGAATTTAGTTTCACCACTTTTGAAAAGGTTGGGGGACGAAAAAATCCTGAATCCTTTATGTTATTAATATAAAAAACAAAGACTACCACCCATTTGATATATATAATACATCCTGATTTTGTGAAACTTATGAAGGTAATTCTCTACAATAGATGAGTCTATATCAAATTGATAATTGAATTTTTAATTATTATTCTTATTCATCTCTATATTCCACCTCCTATAATTTTAAAATAGCATCCATGTACATCTTGTTATTCACAAAAGATAATCTAGAAGATAAGACTGCTTCTTCTCTTACACAATTCTATGATTTTTCTTTGAATAAAATATGGACTACACAGCACATATTTCACAAAATTTATCATCATCCTCTTATTCTTTTATGTGAAATAGATTAAAAATATCCTTCATGTTATTATTTAGTATTTATATTTCTTAATTTGTTTAAATGAGTAAAATTGTCTATTTTTTCTTTATTATTCTTTAGTGAACATAAATAAAACTAGTTATCCACTTTTACTCGTTCACTCACATGATGTATAAAAATAATTAGAGTTGGATATTATCTATGTTTTAAATCCCGAGAATTTTATATGGAATATAGTATCAAATCACAATTTTTTATCAAATTATTCAACCAACATTGATATATATCAGAATAGAGATGTCTTATCATGATTTATAAAATTCATCTATAATTTTGGTTCTTCCTAAATTTTTTCTTCCAATTAAAATCCCCAAAGTCTGAACATTATTATTTTATTCTTTTACACCCATAAAAATATATACAATATACATCATAAATATAAATACATGCATTCTTGAATTCTTAATCATATTACAGTATCGATTCTTCTTGCTTTTAGGAACAATACTCTATGAACATAATGCCTTTCCAAATATGTATAGGATCATGATTAAAAAAGTCATGATATATAAAATAATGAGGAATGCTTCACCAAGAATATATTAATGCTACAAAATCATCTTATTTGAATTAGATGAATCAAATGTCCCATCTCTAATACTCTAACATTGATTACCATTATCCTTCAAGAATCCATTTATTATAATGGAAATGGATTATATAAACATTCAATGAAAATTATTCTTATGTGGTAGTATAAAATTATCATTATAGTCTTCGGTAATGGTGATTCTGTTTAATGATATAATTAACCTTATGGACCTATAAAATAATTCATATGGGGATCATCAAAATAGATTCATTAAAATCATCCTTACAATAATTATCCTTAAATTGATCTGGATCCTAAAAAAATACTTGTTCTTCAAATGTCAACATATTCTAATAAACATTATGGGAATATTATGATTAATTAACATATGAAATTATAATGAATTTTTAAAAATTATTCTCATGATCTACACCTTATGTTATTTTAAATTAATATTTCAACCATTCTACACATTAGATCCTTCTATAGTCATACATGTAATTCCTATAATATTTTAAAAATTCCAACATTAATCATTATTATGATACTTGATTTCAATTAATAATTAATTGTGCATCGTGAAATAGGAATATTATACTAGGTGTGTATTCTCATGGGATAAAAAGCATAGAAAATCATGTTTACCCTGATATCACACAACGTTTTAATGATGAAAATTGCACATGTTTTACAATATGGAATCATAATAAAACATATGTGATCATAGATTAATAATAAAATGGTCTCTATAGAATTACATTAATATCCATTAGGTATCACCCTATATTGGAGGGTAACCATACATTTTAAATCCTTTCTCCTATACCACCACAAATTGTGTCTCTTACTTCACCCTACCAATCCTGGCTGGTTGGCTCACCTTCATACTTGGCCAGATACTAACTCTAAGATAACATGATAGCTTAGGTTATTGGCTATCTTATATATGAAAAATAAATTAACAATTTTAATATCTCCATTTCTAAAAAGATTATGTAGTGGAGGCTATAACATATTCAATACCAAATCACTATCCATCCTAAATTTCTCTTTTTCTTATCATTTTTCATTGCAAAAATCATCTAAGAAAAATTAAATTATGTCAAATATATTATTTACTGAGATTATTAAATTATAATAATAAATTTTCCATGTAACTATAACTCTTATAAATCATTCACTTTTAGCAATGAGTTGAAATAGAAATATTTCAAGGAAATAATTTCACCCTGTTGTCAAAAAATTGAATCCAATTCAAAAACAATTTTTAGATGTGTTTTAGGAATATTTATTCACTTTAAAGAAGTGACATATTCTTGAAAATTATTGTATTTATATTTCACTCTAATTTCACATAAAATTTCCACTTCTATATTCACATAATGATTCATTAGTTATCCATGATCACTAACAACCTTTAAAAACAAATAAAATGCACAAAAAGTGTGATCAGCGATATCACACTTAGTATTTTTTTTCAATAACCACTAAAATTATATATGAATATGTGTTCTATATTTTATACCATCTTTTCTCTCCCTAATTTCTCATCAAACATTCATCTTTCATTTATTTTTCTCTCTACCCATTATAGATAATAAAGAAAAAGTAAATGAGTTGGTGGTACCTGTAGAAACCCCAACTCTAGTAACCCAAATCTAGTGTATACTTTTATAAATTATAAAATATATAAGGGATCTTGTCAAAAATGATAGATAAATTTAGTAGTATTGATCCTCGGGATACATACATGATTCCAATATTATATTGGAAATATAAAATCAATAGCATAATAAAATTTATATCTTTAAAATTACTCAAAATTTCATTCTTTATATGATGGGGAAAATAAAAATAGATAAATGGTGAGAATATAATCCCAATAAGATTTTCATACAATAGAATATATATTGAGTAAATAATCCATAAACAATATGGAAAGGTAATTAAAATATATATTTTCAATTTAATAAAAAACATGACCACGAATTGCATACATGGATACTGCCAATGTAGTAATATCATTGATAGTACTAAAAAAATTCAATGAAGGAAATACAAAATATTTTATTTCATGATCATAGACATCGTGATATCTTTACCGTCAATTACCTTTTCCAGGAAAATTAAATTTAAAGGTATGTATACACCAAAACCCCATTTAAACAAGGCTATCAAATTGATTTATCTTACGAGACTGGTCGATGCATCGAGGAACTATCTATAAATAGGCCCATTCCATCACTACATGTTTAATTAAATCCTTATATATTTAATGATTAATTCAATTAAAAAACAATATGAGTTATCAAGAAATTTTTAGAATGATTAAATAATATGGAATATCAATATTTTTATAGACATTTATATAACATTCAATATAAAACACCATATGTAAGAATGGTATAAAATTTAGGTGATAATCATATCCATGATATAAATAGTATAGATATTTAAGAGAAATATAATGTACAATTCAAAGTTATCAATATAAATTGAATGATTCTGGTAATAGTTAACAACTACAAATGTCATAAAAGATAAATGATAACTATCAATTCCTAAAAATAAGGGTTTGGTGATAAAATATTTCTCACTTCAAAATGATTTAAAAAGGAATAGAAGCATTGATATAATAACTAATCAAACATTTTTCTTTCTAAAATAATTGAAAACATGTATAATAATCTAGATAGCATATAAATATTATAATGCTGAGGAAATATGTTAACATAGTATATGTTAAAAAAATATTCATTTTAAATTTTTATTAATAAATGTATAAAATTAATTATTTGGAAAACATATGACATATTAATATAAAAACTTTTATAGAATTTTTGATAATTAAAAATTTCCAATATGAATCATAAAAAGTAATTTTGTAAAACTATTTTTATACATATATACATGGAAAACAATATACCAGATCCAAAATAGAAATAAGATTTAATTTTATTTTAAATAATAAAATTTATGATTTAATATAAAAAAGATAGAAAAAATTGAAGAACATATTGAAACTCCATAAATTTTTAAAGGATAATAAAATATATGTATTTTATGAAGCATATATTTTAATATTTAAATAATGAAAATAATATCATTCCAAAAAATGAGATTGCAAAATATTTTCTTTTCTCATTGGTATTTTTCAAACTATAACACCTTGAAATAATAAATTTGGGTTGAAACATTAATCATAGTGAAGAAGTTTATCTTAATTTTAAACACATCAATGGGTTATTATATACATAAAATAAAAGTAAATAGGTACATAATACAAAATATGTTTCCACATAGTGGAAATTTAGATTAAATATTTTACCTCAACTACAACTAGGCTCATATGTGAATTTAACCTATTGTATAACAATTTTTTGTTTCTTACAATTATATATAATAACAATATACATATCAATAATACTGTATATGATCTATTAATAAGATATTATCATCCATTTATTATCAATATTTTATTAATTTTTTGATTCAGTCATTCTAATACATGTATATTTATTATGTTACAAAATATCCACAATTTTTATTGTGACATAAATTTACAATATATTCATTATATATTAATGAATTCATCCATAAAAAATGGAAATTTAAAAATTAATTACACCATTAATAGTCATGGTAGGTCGTACGTATGCATGAACGTTGTTTTCACTTTTTGATGAATTAAAAAAAGAATGTTAAATAATAATTCATCATTATAGAATAATTATGATATCATATATATCATATATATATTAAATAAATATATCTATATTACCGTCCATGTCAATGCGAAATGAACAAATGAAACATAGCACTTAATGGATGTGGCAGTACACACATACACACGATCAATGTCATCATATTTCAATGGGTTGGAAGGTAAGATGGTATATTTGATATTATTTTTACAGAAGAATAATTATATCATACATATAATATTTATTCATTATTAACATATTTATAAAAATCCATGTTATTGGATAAGGGAAAAATTATATCAGATCATGACGTAGTAGTCTATCACACACACAAGCGATGATTTCAGTTCCCATTTGACAGAGATAGAGATGGATAAATATTATTCAACCAAACGAATAATATATAATTATAAGGGATTTATTTTATTTTTAAATTTTTTAATGGTTAGGAGAAAATTTAGTATCATAATGGAAGAATAAAAAGGAAATTACACGATGAAGACAATTACCACTTTCTTAAAATATCTTATTCAGATACGTTCTTAAGGGACCCGAGGTTTGTCTTTTGGGAACACCATAAACTCCATAAAATGTAAAAGGATGATAATAATAGTTTTTGAATAATTTTTTTGAGCTACATGGCTCAATTTTGTGTGTAGAAAAGAGAGAAGGGGTATCCTTTTATAAGTGTGTTATTTTTGAACATTTATGAAATATTAATATATATTATGTGTCTAAATCACGTGGAATAGTTAAAAAAATATTATACATTATATTATAATGAGTATATGGTATTAATATAATCATAAAATAAAATATTTACAAGTTTATATATCATATTCAGACTTATCGTTTGGAATAAACCCTTGGATAACCAATTTTATCCTTAACCTTGGCAATGACTTTTTAAATGTTAATGTATTATAATTTAACTTATAAGTTGAAAATTGGGTACTAAATAGAGAAGGGGAGAAATTTTAGACCATATAATATTGTAATTGTTCTCGATCAAGATTTTATGATTTTCAAATAATTTAATTATATATTATTTACATAATATATAAGTAATGTAACTTTTGACACTATTCATTTAACTTTATATTAAATAAATCAAGACTATAGAGACTTGGTTCATTCCATATAAGATTTTTAAATATTTCTTTATATATTTCTAGAGCTAGGTGCTAAGACAACGTGTGATTCTGAGGCCCTGTGTTCCCGAAATTAATTTTATAAAAATATTAAATATATATTTTAGTTGAACGAACTCATATATTAATGAAAATATGATAAATCTTAAATCAAATATTGGATTAAAAATCTGAGACCGTGGTTGAGTTTATAATGTGGTGTTCAGCCTAGGTGTGACATAAAATGGGTCTTAGTGGGGCATTCAGACTCCCCGCTCATTTTCCATACATTAAGTGGATTAATTTTTTATTAAATTAATTAATTATTTAATTCTGATCTAAAAAATTTGTTTATAAATATATCATCATGTAATATTTTCTAGGTTCTTAATCATAGTACATGAATCACAAAAAATGGTCTCTTTTATCCTTTTGTTGGAAGATCACAGCAGATAATAGTGAGTGTCGGATCTGATCAGATTAGGACGCAATGAACACAATGATCCATCTCCATTGTTGGTGAGTCCATTAAACATCAAAAAAAATTTAAAAGGTTGGTAGGAATATTCAATTGGTGATTTACTCTCTTTTATAATATAGATTTAGAATATATATCTTTATTCCTCGAAATGCGTTCTTTTTCATCCTTTACATGCACCCAAGTATAAAAAACTATTTATTTTCTATTTTTTCTAATCCTAGAAACATTTTCTTGATATTTTTCTAAAAAATCTAGTAAAAAAATTTTAAATGTTAGGTTTTTTGATTTTCTCTTTTCTTGCTTTCTGTTCTTCACCGGTTGGACCCTGTGATACCGCTTAGACATTGTTGGGAGATACCGTGAAAAATTGAACTCATAGAACCATGAAATATTGAGAAATAAAGTATAGATTGATGATATATGGCTACATATAAGATTTTTTAGGGTAATAGTGGTTGTTTCAGTGATTTGAGATCCATGAATTTAGGGAAGAAGCCTTGGTGATATGTAGGATGAACAATGAACCCCAACAAACCACTGAAGGATGATTGTCAGTGAATGACGGCTAGGAACTGTGATTTTCTACAAGATCCACGTTTTTTGACCATATATTAGGATGAAATTTAATCCATCAAAATATATTAAATCATGGAGATCAGATCTTGGATTGCGTGGAAAAGCAGACTACACACCGTGTATATGGATGAACACACGATGTGTATCCCTTTAATTGTGGTTACTAGGGTTTTGGAGATTTATATGGATGGAACAATGTGTATCCCTACTATATGATATGTACCCCATCCATAGATGTAAAATATGTGTAGTAGATCACCTAGGTATGAGCTCATGTGTTATTACATGGTTGTCTACCATAGTACACAGACACGACTAGAAAAAACATGTGGTACCCCGTGTGAAGCGACATGTTGCCTACTGAAGTACATAGAAATGGGGATGACAACATAGGCAGTTCCCATGTCCCTTGTGGTTTGTACATTCCATATAGTCTAACGAAAAACCATTTACTATTAAAATTATTGGATCCATGTATCCCATAGGGACACAACCAAGAAGTGGAGCGAGACCACATGTGGTGTGGGTCCCCTCACACATCGTGTACCCCTTGGCCTCCTTTGAGGAAACATAAATCATCTATATTTCCTTCATTTAAACTCATATTTTTTTTTATTTTAGTATTCTATCCTTTGTTTTCTTCCATATAAAGTAAAATAGTTCGCTTTATTATGGAATTTTAGATACGATGTGTAATGTTGAAGGATTGATTCCTGGTTAGGTAACACACGATGAAGACATTGATTGTATAGGATCAACAGATACTATCGAGTGGTACCATCTATTAAGTATTGTAATGGGATTAACTTGATTAATTTCAAGTGGTACCATATAGTAGGTTTCGGTAGTGGAGTTACTCAATTCATTCTACGTTGTACCCTCTAGAAAGGTTAGGCAGTGGAGTTCCTTGATTCTTTCCAAGTGGTACACTCCAGTGTGGATGGAAAATGGAGTTCCTTAATTATTACCTATTTGACCCTAAAATAGATATGGTTGTTGGATTCATTGATTATTACTATAGTGGGACCCCCTGGAATGGGTGTGTTTCCACTACAGATATTGTCGAGTGATACAATCCAGCATCAATAGGAGGTGGATTTCCTTGATGACTATTTAGCGGTACCCTCCAATAGGGTTGTGTAGTGGAGTTCATTGATGACAATAAAAGTGGGACCCTCCTATGGTACCAGGGCATGGTTTCACTACCAAGAGATTATGAACCCTCGACTATGCATCACAATGATGAGGTGTGGTTGTACATGGACGATTACTTTTGGGTAGACGTGTGAGATGCTGAGCATCATTGATAGACTTTTGGAACTATTGGCCAGTCCTCTTCTTCTTAGGAAACATTTAGATATGGATATCCCCTTAATCTCCCATTTTGGATTCTTTTGAATGAGCATATATATATATATATATATATATATATATATATTTGTATCCACCCCTTGGATTGGCATACTCTTCTTACAAGAGAGTCGAAGACATGTGTGGTATGTCATGTTCTTCCCTTATTTAGCTTATCGTTACTGTATGAGTCTACTATCTAGCTATAGGTGTTTAAGACTTTACATGTCGTTACTCACCATGTTAGGTCCCTTGTGTTTGGATGGGGTTACCTTCAAGCTTGGTTTGGGTTGTACTATTCTCTTTGACTTTATCTTTCATCTACTGTCTTTTTACTTATATTGTATCTATTACTACTCCCACTTCATATTTCAGGGTTTCCTACTATTTATGTATATACTCACCCATATGTGGTATTTTTCTGCACATTTCATGTATTATGATGATGATAGATGGGTTGACCAGGACTACAGAAGAGCTTTGGGATATTGGGTGCTATAGACTGTGTATGGTGGTCGTAGATTGGGATTTAGGATATACGATCTCTCAGGAAATTACATTTCTATTTTTTCGGGTTGGGACATATTTCCTGGTGGGTGGTTGTTTTTCACCATTCTTTCTTAGTTTAAACTATTTTACTTCTATACATTTGAGTTTATGAACCATTTGTTTACTTTATAGCCATTTTACATCTATTAATCATTCCCTCTGCACTTTTTCATTGAGATGGATGTGTATGTGATTATAGGTACATATAAAAAGGCCTCCATGAGTTAGTACTTCCTTTAGTTCTTGTTGTCACCCCTAGCCTAGGGTGGTGGGATTTGGGTTTTTGTGGCTTGAGCCTCAGCTTGGGTTGGGTCGTGGAATATTGGTATCAAAGTAATTTCATTACATGGGATGTAGTTTTGACCATTCCCCTTTAAGGGATTTTGGTTAGGATTTAGGACAATAGTGTGAGAGTGTCTCATGTATAGATCATAGGCTAGGGAGTCTCGTGATTGTGCAAGTATCTGATGTATCTATTCACAATGACCATGACTACCTATTTGTTGACCAGTCATGTCGAGACATTGGTGGTTGGGATAAATAATACATGCATCATATTGGATTGAGTCTTGGAAAATATTTCTTGAGTCATATCCCCTTTTTGTTGTTATTAATATATATATATATATATATATATTACTCTAACTGTGGTATATCTTGATAAATATTAGGATGCCTCGATGATGACATCTAGCCAAGAAACTAGCTCCCAATCCTGATGATGACCCAATGAGTGATGAGGCCTTGGTTCATGGCCCATCCTGTGACTCCCTTTTTCTTGGTTGGAAGGTAATAGTAGCTCCATATTTTAATCATTAGATTATTTCATAAGATAAGGATGAGGATGCACACAGGATAAGCACACTCTGCAAGTCCCAGTACCCCAGGCTACTAAGGATCTGCAATGAGTAATATTCTCAATCTGTATAGGATTGGATAGAGATGGAAGTCGATATATAGAGGCTTTCTTGGACCCCCCAAAAATCATGTGGTTTCGTTGGTTACTAAAATTTTCCATGGAGCAGTTGTACATTTCTGGATCCTCATTACACAGATTCACATTGAGTCGACACTCTCATGACCTGAATTATAGTAGTCATTCTATGAGGATTATTACCCATCCTGCTTGTGGATAGTAGAGATTCTAGAGTTTCTAGAGCTACAACAGATATGGATAGTGGTGGATGAGTATTCCTTAGTGTTTACAGAACTTACCCAATATTACCTTGTCATGATCTACAATATATACTTTTGATCATGAAATTTTGAGAGGTGACTTCAAAGATATATTTCTTCAATCGTAGTTCCATTATGTATCCTCGCATATTTTAGGGTGCTAGATTTTATACCTAGTGAAAGAGAAATTTATATTAGAGGGATTCCATTTAGTTTGGGATATCAGTAGGCATCCCAGAGTTGAGTCATCTCCAGCATCCAGGAGGCATCATTCAATGGGATCTCAGCATAGAAACCCGTTTTTTATGTAGACTCAAGCATGTCATCATAGGGTATAAAGAAATAATATATTGCCTAAGTATCCCAGAGAGGTTCAGTTCCTTTATTATGATGGGTTAGGCCACATGGTATGTGACTACAAGACCATACATGCTAAATAGAAAAGGACTATTGTTGAAGGACCACCAAAAATTAGGTAGCATCATGATCAGTGATCTCCTAGGAAAGGGTTGGGTGGTCCTTAGGGAAGATGATCTTTAAGATTAGTAGTAAGATATGGGTGGTGGATGAATCTATGATATCCATCTGCCACCATCCCTAGGCAGCCAACATGTGGCTTCAAGATATAGAAACCAGGGTCATATACAGTTTCTGGATTTGGATGTTTATGATATCAAAGAGCATGAGATTATTCGAGGTACAATATGTGTTTATTCTACTCTTGATTCAATATTATTTAGTCATATGTTCCAACCATTATTTTATCACTATACGCATGGGGAGAGAGCTAGATCTCCATGTTAATGTGTTATCCCAACAACTTTACCTTGAGGTTCCTTTAGGGAACAATTCTTTTGTATCATTCATCTACCGGTAGTGTGAGATATCGCTTGGTATAGATAGGTTCACATTGGACCTTTTGGTTGTCATGATGAAACTCTATGACATAATATTTGATATGTGTTGGTTTTCTATGGTCAGAGCTCAAATTGACTATCATTGCAGACAATCCAGATGCCTACGCAATGATGGGATGAGATTTTACTTTTCTAGTGAGAGATATCTTAGGGAATGGGAAGTTGTATCAGTGAGTAGGAGGCCACAACACATCACAAATAAGTTAAAAAACTAAAACATAATGAATAAAGACCATTGATCTTCTAGGTTCCTTCATTTGTGGTGGATTAAATGGATGTCTTCATTGAAGTCATTCTGGGACTACCTCTAAGGTGGGAGAAATATTTTTATATCAAATTTTCCCATAGGACAACTCTAGTAACTTTTTTGGAATATTGGTTATAGTTTTAAGACATTTGAGAGAAATTTTTCATTATGACTAATGATTCCCGTAGGAATCTACAGTCTTGTTCGTGAAAAAGGTGGAAAAGTGCATGCAGCTCTTCCCGGATTATACTGATCTGAATCAGACCATAGTAAATAGAATGCACCCCTTGTTGAAGATTGAAGGCCTCATTGACTATTTGTGAGGCATGAGATGGTTTTCAATGATCAATATTAGTAATGGATACCACCAGTTGAGGGTTCATGAGGCTGATAATCCAATGTTTGAATTCTGATGTTGCTACAGAAACTAGAAGTTTTTAGAGATGTTTTTTGGTGTGATTAACTACACCACCATGTTTATGTGTTTGATGAAAGAGGTTTTCCAACTATACTTAGACCATTTTATTCTTCATAGATGACTTAGTCATCTAACCTACATTAGAGGAGGAACATGCATAGTACTTGAGGACACTTCAAGATTTTCATCGAGATAACCATCTTTATGGAAAGCTCTCGAAGTGCCTGTTCTGGATTCATGAGTGTCAATTTTTTCGGCATGTAATTTCTGATCTTGTTTTTTCCATTAACGCAGCAAAGATCTTGGTAGTGAATTATTAGGAGCCACCCAAGAGAGTGATTGAGATGCAAATATTTCTTGTATTTTAATGGTACTAAATGTGGCTTTTGGCATATTTCTCTATAATCAAATCCACTTTAACCACCATGATAAGGAAAGGATATCTATTTAACTATACTGAGTAGTCCATTAAGGCCTTTGAGGAGTTAAGTATGAGGATGATGAGTGATATCATTTTGAGATTACCAGAGGAATTTGTTGAGTTCTTAGAGAATTGTGGTACATTTGATGATGGGAATTATCATTTGTTGATGTAGTAGAAGGTAGTTATAGCATATAGGTTAAGATATTTGACACCCCATGATCATAACTACATGAATCAAAAATTATAGCTAGCATCAGAAGTATTATCCTTGAGTTTGTGGAGGGTATACCTTCTAGGGGAGTGCTTTGTTGTTTACTCAAACCACAAGAGTCTCAGAAACATTTTCATATAGAGAGACATGAACCTAAGGAAATGACCCTAGTTGTACATCCTACAAGAAAATGAATTATTTATAGTAAATTCTATTGTTTAGGGAAACATTGTAGTATATTCCATTAGTAGGAAGTCCCATGTTCACTTAGTGAAGGAGGCAGCAGAGTAGTTGGCCTCCTTGCAACTGACATCGGTGGAGCAAGATGGTACAACGTTTCAGTAGCCTCAAGTGTTGAATCCTTCTCTTATTGAGCATGTAATAGAGTCATGAATAAGGTACTTAGACTTCAAGGTCTTTTGTGATGATGTATAAATTGGAAAACCAACAGATAGATATTTAGAGGAGCGAATTATGTCTTATTTTTTCAAGGACGGATAGTGGTTTCTATCATGATGAAGGAGGATATGATTCCATAGTTCCACAATTATCTACCAGCTATACATCCTAGAGTGTAAAAGACTTATAGAGACCCTAAAAACTGTTTTTTGGGTCATTATGACATGAGGCATAGCTATGTTTGTCTCCCAGTGCCTCACTTTTTAGTAGGTGAAAACTAAGCACCATGTTCTGGTAGGTCTGTTTCAGCACCATGAGATCCCATACTTGAAGTGGTATGACATATCCATGGTCTTTTTGACAGGTCTTCCACACAATGTGATGGGCCATGATTAATTATAGTTGTAAGTTGAATGACTCATGACGTCTTTTTACTTACTTACTATCAGGGAGTAGAGTTAGGTAGAGAGTTCAGGGTGATTATATGTGTGGAAGATCAATCACCTTGATGGGGTGCCCTAAACAATTGTCTCTGATCATGACCCATAGTTTAAATCACTATTGTGGAGAGGCATATTGGAGGAATTTGGGATCCAAATGAGGATGACTGTAGCCTTTCACCCTATACCAATGGACAGATTGAGCACACTTTCTAGGTATTGTCGGATACACGGAGGGCTTATGTGTTGGACATCATATGGAGTTGGAAGAATCACTATCCATTGTTAGAGTTCACGTAAAATAATTGTTACCACTCTACCATTGACAAGTTTCTATTGAGGCCCTATACAAAAAGTCTTGTTGGTCACCCTTATGCTCGTCAGAGTTTGGTCAGACATCTCTTATGGGTCCAGAGATGGTGCATGTGACGATAAAGAAATTAATGGTCATCTGTGAGTTCATGATGATGACCCAGAGTAGATAGAAATCATATGAATATTTTTTTCATAGGCTGGTGGAGTTTTATCAGGGAGACAATGTTTTCCCAAGACTCTCCCAATTCTGAAAATTATGAAAGTTCTTTTGGGGAGTAATGATATATGTAAGGTTAATTGGGTCATTCAAGACCATTTAGATGTTTGGGAAAGGTTTTATACAACCTCTCCATATCCCCACAATTGGAGTGGGTACACAACATCATTCATGTGTCGCCGATGAGGAGATACATGCATGACCCCATGAATGTTATTTATTGGGGTGAGATAGACATCGATGATGGATCCAATTTTATAGAGAACCTAGAGGACATCGTAGTTCCGTAAGATAGGAAACCATGTGGATGGAACATCTACTTGGTTCATGTGATGTGGATGCACATAAACATGTACGAGTGCTCCTGCGAGTGGGAGAGCCATGTGCGAGCTCATTATCCTAAGTTTGTTTATTTTTTCACTTTTGTGTATGAAAATATTGATGTATTGAATGAATTAGAGACCTAAATTTTTTAATTTAAGATAATGACATATATATATATATATAGATCATGGTTTTTACATGTTGTGTGATTCCTCTTTCCCATGCTTTTTTTGGGGCGCGTGCGTCCATCTGTTCAAGGATGATGACTGTAACGACCCGAACCCAGTAACCCCGAGTCGGTGAATTATTTTAATACATTGGCATGATTACAAGGAACCAAGTCTTGATTAACCGATCATTTGAGCAGTCTTGGAAAATAGATTACATACATGAATGTTACATTACACTTCATAACATAAAAAACAACATAAATAATCCTTTTTGAATGCCATTATTCCCTTGTCATAATCCTACATATCAATCACATTACACTTCTTGGAATCCTGGGAAAAATAAACCATAGAAAGGGGTGAGCTCAAATGCTCAGTAAAGGTAAGCAATACAGCAGAAACTTTCAAAAATAATCATAAAAATTTAATGCAATGTATATATAACACAAAAGCCTTTTAAACTTGAAATTCAGCATAATATGGAAGAAATAAAATGAAATAATTCCATTTACTTATTCACATGGATGTTATACTAATAGAATAATCACATTCAATATCAGTAACCACTTTCATAATGATGGAATGCATAATGCCAGACTATCATCACCATAATGCCAGACTATCATCACCAAAATTTAAGGCAATGTATAACTAACACAAAAGCCTTTTAAACTTGAACTTCAGCATAATATGGCAGAAATAGAATGAAATAATTCCATTTACTTATTCACATGGATATTCTACTAATCAAATAATCACAATCAATATCAGTAACCACTTTTATAATGATGGAATGCATAATGCCAGACTATCATCACCACATAGCCAAGGCCTCGTGCCAAGACTACAATTAAGATTTTGTCAAGTCCTTGTTCCAAGACACTAGTTTGTCTCATGAGACCTACCGATGCATTGAGGAGCTATAGCGGGCTCCACTCGTCACTTACTAAGTCCAATGCATTCCCATATGAAAAGGTTTAAACATAACATAAATATTCGTATTAAAACTAGCATACGAAATGTCAATACTTTCTCCATAAAACATGAATGGTATAAAAATAACACATCCACAGTTAAACATATCACAAAACCATCAATACAATACAAAAGTTTTGTATCATAATAAATCAACTTCAAATAAGCTTAAAATCCATCAAAGGACGTTGACATAGATGAAATCAAAACAATTTGAGAGAAATATCACTTTTCTTGAAATCATTGAAAAGTCACACATTTATAAAGGAAGAAATTTAAAAGATATTTTTGAATCAAAGTTTCCCCTACCACATTTAAACTTTTGAAAAGAAATATCATTTCAAAACATTCATGTCCATATAAATAAATCCTTAAAACAATTTTGAAAACATGGACATTAATTGAGAAGAATTAGAAAGATAAATCTTTAAAACATTTGAAATCATGATCTTGATAAAGGGTACCTTTCAAAATCCTTAAAATCTTCATTTTGAAATCATTTTTATGAAAAATGGACATGGATGATAAAAATGTCCCAGTAAATACTTACACATAAACAATCTCGGATAATGATGAGATTGAGGAATTTACCCGTACCAATTTGGTAACTTACGAAACATAAAACCCATGAAAGAGGTATCATACAATGAGTATGTAAATACACATAAATTAAAGTGTATTACATAAAGAATACATTTATGGGCAGTACATACACCACAAAAAGGTAATAGTGGCAATATGGAATGAATCTCATGGGAATAAGGAGTGAGATGAAAACCCCTTACATTGCACTTTTCTTAAGTTGAGGGTACATTTAACCTCCTGTACGAAGATTGTAGTATGTTATTAAATTATACCAGAACCATATTAATATTTATGATATCATACCTGATTCATTTATGACTTTATATTACCCATTTAATAATAATTTCCATGTTAAGTTAACATTTTGGGTAATAATCACTTTCTTTATCGTACGTGTTTTAACTTGTCACTCTTGGTTGTATCACTTAGATAATGATTTAAATAATTCCAAAATATAAAACATGATAAATATATCATATATATATTTAGAATATAAATATGTATAATAGACATATATATGAAATGGAAAACACCGTTTATGTAGACGGTAGTCCGTACGTACGCATAAACGATGTTTCTATTTTCATATAGTATTGAATGGAAGTAAATGAATAAGATATATGTAAGTAAATAAATCCTTATATATATATATATATATCCTGTAGAATTATTATGTCAAATATTACATACTTATTAGTAATATATATTTTTATAATCGTCGATGAATGGTGAGCTTGGAAATGAATCTCATCGCGTCGTGGAGACAGTAATCCGTACGTATGCATGAGCGAAAATATCATTCTTTTGATATTAAAAATATATATAATTGGATGGTATATCATATATACAGAATCATTATCATGTTATATTTATTATTTACATGAATTACATATCATTATTATACCCATCCAAATAATAATATATTGAATAACAATTACACCACGACGTGGAGACGGTAAGCCGTACGTACGCACATATGGTGACCTGTCATTCAAAGGATAGATAGAATACTGAATATGGTTGTACCATATTTATAATAATATTACAGTATATAGGAGATACTAGATTAATTATTTTAGAATGGTAATAACATAGAAATAAGAAGTGGAATAAGAAAGGATCTTGAAAATGTGTGGTGAAATCATTACCTCTTCTTCGGGTTCTTCATTTTGATTTGATCAAA
Source organism: Viscum album (assembly GCA_963277665.1). Lineage (NCBI taxonomy): Eukaryota > Viridiplantae > Streptophyta > Magnoliopsida > Santalales > Viscaceae > Viscum > Viscum album. The sequence continues at coordinate 861,081,255 of OY728146.1, forward strand.
AGGGCTCCATAAGTTGGATTTATAACTAAAGGAATTCCTCTAGGATGAATTGAGGGAAGTTGATAGAGTATTTGGGCAGAGGTTGGCTGATCCAAAAGGCATTGAAGGTGGGAGTTAATGAGAAAGTAGAGTTCCCTTTTATAAGATGGGTGAGGGGAACCTCTGGCAAAGCTAGAAATATTATTTTATAATAAATTCATAATCGGTTTATAATGGCTCCAAAGTGGATTATTTAAATGTTAAGGTAGGGATGGGTCGAAAACCTCTCAACCAATAGAATTTAGACAGGTTTGGGTCATTATATTAACCTTATCTTTAAGTATTAACTCTTAGTTAATTAGTTTCACTTTTACAATGCCTCTTTGTATTTTTATATTATATAGTTAATAAATATACTATATACATCCAAGCGACCCCCAAGTGGTCTATTAATAATAAACCTATCATGATATAAGTTTCTTGTCTGAACCTTATATTTTTAAGAATTTAATATCAATTGATAATATAATATTTGTTTTAAAAACTCTTTTATGTCAATTTTGACACTATTAAATAATTGATTTTTGTAAAAATCATAACAGAATGATTACTTCAAAAAAAGTTAATTACATCAATACTAACATGTCCTATTAACCTATAAAATTATTTTAATTCATAAAAAGTCTCAAATTATATTTATTTTGGCATTTATAATATCAATTATTCTAATTTTTCATTAATTAGGTAATTACTGCATCATCACTGTGTCATAAATATATTAAATTATTTAATGTATAAAAATTATAAATATAATATCATTATGTATAAAATCGTTTTATCTTTCTAATTAATATTTAAAATCGAATTTATCTTATGTATAACCCTATGTTAAAAATGTTTTAGTAAATAAAGATTAATTTTAACTCTTTTAACTGTTCTTTGAATTAAATTATAATAAATGTCCTAATCTAATCCAAGTGGAACTAAATGATAATATTTTATTCCTATGGTTTTTTTGGTATATATACACTTGTCCAATAGAATTAGGACCTGTTTTAGGGTAATATTAATATCATTTTTACCCTTAATTACCCTATTTACTTATAACCGTGGAAAATAAAAGTAAAAAGTTACTATTCACCAAAAATTATTTTCATCTCGTTGAACCACATTTTACTCCTTGATATTAACCGTGTCTCTCGGATTTTCAAAATTCCAATCACAGAAGCGGTAAAATTAAGTTTTATGAAAAATTCAGTTTTTTAACTACCACTTAGTAGTTTCACTATTCATCAAAAATTGAAAATTTTCAGAACAATGCCAAAATTTCACCCTAAGCTATAATTGATATTCTGAATTCAAAAATGAAGTCTATTTTACAAAATGTGAAACATATAAGTTTCATTAATTAATTTTATTAAATAATTCCTGCGGTCACACCAAATAGCGTGTTTTTAAGAAACAATATATATCAAAAGATTGGCAATTGTTTATGTCCAATTTCAAAGTGAAATTAATTCTAATGAAAACCATTGGATAAAATGGTAAAAAAAATATTCTAATTAGACTTTAAAACCACTCAAATTCATAATTTATCACCATTATTTATTTTGATTAAAAAAGATTTTTTTAATTAAAATTTAGTAATTTTCACTATTCATCAAAATATTAAAGTTATCTGAAAAGTACCAAAATTTCACCTTAGGCTAAATTTGATACTCCAAATCCAAAAATGAAGTCCATTTTGGGAGATAAAATTTATAAAATTTTAAAAATTATGTATTACTATTCATTATGGCTAGTTTGATTGGTTTTAATGTGTGTTAGAACTCGAAGTTGCGTACAACACACGCTACTGTATCATTCAAAGAGAAGCGTACTGTGGAAGCTTGGGGTGTTACATTGTAAATTTTTTTTATGTCCCCATTCTAAAGAATAAATTTATTTAGTGAAATTTAATATATAAAAGTTTAAAATATTGGATTTAAAAAGGGTTCACTATTAAAGTTTGTAAGAGTGCATTTTTGAAAAATACTTCTATTATCTGAAGAAAAGGAATTTGGTCTTACATTATGTCTAAGAAACTCATAATATGGATTCTAAAATTATAAGGATTATATGAAGTTTAAAGTTTAGTTAATACTATCTATAACCTCTTTTGAACGGCTTCTTTGGCATGTTATGGCGTGCTTTAACTTGGTGTTGCGTGTAGTGCAAGTTATTGAATTATTTTGAAAAAATAACACACTATGAAATCTTGGGGTGTTACATTCTCCCCTCATTCAATAAATTGCGTCCTCGCAATTTGAAATTGTTCTTATAAAATAAAAGGTTGAAAATAGAAAATATCTTTGTGGGAAAACCCACATCGGAAATTGGGTTACTAAAATTTTGTCTTAATATGAGGAAAAGAGAAATGAAAGGGTCACCACCAAATTATGATCTCTATTAAGAGAACATTTGTGGAAATTAGAGACATATAATTAGAGAAAAAAAGAAAATATTTATACGTAGTGATTGAGGTCATCAATCACAAACAAGTGTAAAATTGAGGTCTATAAATTCATCAATCTATGATTATTTGAAATACCATCGGTTCAACAAAACATAGGTTATTAGGATAACACATTTTTGGTTTTAGGATTCCTTAAATAATGTATAAGAATTATTTTCTTCATTGAATAAGAGAAGAAGAAAAATATATTCTTGACAAGTAGAGTTCCATCCTCAAACTAATTTTTACCACAAACTCATCTTTCACTGTAAAAGATAATAGAACGTAAAAAAATAATCTATTTATCCTATTCGTATAGGGTTTCAAAAAAACGAATTTATAATTCATCTACCAGATCTTTTAAAAAAACGACATTATTTAATCCCGGACATTACGTGGGCCAGTGGTAGGTGATACACCCTTGTCGCCCTTCGGTTGTGGGTTCAAGTCTCACGGCCTTGCCGGACGCGACAGGTTGTCGCCCAACCTCTGGGTTGTCCTTTTATGGAAATCCAAAAATAATCCAAACTAGAACTATCCAAAATGCTTTAGTCCAAAAATTAGGATCCTTTTTGCTGCGTAATAACATGTGAACACCTTAATCATGTATTCTTTTAAAACACTACAACATCCTGAATTACCATAAAACCTTATTGATTACATTCATGATCCCTTATTCCATAAATAATAATGGATATACTCCTTCAATCCAAAAATGTTGTAAACCCCAACAATGATGGAATATAAAAATCTTTAATCGGTTTCAAAGCAGTCAATAATATCCAATATAATTTACCCAAATCAGCCATATCTTATTCCAAAATAAGTACCTCAATATTAGGACTATATTAAGGTTTATCTTTCCTTCAACCATGTAATATCGAAAATATTTAACTTGCTGTAGAGTCACTTTTCTTAGTACCATAAAACCATAAATCCTTAATGAAATAGTACTGCAGTATAATCATTATATACTCCATAATTATTATAACAAGTACATTGCTGATACATCACTCAAATGACATAATCAACATAAGAACTCTAATCATTCCTCTTCATCTGTAGTAGTATCATAGCATGATTTTTATCCAATAGTATTATTTGTGTCATAGTCTGATGATAGGTTTGTGTAGTGTCCAAACTCCTTTCAAATGAAGCATTGTACATTTGAAACCATTTTATTACCCTTGCAGTCACATACATGGTGTCCTTTTTCCTATACACATATAACAAACTCCCATTCCATTCAGGAAAGTTCCAGGGTGTTTCTTCCCACAGTTATCACATATAGGGAAATTCTTCTTTTCCCTCTTCCCTTTATCCATATTTCTCTCGTACATCCTTTTCTTCTTTTGATTCCCTTCAAAGGCATAGGACTCAGTAAACTCTTTAGTTATCTTATCCATACATGATACTATTTCTTCATATGATGATAATATATGGGAGACTATTTACCTTCTAAATTATGGCTTAATACCATGAAACATATGATCCTTCTTACTCTTTAGATCATACGTATTACTGGAGTTCACATTCCTTCTACTGGGCACCATTTCTATATAATAGCATAAACTAGGTCAGTTTATGAATTGAAATGAATAATTCCAAACTTGTAAAATACCTAACACAAATTGAATAGTTTATGGATAAAATCCATAATCATAAAAATGTTTTCTTTGAGTAAGTATATACTCATGAGCCCTTCATAATGGTTTGTAAAGAAAATGAGAATTATCCTAAGCATATCCCCCGGGAGTGTCGTAACCAAGAGTGCAGCAAGGCCCATTGTCGTGCACCAGTTCCCATTCATGTCTATCTCAAAGTGGTGTTTTTGGGTTTTACCCCTAGGTATATCTGTGCCAGAGCAACCTCTACCTGCTCGTATCCAGACAGGGATGTATTGCTCGGAAAACTCACAAAATCTCTACAATACCAAAATTCTAGGAATTTATTCTATACTAATTCTCAAAGTCAATCTTAGGGCTATGTGGTCTAATCAGAGTTTATCTAAATATAGGTTCCAAGGTTATTTCTAAACTTCCTATTATACCAACTGTAACGACCTGAACCTAGTGACCCAGAGTCGGTGCATTATTTTAATACATTGTCATGATTACAAAGAACCAATTCCTAAAGAACCGATCAGTTTAGCAGTCTTGGAAAATAGATTACATACATGAATGTTACATTACACTTCATAACAGACAAAACAACATAAATAATCCTTTATTAATTCCATTATTCCCTTGTCTAAACCCTGCAAATCAATCACATTACACGTCTTGGAATCCAGGTAAAAATAAAACATAGGAAGGGGTGAGCTCAAATGCTCAGTAAGGGTAAGCAATACAGCAGAAACTTTCAAAAATATGAATAAAAATTTAAGGCAATGTATAACTAACACAAAAGCCTTTTAAACTTGAACTTCAGCATAATATGTCAGAAATAGAATGAAATAATTCCATTTACTTATTCACATGGATATTCTACTAATCAAATAATCACAATCAATATCAGTAACCACTTTTATAATGATGGAATGCATAATGCCAGACTATCATCACCACATAGCCAAGGCCTCGTGCCAAGACTACAATTAAGATTTTGTCAAGTCCTTGTTCCGAGACACTAGTTTGTCTCATGAGACCTACCGATGCATTGAGGAGCTATATCGGGCTCCACCCGTCACTTACTAAGTCCAATGCATTCCCATATGAAAAGGTTTAAACATAACATAAAAATTCGTATTAAAACTAGCATACGACATGTCAATACTTTCTCCATAAACCATGAATGGTATAAAAATAACACATCCACAGTTAAACATATCCCAAAACCATCAATACAATACAAAAGTTTTGTATCATAATAAATCAACTTCAAATAAACTTAAAATCCATCAAAGGATGTTGACATAGATGAAATCAAAACTATTTGAGAGAAATATCACTTTTATTGAAATCATTGAAAAGTCACACATTTATAAAGGAAGTAATTTAAAAGATATTTTTTAGTCAAAGTGTCCCCTACCACTTTTAAACTTTTTAAAAGAAATATCATTTCAAAACATTCATGTCCATATAAATAAATCCTTAAAACCATTTTGAAAACATGGACATTAATTGAAAATATTTAGAAAGATAAATCATTAAATCATTTGAAATCTTGATCTTGATAAAGGGTTCCTTTAAAAATCCTTAAAATCTTAATTTTGAAATCATTTTTATGAAAAATGGAAATGGTTGATAAAAATGTCCCAGTAAATACTTACACATAAACAATCTGGTATAATGATGAGATTGAGGAATTGACCCTTACCAATTTGGTAACTTACGAAACATAAAACCCATGAAAGAGGTATCATACAATGAGTATGTAAATACACATAAATTAAAGTTTATTACACAAATAATACATTTATGGGCAGTACATACACCACACAAAAGGTAATAGTGGCAATATGGCATGAATCTCACGGGAATAAGGAGTGAGATGAAAACCCCTTACCTTGCACTTTCCTTTAGTCGATGGTACGTTTAACCTCCTGTACAATGATTTTAGTATGTTATTAAATTATACCAGAACCATATTAATATTTATGATATCATACCTGATTCATTTCTGACTTTATATTACCCATTTAATAATAATTTCCATGTTAAGTTAACATTTTGGGTAATATTCACTTTCTTTATCGTATGTGTTTTAACATGTCAATCTTCGTTGTATCACTTAGATCATGATTTAAATACTTCCAGAATATAAAACATGATAAATATATCATATATATTTATAATATAAATATGTATAATAGACATATATATGAAATGGAAAACACCGTTTATGGAGACGGTAGTCCGTACTTAAGCATAAACGTTGTTTATGTTTTCATATAGTATTGAACGGAAGTAAATGAATAAGATATATGTAAGTACATAAATCCTTATATATATATATCTCTCCAGTATAATTATTATTTCAAATATTACATACTTATTAGTAATATATATTTTTATAATCGTCGATTAATGGTGAGCTTGGAAATGAATCTCATCGCGTCGTGGAGACTGTAATCCGTACGTACGCACGAGCGAAAATATCATTCTTTTGATATTAAAATAATATATAATTGGATGTTATATCATATATAAATAATAATTATCATGTTATATTTATTATTTAAATGAATTAAAAATCATTATTATACCCATCCAAATAATAATATATTGAATAATAATTACACCACGACATGGAGACGGTAAGCCGTACGTACGCACGTATGGTGACATGTCATTCAAAGGATGGATAGAATAATGAATATGGTTGTACCATATTTATAATAATATTACATTATATAGGAGATACTAGATTCATTATTTTAGAATGGTAATAACAAAGAAAGAAGAAGCGGAATAAGAAAGGAACATGAAAAAGGGTGGTGAAATCATTACCTCTTCTTCGGGTTCTTCCATTTGATTTGATCAAAAGGGCTCCTTAAGTTGGCTTTCTGACTAAAGTAATGCCTCTAGGATTAATTGAGGGAAGTTGAGAGAGTATTTGGGAAGAGTTTGGCTGATCCAAAAGGCTTTGAAGGTGTGAGTTAATGAGAAGGGAGAGTGCCCTTTTATAAGAGGGGTGAGGGGATCCTTTGGAAAAGATAGAAATATTATTTTATAATAAATTCATATTAAGATTCTAATGGCTCCAAAGTAAATTATTTAAAGGTTATAGAAAGGTATGGGTCTAAAACCTCTCAACCAATAGAATTTAGACAGGTTTGGGTCATCATATTAACCTTATCTTTAAGTATTAACTCTTAGTTAATTAGTTTTACTTTTACAATGTCTCTTTGTATTTTTATATTATATGGTTAATAAAATTACTATATACATCCAAGAGACCCCCAAGTGGTACATTAATGATACACATATCATGATATAAGTCTCTTGGCCGAACCTTATATTTTTATGAATTTAATATCAATTTATAATATAATATTTGTTTTAAAAACTCTTTTATGTCAATTTTGACACTATTAAATAATTGATTTTTGTAAATATCATAACAGAATTATTACTTCGAAAACGTTAATTACATAAATACTAACATGTCATATTAACGTATATAATTATTTTAATTCATAAAAAGTCTCAAATATATTTATTTTGTTATTTATAATATCAATTATTCTAATTTTTCATTAATTAGGTAATTACTGCATCATCATTGTGTCATAAATAAATTAAATTATTTAGAGTCTAAAAATTATATATAAAATATGATTATTTAGTAAATCGTTTTAGCTTTCTAATGAATATTTAAAATCGAATTTATCTTATGTATAACCCTATATTAAAAATGTTTTAGTAAATAAATGTTAATTTTACCTCTTTTAACTCTTCTTTGAATTAAATAATAATAAATGTCCTAATCTAATACAAGTGGACCTAAATGATAATATTTTATTCCTAAGGTTGTTTTTGGTCGAGATACACTTTTACAATAGAATTAGGACATTTTTTAGGGTAATATTAATATCATTTTTACCCTTAATTACCCTATTTACTTTTAACCGTCGTAAATAAACGTAAAAAGTTTCTATTCACCAAAAATTATTTTCATCTCATTGAACCAAATTTTACTCCTTGATATTAACCGTGTCTCTCGGATTTTTGAAATTCTAATCACAGAAGTGGTAAAATTAAGTTTTATGAATCATTCAGTTTTTTAACTACCACTTAGTAGTTTCACTATTCATCAAAAATTGAATTTTTTCAGAACAATGCCAAAATTTCACCCTTATCTATAATTGATATTCTGAATTAAAAAATGATGTCTATTTTAAAAAATTCCAAACATATAAGTTTCATTAATTTATTTGATAATTAATTCCCGCTGTCACAACAAATAACGTGTTTTTAAGAAACAATATATATCAAAAGATTGGCAATTGTTTATGTCCAATTTCAAAATGAAATTAATTCTAATGAACACCATTGGATAAAATGGTAAAAAAAAATATTCTAATTATTCTTTAAAACCACTAAAATTCATAACTTATCACCATTATTTATTTTGATTAAAAAATTTGTTTTTAATTAAAATTTAATAATTTTTACTATTCATCAAAATATTAAAGTTATCTGAAAAGTACCAAAATTTCACCTTAGGATAAATTCGATACTCCTAATCCAAAAATGAAGTCCATTTTGAGAGATAAAATTTATAAAATTTTAAAAAGTAGGCATTACTATTCATTATGGCTAGTTTGATTGGTTGTAGTGTGTGTTCGAACTCAAAGTTGCGTACAACACACGCAACTGTATTATTCAAAGAGAAGCATACCGTGGAAGCTTGGGGTGTTACATTGTAAATTTTTTTATGTCCCCATTCTAAAGAATAAATTTATTTAGTCAAATTGAATATATAAAAGTTTAAAATTTTGGATTTAAAAAGGGTTCACTATTGAAGTTGGTAAAAGTGTGTTTTTGAAAAATACTTCTTTTATCTGAAGAAAAGGATTTTGTTCTTACATTTTGTCTAAGAAACTCATAATATGGATTCTAAAATTATAAGGATTATATAAAGTTTAAAATTTAGTTAATACTATCCATAACCTCTTTTGAAGGGCTTGTTTGGTATGTTATGGTGCGCTTTAACTCGGTGTTGCGTGTAGTGAAAGTTATTTAATTATTTTGAACAAATAACACACTATGATATCTTGGCGTATTACAAAGACACTATTTGTTTCCCCGCATTCTCGATTTCCAAATGCAGAAATCATCTATTCCATGTTTAGGTACATTTTCTCCCTGATCAAAATTAGATGATGTGATGTCAGATCTTCCTTCCATTGATTCCTCCTCAGAACTTGCTACCTAGTCCGGGTCTCCCATAAAGATTATGTCACAGTTCGTGAATCTCGTTCCGGGTTCCTTTTTTGTGTGGATGCCGGTTAATTATAGTACTTCTGTCAAGATATTTCATGGGGTCTTGACATGGTAGAAACCATTGATCGGAGTAAATGACAACATCCGGAATTTTGAGGCATCTCTGGGTGCGTGGACCTTGGGGAACCTGTATTCTTCCTCATAAGAGGGAATCTCAACGTCAGAGAACCTGAGGCATCCCATGTCAGTCGAAGAGTATCTTATGCTGGAGGCATGTCTCAAAGGTTTTCCTCATCTTACCATGTTTAACATGGAGTAGTTCATGATTTAAATGTCTTCCGGAGATGGTTACGCTAAAGGCATGTCTTTTGTGGTTTTCCTCAGGAATCTAATGTTTAACACAAGGTAGGCCATGAGCTAAATGTCTAGTAGAGATGGAATTAGGGTCATTAGAACATCCCATATAGATGAATCATATTGGTACACCCCTATAAGGGAACACTTGGAAGGTTTATCAGTTGGAGGGATCAGAATACTCAATAAGAGATGACCCTAGATGGTGTGTCCCATAAAGGAAAGATGTCACATCATGAAGGCATATCTAGAAACCACTGAAGGTGGACCATAGAGTGTACACCCCAAAATGTGGGAACACCAAGGATTACCTTTGGTTGTAATTGAACCTCATGGAGGTTTCTTATGTACCCTATGCAAACAACAGGGATCAAAACCCACATTGTTTGAAGGTGTTATGAATCAGAGTGTACAAAAAGCACAACAACCCGGATACATGCTCGGGCTTACGCATGAAAATCAGCCCAAGTACTACTAGGAGAAGCGAGGAGGTGAATGACATAATCCCACCAGGATGTGGTGGCCTGGGTGAGAATCAGGATGAATGATGGAGAGTTGAATGAAGTGGAGGGGGAATTAGATGGGACCATCATGAAGGTGATGGTAGTGATGGGATTGAGTCTCAAAGAGACATCCTATGTATCCCTGTGGCAGGGAATTAATGTTCACATAGTTCGATGGGACGAGGGGACACCTGAGGAGGTGGCCTGTGAAAATGGAAACATGAATGGGACCATGAGTAAGTGGAACCTCAGGTTTGGGGAATGACCTTCCTGAGACACATAGGATTGCAGGATATATCGGGATGTGACATGAGGGATGTGCTTGAACCTCAGAGAGGCTTCCTATGTATCCCCATGGTAGGGAATAAAAGTCCACATAGTTCATATGAAGACTGCTTACTGTCTATTGGGGACTTAAAAATATTACCATCGATTGGGGGTACAGTGGCTTACCGATAGATGGGGTCACAATGGATTACTGATGGATGGGTTCACAATGGCTTACTGTGGGATGTGGTCAAAACGGCTTATCGCTGGATGGGGTCACAATGGATTACCACTGGATGGGTTCACAATGGCTTACTGCTGGATGGTGGATGCGGTTTAACTTTGTGTAGGAAGAAAAGGGGGAAAGTAGTTTAACATAATGTAGGACAAAGGTGGTCTGACATGAAGGGGGTTTGGAACAAATGGTTGTTGGGATTGAACCTCAAAGAGTCTTCCTACATAACTTTCCATGGAAAATATAAAAGTCCAGGTAGTTCGGAAGGTGTGGGAACTGATTTGAAGAGGGACGAGACCGATGGTTGTTGGGATTGAGCATCAGGGAAGCTTTCTAGGTACCTTGACTTGGCAAGGATCAAAGTCCACGTAGTTCGGAAAGGTAGATGTAGTTTAACGTCATGCATGGTGAAAAGCGGGCCTATAGTAAAATTTCATTTTGGATGAAGGTGGTTTGACGTGAAGACTGCCTAATCTAATGGTTGTTAGGCTTGATACTTAGGGAGGCTTCATACATACCTTACCTTGGAAAGGATCAAATTCCACATAGTTTGAGGGGATTCGGTGCACTGACGTGAAGAGGTCAAGACCAGTGGATAGTGGGCTTGAATCTTACTGAGGATTTCTACATACCTCACCTTGGAAAGGATCAAGGACCACATAGTTCATGATGATTGAGAATCTATGTGAAGATGTTAGGAACCAATGGTTTTTGGGCATGAACCTCAGGGATTCATTTTACATACCTTGCCTTGGAAAGGATCAGATTCCACGTTGGTTAGGAGGAGTGGGAACAGACGTGAAGGGGTTCGGAACTAATGGTTGTTGGGATTGAACCTCAGGGAGGCTTCCTATGTACCTTTCCTTGGAAAGGATCAAAGACCATGTAGTTTAGGTGGTGTGGGAACTAGCGTGAAGATGGTCAGGACCAATGGTTGTTGGTCTTGAACCTCCGAAAGGCTTCCTACATACCTTTCCGTGGCATGGATCAATGTCCACGTAGTTCAGGAGGAGTGGGAACTAATGTAAAGGGTGTCAAAACCAATGGTTTTTGGGCTTCAACCTCAGGGAGGCTTCCTATGTACCTTGCCTTGGCAAGGATAAAAGACCATGTAGTTCTGATGGTGTGGGAACTGATGTGAAGATGGTCTCGACCAATGGATGGTTAGTTTGAACATCAGAGTGGTTTCCTACGTACCTTTCCTTGGAAAGGATCAAAGACATCATAGTTCATGATGATTCAGTGCACCAACGTGAAGATGTTGGGGCTAGTGGATAGTGGGACTGAACCTCAGGGAGGCTTCCTACATACCCTGCCTTGGCAAGGATCAAAGACCACATAGTTCATGATGAGTGGGAACTGATGTGAAGATGGTCAGAACCAATAGTTGTTGGGCTTGAACATCATAGAGGCTTCCTACATACCTTGCCTTTGAAAGAAAAAAAGTCCACATAGTTCTGGAGGAGTGGGAACCGACGTGAAGTGGATCAGAACCAATGGGGGTTGGGCTTGAACGTTAGGGATGCTGCTTACATACCTTTCCTTGGAAAGGATCAAAGACCACATAGTTCAGGTGGTGTGGGTGCACCGAGGTGAAGAGGTTAGGACTAGTGGATGTTGAGCTTGAACCTTATGGAGGCTTCCAACATACATCGCCTTGGTAAGAATCAAAGACCACGTAGTTTAGTATGGAGTGTGGGGATTACACTCTAGGATTCCTAGAGAGGATTTCATGGCCGATGCTTAATCTAATCCCACATGAGTTTTTCTCGGTGTTAGAAACAAGAGGCAGTAATGACCTGACGATCACGGCGCAAAGCTGTATCCATGATGGTTGGTGAATGGGGCTTAAGCAAGGAAGCTTCCCGAGTGCCCTTATGGAGCGGCAATGGTGAATAGCGCTTACGCAAGGAAGCAGTCCAGGTGATACTATGGAGTGGAAAGGGTGAATTGGGCTTACTCAAGGAAGACACCTGGGCACCACTATAGAGCGGAAACGCTGAATGGGGCTTACCGAAGGAAGCATACCGGGTGCTACTACGGAGCGACAATGGTGAATGTGGCCTACACAAGGAAGCTGCCTGAGTTCTGGTGTGGAGTGGCAATGGTGAATGGGGGTTACCCAAGGAAGCTATCCAGGTGATGCTATAGAGTGGAAATGGATGGGTCTTACTCAAGGAAGTAGCCTGGGTGCCATTATAGAGCAGCAATGGTGAATGGGGCTTACGCAAGGAAGCTTCCCAAGTGTCGCTATGGAGCGGAAATGGTGAATGGGGCTTGTGTAAGTAAGTTTTCCGGGTGCCCCTATGAAGCGAAAATAGATTGGTCTTACGCAAGGATGTATCATTGGTGCCGATATGGAGTAGTAATGTTGAATGGGTATTACACAAAGAAGCTACCTGGATGCCGCAATGGAGAGTCAATGGATTGGGATTATGCAAGGAAGTAGCTCGGGTGCCACTATGGAGCATCAATGGTGAATGGATATTACGCAAGGAAGCTTCCCGTAATGTCATCCTCATGTCTGGCCATGAGGGAATCCCAAATCCCTGTTGAGTTGAGGTATATGATTGAGTCCTACACCTATGCACTAGTGCACAAGCGGGATAACACCAAGGGCTCTATAATCAGTCCGAACAATGGGAGATGAAAATTGTCAATCGCATTCTAGACATTTGGAATATGGTGAGGGTGGCATGGAGATGAAGGATAACTATTGACTGTGTTCCAAACACAGCATCCATATCACGTTATCCTGAAATGGGGACAAACAAATGAGGGACGACTATTGATCGTGTTCAAAACACAGGACCGGACACAGAGTGTCATCCAAAGTCGTCTAGGGCGATGTCCCATAACAGTAGGTGAGCCGATACGGCATGGGACTAGGCCATTAGAAGGTCCCTTTAGACATGGAATAGGATGAGGATCTGAATGAAGGACACAGAAATCATGAGGTGGAGTGATGGAATATTTTAATGGATTCCAACACTCTTGAAATTATTCCACTATAATCATAACATGAGTAATATTATGCTTATCACAAAAGTAATATCTTATTTGGAACAAGAGTCATTATATTATTGAATGGTAGGGAAATATATAGTTTATAGTCATGTAGATAAAACTATTAGCATCTTATGCTTGGAGCATAAGACATATCTCGTTTAGATCATGAGGCATCCATTATTTGGAACATAGGGAATACTACAGTTTATAGTCATATAGAGAGGACTATAGTCATATCATGCTTGGAGCATAAGGAATATCTTGTTTGGAGTAAGAGGCATTTTTGTTTGGAACATAGGGTGCACTATAGTTTATATTCATATAGATATGACTGTGGGCATCTCATGCTTGGAGAATAAGGCATCTCTTGTTTTGAGCAAGAGACATCCTATTTTTGGAACATAGGTTGCACTATAGTTTATAGTCATATAGAAAGGACTATTGGAATCTTACAATTAGCGCATAAGGCATCTCTTATTTGAATCAAGAGGTGTCCTCCATTAGAATAATGGGGAGCACTATAGTTTATAGTCATATATATAGGACTATTAGGCACCCTATGCATGGCGCATAAGGCATATCTTATTTGGAGCAAGAGTCATCCTATATTTGTCACATAGGGTGTACTACAGTTTATAGTCATTTATAAAGGACTATTAGACATAAGGCTCTAGGAAATGGTTGGTGTTGAGACTTACGTAAGGGAGTCCCTTTCTGGTTCAACCTGGCAAAGGATTCAGGTGATGGGGTTCGGATGAGTTTCTTGAGGAATGGTTCAACTCAAGGTACTCGGGGGGAATTGATGACAAGAATCTAAACTCACGATATATGAAATTGACCAAGATGAATATGCTGACTCAAGGTGTTTCTAGGGTGTTTAGAAGAGTATCTTAAATCATGGTATCCCATAGGTGGAAGTCGGCTACGCATAAGGGCCCAATGGAAATTGCCAACATATCGACCCTAAAAGTTAGCGGTGTGACTCTCCATTGTTCATGGGGGTCAGTGACAATTGCAATGGGACCGGCCTGAAGGGCCGAGACTGCATCCCGATACTGACCACGAGCGAGGTTACATGGACGCATCCCCCATGGTATGGACCAGTGGTCACATGCCTTTGTACTATTTCACATAAAATTTTCTACATGCAGGATAGGCTGCACGTAATATTGCACTATGAGGCACAGGTGCATGCAAGATTCCACACCTTTGTACTGTTGTGCATAATAGGGAAGTCTGGTGCATAGTAGGGTAGTATTTTCATGCAATAGGGATGGATTGCATGAAATAGGGTAGGTGTGCGCGCAATATGGGAGATGTGCACACAATAGGGGGACATGCACACAATAAGGAAGGAATTGCGTACAATAGGGGAGCTGTGTGTGAAATTGGATAGGTGTTGCACGGGTGCCCGCAAAATCGGGAACTGTGGCACTATTGTGTGCAAAAAGGCTTCTTTGTACACTAAATTGGGAACCTTAGTTTATTTGTGTTCAAATGGAATGGTTTTTGTGCAAGATGGGGGGTTTTGCACATAGGCGTGGAAAATGTGGTCTTACGTGCATTAGAGCGGAGACCGACATCCAGGTCCCCCTTGAAGAAGGGGGGGTGCACTTGTATTTTTTGGAGAAACCTATGTAGGCGGTGCGCATAAAATTAATCGTGTGTAAGGGGTTTTCCATGTGACCTATAGAGAGAATGCGCGTAAAGAGGCGTTTGATGTGGATTTTGGCGTGGAATAGGTTTGCACATGGGGTTGCGTGCAAAGTTACTTTGTTGAGTTCAATATTCTATTGTTTCATGCAATATTCTACTTTTTTCATGCAAGATAACATTTTTACCAGAAAGATTCCCTTTTTACGTGCAAATCCATTCTTTTCTCCAAAACCATCCTAGATGGTAATTTCTAGTAGGCCTTCTTTGAACAACCATAAATTCATATACATAACTCTATTTGGGCTCCACAACTAGTCAAATAGAAGACTATAGAATGATAAACACCCCAAGAACATATATGGTAGAATTTGTTGAATTATATGGACACATTTTCTAGTTCCAACAATTCCAAATCCCAGTGTGCCCGTAATTAATATTAAAATAATATTAAATATAAATTTTAGTTACAGTCATGAATATTTTTAAATAAAATAGAATAAATCTTAAACGAAATCTCAGATCATAAATCTGAGAGCACAGTTGAGTCCATTGTGCATTATTCACTGCAACTATGATATAAAATGGGTTGGATTAGGTCATTGAGACTCCTCTCTCATTGGAGATTCATTAAATGGATTAATTAATTGTTAAATTAATTCATTAATTCATTTTGACCTAAAATATATGTTAAAATTATATCATCATCTAAGATTTTATAGAGTTAGCCTTCAAATCGTACAATCTCTAATGACTCTATCTTTTCTCCTTCCATCAATCAATCACATCGAACATTGATGATACACTAGATAAGATCAAATCAAGACACAACAAACACATTGATCCAACTCCTTCATCGGTGAGTTCATTATTCATCGATGAATGATCCAAAAGATTGGTAGCACCCATGAATTCATAATTTATGCCAATTTATTTAAAGGAATTATCATATTGATCCTTGGTTTGCAATCTGCATCCATTCGTAACCTTTTCATGCACCCTGGTATAGAAACTCATTTTATTTTAAATCTTATTAAAATCTTGGATTCCCATTCTTGATCATTGGTCAATAATTCATGGGTAATAAAGTGTAACCCCTATTTTATGCTTCTCTACCACTTTTATTTTTTTCATCACTTTTTGGACGTTGCGATACAAGTTCGACTTTTCCAGAAAGCACCAAGCCTAATCGGACCCCCATAACCTCAATTGACAAAGAAACAAAGCATGGATCAAGGATGTTGGTCAATATCTGGTATATTTTTAGGTAACATATGGTTGTTTATCTAATTTTATATCATGGAATCTAGGTAGGAATCCTTTGAGATGTGTGGGATGAAATATAAACCATAATGAACACTCATAGGATTATTATCGATGAATGATAGCTAGAAACAATGATTTTCGACAAGATTCACCATTTTCGGTCGGATATAGGGGTGAAATAGATGTTGGACGAATAGATTAAATCATGGAAATCAGATATGGGATTTTGTGAAAAATATTACTACATGTCAGGTATAGAGATGAACAAACTGTGTGTAACCCTTGAGAAGAGTGACTAAGGTTTTGGATATTTATAAGGATGGCATGACAAGTAACTCCTGCTACACACCATGTACTCATTACCTGGATGGAAAACTCATGTAGAAGATCACACAGGTGGGATTCCATGTGTTAGTACATGGTAGTGTACCCCCATACATGGACATGACTAAATAACATGAACAATACCCCATGTGATTCCACATGCCATGAACTGAATACTATAAATAATATGGTGACTATGCAGACACAACCATAAATCCATGGTTCAGGTACTGGTTGGTGTGGGCACACCATGTAGTCCACCTACATAGTGTGTACTGTTGAATGTCTTGGGAGTCATTTAACCCCAGGGACAGTTCTATGCGGTGAGGCGGTGTAACACCCCAGGTAAATAAAAAATATGACATTTTCATATTTATCCATATTTTTGAATAAAATATTAATATGACTTTAAAGGGGACGCTATGCTTGATGGCGTACCCAACACGCAACAACGAGTTTCTTGTGAATCTTACATTGCACTCTAATAATAAAATAATATTATTTTTAATGGTAGTTAACATATAGCCGTTGTTTTGGATGGAATGGATAGAAATAACTAAAATATGATTATATATGTTTTTAAATGTTTTTAGATATATCCAATAAAAGATAAAGGCTTAAAATACGGAAAGAATTCAAATTTAGGCGTATATGCCCTAGTTTTCACTAAAGGTTCACTTATCGCCTTTTGATGGAAAACCGTCATTAAATATAGTTTTGTTCACTCTTATACATCCTTTTGGACCAAATAAAACTCTTATTAAGAATTGGGACATCAAAATTTACTTTGTGTAAATTTTTGGTATCATTACGATAAACTTCATTTTTTTAAATGAATAGTGTAAAATGTTGTATTTTAATTCAAAACCTCTTGTTAATCTAATTTATTTATATTATTAGATTATCTTTTGAATTGGTTTGAAAGTGAAATTAGAGTATATTTTTACCATTAAATCCAACAGTGGTCGTTGTAATTAATTTCACTTTGAAATCAGAGTTAAACCAGTGTCAATCTTTTGATACTTATTATTTAATAAAAACACGCTATTTGATCTGACAGCGGGAATTAATTATTAAATTAATTAATGTGACGTATAAGTTTTGAATTTTGTAAAATAGACTTCATTTTTTAATTCGGAATAACAAATATAACTTAGGGTGAATTTTTGGTAATTTTCTGAAAAACTCTAATTTTTGATGAATAGTAAAACCACTAAGTGGTAATCATGCAAATTGATTTTTCAGTTAAATGAAATTTTACCACTAATGTGTATTGAATTTTGAAAATACGACATACATGGTTGTCATTAGTATGTAAAATTTGGTTCAATGGGATGAAAATAATTTTTTGGTGAATAGTAACTTTTTTTCATTAATCGCGATTAGAGGTAATTAGTGTAATTTAAGGTAAAAATGATATTACAAAAATATGAAAACACCATGACACTTGTCCTACCCCTATTGGATGAGTCATTTCCGACCAAGACAACCCATGGGTCGATTTAGGGGACCCTATGGAGCCTCTTGGGTGAGATAATGACTTTAATGCCTTTTTTTAAATAAAGGTGAAAATGACACTAACATAAATTGTTTTACTAAAACAATTTTTATAAGGGGTTATACTAATCATATTTTTGCCTATAAATACTCTTTGGAAAGATAAAAAGATTTCCTATATCAGTATAGTTTTGTTATAATTTTTAGACCTTAAATAAATTAATTTAATTATGACATCATGATGATGCAATGATGACCTCATTAATGAACAGTTTAGATAAAATGAAACGATAATATAAAATCTAAGACCTAAACTTGTCCAAAAACTATTGTATGGGAATATTTAGAATCCTTATCATCTTATATTATAAATATATCAATGTGGGACCTTATAATTTCGAAACACTTTGTAAAATAAAATAATAATTCATGATTTCCAAAAGTGCCCC
The DNA here is from genome assembly GCA_963277665.1 of Viscum album. Taxonomy (NCBI): domain Eukaryota; kingdom Viridiplantae; phylum Streptophyta; class Magnoliopsida; order Santalales; family Viscaceae; genus Viscum; species Viscum album. The sequence continues at coordinate 861,100,175 of OY728146.1, forward strand.
TCCTCTCCTCTTATAAAAGTCCCCCACCTCTACCTCATTTCACACACTCCTAAACCCTTTGTCTCGGCCATCCCCTGACCATTTACTCTCTCAAAATCACTCTCCTCATCCTAGAGGATTACCTTTGGTCATAATCCTTTCAAAGGAAGCCTTTAGGCTGAAAATCAAAAAGGAGTTACACTTTTAAAGGTAATTCATTCTCTCATGTTCATTTGTTTTATTTTGCTTCTCCAACCCCCTAAACTCTTTTTATTTACTTCTTCTGTAACAACACCGGTATCTTAAATATACTAGGATGTTTTTATAAGATTTATTCGAGCTAAACTCTCACACAACTACATAAAATGGTTAAAGAACATACGGTTTCCGTGGATGGCGAAATTCTGCCTCCCGAAACGATTATTGTTCAATACTCATTTAACACCTTCAAAGGTGGCCATTATGATGTCACTATTTTTATATATGATATATAATATTTTTATCCTTTCCTTAAGCTTCTTTATTTTTCATTTATGGCATACCATTATTGTTTCCATTATGGGTAAACACGATATCTTCATTTTAGGAAGTGCGGACTACCGCCCCCTGAAAGTGATTTGATTCTTTAATACCATATTTTGGATGTGTAAAGGATAAAGTTAATGATATTATATATGTTATTATAATGGAATTATAATATACTCTTATATCATTATCATTCCATTCCAGAAAATACAAAATAGAAATGGAAGTAGCATTCATGCATACGTACGGCTTACCATCTCCATGAACGGTGCATTTCATTTCTTACCTCTAAATGTGATGTAATATTATAAATACATGTATATGATGAATATATATGATATATATTTTATCCAAATCATTAATATCATTCTGGATATAACGAACCTTTGACCAAATTAACAACATGTAAGTGTAAGAAGTCTATTTTTGACTTAAGAACCAAATACCGACAAAATGAACATTATTAACTTAAATGATTACATGATGTTCATAACATGGTATAAAAGGAATAATAAACTTGAAAAGGGTTATTAAGCAAGTAGAGATTAACTCAAGTTTATTATTCAGGAGATTAAATAACGGTTGGGTCAAGTCGGATACGAGGTAAGGGATCCTACTCCACTATTTCTTTTTAAGTATACTCTTTTATGTCATTCCCTCTAAAGCTCATCCTTCATGTTATTGGGATGTTATTTTATATTACACTTACTATAATTTTTATGTTCATGTGATGAGAGACCCTATTCTCTCTCATCAATCCATTTTGGAAGTTTTGAGTGGCGCTGTTAAGCTGCGGAATTTTCGTAAGAGATCTAACCTCTCTCTTTCTTTTTAAGTACTCTCCTTTATGTCACTTCTTTTAAGCTCCTCTTTGTTATGTTGGGGGATGTTCTGTTATATTCCTCTTTCTATAAACTTTATGTTAATATAATGAGATACCCTATTTGATCTCATCAATCCATTTTTGTATGTTTTATGTGACGCCGTTAGGCTGCCGATTTTTCGTAAGAGATTTTTCAGCTCACTTTTATTCCCATGAGATTTATGCTACATTTGCCAGAAATTCCTTTGAGTGGTGTATGTACTGCCCATTATTCTACTCTTTGTGTAATATAATTTCGTTTATGATTATTTACATCAATGATCTATTGTCCTTCTTTCATGGGGTGTATGTTTTGAAAGATACCCAAGTCGGTAAGGGAACCTTTCACCCTCCTCTTTTTTAAAAGACTTCTTTTGTTGGGTCTTCTAATTTACATATTGTTATGTTGGGATATGTTCTCATATATCCTTATTGATGTAAATTTTATTTCCAAGTGATGAGATAGACTTTTTATCTCTCATCAACTCATTTTTATGTGACGTCGTTAGGCTGTCAAGGGAACTTCTTAACCCAATTTCGATTTCTTTGGGTTCAACATGTAGTTATTGAATATGTCATCCTTTGGATATGTGTGAATGACATTTTATTGTTTTACACTTAATATACACTTATATTGGGTGTATTTATATTTTTCAAACATAATTTTGAGATTTAATTATCCTTAATTTAAGGATACTTTCTTTATAAGGAAATTCATCACATTTGACATTTCTATTGAGACTTCTTTGTTGTTATGCACCAATTCACTCTTATATGGTGTATATACTGTCCTTTGGAATATTATATCATGAATCCATTTATTCTCATGATATTATAAAGTTCTGACTAAATGTTATTCGTCAATTATTGTATTCAAGTGTCTCTAATTTTGGTAGAACTTCTTTTACCAAAATATCACTTTAAATGTTTTAATTATTTTTTATTACTAATATCCATGTTTTCAAAATGGTTTTAAGGATTTATTTATATGGATATTAATGGTTTAAAATTTTAAAAGCTTCAAGGTGGTATGGGACACTTTTATTCAAAAATCTCTTTATTAAATGTTTTAAATGGTTTTGGAAATGGTTTCTTTATAAATGGATTCATTATTTCAATATACTAAAATGTTATATTGTGATTGAAATGTGGAAATGTTATGTTTCCTTTATTCATGTTTTATGTGATATGATTATGTTATGGTTCTTGGTCATTGTTATGAAGAACAGGTGGTTCAGTGATAAACTAAGGGCGGGTGAGCCCGATATAGCTCTCCAATGCATTGGGTAACGCGAAGGAGTGAAATGTTAAGGTTTTTCTGAAGAGATTTAGGGAATATACTGTGATGGGTATTCCAAACATAACCAAGAGGGTTACTCCCTACGTAAGAATGTTATGAATGCCTCAAGTTACTTTTATGACTTATGTTTTCTTTTATTTATTCATGGTTTGATGAGGTATGTTAAAGTGTATATGTTTTATGGGTATAGTATGATTTCATTCCTATGAATATATGAACTCATGTTTCCTTTCCACATTTTTTAAAACCCTTACTGAGCTTTTTATGCTCATCCCAAGTTTTTGAAATGTTTTTCACAGGTCAAGGGAAAGGTACATGATGTGATGATAGTGTCAAGGATGTGTCAAGGAAGAATCCGTGTTTTATTTTTTTTAAATATGTTTCCATTGATGGGAAGAATGAATATTGTATTTTATGTAACCACTTTGTTTAAATGTGGAATGTAATGCAAGTTTCATGATCTGATTTTCTAAAACTCTAAACCTGAATAGATCCTCAATGTGAATTATTCATTTAATTCAATATTAAGTAAGGTTTAAGGCTGGGGCCTTATAGTTGGTATCAAAGGGAGGTTTAGATAACTTTATAGGTTAGGGTATTCTCTAAGCATAAGTGACATTACCATAATGGTTAGGATTTCAGAAAGAGTCCTAGTTTTAGATAAAGTGAATGAGTAAGTATATATCAGTGTTTACCTTCCTCATTAGTACATGATGGTTTTGTTGATATACTCACACTGACATTTCGGTTTTTAGTGAATGGATGGATCTAGCGGGCACCAAAGAGACAACAGGTTTGAAGGAAACTGTGGTGGTTCTCTGATTATGATACTAGATAAAATGGGGGATTCAATGAGGAAACTCGTGGTTGTTCTAAACCAACTATCAAGGAGTCATGATCAACCACTTGAACCTTGGTATGTTCTGTAATGCATCATGTACAAGATGACCAATCGATGTGGAAGTTCAGGTAATAATTGTAAATGTAACCGTTAGAGTTTATATGATCCTTACTTTTTAGGTAATTATGGGTTACTCTATGATATGATGGAAAATGAAAGGAATGAGATAAACGTGAGGTTAAAATATGTTATGATTATTTTTGATGATTTTATCCCTTTTTGGGGAATGGTTTTAGAATTATATCGTTTTGGAAAAAGGACAACACGCAGACCGTGTGACAACCCGTCGCGTCGGACAACGCTGCAGGAATCGAACCCACAACCAAAGTGCGACTAGTATTTATCGCCTACCACTGGACTACGTGAAGTCCCTGGTTATTTTGACTGATTCGTTTTAGTTATATGATTTTATGAATTAAGAGTAAGTTGATTTTGGGTTATTTATGAAAATGATTAACCTAACATGGATGATATGTGATTAGGTTAATTACTTTTCAATATGAGACTTTAGGAGAAACTAATGTTGTTTGGAGATAAATGTTACGATTTAACTTGGAAGACTATGTGATTAAATCCTTCAAATATTATTGTTTCAATCTTAGATTGGTTTACTTTGAAGAATTTTATGGACAAATTGTTTATCAGATGGTCCTCATTGAACTTTGGGTTTTATTGGACAAATTTTGGAGGTTAAGAATTGATTTTCTTTTTATAAAGGGTTATCCTTTTCTGGATTATCTGGTCTTGTACTAGCCTTTTTGGTTTTGGTTTTGGTTGAAGTATAAAGACATGGGAAGTATATAGTTCTCTTTTGTGGATTAGGTGATTCTCTTAAAGTTGATTATAACACTCTTAATGTGAAAACGTCTTCCTAAATACTCTCCTTTTAGAGAAAATATGAGTTTGTGTAAGGAATCTAATAAAATTTGAAAGTCAACATGATAATTGATTATGTTTCCTTATGAATAAATTCCCCAATAAAAAGTATATTAAAACAAAAATGTTTCCTATTAACGTTTCCTACTGGGGAATCAAATACCGTTTAACCCATCACATGTTTGTGATTTTCTCATGGTTAAATTTCTCCTAAACATGTTTTCTATCACTCTCCCTCAAGACCATGACCCTTTCCTTTTTCTTCCATGTCCATGTTTTTCTACATATGGGTTAACTTGGGTGACCTCTGTACTTATCTTCCTTTATTTTAAAGTGATTGTTTTACCGACTCTTGTTCCGATGTGGGACTTTCAAGGATGTTACCAAGCCCAATTTTAAAATTGCGAGGACGCAATTTCCAAAAGGTGGGAAGGATGTAACACCCCAGGTAAATAAAAACTATGACATTTTCATATTTATCCATATTTGTGAATAAAATATTAATATGACTTTAAAGGGGACGCTATGCTCTATGGCGTACCCAACACGCAACAACGAGTTTCTTGGGAAATCTTACGTTGCACTCTAATAATAAAATAATATTATTTTTAATCATAGTTATCATATAGCCGTTGTATTGGCGGGAATGGATAAAAATAACTAAAATATGATTATATATGTTTTTAAATGTTTTTAGATATATCTAATAAATGATAAAGGCTTAAAATACAGAAAGAATTCAAATTTAGGCGTATATGCCCTAGTTTTCACTGAAGGTTCACTTATCGCCTTTTGATGGAAAACCGTCATTAAATATAGTTTTGTTCACTCTTATACATCCTTTTGGACCAAATAAAACTCTTCTTAAGAATCGGGACATCAAAATTTACTTTGTGTAAATTTTTGGTATCATTCCGATAAAGTTCATTTTTATAAATGAATAGTGTAAAATGTTGTATTTTAATTCAAAACCTCTTTTTAATATAATTTATTTATATGATTAGATTATCTTTTGAATTGGTTTTAAAGTGAAATTAGAATATATTTTTACCATTAAATCCAATAGTGGTCGTTGGAATTAATTTCACTTTGAAATCGGACTTAAACCAGTGTCAATCTTTTGATACTTATTGTTTCATAAAAACACGCTATTTGATCTGACAACGGGAATTAATTATTAAATTAATTAATGTGACTTATATGTTTTGAATTTTGTAAAATATAATTCATTTTTGAATTCAGAATATCAAATATAGCTTAGGGTGAATTTTTGGTAATTTTCTGAAAATCTCTAATTTTTGATGAATAGTAAAACCACTAAGTGGTAATCAAGAAAACTGATTTTTCAGTTAAATGAAAGTTTACCACTAATCTGTATTGAATTTTGAAAATCTGACATACATGGTTGTCATTAGTATGTAAAATTTGGTTCAATGGGACGAAAACAATTTTTTGGTGAATAGTAACTTTTTTTCATTAATCGCGATTAGAGGTAATTAGTGTAATTTAAGGTAAAAATGATGTTATAAAAATATGAAAACACCATGACACTTGTCCTACCCCTATTGGATGAGTCATGGCCAACCAAGACAACCCATGGGTCCATTTAGGGGTCCCTATGGAGCCTCTTGGGTGAGATAATGACTTTAATGCCTTTTTTTAAATAAAGGTGAAAATGACACTAACATAAATTGTTTTACCAAAACAATTTTTAGAAGGGGTTATACTAATAACATTTTTGTCTATAAATAATATTTGGAAATATAAAAAGATTTCCTACATCAGGATATTTTTGTTATAATTTTTAGACATTAAATAAATTAATTTAATTATGACATCATGATGATACAACGATGACCTCATTAATGAACAGTTTAAATAAAATGAAACGATAATATAAAATCTAAGCCCTAAACTTGTTCAAAAACTATTGGATGGGAATATGTCGAAGCCTTATCATCTTATATTCGAAATATATCAATGTGGGTCCTTAGAAATTCGAAAAACTTTTGAAAATAAAATAATAGTTTCATGATTTCCAAAAGTGCCCCTCCTCTCCTCTTATAAAAGGCCCCCACCTCTACATCATTTCACACACTCCTCAATCCTTTGGCTCCGCCATCCCCTGCCAATTTACTCTCTCCACATCCCTCTCCTCATCCTAGAGGATTCCCTTTGGGCATAATCCTTTCAAAGGAAGCCTTTAGGCTCAAATCAAAAAGGAGTTACAATTTTAAAGGTAATTCATTCTCTCATGTTCATTTGCTTTATTTTGATTCTCCAACCCCCTAAACTCTTTTTATTTACTTATTTTGTTACAACACCAGTATCTTAAATATACTAGGATGTTTTTATAAGATTTATTCGAGCTACACTCTCACACAACTACATCAAATGGTTAAAGAACATACGGTTTCTGTGGATGGAGAAATTCTGCCTCCCAAAACGATGATTGTTCAATACTCATTTAACACCTTCAAAGGTGGCCATTATGATGTCACTATTTTTATATATGATATATAATATGTTTATTCTTTCCTTAATCTTCTGTATTTTTTATTTATGGAATACCATTATTGTTTCCATTATGGGTAAACACGATATCTTCATTTTAGGAAGTGTGGACTACCGCCCCCTGAAAGTGATTTGATTCGCTAATACCATATGTGGGATGTGTAAAGGATAAAGTTAATGATATTATATATGTTATTATACTGGAATTCTAATATACTCTTATATCATTATGATTCCATTCCAGAAAATAGAAAATAGAAATGGAAGTAGCATTCATGCGTACGTACGGCTTACCATCTCCATGAACGGTGCATTTCATTTCTTACCTATAAATGTGATGTAATATTATATATACATGTATATGATGAATATATATGATATATATGTTATCAAAATCATTAATATCATTCTGGATATGACGAACCTTTGACCAAATTAACAACATGTAAGTGTAAGAAGTCTATTTTTGACTTAAGAACCAAATACCGACAAAATGAACATTATTAACTTAAATGATTACATGATGTTCATAACATGGTATAAAAGGAATAATGAACATCAAAAAGGTTCTTAAGCAAGTAGAGATTAACTCATGTTTATTATTCAGGAGATTAAAGAATGGTCGGGTCACGTCGGATATGAGGTAAGGGATCCTACTCCACTATTTCTTTTTTTGTATACTCTTTTATGTCATTCCCTCTAAAGCTCATCTTTCATGTTATTGGGATGTTATTTTATATTACACTTACTTTAATTTTATGTTCATGTGATGAGAGACCCTATTCTCTCTCATCAATCCATTTTGTAAGTTTTGAGTGGTGCCGTTAGGCTGCCGAATTTTCGTAAGAGATCTAACCTCTCTCTTTCTTTTTAAGTACTCTCCTTTATGTCACTTATTTTAAGCTTCTATTTGTTATGTTGGGGGATGTTCTTTTATATTCCTATTTCTATAAACTTTATGTTAATATGATGAGATACCCTATTTTATCTCATTAATCAATTTTTGTAAGTTTTATGTGATGCCGTTAGGCTGCCGAGGTTTCGTAAGGGATTTTTCATCTCACTTTTATTCCTGTGAGATTTATGCTACATTTGCCACAAAATCCTTTGAGTGGTGTATGTACTGTCCATTATTCTACTCTTTGTGTAATATACATTTGTTTATGAGTATTTACATCAATGATCTATTTTCCTTCTTTCATGGGGTGTATGTTTTGAAAGATACCCAAGTCGGTAAGGGAACCTTTCACCCTCCTCTTTTTAAAAAGACTTCTTTTGTTGGGTCTTTTAATTTACATATTGTTATGTTGGGATATGTTCTCATATATCCTTATTGATGTAAATTTTATGTCCAAGTGATGAGATACACTTTTTCTCTCTCATCAACTCATTTTGATGTGACGTCGTTAGGCTGTCAAGGGAACTTCTTAACCCAATTTCGATTTCTTTGGGTTCAACATGTAGTTATTGAATATGTCATCCTCTGAATATGTGTGAATGACCTTTTATTGTTTTACACTTTATATCCACTTATATTGGGTGTATTTATATTTGTCACACATAATTTTGAGATTGAATTATCCTTAATTTAAGGATACCTTCTTTATAAGGGAATTCATCACATTTGACATTTCTATTGAGACTTCTTTGTTGTTATGCACCAATTCACTATTATATGGTGTATATACTATCCTTTGGAATATTATATCATGAATCCATTTATTCTCATGATATTATAAAGTTTTGACTAAATGTTATTCCTCAATTATTGTATTCAAGTGTCTCTAATTTTGGTAGAACCTCTTTTACCAAAATATCGCTTTAAATGTTTTAATTATTTGTTATTACTAATATCCATGTTTTCAAAATGGTTTTAAGGATTTATTTATATGGATATTAATGGTTTAAAATTTTAAAATCTTCAAGGTGGTATGGGACACTTTGATTCAAAAATATCTTTATTAAATGTTTTAAATGGTTTTGTAAATGGTTTCTTTATAAATGGATTCATTATATCAATATACTAAAATGTTATATTGTGATTGAAATGTGGAAATGTTTTGTTTCCTTTACTCATGTTTTATGTGATACGATTATGTTATGGTTCTTGGGCATTGTTATGAAGAACGGGTGGTTCCGTGATAAACTAAGGGCGGGTGAGCCCGATATAGCTCTCCAATGCATTGGGTAATGCAAAGGAGTGAAATGTTAAGGTTTCTCCGAAGAGATTTAGGTAATATACTGTGATGGGTATTCCAAACGTAACCAAGAGGGTTACTCCCTACGTAAGAATGTTATGAATGCCTCAAGTTACCTTTATGACTTATGTTTTCTATGATTTATTCCTGGTTTGATGAGGTATGTTAATGTGTCTATGTTTTATGGTTAAAGTATGATTTCATTCTTATGTATATATGAACTCATGTTTCCTTTCCATATTTTTTATAACCCTTACTGAGCTTTTTATGCTCATCCCATGTTTTTGAAATGTTTTTCACAGGTCAAGGGAAAGGTACATGATGTGATGATAGTGTCAAGGATGTGTCAAGGAAGAATCCGTGTTTTATTTTTTTTAAATATGTTCCCATTGATGGGAAGAATGAATATTGTCTTTTATGTAACCACTTTGTTTAAATGTGGAATGTAATGCAAGTTTCATGATCTAATTCTCTAAAACTCTAAACCTGAAAAGATCCTCAATGTGAATTATTCATTTAATTCAATATTAAGTAAGGTTTAAGGCTGGGGCCTTATAGGCGGGACCACACATTGTGTGGGTCCCCCCACACGTAGTGTACCCATTGAACTCCATTGAGGAAACATCAATTGTCCATATCACCATTGTTTGAACTAAGATTTTGGATTTCAAGTATCCTATTCTTTGTGTTTTTATGATTTGAACATGATAGTTCTATCCTTTTTGGATTTTGATATATGGTGTGGAATGTTTCAGGCCTAATGCTTGGTAAGGAAGTTCTTGATGATGGCAGTGAACACATAGGATCACTAATGACTATCGAGTGGTACCCTCAAGCAGGGAAGGTTAGTATATTTCCTTAATTATTTCCATGTGGTGCCCTCTACTGGGTCACATTAGTGGAGTTCCATGACACATTTTGAGTGGTTCCCTCCAGCATGGGTGGGTAGTGGTGTTCCTCGACTCATTACGAGCGGTACCCTCCATCAAGGCTAAGTAGTGTAGTTTTTCAACGACTATAGATTTGACCATCTAGTATATTTAGCTAGTGAATTAATAAACGGTTACTATATTGACACCCCCATAAAGGCTAGGGTGTGAGTCGTCATTGGATACTATCGAGGAATACCCTCCAGCAATGCTAGGCAATGGATTTCCTCAATGACTATAGAGTGGTACCCTTCAAAAGGGCTAAGAAGTGGAGTTCCTAAATGACTATCAGAGTGGAAACCTCTATCTATACATGGGAAAGGGTTACCTACCTAGAACATTTTCCCCCTCAACTATGATGAATAGTGACAAGTCATGGATAGACTTTGATGGTTACTTTTTGGTAGACCTGTGATATTTTGGGAATCGTTTACAGACTTTTGGAACTGTTGGTTAGTCTTATTCTTCTTGTGCTGGTCTGTGATATAAATATCCCCTTACAGGCTTTTTTGGGAATATATTGACTAAGAATATATATATATATATATATATTCTTCTGTATCCACACCATGTATTCGGTTTCTCTCCTTCTAGTAGAGGTTAAGACGCTTGGCGTATTCTCCTTACATTCCATACTTAGCTTCTCATGGCTGGATGAGTATAATATCCTACTATAGGCAGTGAATAATCAACATGAAGCTTATCTACTCACCATGTCGATCCCGTTGTGTTTGGATGAAGTTACATTCACTATTGGTTTTGGATGAGCTATTTTCTTGGATGGTCTCTTTCATCTTCTATCTTTTTATTATTGTTTTATCTCTTAATACGCCCCCTATAGATTTCATGGCTCCCTGTATGGTATGTATATACTCAACCATTTCTCAGATTTTCCCACAAATTTTGTGTCTTATGCAGATGATAGAAAGGTTGACAGTGACTTTATATGAGCTTAGTGGTACAAGGTGCATTGGACCACGTATGTTGTAGTTGGGATTTAGGAGCTAGGCTCTCTTAGCAGTTTAACTTTCTAGTTTTTTCATGTTGGGACATATTTCTAGTTGGGTGTTTATTTATCCCCTTTACAATTTGGTTTCCATTGTTTTGATCTTGTGCACCATAGAGTTTATTCATGCTTTGTTTAATTTATATCCATTTTTATTCATTTACTATTTGTCTCTACAGTTTTACATGAAGATGGTTGTGCATATACATACATGTACATAGTAAAAGGCTTTCTCGAGTTAGTATTTCATTCGGTGCTTGTCACTACCCCTAGTCTATGGATGCGGGCTTGGGTTTATAACAACCCCACTCTTTATTTCACCTTAATACTTGATTAATTACAAAAGATTGAATAAAATACAAAATAGAAGATATAGAAGTATAGTGTCTTTTATAATAAGGTACATTACATAATAACATAAAATAATGAATACATCAAATTTACTGAAAAACTGTTTAATATGTTCATAATATTCCTCTGTATATAAAAATTACTGGCACAACATTTGGACATACATAAGAAATTAGTGATCTATAAAGCCTAATAAGGGGGAAAACGGCCTAACTTTAGGAGAATTTTACTTTTAGACAATATGAATATAAAAATGGATTAATAATACTAGACATGAACAATGATACATGATATAACATGATAATTAGAAAGAAAATATGAGAAATGTAGAAATATCATAAAACACTGCATCATCAGAATATGTCAAGGATAACTACCACGACATCATGATGGAAAATTTCCCATAAAAAAATTAGGTCCACTCCCTATCCCAATATGATGTATCCTGAGAGTAAACAATCCGAGTTAATTTGAATGATATTTAATTGCGGGTGTACCCATCACATTCATTTCATTATCATGCTTACGTTTTCTATATTGATCATACAACTTGGATTCATTAATCACAATTTTTATCAAATGATCAAGAGTGTGAAATAAATACCAGTAATTTCAATGACAAATAAGTATAAGTATATAAATATTAATTCCCTTAATATGAAATGGGTATGGTATTCACTAAAAAATTGTTTTGTCATAGAAAATCAGGGTGAAATTTTTTAAGCATAATGATGTCGTATAAAAATTCATAAAATGGGTTGATATGAGTGAAATATGTATCTCATAATTTTTAAATAAAATAGGTTGTAATACGGACATAGAAGGACATATCTAAACATTAGGAAGTATAAATATAAGGCATAAGATGATAATGAATCTAGAATAAAGAAGATAAGATAGGATTCCTTACTTTAGTGTGTAAGTAAAAATGCTTTGGACAAGAGGAATATGTTGATCTCATCATCCTTTGAAATCAATTGAGCATGTTATCAACATTTACTCCTGTTTCTGGATAGTCTGTTCAGATTGGCCATCAGTTCAAGGGTGATAATCCTTGTTGAAGTTCAACTCAGTTTTTAGATCATATTGAAGACTTCTCTATATCATAGAGGTGTATATTGAATTTTAATCAGATATAGTATATAGTGGTGTTCCATGCATCCTTAACATTTTTCTAATGTTTATCCTTGAATGTTTATCGAGTGAGAAATCCTCATAAATCACAATTAATTTTTCTTTCTTTATATGAAGTTCTACCAAACCCCATATATCATTATTCACTCTTAATGTCATCAAATGACCAGTGACAAAGTCCATGGTAATGTTTACCCATTTACACATAGGTATGGGTAATGGATGCATGATTCCCTTGTATTTTTTAACTTTCTACATTAAATTTTTTTACACACAAGACATCTTAATATATATTCCATGATCCCATTCATCATAATATCACACCAATAGTGATCATAGAGATATCGACACATATTTGTGATTCTTGGGGGTATGGATAAGGATGATCTCTGTGCATAATCCAAAATCTATTATCTTATATTAGGATTGGATATTATACATAGTCTTTACCCAAATATCACATCTCCTTCATCATTAATATTGAACTCCAAGGATTTGAAATTTTTTATAGCTTCCATATTCATTTGAATTCCTACATCATATCATTGAGAATCCTTTAACCTCTCCATATGATATGTTTGAGCTATAATTTTTCAAAGGATAGATGATGTTACTTCCATTATGATTAAAATTTCGATCCTTTCCAAATACAGTTTGATCAGATCCCTCTAAACTCTCTTAAATGATAGAATTTACGGATACATTATACATATTGTCTGTAACTTTATTTTTTTTCCCAAAATGATAGTGGATTGAGTATTCATAGTCCTTGATTATCTCTAATAATATTCATTGGATCATATTAATCTATTTCTATGTGAATATATACATTTGGAATTTTTGATATGTATATTTTTCATAATTATCACCAAAGAGTTAATTCCAAAATATTTTCCAAGAGATGATCACTACAACAATCTCTATATCATGCACTGGGTAGTTCAATTCATAAAAATTCAATTTCCTTAAAGCATAGGATATTACTTTTCTATTATGTATTAACACATATCCCATGCCCTTCTTTGATGCGTCAATGAACACCAAAAAATATCACCACTTGTGGATAGTGTGAGCAGAGGTGTAGTGATATGCCTCCTTTTCACCTCCTTGAATATCTCTTCACATTCATCATTTCAAGTAACATGACTCCCTTGGAGTTATCTTTGTTATATGGTTTAATATTCTAAGAAATTTCTTAAAAATCGACAATAATACCCAGATAATCAACATAAAATATAAATATTTGTTATTGATTTTGGCCTCATCCATCCATCAATTTATTGTATCATTGAGTGGACCATATATATCCCATTGATTGTCATGCTATTCCCTATTAATGAGACATCCTTCAACCATAACTGATATTTTTCATACATTTAATAAATCTTCTCATTTTGTAAGGTCTTCAGCATAGTGTTTAGATGCTCTATATGCCCCCTCCTTGGTTTAGGAGAATATAATAATATTATCAATAAATACGAACATGAATTTATCGAGGTAATCTATAAGGAATCTATTCTTAGTGTCCATGAAAATTCATAGGTCATTAGTGAGTCTAAATATCATTACTATGAACTCGTAGTACCCATACCTTGTACGGACAGTAATCTTTGGGATATACTTCTTCTTTACCATAACTTGGTAATATCCCAACCATAGATCAACCTTGGAGAAGTATTTTTCTCCACATAGATGATTAAAGAAGTCATAAATTGATGTCAGAGGTTAATTGTTCTTAATTGTGATCTTGGTGAGCTCACGATAACCAATGAAAATGCTCATCGACACATCCTTATTCTGGAAAAAGATGACTGGTGCACCCCATGGTAAATAAATTAGGAGTATGGACACATTTTTATGATTCTAATATATTTGTTTCTTAAAGTCCTCAAGTATAACATAAACTATTCTATAAAGAGTCTTTGATAATGGTAATTCCCCAAGTATAAGATCAATTTTAAATTAAACCTCTCATCTATTAGGAAGACCGTGCAATTATTTGGTAAACACATCAACATATTACCCGACAATAGGCATGTATTTAATGTCAGTTCATTATTTAGACTCATTAATGTGAGCAAGACACACTCTCCTAGGGAAATAATATCTGTTATTGTGATGTTAGTACTAAATAATATTAATCCTCCTCCTTGTACTTGTACAGAATTAGGGGCCAATTCACAATACAGAGAGTGATTTCCTTGTCATATAAATTTTTGTTGGCTCTATATAAGGATGACCAATCCATGCCCAAAATTACGTCAAATTTCACCAAAGTCAGTATGAAATGGTTTTCTTGGAAGATAAACCCACAAATATGGATAGGGTAGGAATTATATTCATGAAATGAAATAATGACCCCATTTTTCATTTTCACCAAAAACTCTACATCCATTATTTTTTGTGGTTTTTTAATAGTTCTACTAAATATTCATGACATAAATGAATGCGTAGAACTAGATTCCAAAATTAAATTCGATATCAATGAATGAATAATTGGTGTACCTATCACCATTTCATTGTTCGGATCCACCCCAGTGGTTATGATTGAAAAACATCACCCTTAACGCCTTGTATGTTGTTGGTTTTCTTAAAAATCCCTTCGCTTATTGCATTGGTTTGAAAAGATCCATGGTTCCTCATAGTTGTAGAAATGAAAAGCACACTGAGTGTTGACTGGAGAATTTTTCTCTTCTAATTCCTTAGTCGGTTTTTCCTATCATCAAATTCTAGTTAGGTGTCATTCCTTCCCACACAAAAATCATTTCCTTGCACCTATTATGAAATTTATAGGGTTCTTATTTCCACACCTTTGACAAGATAGATGTTGAAATTCATTGGCATCATTATATTTCTCCATTGGACCACCAGAATAAATAACACCTTTCCAATTCTTATCCATATAATACAATTGAGATTCTATGATCTCCATTTTGACTATCGGGGCACATCAGACAATTTCTTCATATCTATCAATTTCATGGATCACATGAGGTTTTTGTAGATATTATTTTAGCCCACCAAGCAAGCATTCAACCTTGTATTTGGGGTAATGAAAAATCCGGAGGCATATGATGAATGTCCTGTGAATTTTTCCTCATATGCATTGATATTTTATTCATATTTTTTAATGAGAGAATAGAAATAGATTTCAATTTTAAGATGAAGTGTTTGGGAAAAATATTTCTCAAAAAACATTTTCTAGAATTCCATCCACCTCATCACTTTGATATCTTCTATAGGCTTTGTATTTATGATCAATGTCAACCACTGATATGATTACCCCTCCATATGATAAAAATATAGTAGAACCTTATTTTACACTAAACATTAAAGCATGGAGAATTTTTTTTCAATAATTAATACCCATTATTCGATAATTAGGGGATAATATGATAAATTGAATGTCGGAGGCCTTTTCCACATAAAGCTCTTAATTATAGCTTGTTCTTTCTCAGGAGGGATTTAAGAACTCCACTTGTGGGTTACTATTTATAACATGAGTTAGCTGAGAGAGTTTCATAAAAAAAAATTTAGGATTCCTTCTCCCATTGGGTTGGGTCTCTCATTGGGGTACTCATCACATTGCCTAAAACATTGAGTTTTTAAACAATTCCTCTTACATCCAACCATTAGAAAGAATAAAGGGAAATTTTGGATGATTATTTTGAAATTAAACACATAAATGGGAATCTAATGATATTAATGAGATAACATATAAATTACATTTATTTCCTTATCTTACAAATTTATAGGCATCAATCTATGTTATCCATGATCTATTTATTAAAAAATTACTTATATGGTATTTTTGTGATCCGATATTAATGTTTTGCAAGGAGATTGTGATTTTACACAAGAATATATGTTTTAAGATTCGAACAAATTGTGAAGAAAGTCTCATTTTCCTGCACTAGTTTCTGGTCAAGTAAAGTTCAATTTTGTGTATTTGGTTTTTACCCCTATATATAGTTATGCCAAAGCTACATCCACTTTTAGAATGAGGACAATGGTGTATTTTCTTGCTAAACCATTTACTATATATTTAATAAAATTAAAGGATATTTTATTATGATTATTCTTATCCCTAAGGCCTTCTCTATAGTTTTGTAATTCTAATCCAAGAAAATAATTAAAATTTTACTTTGATGTTAACTATATCAATCATGCTCTTTATTTCAAATTAATAAATTATTTATTACATAATATTACGCTTAATATGACCAAGAAGAATGGGAAGTCTATTGTATTTAAGAATTAGGTACATTACATAATAACTTATAAAACAAATACATCATCTTTATTGAAAAAAACCCTCATATAATCATAATATTTCCCTTCACTTAAAACTCTCTAGGATAACCTAGGGACATATATAAGAAAGGGGTGAGACATAAAGCCCAATAAGGGGATAAACATGGAATAAAATTAATTTAATATTACATAATATAGAATAGGAATATAAAAATGGTATAAGAATCATATATATGAACAATTATACATGAAATATCATTATAATATTAAAGGGATCATGGGAAATGTGAAAACAACATAAAACACTGCATACTAAATATTGGTCAAGGCTAACTATAAAGACATCATGATGGAAAAATTACCCCAAAATGAATTAGGTTAACTCAAGATCACAACATGACATCTCATGAGACTAAAAATTACCCAATGAAATGGAATGCTATATAATTTCAAATGCACCCATCACTTTCATTTCATCCTCATTCTTAAGTGTGCCATAAAGATCATACAAAAAAGGATCCATTCATCGTCATATTTTATTTCATGATAAATGATTATAGAATACGTAC
Organism: Viscum album; assembly: GCA_963277665.1. Taxonomy (NCBI): domain Eukaryota; kingdom Viridiplantae; phylum Streptophyta; class Magnoliopsida; order Santalales; family Viscaceae; genus Viscum; species Viscum album. The sequence goes on from OY728146.1 coordinate 861,117,573, forward strand.
ATTAAATTATCAGTTAATATAAGAATATGTGTATAAAGGTTAATACCCTTGATAATAAATGGTTATGGTGTTCACTACATATTTGTTTTGGCATGGAAAATCATGGGAAAATTTCAGCAGCATAATAATGTCACATTAAAATTCATAAAATGGGTTTATGAGAGAGAAATGGGTATCTTATAATTTTTACATTTCATATGAATTAATATGAATATGTAAAGAAATTTCCCTATAGTAGGAATGGTAAATATAAGGAATAATATAATATGGAAACATGAGAAAAGAAGAGAATATGAGGATCCCTTACTTGAGGGTGTGACTCAAAATTCTTCGGAGGAACTTCAGGAGAGCTTGAGGTCACCTTTGGAGGAATCTAAAGAGGGTAAGGAAGAGTAAGTACATGCTTGTTCAATTTTAATGATGATAATTGTTACATTGGGTGGGGTTATATAGGAAATGACTAGGGAATTCTTTAATGTTTATCAAGCAATGGTTTTGGATTCTATATAATAATATAACATAAACCGAAAACCTTACCATGGTTTCTACAAAATGGGAGTGGTATTAATTATTTAATATTTTTGAGGGGATATCTTAATTAAATAATTCACTTTATATTATGGAGGGAATTCATACTCTTAATGAAAATGATTTTAAAACCTTAAATTATATTAATGGTTTGGGAGGATTCATAATGGATTTATAAAATTCATATAATAAACCTAAAGTAGAATTATTTTTAAGGGAAAAAATATTTGTCCATTAATACCATTTATTTTATTTATTATACCACTTTTGGGTTATTATGATGTCATAATACACAAAGTATATTTATGCAGTATTTAATTTTTACCTGAAAATTCAATTCTCTTAGAAAATTATGAAAAATTAACCATTGAATAATTTTGATAATCTAATTTAAAAAATAATATTAATTTTATCTGAATAATTTTTTAAATAACTGTATTATAACTTTTAAAATATGTATTTACATTTATTGAGAAATGTTAGGTTTTTTTACAATAATAGTTTTCATACCCTTACAAAAAATGAATTTGACATCATAATAATTATCTGACCAATTATATGTTATAAAATTTATTTAATAAAATTATTTTTTTAAAATATTATTTATTTCAAAAATTTATTATTTCATCTAAATATTTTTTTTTTGAATTTGACTATTACCCAAAAATACTATTTGTCTTTTATTGTATCAAAATAAAAATATTTTATAATTTAAAAATAATTGGTTGAAAATATATTAATTATTATATATATAATAATGCACATAATCATATTTATATATTCTTGATATATTTATCATTAAAAACTAGAAATCTCCCAAGGAGTAAGGTGTATGATTATGAGACTTTCATGGGGTGGTTTAGTATACATGGTTTGGGTCATGATCTCAGTGAGCTTGAAATTCTCCCATAAATGTATTCTATCAGGCTAAAGTTGTTGTATATCATCATGGACATGGTCAAAGTAAAAGACCTATGATGTTATCTCCCTTTTATTATCTGATGAATTGTCTTTATAGGTTAATATCCTACCAATTGAGGCTATTAACCCCTTTGTATGTGTCTGTTGGAGTTTTTAAAACCCTATATTTACACAAATCATGGGATCATTATTCAATGACTATATTATCAATGGTAAATATGATTAATTTAATTTTTAAATATATAAAATAAAATAAAATAATTTCATGACTTTTTAATAACCATATAAGGCTTTTAATTAAATCAAAAGGTAAATTTTACATATAATAGTATGGATTATTCTTGGGTTAGTTGTGGCTCAAGCCCCATATTGGGTCTAGTCATGACAAATACAAAGATGTATGATGAATAAAATAATTTCACATATTACCAATTTGTCAAACATATGTATAAAATTAATAGGACACTATAATTTATCTAAATTATATTACAATTAATACTTTATAATGTCAATAATTTTATTTTTGAATTAACTAGAATAAATATTGTGTCATATTTTTGTGTGAATTAAAGGTATTTACTAAATAAATATAAATAAAAAATAAATTACAATGTCAAAAAATTATATTTCAAATTAACTTTGAGAACTAAAAATAACCTTTTTTTATCAATATGGAAAAATTTTGGAGATATTAAATTTTAGAGTTTGACACATTGTAATTTTCATTTCCTAAAATAACATAAAGGTCAATACCAATGAAAAATAGAACCAATTGGATATTTGTTTAAGACATGGATCATAATTAACTAAGTAGACTAATCTAATAAGATAAATTCAAGTGTTATAAAAAATTAAATCCTTGTCAAATTAGTTATTAATTTAAATTACATGATTTTTCATTTAATGAGATGATAAATTTTATCATTGAAATAATTTATAATGTACAAAACTAATGTGGAAATATTAACCAAATTTAAACCCCTTTATTTGAAGTATGGAATAAATTTTATTAAATTCAATTCACAAAAGTTGAATAAATAAATTTTCAATAAAGACGTAAAAATAATGAAACAAAAAGTTTTTTAGGAAAATATGCCTCTTTTGGCCCAAAAATGATCATATAATAAATCATTAATAATGAGGATAAAGATACAATTAATTGGATTATTTATAAGTAAATGATTATTATGTTAATTTAATTAAAAAAAATATTTTGATTTTCAATTAAAATAAATAAAAGTTTGATATATATATATATATCATTATTCTCTAAAAAATAAATATTTTCAAAAAAAATCCATAATTTCATCTTATTATAATATTGACACAATGAATTAAAAACTGGTAAAATTACCATAAAATAATATTTTAATAGGTTTTCACAATTTTCTTAAACTTATTGTTTAATGAAAATATTATTATCAAATAATTTATTTAAAGAGAAATAAATCATACAATCTCAGTTGTTACATTCGTCCTCATTATAAGAATTTATCCCTTGAAGTTATATCACTTTGAAAAAAATTGAAGATAATTATAATTTATCACATACTCATATTCCTACATATTTTCCATGATTTAATTATTTTTCCACTAAAAATTGATTTGACGAGTGGTCTTTTTTTGTTTCACTTTCAATATTTGATATATAATTTATACTGGTCATTCATTATAAGACAGATATTACATAAAAAATATAGCCTCTAAGTGATGTATATGTATATGATCATGTATGTACATTATCAAGAGTGATACATGGAACATATCATGAACTTTAGAAAAATAATTTGGAAGATCCAATCGATAATAAACATTCTCGATATGATCAATAATTTCAAAGGGGCCAATATATCATTGGATTAGCTTTACCTTATTTACAAATCTCATTAACTTCTTCCAATATAATATTTATAGGAATACATTGTCACCAAATTTTAACTCTATATATCTCTAATAATTATTAGAATAATGTTTTTATCATATTTAAACTTCACGTATTTGTTTTTCAGTTAATATAACCTTGTATTATATTTAATCAGTAAGATTAGTTATCAAAATCTTGTCTTGTCCAATTTAATTCCATAAAACGGGAGAGAAAAACTTCATTCCATAGAGAGATTCATAAATATAAAAATGAATTCATGATTTAAATCTATTATTGTAATAAATTTATATCAAAGGAATATATTAGTCCCAACCACCATTGAAATCCATAGAGTTATCCCTCAGCATATTTTCTTGAGTTTGTTTGGTCCTCTCAGATTGACCATCTGTCTGAGGATGCTATAAATTATTGAAAATGAACACTCTATCCAAATCCTACTGATGGATTCTATGAAACATCGATGTAAACCTTATATCCCAATAAAATAAATTTGAGAGTGGTACTCCATAAAATCTTAAAACATAATTAATGAAAAACCAGTCAATCTTATGAAGAGGGAAACATTCTCCAATAGGGATAAACTATGCTGATTTTATAAGGTTTCTAACTGAAACCTAAATATAAATGTTTATTTTAGATGTTTTGGGGGTTCTAATAACAAAATACATGTCAATTTTTTTCCATTTCCATTATCATATGGGTAATGGTTTTAGTGCCCACATAGACTTTTATCTCTCATCCTTAAATTGAAATAACACCATGCATCGAGATATAGAATAAAAGATATACCTTTGAAAGTTATACCACTAGAAATACTCTTTAATATCTATATAAATCTATATACATCCATGACGAATAGAGACGAATGAACTATGAACTTCATATAATAGCTCCTTATTCATATCAGGTATTGATGTGTCCCATATTTGGATATTGAAACTTATCATCCAAGTATGATCACAGACAATCTTTGGATTATTCCTCTCTGAAGTGCCCAGATCAGTGTGAATCACTGAGAGGGGGAGGGGGTGAATTAGTGATCCCTTAAAACTTTTTACTAATTGATTCCTTATCAATTAAACCTCTATGGCTGGTTAAAGCCTCGATCCACTCTTCTTGTATCTCTCAACCTTTCCCGGATAATGCAGTAATGAAAAGGCACAGGACACAAGGATTTACAAGGTTCGGCACCAAAGGCCTACATCCTTGCCATGCTCTCCCAGCATGGATTCTCCATTATAACCTGTTAAAATTACAATGGTCGATACAGAGTCCCACTGTATCTCTCCTGAGTCCCACAGGAGGGTCTTTATACTGCGTCCCACAGTGTTACCAGAGTCCCACTGGCCTGCTCCAGAATCCCACTGAAGACTTCTTCTCCCTGAGTCCCACAGGGTCTTCTCTTGGCTCTTCGAGTCACACGAGTAGCTCTTCTTCTTGTTCAGCTCTTCAAGTATCTTCAGCAGCCTGGGATAAAGGCTGCTGGCCTTGCTCTTCTCTTCTGATCACTTGTGGTTGATCAGGGCTTCTCGTCCAGCTCAGGCTTTATCTCCTTCTTCTCAGGATGACCTGGCTTCTCTCTCCAACAACTGAATATCAGACAACTGATATCTTTAACTTTGGTCTGGTCCAGTCTCACTCAGTCCAACTTCATGCACTGAGTGTATGGCAGCTCTTCATCTTCATGCACTGATAGCATGGCCTTCTCAATTCTTCAAGAACCTCCTGGTCTTGGACAACTCAAATGCACACCACTGATTTGTCTCTGTTCACGTGTGCACGTGCATGCATGCATGCATGCACTCCCCTCTTTCTTGTCTTGGTGTGATAAACCCACAAAGGGTGTATTCTTATTAAGCACACACACCTTTCTTCTTCCTTCACACTCTTTGTTCTATTTGTTTACACACTTTAAAGTGTGTTCTACTTTTAGTGTGGATCTTCTTCTTCTTCTAAGTGTGCACAACCACTTTGCACAAACTTAGGCTTCGGCCTCCTTGTCTCTTAGCACACACTTGTTTCACCTTAGCACACACATGAGACTTGGGCTATTCTCCCCTTCTTGTTGCACACACACACTTTAGTGTTATTTTAGTTTGTTCTTCAAAGTGTGCACAAACAAGGTATGGCCTTGTCTTGCTCACACCCACTGCCCGTAGGGTACTTAGCACACACAAAGTGTGTTCCTCAATTTGGCACTCACACAAGGTGTGGTCTCGGCCTCTACTTGCACACACTCGAACAAGTGTGCTCTTCCTCCTTATGCACACACACGGCCACGGCCTTCCTTCTCTTCTTACACACACACAAGGCTACGGCCAACTCTTGTTCACTTTGCACACAAGGCACTAAGGCCTCGGCCTTCCTCTTGTTTTGCACCCACCAGCCATAGGGCCTTCTTCTCCACTTGGCACACACACACTAGATGTGGTGGCCTTTACTGCCTTCCGCGCAAGGCACCAAGCCGCGCAAGCACTTGGGTGCACAAAGGCCGCGCAAGACCTCGGGTGTGCAAAGTGCAACACCTCGGGCGCGCAGGTGCAAGAGCACAAGCGGCCGCGCAAACACCTCCTGCCACGCAAGTCCGCGGGCAGAGAGGGATGCAACCTCGGGCGTGCAAGGATGCGGCCTCGGGTTCTTCCTGTCGCGCAAGGGAGTAGGCGCGCAGGGAACACTTCAAAGCCTCGGGTGGCATCGGGACAACAGCCGCGCAATGTTTTGCGCGGTGGCTTCTTTCTTCGCGAGGAAGAGGCACTCACGGGTCTTCTGATTTTCAAGAAAGTATCAGCAAGCATCCTCGAGGGCTCGGCCTCTCTTTTTATAGGCGAGGAGAGGCGGTTCTATCTGCGTGATTCAACTAAAAATCCCGAGATCTTTGGATCTTCAAAGATATTTCCAAATCTTGATATTTATTCTCGGTTTGACGCGGGCTCATTTATTTTTTGTTCCTCTACGTGCATGCGACTCATAACGCATGCACGGCCTTCGATTTAGGCTCATCCCATGAAAAAACACCATCTTCTTGGCCTCGGCAGCTTCTCTTTCCTCGGCCTCAACCGAAATCCTCCAAACATTGCATGCATGGTCATTTTTAGGCATGGCCGTGTTCGGTGTGGAGAGACGAGCTCAATGGAGGTCTTAGATCCTTCAGAGGTGGCCGGGAACTCGAAAACTGGTGCTCGGAGGGGTCTGGTTCAGCGGCTGCTCGCGGGTGACCTTCGGGAGAGCTCGAGGAAGGAGATGGACGCTGGGCCGTTGGATGCGGTGATCAAAAAGGCTTCGACGGCTTGGATCAGATCGAGGGCACGACGGATTAGATGAGCGGCGCCGATCGTCCGCGCGATCAATCGTGCGGCTGGGATTCGTTCCCGGTGAAAAAATGCGCGTCCCACATCGAATTCTCCAGCGGTTTTTCCGCGCTTTATCACCCAAGCGCCCGCTGCTCCTCCTCAGTTGCATCTTCTCCCCTCTCGGTGCCGCCCCGCACCGAGTTCTCCCTGCGGGCGCGCTCTGCGCCCACTCTCTGCTCCTGCGGGCGTGCTCTTAGCACCCACTATGCATCCTCCGGGCGCGCTCTGGCGCCCATGCTGCGCAGGCCTGATCCCCTGCGTGGCCCGGGGCTTACACACGGCCCCCCTGCCTCTCGGGCTGGCCACATGGGATCCCCCCTTGGGCGTGGCGCCTTAGGCCCACATGTGCCTTGGGGGTCGAACCCTTAAGGCTGGCCCTTGGTGGCTAATTTTTTTGCAAGTATAGAACAAGTCCTTTGTTTAAAAACAAAGTGACCAAGTTCAAATGCCAAGTGCCAAATGCCTCTTCCTCTATTCTTCTTATCTTCTCTTCTTCATCTTAAGAATTCCTCAAATCTCCTCAACATATATTCATCACCGGGAGTGAATTCCAAAGGTTTCTTCTTCATCAACCGAACTCCTGAATCACATAATTCTTCAATGATCTTCATTGATCTAATCAGAGATCAAGTTGGATCTTCTTCACATTCACATGCACTAAGTGATAGTGCATGTACTTCTTCAGCTCACTTCATCCACTTAGGAGGTGTGGATGGATCATCTTCATCTCCTCATGCATTGTCTTAACAATGCATGGTCTTCAAACAATGTTGTGACTTTGTATCATCAGGATACAAGTTCTATGAACTTAAAGAGCAGCTCAGCAATCGTCAGATTTCCATGGAGAATGTTTCAACCACAATTTCCAATACCACTTAGTGAATCTCCTAAGTGACATGCATCTTAGTACCATGGCCATTCTCCTTCACCACCAACACCATCACAACCTTTGTCATTCACATCTTGACATTCCCTGACTTCCATTCATTCCAAGACAACTTCATGCCTCATTGACAACAAATGCAACACAGTGCACTTCAATCTCCCCCTTTGTATTTGTTGTCAATACACTCCTTAGCACATATGAATGGGTCAATATGTGTGCCAATATTTCTCCCCCTTATTGGCAATCAAATGCAAAGGTGTGGTGTGGTTCTCTTTCAAAAATCTCTTCCTCCCTTTGAAATGTATTTTCTTGAAAAACACTGAGAGAGGGATGATGCCACATGTTCTTCTTTAGAAAAGAACCTTTAGTAAATCAACTCTAAGTCTACTTGGGCTAACCCGGTGTAGAAAACAAGAGTTATGTAACCAAGGAATTCAAATCTTTCCATAATTCTCTACACATGTGAGATCATGCTTGGGGGTTTGAAATTTTTCAGATATAACAATGAATTGCTAAATCCTGCACATACTTCACAAAACTCATTAGAAAGTTCAGTTCAACGATAAAGCTCCCCCTTTCATCCATTTATCTTCAATCCATACTCCCCCTTAATTGACAAGATAAACTCAATTAAGAAACAAGGGATGAAAGTATGATTGGAATACCTTCACTTTTCTCAAGATGGTATTAATCTAAGAATCCCATCTTCTTCAGATTGGCTCCCCCTCAAGGGGTGCACTCCATTCTGTCCAAACCATCCTCCAGTTGATAATGATCATCATCTTCAATTCCCTGCAATGTCAGCACATGTAAATACCAATAGTATAAGGGAATAAGATGGAACCTCCTTGGTTCATCAAAGTGAACAACAAGGTTGAGAAGATTCTCTCAACCAAGATGTCCCATTTTCACCATTCTTCACACTTGCACATTTGATCTTCAATGATGTTTGTGCTGGTGTGGTTCTCAAAACATCTTCATGTGAAACCTTCTTCTTCCCTTTTGCTTTAGCAATTGCCAGAGCTTCATCTTCAACTTTTTGTAGTTCTCTGGCAAGTTGCAACTGATGTGGCCATATGACTAGTAAATCATTTGGAAGAGTGGCCTCAGTTTTGGAAGTTCCACATGGTTCTTTGGATGCTGCTAAGCTACCTCTCTTAGGCAACTTATTTTCAATCAATCCCTTATTCTTCTGGATTGATTGTCTTTTGGAGTTCAGTCTGCTTCTATTTAGTTTCATGGCTTCTTTACAAAGGTCCATGATGTGTCCTTTCTTTCCACAGTAGAAGCATGTTTTCTTGGTGGTCCTTCTGGATGCATCACCCTTCTTGGATTTCAATTCCAAGGACTTCTTTTCCTTTTTCAAAACCTTCTTGGGAGCATCTTCAACTTTCTTCTGTTTGCTTCCCAAGGATCCTTTCTGAGCCAGGTTCTGTGATCTTTTCTTCTTTTGAGCTCTGGATACAGTTGGAGATTGACATGTATCTTTTTGACCACTTTTGCAATCATCCCAGATGTTGTCAAGTAATCCAAATCTATTTGCAGTAAACAGATGTCTTTGGACCTGTGGATGCTGCTTCTTTTCTTCTGGCTTGCTCCCCCTAGGCATGGGCTTTCTCTGTGCTTTGGCATTCAGTGGATTGTACCAACAATCCTTTGCACAATGCCCATACTTGTTACAACACCAACACTGACCCACAAATCTTGACCTCTTGTGTACTTCTGATTGCTGGGTACTTTTCTTGACAAGTTGTGTTGTTTCAGGAGAGCTCTGCTTCTTCACTGTCTTCATCCATATTTGTTTGGAATCATTCTTCCATCCTGTACTTTTAGTAGAAACACAATTAGAAGCATCAGTACAAGATGGTTTGGATGGTACCTTCTTTTTAGAAGATGTTGCCCTTTCATTAGAGGATTTCTTTCTTTTAGAATCATCCTGCTCAATGCATACTTGAGTAGCAACATTTCTCCTTTCAGCTGACTGGGAGGCTTTGGCTTTGGGTGATTGCTGATTGTTCAATATCACATCTAGTTCTAAGAATTTCATATTGAGGGAGTTCTTCTCATCCTCAACCAATCTTATCCTACCTTCCCAATTCTCCACCAGTTGTTTCATCTGGTCTTCATGCACCTTCTTCAATTCTTGTAATGAATTGTCCAGCTCCTTCACTAATTTGACTTTTTCTTCGAGTTGAGCATCTCTGACATTCATTGACACTTTGTGCCTCTTTTCCAGTGCATGGTAAACATCTTTGATTATTACTTTAAAGAATTATTTCTCAGAAAGGCTTCTTTGCAATTCTTCAGCAGTGTCTTCATATCTTTCATTGTAGAGAGAAATAGTTTCATCTTTAGCCTTCACCAGCTTTCTGAGAGTGTTGGTTATGCCAACCCTTTTAGCCAACTGATCTTCCATTGCATTGGCTTCTTCTTCTAGCTGTAATTTTTCTTCTTGAAGATCAAGGATGCCTGTAGTAATACACATTGCTACTTCCCTGGGGACTGTCTTCCGAAGATATTCGATTGCACGTTGAAGATCTTTTATTGTTCCGTCTTCATCACAGCTAGGACAGGCTTTCTTCATCTTCTTGGCCTGTTTCTTCTTTCTATTTTTCTGAGTCTTGGCAGATATCTCCATTTGAGGCTGTTCTTTCATTTCCTCAAATCTGCACTCCATATAGATTCTCTTGGATCTTTTAGAGGCAACCTTCGCTCTGATACCAATTGAAGTTCCCAGATCAGTGTGAATCACTGAGAGGGGGAGGGGGTGAATCAGTGATCCCTTAAAACTTTTTACTAATTGATTCCTTATCAATTAAACCTCTATGGCTGGTTAAAGCCTCGATCCACTCTTCTTGTATCTCTCAACCTTTCCCGGATAATGCAGTAATGAAAAGGCACAGGACACAAGGATTTACAAGGTTCGGCACCAAAGGCCTACATCCTTTCCATGCTCTCCCAGCATGGATTCTCCATTATAACCTGTTAAAATTACAATGGTCGATACAGAGTCCCACTGTATCTCTCCTGAGTCCCACAAGAGGGTCTTTATACTGCGTCCCACAGTGTTACTAGAGTCCCACTGGCCTGCTCAAGAATCCCACTGAAGACTTCTTCTCCCTGAGTCCCACAGGGTCTTCTCTTGGCTCCTCGAGTCACACGAGTAGCTCTTCTTCTTGTTCAGCTCTTCAAGTATCTTCAGCAGCCTGGGATAAAGGCTGCTGGCCTTGCTCTTCTCTTCTGATCACTTGTGGTTGATCAGGGCTTCTCGTCCAGCTCAGGCTTTATCTCCTTCTTCTCAGGATGATCTGGCTTCTCTCTCCAACAACTGAATACTCAGACAACTGATATCTTTAACTTTGGTCTGGTCCAGTCTCACTCAGTCCAACTTCATGCACTGAGTGCATGGCAGCTCTTCATCTTCATGCACTGATAGCATGGCCTTCTCAATTCTTCATGAACCTCCTGGTCTTGGACAACTCAAATGCACACCACTGATTTGTCTCTGTTCACGTGTGCACGTGCATGCATGCATGCATGCATGCACTCCCCTCTTTCTTGTCTTGGTGTGATAAACCCACAAAGGGTGTATTCTTATTAAGCACACACACCTTTCTTCTTCCTTCACACTCTTTGTTCTATTTGTTTACACACTTTAAAGTGTGTTCTACTTTTAGTGTGGATCTTCTTCTTCTTCTAAGTGTGCACAACCACTTTGCACAAACTTAGGCTTCGGCCTCCTTATCTCTTAGCACACACTTGTTTCACTTTAGCACACACATGAGACTTGGGCTATTCTACTCTTCTTGTTGCACACACACACTTTAGTGTTATTTTAGTTTGTTCTTCAAAGTGTGCACAAACAAGGTATGGCCTTGTCTTGCTCACACCCACTGCCCGTAGGGTACTTATCACACACAAAGTGTGTTCCTCAATTTGGCACTCACACAAGGTGTGGTCTCGGCCTCTACTTGCACACACCCGAACAAGTGTTCTCTTCCTCCTTATGCACACACACGGCCACGGCCTTCCTTCTATTCTTGCACACACACAAGGCTACGGCCAACTCTTGTTCACTTTGCACACAAGGCACTAAGGCCTCGGCCTTCCTCTTGTTTTTCACCCACCAGCCGTAGAGCCTTCTTCTCCACTTGGCACACACACACTAGATGTGGTGGACTTTACTGCCTTCCGCGCAAGGCACCAAGCCGCGCAAGCACTTGGGTGCACAAAGGCCGCGCAAGACCTCGGGTGTGCAAAGTGCAACACCTCGGGCGCGCAGGTGCAAGAGCACAAGCGGCCGCGCAAACACCTCCTGCCAAGCAAGTCCGCGGGCAGAGAGGGATGCAACCTCGGGCGTGCAAGGATGCGGCCTCGGGTTCTTCCTGTCGTGCAAGGGAGTAGGCGCGCAGGGAACACTTCAAAGCCTCGGGTGGCTTCGGGACAACAGCCGCGCAATGTTTTGCGCGGTGGCTTCTTTCTTCGCGAGGCAGAGGCACTCACGGGTCTTCTGATTTTCAAGAAAGGATCAGCAAGCATCCTCGAGGGCTCGGCCTCTCTTTTTATAGGCGAGGAGAGGCGATTCTATCCGCGTGATTCAACTCAAAATACCGAGATCTTCGGATCTTCAAAGATATTTCCAAATCTTGATATTTATTCTCGGTTTTACGCGGGCTCATTTATTTTTTGTTCCTCTACGTGCATGCGACTCATAACGCATGCACGGCCTTCGATTTAGGCTCATCCCATGCAAAAACACCAACTTCTTGGCCTCGGCAGCTTCTCTTGCCTCGGCCTCAACCGAAATCCTCCAAACATTGCATGCATGGTCATTTTTAGGCATGGCCGTGTTCGTTGTGGAGAGAAGAGCTCAATGGAGGTCTTAGATCCTTCAGAGGTGGCCGGGAACTCGAAACCTGGTGCTCGGAGGGCTCTGGTTCAGCGGCTGCTCGCGGGTGACCTTCGGGCGAGCTCGAGGAAGGAGATGGACGCTGGGCCGTTGGATGCGGTGATCAAAAAGGCTTCGACGGCTTAGATCAGATCGAGGGCGCGGCGGATTAGATGAGCGGCGCCGATCGTCTGCGCGATCAATCGTGCGGCTGGGATTCGTTCCCGGTGAAAAATGCGCGTCCCACATCGAATTCTCCAGCGGTTTTTCCGCGATTTATCACCCAAGCGCCCGCCTCTCCTCCTCAGTTGCATCTTCTCCCCTCTCGGTGCCGCCCCGCACCGAGTTCTCCCTGCGGGCGCGCTCTGCGCCCACTCTCTGCTCCTGCGGGCGCGCTCTTAGCGCCCACTATGCATCCTCCGGGCGCGTTCTGGCGCCCATGCTGCGCAGGCCTGATCCCCTGCGTGGCCCGGGGCTTACACACGGCCCCCCCTGCCTCTCGGGCTGGCCACATGGGATCCCCCCTTGGGCGTGGCGCCTTAGGCCCACATGTGCCTTGGGGGTCGAACCCTTAAGGCTGGCCCTTGGTGGCTAATTTTTTTTGCAAGTATAGAACAAGTCCTTTGTTTAAAAACAAAGTGACCAAGTTCAAATGCCAAGTGCCAAATTCCTCTTCCTCTATTCTTCTTATCTTCTCTTCTTCATCTTAAGAATTCCTCAAATCTCCTCAACATATATTCATCACCGGGAGTGAATTCCAAAGGTTTCTTCTTCATCAACCGAACTCCTGAATCACATAATTCTTCAATGATCTTCATTGATCTAATCAGAGATCAAGTTGGATCTTCTTCACATTCACATGCACTAAGTGATAGTGCATGGACTTCTTCAGCTCACTTCATCCACTTAGGAGGTGTGGATGGATCATCTTCATCTCCTCATGAATTGTCTTAACAATGCATGGTCTTCAAACAATGTTGTGACTTTGTATCATCAAGATACAAGTTCTATGAACTTAAAGAGCAGCTCAGCAATCGTCAGATTTCCATGGAGAATGTTTCAACCACAATTTCCAATACCACTTAGTCAATCTCCTAAGTGACATGCATCTTAGTACCATGGTCATTCTCCTTCACCACCAACACCATCACAACCTTTGTCATTCACATCTTGACATTCCCTGACTTCCATTCATTCCAAGACAACTTCATGCCTCATTGACAACAAATGCAACACAGTGCACTTCACTCTCATTCTTCTATAATTCCATATATTCCTTTAGTTCTTTGTTATCCCTCTCAAAAATGGTTGGTTGAGTATTTATTAATGAAAGATAATATTTATCCCCTTTCCTCAGGATTTCAAGATCTATATTTTAAAAATTTATAAATAAGAGATCTATTCCAATCTTACTTATAGATAAACTAGCATGATATTTCTCACTCAGAGCATCATCCACCTTGTTCTCCTTCCCACAGTGGTAATGTAATGAGTAGTAAAAATTGTTGATCATATCCAACACTCTTCTCAAGTTCGTATAAAATTATTTTGAGGAATTTTAAAAATATAACACCATTCACCATACAAATATTGAATATATATCTTCAAATCAAAAATTACCACAACTTCCACCATATAATTTATCGGGTAATTATACTCATGAATTTTAAATTGGTAGGATTTATAAGTTATCACCATAACGTTCTATATTTGGATGCATCCCAATACCTTCCCTGATGCATCAATATATACGAAAACCCATTATTCACTATAGGGTAGTGTATGAACTAGAGCGCAAACTAAAATTATCTTCAGTTGTTTGAAACTCTCATCACATTTTTCTTTCCATATTAACAAAACCACATTCTGAGTCAAATTTGTGGGTAGATTATATAGTCATGTGAAATATCTCAAACAGTGTTGATAATATCCAACAAACCCTATAAAACTATGAATATCAGTTATCATTGTTGGTCTAGGACAATTATCTATTCCTTTTTTTGTTGAATGATCTATTGATATACCTTTAATTGAGATAATATAACCTAATAATGACATTTTTTGTAGACCAAATTTAAACATAGTATATTTGGAATATATCTTCTCTATCCTTAGAGTCTTTAGAACTACTATCAAATTACATTTATGCACTTCTTTATTTTATCAATATATATGAATATTGTCTATAAAGACTACCACAAACTAATCAATGCAATCTATAATGATTCTATTCATTAAATTCATGAATATATTTGGACAATTGGTGAGTCCAAATGGGATTACTATAGATTCATAATGATTATACCTTATAAAGATGGCTCTCCTGTGTATATCATATTTTTTGATACTTATTTGATGATATACATAGCAAAGATCTATCTTGGAAAAATATTGAGCTCCATGTAATTTATCAAACAATTCATCGATATGTGGTAGATGATATTTTTTCTTAATAGTGATCCTATTATATTCCTGATAATAAATATAATGATGCATTCACCTATATTTCATCCTAAAAAAGAATAAGTGCTCCAAAAGGTTACACACTAGGTCAAATTAATCCTTTATCAATATTCTCTTGGACTTTCTTCTTCAAATTCTATAACTCAATTTGGGAATTTCAATATATAGTGTCTTAAATAAAAGTATCATCAGGTAGGATTTCAATTGAAAACTAAAATGAATGATTTAGAGTATTAATAGGAAACTTGTAACACCACGAGATTTTATGAAAAATATTCTTTTTAATTTCATTAATGTATTGTGTTGTACGCTACACCAAAAGGAGCTTACACAACACGCATCATTAACTTGCCTTGCATTACACGCAATCGTGACCTTCCTCGATAGCGTGTGTAGTATGCAATAACGAGTTTCACTAAACAACAATATGCTATTAAAATATTGTTAAAACTAGCCGTTATGAAAAGTAATAACCACTTTTTGAAATTTTGTAAATTTTATTTTTAAAAATCGACTTCATTTTTGGATTCGGAATATCGAAATTATCTTAGGGTAAAATATTGGTACTTTTCGGATAACTTTCATTTTCTGATGAATAGTGAAAATTACTAAATTTTAATTAAAAACAATCTTTTTAATCGAAATAACTAATAGGGATAAAATATTAATTTTAGTTGTTTTAAAGTATATTTGGAATATATTTTTTCAATTTAATACAATGTTGGTCATTGGATGTAATTTCACATTTAAACCAGACCTAAACAAGTGTCAATCTTTTTATAGTTATTATCTCTTAAGAATACGCTATTTGTTTTGACGACGGGAATTAATTTTTAAATTAATTAATGCAACTGATATTTTTTTGAATTTGGTAAAATAGAAGTCATTTTTCAGTTCATAATATCAAATATATCTTAGGCCTAATTTTTGGTATTTTTCTGAAAACGTTCAATTTTTGATGAATAGTGAAACCACTAAGTGGTAGTTAAAAAAACTGAATTTTTCGTAAAACATAATTTTACCGCTTCTGTGAGTGGAATCTCAAAAATCTGAGAGACACAGTTGATGTCTGTAAGTAAAATGTGGTTCAATGAGATGAAAATAATTTTTGATGAATAGTAACTTTTTACTTTTATTTACCACGGTTAAAAGTAAATAGGGTAATTAAGGGAAAAATGATATTATTATTACCCTAACACATGTCTTAATTCTATTGGATAAGTGTAATCCGACCAAAAACATCCTTAGGAATAAAATATTACCATTTAGGCCCACATGGATTAGATTAGGACATTTATTATTAATTTATTTAAAAAAGGGTTAAAATAGTTAAAATCAAAGTTTAATAACTAAATCATTTTTAATATAGGGTTATACATAAGATAAATTCGACTATAAAAATTCATTAGAAAGATAAAAATACTTTCCTACATAATTATATTTTATTTTTAATTTTTAGACATTATATAATTTAATTTATTTATGACACAAATATGATGCAGTAATTATCTTATTAATGAAATATTGACATAATTGATGTTATAAATACCCAAATAAATATAATTTGAGACTTTTTAGGAATTAAACTAATTTTCTAGGTTAATATGACATGTTATTATTGATTTAATTAACTTATTTAGAACTAATAATTCTGTTATGATTTTCACAAAAAAACAATTACTAAATAGTGTCAAAATTGACATAAAATAGTTTTTAAAACAAATATTATATTATTAATTGTTATTTTATTCCTAAAAATCTAATGATCAGCCAAATGACTTAGATAAGGTTATATAGATTAATAATAAACAACTTGGGGTTCTTTTGGCTTGTTATAGTAAGTTTATTAACCTTATAGTGTAAGAACACAAAAAGACACGGTAAAAGTAAAATTATCGAACTTAAAGTTAAATATAAATGATAAGGTTAAAATAGGAACCTAAACTTGTCTAAATTATATTGGATGAGAGGATTGAGACCCGTCCCCACCTTAGCTTCGAAATAAATCAATTTGGAGCTATTTAAAACTAAACTTGGCTTTATAATAAAATAATATTTTTGGTTTTTCCAAAAGAGCCCCTCTCCTCCCTTATAAAAGGGCACATCCTCCCTCTCTTTCTCACACCACTTTGAGCCTTCATTGTTACACCCCGAGATTTTATGAAAAATATTCTTTTAATTTAATTAATGTCTTGTGTTGTATGCTACACCAAGATTACCTTGCGCTATACGCAACACCGTATTAGCTTGCAGTATACGCAACACTATTCTTAGATCGTGTTACACACAATTTTGATAATAGTTATTCTACGCAACATTGAATATATATATATATATATATATATTTAATGTATAAATGAAATATGGTTGAATTCTTTTATATGAAACAATGAAGGATTCTTTCACAACACGCAACCCTGACTTGGCTTGCATTACACGCAATCGCGACCTTCCTCGATAGCCTGTGTTGTACGCAATACTGGGTTTTACTATACGATGATATATTTTTTATAATATTATTATGAACTAGACGTTATGAATAGTATTAACTAAATTTTTAATTTTATAACATTATTATTCATCTTACACATTTTCTAGAACATGGTATAAGAACAGAAGAATTTTTTCGGGTAAAATATGTATTTTTCAAAAAATGCAGTTTTGCCGCCTTTTGATGGCGAACCAACATTAAATCTAGTATTTGACATGTTTATAAGTTCAATTTGACAAAATAAAATTCTTCTTTGGAATCAGGAAATAAAAATTTACTTTGGATGAATTCTTCTTATTATTCTGGTAACTTTCATATTTTGATGAATAGTAAAAACACGCTATATTTTAATGAAAAACAACTTTTTTTCATCGTACTAATTTATATGGTTAAATTATAATATTGAAGGTTTTTAAAGTATAAATAGAATATATTTTTACCATTTAATATAATTTATGTCATTATCATTGATTTTACATTGAATTCGTAGGTTAAATCAATTCAATCTTTTGCAATGTTTTAAACAAAAACACGTTTTCGTTCGACAACGGGATTAATTTTAATTTAATTTCTGCAACTCCTGTGTATTGAATTTGAAAAAATGGATTCCATATTTGGAATCCATGGGTCCAAATTATGTTAATAGGCTACTTTTTATTTTTGGGAATTATGAATAGTAACTACAGTAAATTTTATTTACCATAGTTAAAGGTAAATTGGGTAATTAAGGGTAAATATAATATTATAAAATTACCCTAACACATGTCAAAATCCTATTGGATTACTAAACGTCGACCCATATCACCTAAGGGTCAGATTAGATTCATTTAATGGACTTTGTTTCATGAAAATAATTTAATTATTATTAAAACCAAATAATGTGACAACATGTCACTTTCTTAAATCTTATAAGTAAAATAATTTTAGTTTAGTGATACACTTCATGAAACTTCAAAAATGAATAGTCCCCAGAAAGCTAATACATTTATCGACATCATAGGAATTTATTTAGGATTTTTAGGGATTAAATAATTATCATTTATTATGACACAAAGATGATGGAGTAATTATCTTATTAATAGAATATTGACATAATTGATATTATAAATACCCAAATAAATATAATTTGAGACTTTTTATGAATTCCACTAATTTTATAGGTTAATATGACATGTTAGTATTGATTTAATTAAATTTTTTTGAACTTATCATTCTTTTATGTTTTTCACAAAAATCAATTACTAAATAGTGTCAAAATTGACATAAAATAGTTTTTAAAAACAAATATTATATTATTAATTGTTATTTTATTCCTAAAAATATAAGGATCGTCCAAATGACTTATATATGGTTATATATATTAATAATAAACAACTTCGGGTTCTTTTGGCTTCATATAGTAAGTTTATTAACATTATAGTGTAAGAAAACAAGAAGACACGATAAAAGTTAAATTATCTAACTTAAAGTTAAATCTAAATGATAAGGTTAAAATAGGAACCTAAACATGTCTAAATTCTATTGGATGAGATTATTTCGACCCATCCCCACCTTATCTTAAAAATAAATCAATTTGGAGCTATTTAAAACCGAAATTGACTTTATAATAAAATAATATTTTTAGTTTTTCCAAAAGAGCCCCTCTCCTCCCTTATAAAAGGGCACCTCCTCCCCCTCTTCCTCACACCACTTGGAGCCTTCAATCTCGTCCTACCCCAGCCAAATTATATTCTCCACTTACCTAGAAACATCCTAGAGGTTTTTTCTTCCTCAAAGACCAATTTTAGTGCCCTAAAAGGAGATCTCAAAGTGGCGCTTCAAAGAAGAGGTAATGTCCGTTACCAATTCTTTCATCTTTATTTCCTCTTCCACTTCTTCTTATTATGTTGTTTCATTATGAATTAATAAAATATGTATCACATATATAATGATATTTTATTATAATTATGAAACAACCTTATTTCACCATCTATCCATCCTACGGAAAACGAAATCACTGCGCGTGCATACGTATGGAATACCGTCTCCACGCCGTGGTGTAATCTATTCTACACCACCACCTTACTTGGAAGTGTATAATGGTGTAAATAGTTACTATATTTGACTATTATAAAGTGATATTGATTCTGAAATAGTATACATACACTCCAATACAATTCCACGATCATAGGAATGATATCATCACTCGTGCGTACGTACGGAATACCGTCTCCATGATGTGATGCGACTCATTCTACACGATATTCATTTCATAATGATTATATAAATTAGTTGAATGAATTAATATGATATATATTACACTAATAACATTCTGTAAATGAGGTATCTATAACCTAAAGAGAATAATAAGTATTTATTCGACAAAACACGCATAAAAACAAAAAGTTATAAACACCCGAATAACAAGTAGCAATGAAATATTACTACTAAGAAGCTAAGAATATGACCATATATTATATCATAAAAATAAGTATGATTCTGGAATAATTCAATAACATTATTTAAATCATTATGCATGAGGTTCGAACACTTACAAAGCAAGTCAGACCTAAGGTAAGGAAAATATCACAAGCTCATTTTTATCTGAGATTCTTTATACTTTGAAATTTACTGGGGGGTATTTATAATACACATCCATGTTTCCTCAATAGGTAATATTATTTCCATCCACCTAAAATTTTTTAAATCCAATTTTACACTTCGGTTAGTTTTTAGTAAAATATATGAAAGGAATCTTTTTGTCATTTTTCGTACGTGGTACTTTTTGACTTTTCTGACAAAAGTATGAGAAGAATGTTTTTTTTAACTTATACAGCATGAAAGGATTTTTAAAACATTATTTCCAAGAAGCTTCCTTTACATGTTTTCAAGTTTATTTTTAATCGACTTCTTTTATTTTAAAATTGTATGACATGTTAAGAATGGAAAATGTTTTTGAAGTAGAAAGAATATTTCCCTCAAGAATGGAGTTCAAGTGTTTTATCAAAATTATTTTCCATCTAAGATGATAAAGGGTTCTGTTTCTATCCCAATTTTTACATTGATTTGATTATGTTGTGATGGAATTATTTTTATGAGTTCCTTTATCTTATATGAATTGTTTTATGATGTCATGATGTTTAAGATTCCCATTTTTATTACATGGGTTATGCTATGATGTATGGTTTATGATTTTATTGCACACATAAGAATGGTATCATTATGAGATTGGTGGGACCTATATCTCCCTCCAATGCATTGGGTAAAGATTTTATATCTCATGAGATAGACATGGATGGAACGGTAGGTTATATAGGTTCAGTGAAACAGGACTGAAACGAGGAGTGAACTCGGTTCAGAAATGGAATTTGTCCACTAAGATAGTCTTGGCAATGAGTCTTGACTAATAAGAAATGATTCTCTATGATTATGTGTGTATGACAAAGAGTTTCATGTTTTAAGTTATGATTATTTGGATTACATTTCACTTCTATTATTTATCCCATGTTATGATATTATGATCTCTTTTGCAGGTTAAGATCTCCAAAAGTTATGTTCTTATGAATATGATGTGATTGATATCTATTTTGTTTACCCTTACTGAGCATTTGAGCTCACCATTTTTTATGTTTTATTTTCCCAGGTCAGGAAGATGGTTATTATGTAGAATATGCCAAAAAGGGACTCTAGATATGATGAAATAAATGGGAGGAAAAGTAGATGCTTTATGAACCACTTGTTTATGTTTCCCAGTTTCTAAAGACACTATACCTATACGGTCCTTTCTTGGTTTTGTTATATGTTGTAATAAGTGTGCTTCAATTCTAAAGTAATAACAACGTATGTAAAGTATGGGTCGTTACAGTTGGTATCAGAGGAAAAGTTTAGTCAACCTTTGGAAACTAGGATACAAAAACGTTAGTGAGGACCCTAGAGATATTTCTAAGGTATGTCTAGGGATGTCCCTAAGGTTAAATATACGTATAGGATACAGTCCTAGAACTACTGTTATAATCATAGAATTTAACCTAATACATTAGTTATTGAGTACACTCCCCCTTTATTATGTTGTTTTCCCTAACATGATTTTTTCCTCTCACACTATTCTTTTTGGGTTTTAGAAAATGGCTAGAAACAAGATGATTCACGATAATGGAGGATATGATGGACAATGGAATGATATTCTTCATGAGAAACCAAATGAAATGGGATTTGGAAGTCCAAACATCATTATTATGCCGAATCAGCAATCTCATAATATAATCAATAAAGTAAAATTTGTTAAGTTTCCTGACTCGGCTAATAAGAGAAAGATGGAGTTTCATGATGATCATAGAGGAAAGAAAGTTCAATTTCCCCTATGTAAATCATTTGGGAAGAGGCATCAAGGAAAATGTTTCAAAGGAACTGGAAGATGCTTTGGGTGTGGAAAATAAGGACACAAAGCTAGTAAGTGCAAGGGAAAAGATTCAGTTAACACCATGGACAAGGATAATGGTATTGCTACGACATCAACAATGATTAGATGTTTTAAATGTCGAATGTACGGGCATTATGCAAACCAATTCCCTAATGGAAAATCTCATGAAGAGAATCAGCATGGTTATATGGGTAGTATTTATGTGGATGATAATGAGGAGACTACAAATGATATATGAGCTGAAAGAAGTTTTGAAGCTCAGTCAGTTGTTTTAGAAGGTAGTGGAATGATTATATGTTTATCAAGAGTTATGTTGTATAGTTAATGGTACTATGGAATAAAGAATCATCTAAGGATTGTGACACTATTTTTTTTCCTAAATGTATTTGAAAGTATATGTTGAATGGTACCAGTAACCATGGAATGTTATTCAGATATTTTTGTAAAGTAAATGATATGCGCATAATTAAGGGATAAGGAGAAAATTAAATGTTTGATAGTATTCATGAGCTCATGACTGATATAAGGAGAAGGTTATATCATGGTTTGAGTATATAAATTTTTTGGATTTTGGTATGTGGAAGGAGTTAACTTGTTATAGCATTCATGTTTTCACTAAGGTTCAATGGGTATTCATTCTTCAAGAAAATACATGATTAAGGTATTCACATGTTTGTAATTTGACTAACAAGATATATCTTATGATATATGGGGGATAAATGATGGCATTCACGTGATCATTTTCTTTATACTATGAGCTTGGACCGAAGTATTTTAGATAATCCTAAAGATTGGAATGGATTATGTTAGACATAAGTTAGTATTGTTTAAGGATAAAACTTTTTTGATATCGTTGATGGGATGTTATAGTAATATAGCTTTAGAAAAAGGACAACCTGCAGGACGGGCGACATCCCATCGCGTCGGACAAGGATGTGGGAATCGAACCCACAACCGAAGTGCGACTGGCCTTTATCGCCTACCACTGGCCTATAAGAAGTCCCTATTTAGTAGAAACTAGTTTTATTATATTGAGAAGTATGATATATAAAGTATAAGTCCATTTTAGGAACCATATATGATTAATCTCACTATAGATGGACTTATGTATTTTTTGATAACTTTTCTAACCTTTTGTTTGAGACAGATGGAATGACCCATCATTCTATCACATGATCTGCTAAAACATCACGAATGAAAAATTCAACTTCATTTCTTTAAGAGATGAATGGGAATTGTTCAATGAATGACCAACAGTGAGACTATACCAAAATCACAAATGTATTTCTTCTAATTCCAATTTCATCAACTTTAGAGAAATGATATTGAAAACAAAAAATGTTGTCCTAGTGCTCTTATATTTGATGAATCAGATGGTACCTTAGATCGTCACAAATTTATGGATTTGTTATTGTTGGCTTTTCCATAGCCATGTTCTCAACCACTCTCCATCAGAACATGATGGTTAGATTTCTCTTCCATATCCATATTTTCACCTATCTGGAAACCTAGTGATTAGTTTATTTGGGTAACAGTTACGTTTCATATTTTTGTTTTTAAAGATTGGTTTTGGTATTCCTTTTTTACTATGTGGGTTTCTATTATAGAGACTTTTGAATAGTAAACCATTTATAACCCCGACGAATTTTGAGGGCGAAATTCATTTTAAGGGGGGTAGAATGTAACACCCTGAGATTTTATGAAAAAATATTCATTTAATTTCATTAATGTCTTGTGTTGTATGCTACACCAATATTACCTTGCGCTATAGGCAACACCGTATTAGCTTGCAGTATACGCAACAATATTCTTGGATCGTGTTACACACAATTTTGATAATAGTTATTCTACGCAACAATGAGTATATATATATATATATATTAAATGTATAAATGAAATATGGTTGGATTCTTTTATACGAAACAATGAAGGATTCTTTCACAACACGCAACCCTGACTTGGCTTGTATTACACACAATCGCGACCTTCCTCGATAGCGTGTGTTATACGCAATACCTGGTTTTACTATACAATGATATATTATTATAATATTATTATGATCTAGCAGTTATGAATAGTATTAACTAAATTTTTAATTTTATAAAATTATTATTCATCTTACACATTTTCTTGAACATGGTATAAGAACAAAATAAATTTTTTGGGTAAAATAAGTATTTTTTAAAAAATGCAGTTTTGCCGCCTTTTGATGGCGCACAAACTTTAAATCTAGTTTTTGACATGTTTATAAGTTCAATTTGAAAAAATAAAATTCTTTTTTGGAATCAAGAAATAAAAATTTACTTTGGATAAATTTTTGGTATTATTCTGGTAACTTTCATATTTTGATGAATAGTAAAAACACGCTATATTTTAATGAAAAAAAAAATTTTTTCATCATAATAATTTATATGGTTAAACTATAATATTTAAGGGTTTTAAAGTATAAATAGAATATATTTTTACCATTTAATATAATGTATGTCATTATCACTAATTTTACATGGAATTCGTAGGTTAAATCAATTCAATCTTTTGCAATGTTTTAAACAAAAACACATTTTCGTTCGACAACGGGATTAATTTTAATTTAATTTCTGCAACTCCTGTGTATTGAATTTGAAAAAATGGATTCCATATTTGGAATCAGTGGATCCAAATTATGTTAATAGGCTACTTTTTTTTTGGGAATTATGAATAGTAACTACGGGAAATTTTATTTACCATAGTTAAAGGTAAATCGGGTAATTAAGGGTAAATATAATATTATAAAATTACCCTAACAAATGTAAAAATCCTAATTTATGACTAAAAGTTGACCCATATCACCTAAGGGTCGGATTAGATTCATTTAATGGACTTTTTACCATGAAAATAATTTAATTATTATTAAAACCAAAGAATGTGACAACCTGTCACTTTCTTAAATATTATAAGTAAAATAATTTTAATTTAGTGATACACTTCATAAAACTTCGAACATGAATAGTCTCCAGAAATATAATACAATTATCTACATCATAGAAATTTATTTATATTTTTTAGGGATTAAATAATTATCATTTATTATGACACAAATATGATGTAGTAATTATCTTATTAATGAAATATTGACATAATTGATGTTATAAATACCCAAATAAATATAATTTGAGACTTCTTATGAATTAAACTAATTTTATAGGTTAATATGACATGTTAGTATTGTTTTAATTCACTTTTTTCAACTTATAATTCTGTTATGATTTTCACAAAAATCAATTACTAAATAGTGTCAAAATTGACATAAAATAGTTTTTAAAACAAATATTATATTATTAATTGTTATTTTATTCCTAAAAATCTAAGGTTCAGCCAAATGACTTAGATAAGGTTATATATATTAATAATAAACATCTTGGGGTTCGTTGGGCTTGATATAGTATGTTCATTAACCTTATAGTGTAAGAAAATAAGAAGACACGATAAAAGTTAAATTATCTAACTTAAAGTTAAATCTAAATGATAAGGTTAAAATAGGAAACTAAACTTGTCTAAATTTTATTTTATGAGAGGCTTTCGACCCATCCCCACCTTATCTTTGAAATAAATCAATTTTGAGCTATTTAAAACCGAACTTGACTTTATAATAAAATAATATTTTTAGTTTTTCCAAAAGAGCCCCTCTCCTCCCTGATAAAAGGGCACCTCCTCCCCCTCTTCCTCACACCACTTGGAGCCTTCAATCTCGGTCAACCCCTGCCAAATTCCCTTCTCCACTTCTTTATAAACATCCTAGAGGTTCTGGTCTTCCTCAAAGACCAATTTTAGTGCCCTAAAAGGAGATCTCAAAGAGGCGCTTCAAAGAAGAGGTAATGTCCGTTACCGATTCTTTCATCTTTATTTCTTCTTCCACTTCTTCTTATTAGGTTGTTTCATTATGAAGTAATAAAATCAGTATTAAATATATACTTATATTTCATTATAATTATGAAACAAACTTATTTCATCATCTATCCATCCTACAGAAAACAAAATCACCGCACGTGCGTACGTACGGAATACCGTCTCCACGCCGTGGTGTAATCTATTTTCCACCACCACCTTACTTGGATGGGTATAATGGTGTAAATAATGACTATATATGACTATTATAAAGTGATATTGATTCTTAAATAGTATACATACACCCCAATACAATTCCATGATCATAGGAACGATGTCATCACTCATGCGTACGTACGGAATACCGTCTCCACGATGTGATGCGACTCGTTCTACATGATCTTCATTTCATAATGATTATATAAATGAATTGAATGAATTAATATTATATATATTACACTAATACCATTATGTAAATGAGGTATCTATAACCTAAATATAATAATAAGAATTTATTCGACAAAACACGCATAAGAACAAAAAGCTATAAACACCTGAATAACAAGTAGTAATGAAATATTACTGCTAAGAAGCTAAGAATATGACCATATATGATATCATAAAAATAAGTATGATTCTGGAATAAGTCAATATCATTATTTAAATCATTATACAAGAGGATCGGACACTTACAAAGCAAGTCGGACCTAAGGTAAGGAAAATATCACAATCTCATTTTTATCCGAGATTGTTTATACTTTGAAATTTACTGGGGTGTATTTTATCATCCACATCCATGTTTCCTCAATATGTAATATTATTTCCATCAACCTACAATTTTTTAAATCCAATTTTACCCTTCGGTGAGTTTTTAGTAAAATATATGAAAGGAATCTTTTGTCGTTTTTCGTACGAGGTAATTTTTGACTTTTCCGACAAAAGTATGAGAAGAATGTTTTTTTAACTTATACGGAATGAATGGATTTTTAAAACATTATTTCCAAGAAGATTCCTTTAAAAGGTTTCAAGATTATTTTTAATCAACTTCTTTTAGTTTAAAATTGTATGACATGTTAAGAATGGAAAATGTTTTTGAAGTAGAAAGGATATTTTCCTCAAGAATGGAGTTCAAGTGTTTTATCAAAATTATTTTCCATCTAAGATAATAAAGGGTTCTGTTTATATCCCAATTTTTACATTGATTTGATTATGTTGTGATGGAATTATTTTTATGAGTTACTTTATCTTATATGAATTGTTTTATGATGTCATGATGTTTAAGATTCCCATTTTTATTAAATGGGTTATGTTATGATATATGGTTTATGATTATGTGGCACACATAAGAATGGTATCATTATAAGATGGGTGGGACCTATATCTCCCTCCAATGCATTGGGTAATGATTTTATATCTCATGAGATAGACATGTCTGGAATGGTAGGTTATACCGGTTCAGTGAAACAGGACTGAAATGAGGAGTGAACTCGGTTCAGAAACGGACTTTGTCCACTAAGATAGTCTTGGCAATGAGTCTTGACTAATAAGAAATGATTCTCTATGATTACGTGTGTATGCCACAAAGTTTCATGTTTTAAGTTATGATTATTGGGATTACATTTGACTTCTATTATTTATCCCATGTTATGATATTATGATCTCTTTTGCAGGTTAAGTTCTCCAAAAGTTATGTTCTTATGTATATGATGTGATTGATATTTCTTTTGTTTACCCTTACTGAGCATTTGAGCTCACCCTTTTCTGTTTTCTTTTCCCGATGATATAAAGAAAGGTTTAAGGTAAAAAAAGGAAGATATTTATGGGAGATGTTGAAGATCTTTCACCATGATTAGAAGATTATATTCCGAGTTTCAAAAGACACTAAACTATTACGATCCTTGTGTGTGTGTTTTTGTTATGTACTAAGTATTCCGCAAAATTAATGTAATGTTTATGTACGTTAAGCTTCGGGTCTCTACATTAATGCTCGGCAAACCCCTACCAAATTCTCTTCTCCACTTCCATAGCTAAATCCTAGAGGTTCTGGTCTTCCTCAAAGACCAATTTTAGTGCCCTAAAAGGAGATCTCAAAGAGGCGCTTCAAAGAAGAGGTAATGTCCGTTACCGATTCTTTCAACTTTATTTCTTCTTCTACTTCTTCTTATTAGGTTGTTTCATTATGAAGTAATAACATGAGTATCAATCATATAATTATATGTTATTATAAGTATGAAACAACCCTATTTCACCATCTATACATCCTACGGAAAACGAAATCACCACGCGTGCGTACGTATGGAATACCGTCTCCATGTTGTGGTGTAATCTATTTTCCACCACCACCTTACTTGGATGGGTATAATGATGTACATAATAACTATATATGATTATTGTAAATTTATATTGATTCTTAAATAGAATAAATACACTTAAATACAATTCCACGATCATGAGAACGATATCATCGCTCGTACGTACGTACGGACTATTGTCTCCACGACGCGATGAGATTCATTCTCCACGTTAACCATTCATGAATGATTATAAAGTATATATAATAAGTAATCATGAAATATATGACATAATAATGATACTGGATTTATGTGTGTATATATATGTATGTAATCTACTTAATTCAATTCAAGTCAATAAGGAAACAAAAACAGTGTTCATGCGTACGTACGGCCTTCCGTCTCCATGAACGGTGTATTTAATTCAATTTACGGATCTATTATATATATGTATATTCGGAAAATATATTATATATAAATCATGTTTTATATTCTGGAATTAAGTAATCATGATTTAATTAATCATATGAATAATTAAAAGTCAAAACACGGACGACAAATGAAACGATTTTACCCAAAACGCTCTTTAACATGGAATTTACAAAAGAACGGTTAAAATAAAGTCATAAGTGAACCACATATGATATCATAACAATGAGTATTATTCTTGATTAAGTCAATTCCATTATTTAAATCATTATACAAGAGGTTCAGACTCTTACGAAGCAAATCAGACCTAAGGTAAGGGAAATATCACAATCTCGTTTTTATCCGAGATTGATTATACTTTGAAATTTACTGGGGTGTATTTTATCATCCACATCCATGTTTCCACAATATGTAATATTATTTACATCAACCTAAAATTGTTTAAATACAATTTTACCCTTAGGTGAGTTTTTAGTAAAAGATATGAATGGAATCTTTTGTCGTTTTTCGTACGATGTACTTTTTGACTTTTCTGACAAAAGTACAAGAAGAATGTTTTTTTAACTTATACGGCATGAATGGATTTTTAAAACATTATTTCCAAGAAGGTTACATTACAGGTTTTCAAGATTATTTTTAATAAAATTCTTTTAGTTTAAAATTGTATGACATGTTAAGAAAGGGAAATTGTTTTGAAGTAGAAAGGATATTTTTTTCAAGAATGGAGTTCAAGTGTTTTATCAAAATTATTTTCCATCTAAGATAATAAAGGGTTATGTTTCTATCCTTATTATTACAGTGATTTTGTTATTTTGTGATGGAATTAATTTTTTGAATTCTTTTATCTTATATGAATTGTTTTATGATGTCACGATGTTTAAGATTCCCATTTTTATTACATGGGTTATGCTATGATGTATGGTTTATGATTTTTTGGCACACATAAGAATGGAATAATTATGAGATGGATGGGACCTATATATCCCTCCAACGCATTGGGAAAAGATTTTATATCTCATGATATAGACATGGCTAGAACAGCAGGTTAAATTGGGTCAGTGAAACAGGACTGAAACGAGGAATGAACTCGGTTCAGAAATGGACTTTGTCCACTAAGATAGTCTTGGAAATGAGTCTTGACTAATAATAAATGATTCTCTATGATTATGTGTGTATACCACAAAGCTTCGTGTTTTATGTTATGATTATTGTGTTTACATTTCACTACTATGCTTTATCCCATGTTATGATATTATGATCTCTTTTGCAGGTTAAGATTTCCAAAATGTTATGTTCTTATGAATATGATGTGATTGATATTTATTTTGTTTACCTTTACTGAGAATTTGAGCTCACCCTTTTATGTTTTCTTTTCCCCAGGATATAAAGAAAGTTTTTAGGTAAAAAAAAGTGAAGACCTTAATGGGATATGTTGAAGATCTTTCACCCCGATTAGAAGATTATATTCTAAGTTTCCAAAGACACTAAACTATTACGGTCCTTGTGTGTGTGTTTTTATTATGTACTAAGTATTCCGCAAAAGTAATGTAATGTCCATGTAAGTTAAGGTTAGGGTCTCTATAGTTGGTATCAAAGGAAAGCTTTAGTCAACCTTTGGAAACTATGATGTGAGAACTTTAGTGAGATCCCTAGAGATATTTCTAAGGTATATCTAGGGATGTCCCTAAGGATAAGTATACATATAGGATATAGTCCTAGAACAATGGTAACGATCATAGAATTTTACCTAATATGTTAGATATTGAAGGTACTCCCACTTTATTATATTGTTTTCCCTAGCTTGATTTTTGCCTATCACACTATTCTTTTTGGGTCTTAGACGATGGCTGGAACCCGAAGGAACCGTGTTGATCAATATAATGGACAATGAAATGGTTGTCCTCCTACACAAACCAATGTTACAGGAGATGGAGTGAAAAATCTTATTGCTATACTTACACAAGCTATGAACCATTCTAGACATCCAAATGAGTACAGAAGGGAACAATATTCTATTGAGTCCTTCATGAGGCAATGTCCACCTTCTTTTAGTGGGTCTTCCTATCTAATTGTTGCTGAACAATGGATCAGTACCACTGAAAAGATATTTTCAGTTCTTCAATGTTCTGAACATGATAAATTCATCTTAGATGTGTATCGTTTGGAAGGTGATGCTGATCAATGGTGGAATCTTATCAAGAATATGAGGCCAAGAGATGAAATTGATTCCATGGAATGGGACAAGTTCAAGA
The DNA here is from genome assembly GCA_963277665.1 of Viscum album. Classification (NCBI taxonomy): domain Eukaryota; kingdom Viridiplantae; phylum Streptophyta; class Magnoliopsida; order Santalales; family Viscaceae; genus Viscum; species Viscum album. The sequence continues at coordinate 861,148,220 of OY728146.1, forward strand.
ACTTATTTTTCAATAAGTATTTCCCTCGTATTCTTAGAACAAAGATGGAGAAGGAGTTTCTTGAACTAAAGAAAAAGGATGATGAATCTGTTGGTATATACGAAGCGAATTTTACAAGGCTTGCAAGGTATGCATCTGGCTTTATCATTCAACCTGAAAGTAAAGTTGATCGATTCTTCAGTGGCTTAAAACCAAGTCTTCGAAGGGCATTAGTTATAAGAGACTTCAGTAGCTATGAAGAAATTGTGCGTTGTGCTATCAAGGTAGAATTTGAACTTGGTGTTACTTATCCATCTCATAGTTTTGACAAGAAACGAAAGATGGGGTTCAAGGAGAAATCTGATAATAATGGTGAAAAGAATATGAATGTTTCCTTATGCTCAAAGTGTGGAAAGAAACATGGTGGAGATTGTCTTAAAGGGACTAGAAAATGTTTTTAAGTGTGGAAAAGAAGGTCATCGTGTAGGTGAGTGTCAAAGTAATGGAAAAAGGGTTTCTAATGATGTGAATAAATAAGACTATAGAGAACGCACCACCAACACTTCAATGCTTCAAGTGCAAGGAAATGGGGAATTATACTAATAAATGCCCTAATCCAAGGGTTAGTGATGATCGACATGAGCAACCACTTAAGGCAAAGGACAAAGGGAAGTCACATGCGATCACCATTGGCGATGTTGAATATGACAACGATGTGGTGGAATGATTAAGTGTTTATGTAATGGGATTCCAAAATAATGTTGTATATAGTTTCGTGGAATATTGGAATATTTATGTATTGGTATATTGTGGTTTTCAATAATTTTATGGTACCGGTAACCATGAAAAGTGATTGATACATTTTTGGTAAACAGATGATATGCTCATAATGAAGGGATATGAAGATAGTGAGATGTTTGATTGTATTCATGAGCTCATGATTGATATAAGGACTAAGTGATGTCATGGTTTGAGTATAAAGAATTTTGAGGATTTTGGTTTGTGGAAAGTGTTATCTTTTAACTGCATTCATGTTTTCAATAAGGTTCAATGGGTATTCATTCTTTAAAAGAATACATGATTAAGGTATTCACATGTTTGTAATTTTACCAACAAGATATATCTTATGATATATGGGGGATAAATTAGGGCATTGACGTGATTGTTATGTGACATTTCATGTAATCATTTTCTTTATACTATGAGCTTGGACCGAAGTATTTTAGATAATCCTAAAGATTGGAATGGATTATGTTGGATATAAGTTAGGATAGAAATTATTTCGATGTAATTGATGGGATGTTATAGTAATATATCTTTAGAAAAAGGACAACCTGTAGGACAGGCGATAGCCCATCGCGTCGGACAAGGCTGTGGGAATAGAACCGACAACCGAAGTGCGACTGGCCTTTAGCGCCTACCAGTGGCCTACAGGAAGTCCCTATTTAGTAGAAACTAGTTTTATTATATTAATCAGTATGATATATGAAGTATAAGTCCGTTTTAGGAACCATATATGATTAATCGCACTATAGACGGACTTGTGTATTTTTTTCATAACTTTTCTAACCATTTTTTTTGAGACAGATGGAATGACCCATCATTCTATCACATGATCTGCTAACACATCATGAATGACAAATTCAACTTAATTTCTTTAAGAGATGAAGTGGAAATTGTCCAAATAACGATCAATGGTGATACTATACCAAAATCACAAAATTATTTCTTCTAATTCCAATTTCATCAACTTTAGGGAAATGATCTTGAAAACCAAAAATGTTGTCCTAGTGCTCTTATATCTGATGAATCAAATGGTACCTTATATCGTCACAAATTTATGTCTTTGTGATTTCTGGATTTTCCATAGCCATGTTCTCTACCACTCTCCATCAGAACATGATGATTAGATTTCTCTTCCAGATCCATATTTTCACCTATGTGGAAACACAGTGATTAGTTTATTTGGGTAACCATTACGTTTCATACTTTTGTTTTTTAAAGATTGGTTTTGGTATTCCTTTTTATGATGTGGGTTTCTATTAAATAAACTTTCGAGTAGTAAACTATTTATAACCCCACCGAATTTCGAGGGCGAAATTCATTTTAAGGGGGGTAGAATGTAACACCCCGAGATTTTATAAAAAATATTCTTTTTAATTTCATTAATGTCTTGTGTTGTAAGCTACCCCAAAAGGATCTTGCACAACACACATCCTTGACTTGCCTTTCATTACACGCAATCGCAACCTTCCTTGATAGCATGTGTAGTACGCAATAACGAGTTTCACTAAACAACAATATGCTATTAAAATATTATTAAAACTAGCTATTATGAATAGTAATAACCACTTTTTGAAATTTTGTAAATTTTATTTTTAAAAATGGACTTCATTTTTGGATTCGTAATATCGGAATTAGCTTACGGTGAAATTTAGGTACTTTTCCAATAACTTTTATTTTCTGATGTATAGTGAAAATTTCTAAATTTTAATTAAAAAAACCTTTTTAATCGAAATAATTAATAGGGATAGATAATTAATTTTAGTGTTTTTAAAGTATCTTTAGAATATATTTTTAAAATTTAATACAATTTTGGTCATTGGATATAATTTCACATTTTAACCAGACATAAAAAAATGTCAATCTTTTGATAGTTATTATCTCTTAAGAATACGCTATTTGTTTTGACGACGGGAATTAATTTTCAAATTAATTAATGAAACTGGTATGTTTTGAATTTGGTAAAATATATATCATTTTTGAGTTCGTAATATCAAATATAGCTTAGGCCTAATTTTTTGTATTTTTCTGAAAAATTTCAATTTTTGATGAATAGTGAAACCACTAAGTGGTAGTTAAAAAACTGATTTTTTCATAGAACATAATTTTACCGCTTCTGTGTTTGGAATCTCAAAAATATGAGAGACATGGTTGATGTCAGTAAGTAAAATTTGGTTCAATGAGATTAAAATAATTTTTGGTGAATAGTAACTTTTTACTTTTATTTACTACAGTTAAAAGTAAATAGGGTAATTAAGGGTAAAAATGATATTATTATTACCCTAACACATGTCCTAATTCTATTGGATAAGTGTAATTCGTCCAAAAACAACCTTAGGAATAAAATATGACCATTTAGGCCCCCTTGGATTAGATTAGAACATTTATTATTAATTTATTTAAAGAAGGGTTAAAATAGTTAAAATCAATGTTTAATAACTAAATAATTTTTAATATAGGGTTATACATAAGATAAATTCGACTATAAATATTAATTAGAAAGATAAAATTATTTCCTACATAATTATATTTTATTTGTAATTTTTTGACATTATATAATTTAATTTATTTATGACACAAATATGATGCAGTAATTATCTTATTAATGAAATATTGACATAATTGATGTTATAAATACCCAAATAAATATCATTTGAGACTTTTTATGAATTCCAAGAATTTTATTAGTTCATATGACATGTTAGTATTTATATAGTTTAATTTTTTCGAACTAATCAATCTATTATGATTTTCAAAAAAATCAATTACTAAATAGTGTCAAAATTGACATAAAATAGTTTTTAAAACAAATATTATATTATTAATTCTAATTTTATTCCTAAAAATATAATATTCGGAAAAATGACTTAGATAAGGTTATATATATTATTAATAAACAAATTGGGGTTCGTTTGTCTTGTTATAGTATGTTTATTAACCTTATAGTGTAAGAACACAAAAAGACACGGTAAAAGTAAAATTATCTAACTTAAAGATAAATATAAATGATAAGGTTAAAATACGAACCTAAACATGTCTAAATTCTATTTGATTAGCGTATTTCGACCCATTACCACCTTATCTTATAAATAAATCAATGTGGAGCTATTTAAAACCGAATTTGGCTTTATAATAAAATAATATATTTAGTTTTTCCAAAAGAGCCCCTCTCCTCCCTTATAAAAGGGAACCTCCTCCCTCTCTTCCTCACACAACATTGAGCCTTCAAGGTCAGCCAAACCTTGCCAAATTTTCTTCTCCAATTCAATAGATACATCCTAGAGGTTTTGGTCTTCCTCAAAGACCAATTTTAGTGCCCTAAAAGAAGATCTCAAAGAGGCGCTTCAAAGAAGAGGTAATGTCCGTTACCGATTCATTCAACTTTATTTCTTCTTCCACTTATTCTTCTTAGGTTGTTTAATTATGAAGTAATAACATCAGTATCACTAATATACTGATATGTTATTATAAGTATGAAATAACCCTATTTCACCATCTATCCATCCTACAGAAAATGAAATCACCGCGCGTGCGTACGTACGGAATACCGTCTCCACGCCGTGGTGTAATCTATTTTCCACCACCACCTTACTTGGATGGGTATAATGGTGTACATAATAACTATATATGATTATTGTAAAGTGATATTGATTCTGAAATATTATACATACACTCCAATACAATTCCACGATCATCAGAACGATATCATCGCTCATGCGTACGTACAGACTACCATCTCCACGACGCGATGAGATTTATTCTCCACGTTAACCATTCATGAATGATTATAAAGTATATATAATAAGTAATAATTAAATATATGACATAATAATGATATTGGATTTATGTGTGTATATATGTATGTCATCTACTTAATTCCATTCAACTCAATAAGGAAACGAAAACAGCGTTCCTGCGTACGTACGGCCTACCGTCTCCATAAATGGTGTATTTCATTCCATTTACTGATCTATTATATATATGTATATTCTGAAAATATATTATATATAAATCATGTTTTATATTCTGGAATTAATTAATCATGATCTAAGTAATCATATGAATAATTACAAGTCAAAACACGGACGACAAATGAAACGATTTTACCCAAAACGCTCTTTAACATGGAATTTACAAAAGAATGGGTAAAATAAAGTCCTAAGTGAACCATATATGATATCATAACAATGAGTATGATTCTGGAATAATTCAATGACATTATTTAAATCATTATACAGGAGGTTCGGACACTTACGAAGCAAATCGGACCTAAGGTAAGGGAAATATCACAATCTCATTTTTATCCGAGATTGTTTATACTTTGAAATTTACTGCGGTGTATTTTATCATCCACATCCATATTTCCTCAATATATAATATTATTTCCATCCACTGAAAATTGATTAAATCCAATTTTACCCTTCAGTGAGTTTTTAGAAAAAGATATGAAAGGAATCTTTTTTCGTTTTTCGTACGAGGTAATTTTTGACTTTTACGACAAAAGTACGAGAAGAATGTTTTTTTAACTTATACGGCATGAATGGTTTTTTAAAACATTATTTCCAAGAAGGTTCCTTTACAATTTTTCATGTTTATTTTCAATCAAAATATTTTTGTTTAAAATTGTATGACTTGTTAAGAAAAGGAAAATGTTTTTGAAGTAGAAAGGATATTTTCCTCAAGAATGGAGTTCAAGTGTTTTATCAAAATTATTTTACATATAAGATAATAAAGGGTTCTATTTCTATTCCTATTATTACATTTATTTTATTATTTTTTCATGGAATTATTTTTATGAATTCCTTTATCTTATATGAATTGTTTTAAAATGTCACGATGTTTAAGATTCCCATTTTTATTACATGGGTTATGCTATGAGGTATGGTTTATGATTTTGTGGCACACATAATATTGGTATCATTATGAGATGGGTGGGACCTATATCTCCCTGAAATTCATTGGGTAAAGATTTTATATCTCATGAGATAGACATTGCTGGAACGGCAGGGTAAACCGGTTCAGTGAAACCGGACTGAAACGAGGAATGAACTTGGTTCAGAAATGGACTTTTTCCACTAAGATAGTCTTGGAAATGAGTCTTGACTAATAAGAAATGATTCTCTATGATTATGTTTGTATGCCACAAAGCTTCATGTTTTAAGTTATGATTATTGTGTTTACATTTCACTATTATGATTTATCCCATGTTATGATATTATGATCTCTTTTTCCGGTTTAGATTTCCAAAATGTTATGTTCTTATGAATATGATGTGATTGATATTTCTTTTGTTTACCCTTACTGAGCATTTGAGATCACACTTTTGTGTTTTATTTTCCCCAGGATATAAATAAAGGTTTTAGGTAAAAAAAGGGAAGACCTTTATGGGAGATGTTGAAGATCTTTCACCCCGATTAGAATATTATATTCCGAGTTTCCAAAGACACTAAACTATTACGGTCCTTGTGTGTGTGTTTTTGTTATGTACTAAGTATTCCGCAAAATTAATAGAATTTCCATGTACGTTAAGCTTAGGGTCTCTACAAAACTATTATAGAAGGACATTAAACAAATATTTAAAAAATTTAATATCCTTAATGTTGAGTTTATACCTAACCATATGAGATATGTAAACCTCTTGAATGGGTATTAAAAGACAAATTATGGAAGTAATTTTCTTTGTGATTTTAGGTTCATCCTCACATTGATATCCTATCACATGTTGATTCAAAATATCGAATATAACATCTATTCCATGAAATTTTATATGGTATCTATACATAGAGATCAAATCCATTCCAAGGATTACATTAAATTATACTATACGAAGAATAAAAAAATTGGATGGAATTTCATTCCCAAAAACTATTATAAAAGAGGTGATATAGACATGATACCTAATCAGACTAAAATTTAGAGTTTTCAATACCCACTCAATATCTAATCATTAATGTGGTAATGTGACACCCTTAGAAAACTATTTACACATAAACTAGTGAGTATAAATTTAATCAAATAAGACATATGCACTTCTAGGGTGGATGATAAGTGTACCTTTTTCCACATCACTGAAAACATACACTTTATTTGTTGTAATTCTATATGATATTCCTTATTCCCTTGGATTCATATATGGTAATTTACTGTGATTATTGGGGAACTCCTTTAAATAATGATCCATATATTTACATTTGAATCAATTAATAGTAGTGGTTTCATTCTTTTCAATACAATAATTATCCAATTGTCCTATATCTTCACACTTATAACAAATACACAAGCCCGTAAATCATATTCTTGGGTGTTTCATTCCAAAATTTTAATATCATATAAATTTCATAGATACTTTCATTTTATTTGATGTATTACCATTTTCTCTATGATTAGTTGACCTATTATTCTATTAATTTACCATGGATATATAATATCTATAAAATTGCTTCTCCATCTTAAATTCTCTTGATACTATATCATCATATGATGAAAATGTATAAAAAAATAGTTCCCTTTGGATACATTGATTAATCCTATCAATGAAATAGTAAATATATCATTATAAATTACATATGCAGTCTAAAGAATGCCAGGAAAATCTGTTAAAGTTAGCATCATTCTCAACCTCACCTACATCTTCCATATTCTTTAAAGTAAAGAAATTATTTTATTTTTCAAATCACTATTATCAATGAATATATATCATGAATAAAATAACATAAAAGGTACTCTATTCATTTATATCTATCTCTTAATCCAATTTAGTGTTCTTAATCAATGAAAAACCTTTTCAGAATCTTCATTAAAATAATAAAATTCCAAAATATCATTTTCATATTCTTTACTTCCCAAAGGAATGAAAATAATTTTGAGAGACTTCATCCATTATTCATCTATGAAGAGATTAACGGTTTCATTAAAAAATATTGGCTTATGTTGTGTGATGTAGTCTAACATAGGTGACTAATATTGTGTACAATTAAGTATCACCGTTCAAGAAAGGTTATTCATCATAACCCGAGTAATTTTCCATAGTATAGTAATAGTATACTATGTTCCAACACTATGTATATTTTATTAATCAAATAGCAATATCATCATTTATTATAGGGGTTTATTCCATTCCATCCCTTAATCTACATCACTATATAATAGAACACACATGGTTTTTTATTAATCCCCATGAATATTGATCCATAAAATTAAAATCCCTCTAATAGTAAAATTTCTGAAATACTATAAGGGATTATCAAAGTTTTTAGGTTGGTAGAGTTCATGTAAATCTTATTCCCAACGTTTAATATAAATTTCCTCTTATACAAACTATAGAAACCCCAATTCTAGGAACCTAGAGAATGTGTATTTTCTATTACATTGGAATAATATAAAAGTGATATCATCTCAAAGCAATAACTAGGCCATGAGACTTGAAGAACCATATACATATATTATTCTCATATTATAATAAAAATATAAAATACATAGTAGAAAAAATTTCTTTCATCATTGATATTATTCATAGTATCCTTCTTAATATCCTGGATAATGAAAAATAAATAAATGGTGATCTTATAGGATTAGTAATATTGAGAAAAAAATTAATCATGAGAAAATAAGTCATAAGAAATATGGAAAGATAAATAACTAAAAACACATATCTTTTAATCGATAACTTGATCATGAAATGAATCCATGGTTAACATCAATGTAGCAATGTCATGGATAAAATTAACTAAATTTTAAATGATGGAAATTTATTATATTGGATGTCATGATCTCAGAAATCACAATATATCAAATTAGATCTTTATTCCAAGACAGTTAGATTTACTAGTGTATATACACAAAAATCCTATTTAAATAAGGTTATCCGACTAGTTTTCTTCTTAATAGACATCAATTAATCAAGCGAATATTTATATCCATGACCCACCTTTTCTAAATTTATAATTCATTCCTCGTATATTGAATGATCAGTTTATTTCATAAATGATATTACTCATAAAAAAATGTATGTACTGAGTATAGAATTTTTAATATCAACATTTCACAAGTTAATAAAATATATTTAAATGAAAAATAATTTATGTATAAAAAGTATATAATTTAAGAGATAATAACAAATATGATAAATATTATATGGATATTTAAGAGGAATTTAATTTCTAATTAAAAATTATCATAATAAATGTAATGTTTTATTAGAATGTTAAGGATAAAAAATTTATAAGAGATAATATATGTCTGTAGAATCATATGAAACATAGGTTTCTAATAAAATCATTTCATTTGGAGAATTAAAAAAATGGATGAAATATATTAACATAATATTTCATTTATGATATTCTCTTTATAAAATCCTTGAAAATTGTTGATGAATCTAACTAGTTAAAAATAGTTAAAGCATTGAGAAAATATATTAACATTGTATATTCTAAAAAAATTCCTCTTTGAATTTTGATTAAAGAAGTTAAAAAATGTTCATTTTCAAAATAAATATAAGTATTGATTTCAAACATTTTAAAATGGAAAAGATGGTAAAAAATTACCATTATAATTCATAAAAAGGACTTTATTAAAACAATTTAAAAAAATATGGACCTCGAAGAGAAATATACCTGATCAAAAAGAAAAATAAGATCGAGTTTCTTTAAAAAATTAATTTTATTAATTCAAGTGAAAAAAATATGAAACTCTAATGGAAAATATTAAAACTCATTAAATATTATGGGTATAATAAAATATATGGGTTTTATGATGTAATGAATATAATATTTTGTTTATGAAAATAAGATCAATCCCAAAAAAAAATTATAAATTAACTTATTACCACTTTGGTAACATTCAAATTGTATAGACTTGTGAAAATAAACATATATTGGAACATAAATCATCATTAATAAATATATATTCATGATAAAAATGTAAAATTAGAATTATATGACCATATAAAACTAAATAGGTGAATAATATCAAATATTTCTCAATGGAGTGGAAATTGAAAAGAAATATCTTACCTCAAGTTCCAATTTCCATATAAGTGGTATTAACCCCATATATATTTAATATAATTATATAAAATAAAAATATAAATTTCTATAATATCATGTATGGTTTATTTATAATATAGTATCTCTTGTTTTTTAACAATATTTTTTTATTATCATCATTTTGTGTGTTAACTGCATCATTTTTCATTATGTTTTGATTCAGTATATCCTATATTTTTAATTTTATTATTGTTCCATAATCTAAATAACTTTAATCATGATATAAATATCATATATATTAATTATATATATAGGAACTAATAAAAAATTATAAATATAATAATCAACTACACCATTCATGGAGATGGTAGGCTATGCATATGCGTGAATGTTGATTTCTCTTTTCAAAAGATGGAATTAATAAAATTGAAATAATAATACACCTTTATATAAAAGTTATTGTATCATATATTTTATATATATATTGTTATTTATATCCTTATTACCATCCATTAAAATCATAAATAAAAAAATCAATCACATCAGTTCGTGGAGGTGGTTGTCCACACATACGCACGAGCAACGTTATCATTTCCCAATGTATTAGAATGTATGAAGGTAAATATCATATCATTAATGAAAAAGAATAATTATTACATAAATAATATATATATATATATATATTATTTGTATATTTTACAAATACATTTGATTATGTAATGGAAATAAAATTATATTGGTTCGTGAGATGGTATTCAGTCATACACTTGAGTGATGGTCTTATTTACCATTTGATAGAGAATGTGATGGATAAATTTTATTACATAAAAATAATAAAATCATATTATATGTAATATATTTATATATATATTTTTATTGGTTTGTAAATAATTTATGGTGATAAAATAAGAAAAAAAATGAAATGGCTTGGTGATGATGATTTCAACATCTCTAAAAGTGCTCCGTTACTTCTTCTTTTTAAGGGACCTAGGGTTTGTCTATGGGGACCGATGGATCATCCAAAACATGAATACTGTTCTTTTAGAATGGAATTTTATATGGGTGATTTGAGCTATATGGCTCACTTTAGTGCATGAAATTTAAGGAGCGGTGTAATTTAAAGGGAGGGACAAAGATTTTGAAAATTTATGAAATATTTTAATATAACATGTTTCTAAATCATTTAAAAGGGTTAAAAAATAGAATATATTAGAATATTGAGGATATGGTATTAATATAATCATACAATCCATTTTTTGTCACTTTATATATTTCATTAAAACTTATTTTCGGTATAAACCCCTTGGTCAATTTTTTTAACCTTTATCATTGATATTAATTTTTAAATATTAAGGGTTTATAATTTTACATATATATTTTAAATTGGATCATAAATATAAAATTTATGGAATTTTATGAAATTTATTATCTAACTTTTCCTCTCTCATGTTTTTTATGATTTTCAAACAATTTAATTAAATATAGTTTCATAAAATATCATTAATTTCATTTTTACAATATTCATTTTTGTTGAATTTAAATACATCAAAAAAATATTTAATGCAAATATAATCCATTTAAACATAACTAATAGTTCATATGTATCAATAAAATTTTCGAAACACTATAATTACTTCAAATTCAATTTCTTTAAATATTTTTAATATAATTTATTTTACATTTCTTTTAATTGAATAAATATTTTGTCAGTGTTGCGTAAGAATTTAAGGTAACTAATAAATCAGTAAAATATTTAAAAAAATTAAAATGAAAATAATAATAATTAATATTTCAAATTAAATTTTAATATTTAACATAACCTCTTTTTATTATTTTGGAATAATACTAGATATATTTAAGTAAAGGGCATGGCATTTTGTTATTGTTATTTTCTTAAAATAATATAATGGTCAATATTAAAAGAAAATGGAACCAAGTGGACATATTTTCAACAATTGAATAAGAATAGTTAAAATAAAATTATATGTATTTTAAAGACTTATCCCATTCATTTTAACCTTAATTACCTTATTTACCCATTATTTTAGGTGATAAATTTTACCACTATAATTATTTATAATGACCAAATATAATATGGGCATATTTTCCAAATTTAAAAATATTTATTCCAAATATTTAATTCCATTTATAAAATTAAACTCACATAATAGGTAGAAATTAAATAAATTTAAAATTTCAAAAATCAAGTAAAGTATAGTTTTTTTGAAAAAATGTGTTCTTTTGTCAAAAAATGAACTTATACTAAAATAAAAATTAATGGTTACTCAAATGTAAATATTTATATTATTTTAAAATAGAGTTTATATTAATTTAATATAAATAATTATGGGTTTTTTAGAAATAAATAAAACTCCATTTTACAAAAAATAGTTTTTTAACTATTCATTAAAAAAATCATGTATAAAAAAAATCCAAAAAATTCAACAAAACATAATATTGACATGATGAATTCCGAAATTTAATACTTTTTATGTAATAATATTTTAAAAGGATTGTGTGGATCATTTGAAGTCGGTGTTTTATAAAAAAAGATGCTATCAAAGAAGTTTATTTGAAGAGATATATGTCATAAAATGTTATGTTATTACAAAGAAAATTAATTCCCATGTAATTTTCCAATAAAAATTCCACTCTATGTCTAAATGATCCATAATAAATGTATAACATTAGATATTTTATTTAGTCTATAAATATATCTATTATTAATTGAATTTAATACCAACTAAAATGGGACACTCGTTTCCTTTCTTATGAGAGGGATAACTATTTTCATAATAATATAACCAATTGATTTCGATTGGGAAAAATATTATCATGTAATTTAAATATAAAGTTACTAAAATAAACTAAACACATAGGTTTACAACATTCATGTATAGTAGGTAGGATTTAAATTTAAAAATCATCGCTCAATAATCTTTAAAAAAACTCTTTCATGGCATTGATTAGCATTAATTTTATACCACTTAATGTCTGGGTGTTATTTTTTAATCATGGATTAGATAATAATGAATAAAACCATTTAACTGATATCCTTTTTAATCAATTTCAAAAATGTGAAAAATTTTATGATAATGATAATTCTAGAAACTTGTTAAAAAATATTTTATACTTGTCTCCCACTTAAGAAGACACTAAGAATTTTATTAATAGGGTGGATCCCTTAAATGTATAAATTTCAAGTTGTTTCATGTTGATAATGAACCAAAATGAAACATTTAATGTGAATTTGTATATTTGATAGAAAATTTCAACTTCATCAAAGATTAAAATTTTAGAAAATTTTCTCAAGGATACCAATTAAGAGTTCAATATTGGAAGTTATATTCTTATTTTTGTTTTCTAGTTTTAGATGATTCCACTCCATCTATAGTTCTCCCCCAAAGATCATGTTTAACCTTAAATACCATGAATTTTTTCCCTAAAAAAATAAAATAGGATAGGTAAAAATATAAGAATCCTTTAGTCTCAATATGAATACAAATGTTTAGAGTATTTTCTTAACATTTTAATTCCATTATTAATGATTTCAAATAAATATTTCAATTATACCATTGTATAATGTAGCATGGAAATATTCTTATATTTAGTTTTTTATATGTATTTATTAACTATTACTCATTATTTATTCATCTCCTAGATAGTTCTAATTTTCCATAAGCATTGTTATTTATTTGAAACATTCTCAAAATTGACATTCTCTATGTGGTTCAATTTATTTCCCATTATCACAAGATTTTTCTTATGAGAATTACATCATCCATACATACTCCAATTCCATTGTAGAAATCACTAAAAAATATTTGTGTACATTTTAATACAACTTGTATTCATCACATTGATTCTTTGGAGTCATCTTCACTAAACCAATACCTTTATGATTTTCTGGGACTGATTTATCTTTATGATTTTTTATTTCTTCCACTAATACCTATATCTATGGAATCTTTATATGAATAAAAAATATGTCATTTATTTCTATAATAGAATAATTTTTTTTACTTTCGATTATTTTTATTTATTTGAACAAAAATATTTTTTTTGTTTTTATACAATGTTTACACGTCATTCTTATAAATATTATTGGCGGATTTGTGACTTGAATATTTCATTAGCTTCTTATTAAAGGTTGTATCTTATATATTCATTAAATTTTATTCCACCATTTTTTATATATATAGTGTTATAAACATGGACCATCCCTATGACCACACTCATTACACGAATAATCGATATTTCCATATTCTTACCTTTTTTATTATATGTTTTTCTATTCTAAAATAGTGGATTATGAATCTTCTCCAGATTTATCCCCATTGATACTAGATTCCCCTGTACTTATAAAATTTATGGATTATAAAAAAATTAATGTTATATACCCAATGTTGATGTAGCACAAAAAATTCACAAAAAATATTGATCTAACTTTCTAAAAGACATGTTTTGCCTATTTTTTAGAATAACTAGCATCTTGATTTTTTGATTTTTCATCAACAAGTTGAGCAATTAAAAAGGGACCACCTCTCATATTCATGAATTTATTAACCGTAGGCATAATGGTAGTATTAACATCACATTTACTCATCTATATTTAAATATCTTTTTTATTTAAACCTTCACTATTTATATAAATAGATTAAGTATAAACATTAAAATTTCATTATTCTTTGAAGATACTATGGAATGGTCATAAAATTATTTTGAGAAATTCCTTCCAAGGAGTAGTGGTATTTTGATATAAGAATCATCCATAGAATAGTTTTTTTTACAGAAGTTCCTTATTATGATGACTATGAGAGCTCAATAGTATCATTTCTCTTTTTTACATTTTTTACTTCTGATTCAATACATCTCATATTGAGGATATTTATATGACCTTTAATCAACAACACTATTCATAATCATTTCTCAAAATCAAAACATAATATTCACACAATATAATCTCCTCTTACAGAAATGTGTAAAATTCCATTATCCTGTAATTTTTTAATTTAATTTGGATATTTTTTACATAAATTAATGAATTTTTTTCCTCCACTACATGGATATTTTCTTGCAAATCCATTAGTGGTGTCATTATTTTCGTGTATTTTATTTAAATTATCTTCTTTAAAAATTGTGAAGTTTCTTAAAGATCCATATTAATTGATTCAATGGATCCAACTTGTTTAGATAGATTTTAAATGTTAGTTACTTTTTCTGAAATACTTTCTCCATATTATCAGCCTTTACATCAAGCTAGGTGATCACTCTATAATATAATTATAAAATTCCACAAATTAAAGAACCTTATTATTTTCAAATAGAATACTACATATTCTTTAATCTAGAAGATGATATTTCATGAGAACATGTAGATATAAGATCATCCCCACTAATGCGTAGATCTTCTTAGGAATATATTTCATAAGAATTATTACATACCTCATAATCAATTTAATTCATTCATTCTTTTGAGGTATAAAGACAATACATTCCCTTATTGGTAAATTAAATAGCCTATACTTCTCATTTTAGATAAGATCTATCATCAATGGTATTATTATATATATGAACTAACACATAGAATTATTGGAATGGTATAGATGTATTCTTCAACAATGTCTTATATAAACATCTCTTATTCATCCTAGTTTTGTTATATATTCAATTTTGTTAAAAAATCATTATCTTCTCCAAAAACACACTTCAATATAAATTCAAAAAGTGACTAAAATACTCCCAATAGAAAAACCTAAAAATGTGAGAATTTATTCAGAGGTGTACAAGGATCGTATAACAATCATTATATCAATGTAGAATGTTTTTGATACTCTGATGTGAGGTGGGGATAAATTTTGATGTTGTTTTAATCAATTTAAAAATATTATACCTTTACCTCTTATGATCAATTTATATGTAAATTTTATCAATCTTGTTTTAATCTCCATTTTTATATACAAGAATATGAATGAAAATAAATAATGGAACATTTTATTTTTATATGGTTCAATACTCAATAAGAATAGTAATTCCTTACTATGTTGGGGTGTATATGGTCCAAATATTTCAATAATAATGAATCATATGTTATAGTATGTCATCCGAAGAGTAACCAGAATGTGAAGTGTAGTTCCACACACTTCAAAAAAGGACATAAAATAATATATAATCCCATGGAATGGTGATGGCTAAACTCAAATGAATCCACCCACTATATCATTAAATTATCACCTTATAGTGTTCAACATCTTCATGTGCTTTAAAACAATAGATGAATCTCCACATGGGTGGTACTTTACTTTTTCATGGTTCTACTTATTCTTCTTTTTCTCCCTCAACCTCAACTTACAAATATTTATTCAAGTAAACCTTTTACTTTTTCCACATTACAGTGAATATGAAATATTTATCTTCATATTCCCTTACACATGTACATGTTTATTCTTCCTTTCTGATCTCAAACACAAAGTAATAACATCATTATTTTTATAAATCATATTATTGTTTCTCTATTTTATCTTGATTCCACAAATATATCATTCTATTTCTTCTTTATATTATTCATTCTATAGAAAAAATTAATAGAAATATATCTTATTTTATTTTCATTACTTATAGAAAACAAATAGTACTAGTTCTCCACTTCTTCTCTCAATCTCACGAAACATACAACAATTTTTGAGTTAAGAATTTTATATTTTTTAAATGAAAAAATATATTATTTGAGATACTATATGGTCACTTTTTTCTAGACTCTTTAACCTATAATAATATATTTCCCAATAAAATAGTTCTTTTTATTACTTCTTATCTAACTCTAAATACTTCTAAAATATCGCAACATTGAAAATATTAAATGACTATGTGTTAATAAATACATATTTTTCTTCTATAAAACACCATAAAATATAAATAATAACTAGAATTCAATATATTCATGAATTATTATTAATATTATTGTCATGTTTTTTTATTTTTGTAGAATAAGACAATGAAAATATCTTCTTTCCATCTTTAATTGGGCCCATGATTAAATGGATCATGGTACTTAAAAAAATTAGGAACACATCACCAATAATTGTATGATTCATTAACATCATTGTATTATTTTTTTATGAATCATAGATTATAGATATAAAAATTTGATTTTGATCCCCATTATCCTTGTGAGAATCCAATTATCATTATAAAGATGAATTATCCTTACATAGAAAACAAACAATTATTACATTGAAGAGTATAATGATAGTTATAGCCCTAGTAAACGATGATTACACATAAGGATATAATGACCCTTGTGGATTAAAAAATTATTCTTATGGTGATCTTATTTATGTCTTCATAAGAATCATTCCTTATGTTAATCCATAACTTTAATGATTCCATGTTCTTATAATTTCAACATCTTATTATGTACTTCAAAGAAATATTTTGGAAAATTTATATATGAGATATAGATGAAATTTGAATACATCTTATGATGATATATAACATAGTTATTACTCAGTTATTCCTTCTACAATTTTTTACTTTATATTATTCTATAGGTATGCATGGATTTCCTATGATATTCCATTAATTCACACATTACATGTTATGTCCTTAATAACTTTCTCTATTACATAAATTGTGGAGAACTACATATGAATTATAGGATCATCATATATTCTCATGTAAGGTAAAGTAAACAACATTACATTTGACATAAAATTATGTGTCTTTTTAAAGATGAATAGTGCATGTCTATTCATTTGTTTGTGTTTACATGGACCCACCATGAAATGAAACTGTGGAGAGAACTACTTAATAATATAAGATATTGTATGGACTACTGATCCAATACCTTAGGGACCACCTTGGACCAGTGATTTATTATGTATCTTGAATCCTTGATTTTGTAACACACTATATAGGGGCTATACCTTTACCCTGTCTCTCTTGGATTGTTGGATAACCTTCAAGGATGGAAAAAAATATTTCCTCTAATATCTTGACTACTTAGTTTCTCATCTAGTTGAGAGTTAGCCAATTTTTTTGGATAACTCTATTAATATTTTTTTTGATAAAATATTCAAGTAATGGAAACTGTAAAGACTTTATGAACAAACCACTATCCTTCCTACATTTCTATTAATTTTTCTACTTTCATTTCAAACTCAATCCATTATATACGAATAATACACTAATACATTATTCAAAGTGATAAAGAAAATATCATTATAAATTATCCTTGTAAGAATAAATATTCAAAATTATATGCATTAAATAAAGAATAAATCTCCAAATATTCCTTCCTAATAAGTTACATACTTTTTCAAAAACTTAAAACTAATACAAAAACTTTCCTAGATGTGTTTCAATAGTCTACAATCATTTATAACATGTGAATTTTTTTAGGAGTCTTCCTTGTCTACATCACTCTAATTTATCATCCAATTTTAATTCCATATTTATATCAAGAATTATGGGGCCTCTATGATCATTAAAAACCTTTAAAAATCTATAACACACACAAATTGGTTTAATAAATATCATCCATTATATTTCTTCTCAATAAAAACAAAGATTATATGTCAATATGAGGTCTACATTTCTTTTTATCCATAATGTTTCATGAACCATCCATCTCTATTTTCATTTTCTCTCTTCCCAGTATTAATAAGAAATAAAAATTATTGAGAGGGCAGTACTAATTCATAATCAAGAGATGTGACCGAAATTATTCTACTTTTAGCTCAAATGATATATTCTTGGTGTATAAAAAAATAGTGTTTGAATAATATTTAAAATTTTTCATTTAAAAATTTAATTTGATACGAATGAAAATAATACACTAATTACCTTTCTCAAGATCCAGAAAATTTTTATATAATGAGATAAGGACTTGATACCCATTGAGATAAATATTCTCATGTATTTTCATCCTGAATTTCATGCACTAACTTCGACACATTGGTAATAAAAATCAATGTATAAAAGGTAGTTTCTAATTGAATATAATATCAATGAATTATATTAAAATATTTAATTTCATGAAATTCATTGAAATCAACTTTCTATCTCTTAATGTGAATGAGGAACCCCATACCCACACTCCTAGGTCTAGTGCTAAAAACATATACTATACCCATTGTATTTAAAACCAAGTGATATGAAACAAGCTTAACATATCTTTATTTTACATTAATTCCATAATTTATACATTACCTCTCATGATAGAAACATAATCTCAAGAAAAGATGGTTTTGTGTCTTTGAGATCTATCTATATAAGTAACTTTTTTACAAAACTAGAAGATGTTTCTTCATAATTGAGCCCCAATAGACTCCCTTATAGTATTATCATATGTCATACTAATCTTCACAACCTAAGGAATAAGAATAAAATAAAGGGGTGAGCTCAAATGCTCTATAAGGTTAAAAATAGTTAATTTTCCATCATGTGTTAGATCATATGAATATTATAAAACACAGTTAGGGGAGAAATTTATTTTTAAAAATAATAAAGAATAGTAATAGTTTTCTATAGTCCATGATTAATGGGAATGTAATATAATATTAGCAAACATATACCATGGAAAAATAGTACGGAATAATGAGATTATAAAAATGATCCACATAGCATAATCATAGACACATGGAATGGAAATGTAACATTCACATTAAACATAGAATAATAATGAACTTTTCAGTAAATATAAGAATACAAAATCATAATATTGTGAGAATATCTAAGTAGGATCACCCTTTAGTTTTTCAAAATATCCATGAAGGATAACCCATTAATATGTGATCATATCTATGAAAGCCCACTCTATATTATCTTATGAGATATAAAACCATACCCAATGCATTAGGGAGAAATATATGACCCCACCCATCATTATCCATTCATATTTTTATTATAAGAAATCAATTTTCTGACATATCATTAAAACCCATTTAATGAAAATATATTTCATATAATTTACAAATGGTATCACATAAAATGATATCCAAATTTTATTGGTTGATACCAAAATATCAATTACTAAAAAGATAATTTCATCATGGTAGTTATAAGATGATTCATAAAATAATAATGCATATGAGTAAGATATATAAATAGGAAAAAGTGAATCCTTTAAAATAATATTTTAGAAAAAATTTCATAGCATATTTATATGGAGATAAAATTACGAGTAACACTAAAACAAAATTATTAAGAAGGTAACATGAAAAAAATTTAAAACATTGATTTAGATTAAATTAAAAATATAAATTATTGAAAAGTTCATAAATAATTTCTTTATAAAATGTTGAGTGAAAGATAAAAATAATAAATTTAATGTTAAATAATTTTTAATATTTTAAAAATACATTTATTGAAATCCATATCATAATGATGATGATAAATAATTTATTTGAAAAATGGTTAATTGTAATTTAAATATTTTAAAAAATAAATAATATTTTGATTTGAAGACAAAAATAGGGGAATATTAGTGGGAAAACTGGATATGGAAAAGGAATAAAAAAGAACATTTGGAGAGAGTAGTAATTAGTCTAGAAATAACAAAATTTTATGAGAAAATATTACCATAAATGTAACTCCAAAGAAAAAAATGGAAAATTAATGATAATTTCAACATATAATATAAGATACCCATCTTATAAAACTATTTTCAAATTAGAATCTTTATTACTGAAGAGAATAAGTTGAATCAAGAAAAATATCATACCTTTAATCTTTCTTTCTTTAAAATGCCATAAAAATTTTAATAAAAATATACACTATACAACTATTTCATAACTATATTCATACCTATAATATTTTACAAACTACCATTATAATCATTGATTACAAATATTTTAGTAAGATATATTTTATTTTTATCATCATATGTTATTATTTTTAATTAATTTTTTGTAATAGTTTCTTAATAATGGAGCAAATTTTTATTTAGAGATTCAATTTTTATCATTGTGATATTATTATAGGTACTATAAAAGAATTTTTTTAGTAATTTATAATTATTTCATTTCATTTCAAATATTTTTTTTATTGTATGAAATAATTAATTTTTTTATGATCTTGTTTTTTTAATTTTCATAAATAATATGTGGTATCCTAATAACAAGTTTGATATTACCGATATAATTAAATAGAAAAATATTTAATTATTATTTTACAAAATAAAAAGCATTTTTGTTTCCTCTGTCACCCATGGTTGAAATATATTGAATTTTTCATGTAGGATGTTAAATTGATGAAAATAAGAACATTCTATAATCTATGGGAAAGTAATGTTGAGAAAGTGATTAATTAAGAATAAAATAATTAGTACAAAATAATAATGATATTCATATGATATTTTAAGGTGATAAATTAGGTTATAAGAGTTTTGGATAAATAATAAAATATGAGAGTGAAAAATAGGATATGTCACTTTCAGGGTGGTATTAGTCCACACATTTAAATGGGAAGCATGTTACTTTTATATGGATTAGGACGAATATAAAAAATTGTTTACAATTTAAAAATATTAATAATTTTTTAAATATCATAGTTATTCTTTAAATTGACTTTGATAACCATCAATGTATGGTGGTGATGAAATATCAAGCAAGTCGTTCATCGATGTGGTATTCTGCAAGTATGAATGATGATAACTTCATATTAGGACTGGATTTGGAAGAAGGTTAAAAATGGATTGTAAATTAGTGTAATAAAAATTCATAGTATTATTAATAATTATTTCATCATAATTTCATTTATATAATATGTTTTAGGGTTTCCAAAAAGAAGATAATTTAGATAGATTGGCTGAGAACATTACCTCTCCCTTTTGATGTTCTCCTTAGGGTGACACCTTAAGGCTTCTTAGCATGGTATTTTGGAATGATAAAAAATTATAGGGTGTGTTTAGATAATATAAGAGATACATGGTGATGTATTTTTTATATAATAATTTATATTATGTTTATAAATTTTTTGTTGGTGGGATCCTTTTATAGGTGAAGAGAATGAAATTTTTGAAAATGAAACATTTCAATATAAAGAGATGTCATTTTTTATATGGTATGTGAATAAAAAGATTATAATAATATATTATGGGGGAATTAAGTTCAATAATCCACAAAAATGACTTTTCATACTTTATTTGGGAGTGTTCTTATATATTTACTTTTTAGTTTTTACACATTTAATTTTTTTCATTTTAAAGTTGTAATTAGATTTTACATATTTAAATTATTTTTATGGACAAATATAAAATGGAGATTATTAAAGGTTTTTAACCAACTAATTAAAAATATAAAATCAATTTCCTTAAATAATATTTTTATGTTTAATAAAAATTAATTTTAACATTAGCACATGATGCGTGTAAACCCCATTTTTTAGAAAAAATTTCTTTCTAAGAATAAATGTTCTATTTAAGAAAAAAAGCTCAATTTATTTATTTTAATGATATTAATTTTTTATTGAAAAAAAGAGTGTTATTAGACTTTTAAATGAATTTGAAAACTAATTTCACTATGAAAAAAAATTTAAGGGAAAGAGTAAAAATAGTTTTTAATGGAAAAATAATTTGCTTTGTTTTTAAAATTTAAAACATTGGATTTATAAATTCAACTATTATTTTAATATATATAATTAAAATTTATAAATACATTTTTTACCTTAAATTATTTATATGTTTTTAAGTTATAATTACTTTTTTATATAGTCATAAATTCTATAGTTTTAATAAAAACATTATTTTCACTCTTCACCTAAAAAACTATTTCACAAAAATTTTAAAAAATATCTCTACGATAATTTTGAAAGTATAGATTCAAAAATAATGTTACATTTATATAATTTAAATTATATTCTCTAAATATTTATCTTTTTAAATGTAAATAAAAAGTGTAATGAAAAATACCTTTTCTTGGAAAATGATGTTTTAAAATATTATGTGTTGTTAATATTATATCATATAAATTTTTAATTTAATAAATGTTTATATATTTTTTTATATATAATAGTATTTAAAATTGGTCAAATTAAATTATTGGGATAAAAAATAAAATAATTATTAAAAAGATAATTATTTTAGAAAGAACAACCCATTTTAATATTAAATCATATTAATCTTTTATCCTCAATATGTATTAAATTATAGTTGAGTAATATCTTTTTTTAAAAATAGTTTATATAATTATTATAATTTTATTAATAGTATTAAACTAATATATCACAAAATATTTTATTTTGTTGTTGAATATGGATAAATCCATCAAACACATTTTATTTGTTTAATGGAAAAATTTAATATAAAATATGAGTGTTTTGCAATCTACCCACATAAAGACAGTGTCATACTAGAATTTTTTTTATTATGATGAAAATAACTATGGATATTTTTGTTTATTTATATCTTATAGTTCTCTTGAAACTCCATCATACATATAATTCTTCCAAATAAACATTGTCCTTGTAAGTAATCTTGTTCTGCAGAATGTTATACCGTCGATCTAGAATCACAAATGGTTGATCCTAATATGATATATCATTTTAAAGTTGCAAAAATACTAAGTTTATTACATGTGAATGGTATAATATGAACATTTTTAAATGTTATGCATTAAATATATCATGTACTTGATATTAATATATAGGGAGTACTAATTAACTTGTTATATCCCTAATATGATCAATGATAATGAAGGGACCAATATACCTAGGGAACAACTTCCATTTCTTCCCAAATATCATAACCTACATCCAAAGAGATATCAAGAGTAACACCTTGTCACTACCTTTAAACTCCATATATCATCAGTGATTATTCACATGACCCAACTATTGATTTTTTTCCACATTGATAACTCTTTAAATAGTTTAAACATTCTCCATAATTTTTTGGACCAGATTAATCCCTATCAGCCTCTTTTCTCTATATTCTTCTTATAATGTAAGAGATATACATGTTTTCCCATAAAGAGCCTCTTATGGGTCAATATGAATATTGTATTGGAAAATGTTGTAATAT
Organism: Viscum album; assembly: GCA_963277665.1. NCBI lineage: Eukaryota > Viridiplantae > Streptophyta > Magnoliopsida > Santalales > Viscaceae > Viscum > Viscum album. The sequence continues at coordinate 861,171,986 of OY728146.1, forward strand.
GAGAACTCTACAAAGGGAATGTGTTGACCTAACAGCCATTTAAATTCATTAAACAAGATCGAATCACATCCTTAAGAGTATGAATTTTTCTTTCAACCTAACTATATATCTTGGGGTGATAAACAATGCTAATGTATTTCCCAACCTTTATGTATTACTAAAAACTTAATTATAACAATGAGGTAAACCTAATATCAATACATGATACAATAAAGAGTGATACTCCATGTAGCCTAACCACCTCCCATATATATACATAGCTGATTTGATCATGTAAGAAATATTCATTAAGGGAAATAAAATATATGATATTTGTAATTTCATTGACTAAAAACCAAATGTAATTATTGTTTTTAGATTTCTAGGGGATTCCTAGTACAAAATACATCATGTTGCATTCCCAATTACATACTCTTATGAAAACATATTTACATAACCCCCATATATCTTGAACATTTAACATTAATTTTTTGTCATATCAAGCATCGATATATGTATTCTACAGTCTCCCTCTTCATGTTATCCTACAAAAATATTTTCCTTAGATATATATACATCTTAGTGCATCTTGGATGAATAGATAGACATGATAAATGTGTATCATCAAAAAGTTTCCTCCTTGGTTATAGTTTTTATAGAAAAAATATCCCGGTTATGAACTATATAAATCCCTCTTTACCAAAGTTAAACTTAAAAATATTGTAACCCTTTTCTGTAGATCCACATCATCATTATAGGATCAATTGATCTTTACATTGAATGATTTTTGAGTAGTAATTTGATAATTATGGGATTTATCACCATAATTTATGAAGTCAAGATGCATACTTTTAAAAGCCAGGAATATTGGGTCTTTTTCAGTCCTCATCATGGATAATTTAGCATGATCATTCCTTCTTAGAGCATCATCCAACTTGTTTTCCTTATATGGGTGGAAATTTCATGAGCAGTCATAGTATATGATCAATTTCAACTATCTAATTTGGTTTATATTTTACTACTTCAATGTGAATATATATTATAAACTATTTTGTTCAGTATATATATCACAATTCTCACTAATGGGATAATTTATCCAAATATTTAATGTGAATTTCACTGATTCCAGCTAAATATAATGGATTATAAATTTTTTCTCATTTTTATTAATTGATGAAAAGAATAAGAGATTACATAATAATTATATATATAGATTCATCGCAATAACCTTTATGAATCATTCCTATATATTACAAGCACTTCCCCACTATAATGTAATTTAAGCCCATTGGTGGTGACCAATCTATTATTTAGTTCCTTGAAACAGTTTTCAAATTCATATGTGAAATGAAATTTAAATCCCTTATATGTTAAAATGGGTATTATATTTTATAACTATGATAAATTTCTCACATATCAATGATAGTATTCATCCAGTCCAAGAAAACAATTGATCTAGATTACTGAGGTTTTTTGGGGACATTTTTAAATAATGTATTTCCTTAAAGGATCTATAGATATTACCTTACGTGTTATTATGTAGGCCAACAATTATTTTTTCTTTTGTTATAATTCACACTTGCTAATAGTGGCATAAATTTTATCCTTTATTAAGATCATAAATAGAATCTGTAAATGATCTTTATGATCGTCCCTATTCTTGAGAATATAAGAGAATATCATCTATGATGAAAACAAAAAATTGTTCAATTTAGTATCTAAGTAATTTATTCATTATATCTAAGAAAATAGTATGAGAATTGGTAAGAGTAAATGGAATCATAATAAATTCATATATTCTTCACCAAATTCACAATGTTCTCTTAAAATAATCTTCCCTTTTCACCATTAATTGATAATATCCAGATAATATTTCAATATTTGAGAAGTATTAAGATCATAAAAGTTTACCAAACTATCATTGATGTGTGGTAAAGGATAAAAATTATTGATCTTGATCTTATTATGACCCCAATAATAAATATAAAAGGATAATTGATCCATCCTTATTTTTTAAAAGGAGGACCATTGAACCCCATGTCTAAGAAAAAGGGAATATGAAACCCTAGTATAGAGTTTCTTGTAGTGGTTTCTTAAATTCATCCAACAGAATAGGGGTAACTCTATAAAGACTCTATGATATAGGAATGCATCTTGGAATAAGTTCTTTTGAATACATATCCTCATTATCTAGGGGATTACTATGTAGTTCATCAAAAAAATATCATTATGTTTCTAAATAATAGGCATGTCACCAATAGTGAATTCTTATGAAATTATTTTATCTATAAGTCCCTCACTGTTGGGTGTCTTGACCCATATTATTGAATTTTACTTCAAAGGTAAATAATCATAATTATTATATTGATATTTTATAATAGTATGATGTGATAAATGAAATAAAATATTCTTATCCTGAAAATTGAGTTGAAATCTATATAGGGAATTCTGATTCATGCAATAAAAATTATCAAATCCAATAAAGGAAATAATTACAACTTTGGGAATTTTCTTACCACAAAATTATATTGGAGAATGTTTATATATCTTATACATGATCATCATGCCACTAGGTGTTTTCATTGATAGTTTAATATCCAACACTTGAGGTGTGAATCAATATTCCATAAAAAATTTCATGACCTAAAAGAATGCAACGTACCATAATCAAATAAAAAATTTATATCTCAATATTGGAGAATGATTTTACCTTGCATCAATTTATTATCATGAATGGCCTCAGTGGTAGTGTGAGTATACCCTCTTCCATGATTTTCAAGTTTAAGTGTTCTATAGGCTTATTATCCTCATTTTCTCTGAGGTTATGGTATTGATTTTCAAAATACCCAAAATCCGTACATTAAAAGCATTGAAACATGGGTGGAACATTAGTTGGGAAATTTTTTTTCCTCTATCATATTGACGGGGCTATTCATCCCCTTGTGACAATCATTAGCTCCATAGAAAATTTTTTATCACTTGAAACACTTCCTCGTTCCTTAGAGAAAATTACCTTGAGTTCTTCCTCCCACATTTTTTACATGTGGTATGTTTAAATATCCTTCACCCGTGTTACATATCATCAAATATTATATGATACTATACTTTCATTTTTCTATCTCTAGAATAAAGAGAGTCTATAGTTTTCATCTCCACTTTTAACGCACATCGAACAATATCTTCATATTTTCTAAATTCTTTTATGTCTTAATACATTTCAATGACTATGTATTAAGACAAAAATGAAATAATCAATTTTAATATCAATATAAAAGATAAATCGATAAGAAAACATTGAATACCTCATGAATATTTCTTTATATATCCTAATGGATTCATCCCACTTTTTTTCAACTCTAAAAATTCTCACTCTATCTTTATGTGAATAGTACAAGGTAAATAACAAGTGAAGAACACTTTCATAAACTCCTCCCATTTCATAGAGTCTATAAAATATGTTTTCATTACACTTATAATGATATTTAACCACTAGTATACCTTTCCTTATAGATGATAAACGACTTGGAAAACCTCCCCTTATTCCAATAACTAGATAATGGAAGCTATATTTTTCATCACATTGATCCATTTTTTGATTATATGATTATTTGAAGAATTACTAATGGAGGGTGTAATTTTTCCTATAAAATACTCAACTAAAAGATGATCATTATTTGGTGTGTTTTAAATCCCAATATGGTTTCATTATTTTTCATATATTTGGATTTTTGACTGAGAATCTCCATAACATTATGTAATACTCCTCTGATCATACTTGGTTTTTCATTGGGATAATCATCATATTTCACATCGCACCCATTATTAACCAATTTTATACATTATATATCGATTTATAAAATAAATAAATGTTATATATAAGAAGATATAATATAACAAGGAGAACTACTAACATAAATGGGATAAATCATAAATGAAATAAATTTATTTGTTTAAGTCTAGGTTATTCATTGTCTATCTCCTATTAGGTTCTCTAACCATACTATAAAATTGTTCTTAAATCATTAATAATGGTTAATATAGAGAATATGATCAAACAAAGAACAACCCATCAGAGTTTCTATCAATGAATGCAGTATTATAGTACACCAAAATAAGTATTTTGTGGAGGGAGTTTTGTAGAGGTTTAGTAAACAACTGCTAAAAAAATACCTAGTATTTCATAGAGGTTTTTTTAAACAGCTAAAAAATATTCAGATTTTAATCAATATAACTTTTTTCCCGAACCCCCAATCCTTATCCCCCAACCTTTCATCCTCCTCCCCCAACTCCCCTAACCCCAAACCCTATCAATCGCCCCCATCGATGTCTCCCAAGCCCGATTCATCCAAGCTATCGCTAGTGGATCCCAAGTGTAACACCCCGAGATTTTATGAAAAATATTCTTTTAATTTCATTAATGTCTTGTGTTGTATGCTACACCATGATTACCTTGCGCTATACGCAACACCGTATTAGCTTGCAGTATACGCAACACTATTCTTGGATCATGTTACACGCAATTTTGATAAATGTTATTCTAAGCAAAATTGAGTATATATATATATATATATTCAACGTATAAATGAAATATGGTTGGATTATGATATACAAAACAATGAATGATTCTTGCACAGCACGCAACCCTGACTTGGCTTGCATTACACGCAATCGCGACCTTCCTCGATAGCGTGTATTGTACGCAATACCGGTTTTTACTAAACAGTGATATATTATTATAATATTATTATGAACTATCCGTTATGAATATTATTAAATAAATTTTGAATCTTATAACATTCTTATTCGTCTTACACATTTTCTAAAACATGGTATAAGAACAAAATAAATTTTTCGGGTAAAATAAGTATTTTTCAAAAAATGCAGTTTTTCCGCCTTTTGATGGAGCACCCACATTAAATCTAGTTTTTGACATATTTATAAGTTCAATTTAACAAAATAAAATTCTTCTTTGGAATCGTTAAATAAAAATTTACTTTGGATAAACTTTTCATATTATTCTGGTAACTTTCATATTTTAATTAATACTAAAAACACACTATATTTTAATTAAAAACAACTTTTTTCATCACAATAATTTATATGGTTAAATTATAATATTGAATGGTTTGAAAGTATAAATAGAATATATTTTTACCATTTAATATAATGTATGTCATTATCATTGATTCTACCTTGAATTCGTAGGATAAATCAATTTAATCTTTTTCAGTGTTTTAAAGAAAAACACGTTTTCTTTCGACAACGAGATTAATTTTAATTTAATTTCTGAAACTTTTTTGTATTGAATATGGGAAAATGGATTCCATATTTGGAATCAGTGGATCCAAATTATGTTAATAAGCTATTTTTTATTTTTGGGTATTATGAATAGTAACTACGGTAAATTTTATTTACCATAGTTAAAGGTAAATCTGGTAATTAAGGGTAAATATAATATTATAAAATTACCCTAACACATGTCAAAATCCTATTTGATTACTAAAAGGAGACCCATACCACCTAAGGGTCAGATTAGATTCATTTAATGGACATTTTTCAATGAAAATAATTTAATTATTATTAAAACCAAAGAATATGACAACATGTCACTTTCTTAAATATTATAAGTATAATAATTTTAATTTAGTGATAAACTTCATGAAACTTTAAAAATGAATAGTATCCAGAAATCTAATACAATTATCTACATCATAGGAATTTTGTTATAATTTTTAGGGATTAAATAATTATCATTTATTATGACACAAAGATGATGCAGTAATTTTATTATTAATGAAATATTGACATAATTGATGTTATAAATACCCAAATAAATGTAATTTAAGACTTTTTATGAATTCCCCTAATTTTATTGGTTAATATGACATATTATTTATTTAATTAACTTTTTTATAAGTAATCACTCTGTTATGATTTTCACAAAAATCAATTACTAAATAGTGTCAAAATTTACATAAAATAGTTTTTAAAACAAATATTATATTATTAATGGTTATTTTATTCCTAAAAATCTAAGGTTCGGACAAATGACTTAGATAAGGTTATATATATTAATAATAAACAACTTGGGGTTCGTTTTTCTTCTCATAGTATGTTTATTAAACTTATAGTATAAGAACACAAGAAGACACGGTAAAAGTAAAATTATTTTACTTAATGTTAAATCTAAATGATAAGGTTAAAATAGGAACCTAAACTTGTCTAAATTATATTATATGAGAGGATTTCGACCCATCCCCACCTTATCTTCGAAATAAATCAATTTGAAGCTATTTAAAACCGAATTTGACTTTATAATAAAATAATATTTTTTGTTATTCCAAAGGTGACCCTCTCCTCCCTTATAAAAGGCCACCCCTCCCTCTCTTCCTCACACCACTTGGAGCCTTCATGCTCGGCCAACCCCTGCCAAATTGCCTTATCCACTTCCCTAGAAACATCCTTGAGGTTATGGTCTCCCTCAAATACCAATTTTAGTTCCCTAAAAGGTGATCTCAAAGAGGTGCTTCAAAGAAGAGGAGGTTTGGACACTTACGAAGCAAATCAGACCTCAGTTAAGGGAAATATCACAATCTCATTTTTATCCGAGATTGTTTATACTTTAGTATTTACTAGGGTGCATTTTATCATCCACATCCATGTTTCCTCAATATGTAATATTATTTCCATCCACCTACAATTGTTTAAATCCAATTTTACCCTTTGGTGAGTTTTTAGTAAAGGATACAAAATGAATCTTTTGTCGTTTTTCATACGAGGTACTTTTTGACTTTTTTGACTAAAGTACGAAGAATGTATTTTTTAACTTATACGGCATGAATGGATTTTTAAAACATTATTTCCAAGAATCTTCCTTTACATGTTTTCAAGTTTATTTTTAATCAACTTCTTTTAGTTTAAAATTGTATGACATGTTATGAAAGGAAAATGTTTTTGAAGTAGAAAGGATATTTTCCTCAAGAATGGAGTTCAAGTGTTTTATCAAAATTATTTTCCATCTAAGATAATATATGGTTATATTTCTATCCCTATTATTACAATTATTTGATTATGTTGTGATGTAATTATTTTTATGAATTCCTTTATCTTATATGAATTGTTTTATGATGTCATGTTGTTTAAGAATCCCATTTTTATTACATGGTTTAAGCAATGATGTATAATTTATGAATTTGTGGCAAACATAAGAATGGTATCATTATGAGATAGGTGGAACCTATATCTCCCTCCAATGAATTGGGTAAAGATTTTATATCTCATGAGACAGACATGGCTCGAATGGTAGGTTATACCGGTTCAGTGAAACAGGACTGAAATAAGGGTGACTCAGTTCAGAAATGGAATTTGTCCACTAAGATATTTTTGGAAATGAGTCTTGACTAATAAGAAATGATTCTCTATGATTATGTGTGTATGACACAAAGTTTCATATTTTATGTTATGATTATTGGTATTACATTTCACTACTATGATTTATCCCATGTTATGAAACTATGATCTCTTTTGCAGGTTAAGATTTCCAAAATGTTATGTTCTTATGAATATGATGTGATTGATATTTCTTTTGTTTACCCTTACTGAGCATTTGAGCTCACCCTTTTATGTTTTCTTTTCCCCAGGATATAAATAAAGGTTTTAGGTAAAAAAATGGAAGATATTTATGGGAAATGTTGAAGATATTTCACCACGATTAGAAGATTTTATTCCGATTTTCCAAAGACATTAAACTATTATGATCCGTGTGTGTGTGTTTTTGTTATGTACTAAGTATTCTGAAAAAGTAATGTAACGTCCATGTATGTTAAGCTTTGGGTTTCTACTATTGGTATCAGAGGAAAGGTTTAGTCAACCTTTGGAAACTAGTATGCTAAAATGTTAGTGAGATCCCTAGAGATATTTCTAAGGTATGTCTAGGGATGTCCCTAAGGTTAAGTATACATATAGGTTATAGTAATAGAATTATTCTAACGATCATAGAATTACACCTAAGATGTTAGATATTGAAGGTACTCCCCCTTTATTATGTTGTTTTCCCTATCATGATTTTGGCCTCTCACACTATTCTTTTTGGGGTTTAGACGATGGCTGGAACCCGAAGGAACCGTGTTGATCAATGCAATGGACAATGAAATGATGTCCTCCTGAACAAAAAAATGTTATGGGAGATGGAGTGAAAAATCTTATTGCTATATTTACACAAGCTATGAATCATTCTGGACTTCCAAATGAGCAGAGAAGGGAACAATATTCTATTGAGTCCTTCATGAGGCAACTTCCACCTTCTTTCAGTGGGTCTTCTGATCCACTTGTTGCTGAAAAATTGATCAGTACCACTGAAAAGATATTTTCAGTTCTTTAATGTTCTGAACATGATAAATTCATCTTAGCAGTATATCGTTTTGAAGGTGAAGCTGATCAATGGTGGAATCTTATCAAGAATACGAGGCAAAGAGATGAATTTGAGTCCATGGAATGGGACGAGTTCAAGAACTTATTTTTCAATAAGTACTTCCCTCATATTCTTCGAACAAAGATGGAGAAAGAGTTTCTTGAACTAAAGCAAAAGGATGATGAATCTGTTGGTATATACGAAGCCAATTTTACAAGGCTTGCAAGGTATGCATATGGATTTATCATCCAACCTGAAAGTAAAGTTGATCGATTCTTCAGTGGCTTAAAACCAAATCTCCGAAGGGAATTAACTATAAGAGACTTCAGTAGCTATGAATAAATTGTGCGTTGTGCTATCAAGGTAGAAATGGAAGTTGGTGTTACATATCCATCTCATAGTTTTGATAAGAAACAAAAGATGGAGTTTAAGGAGAAATATCAGAATAATGGTGAAAAGAAGATGAATGATTACTTATGCTCAAAGTGTGGAAATAATCATGGTGGAGATTGTCTTAAAGGGACAAGTAAATGTTTCAAATGTGGAAAGGAAGGTCATCGAACATTTGAATGCCGCAATTATGGGAAGAAGATGTCTAATGATGCAAACAAAGAAAGGGATACACAAAATGAACCTACTACACTCTAATGCTTCAAGTGCAAGGAAATGGGGCATTATGATAATAAATGCCCTAATCCAAGGGTTAGTGATGATCAACATAAGCAACCACTTAAGGAAAAGGATAAAGGGAAGTCACATGCGATCACCATTGGCGATGTGGAATATGACAATGATGTGGTGGAATGATTAAGTGTTTATGTAATGGGATTACAAAATAATGTTGTATATAGTATCGTGGAATATTGGAATATTTATGTTTTGGTCTATTGTGGTTTTCAATAATTTTATGGCATCGGTATCCATGAAAAGTGATTGAAATATTTTTGGAAAGTAGATGATATGCACATAATGAAGGGATAAAGATAATCTAATATGTTTGATAGTATTCATCGGCTCCTGATTGATATAAGGACTAAGTGATATCATGGTTTGAGTATATAGAATTTTGAGTATTTTGGTATGTGTAAAGTGTTAACTTTTAACTAAAATCATGTTTTCACTATGGTTCAATGGGTATTCAAGAGAATACATGATTAAGGCCTTTGAATGTTTGGAATGTGACTAACAAGACATATCTTATGATATATGGGGATCAACGATGGTATTAAATCTCTGGTAATCATTTTCACTATATTATGAGAATGGACTGCAGTATTATGGATAATCCTAAAGATTGGAATTGATTATGTTGGACATAAGTTAGTATTGTTTAAGTATAGAAGTTTTTTTTTGATATTATTTATGGGATGTTATAGTAATATAGTTTTAGAAAAAGGACAACCTGCAGGATGGGCGACAACCCATCGCGTCGGACAAGGACATAGGAATCGAACCCACAACCGAAGTGAGACTGGCCTTTATCACCTACCACTAGCCTACAAAAAGTCCCTAGTTAGTAGAAAGTAGTCTTATTTTATTAAGAGGCATGATATTTGATGTATAAGTTCATTTTAGGAACCATATATGATTAATCTCACTATAGATGGACTTATGTATTTTTTGATAACTTTTCTAACCTTTTGTTTGAGACAGATGGAATGACCCATCATTCTATAACATGATCTGCTAACACATCACGAATGACAAATTCAACATCATTTCTTTAAGAGATGAAGTGGAAATTGTCCAAAGAACGAAAAATGGTGAGACTATACCAAAATCGCGAAAGTATTTCTTCTAATTCCAATTTCATCAACTTTAGGGAAATGATCGTGAAAACAAATAATGTTGTCCTAGTGCTCTTATATCTAATGAATAAAATGGTACCTTAGATCGTCACAAATTTATGGCTTTGTGATTGCTGGCTTTTCCATAGCCATGTTCTCTACCACTCTCCATCAGAACATGATGGTTGGATTTCTCTTCCATATCCATATTTTCACCTATGTTGAAACCCAATGATTAGTTTATTTGGGTAATCATTACATTTCATACATTATTTATTAAAGCCAAGTTTTGGTATTCCTTTTTTACGATGTGGGTTTCTATTAAAGAAACTTTCGAGTAGTAAACCATTTATAACCCCGACGAATTTCGAGGGAGAAATTCATTTTAAGAGGGGTAGAATGTAACACCCTGAGATTTTATGAAAAATAATATTTTAATTTCATTAATTTCTTGTGTTGTATGCTACACCAAGATTAACTTGCGCTATACGCAACACCGTATTAGCTTGCAGTATAGGCAACACTATTCTTGGATCCTGTTACACACAATTTTGATAATAGTTATTCTTCTCAACATTGAGTATATATATATATATATATATTCAATGTATAAATGAAATATGGTTGGATTATGATATAAGAAACAAAGAAGGATTCTTGCTTAGAATGCAACCCTGAATTGGCTTGCATTACACGCAATCACGACCATCCTCGATAGCGTGTGTTGTACGCAATACCGGGTTTTACTAAACAATGATATATTATTATAATATTATTATGAACTAGCCGTTATGAATAGTATTAAATAAATTTTGAATCTTATAACATTATTATTCATCTTACACATTTTCTAAAATATGGTATAAGAACAAAATAAATTTTTTGATTAAAATAAGTATTTTTCAAAAAATGCAGTTTTGCCGCCTTTTGATGGCGCACCCACTTTAAATCTAGTTTTTGACATGTTTATAAGTTCAATTTGACAACATAAAATTCTTCTTTGGAATCATGAAATAAAAATTTTCTTTGGATAAATTTTTCATATTATTCTAGTAACTTTCATATTTTAATGAATAGTAAAAACCCGCTATATTTTAATTAAAAAAAACTTTTTTCATCGCAATAATTTATATGGTTAAATTATAATATTGAATGGTTTTAAAGTATAAATAGAATATATTTTTACCATTTAATATAATTTATTTCATTAGCATTGATTCTACCTTGAATTCGTAGGATAAATCAATTCAATCGTTTGCAATGTTTTAAAGAAAAACTCGTTTTCTTTCGACAACGAGATTAATTTTGATTTAATTTCATAAAAATTTGTGTACTGAATTTGGAAAAATGGATTCCATATTTGGAATCAGTGGATCCAAATTATGTTAATAAGATACTTTTTATTTTTGGGAATTATGAATAGTAACTACGGTAAATTTTATTTATCATAGTTAAAGGTAAATCGGGTAATTGAGGGTAAATATAATATTATAAAATTACACTAACACGTGTCAAAATCCTATTTTATGACTAAAAGTCTACCAATATCACCAAATGGTCGGATTAGATTCATTTAATGGGCTTTTGTCAATGAAAATAATTTAATTATTATTAAAACCAAAGAATGTGACAACATGCCACTTTCTTAAATCTTATAAGTATAATAATTTTCATTTAGTGATACACTTCATGAAACTTAGAACATGAATAGGATCCAGAAAGCTAATAAAATTATCTACATCATAGGAATTTATTGGCAATTTTTAGGGATTAAATAATTATCATTTATTATGACACAAAGATGATGCAGTAATTGTATTATTAATGAAATATTGACATAATTGATGTTATAAATACCCAAATAAATATAATTTAAGACTTTTGATGAATTCCACTAATTTTATAGGTTAATATGACATGTTATTATTGATTTAATTAACTTATTTATAACTAATCATTCTTTTATAATTATTAATAAAATAAATTACTAAATAGTGTCAAAATTGACATAAAATAGTTTTTAAAACAAATATTATATTATTAATTGTTATTTTATTCCTAAAAATCTAAGGTTCGGCCAAACTACTTTGATAAAGTTATATATATTAATAATAAACAACTTGGGGTTAGTTTGGATTCTCATAGTAAGTTTATTAACCTTATAGTATAAGAACACAAGAAGACACGGTAAAAGTAAAATTATTTTACTTAATGTTAAATCTAAATGATAAGGTTAAAATAGGAACCTAAACTTGTCTAAATTATATTGGATGAGAGGATTTCGACCCATACCCACCTTAGCATAGAAATAAATCAATGTGGAGCTATTTAAAACCGAATTTGACTTTATAATATAATAATAGTTTTAGTTATTCCAAAGGTGCCCCTCTCCTCCCTTATAAAAGGGCACCCCCTCCCTCTCTTCCTCACACCACTTATAGCCTTCAAGCTCGGCCAAACCCTGCCAAATTCCTTTCTCCACTTCCCTAGAAACATCCTAGAGGTTCCAGTCTTCCTCAATGTCCAATTATAGTGCCCTAAAAGGAGATCTCAAAGAGGCACTTCAAAAAATAGGAGGTTTGGACACTTACGAAGCAAATCGGACCTAAGGTAAGGGAAATATCACAATCTCATTTTTATCCGAGATTGTTTATAGTTTAGTATTTACTGGGATGCATTTTATCATCCACATCCATGTTTCCTCAATATGTAATATTATTTCCATCTACCTAAAATTGTTTAAATCCAATTTTACCCTTTGGTGAGTTTTTAGTAAAGGATACAAAAGGAATCTTTTGTCGTTTTTCGTACGAGGTACTTTTTGACTTTTTTGACAAAAGTACGAAGAATGTTTTTTTAACTTATACGGCATGAATGGATTTTTAAAACATTATTTCCAAGAATCTTCCTTTACATGTTTTCAAGTTTATTTTTAATCAACTTCTTTTAGTTTAAAATTGTATGACATGTTATGAAAGGAAAATGTTTTTGAAGTAGAAAGGATATTTTCCTCAAGAATGGAGTTCAAGTGTTTTACCAAAATTATTTTCCATCTAATATAATATAGGGTTCTATTTCTATCCCTATTATTACAATTATTTGATTATGTTGTGATGGAATTATTTTTATGAATTCCTTTATCTTATATGAATTGTTTTATGATGCCATGTTGTTTAAGAATCCCATTTTTATTACATGGTTTAGGCAATGATGTATAATTTATGAATTTGTAGAACAAATAAGAATGGTATCATTATGATATGGATGGGACCTATATCTCCCTCCAATTCATTGGGTAAATATTTTATATCTCATGAGATAGACATAGCTGGAATGGTAGGTTATACCGGTTCAGTGAAACAGGACTGAAACGAGGCTGACTCGGTTCAGAAATGGACTTTGTCCACTAAGATAGTCTTGGAAATGAGTCTTGACTAATAGGAAATGATTATTTATGATTATGTGTGTATGCCACAAAGTTTCATGTTTTAGGTTATGATTATTGGGATTACATTTCACTACTATGATTTATCTCATGTTATGAAATTATGATCTCTTTTGCAGGTTAAGATTTCCAAAATGTCATGTTATTATGAATTTGATGTGATTTATATTTCCTTTGTTTACCCTTACTGAGCATTTGAGATCACCCTTTTATGTTTTCTTTTCCCCAGGATATAAATAAAGGTTTTAGGTAAAAAAAAGGGAAGATATTTATGGGAGATGTTGAAGATCTTTCACCACGATTAGAAGATTTTATTCCGAGTTTCCAAATACAATAAACTATTACGATCCTTGTGTGTGTGTTTTTGTTATGTACTATGTATTCCGCAAAAGTAATTTAATGTCCATGTACGTTATGCTTCGGGTCTCTACATCGAGCTTATACCCTAATTGTAGGATCTTGATCCTAAGACCTCTAATCCCACGTTGGCTGATACCGATACCTAAAATCTCTCACTAGTATTTCCTAATATAGATCCCTACAAGACCTCATCGTCCAAGACCTCATTGATTGAGCCCCAACCTAATCCCTCAGATCCTAATCCCTCTGATCCCTTATTTGTGATACGGTCGGAGCCTCGAAATTGAGGTAGATTTACACATGGTTTGATTAATAATTAGAAATGGTACTTATAATATTTAATTATATATCTAGGTCATTTTTTTTATGGAATATTAAGTTCAACTTTATACGATGTTTGTTAGGATATGTATTATATAGGAAACCATGCATTAGTGATTGAAATGACATACTCACTAAGAATTTTAATTAAAGAACATGATTCATTTTTATAGAATATATCTACATAACATGTCCTTTCTATTTTTTCCCTATCAATATAGGTCTCTACCCAGATGTCATTATATTTTTCAATGACCATGCCAGTTCCTCTTTAGCTTTAAAATAGACAGTAAATCTCCTATATGAACACTACAATAAAGAATAACAATTTTATTAGTTGAATTTAGTATAGAGTGTAATAAATTATATTATTTGGAAGCTTTTTAGTTTTTGGAATGATGTTAAATTAATTTAATGCCAATTAGATTTTTATAGACACATTTACTCTGAATTTTTACCAATATTGATAATTTGATGCAGCCATGGAACTATGAAACAAGCATACCTCTGATAATGGAAATGAACACAAATATTAAACAACATGATTATAATAGAACGTAAATGAACAATAATAAATCATATATACACTAGCAAATTATAATCTAATTACATAATAAAATTAAATTGATTATTTAGGGGTTAAGATGCATGTACAATGTCGAGATGGTAGTCGAGGTAAGTGATTTTCCTTTTCAAGCCTTCTTTTTTATATATATAATTTATATAATGTTTATATTTTCTTATATGTAATATAATAAATATATTATAAAAATAAATTAATTTTTTCCATTTTTATTAATGGTGTTACTTTTATCTTTTCCTCTTATAAATATTCAATGTCCATACCCTATATGGTTTTTAGGAGGTCTTAGAAATCAATTTAGTTATTAATGATATATTATTTATATATATTTAATAATCATATGATATTTATAATATAATTCCTTTATATTATTTTGGATTCATTATACTTTATTTTATGGGGATACTAAGGAATTTATGATTTTCGTCTTACTCATCCATTAATTCAAACCCTATGAAGTATACAAAGGAAACATTTAAATTTTTTCAACTTTGTCCCCCCAAGATTCATCTATATAAAATCTATTTATATTTATGATTTCATTAGGGTGATGTTGTATGGTTAAAATGTTCATTCAAAATCTTTTATTCCCTTTTTGAAAATAAATATTAAATGTGAATAATTTCCTTTAAAAAAATAAATGATATATTTATGAAATATCTTTTCATAATGTCAATTTTATTTACTCCATGTTCTTATCAAGATTCCTTTACAATTTATTTTTTATATTATTTGATATAACCAATTTATATTATGAAATAGTATTATTTTAATAAAAATTTAAATTTAAATTACTATGAAAATTATTGAACAAAATATATACCCTTTTTTAAATATATGGTAAATACATTATGATTTATTATCATGAATGACGTGTATTTACATAATGTTTTACTTTTTTTCATTTGATGCCCAATTTATCTCTACAAGTTATCATATTGTTCTTTTTTATGGATTTATGGATTTTTTATTTTCATAAGAAACACATATATATATTATGTATTATGATGATTGGAGTGGACCTATGATTATATAGCCCCCAATAAATATGTTAAATATTAATGTATGATGAGTTATCTACATGTGGTTTATGCTATGTATGAATCATCCATAATTATATGCCTGAAAATGAGCGTCGCCCCCTGCCATCTTCTGTGTTCCCCCTCACTAGTAGAAATAGGACCTATACCAATGGTTTTGGCCAAAAGGTTGGTAAAGGTCACCAATTTGGACTTATACCAATGTTTTGGCCAAAACCATTGGTATAAGTCACTTATAAGGACCAATACTAATGGTTTTGTCCAAACTATTGGAAAAGGTCACTATTTGGACCTATAATAACGGTTTTTTCAAAACCATTAGTATAGGTCACTTATATGGGGCTATACCAACTGTTTTGGCTAAAACTGTTGGTATAGGTTCATTATAGTGACCTTATACCAACGGTTTTGGCCAAACTGTAGGTATAGGGTGGACTTATACCAACGGTTTGGCTAAAACCATTAGTATAGATCAAAAAATCAAATCACAAATACCAACGGTTCTGAAAAGAATTGTTATAGGTCTATACCAATGGTTTTGAGAACTGTTTGGATAGGTACAAACATTCTATTATAGAATCTTTCATTAAATAACATTAGATAAATAAAAAGTTAAAATAATTATGAATATAAATATATATATATATATATATATATTGGAAAATATTTTCAAAAAAGTCATGTTAGGTTAGTGGTTAGGTTGTTGGATTTTAAACAGAAGGTGCTAGTTTCAAAACCAAGCCAGTTTTATTTTTTTAAAATAACTATACAAATGATTTTATGAAAATGTTGGTTTTGATTTTTAATATGACCTATTCCAATAGTTTTTCAAACTGTTGGTATAGTCATATACCAATTGTTTTCCCTAAACCGTTGGAATAGACCTCTCCCCACGCCAAACCAGCCAACGTTTCTCCAAACTGTTGGTATCAGGTATTTTTCTATTAGTGCCTTCCATCTTCCATGTTCCCCCTATGCATCCCCACTGGCCTCACTGTAATAGTGATAGAGAATTACTAGGTTGACTTAGACTTATTGAACCTATGGTGTTTTTCCCATGATGCCTATTTAAAATTAAGAAATTATTTATTTTTCATATGATTCTATTTAATGTAATATTATCTATTATTAATTTCATTTGTTTACATTGACTTTTGTAGTACTTATATGACTCTTATTATATTTTCCTGGGTTGTTTCTTTTCATTTCAATTTATCTCTTTTCAAACATAGTAAAAATTTTGTGTTGTAATTAATTTATTTTTAATGGATTATCATCACATAATTATCATAAAAAATAAAGTCTATTTATGTGTAATTATTTTAAAAGAAAACTAGTAAATATATATGTCATTATGGTGGGAAGGATTAATGATTTATGATGAAAGATGAAAAAAAATTAGAGATACTTGAAGATGGTCTATTTGAATACACTTTTAGTGAGACTACTAATTACATGCTCAAATATAAACACATTCCCAAATTTCAGATCGTTGTCTTCTATAGCATTCCTCCATCCAAACCATGTTTTTGAACATTCACGACACAATGAAATTCACTAACTAATTTGTAGAATGATCTAAAGCCAAATTTTTGAATGGGTTCCATATTATCATGAAAATTCTCTTGGATAATTATTATGGTATTTATTTCAAACATGGAGAGAAAACTGGATGCACTAATACACGAGATTGAGCGTATGAGAGGTATTTTAACCTTGAGTGCAGGATTAGGGTTTGAAAATCTCGTGTTCCTGGTTTTTTTGGATGGGGGATTACTTCAAATTTATTCCCTACCTTATTAATGAGGGTAAACTACTTCTATTATCAATGTGTCAAACATAGTGACAAAAAAGATGGAATATCTAAGAAATGTGAAGAAAATGAAGTAGTTATAGGTGATACTGTAGAACTCGAAGAACTACCTCTATCCTTCCAAAAACCATACCTAGTAACCATGAATTTAGGAGGGATAATATATTCCTTGAAACCAGGATTCATTGTCACGGGGTTTGTTTTTAGAAAGGTGGTGGTAGTTCGTTATTTTTTAGAGTATCAGTTATATTTACTTCATTGTCTTCTCATATCTAGTCTATTCAATTATTGTTTTCACAATATTTGACACATTAGCAGTATAAATAATATACCCTATTTTATAACATATAAAAGATTATTATAGTAATCCCCCATTTAAATAAACCATGTACACAGGGTTGTTGAACCCTAATCCTTAACTCAAGGTAAAGCTACCTCCCCCACCCTCACTCTTCTTTTTGTGCACACCTCCTTGTCTCTCCATGTTTGCAGCTACTGCCATACCAGTTATCGAAATTAATTTTCTATAAAATATGTATCCCAGTAAAAATTTTGCCTTTAAATTATTATAGAAATTGGTAATTGAATTTCTGTATGTGTCATGAACATTCATAAACCTTGCTTGGTTGGTGGAATTTTATATAAGATAATGATTATAATGAGGGAGACATGTGTATATTTGAGCATGACCTTAGTAGTCTCCCCAAAAGTGTCTTCTAACTGACCATATTTAAATTTATCCAAAATTATGTTTTTTCATCATTTTTAAACATAAATTGTTAATCCTTCCAACCATAAGAACATACATATTTACTATTGTCCTTTTAAAATAATTCCACATCAATAGAATTTCTATTTTTTATGATGATATTTTGATGATAATATTTTTAAATTAAATTGTATATTTTTATATTCATGATCAAAAATAATTTATTAGATATATTATTTATTTTTCAAGGATTTTTTTATATAAAGGAAAAAACTCTAAAAATCTCTATAAATATTATTATGATTATAGGGGAACTCATTGTCAATTTTTTGAATATCTATATAGTGTACTCATTTTTAATTATTCAATTTTACTCATATTTGAAATTCATGTATTCGAAATTATATATCTACTAAAAATGTTCATAATATTTTTTCAAATAAATATTTTTTTGTTATATAGAATATTCCACCCAGAAAGGTCCAAGTAGTTTTTAGTTTGTCTTGTCCGATTTCTAGTTATCCTCAGTTGTTTCCCATCTTTTGTGGTAATCGAGGTTCATTAAAAGCAATGAAGTGGCTTGAAGAAATTGAGAATGACTTTAGAGTGGTTGGAACTCTTGAAGCTGTTAGAGTTTGTATTGTTATGGGTCTACATGGGGGGTCCATCTATGGATGAATGGGAGTTGTTTTCTCCACCAACGATGAATTTTGGGATGTAATGGTATGTTTTTATGTCCATCTTTATCCTATTTTTTATACCTAAGGATGTGAAGAAAAAGAAAAAAGAAGAGCTGATGAGTTTCTATCAAGGTCTGGGGATGGTGAATTATTATGTTGAACACTTCAAAGTGATAGTTTCATTTTCTAAAGTGGTGGTGTCTGAGGATCAGTTGAAATATTCTCTTTTCATTGGGGGTCTTAATCTAGAGATCAAGGAGTGAGTCCCCTTCTCCAAGGATATCTATTTTGATATATTGGTGGAGGAATCATTTTAGGCTGATTTTTTATGAAAAAACATATAATACATTGGTTATCTTTGTTCTCCCCCTGAATATTCATTGGTGTTGGGTTATTTTGGTTAATGATGAGTTTGGGTTTCATTTTGATGTGTGAAAATTGTTTGTTAATTGAATGGTGAAATGTATGGGTTTGTGTCATAAATGCTTGTTGTTTAATATGGTGGTGAAAATAGTAGTGATGGTAGTACTATGGTGAAATATTTGTGTCATATTGTATTCTGGTGTAGTTGTTCATTAATTGAAATATGAAATTTATGGGTCAATGCATTTATTTTTTTCAGGTTAATTCTGGGTTGCATAATACGTAGCTATGTAATTTATTTAAATCAACATTTAGAGGAGGTTCAACCACCACTAAATAAAGTTAATTTTGTAATTATTCGTGGTTCAAACCGCTGCTAAATATGACGCACCATTAATATAGCACTAATTTTTTTCGTTTTAGTGGCGGTTTTCCAGTTAAAAAAATTATTCATCGATTTTAACCGCTATTAAATCGTAATATTTTTTTTCTGGAAACCCTATATAAAAATGAAGAAAATATATGCAAGACACACATTCTGAGAAGCTTACCAAAAACAGACTCTAAATTGAATGAACCACCACCTAATTAATGATGGCACCCAATTTAGTTGTGTTTTTTAACCCATCACAGAACTATGTGGTTACTGTTAAAAGAACATTAAAATAAAAAAACACCTCTGTGAATTGAATTTGTAATTTTAGTTGGCACACTCATCAAACACCGAGTGAAAATCAATTGGATACTCAATAAACCTTTTTAAGGGTGTCCAACACTAGGTGAATATATGGCACAACTAAATCCACTTTACAATATCAAAACATGAATGTAGTTCCTAGGAAATATACATACTTAATTATTTACCAAAATTATAGGATTTTATCATACACATAGACTTATACCTAGGGATTTCACTAAATAACTATAATAATAATATTAAAAATAACTAAAGTATTGCTAAAAAATAACTAATCCTTGCAATGATACCAACTACGGTACCCTAGATCCGTATTCCTAGGTCTGACACTAAAAAACATTCTTTTTCTGGTAATACATAATACTAACTCTGATTACCCAAGATACAAATATATTTATTTTACATTATTTTCAAAATTTAAACCATTCTTCTCACAATAAACACACAATCCCAAGAACCAATGGTTTAGTTTATTTGAGAAGTAGATACGTAAGAAAATTATTTTACAAGAGTTGTGAACATTTCTCCATAATTTAGTCCCAATATAATTTTTTTTTGGATTTATCATAATCCATACACAACTTCATTGCATCGGTAATGTAAACATATGAAAGGGATGGACTTGAATTATTAGAAAGGGAAAAACTCTTCAGCGTGTCATCATGGGTCTGATAATTATCATATGATAGAACATGATAAGGAGATAAATATATTATTAAAAATAAAATGGATCAATAATAGGGTTAAATAAGTCATGTTAGAATTTCATGTAATCTTAATCAAAAAATCATATACCATTTCAAAACTATTCGGAATCATGATATCATAAACATGATCCATGGAGTATAATAAAAGGCATATGTCATGTAAATTAAATATTCCCATGAAAAATAGTATAATAATGTACATTGGCACAAACATAAGCATAGAGTATCATTAAATGGTGATAATTTATAAGAATTACCACCCTTTAATTTGTGAACATATCCAAGAAGGTTCACCCTTTAATTTGTGAGAATATCCCAGAAGGCCAGGCTAAATTTTTTCATGAGTTATAAAAATGTAATCATTACTTTATAATGTTATATAAGAACCCACCAATCATCATTTGTACATATGTGTACTATAATATATCATCCATTCAATATATCATGAAAAACCATGTGAATAAAATGGGTTTCACATCATTTTCAAAAGGTATATTATAATAAGGTATCAAAAGTTGATCAGTCGATACCAAAATTTCAATTATCCAAAAAAATTATTTCACAAAATATTTTATAAGGATATTTATAGAAAAACAATTAATGGTATTTAGATATTTATGGAGGAAAATGGATGTAAAATAATGAAAATGATAATTTCGAAAACATTTCTTAACATTGTCATGTAGAAATGAAATTACGTATCACTTTCAAAAATTATTTTCAAGAAGGTAGCATTAGAATATTTTTAAACAACCACATTAAAATATATAAAATTAATTGATTCTTGAAAAGGAAAAAATCCATAGGAAATCTGGATTGGAAGATAAAAATACAATCTTTAATGGGAACTCCATTTTAATATTTTGAAAGTTCCTTTATTGGAACCCATAACATAATGATATTGATAATTCATTCATTTGAAAAGAGGTAAAGAGAAATTTTAATGTTGCCAGAAATAAATCATATTTTTATTTAAAAAATATAATAATACCATTATCAGGAAGTGTAAATATTGATAAGGAATAAAAATTCCTCAATTGGAGAAATGAGAGCTATTCATAACCTCAAAATATGTATGAATAAAAAATTCCATCAATTTAATTCCCCATAAAATAAATCAGAAAAACAATTTAATGTTAGCATAAAATAGAAGAATCCGATATTTTAAAATAATAGTTAATGAGTAATCATTATGAATCAATAAAAAAGGTGAGCTAAGAAAAAGGCCTTATATTTATTATCACATAGTAGAACAGTATCTATCCTCTTTTATAATAAAAAACAATTTTAATCAATTATTTACAGTTTTTTGAATACCTTTAACTTTAAATAAAATAAATTTATAGGAATTCAGTACAAATATATTTTGTATTTATATTATATTTTCATTATTGTATTATTTTAATTTTGATTGTTTGTGTGGTACTAGTTATATAATTTATGTGTTGATTATTTTTTATATATTCGATGTTTAAAATTCCTAGATCATTATGGGTACTATAATATAATTTTCATAATGGTTTATAATATTCAAATTTCATTTAATATTTATTATTTTTTATTTATGATAAATAAGTTGGAAACAATCTTATTTTAAAAATTTCATGAATGATGGGTTATGTCTTAATAACAGGTTAAATATTAAGATTATAATTACTAGTACCATAATCAACCCTTAAATACCTGATATATAACAAGGGTTTAACTTTAAAAAAAATTCATGATCATTTTGGTTTAGATTTTTAGATAATTGGGTAAACCATTAAAATATATATAGAACCATGACATACAATGTCTATTTCTTTTTCAAAAAGAGGATTCTTAATTTCACAATCATGTTTCATTCATGACATACCGAGTTCACTCAGGGAAAATTTCACTTATTAAAAAGGTAAAATTCATAAAAATTATTACTCAGACCTCGGACAAATATAAATAATTTTAAAATATGAGATGATAAAAAAACATAGTAAAGGATATAATGGGAAGGGAAGTTTTTTGATCTGTTTTAAATTCATGAAAATACATAAGGAAGTTTTTCTTTTCACATAATAATAATTTTTACATAAAATAATCATTTCCCTACTCATGAAAAAACATCAAAGTACAATGTTTTAAGAGAACATTTTTTATGAAATCTTAAAAAAATCTTGAATGATTTATAATGAAAAAAATCATGTCATCATTATAATATCATCCAAATTCCATTCAATAACTCATTGTTTAGCTTTTGAAATAAAAACATTTAAATGAAAACCAATTTGCAAGAATAGGGAAAACATATTAATAAATGAGGCATCAAACATTCATCATTGAATCATTTAATGAAATAATTAGAAAAATTATATTAGGATTAAATTATATAATTTAACGTTCTCACTTTATCAGAGTAAGTTACAACAAGTTAACACCATCCACATTCTCTTTGGACTAGCCTTTTTTAATTTACTCTGTCACATCATAAGATTAATTAACTCTATCCATATTTTATTAAGTGTATCTTACATTAGTAATCTTTATCACTTTATCCAATTCCATGTAAAGATTTAACACACTCACTCGTAATATAATGTGCATATCCCATAAGGGTTTAGGTTCACTCATCATTCTCTCTTTCATCAAAAAATCTCAAGTGTCATGTTCTAAAATAAAATAATTTAATATATTTTACTTTTCATCATATATTGAAATTAAAACATTTGATAACTATTAATATTACTTATAAATTACCATATAAGTTACACCGAATCCCATAAGATAATCCACTTTTAGTCATCTCATGAAAATAAGAACAAATATCATTTTTTTAACAATTTAGAAACTAAACAATCATAGAATAATGGGAAAATCATATTATTTTCAAAAATATATATATATAAATAATTATTTATAATATATAAAATTCATGATTTTGGGGAAATAATTTTATTCCTCTCTACATTAAAAAATATCGTTTTCACTTCGGTAGAAAGAGTAAAAAGTTTCTCATTCTAAGATACTTTAAATGTTCATTTTTTAAAACCATTGTAAAAATTAAAAGATATTTAAAAATTACATATAAAAATTTTTAATTGCAAATATGAAAATTATTGAGAAATTTAAAAGGACATTGATATGTAAGAGAATAATTTTTTAAAGAGTACTTTAAAACAATGTTTTAAAAAAATCCATTTCTAATTAGGTAACTTTTAAATCAAATGGATATTGAAGATCAGATATTTAAAAGTATTTTTAAAAAAATTTAATTATTTTAATGAATATTAAAATAATTCCACATAAAATTATATACACTACGTAAAATAAACCATTTTTTTAAATGGAATGAGCCTAAAAGAATGAAAATTTAGATGAGAAGTCCATTACCATGTGTCCGTCTAGTTTGGTTCATCATCTAAATCCTAAAAAATAAAATTATATTACTTATATTATTTAATAATAAAACTTCTTATGTTTATTAATTTACAATTATTCCTTTTTGTTTCAATTATTACTCTGTTTTTTTAGTTTCTAATTTGGTCATGTTTACATCATACGTTTCAAGGTTGTTCAGTTCATAATATCAAAATAATATTAGAAAATTGAATGTGGTCAAAGGATTCATTATTAAATCAAAAATAAAAAATAAAATATGTTATAATTATCATTTTTATATATTTGATATAATTTTATAACCATCCATATATTTTTTCCATTAATAATTAAGCACATCATCTATTGGATACGGTAGTTCATATATAAGCAGGAGCGAAGTATCCTCTTTTACAAAATGTTAAAAAGTAATAAATCTGATAATATAAAAATATTTACGGATCATAAATATAATTTAATATTTAATATTTATTCATTAATTCAATATTTATTACCATCTATTTGATTTGATAAAGAAAAATTAATCATGTCACTCTGTGGAGTTGGTAGTTCACATATATGCATGAGCAATGTTATCATTTTCCAACTGTAGGAAAAGAAAAAATATGATTACTATATTATATTAATAGAATCAAAATAATATTATAAATATCATATATATTAATTTGATACATCATTTTAACAATCCGTATGATACTGTCATGAAAAATTAATTACATCGTTATGTGGAGATGATAGTTCTTATATACATATGAGCGATGTTTTCATTTTTCATAAGATGAAAAAGAAAGGTAAAAAGGTTCATAAAATAAAAATAATAAAATTTAATTAACTTTTAGATACTTATTATATTAAATCATAATGGTTATGATAGTTTTCTAGGATCAATATAAGTAATAAAATGAATGAACATACTTAAGAGTAAAACTTATTCCTCGGAAAAAATCATTTGCATTACACCTTAATCCTTATAGTATTGTATTTGGGAGATGTAATAACCTCTATTTCATGGATATTAAGGTTATAATAGGGTTTTATTATGTATTATTCATGTTAAATTTCTAAATAATTGTGAGTAAGATATGAGTGATGGCGCTCTTAGTAAGGGGGTGGGACACTAGTAAAATTTCTTAACTTTTAAGTCTTATAAAAGTCATATTCATGAGAAAACTATTGAAATAAAATAATTTTTTTATATTTATGTTAAAAGTTTCCAAAATAATATAATCCAATAACTTTTGGGATGATATTTAGTGAACTAATAACATTGTTGTAACCTTAATTAACATGTTTAGTCTTAACTAAGGTGATATATTTGTACCATGTTTTAAATTCTTTATGTGTAAAAATAAAAATCCCTATACTACCAAATTTGATGATATTTATTAAAAATATGAAATAAATTTTTAAATTTTTAATTTTTAAAATCGGTATAAATTATTTTGAATAAAATTTGGAAAATAGAAATGAAAACCCATTTTTACTTAAAAGAATTTATAACATCAAAAATGGACTTATACTAAAAGAAAATATAATATTGATTCCTATAAAATTAAATATAATATTTTTAATAAAAGTGATTTTATGTTACTTTAAAACTAAATACAAAAAATAATTTTACTTTTAAATTACTTGATTTATGGAATATAAATGATTGTTTTTCAAAAATAAGCATGTATCAATATTCAAAAAAAATCATTCCGAAAAAACTTAAAAAAAATAAATCTAAGATAATTTTTATTTGATGAATAAAAAAATTATATCCATATTTTAAAAATATTTAATATTGGAATAAATTAATTATAATATCCATTAATAAAATTTAATAAAAACAAGACATGTAGAAAATATATTTTTGAATAAAAAAAGACATCATTCAAATTCCATTCCTTATAAACACTGTGAAATGAATGATAATTATTTTAATTTGGTATATAAAATAATTTTTTAATTAGAATAATTTATCAATAGTGATTAATTTAATCTATTTAGGTAAAAATACCTTGCACACATAAAAATTGTTTTTTGAAAAATATATCTTTTTTTGATAAAAAACATTATCTTCAATTTTAAAAAATGTATAGTAAATGTTGGATTGACTATTAATTTTTTTAAATTAAATATTTAATGTAATGATAATTATATAGTTATTTATATTAAAACCATAAAACTAAAATCTATATTATAATATTCATATTTAAATAATAATTTTTCTATGGTATATCATAGTTTGATTAAGATTGATATTTTTTATAACACACAATACCTAATAAAAAATTATTTTTAAAAAATAAATCTTAAATCTTAGTGTTTTAAATTCTACCCCCTTAAATAAATTTAATCCAATATTTTTTTTATGTCCCATAGAAAATATATAAAACATTATTATAATCTAATCTATGGAGTGGATGATAAACATACATAAGTGGGATGAAATAACTTTTATTATGTATCAATATATTTTCTTTTTGAAAAGAACATTAATCCCAATTTTAAGACTAGGAACCTTATCATTTTTAAAATATGTCTTAAACTACACATTTACAATTTTTGGGCTCATAATTTTGAATGAATTACTAAAATCATACCATGATATTTGATTAATTTATACCTGTCTTTCTTGAGTTGAGGAATTTATTTACCATGATGATATGAAATATGGTATAATATAATTACATGATTTTTTCTATTCCAGATGAAATATTTGATCCTTTACTTGGTTTTAATGTAGTTTTTCAAAACAACTTCATCGCATATTCTAATTAGAGAATTTATCATGTCCAAAGCACTATAATTAATTATCAAAGGATCATAAGAACAACAAAAGGATAACATGTCATTCATACTATATATAGAAATTAAAAAAAATACATGTTTTTATAAAAAAGTAACATAATACATAATACGAATAAATATTAATACATCGATCTCTAAATACTCAATAATTACCCCTAATGTTTTACATAATAATTCTATAAATAAATTACCATACAATAATTCCAAATATGAATGTCAAAATTCTTACCTCAAATATATTAAATATTTGATCATCTATTCCTTCAACATCAACCTAACATTTATCTCCCAAACACAATAATCACTCATAAAAACACATAAATAATTTATATTCCCTAATAAAAAATTCTCCAAAATATGAAAATCTTATCCATGAATAACCTGAATCACTATAAAGCCATATTAAAATCCTTGATGCTTCCAAAAGTTTAGTAAATTATCAGTCCCAAAATAAAATTGCAGAACCCAATCTTAGACCACTTTATGATCAATAACTAAACCAATAGATTCCCACTTTTTATTGTAAGGATTTGAATTATTGCCATATATATTTGTAGAGCTAGGCGCGGAGATATTGTGTGATTCCAAGGCCCGGTGTGCGAGGAATTAATTTTATAAAAATATTAAATTTTATATCACATGCATGCATTAAAATTATTCAAAAAATGTTATAAATATTAAATTGTAACTTAGATCCCAAATTTAGGACCTCGGCTGAGTCTGAAACATGGTGCTTACCCTAGGTGTGGCATAAAATGAGTCGGTGCGGGGAGTTCGGACCCCTCACTCATTGCCGGTACATTCTATGAATAAAATTAAATAATTGCTTTAATTAATTGTTTTTTAAACTATACTAAATTTAATAAATATATCTCCATGGAAAAATTATCATGGTTAACCTCATAATCATAAGAAATTTCCAAGATTTATCTCCTTCCTTCTGTTGGCGTATCTCAATAGAATGACGTCAGAGCATCGGATGAAAACATATCAAGATGCAATGATCACAAAAACATCTCTCAAATAATGTGAAGATGGTTTATTCAAAATTAACGATCAAAAACTATGAAGGACTCTTCAATTTAAGTTTTATGGCCTTTTGATTAAATTATTGAGTAGATCGAATGTTGTTCTTCGATCTATGTTATTTGCATCATTTTTATGTGCCTGAGTATTGACATCGTGAATTAATTAAATAATTTTAAATTGTTATCCAACATTAGGATACTTTTTCTTGATCTTTTTCCAATAATTCTTGGACAAGTATTTTTAAAAATTGGTTTTTGGTTTTTTCACCCTCATTTCTTCACGTTATTCACTAATTTTGACCCCACAGTCCCATTTTCCTTTTTTTGGGTGGTACCGAGCCCGATTGGACACATGTAACAGGGAAGAAATTGCATACAAGGAGAGTATTTATTAACCAAGTATAGATCTATGATCTTAGAGATGCATTTATTATTTTTTTAGTGGTTTGGTACCTATAAATAAAATAAAGAACCCATGGTGGTGTGCGCAATGAATGAAGAAACCCTATATGTAGAGACCCAAAGCCTGACGTACATTGACATTACATTACATTTACGGAATACTTAGTACATAACAAAAACACACACACAAGGATCGTAATAGTTTAGTGTCTTTGGAAACTCGGAATATAATCTTCTAATCCTGGTGAAAGATCTTCAACATCTCCCATAATGATCTTCCGTTTTTTTATACCTAAAACCTTTCTTTATATCTTGGGGAAAAGAAAACATAAAAGGGTGAGCTCAAATGCTCAGTAAGGGAAAACAAAAGAAATATCAATCTTATCATAAACATAAGCACATAACTTTTGGAAATCTTAACCTGTAAAAGAGATCATAATTTCATAACCTGGGATAACTCATTGCAGTGAAATGTAATCACAATAATCATTACGTAAAACATTAAACTTTGTGGAATACACACATAATCATAGAGAATCATTTCTTATTATTCAAGACTCATTTCCAAGACTATCTTAGTGGACAAAGTCCCTTTTTGAACCGAGTCACCCTCGTTTCAGTCCTGTTTCATTGAACCGGTATAACCTACCATTCCAGCCATGTCTATCTCATGAGATATAAAATCTTTACCCAATGCATTGGAGGGAGATATAGGTCCCACCCAACTCATAATGATACCATTCTTATGTGTGCCACAAAATCATAAATCATACATCATTTTATAACCCATGTAATAAAAATGGAAATCTTAAACATCGTGACATCATAAAACAATTCATATAAGATAAAGGAATTCATAAAAATATGATTCCATCACAACATAGTCAAATCAATGTAATAATAGGGATAAAAACATAACCCTTTATTATCTTAGACTGAAAATAATTTTGATAAAACACTTCAACTCCATTCTTGAGGAAAATATCCTTTCTCTTTCAAAAACATTTTTCCTTTCATAACATGTCATAAAATTTTAAACTAAAAGAAGTTGATTAAAAATAAACTTGAAAACTTTTAAAGGAATCTTCTTGGAAATAATTTTTTAAAAATTCATTCATGTCGTATAAGTTAAAAGAAATCATTCTTCTCATACTTCTGTCGGAAAAGTCAAAAAGTACCTCGTAGGAAAAACGATAAAAGATTTCTTTCATATTTTTTACTAAAAAATCACCAAAGGGTAAAATTGAATATAAACTATTGTATAAGGATATAAATATTACATATTGATGAAACATTGATGTGGATGATAAAATACACCCCAGTAAATACCAAAGTATAAACAATCTCGGATAAAAATGAGATTGTGATATTTCCCTTACCTTAGGTCCAATTTGCTTCATAAGTGTCCGAACCTCCTGTATAATTATTTAAATAATGACATTGACTTATTACAGAATCATATTCATTGTTATGTTATCATATATGGTTCACTTATGACTTTATATTACCCGTTCTTTTGTAAATTCCATGTTAAAGAGCGTTTTGGGTAAAATTGTTTCATTTGTCGTCCGTGTTTTGACTTTTAATTATTCATATGATTACATATATCATGATTACTTAATTACAGAATATAAAACATGATTTATATATATATATATATATTCAGAATATACATATAAATAATAAATCAGTAAATGGAAAGAAATACACCGTTCATGGAGATGGTAGGCCGTATGTATGCATGAACGCTGTTTTCGTTTCCTTATTGAGTTGAACGGAATTAAGTATATGACAACCATATATATACACATAAATCCAGTATCATTATTATGTCATATATTTCATGATTACTTATTATATATACTTTATAATCATTCATGAATGGTTAAAGTGGAGAATGAATCTCATCGCGTCGTGGAGACGGTAGTCCGTACGTACGCATGAGCGATGATATCATTCTCATGATCGTGGGACTGTATTGGAGTGTATGTATACTATTTAAAAGTCAATATCACTTTAAAATAATAATATATAGTTATTATTTACACCATTATACCCCTCCAAGTAAGGTGGTGGTGGAAAATAGATTTCACCGTGACGTGGAGACAGTATTCCATACGTACGCATGCGCGGTGATTTCGTTTTCCATAGGATGGATAGATGG
Organism: Viscum album; assembly: GCA_963277665.1. Classification (NCBI taxonomy): domain Eukaryota; kingdom Viridiplantae; phylum Streptophyta; class Magnoliopsida; order Santalales; family Viscaceae; genus Viscum; species Viscum album. The sequence continues at coordinate 861,202,639 of OY728146.1, forward strand.
TGAAATAGGATTGTTTCATACTTATAATAACATATTAGTATATGAGTGATACTTATGTTATTACTTCATAATGAAACAACCTAATAAGAAGAAGTGGAAGAAGAAATAAAGGTGAAAGAATCGGTAAAGGAAATTACTTCTTCTTTGAAGCACCTCTTTGAGACCTCCTCTTAGAGCACTAAAATTGGACTTTGAGGAAGAACAGAACCTATAGGACGTTTCTAGGGAAGTGTAGAAGAGAATTTGGTAGGGTTTGGCCGAGCTTGAAGTCTCAAAGTTGTGCGAGGAAGAGAGGTAGGAGGTGCCCTTTTATAAGGGAGGAGAGGGGCACCTTTGGAATAACTAAAATTTTTATTTTATTATAAAGTCAAGTTAGGTTTTGAATAGCTCCACATTGATTTATTTCGAGGATAAGGTGGGGATGGGTCGAAATCCTCTCATCCAATAGAATTTAGACAAGTTTAGGTTCCTATTTTAACCTTATCATTTAGATTTAACATTAAGTTAAATAATTTTACTTTTACCGTGTCTTCTTGTGTTCTTACACTATAAGGTTAATAAACACACTATAAGAAGCCAAACGAACCCCAAGTTGTTTATTATTAATATATATAACCTTATCTAAGTCATTTGGCCGAACCTTAGATTTTTAGGAATAAAATAACAATTAATAATATAATATTTGTTCTAAAAAATATTTTATGTCAATTTTGACACTGTTTAGTAATTAATTTTTTTAAAACTCATAACAGAATGATAAGTTCGCAAATAGTTAATTAAAACTATAATAACATGTCATAGTAACCTATAAAATTAGTGGAATTCATAAAAAGTCTCAAATTATATTTATTTGGGTATTTATAACATCAATTATGTCAATATTTCATTAGTAAGATAATTACTGCATCATCGTTGTGTCATAAATCAATTAAATTATTTAATGTCTAAAAATTAAAAATAAAATACCATTATGTATGAAATCGTTTTAGCTTTCTAATGAATATTTATAGTCTAATTTATCTTATGTATAACCTCATATTAAAAATGTTTTAGTAAATAAACTTTGATTTTAACTCTTTTAACCCTTTTTTAAATAAATTAATAATAAATGTCCTAATCTAATCCAAGTGGGCCTAAATGGTCATATTTTATTCCTAATTTTGTTTTTGGTCGAATTAAACTTGTCCAATAGAATTAGGACATGTGTTAGGGTAATAATAATATCATTTCTACCCTTAATTACCCTATTTACTTTTAACCGTGGTAAAAAAAAGTAAAACGTTACTATTCCCCAAAATATTATTTTCATCTCATTAAACCACATTTTACTTACTGACATCAACCGTGTCCCTCAGATTTTTGAAATTCCACTCACAGAAGCGGTAAAATTAAGTTTTATGAAAAATTCAGTTTTTTTAACTACCACTTAGTGGTTTCACTATTCATCAAAAATTGAATGTTTTCAGAAAAATACCAAAAAATAGGCCTAAGCTATATTTAATATTATGAACTCAAAAAATATTTCTATTTAACAAAATTCAGAACATATCAGTTTCATTAATTAATTTAAAAATTAATTCCCGTCGTCAAAACAAATAGCGTGTTCTTAAGAGATAATAATTATCCAAAGATTGACACTTATTTATGTCTGGTTTAAATGTGAAATTACATCCAATAACCAAAATTGTATTAACTTGTAAAAATATATTCTAAATATACTTTAAAACCACTAAAATTAATAATTTATCACTATTAATTATTTCGATTGAAAAAGTTGTTTTTAATTAGAATTAAGTAATTTTCACTATTCCTCAAAATATGAAAGTTATCCGAAAATCGCCAAAATTTCACCCTAAGATAATTTCGATATTCCGAATCCAAAAATGAAGTCGATTTTGAAAAATAAAATTTACAAAATTTCAAAAAGTTGTTATTACTATTCATAACGGCAAGTTTTACTAATATTTTAATAGAATATCGTTGTTTAGTGAAACTCGGTATTGCATACTACACACGCTATCAAGGAAGGTCGTGATTGCATGTAATGAAAGGAAAGTCAAGGATGCGTGTTGTGCAAGCTCCTTTTGGTGTAGCGTACAACACAAGACATTAATGAAATTAAAAAGAATATTTTTCATAAAATCTCGGGGTGTTACATTCTACCCCCCTTAAAATGAATTTCGCCCTCAAAATTCGTCGAGGTTATAAATGGTTTACTATTCAAAAGTTTCTTTAATAGAAACCCACATTGTAAAAAGTAATACCAAAACCAGTCTTTAAAAACAAAAGTATGAAACGTAACGGTTACCCAAATAAACTAATCATTGGGTTTCCACATAGGTGAAAATATGGATATGGAAGAGAAATCTAACCATCATGTTCTGATGGAGAGTGGTAGAGAACATGGCTATGGAAAAGCTAGCAATCACAAAGCCATAAATTTGTGACGATCTAAGGTATGATCTAATTCATCAGATATAAGAGCACTTAGACAACATTTTTGGTTTTGAAGATCATTTCCCTAAATTTGAGGAAATTGGAATTAGAAGAAATACTTTCGTGATTTTGGTATAGTCTCACCGTTTGTCATTCTTTGTACAATTTCCACTTCATATCTTAAAGAAATTAAGTTGAATTTTTCATTCGTGATGTGTTAGCAGATCATGTGATAGAATGATGGGTCATTCCATCTCTTTCAAACAAAAGGTTAGCAAAATTTATAAGTCCATCTTATGGTTAATCGTATATGGTTCCAAAAATGAACTTATACTTCATATATAATACCGCTAAATGAAATAAAACTAGTTTCTACTAACTTGGGACTTCTTGTGGGCTAGTGGTAGGCGATAAAGGCCAGTCGCACTTCGGTTGTAGATTCGATTCCCACAGCCTTGTCCGGAGCGATGGGCTGTCACCCGTCCTGCAGGTTGTCCTTTTTCTAAAACTGTACTACTATAATATCCCATCAATAATATCAAAAAAATATATCTTTAAACAATACTAACTTATGTCCAACATAATCCATTCCAATCTTTAGGCTTATCCATAATACTGCAGTCCACCCTCATAATATAGTGAAAACGATTACCAGAGATTTAATACCATTGTTGATCCCCATATATCATAAGATGTGTCTTGTTGTTCAAATTACAAACATGTGAATACCTAAATCATGTAATCTCTTGAAGAATGAATACCCATTGAACCTTAGTGAAAACATGAATGCAGTTAAAAGTTAACACTTTCCACATACCAAAATCCTCAAAATTCAATATTCTCAAAACATGATATCACTTAGTCCTTATATCAATCATGAGCTCATGAATACAATCAAACATCTCATTATCTTCTTATCCCTTCATTATGCGCATATCATCTGTTTACCAAAAATGTCTCAATCACTTTTCATGGTTACCGGTACCATAAAATTATTGAAAACCACAGTAGACCAAAACATAAATATTCCAATATTCCACGATACTATATGCAACATTATTTTGGAATCCCATTACATAAACACTTAATCATTCCACCACATCATTGTCATATTCAACATCACCAATAGTGATCGCATGTGACTTCCCTTTGTCCTTTGCCTTAAGTGGTTGCTCATGTTGATCTTCACTAAACCTTGGATTAGGGCATTTATTAGCATAATGCCCCATTTCCTTACACTTGAATCATTGAAGTGTTGGTGGTGCGTTCTCTGCAGTGTTTGCTTTATTCACATCATTAGAAACCCTTTTTCCATTACCTCGACACTCAGCTGCTCGATGACCTTCTTTTCCACACTTAAAACATTTTCTAGTCCCTTTAAGACAATCTCCACCATCCTTCTTTCCACACTTTGAGCATAAGGAAACATTCATCTTCTTTTCACCATTATTCTGAGATTTCTCCTTGAACTCCATCTTTCGTTTCTTGTCAAAACCATGAGATGGATATGTAACACCAACTTCCATTTCTACCTTGATAGAACAATGCACAATTTCTTCATAGCTACTGAAGTCTCTTATAGCTAATTCCCTTCGAAGACTTGGTTTTAAGCCATTGAAAAATTGATCAACATTACTTTCAGGTTGGATGATAATGCCAGATGCATACCTTGCAAGTCTTTTAAAATTTGCTTCGTATATACCAACAGATTCATCATCCTTTATCTTTAGTTCAAGAAACTCCTTTTCCATCTTTGTTCGAAGAATACGAGGTAAGTACTTATTGAAAAATAAGTTCTTGAACTCGTCCCATTCCATGGACTCAATTTCATCCCTTTGCCTCGTATTCTTAATAAGATTCCACCATTGATCTGCATCACCTTCTAAATGATACACTGCTAAGATGACTTTATCATGTTCAGAACATTGAAGAACTGATAATATCTTTTCAGTGGTACTGATCCATTGTTCAGCAACAAGTGGATCAGAATACCCACTGAAAGAAGGTGGGCGTTGCCTCATGAAGGACTCAATAGAATATTGTTCCCTTCTATGCTCATTTGGAAGTCCAGAATGATTCATATCTTGTGTAAGTATAGCAATAAGATTTTGCACTCCATCTCCCATAACATTTGTTTGTTCAGGAGGACAATCATTGCATTGTCCATTGCATTGATCAACACGGTTCCTTCGGGTTCCAGCCATCGTCTAAAACCCAAAAAGAATAGTGTGAGAGGAAAAAATCATGCTAGGGAAAACAACATAATAAAGGGGTAGTACCTTCAATATCTAACATCTTAGGTTTAATTCTATGATCTTTAGCATAATTATAGTACTATAACCTATACGTATACTTAACCTTAGGGACATCCCTAGACATACCTTAGAAATATCTCTAGGGATCTCACTAACGTTTTCGCATCCTAGTTTTTAAAGGTTGACTAAACATTTCCACTGATACCAACTGTAGAGACCCGAAGCCTGACGTACATTGACATTACATTACATTTGCGGAATACTTAGTAAATAACAAAAATACACACACAAGGATCGTAATAGTTTAGTGTCTTTGGAAACTCAGAATATAATCTTCTAATCCTGGTGAAAGATCTTCAACATCTCCCATAAATATCTTCCTTTTTTTTATACCTAAATCCTTTCTTTATATCCTAGGGAAAAGAAAACATAAAAGGGTGAGCTCAAATGCTTAGTAAAGGTGAACAAAAGAAATATCAATCACATCATATACATAAGCACATAACTTTTGGAAATCTTAACCTGTAAAAGAGATCATAATTTTATAACCTGGGATAACTCATGGCAGTGAAATGTAATCACAATAATCATAACTTAAAACATTAAACTTTGTGGAATACACACATAATCATAGAGAATCATTTCTTATTAGTCAAGACTCATTGCCAAGACTATATTTGTGGACAAAGTCTTTTTCTGAACCGAGTCACCCTCGTTTCAGTCCTATTTCACTGAACCGGTATAACCTACCATTCCAGCCATGTCTATCTCATGATATATAAATTCTTTAACCAATGCATTGGAGGGAGATATAGGTCTCACCCATATCATAATTATACCATTCTTATGTGTGCCACAAAATCATAAATCATACATCATTTCATATCCCATGTAATAAAAATGGGAATCTTAAACATTGTGACATTATAAAACAATTCATATAAGATAAAGGAATTAATAAAAACATAATTCCATCACAACATAATCAAATAAATGTAATAATAGGGATAAAAACAGAACCCTTTATTATCTTAGATGGAAAATAATTTTGATAAAACACTTGAACTCCATTCTTGAGGAAAATATCCTTTCTCTTTCAAAAACATTTTTCCTTTCTTAACATGTCATACAATTTTAAACTAAAAGAAGTTGATTAAAAATAAACTTGAAAACTTTTAAAGTAAGCTTCTTGGAAATATTTTTTTAAAAATCCATTCATGTCGTATAAGTTAAAAGAAAACATTCTTCTCGTACTTTTGTCGGAAAAGTCAAAAAGTACCTCGTACGAAAAACGATAAAAGATTCCTTTCATATTTTTTACTAAAAAATCACCAAAGGGTAAAATTGAATATAAACTATTTTAGAAGGATATAAATATTACATATTGATGAAACATTGATGTGGATGATAAAATACACCCCAGTAAATACCAAAGTATAAACAATCTCGGATAAAAATGAGATTGTGATATTTCCCTTACCTTAGGTCCAATTTGCTTCGTAAGTGTCCGAACCTCCTGTATAATGATTTAAATAATGTCATTGACTTATTACATAATCATATTCATTATTATGATATCATATATGGTTCACTTATGACTTTATATTACCTGTTCTTTTGTAAATTCCATGTTAAAGAGCGTTTTGGGTAAAATTGTTTCATTTGTCGTCCATGTTTTGACTTGTAATTATTCATATGATTACTTAGATCATGATTACTTAATTACAGAATATAAAACATGATATATATATATATATATATATATATATATTCAGAATATACATATATATAATAAATCAGTAAATGGAAAGAAACACACCGTTCATGGAGACGGTAGGCCGTATGTACGCATGAACGTTGTTTTCGTTTCCTTATTGAGTTGAACAGAATTAAGTAGATGACATTCATATATATACGCATAAATCCAGTATCATTATTATGTAATATATTTCATGATTACTTATTATATATACTTTATAATCATTCATGAATGGTTAAAGTGGAGAATGAATCTCATCGCGTCGTGGAGACGGGAGTCCGTACGTACGCACGAGCGATGATATCGTTCTCATGATCGTGGGACTGTATTGGAGTGTATGTATACTATTTAAAAGTCAATATCACATTAAAATACAAGTATATAGTTATTATTTACACCATTATACCCCTCTAAGTAAGGTGGTGGTGGAAAATAGATTTCACCACGACGTGGAGACGATATTCCGTACGTACGCACGCGCGGTGATTTCGTTTTCCGTAGGATGGATAGTTGGTGAAATAGGATTGTTTCATACTTATAATAACATATCAGTATATGAGTGATACTGATGTTATTACTTCATAATGAAACAACCTAAGAAGAAGAAGTGGAAGAAGAAATAAAGGTGAAAGAATCGGTAACAGAAATTACTTCTTCTTTGAAGCACTTCTTTGAGACCTCCTCTTAGAGCACTAAAATTGGTCTTTGAGGAAGAACAGAACCTCTAGGACGTTTCTAGGGAAGTGGATAAGAGAATTTTGCAGGGTTTGGCTGAGCTTGAAGGCTAAAAGTTGTGTGAGGAAGAGAGAGAGGAGGTTCCCTTTTATAAGGGAGGAGAGGGGCACCTTTGGAATAACTAAAAATATTATTTTATTATAAAGTCAAGTTCAGTCTTGAATAGCTCAAAATTGATTTATTTAGAGGCTAAGGTGGGGATGGGTCGAAATCCTCTCATCCAATAGAATTTAGATAAGTTTAGGTTCCTGTTTTAACCTTATCATTTAGATTTAACATTAAGTTAAATAATTTTACTTTTACCGTGTCTTCTTGTGTTCTTACACTATAAGGTTAATAAACATACTATAAGAAGACAAACGAACCCCAAGTTGTTTATTATTAATATATATAACCTTATCTAAGTCATTTGGCCGAACATTAGATTTTTAGGAATAAAATAACAATTAATAATATAATATTTGTTTTAAAAACTATTTTATGTCAATTTTGACACTATTTAGTAATTGATTTTTGTAAAACTCATAACAGAATGATAAGTTCTAAAATAGTTAATTAAAACAATAATAACATGTCATAGTAACCTATAAAATTAGTGTTATTAATAAAAAGTCTCAAATTATATTTATTTGGGTATTTATAACATCAATTATGTCAATATTTCATTAGTAAGATAATTACTGCATCATCGTTGTATCATAAATCAATTAAATTATATAATGTCTAAAAATTACAAATAAAATACCATTATGTATGAAATCGTTTTAGATTTCTAATGAATATTTATAGTCGAATTTATCTTATGTATAACCTCATATTAAAAATGTTTTAGTAAATAAACTTTGATTTTAACTCTTTTAACCCTTTTTTAAATAAATTAATAATAAATGTCCTAATCTAATCCAAGTGGGCCTAAATGGTAATATTTTATTCCTAATTTTGTTTTTGGTCGAATTAAACTTGTCCAATAGAATTAGGACATGTGTTAGGGTAATAATAATATCATTTCTACCCTTAATTACCCTATTTACTTTTAGTCGTGGTAAAAAAAGTAAAACGTTACTATTCCCCAAAAAATTATTTTCATCTCATTGAACCAAATTTTACTTACTGACATCAACCGTGTCTTTCGGATTTTTGAAATTCCACTCACAGAAGCGGTAAAATTAAGTTTTATGAAAAATTCAGTTTTTTTTAACTACCACTTAGTGGTTTCACTATTCATCAAAAATTGAATGTTTTCAGAAAAATACCAAAAATTAGGCCTAAGATATATTTAATATTATGAACTCAAAAATTATTTCTATTTTACCAAATCTAGAACATATCAGTTGCATTAATTAATTTAAAAATTAATTCCTGTCACCAAAACAAATAGCGTGTTCTTAAGAGATAATAACTATCCAATGATTGACACTTGTTTATGTCTGGTTTAAATGTGAAATTACATCCAATGACCAAAATTGTATTAACATGTAAAAATATATTCTAAATATACTTTAAAACCACTAAAATTAATAATTTATCCCTATTAATTATTTCGATTGAAAAAGTTTTTTTTAATTAGAATTTAGTAATTTTCACTATTCATCAAAATATGAAAGTTATCCGAAAATCACCAAAATTTCACCCTAAGCTAATTTCGATATTCCGAATCCAAAAATGAAGTCCATTTTGAAAAATAAAATTTACAAAATTTCAAAAAGTGGTTATTACTATTCATAACGGCTAGTTTTAATAATTTTTTAATAGCATATCGTTGTTTAGTGAAACTCGATATTGCGTACTACACACGCTATCAAGGAAAGTCGTGATTGCATGTAATGAAAGGCAAGTCAAGGATGTGTGTTGTGAAAACTCCTTTTGGTGTAGCGTACAACACAAGACATTAATGAAATTAAAAAGAATATTTTTCATAAAATCTCGGGGTGTTACATTCTACCACCCTTAAAATGAATTTTGCCCTCGAAATTCGTCGAGGTTATAAATGGTTTACTATTCAAAAGTTTCTTTAATAGAAACCCACATTGTAAAAAGGAATACCAAAACCAATCTTTAAAAACAAAAGTATGAAACGTAATGATTACCCAAATAAACTAATCACTGGGTTTCCACATAGGTGAAAATATGGATATGGAAGAGAAATCTAACCATCATGTTCTGATGGAGAGTGGTAGAGAACATGGCTATGGAAAAGATAGCAATCACAAAGCCATAAATTTGTGACGATCTAAGGTACGATCTGATTCATCAGATATAAGAGCACTTAGACAACATTTTTATTTTTCAAGATCATTTCCCTAAAGTTGATGAAATTGGAATTAGAAGAAATACTTTCATGATTTTGGTATAGTCTAACCGTTTGTCATTCTTTGTACAATTTCTACTTCATCTCTTAAAGAAATGAAGTTGAATTTTTCATTCATGATGTGTTAGGAGAACATGTGATAGAATGATGGGTCATTCCATCTCTTTCAAACAAAAGGTTAGCAAAATTTATAAGTCCATCTTATGGTTAATCGTATATGGTTCCAAAAATGAACTTATACTTCATATATCATACCGCTTAATAAAATAAAACTAGTTTCTACTAACCAGGGACTTCCTGTGGGCCAGTGGTAGGTGATAAAGGCCAGTTGCACTTCGGTTGTAGATTTGATTCCCACAGCCTTGTCACGAGCGATGGGCTGTCGCCCGTCCTGCAAGTTGTCCTTTTTCTAAAACTGTACTACTATAATATCCCATCAATAATATCAAAAAAAAAATCTATCCTTAAACAATACTAACTTATGTCCAACATAATCCATTCCAATCTTTAGGCTTATCCATAATACTGCAGTCCACTCTCATAATATAGTGAAAACGATTACCAGAGATTTAATACCATTGTTGATCCCCATATATCATAAGATGTGTCTTGTTGGTCAAATTACAAACATGTGAATACCTTAATCATGTAATCTCTTGAAAAATGAATACCCATTGAACCTTAGTGAAAACATGAATGCAGTTAAAAGTTAATACTTTCCACATACCAAAATCCTCAAAATTCTATATTCTCAAACCATGATATCACTTAGTCCTTATATCAATCATGAGCTCATGAATGCAATCAAACATCTCATTATCTTCTTATCCCTTCATTATGCTCATATCATCTGTTTACCAAAAATGTCTCAATCAGTTTTCATGGTTACCGGTACCATAAAATTATTGAAAACCACAATAGACCAAAACATAAATATTCCAATATTCCACGATACTATATGCAACATTATTTTGGAATCCCATTACATAAAAACTTAATCATTCCACCACATCTTTGTCATATTCAACATCGCCAATAGTGATTGCATGTGACTTCCCTTTGTACTTTGCCTTAAGTGGTTTCTCATGTTGATCTTCACTAACCCTTGGATTAGGGCATTTATTAGCATAATTCCCCATTTCCTTACACTTGAAGCATTGAAGTGTTGGTGGTGCGTTCTCTGCAGTGTTTGCTTTATTCACATCATTAGAAACACTTTTTCCATTACCTCGACACTCAGCTGCTCGATGACCTTCTTTTACACACTTAAAACATTTTCTAGTCCCTTTAAGACAATCTCCACCATGCTTCTTTCAACACTTTGAGCATAAAGAAACATTCATATTCTTTTCACCATTATTCTGAGATTTCTCCTTGAACTCCATCTTTCGTTTCTTGTCAAAACCATGAGATGGATATGTAACGCCAACTTCCATTTATACCTTGATAGCACAACGCACAATTTCTTCATAGCTACTGAAGTCTCTTATAGCTAATGCCCTTCGAAGACTTGGTTTTAAGCCATTGAAAAATCGATCAACTTTACTTTCTGGTTGGATGATAATGCCAGATGCATACATTGAAAGTCTTGTAAAATTTTCTTCGTATATACCAACAGATTCATCATCCTTTTGCTTTAGTTCAAGAAACTCCTTCTCTATCTTTGTTCGAAAAATACGAGGTAAGTACTTATTGAAAAATAAGTTCTTGAACTCGTCCCATTCCATGGACTCAATTTCATCCCTTTGCATCGTATTATTAATAAGATTCCACCATTGATCAGTATCACCTTCCAAACGATACACTGCTAAGATGAATTTATCATGTTCAGAACATTGAAGAACTGAAAATATCTTTTCAGTGGTACTGATCCATTGTTCAGCAACAAGTCGATCAGAAGACCCACTGAAAGAAGGTGGGCATTGCCTCATGAAGGACTCAATAGAATATTATTCCCTTCTATGCTCATTTGGAAGTCCAGAATGATTCATATCTTGTGTAAGTATAGCAATAAGATTTTGCACTCCATCTCCCATAACATTTGTTTGTTCAGGAGGACAATCATTGTGTTGTCCATTGCATTGATCAACAAGGTTCCTTCGGGTTCCAGCCATCGTCTAAAACCCAAAAAGAATAGCGTGAGAGGAAAAAATCATGCTAGGGAAAACAACATAATAAAGGGGGAGTACCTTCAATATCTAACATCTTAGGTTTAATTCTATGATCGTTAGCGTAATTATAGTACTATAACCTATACGTATACTTAACCTTAGGGACATCCCTAGACATACCTTAGAAATATCTCTAGGGATCTCACTAACGTTTTCGCATCCTAGTTTCCAAAGGTTGACTAAACATTTCCTCTGATACCAACTGTAGAGACCCGAAGCCCGATGTACATTGAAATTACATTACATTTTCGGAATACTTATTATATAACAAAAACACACACACAAGGATCGTAATAGTTTAGTGTCTTTGGAAACTCGGAATATAATCTTCTAATCCTGGTGAAAGATCTTTAACATATCCCATAAAGATCTTCCTTTTTTTTATACCTAAAACCTTTCTTTATATCCTGGGGAAAAGAAAACATAAAAGGGTGAGCTCAAATTCTCAGTAAGGGTAAACAAAAGAAATATCAATCACATCATATACATAAGCACATAACTTTTGGAAATATTAACCTGTAAAAGAGATCATAATTTTATAACCTGGGATAACTCATGGTAGTGAAATGTAATCCCAATAATCATAACTTAAAACATTAAACTTTGTGGCATACACACATAATCATAGAGAATCATTTCTTATTAGTCAAGACTCATTTCCAAGACTATCTTTGTGGACAAAGTCCCTTTCTGAACCGAGTCACCCTCGTTTCAGTCCTATTTCACTGAACCGGTATAACCTACCATTCCAGCCATGTCTATCTCATGAGATATAAAATCTTTAACCAATGCATTGGAGGGAGATATAGGTCCCACCCATCTCATAAATATACCATTCTTATGTGTGCCACAAAATCATAAATCATACATCATTTCATAACCCATGTAATAAAAATGGGAATCTTAAACATCGTGACATCATAAAACAATTCATATAAGATAAAGGAATTCATAAAAATATAATAACGTCACAATATAATCAAATCAATGTAATATTAGGGATAAAAACAGAACCCTTTATTATCTTAGATGGAAAATAATTTTGATAAAACACTTGAACTCCATTCTTGAGGAAAATATCCTTTCTCTTTCAAAAACATTTTTCCTTTCTTAACATGTCATACAATTTTAAACTAAAAGAAGTTGATTAAAAATAAACTTGAAAACTTGTAAAGGAAGCTTCTTGGAAATAATTTTTTAAAAATCCATTCATGCCGTATAAGTTAAAAGAAAACATTCTTCTCGTACTTTTGTCGGAAAAGTCAAAAAGTACCTCGTACGAAAAATGATAAAAGATTCCTTTCATATCTTTTACTAAAAAATCACTGAAGGGTAAAATTGAATATAAACTATTGTAGAAGGATATAAATATTACATATTGATGAAACATTGATTTTGATGATAAAATACACCCCAGTAAATACCAAAGTATAAACAATCTCAGATAAAAATGAGATTGTGATATTTCCCTTACCTTAGGTCCAATTTGCTTCGTAAGTGTCCGAACCTCCTGTATAATGATTTAAATAATGTCATTGACTTATTACAGAATCATATTCATTGTTATGATATCATATATGGTTCACTTATGACTTTATATTACCCGTTCTTTTGTAAATTCCATGTTAAAGAGCGTTTTGGGTAAAATTGTTTCATTTGTCGTCCGTGTTTTGACTTGTAATTATTCATATGATTACTTGGATCATGATTACTTAATTCCAGAATATAAAATATGATTTATATATATATATATATATTCATAATATACATATTTATAATAAATCAGTAAATGGAAAGAAATACACCGTTCATGGAGACGGTAGGCCGTACGTACGCATGAACGCTGTTTTCGTTTCCTTATTGAGTTGAACAGAATTAAGTAGATGACATTCATATATATACACATAAATCCAGTATCATTATTATGTCATATATTTCATGATTACTTATTATATATACTTTATAATCATTCATGAATGGTTAAAGTGGAGAATGAATCTAATCGCGTCGTGGAGACGGTAGTCCGTACGTACGCACGAGCGATGATATCATTCTCATGATTGTGGGACTGTATTGGAGTGTATGTATACTATTTCAAAATCAATATAACTTTAAAATAATAATATATTTTTATTATTTACACCATTATACCCATCCAAGTAGGGTGGTGGTGGAAAATAGATTTCACCACGGCGTGGAGACAGTATTCTGTACGTACGCACGCGCGGTGATTTCGTTTTCCGTAGGATGGATAGATGGTGAAATAGGATTCCTTCATACTTATAATAACATATCAGTATATTAGTGATACTGATGTTATTACTTTATAATGAAACAACCTAATAAGAAGAAGTGGAAGAAGAAATAAAGGTGAAAGAATCGGTAACGGAAATTACCTCTTCTTTGAAGTGCCTCTTTGAGTCCTCCTCTTAGAGCACTAAAATTGGTCTTTGAGGAAGACCAGAACCTCTAGGATGTTTCTAGGGAAGTGTAGAAGAGAATTTGTCAGGGTTTGGCCGAGCTTGGAGGCTCATAGTTGTGTGAGGAAGAGAGGGAGGAGGTGCCCTTTTATAAGGGAGGAGAGGGGCACCTTTGGAATAACTAAAAATATTATTTTATTATAAAGTCATGTTCGGTTTTAAATAGCTCCAAATTGATTTATTTCGAGGCTAAGGTGGGGATGGGTCGAAATCCTCTCATACAATAGAATTTAGACAAGTTTAGGTTCCTATTTTAACCTTATCATTTAGATTTAACATTAAGTTAAATAATTTTACTTTTACTGTGTCTTCTTGTTTTCTTACACTATAAGGTTAATAAACTTACTATAAGAAGCCAAACGAACCCCAAGTTGTTTATTATTAATATATATAACCTTATATAAGTCATTTTGCGGAACCTTAGATTTTTAGGAAATAAATAACAATTAATAATATAATATTTGTTTTAAAAACTATTTTATGTCAATTTTGACACTATTTAGTAATTTATTTTTGTAAAAATCATAACAGAATGATAAGTTCGAAAAAAGTTAATTAAATCAATACTAACATGTCATATTAACCAATAAAATTAGTGTAATTCATAAAAATTATAAAATTATATTTATTTGGGTATTTATAACATCAATTATGTCAATATTTCATTATTAAGATAATTACTGCATCATCGTTGTGTCATAAATCAATTAAATTATTTAATGTCTAAAAATTACAAATAAAATACCATTATGTAGGAAATATTTTTAGATTCATAATGAATATTTATAGTCTAATTTATCTTATGTATAACCTAATATTAAAAATATTTTAGTAAACAAACTTTGATTTTAACTCTTTTAACCCTTTTTTAAATAAATTAATAATAAATGTCCTAATCTAATCCAAGTGGGCCTAAATGGTCATATTGTATTCCTAAGTTTGTTTTTGGTCGAATTACACTTGTCCAATAGAATTAGGACATGTGTTAGGGTAATAATAATATCATTTCTATGCTTAATTACCCTATTTACTTTTAACAGTGGTAAAAAAAGTAAAAAGTTACTATTCACCAAAAACATTATTTTCATCTCATTGAACCACATTTTACTTACTGACATCAACCGTGTCTCTCGGATTTTTGAAATTCCAATCACAGAAGCGGTAAAATTAAGTTTTATGAAAAATTCAGTTTTTTTTAACTACCACTTAGTGGTTTCAATATTCATCAAAAATTGAAAGCTTTCAGAAAAATACCAAAAATTAGGCCTAAGCTATATTTGATATTATGAAATAAAAAATGATTTCTATTTTACCAAATTCAAAACATATCAGTTTCATTAATTAAGTTAAAAATTAATTCCTGTCGTCAAAACAAATACCGTGTTCTTAAGAGATAATAACTATCAAAAGATTGACACTTGTTTATGTCTGGTTTAAATGTGAAATTACATCCAATGACCAACATTGTATTAAATTGTAAAAATATATTCTAAATATAATTTTAAACCACTTAAATTAATAATTTATCACTATTAATTATTTGGATTGAAAAAGTTGTTTTTAATTAGAATTTAGTAATTTTCACTATTCATCAAAATATGAAAGTTATCCGAAAATCACCAAAATTTCACCCTAAGCTAATTTCGATATTCCGAATCCAAAAATGAAGTCCATTTTGAAAAATAAAATTTTCATAATTTCAAAAGGTGGTTATTACTATTCATAACGGCTAGTTTTAGTAATATTTTAATAGCATATCGTTGTTTTGTGAAACTCGGTATTGCGTACTACACACGCTATCAAGGAAGTTCGCGATTGCGTGTAATGAAAGGCAAGTCAAGGATTTGTGTTGTGAAAGCTCCTTTTGCTGTAGCGTACAACACAAGACATTAATGAAATTAAAAAGACTATTTTTCATAAAATCTCGGGGTGTTACACTATAACCTCAATAGAGACGATTTCTAGGAAACATCAGCAGAGATCCATGAATTATGAGTAGATACACTACTTTAATTATTATATGGTTCCAAATCTAATGTGGAACGCCCTGATTCAAGGTGAAATGTACAGATCTAAGAAATTGGTGAAAACCCAACTACATGTCATGTGTATTGATGAACACACGGTGAGTAGCACCCTCAGTGATGGAAGATGGGGTTTCATGAAACCTAAGGATTACATGGAATGTAAGATCCCTTGCACTCTATGTACCCCTTTCAAAGTTGAATAAATCATGGGATGGATCAAAGGGGTAGGATATTATGGGGAAGTACAAGACTAGGTACATGGTTGTTTACAAAGCATACAATCATGAGGTCTAGTACATGGACACGACTGGTGGTACTCAACCCTTGTCCTAGATATTTTGGACATGATGTGTAGTACACCTACACAGTGTGTACTTCTATATGTAAAAATATTTTTGTATTGGATAGGGACACGACCAAGCTATAGAGCGACCACAGACCATGTGAGTCTCCTCACATGTCTTGTATCAGTTGGTTTCTTTTTAGTAATCTTCATCCCAATGTATTTCTGTTAATTGAACATGGATTTAATCTCATGAGTAGCCTGTCATGAGTATTTCTTTCCCATAGAATGTTATAGTTCCATCATTGGTATATTTATAGTTAGAATATTAAATTTTCTAGCAATGATACATGATGAGGAAATGTATGACAACGAAAATGGTCATGAAAGTTCACCAGATACCTTTCGAGTGGTACCCTCAAGTAGATATGGGTAGTGGGTCCTTGATATCTTCTAAGTTGTACTCTCTAGTAGAGCTTTGAAGTGAGTCCTAAATGCCTTTTGAGTGATACCGTCTAGCAGAACTAGGCAGTTGGTCCTCTACATCATCTAAGTGATAAACTCTAGTAGATATGGATAGTGGGTCCTCGATGTCATTAGAGTGGTACTCCCTGCTATACCAGGGAGAGATTCCTCGACCACTAGAGTGCCCCCAATTAGTATGTGCACTGATCCTCAAGTTTTATTTTTTCCTCCACATTTTTTTGGAATCTTGGCATGGTTTGGTTATACTTTTATGGATACTTCTGGGAAGACATGTGAGATTCTAGTCATTGTTGATGTGAATTTGGAACTATTTTCTACTCTTATTACTAAGATGATCAGTGAGATAAAGATCCCCTTATTCTATCATTGGGGTTTCTTTGAATGAGCATATATGTATTTACCTTTATTTTTCATCCACACATTGGATTTTGATAGTATCCTTCAATTAGAGATGAATAAATAAATTATAAGCATCTTTATTTCCATGTTTAGCTTCTCATAGTTGTATGAGTCTAATCAACCACTATAGTTAGTGAAGACTCGATGAGTAGTTCATCTACTCACCCTGTTAGGCCCCTTGTGTTTGGATGAGGTTACTTTTAGTCTCTTTTTGGGTTGATTGGTATTCTTTGACTATATCATTCATCTACTTTATTTTTATCCTCTTGTATCTCTTACGTATATTCTTCAAATTTTAAGGTCTCCTACAAGGTAGGTATATACTAACCTATGAATGGGATTTTCCCATACGTTTTTTGTCTTATACAGATGATAAATAGGTCAAATGTGACTTTAGAGGATCTTAGGGATACTATATGCTTGGACTATGTTAGGTGTTCATAGATTTGGAATCATGATCTAGGCTCTCCCAGACATTTACTTTTTCATATTTTCTATCAGGTTGGGATATATTTTCTTGTTGGTTGTGTATTTTTGCCATTTACTTTTTAGTTTACAGTACCGTACTTTTGTACTAACTATAATTTCATGCATTATTTTTTTAATTTATAGTAGTGTTGTATTTTTACTCTTTCCCTATGAACTTTTTCATCGAGAAGGTGGTGGTGTGTGTATGGGTACTTAGGGAAGGACATCCTAGAATTATTAATGCCTTCAGTGGCAGTCACCACCCCTAGCATATACAAGTGGGTTTGGGGTAGTTGTAAGTCAATACCTAGCTTAGGTCGGGTTGTGACAGATTGGTATCCCAGTAAGGTCATTCCATGGGATGTTTTTCATACGTATCCCCTTAATAGGTTTTTTTGGGATTATATCAATACTGTTAATGTTTCTTGAGTGCTTCTCTCAGTCTAGGGAGTCCAGTGATTTTATGGTGGCCGATATAACCATTCACATTGACCTTGGAAACCTTCTTGTTTAATCATATTGTCAAGACATTCTTTACATGGATTAATGGTTCATGATTTTTATAGGAATGAGTCCTTGATATTACTTATTTATTCATCCATCCATTTTTGTTGATATATATATATATATATATATATATATATATATATTCTCGTATAATCATGTTACTCCTTGATAACATTTAATATGACTCCTCAATGATAGCCAACATGGATACAAGTGCTGGTTTGTGATGATAACTAGATGAGCGAAGAGGCCTCAATTCATGTTTTATCCCACATTTCTCTTACTCCTGGTGTGAAGGTAGAAGAACCTCCCCTTATAGTGTAGTAGATCTTTATATAAAAGCAGGAATAAGACATGTGTTGGCTTTCCACACTCGGTTAGTTCCAACATCAGATACTCTTGAGGTTCAGAGATGATCTAGATCCTTAGGAACTAGAAAATTGGGTAGTTTCATTGGTTCGTATCATTATCATTCTCTGTACCGTGGTGGATTGGGTGTTTTTTGTAGGATTATAGACTTTTCCATTGATTATACAGACTTTGGTGGATCATTGATTCATAGATGCAAGGTAATTCAAAACTATCGTGGACCCACATCTATTAGATGTTTCATGAGGAGTACAATACCTCCATGCGCTCACACTAGATCTACGAGCTTCTAGAGCAACAGAAGGGAGGGATTATGGTGTATGATTATACAGATAGGATCACAAACCATACACGTTACTTTGTTTACATGGTTTGGGATGACTACTTCTGAGCAAAAAATTTTGACCAGGGACTCCACAGAGAGATTCATGTCATCATAATGTTGTTGTTCATCCCCACCTAGGTTTGGGTGTTGGAGAGAGAACTATTGATAGAGGTATTTTTTCATATCGACACAAAACAGATGGAGATGGCAGGGGATTCCCCAGACGTGAGTCATTTGTAATAGTTAGCAGATGTTATTGTCTAGGATCTTGGCGTATGAGACCTTTCCGTGGTCAGATTCAGGAACATGTTCAAGAAAAAGTATTGGTGATAGGGAATACTAGGGAGGGGATATTATTTACTTGTGACAGTTGAGATCACATCATACGAGATTGCATAACCTGACGTGGTGATTAGCATGGGCATATAGTTGATGGACTGGCATAGAATAGGAAGCACCAAGATTAGAGATCTCTCAAACGAAGAATGGGTGGTCCCCAAGGTAGAGGATATGGAAGAGGAGTATGATGACCTCTAGATGGTAGATTTAGTTATGAGACCCTTCGACCACCACCACCAGGCAGCCCACATCCGGCTCATTGAGATGGCGGTCAGGGCTATAAACAGTTGCATGATTTAGATTTCTATGATCCCACAATGAACAATATGATAAGAGGTATGATCTTTGAGTTTTATACTATAACTTATGTGTCAGTAAACGTAGGTTCTAGTCATTACTTTATCTCTATTATCATGGTGTTAGAGTAGGAGCTCTCAGTTAGGGAACTACCAACAGCTTTGTCTTGAGGTTCCCATAGGGAACACTTCTTCTTTATATTTCATATGGCAATAGTGCAAGCTTCGACTCGGTGGATAGAGGTTCACATAATACTATTTTTTCATCATGATGGATCACTATGATTTCCCCATAGGTATGGATTTACATTCTATGGTCCATTCCCAGATTGACTGTCACAACAAACTAGTAACATGCCTACATGCTGATGGGATGATATTCTTTTTTTTCGTTGAAAGAGATCTCAGAGATGGGAAAGTGGGTTCTATGAGAAGGAACATTTATACCATCCTCAATCAGTTAGTGAGTATATCATTTGGTGTAGAAGTCATTTTAGACATATGGATTCTTTTAGTTTTGGAGGATTGCATGGACATCTTCTCTGAGGATGTTTTTGGACTACCAGTGAGGAGAGAGGTGGATTTCTGCATTGAATTGTATCATGAAACCAATCTGATATCCTATAAAGAATATCATATGGCCCCTACTGAGTTCTTTTAGCTGTAGTTATAGTTGTAGGACCTTTGGAAGAATGGATTCATCAGACCCAATGTGTCCCCCTAGGCATCTTCAGTGTTTTTTGTGAAAAAATCTGGATGGGAGCTTATGAATATGTGTATATTATCATCACTTGAAGCAGGCCATGATAATGAAAAAGTACCCCTTTCTTAATATTGTATACTTCTTTGACAAGTTTTGAGACACCATAAGGTTCTCTAAGATCGATCTACTATCCCGCTACAACTAGTTGAGGTTTCTTAATGCTGATATTACACAAGTGGTATTCCAATTTTTATATAGAAACAATGAGTTCCTAGTAACTCCCATTGATGTGACAAGTCCCCCCCCCCCCAATTATTTATGGATTTTATAAAGTTGGTATTCCATCCATACATGGACTAGTTTGTTTTTGTCTTCATATAATACATCTTGGTCTACTCTCTATCATAGGAGAAGCATGCAGATCACTTTAGGACAATCCAAAGAATTCTTTGAGAGAAATAGATTTTTGATATTCTCTTAATGTTCTGATTCTAGATTCACGAGGTTCACGTTTTTTGGAATTTCATTTTTGATCATGATTTATTTATGTATCTAGTGGATATTAGTAAAATTATTGCTTGAGATCCACCAAATAAAGTGTCAGAGGTGTGGAACTTTCTTAGTTTGGCAGGGTTCTACAGGAGGTTTGGGGAAGACATATACAAAATCTCATTCCCTTTGACCAACCTGATGTTGAAACAATAGTAATTTACCTATTTTGAGAAGTTGTATAGGGCTATTGAAGAATTGAGACTCAGTATGACCAGTGCTCAAATGTTAAGACTACCAGAGGAAGGAGTTGATTTTGTAGTTCATTGTGATGCCTCAAGAGTTGGGATTGAT
Source organism: Viscum album (assembly GCA_963277665.1). Classification (NCBI taxonomy): domain Eukaryota; kingdom Viridiplantae; phylum Streptophyta; class Magnoliopsida; order Santalales; family Viscaceae; genus Viscum; species Viscum album. The sequence goes on from OY728146.1 coordinate 861,223,828, forward strand.
TGTGTGTTGATACAATAATATGATGTTATCTCATTAGGGTCGAGGTAGTTGAGACCCCATTAGTGGAACTATTATACTCACAACCAATAGCTGAACTAAGTAGTCATATCCCTGAGGATGTGGATACACTCTCTTCTAGGAGAACTCTTTTTTGTTTACTCAGACCACCATAGCCTCTAGTATATCCACACATAGAGAGACCTAAGCCTAAGACATTGATGTTTCATGAAGTTCCTAAGGACTATGACTTTGAGATAGTCTATACTTCATTGAATGAAAAAAGTGTTGTATATACCATTAGAAAGAAATTATCATGCTTTCATAGTGAAGGAAGCTTTAGAGCAGTTAGCTTCCCAACATATGACCTTGATGGAGTAGAAGGGTAGAAATTTTCATCAGTTGATGGTGTTGACTCCTTATCTTCATGATCATGTAAGAGAGTCCCAACTGAGAGACAATAATTATGAAAATATTCATGACCATATATCCTCAGGCGATGAACCATCTATATATTCTATAGGAGAAATCATGGTATCTTATTCATGGGATAAACATTGGTTACAGTCACTTTTTGAGAGGAGGTGATGTGATAGTTCCACACTTATCCCCTAGTTGTACATCTCAATGTGGGAAAGATTTATAGGGATCATTAGTGGATGTTTTAGAGGTCGAGAATGAGACAAATAATAACTGATTTTGTCTCTTGATGCATCACCTTCCAACAAGTGAATGATGATCACCAAGTTCCAATAGGTTTGGTGTAGCCCTGAGAGATAAAAGAGTGGAAATGGGATGGAATATCTATGGACATTTTCATAAGACTTCCATATACAAAGAATATTTTTGATTCCATCTAGGATATGTTTGACTAACTTATGAATTCATGGAACTTTCTTTCTATTATGGAGTAGAGTTTGGTGGAGAGCTTAGGGAAATTGTACATACGGGAGATCATTCTCCTTCATGGGGTACCCTCAATGATTTTCCCCAATCATGAAACATGGTTTATGTCACGATTGTGGAGAGGAAAGGGGGAGGCATTAAATAACTATATGATGATGAGTATAATTTTTCACCCCCATACCAATGGGTAGATCGAGCACACTGTCCAAGTGTCGGAGGATATGATGAGGGAGTTCCTGTTAGACTTTGTATTTAGATGGGAGGATCACATTCCCTAGGTAGAGCTTGAGTACAAAACAAATACAATTCTACCATCAGCATGAATCTTTTTAGGCCTGAAACTGTGGAACATTCAGGTCACCCATGTTATAGATAGAGATCGGGGAGATATCTATGGTGGGCCCAAAGATGGTGTAGGTGACAATAGAGAATGTAACAGTCATTCATGAGTGGATGATGATGGATTAATGAAGACATAAATCATGCATTGATCATCATCATAGGTCCTAGAAGTTCGAGCAGTGCGACCATGTTTTACAGAGACTCTCTCAATGATGAGTATTACTAGGGTATGGATGGGGATTAATGTTATCCCCATGGTTTATCAGGTCGTTCGAGATCATTCATAGGGTTGTTGAGCATCCTCACCACCTCACCCTACCCCCACAACTAGAGTAGGGGCATGAATTCTTCCACATGTCACAGACGAGGCAATGCATGCATGATCTCACATACATCATCAACTAGGGTGATCAGGATATTAAGGATGGATCCACTATTGCGGATCACCCATGATCGATCGAGGATCGGAAAAAGCATACCCCGCATGGTTGAACCATCCCTTTGGTTATTTTTCTATCAGAGCCTTGAAACATGCAAAAGAGTTTCTGGGTGTGGGATATCCAAGTAAAGACTTTATATCCCAATTTATTTTCATGTTTTTTCTTTTTAGGTAAGAAACGTTTAAAGGATAGAATCATGTAAAAACATTATTTTTTCCTTTTAGACATTGAAATATTTATATATATACTTTTAGTTCTAGGTTCTGAAACATCATATTATTTTGGGGCCCCATGTGCCCAGAATTAATTTTAAAAAAATATTAAATATATTTTATATTGTATGAATGAAAATTCTTAAATAAATGGGGTAAATATTAAATAGTAACTTATAGTAGAAATATGAGACCACGGTAGAGTATGGAATGCATTATTTACCCTACATGTGACAGAAAAATACTTAGTGTGGGGAATTCATATCCCTCACTTGTTAGTGGTATATATTGTTTTTAATTTAATTAATTTTTTTTAACATAAACTGAAATTTCAAAAATATATCACCATGGAAGATATTCTAGGGTTTTCCTCATAATCAGGAAAATTTTCTAAGATCACTCTCCTTCCTTATTTTGGTGGATCTCAATAAAATGATGTAGGATCTCCATATCAGATGAGATCAGGATGCAAAGAATTCAATGACATCACTAAAATCATTAGAAGTAATTTTATTCATCAATGAATGATAAGAACCCATGTATGACTCATAAATTGGTGTTTTATGCACTTTTTATTAAATTATTTAGTATATCGAATGTTGTTCATTGATCTACATCCTTTGTACCCTTTGTATGTTCCTAAGTAATGAAATCCTCATTTAACTAAATTATTTTCAATCGGTATATAACCCTACGATCCATTTTCATGATCATTGGACAGGAATTATTGGCCAACGATGTTTAATCTTTGTTTTTTTGGTGTGTTTTCCCCTCATTGATTCACATTATTCACCAATTAGACCTCGTGGTCCCAGTTCGACTTTTTATCGGGTTGTAGCAAGCACGATCGAACCCCTAGATCTGTGATGAAATTTTGTAAAAAGCGAATATTGAGGAATAGGGTATAGATTTGAGATCTTAGTGAGGAATGGATTATCCTTTCGATGTTTACAACCTAGAAATAAAACTCAGAAGCCATGGAAGCATGCAGAATGAATGCTGGAACAATAAAACCTCATCAGAGCTGATTTTAGCAAAGGGTAGTAATGATCCATGATTTTGGGGTAGATCCACCATTTTAAGTCATAGATATTGCTGGAACAGATGTGGAGTGGCCTGATTTGAGGCATAAATATTGGATCTAAGAAACTTGAGAAAACCCCACTACATGCCATGTAAAATAATGAATGCACAACATCTATCTCCCTCAATGACGTTGGCTAGGGATTTATGAAACCTAAGGATGACACAGAATTTAAGATCCATCACACCCCCTATAGCCCCATCATGGTTAAAAAACCATGTAATGAATCACAATAGTGAGATGTTGTGTGGAATTACATGGCTAGGTACATGTTTGTGTACTAAAGTACACGAACACGGGGTCTACTACATGGACACAACCCCAGTCCCAGTTTTATTTGACACAACTTCTTTTCCACATAAATGGTATGTATTTCTAAATGAATAGGGGTATGTGTACATTGTAAGGATGCATCTAGGTTGTGTAGAAGGAACACATTTTGTGTGGGTCTCCTCACATGTTTTGTATCCCTTGGTTCTTTTTTAGGAATCTTCAAACCTCCATATTTTCTATATTTGAACTCATATTTTGGACAGTGAGTACACTTTCCTAATTTTTTTTCATATAGAATGTGATGCTTCCCTCACATACATATTTCATGTTATTCTGTGAAATATTTTGTGTACAAAACTTGATGAGGCAATACCCGATGATGGAAGTGATTGCATAGGTTCACCAAAGACCTTCCGATTGGTACCCTCTAATAGTGCTGGATAGTGGGTCCTCAACGTCTTTCAAGTCGTAACCTCCAATAGAGCTGGGTATTGGGTCATCAACATCTTCTGAAAGATACCCATTAGAAAATATGTGCAGTGGGTCCTCAATGTCACCCAAGTGGTACCCTCCAATAGATATATCTAGTGATTCCATGACAATATCAGATTGGTTTCTCCTATTGTACGATGGTGGGGGTCCTAGACTACTAGAGTGGACACCCCCCCCCATCAACATGGCCATGGGTTATCTACTTTATGATTTACCTCTCAAATATGTGTCAGAGTGATGAGTCGTGATTATACTTGTTTGGATACTTATGGGTAGATTAATGAGATGCTGTGAATCATTGATCGGCCCTTGGAACTATTGGATACACTTTTTCCGGGCCTGAAATATGTGATGGAGATACCCACACTCTCCCATTTTGGTTTATTTGACCAAGAATATTTGTATATACCTTTTTAATGTATTGACAACTTGGAATTAGATACTCTTCTTCTCAGAGAGGTGAATATATGTAGGATATTACATATGCCTTCCAAGTTTATCTTTTCATGGTTGGATGATTCTAATCTCCTATTATTGGTGGTGATGACATGTTGAGTAGTTCAACTACTAACCATGTCGATCCCTGTGTGATTGGACAATGTTACCTTTACTCTATTTTTATGTTGATATGTACTCTCTGAATGTATCTTGAATATATGGACTTTATTTACTCCCATATCTCTTACTAACTCTTTAGCTTCTGGTTGTCCTATTGGGTATGTATATACTCAACCATATATAAAATTTTCTCAAACATGTTGTGTCTTATACATATGAAAAATAGGCCTACCTTGACTTCTAGAATCTTAGGGATACTGGGTTCTTGGACCATGTATGATGGTCACATAATGGGATTCAAGAGCTAGGCTATCTCAGGTATTTTCTTTTACTTTTTTCTTCATATTTTTGTACATATTTTCTAGTGGGGAATTTATGTTTTCCTTCCAATTTCATTTTATACTACCTTTCATTTTTACAATATATTGGTTCATGAATTCTTGGTTTATTTATAGCATTGTTGTATGTTTTAATCATTCCCTTCACACTTTTTCCTCGAGATGGTTTTTTGTGTTCATAAAAGTACTTAGGAAAAATCCTCAACATCCTTGTTATGCCTTCAGTGCTGGTCGCAACCCTATATCCTATAGAGGAGGGCTTGGGATAATAGTGACTCAGTCCCTGAATTGTGTGAGATCTTGAGAATACTCATTTTCCACATGACCTATTATGGCCCAGACCCTCCTAGTCTATTATTTTGACAAATTTGGGTGTTTGGGGTATCTTGGGGACAATTAGTGACTCATTAAATAGTTTTCCAAATTTCAGGATTTAACGAACAGTGGCACCGATCAGCATTGGTGGTACGGATGGGTGTCGGTGGCACTGATGGGTTTCGGGGGCACCATTGGGGGTTAGTGGAACCGATGTTAATCGGTGGAACTGATGGTTCATCCAGAGCCCCAATTAGCATCAGTTCCTGGGAGAAAGTTCTTGGGTGATGGTGCCAAGGCGACGATGCCAGAGTGATGGTGTGTAGGGCTATGGTGACTCACCTAATGGTGAGTCATTCCCAGTTTTCCTGGACATTCATGTTTTTCTCCAGTAACATATATTTTCACATAAAATTGTTTTAATAACCCTATAATATCCTTTTAAATATTATAAAAGATATTTTAAACCCAGAAGTGTTTGGATATCCTTGAGTTACCAAAATGTGTGGTCAACTCCCACGGTGTCACACCCCTTGTCAATTTTTATATATTCTCACTCATTACAAGTTTTTTTCATTTTAATAAAATCTATTAGCTCATAGTTGTTATCTCAACCATATCAAAGAATAATTATTAAATATAAATTATTCCCAACGTGTGATACTGCCCAACCGTATGTTTGATCCATGATCTGACTTTTATGTACTTCGAAATCATATCTCTAATATTAAGATCTGGCCTCAGCTTATGTCGAGATCCCCTATTCTTTATTATTTTACATTTATCTTAGTGAACCTAGATGCTTCCTTTTGAGATGAATCATGTACCCATGTTGGAGCCCTACCCACTCATCCTTGGGCTCCTCAAAATTCTTCCTCTACATGTTGTGAATCCCATGTTCTTGGCGCAAAGAAAGAACTTCGATCCCTGATCATACAATTATGGTTCTTCATATGTCACTCTTTATTGTGTATCATGTAGGGTGGGTATGATGATGTTCCCTCAGGTCGTTGATGAAACCAACTTTAATGAAGATAATTAACAGAATCTTAATGAATGAAAGGGTGGGAATGAGGATGTTTTTGTTGTTGTGTTTTACCTTCGTTTTGTGTTGTGAATTTTATTAACTCATGTACACTAAAAATATTGTCCTTTGGTGGTCCCTTCTCACACACTAATGATGATCTAATTTTCTAGATAGTCTTGTGATTCAATAGTTGTAATAAGGAAACCTTTTAATCACAAAACCATTTTTGATTAAATGAATTTTTGATGAATATTATGTCATGTGTGATCACCACAGTTAAAAAATGGAAGTAACATAACGAATGGTGTGTCTAATTCTGAAACTCCATTTCTCTATTCTGGTAATATGCTTGGTTGTTATGTTTAATGTTTTTGTGGTGACTAAAAAGTGGGGATAGAATTTTTTGGTTTAGAAGTTACTAGCCTATGAATTTGAGGGCATGTTGAGATAGTATTTTGGGACTTGGTTTGGTTCCAACACTTTGAGGGATCTCATGGACCCCTTTTGTTGTTGATATGCTATAAGAGAATCGGGTGTGAATGCTTAAATGTTTTCTTGGCTGTTTTGAATTTAGTTGTTGTTTTGGCTTGTGGATATTTTTATTATTTTCTTTGTAGTGAAGGAGTATTTAAATGGAATCAGTTGAACATGATAATGAGAATGTGTACAATGAGGGATTGTTTTCCCGAAATGGGTTATGCTCTGTTTGTGGTTGTTGTGTATTTGTGCCTCAAGGGATAGCAGCGATAGTGGTTGTGTGCAAGATGGTTATTTATATTGGATCCCATAGGATGGGATGTGTGATTGATTAGATATAATTATAATATTTTACTTATTTTTTTATATGTTCCCCACCCATGTTGAGAACTTTGTACAGAACACCCGCATCTCATGGGGAAGGGTGTTTTTTTACAATATTCATTAGAGTATCTGGTTATTATATCCTTTCTTCTCTCTCTCATAGGTATCCTAAGACTTATCGTCCAGGTTGTGAGGGCCTAACATTCAGTATGGCCCAAGACTCTTCAGGCATGGTGTGTTGTTGTGGTTGGTCGAGGTGTGTGAGGGTAGGTTGTTTTCCAAGTGTCTTTGGGATGAGGCCAAGGTGTCTTTGGACATGGAGGTGGTTGTTGTAGACCAGGTATTTGTGGGTGCGGTTTCTATGGCCCTTGTGTTAGTAGGTGTTGTTATGTGTTGTTTTGGTTTCGCAGGTGTTTGTGGGAGGTATGCATGGTGGTGTCCCATATGGTTGTTGTTGGGTGGTATTGGGACTATGGTGGAACTTGTGGGGGGAGGTCTGATGCATAGGATGGCTCAAATAATCAGAGGGAGATCACCGAAGGGTACCCAAATATAGATGTTTTATTACGATTACTTTAACTAACATTCATTATTTGGGGTGTATTCCTTAGTGAGGTAAGGTGGATGTTTTCCTTGCATGGTGTTTTGGTTATCTATATCCTTATCACAGGGAATTAGAATGCCTCCCCACTTATGCACGATAGCTTTTTCTCCCCTAATGAGTATACCTGTATACTCACCCTACGTACATAAATTTTTTTAGGTTTCTAAAAGGACATCGGGGACCATGTGGGGAATTACTAACTTGGGATTTCGAAATTTTTGTTTCTTCATTTTTTTCTTTGGGTACATTCCTTTAGAGTTTTATTATACCTTATATCAGTTTATTTTGGTCATGCATATGGGAATGGATTTTGGATTTAAATTTACTTTCAACATTTGGAGTTGTTTGGTATTTACCATCTTATCTCCTAATCATGTTCTATTAAAATGGTAATGCCTTCAAATTCACAAGAGATTATATACCCTTGGTTCTAGTTGCCACTTTGGGACCTATTGAAGGCGGGACTTGGGTTCATTATCTCTCCATCATCTTGAAGAAGGGAGGGCCTGGAATTTGTTGTCTCTTCCCTCTGTTGATCATCCATATCAGCCTGTTGGTCCTCAATTACCCGCACTACTCATGTTCATCGTCTGGGTGTCATATCTTCAATTTAAACAAGCAATTACTAATCCTTAGTAATGTATAAGACTTCTTTCAAATAGGTACAGACACATTGATTTCAGGGTCATGTCATTTAGTGTAAAGAATGCACCAACTTAGTTCTTGGGGCCCATAAACTCTGTTATCCATGATTTTATGGACCGGTTCATAGTCATGTTCATCGATGACATACTAATCTACTCAAGATAATGGGATTATCATGACGAACACCTTAGGACAGTTTTAGAGGTCCTCTGACTCCACCATCACTATAAGAAGTTGTCCAAGTGAATGTTCTAGATGCAAGAGGTACACTTCCCTAGACATTTGGAATCCCATTATAGAATAGTAGTGGACCCGTTGATGGCAAAAAAAATTCATAAGGAGAATCAATGAATGTGGAATATGTTCATAGTTTCCTAGGACTGGAAAGCTACTAATAAAGTTCCATTATTTTCTTCTCTCTAGTTGCAGCTCCTTTGACATCCTTGACTAGAAAAGTGCAGGATTTTGTATGGAGCGAGCAATTCCTGGAAGCATCCAATTACCTGAGGGGGAAGTTGGTAGGTGCTCTAGTGTTTAGGTTTTCATAATAAGGGGCAATTTTTGAAGTGTTCTGTGATGGTTTTGGTTTGGGTTTGGGTTGTGAGCTGATGCAGTAGCAGGGAGTGATGTATTATAGGTCTAGATAGTTATGACCTCACAAGATTAACTATGCCACCCATGACATGGAGCTTGCAGAAATTGTGTTTTAACTAAATTTTTGGCAGCATTACCTCATCAAGAAACACTTCATGGTATATAAACATCACAAGAGCATGAGGTATGTTATTTCCTAGCGTGTCCATTACTAGTGGCAGCAGAGGTGGATGGAATTTCTCCTGGATTACGACTTTGAGATCTCTTACACATCAGTAAAAGGGAATGTGGTGGCTGATTCCTTGAGTAGTATGTCATGTAAGGATGTGGTTTGGGAGTCAGTTGATTCTTGGAAAATAATTGTGGAGTTGGCTACCTTTCACCTAGATTCAAAGGTGGAGGATGGTAGAGGCTATCTATTTTAGATGATAGTGTAGTATTACTTGGTACGGAAAGTGTAGGAGTCCCAGTGGGGATATTTAGATGCTGAAGTAATGCATGATCATTTTTTCTCAGGTGATACTCTAGAGGTATGCTCAGAGGATGGTCAAAATCAGATGTTGTTTCGTGGAGAGCTGTTTTCCCAGTGGAAATGGATGGAAGTGTTCTCGGTGAGTTCCATAAATAACCCTTGGTGGTACACCTAGGAGTTTACAATATGTAATGGGGCTTGAGGGTCAGTTTTGGTGGCCCAGGGTGAAGAAGATAGAGGCAGAGTTTGTGTAAAAGTGCCTCGTGTTTTAGTTGGTGAAGGTTGAGCACCATGTTCCAAGAGGTATGTTGTATTCCTTAAATTTTATTGAGAGGAATTGGTATGAAATCTCAAGGTATTTCATCACAGGACTACCCATAGTTGAGGGAGGATATGATGCCATCTAGGAAGTGGTAGATCATTTGAAAAAATCAGCTCACTTCTTAGATATTAAGGAGTTGAGTGGAGTGGAATCCTTGGCACAGAAGTACGTAAGAGATGTTCTGCAGCTTCACAGAGGTACCAGAACCATAATTTTGGATCGGGATAGAAGCTTTAAATCATGTCTCTAGAATGGATTACAGCATGATCTTGGAACCCAGATATACCTTAGCACTGATTTCCACTCTCATATGGATGGGAAGATAGAGAGGACCATGAAAACATTGGAGGATATGTAGCGAGCATGTGTTCTGATCTTCGATGGATCATGGGTTTCGTACTTTCCTCTGGTAGAGTTTTCCTACAAAAATAGATATCACTCTAATATTGGCATAGCATGATTTGAATCCTTGTATGGGAGACCGTTTCATTAACCCATGTGCTGGATATAGGTTTGGAAGGTTGGTAGTCGTCACAAAAAAGTGGTGCATAGCATGACGATGAATTTTTATCATGTTTGTGAGAGGATGAAGAGATATTAGGAACAACATATGTCATATTTCTATCATAGGATGTGACCCTTGGAGTTTGAGTTTTGGGACCACATGTTCCTAATGGTCTCCCCTCAGCATGGACAATGGAGGTTTGGTAGGGGGAGTATTCTTTATCTCAGGTTCATCAGGCCCTTTGCGGTATTGAGACAAGTCAATGAGGTAGCATATCAGCTGGCACTACCAATACCACTAGAGAGTATCTATAACGCCATTCATGTACCTCATCTTTTTTGGAATCTACTTGATGATTCCCAAGTCCTTGACTGGGGATATTTGGATATCGAGAATGACACAATGTTCATGGATTGACGGGTAAGGATCAAGGATTGTACAGATAAGGTGCTTCATGGATGGACCATTCCATTGTTCATGTTTTGTGGAGGCATGGTGACCTCATGGAGAGTACGTAGGAATGGGTGGCACAGATGCATGCCTAGTACCCAGAGCTCTTTTGAGTTTTGATTTTGTGTTTGTTATATACTTTGTTGTGATATAATGCTTGACCTTGTTTTCTATGATATGGGTTGTTTTCATTATTCACTTAATGAGTGTGTGAAGTCTCGACTGTCGGGAGGGGAGGACCTAATCTCTAATCAATAAACATTAAGGTGGACTCGATTAATCCCATGAAAGTGTGTCAGTACTACCCAAAGCGGATAGTATCTTACAAGGGAAAAGAGACTCCCTAATCTATGATTTTGGACGATGTGACCATTATATGATTGTGTGGTTATATGGGGGAGAGGAGTGGTAGTGTATCTATAATTGTTCTATAGATAGATGAGGAGAGTTTTTCCTCGATATTGAGGTTTTTTCTTTCTTTCAAACAACTCTAGGGTGGTTTGTCCCTCAGAGGTATCTAACGATATGGTTGTTCGGACCCTTCTCTTCTATTTAGGGTTACTATTGAATTCTCGATGATGAGAATAGTTTGAGAGGTATCGAATGTTATTTCTAAGACCCTATTAGTCCATTACATTTCCAAATTCTGGTGTTTGGGGTATCCTGGGGACCATCGATGACTCATTAATGAATTTTCCAAATTTTAGGATTCAATGATTGGTGGAATCAATCAACCTTGGTCACACAAATTAGTATCAGTGGTGCCTATGATCGTTGGTGGAACCGATGGGAATCGGTGGCGCCGATCGACATTAGTGGAAATGGTGGGCATCCATGGCACTGATTGGAATTGGTGGCACCAATGGGTGTCGAAGGTACAATTGGGAATTGGTGGCACCGATGGTAATTGGTGGCACATATGGATGATCTGTAGCACCAATCAGCATCATTTTTAAGGCGAGGGAGATGGTTCTGTAGAAATGGATCAAGGGAGATAGTGCTGGGGCGATAGTGAGTCATTCCCAATTTTTTAGGACTTTTGTGTTTCACTACAGTAATATATCTTTTGATGTAAAAGTTTTTTCATACCCCTTTTAAAGCCTTTTTTGGCCCATAAAAGATGATTTAAACCCACAAGAGTCGGGTGACCCTTGAGTTACCAAACTGTGTTATCTTTTTCCCCGGTGTCACACCCCATGTCATGTTTTAGATTTTCTCCATCATTATGCATGTTTTTTATTTAAAGGAAATATATTAACTCATAACCGTTATCTCCACCAATCCATGTGGTCGAGACACAATCCGAATTTTATGTACTTAGAAATTGTCTCCATAATTCTAGGATCTGTCCTCTTCTTAAGTTGAGATCCTCCCTTCCTTATTCTATTTTTGTTTATCTTATTCCACCTTGAGTCCTCCTTCCGAGATGAATCATGCACCCATGTAGAAGCCCCTTCAACTCATCCTTGGTTTACTATGAGTTCTTCCTTTGCAATTCTCGCTTCCCTAGTTCTTGACATAAGGATAAAAATTCAATCCTTGATCATCCATATAGGGGTCCTTCCTTTGTCTCTCTTCATTTTGCACCATGCATGGTGGGAATGATGATGTTACATTGGGACATAGATGAGACCAACTTTAAAAAACATATTTAATAGAATCTTAATTAATGAAATGGTGTGAATGATGATATTGATGTTGCTATTTTTTACCTTCATTTTATGTTGTGAATTGAATGGAATCATGTCCACTAAAAATAGTTCTCGTTGGTGGCATCTTCTTGTTCACTAATTAAGCTATGTTTTTTAGATAGTCTTGTGATTAAATGGCTATAACATGGAAACTATTTAATCACGTAAACATAGTTGATTACATAAATTTTCAATGAATAATATCCCTTGTGTGATCACCTTAGTTAACCAAACGAATGGAACTTAAGGAATGGTGTAGATAAATATAAAACTCCATTTCTCTGTTCTGGTAATACGCATGGTAGTTCTATTTATTGTATGTGGGGAGACTCAAAAAGGGGTATATAATGTTCTGGTTGAGAATTTTTTGGCCTATGAATTTCAGGTTTTGTGGAGCCAGTATGTTGGGGCTTTGTTTGGTTCCAATACTTATAAGGAAATCACTGATCCATTTTGTTGTTGAAACATTACTAGAGAAACGAGTGTGGATGCTTAAATGTATACATGGATGTTTTCTATTCAGTTGTTGTTTTTCCTTATGGCTATCCCTATTAGATTCCCAGTAGTGAAGGAAAATATAATGGAATCAATTTCATGTGATAATTAGAATGTGTACAATGGGGGATTGTTTCCCATAAATTAGTTGTGCTCTGGTTGTGGCTGTTGTGTATTTCTGCATATAGGGATATTAGCCAGAGTGCTTGTGTATAGTCGAGTTTTCTATTTTCTAACCCTTAGGATGGGATGAGTGATTGATTACCTATATGAATAATATTTTAGTTCTTGTGATTCTTAAAAGCATCCCACCCATGTTAAGAACTTTGTGTCGAACACCCCCACCTCATTGGGAGGGTGTTTTCCCAACATTAATCATGGTGGATGGTTATTAGATCCTTTCTACTCCCTCTCCCGGATATCCCAAGACTCTTTGGGAAGGCTGTGATAGCATAAGGTTCAGTGTGGCCCAAGACTCTTTAGGCAGGGTGTGTATTGTTGGTTGGCCCAGGTGTGTGCAGGAAGGTTGTTTCCCAATTGTCCTTATGATGAATCCCAAGTGTCTTCAGACGTGGTGGTGGTTATTATGGCCCATGTGTTTGTGGGTGAGGATACATATGGTTTTTGTGGCCCAGGTATTTGTGGGCATGGTTATGTGTAGTTTTGGTGACCAAGGTGTCTGCAGGTGGGATGTGTGGTGGTGGCCCATAAGGTTGTTGTTGGGGAGGAAGTGGGACAGTAGTGGAACTTGTGGGGGAGTTCTAACATGTTGGATGACCTAAATAACTAGTGGGAAAGCTTTTAAGGGCACCCAAATATCTATGTGCTATAAATATTACTTTATCTGACTTGCGTTATTCAGGGAGTGTTCCTTGGTGAGGTTGGTTGGATTGTTTACTTATGAGGTGTTTTGATTCTCTCTATCCTTCTAATGGGGAATTAGAATGCCTCCCCACTTTTTTATCAGATATTTTTATTTCCCTATTGAGTATACCTGTGTACTCACCCTTTGTACATAAAACTATTTTAATTTTTTCAGGAGGACTGTGTGGACCGTGCGAGACCATACTAGCTCAGGATTCTGGAGGTTTCATTGCTGATTTTATTTATTTTGGTACTTTCCTTTGTATGTTTCTTTTAATTTTTATTAGTTTATTTTGGACATGTATTTGGGAATGTATTTTGGATTAACTTTTATTCATAATTTGGAGTTGTTTGGATTTACCATCTTATCTCCCAGTCTTGTTCGATATAAAGGGTAATTCCATCCACTTCAAGTGAGAGTCTATACCATTGGTTCTAGTTTCCACTCCATGGCCTATTAAAGTGGGACTTAGTGGTTACTATCTCTCCTTCAATATAAATAAGGGAGGGTCTTGTAGTTTTATTTCCTTTCCCTCATCCTGGTGAAGTCTGGTCGTGGAATGACTTCAAACATCCCTCCCTGTATTCCGGAGGATAAAACTGGTGGTGAGGACATGAGAGGTTACTATGGAGAGACTTTACTATTATTACCAGAGGTCACAAAAAAATAATAAATAAAATAAATCATATATATCTAGACAAAAATAGTAACATGGATGTAGTCAATAACATAAATATGGCCAACATGGGAAATAATAATGAATGTGTCAAACACACCAATTAGAACACATCATGGAAGGATCATACCCAAGTAGTAAAAAATTGATAATATAAAAATTAGCTAAAAAACATATCCCTAACTATTCATGAATCCATCCCAGACCCATTTTCCAAATAAAATGTAGGATTCCAAGAAACCTGACTCAATAATGGGCCTTTCCCAAAACCAAGACCTATGAATAAGAACATTGTATTATTGGGAACCCATGTTCCATGAAGGCCTGAGTAGGGTGTGAGTAAAACATAGCAGGACACCACCAAAAACATCCCAAAATATAAACAGTCTAATAATAGTGTAATCATATGTCCTTCAGATAAAAATTATAATACATACATTAAAAAAATCACTAGAAAAATTATTCAAATGGAGAACCTGAGGGGTAGTTTTCTCCCTAGTAATGGTACACACCTACTTCATCCAATGTTCAGGAGTCTCTAATGAAATCATGATAATTATTCCAATCCATATTAATATCATGGTAATATACATATACCCACTGAATAACCAAATTCAATTGATTATATACCAACCCCCAGATCCCTAGTTTCAACTAGAGGAGTGTATTAACTACTGAATTAACCATCACATCTGTGTATTCTCAAGGTCCATGTTTACCCTTAGATTAACCATAACCTCTACATCTACACATAGATCATGTTCACTTTAGTCTCCGAATCTTAAAACATTACATAATATTGATTTTTAAGTTAATAATTATTTTTTATTACATTCTATCAAACCTTTTAGATTTGTAGTTTTATATAATGAGGTCATAATTCGTATATAAAAAATCTTTATATAAGAAATATTACACTTCCCCTCAGTTTCAATTTTTCTAGAAATACAACAATCTTAAAATGAAACATGTTTTCCTTTTATGAAAAGCCTTCACAATTTTTATCTATACAACCTCATTTTTATTAATAATCCTTTAATCCTAATGAAAAAAAAAATTATAATGTTGTATGGGCACAAAACATCAATAAGGGATAAAACCATTGATGAAAATAGTATTCTTAGTCAATTTCAAAACCATGATATCATATAAGATAATTTTTTGTTAACATTGTAAACATTGATCTTAAATGATCATTTACTTATATATGAAATTACATTTGTTTCCCAAATATTTTCATAAAATACTATGTAAGAAAAAATAAATGAAACAGCATGGTCATGAGGGTTTCTTAGAGTTAATGAAAACCAAATAAAAAATTATTAAAAATATAACTTTGTTACCTTAAAGGATAACATCATTCCTTAAAAAAGACCATAATATTTCCTAATGAAATCAAAATATTTCCCTCAAAAATCTTTAAAAAGTAGAAAAAAGTCACAATTGGATTGGTCTTCAAGTGGCTAACACAACCCGTAATCATTAATATAACCCAAGATCCATTCTAGGAATGGGGTTATTTCTAAAAAAACTATAGACTCGCTATATCGAGTATTGTAGTAGTATTTTTGTAGCAGTACTACTCACTCAAAATGGGCTTTTAGGATATAAAAATGGGTTTATGAGGCAATGATACTTGAGGCCATCAATTCGTGGTTGATGATTTTACAATTAAAGGAATCTAGGAAGTATTGGGTGCCTACATGCCTACAAATGGTGCACTAGAACATTGTACAAGAATATTTCATAACTGGTGGAGAAGTCTTAGTGATAAGGCAAAACCATATGATTAGTCTGATGTGGTGGTCCCATCATGAAGTGCCTAGAACACACCAGCTAAAGACCCCATACAGTGGAAAAAGTTATGACTAACTGCGAATGTGAAGTCATGGCCAAAAGATATAATTCTAGATATATAAGACAAGGAACGAGGTCGGTTCAGTGTGTGGTCTTGGGCATGAGATTTCAATTCATGTAATCTAATAGTGTGATTGGGTGTATGAGCTATGTAATGGCCTTCTGCCATTGGGATTTTGGGTAATATAAGGGACCCCTCTCAACCGAGTTAAAACGAAGATTTTCCAGAAATAAGAAAAAATAATAATAAATTGTTCAAGCCATTAGTAGTTGTATAGTAATGATTTGTTGGTTCCTTGACACATCATCTACATAGAACACCTACCATAACCCTTATAAGAATAATATAATTCTTTGTTAATTCTAACATAATTATCTATAGTAAAAAATCATTAAACAATTAATTTGAGAGAAATATGAGGCTTACCGTCCATCCTAAACATTGTACAAGGACCGTGACATCCATAAATCATATAAAATCATTCATTTTAATTATCAGATTTACAACTATATACTTTTAAACCTATAAGTTAAACATTTTTAGATACTGATATATTTAATTCCTTTAAAACCCTATTTTCAGAACTAAAATACCCAAAACAAATGTAATAAGTGTTTTTCTTCAAATAAACATGATGTTTTGTAAAGATAAATATCAAATATTGGTTATGGAACCAGGAATATACTTTAATGTTATATATGCTAAAAAAGTAATTTTTAACATTATAAAGAAAGTTGAATAGTCTATATGAAATAAAAAAATATTATTTTCAAATACCCTTATAAGATTATCAAAGGACCAACAAAATGAACTTTTAAAATCATTTATCTAAATATTTACTCATTCCACAAATAATATGGACAAGGAAGAAAGTGATTAGAAAAAATATTTTTAAAACCTGGTTTTAAGATAGAATATCCCTTACATCATGAATTTTTTTAACCAATGTGTCATTGAAGGATAGAACATTGAATGAATTTTTAAACAACTAAAATTTTATCTATGACTGATAAAATACATCCATAATGAAGTCTATATACCACACAAAATAAAACCTATGGTGAAAATAGATAAAGTCTCAAAGAAAAATAAAATTGATATTAGAAACCGGTTACCTCAAGTCCAACAAGTGAGGTATGTTATTTATCTTACCAAGTAATAAAATCATGGTAATTCTTTACTTTTTATATTATCATTTTCATGTTTTTATTCCTATTATTTCATTTGAATCCATGTTTTACATAGTTACATAATTTATTGAGTTCACATAATATGTTTTGTGAGCATTCAAACTATAAGTCAAAAATTGATTTTGTAAGTAGAATATGGTCATATGGTTCATGATTATATCATTTTTAGTGGGTGATGATATATAAAAATAATTGTAGATGACGTTTTTTTAAACAAACATTCACTTTTCTTCCTCTCAAGTATTATGTTTATCAATTTTTTGTAAAACTGATGTGATCAAATATTGATCTAATTTTTGGAAAAGATAATGATGTAAAATATCAGAGTATTGATAATATATATTATATAAAAATATAGTTTTTATATAATAAATAATGTGAATTTAATTTTAAAATTTTGATGATGAGTTAAATTCGTGGAACATTAAAATGACTGAATTATATTAACTGAAATTCATAAATGAATATAGTATATGTTTAAAAAAATATGATGTATTTGTTAGAAATACAAATAATTATTTAAAATGATATTATCTAAACCTCTATTTTAAACCAATGTAAATGGTAGATATTTTATACCTGATCTAAGGTATCCATGTTGTTCAACCTGTTGTAATGTATCCCAAATTTTATAACCTACCAAAAGGCCTATCTTCTAGTACCTAGAGAACCTCAACATTATACATTTCTATAGAATATCACACACAAGTACCCAAATTACATAATATCTTTCTTCCTAGACACATAATTATTAAACTCTACCTTTCAGTAGTAACTCATAACCATGTATCAGAAGGGATTGAGCTTTATCATCCTAGATAGGTAATTCAACTGTCAAATGATAAGGTATTATTTAACCCTATCCTCATAAACCCTTTATCACACATGATTTAATGTATAAGGAGTACAATGAAAATGATAGGATGTTTTCAAAGAAATCCTCACAAAATATAATCTCTTAGAAAAAACACATTGAAATAAAAAAGTATACGAATCAAAAGCACTCTTAATAATAATAAATTACAATGATTTTAAATGAATAAAAATCATAACTATTGGTTCTTGTAAACTTGAACATATGAGGATTTTGGTGTATCATTTTTTATGGTAATAATTTTAAGAAACTCGAACATTATAATTTTTAAAAACTTATGATCAATTAAAACTTCATCAGTAGTAGCTTATGGTTCATCTCATGATGTACTCAACATCTTATTATACTTACTAATTAGTTGGATTAGTACTAATATAATAATTTTTAAATCTAAAGGATGTAATCAAATGTTAGAAATTTAAGTCACTCAATTTTATTAAATTAGTTTTCTGTTTCAGTATTTCATTTAACCTAAAAATCAATTTGGATAAATGTAACAACAGAAAAAGAAAATCATGGAAGATAATTTTCATATAAAGTGTTTTATGATTTCTAAAAATGATGAAATAAGTGTTTTTTGATAAAAATATCCCCAAAACTTTTCAGAATAATAATCATGATATAATAATCATTTCTTATTAAAATTTTCTACATTTTGAACCAATTGTGTAAGGTTGTTTTGAAATATTAATTTTTTAATAAACATGGAGATGGTTGCCTATACGTACACATGAGAAACATTTCCAATTTTCAATAAAAAAGATTTAAATAAGAAATATATTATTTTAAATTTAAATAATGGTAATTTTATAATATTTATAATATTATTTCTTTAAATCCATCTATGTATATCATTCATCTTAGGTGGTGATGGAAAATAAAATATGTCAGTTCATGAGGTAGTAGTCAGTACGTACGTATGAGAAATTATTTTATTTTTCATTAGACGGTAAATGAAGTATTATAATATTTATTTACTATTAAAAAAATAATTTTACTTCATATATATAATATTATTTAATTTTGATCACTCATTACGATAAACCATAATAGTTGGGGAATAAAAAAGAACTACATTGTCATGCAAGGTGGAAGTATACATGTACGCACAAATGATGTTATACCACAAATTGAATTACATTTCAGTATATTTGAGATACTTATTTTATTATATCAAAATGGTTAGGATAGTTTTTAAGGAGGTAAAAAAATAAAAAAAAATGAAAACATTCGGTTAAGAACTATACCTCTTATTTGGTAATCCTCTTTAAGTTTATAACTAATGCATTCCTATGATGGTATTATGATCAATCCTTAACATGCAGGACATGAGGATGGATGTTAGTTAGGGATTTGGGAAGGTATTATCCAATAGAATATGATATTTAGTCACGGTGAGGATATGATATGGGTTTCCTTCTATAAGTGTTGGAAATGAAACATATAGAATTTAATAAAACATTAAAATATATTAATGTCTTACTCATGGAATGTGGCTCAAAAATAACTCATTTTTGAAGAAAATGCAACATATGTTCTAAATATTACCATCCAATAGGATTTAGATATATTTTATCACATTTTAACCCTTCTCATTTTAGTTTTAATGATTTTAACCCATAGTAGATACCTTTTTTAATAGAAGTTACTATTCACAACGACACAAAATGAAAGTGAAATCATTGAAAAAATTAAGATCTGATTCCAAATATTAATTCTATTTTTGAAAAATTAAATTCTATAAGTTAAACTAATTAATTTATAAATAAACGAATAAAAAAATATGAAAATTTTTTTTTCATAAAAATGTATTTTTTAGTATATAAGTTTTTTATACAAAAATAAATTTTATTTTTTATTCGAACAATATTTATTGGTTTATGTTTATTCAATATTGATTAATTAAAATTTTAAACCACTATAAAATAGAATTTAACTTTATAAATACATAAAATAAGATAGTTTTCTTAAAATTTGGTATTTTCTACTATTCACCCAAAAATAAAATTTTTAATAAAACTGAAAAACAAAATCATCATAAGTTACTTTTGGAATGATTATTTCAAGAATGAATTTTATTTTTTTCATTTAAAATTTAGAAATTTATTTTAAATAAAAGCATATAGTACATGTAAATTACATTTTATGAATAAAACTATTTCCTTTTGTTTGTTAAAAAATTACCAAATATTCGTATAGTGATAATAACTCTATAATAAAAAATTAAAAAATATTAATAATGAATAACTTTTTTCTATTATCAACATGACTTGGTTTATTTCATTCATCCCATTTTTAAATTTATTCCTGCCTATTTAATTAATTAATATAACAAGTGGGGATATTTTTCCTTCATATAATTTTATGATTTTCATGTTTTTTCTTTAATAATATGTTTTCAAAAACAAAATATAGTGAGACAAATTATTCCAAAAAATATGTTATGTTGAATCAATAACTGGAACTGATTGTTCATTATATAAAATATTCTCTTCCAACATTACTACCATATAACTCAATATCTGAGAGGTATCTTGTATATTATTTTTTACTATAGAACATGAAAAAACATCATGTACTTGGGATAAATTTAGAGTAAATGACACTAAATAAGATAAAAAATATAACATTATCCCTTACTTATAGTGGTTTAATTAACCACATGCTTCATTTTACCTTTTAACAAAAAAATTGACTAGTTTTCCATGGAGATACTTTAAGAATACATGGTCTCATAATTAGAATAAGTTATCATTACTCCAATTACCTTTATATAATTTCCTAAAACACTAATCCGTGAATAAATTTTGTTGAATAAATATTTACTTCTCAGCCATTTTTTCTAAAAATTATTTTCCCAATAACATTCATTCTCAGGATTTATCCAACAATTCAGAGTCTCAAACCATTTTCAATATAATGGCTCAAATGATATCACCTATATACTGAAATCAAAATTTTTAATATAAAAAAATTAAACTAGTGAATGATGTTGATCCTAGCATCCCTATTAATCCATAGAAAAAATTGAATCATGGATTCCAATGTCTGAATCGTTCTCTCTAATTATCCCTTAGATTAAAGATGCAATGTTGCATGGAAATTTAATTATGTACCAAAAAACTTCTAAATACCTTTTAGAAAAGTAGAATTATATGTAGGATCATGATTAGACACAATATAAATATGGTACCCATGAAATCTAATGACCACATTAACATAAATTCTAGAAAGATTATCTAGATATTTATTATATTGAATAGGAATTCAATTTTTCGATTTGGTCAATTGATCAATTATTACAAACATTTCATTACTACCTTGAGATATATTCTGTGATACTCCCACCAAATCCATGGATATATTCTTCCATTTCCATTTTGGAATTAAAAAATGTTGAATTATCCCCTTTAGTAATTTTCATTCCACTTTAACCTATTGACTGGTCAAATATTTCCTATAAAAGTCAATAATATATCTTTTTCATTCCTTCCCAGCAAAGATTTTCCCGAATGTCTCTATACATATTAGTACTACCATGATGAATAGATAACGTAAAACTATGATAATCACTTGAAATTTCTATAATCAAATGGTTATTACAAGGAACATATAATATTTTTATAAATCACAATAAACCTTCTTTGTAAATGTTAAATTGATACAACTTACCATTCCTTACCAATGTTAAATTTTATTGTAAGACATGATCTTTATTATGAGATTTATTAATTTTTTTCTAATAATGGTGAATATACTAACAATAAAAAATAAAAAGATTGAGTTCCTACATTTATAATTTGAAGAAAAATATTAATATAATTATTTAGAAATGTATCATGTTCTAAAAGTAGAATGGAAAATGATTCTTTATCTTTTCAACATTATAAATGATCTACTATATTATATTTTCTTTGAGGGTAAATTAACATGCACCCATAATAGATTGTCTATTTTATTCATCATCTATACCTTATGTTTACATTTTTCTAAGTGGATATAGGAATTAAAATTTTACAAATAGAATATATTTAATAATATAATCCATATAAAATATTTTTTCCCAATTTTTATGTAAAAACCAAAGAAACTAGTTCCAAATCATATATAGGAGGATTTATCTCTTGAGGTTTCAAAGGAATTGAACCATAATAAATTAAATAATCATTCTAAATCAGAACACAATCAACTAACTTTAAATAAGCATCATTACATGTGAAAAAATAGCCATTTCTAGAGTAAATGAGAATAAGTAGAGCATTCAGTAATATACCATTTAGTTTTTTTAAACATATATTGCACTCTATTTTCCTAGATAAATTTATCTCTTTTTTCATTTAACATAGTTTTTTGGCTAGATAACTAGGAAAAGTTTTAAGAAAAACCCTAGTAGTAACCCACTCATCCACAAAACCTGTGAATCTCTAAGAAATTTTTATGTATTTTCCAAAAATTTACCACTTCAGTTTTAGAGGCATCAATAGTTATTCTATATTTATAGACAATATATATAAGGAAATAATTTTTTTCTAACAAGAATTCATATTTACTAAATTCTCTATATAACTTATTTTTATTCCACATTTTCAAAACAATCCTCACGTGTTTCTCATGATCCCCATATTTTTTTCAATGTATAGAAATATCATTAATGAAAAAAACCAAAAATTTATCATGAATATCAAGGAAAAATCAATTCATAAGGTCCACAAATATAGTTGGTGCATTTTTTAACCTAAAGGGTATATATAAAAACACATAATACTCATACCTAGCATGAAACTCCATCATCGGAAATTATTTATCCTTTATCTTTAGCTAATGGTACCTAACCAAGAGACCAAACATCAGAAAATAATGATCTCCCTAGAGCTTTTCCTTCAAGACATCGATATAATCCAACCGATAATTATTCTTAAAATTGTTTCTATTAAATGAAATATAATCAACAAAAAGTATCATGGAACCGTATTTATTTTTAACAAAAAAAATTAGAGCACCCCAATATGAGGTTCTAGGATGAATAAATACATTATAATGATATTAATAAAAATTATTTTCTAATTACTAAAGTTATACATGAGAAATTTGATAAAGATACTTTGAAATTGGAAAAGAATTAGGCACTACTTTAATAGTAAATTCAATCTTGCATTCAATTATAATTACGAGAAATTAATTACGAAATACATCTAGATATCCAATTACTATAAGAATTTCACCAATTAGATTATTATTTATCTTCATAACAATATGTTCTAGAGAGATTTACTTTCTATATTTAATAAATTTTATATTTTCATGACACAATTTCAAAGCTATAAATTTATTTTTGTATATAGATTAAAAATAATTCTGGAAAACAACTTTATTATCTCTACAATATATCTTAACATGATAAAAAACCATAAGTAGAATAATATAAAACTATAAAAGGGGAAGGACATCATTGTTTTCAACTAATAACTTTCCAAAAATGACAATTAAAAGATATTTATAATTTATTATTTTCTTGATACTACCCCTGGGTGGTTTTTCCAACATTTCTAGAATCATTTCTTAAGGTGAACATTCTATATTTTTTAGGATATATCTTAAAAATTAAAGAAATTGTAGACACGAAATCAAGAAAGACAATGGAATAATCTAAATAAATATGTAATATACCTGATACCACATCATCAGATTGTCCAACATATGCTGAAGTAATCGTAGTTAACTTTTCCACACCTTTCAACATATGTTCTTTTTAGATTCTATTATTTATTTCTATATTTGAACATGTACTGGCATAATTTCTCATTTCATTAAAGGTAAATAATCTTACTATAAAATTTTCTTTATTTTACTTATTATTACTCTAATTCTTCTCTTTATATTCATGGTCCACATGTCCAATCATTCCATATTGAAAACAATTTATAGTCTATGGAAGGAATTCCCTAAGGTGACTTTTTCCACACATATCATAGAATTGAGACATTATTTTCTTACCATTCAATTTCTCTGAAGTATTATTTCCCATTACATGTCACTTTTATATGATTTTATTAAATTTTTTAATGGAAATTATGATCATTAGATAACCCAATTTATACCTTTATAGAACATAGAACATACTTCTGATAAATTTTTAATTAAAAAGAACCTACTCTTATTAGATATCTATGATTTATTCCAATGTAAAACAGATTAATTATACTATCAGGATTCTAAATACTATTTATTATATACAATTCTAGTCAGGTGACATTTTCTTCCTATGCCACTACAGAATCTTATACCATTTTCTTTAACCCTAAAAAGTTATTTTATATTCTAATTCAAAAACAATTATGAAAATAATTATGAACAAAAATATTCTAATGTGTATCCCATTATAAAGAATAAATATCTTATCATTCTCTGATATTATTGGCCATTGGTTATCACTGATCAGTTGCAAATTCAACATGATAAGTAGAAAGAGTTTCCTTTTGATTTTTTGAAAACCCTATATCATTAAATATCTTCTCCTTGTATTTAACCCATACTTTAGCTATGATAAGATCAGATAATCTACTAAAATCTTGAGGGTTTTATATCATTAAATTATCTATAATGGATATTTTCCTCTATAATGAACAAAGTTTCACTCTATCATGGATTACATCCCTATTAATAGCCAATGTCAACAAAGGCATCATAGTAAAAAAAGTTATTTCTTGTAATTACATTCATTATAGGTTATAGATTTTGAATATTATTTCTTTATTGGTATATTTCAACTTTAGAAGCCATGTTTCCTTCATAGAAAACAATTTTGACGACACATAGATTAGTTGAAAAAACATGGAATTATTTAAATTTTATATCATGTTATCATAACCATAAATTATAATATTTGAGGGTAATGTTATTATATCCTCTAACGTTATCTAAACCTTTCTTAGGATACCAACAATAATGACTCATCCTTTAAGAATTACGTAATATTTACTTTTAAATCAGTAATTTGTTGTGTCACATTCCTACAATCCTTTTTAGGTTTATAGTTTTACATAAATAGGGAACAACTATTACATAATAAACCTGTACATTACAAAGTAGAAACTTCAACTAAAATTCCAGTTTTTTCACAATATAGTACTTTTTAAATGAAACACGTTTTTCGTTCATGAAAATCATCATGATTTTCAACTTGAATTCATCATTGTTTTTACTCATTCATAAATACAGATAAAGAACATTTGAAA
Source organism: Viscum album (assembly GCA_963277665.1). Taxonomy (NCBI): domain Eukaryota; kingdom Viridiplantae; phylum Streptophyta; class Magnoliopsida; order Santalales; family Viscaceae; genus Viscum; species Viscum album. Next base: position 861,249,089 of record OY728146.1, read on the forward strand.
CCATGTGGTGAGTGGAAAAACACAACAAGGGATACAAATAAAAAATAATATAAACCCTTTAGTCCATTTCTAGAGCATTTAATCATATAATATAGTTTTTCTTTTACATAGTTAACTATGAGCTCAAATAATAATTTACTTACACCAAATATAAAACTTACCACCCAATTTGTTTTTCATAAAACACATTATTGGAAAATATAAAGGAAAATCATAATCATGAGGGTTTCTTATAAAACCTGAGAACCTAAGAAAAATAGTTTATCAAAAAAAATACATTTTTCACCCTTAAAAGAAAAAATAATTCTAAAAAACAAAACATTATTATATTAATTTATGAAATAATAAAATTTCATTGATAACTAATTAGAAAAAAAATAATGTAGGTTCCTTTTGAAATAATCATTATAGAACCCTTACAATAACCCTTAGAATTGGAGTAATCTACTCAGTTAATTCAAACGTAATTCATGGAAAAAAATAATCATTACCCAATGCATTAAAGATCTATATCAAGATCACATGTCATCATATACAATTTAAATAGACCACAAAAAATTGGATTCATATAAAATATTTCATTTCTATCATCAAACTCATAAAATTATACTTTTGAACCTATATGTAAAACATTTTTGGATATTAATATATCCCATTCCATTGAAACCTCATTTTTAAAACCAAAATACGCAAAATAAAAGAAATAAGGGATTTTCAATGGAAAAATATTAAATATTGTAAAGGATTATAATTATCAAATAATCATTGTGACAAAAGGGAAATAATTTGATTTTTCTGTGTAAAAACAATCTTTTTGGTTTTTGAAAAGAAAGTCAAAAATTTTTGTACACAATACCCAAAAAGATTACACTCAAAGGCCTTTGTAATAAAATAAAAGGATAGGTAAAATAACCTATAAAATTAATTTATTTAAATATTTACTAATCGATCAAACGATATGTACAATAAAGAAAGATATAATAAAAAACATTTTAAAACTACGTTTTAAGAAAAAACATCCCTTACGACTACATAATTTTATAACTAACGAATCATTAAAGGAATGAAATTTGAATGGGTTGTAAAAATCTTTAAATTTAATATAAAAATGGTGAAATAGATATATAAGGTATTTTAAACACCACACAAAAGAAAACATGTGGTAAAAATAACTGTAGTCTTCTAGAAATACAATTAATACCTGGAATCCTCAACATCATGCCCAATTTGTCACGTACATCATTTAACTTAAAAAATAATTACACCTGTTAATTATATATTTATTAATATTTTTTGAGTTTATTCTTATTTTCTATTTTACTTATATATACTTTTTACTTAATTACTCAATCTATTAAGATCATATTGGATGTTATAAGAAGATTTGTCTTATAAGTCAAAAAAGGATTTAGTAAGTTGACTATGGTCAAATGGATCATGATTATATCATTTATTGAATATTAATAATGTTATAATTTTTATTTTTATTAATTATATATAATTTGATAAATATATATATGAAGTAGCTATGAAAAATTAATTTTGTTACAATTATGTAGACGGCAGTCCATACGTTCCCATAAGTATTGTTTCCATTTTCAATGAATGTGAGGGAAATAAATTATGTGTTATTTAAACAATATAATTTAATATTTATTTCATAAATAAAATATTATTTATTTAGATAAATTTATATATTTCATCCAAGCTATACGATGACGAAAAATAAAATACATCACTTCACGAGGTGATAGTCTGCACGTACGCACCCGAACTGTTTTAATTTTTCATTGGATTATTGTTTTTGATGCTTTCACTGAGGCACAGAAACTCATGTGTTTTCGTTTGTTAGCATAAAATTGGTGCCCCACATTCCTACATTCCAAATTCATGTGTTATTCATCAATTCTTCCGAGATGTATTCTCCTTGATTGAAACGGGGTGATGGGATGTCGATCCCTCCTTACTTGGATTTCTTCGCATTGTTCATTGCCTAGTATGTGTGTAACAGCCCGAGATTTTATGAAAAATATTCTTTTTAATTTCATTAATGTCTTTTGTTGTAAGCTACACCAAAAGGAGCTTTCACAACATGCATCCTTGACTTGCCTTGCATTACAAGCAATCGCGACCTTCCTCGATAGCGTGTGTAGTACACAATAACGAGTTTCACTACACAACAATATGCTATTAAAATATTATTAAAACTAGCCATTATGAATAGTAATAACCACTTTTTGAAATTTTTTAAATTTTATTTTTCAAAATGGACTTCATTTTTGGATTTGGAATATCAAAATTAGCTTACAGTGAAATTTTGGTACTTTTCGGATAACTTTCATTTTCTGATGAATAGTGAAAATTACTAAATTTTAATTAAAAACAAATTTTTTAATTGAAATAATTAATAGTGATAAATTATTAATTTGAGTGGTTTTAAAGTATATTTAGAATATATATTTACAATTTAATACAATGTTGGTCATTGAATGTAATTTCACATTTAAACCAGTTATAAACAAGTGTCAATCTTTTGATAGTTATTATCTCTTAAAAACACGCTATTTGTTTTGACAACGGGAATTAATTTTTAAATTAGTTAATGTAGCTGATATGTTTTTAATTTGATAAAATAGACATCATTTTTGAATTCATAATATCAAATATAGCTTAGGTATAATTTTTGGTATTTTTCTGGAAACTTTCATTTTTTGATGAATAGTGAAACCACTAAGTGGTAGTTAAAAAAACTGAATTTTTCATAAAACTTAATTTTAATGATTCTGTGAGTGGAATTTCAAAAATCCGAAAGACACAGTTGATGTCAGTAAGTAAAATTTGGTTCAATGAGATGAAAATAATTTTTGATGAACAATAACTTTTTACTTTTTTGACCACGGTTAAAAGTAAATAGGGTAACTAAGGGTAAAAATGATATTATTATTACCCTAACACAAGTCCTAATTCTATTGTATAAGTGTAATTCGATCAAAAACAACCTTAGGAATAAAATATGACCATTTAGGCCCACATGGATTAGATTAGGACATTTATTATTAATTTATTTAAAGAAGGATTAAAATAGTTAAAATCAATGTTTAATAAGTAAATCATTTTTAATATAGGGTTATACATAAGATAAATTCGACTATAAATAGTCATTAGAAATATGAAAAGATTTAATACATAATGGTATTTTATTTTTAATTTTTAGACTTTAAATAATTTAGTTTATTTATGACACAAAGATGATGCAGTAATTATCTTATTAATGAAATATTGACATAATTGATGTTATAAATTCCCAAATAAATGTAATTTCAGACTTTTTATGAATTCCACTAATTTTCTAGGTTAATATGACATGTTATTATTGATTTAATAAACTTTTTTCTAACTAATAATTCTGTTATGATTTTCAAAAATATCAATTACTAAATAGTGTCAAAATTGACATAAAATAGTTTTTAAAACAAATATTATATTATTAATTGTAATTATATTCCTAAAAATCTAAGGATCGGCCAAATGACTTAGATAAGTTTATATATATTAATAATAAACAACTTGGGGTTCGTTTGGCTTCTTATAGTAAGTTTATTAACCTTATAGTATAAGAACACAAGAAGACACGGTAAAAGTAAAATTATTTTACTTAATGTTAAATCTAAATGATAAGGTTAAAATACGAACCTAAACTTGTCTAAATTCAATTGGATGAGAGGATTTATACCCATACCCACCTTATCTTTGAAATTAATCAATTTGGAGCTATTTAAAACCGAATTTGAATTTATAATAAAATAATAGTTTTAGTTATTCCAAAGGTGCCCCTCTCCTCCCTTATAAAAGGGCACCTCCTCCATCTCTTCCACACACCCCATTGAGCCTTCAAGCTCGGCCAAACACTGCAAAATTCCCTTATCCACTTCCCTAGAAACATCCTAGAGGTTCGGGTCTTCCTCAAAAACCAATTTTAGTGCCCTAAAAGGAGATCTCAAAGAAGCACTTCAAAGAAGAGGAGGTTCAGACACGTACGAAGCAAATCAGACCTAAGGTAAGGGAAATATCACAATCTCATTTTTATCCGAGATTGTTTATACTTTGGTATTTTCTGGGGTTTATTTTATCATCCACATCCATGATTCCCCAATATGTAATATTTATATCCTTCAACAATAGTTTCTATCCAATTTTACCCTTCGGTGTGTTTTTAGTAAAAGATATGAAAGGAATCATTTGTCGTTTTTCGTACGAGATATTTTTTTACTTTTCCAAACAAAAGTATGAGAAGAATGTTTTCTTTTAATTTATATGACATGAATGGTTTTTTAAAACATTATTTCCAAGAGTCTTCCCTTATAAGTTTTCAAGTTTATTTTTAATCAACTTCTTTTAGTTATAATTTTATGACATGGTAAAAAATGAAAAGTGTTTTTGAAGTAGAAAGGATATTTTCCTCAAGAATGGAGTTCAAGTGTTTTATCAAAATTATTTTCCATCTAAGATAATAAATGGTTCTATTTTTATCTCTATTATTACATTGATTTGATTATTTTGTGATGGAATTATATTTTTATGAATTCTTTTATCTTGTATGAATTGTTTTATGATGTCACGATGTTTAGGATTCCCATTTTTATTACATGGGTTATGCTATGATGTATGGTTTTCTGATTTTCTAGCACACATAAGAATGGTATCATTATGAGATGGTTGGGACCTATATCTCCCTCCAATGCATTGGGTAAAGATTTTATATCTCATGAGATAGACATGGCTGGAACGGTAGGTTATACCGGTTCAGTGAAACAGGAACGAAACGAGGGTGACTCGGTTCAGAAATGGACTTTGTCCACTAAGATAGTCTTGGCAATGAGTCTTGACTAATAAGATATTATTCTCTATGATTATGTGTGTATGCCACAAAGTTTTAATGTTTTAGGTTATGATTATTGGGATTACATTTCACCACTATGATTTATCCCATGTTATGAAATTATGATCTCTTTTGCAGGATAAGATTTCCAAAAGATATGTTCTTATGAATATGACGTGATAGATATTTCTTTTGTTTACCCTTACTGAGCATTTGAGCTCACCCTTTTATGTTTTCTTTTTCCCAGGATATAAATAATGGATTTAGGTTTTAAAAAAAGAAGATCTTTATGGGATATGTTGAAGAACTTTCACCACGATTAGAAGATTATATTCCGAGTTTCCAAAGACACTAAACTGTTACGGTCCTTGTGTGTGTTTTTTTGTTATGTACTAAGTATTCCACAAAAGTAATGTAATGTCTATGTACGTCAAGCTTAGGGTCTCTATAGTTGGTATCAGAGGAAAGGTTTAGTCAACCTTTGGAAACTAGGATGCGAAAACATTAGTGAGGTACCTAGAGATATTTCTAAGTTATGTCTAGGGATGTCCCTAAGGATTAGTTTACGTATAGGATATAGTCCTAAAACTATGGTAACGATATGGGATTAAACCAAAGATGTTAGATATTGAAGTTACTCCCCCTTTATTATGATTTTTTCCTCTCACACTATTCTTTTTGGGTTTTAGAAAATGGCTGGAAACAAGATGATTCACGATAATAGAGGATATGATGGACAATGGAATGATATTCTTCATGAGCAACCAAATGAAATGGGATTTGGAAGTCCAAACATCATTATTATGCAGAATCAGCAATCTCATAATATGATCAATAATGTAAAATTTGTTAAGTTTCCCGACTCGGCTAATAATAGAAAGATGGAGTTTCATGATGATCATAGAGGAAAGAAATTTCAATTTCCCCTATGTAAATCATGTGGGAAGAGGCATCAAGGAGAACGTTTCAAAGGAACTGGAAGATACTTTGGGTGTGGAAAAGAAGGACACAAAGCCTGTTAGTGCAAAGGAAAAGCTTCAGTTAATAAAAGGTATGAGGATAATGGTATTGTTATGACATCAACAATGGTTAAATGTTTTAAATGTGGAATGTACGGGCATTATTCAAACCAATTCCCTAAGGGAAAGTCTCATGAAGAGAATCAGTATGGTCGTATGGGTAGTATTTATGTGGATGATGATGAAGAGACTACAAATTATATGTGAGATGAAAGAATTGTTGAAGCTCGGTCAATGGTTTAAGAATGTAGTTGAATGATTACATGTCAATCATGTGTAATGTTGTATAAGTAATCTCATGGTACTATGGAATAATGAGACATCTAAGGATTATTACACTGTTGTCTTTCCTGGAGTTTTGAAAGTGTATGATTAATGGTACCAGTATCCATGAAAGGTTATTCAGATATTTTTTGGAATGTAGATGATATGCGCATAATGAAGGGATAAGGAGAAGATTAAATGTTTGATAGTATTCATGAGCTCATGACTGATATAAGGAGAAGGTTATATCATGGTTTGAGTATATAGAATTTTTGGATTTTGGTATGCGGAAAGAGTTAACTTTTGATAGCATTCATGTTTTCACAGAGGTTTAATGGGTATTCATTTTTCAAGAGAATACATCATTAAGGTATTCACATGATTGGAATGTGAAGAACAAGATATATGGGGGATAAATGATGGTATTCACATGCTTGGTTGACGACATTTCAAGTAATAGTTTTCTTTATACTATGAGCTTGGACCGAAGTATTTTAGATAACCCTAAATATTGGAATGGATTATGTTAACCATAAGTTAGTATTGTTTAAGGATAGATCTTTTTTTTTGATATTATTTATGTGATGTTATAGTAATGTAGTTTTAGAAAAAAGGACAACCTACAGGATAGGCGACAGCCCATCGCGTCGAACAAGGCTGTGGGAATCGAACCCACAACCGAAGTGCGACTGGCCTTTATCACCTACCACTAGCCTACAGGAAGTCCTTGTTTAGTGGAAACTAGTTTTATTATATTAAGTAGTATGATATATGAAGTATAAGTCCATTTTAGGAACTATATATGATTAATCTCACTATAGATGGACTTATGTATTTTTTGATAACTTTTCTAACCTTTTGTTTGAGACAGATGGAATGACCCATCATTCTATCCCACGATCTGCTAACAAATCACAAATGACAAATTCAATTTCATATCGTTAAGAGATGAAGGGGAAATTGTCCAAAGAATGACAAAGGGTGAGACTATACCAAAATCACGAAAGTATTTCTTCTAATTCCAATTTCATCAACTTTAGGGGAATGATCTTGAAAACCAAAAAAATGTTGTCCTAGTGCTCTTATATCTGATGAATCAGATGGTACCTTAGATCGTCACAAATTTATGGCTTTGCGATTGCTGGCTTTTCCATAGCCATGTTCTCTACCACTCTCCATCAGAACGTGAGGGTTAGATTTCTCTTCCATATCCATATTTTCACCTATGTGGAAACCCAGTGATTAGTTCATTTGGGTAACCATTACATTTCATACTTTTGTTTTTAAAGATTGGTTTTGGTATTCCTTTTTACGATGTGGGTTTCTATTAAAGAAACTTTCAAGAAGTAAACCATTTATAAACCCAATGAATTTCGAGGGCGAAATTCATTTTAAGGGGGGTAGAATGTAACAGCCTGAGATTTTATGAAAAATATTCTTTTTAATTTCATTAATGTCTTGTGTTGTAATCTACACCAAAAGGAGCTTACACAACACGCATCCTTGACTTGCCTTGTATTAAACGCAATCGCGACCTTCCTCGATAGTGTGTGTATTACGCAATAACGAGTTTCACTACACAACAATATGCTATTAAAATATTATTAAAACTAGCCGTCATGAATAGTAATAACCACTTTTTGAAATTTTGTAAATTTTATTTTTCAAAATGGACTTCATTTTTGGATTCGGAATATCGAAATTAGCTTATGGTGAAATTTTGGTACTTTTCAGAAAACTTTCATTTTCTGATGAATAGTGAAAATTACTAAATTTTAATTAAAAGCAACTTTTTTAATCGAAATAATTAATAGTGATAAATTATTAATTTGAGTGGTTTTAAAGTATATTTAGAATATATTTTTACAATTTAATACAATGTTGGTCATTGTATGTAATTTCCAATTTAAACCAGTTATAAACAAGTGTCAATCTTTTGATAGTTATTATCTCTTAAATACACGCTATTTGTTTTGACGACGGGAATTAATTTTTAAATTAGTTAATGTAGCTGATATGTTTTGAATTTGATAAAATAGACATCATTTTTGAATTCATAATATCAAATATAGCTTAGGTCTAATTTTTGGTATTTTTCTGGAAACTTTCATTTTTTGATGAATAGTGAAACCACTAAGTGGTAGTTAAAAAAACTGAATTTTTCATAAAACATAATTTTACCGCTTCTGTGAGTGGAATTTCAAAAATCCGAAAGACACGGTTGATGTCAGAAAGTAAAATGTGGTTCAATGAGATGAAAATAATTTTTGGTGAATAGTAACATTTTACTTTTTTTGACCACGGTTAAAATTAAATAGGGTAATTAAGGGTAAAAATGATATTATTATTACCCTAACACATGTCCTAATTCTATTGGATAAGTGTAATTCGACCAAAAACAACCTTAGGAATAAAATATGACCATTTAGGCCTACATGGATTAGATTAGGACATTTATTATTAATTTATTTAAAGAAGGATTAAAATAGTTAAAATCAAAGTTTAATAAGTAAATCATTTTTAATATAGGGTTATACATAAGATAAATTCGACTATAAATATTAATTAGAAATCTGAAAATATTTACTACATAATGGTATTTTATTTTTAATTTTTAGACATTAAATAAGTTAGTTTATTTATGACACAAAGATGATGCAGTAATTATCTTATTAATGAAATATTGACATAATTGATGTTATAAATACCCAAATAAATGTAATTTCAGACTTTTTATGAATTCCACTAATTTTCTAGGTTAATATGACATGTTATTATTGATTTAAGCAACTTATTTCGAACTAATAATGCTGTTATGAGTTTCAAAAAAATCAATTACTAAATAGTGTCAAAATTGACATAAAATAGTTTTTAAAACAAATATTATATTATTAATTGTTATTATATCCCTAAAAATCTAAGGTTAGGCCAAATGACTTAGATAAAGTTATATATATCAATAATAAACAACTTGGGGTTCGTTTGGCTTCTTATAGTAAGTTTATTAACCTTATAGTATAAGAACACAAGAAGACACGGTAAAAGTAAAATTATTTTACTTAATGTTAAATCTAAATGATAAGGTTAAAATAGGAACCTAAACTTTTCTATATTCTATTGGATGAGAGGATTGAGACCCATACCCACCTTATCATTGAAATTAATCAATTTGGAGCTATTTAAAACCGAATTTGACTTTATAATAAAATAATAGTTTTAGTTATTCCAAAGGTGCCCCTCTCCTCCCTTATAAAAGGGCACCTCCTCCATATCTTCCACACACCACATTGAGCCTTCATGCTCGGCCAAACACTGCCAAATTTCCTTCTCCACTTCCCTAGAAACATCCTAGAGGTTGGGGTCTTCCTCAAAGACCAATTTTAGTGCCCTAAAAGGAGATCTCAAAGAAGCACTTCAAAGAAGAGGAGGTTCGGACACGTACGAAGCAAATCAGACCTAAGGTAAGAGAAATATCACAATCTCATTTTTATCCGAGATTGATTATACATTAGTATTTACTAGGGTTTATTTTATCATCCATATCCATGATTCCCCAATATGTAATATTTATATCCTTCAAAAATAGTTTCTATCCAATTTTACCCTTCGGTGTGTTTTTAGTAAAAGATATGAAAGGAATCTTTTGTCATCTTTCGTACGAGGTATTTTTTGACTTTTCCAAAAAAAAGTACGAGAATAAAGTTTTCTTTTAATTTATATGAAATGAATGGATTTTTAAAACATTATTTCCAAGAATCTTCCCTTATAAGTTTTCATGTTTATTTTTAATCAACTTCTTTTAGTTATAATTTTATGACATGTTAAAAAATGAAAAGTGTTTTTGAAGTAGAAAGGATATTTTCCTCAAGAATGGAGTTCAAGTGTTTTATCAAAATTATTTTCCATATAAGATAATAAAGGGTTCTGTTTTTATCTCTATTATTACATTGATTTGATTATGTTGTGATGGAATTATATTTTTATGAATTCCTTTATCTTGTATGAATTGTTTTATGATGTCACGATGTTTAAGATTCCCATTTTTATTACATGGGTTATGCTATGATGTATGGTTTTCAAATTTTCTTGCACACATAAGAATGGCATCATTATGATATGGGTGGGACCTATATCTCCCTCCAATTCATTGGGTAAAGATTTTATATCTCATGAGATAGACATGGCTTGAACGGTAGGTTATACCGGTTCAGTGAAATAGGAACGAAACGAGGGTGACTCGGTTCAGAAATGGACTTTGTCCACTAAGATAATCTTGGAAACGAGTCTTGACTAATAAGATATGATTCTATATGATTATGTGTGTATTCCAAAAAGTTTCATGTTTTAGGTTATGATTATTGGGATTACATTTCACTACTATGATTTATCCCATGTTATGAAATTATGATCTCTTTTGCAGGTTAAGATTTCCAAAAGATATGTTCTTATGAATATGACGTGATTGATATTTCTTTTGTTTACCCTTACTGAGCATTTTAGCTCACCCTTTTATGTTTTCTTTTCCCCAGGATATAAATAAAGGATTTAGGTTTTAAAAAAAGAAGATATTTATGGGAGATGTTGAAGATCTTTCACCACGATTAGAAGATTATATTCCGAGTTTCCAAAGACACTAAACTATTACGGTCCTTGTGTGTGTTTTTTTGTTATGTACTAAGTATTCCGCAAAAGTAATGTAATGTATATGTACATCAAGCTTAGGGTCTCTATAGTTGGTATTAGAGGAAAGGTTTAGTCAACCTTTGGAAACTAGGATGCGAAAACGTTAGTGAGATACCTAGAGATATTTCTAAGGTATGTCTAGGGATGTCCCTTAGGATTAGTTTATGTATAGGATATAGTCCTAGAACTATGGTAACGATATTAGATTAAACCAAAGATGTTAGTTATTGAAGTTACTCCCCATTTATTATGATTTTCGCCTCTCACAATATTCTTTTTGGGTTTTAGAAAATGGCTGGAAACAAGATGATTCACGATAATAGAGGATATGATGGACAATAGAATGATATTCTTCAAGAGAAACCAAATGAAATAGGATTTGGAAGTCCAAACATCATTATTATGCCGAATCAGCAATCTCATAATATGATCAATAAAGTAAAATTTGTTAAGTTTCCCGACTCGGCTAATAATAGAAGGATGGATTTTCATGATGATCATAGAGGAAAGAATGTTCAATTTCTCCTATGTAAATAATGTGGGAAGAGGCATCAAGGAGAATGTTTCAAAGGAACTGGAAGATGATTTGGGTGTGGAAAAGAAGGACACAAAGCCAGTAAGTGCAAAGGAAAAGGTTCAGTTAATAAAAGAGATGAGGATAATGGTATTTCTACAACATCAACAATGGTTAAATGTTTTAAATGTGGAATGTACGGGCATTATGCAAACCAATGCCCTAAGGGAAAGTCTCATGAAGAGAATCAGTATGGTCGTATGGGTAGTATTTATGTGGATGATGATGAAGAGACTACAAATGATATGTGAGATGAAAGAATTGTTGAATCTCGGTCAATGGATTAAAAATTTAGTGGAATGATTACATGTTTATCATGTGTAATGTTGTATAAGTAATCTCATGGTACTATGGAATAAAGAGACATCTAAGGATTATTACAATGTTGTCTTTCCTTGAGTTTTGAAAGTGTATGATTAATGGTACCAGTATCCATGAAAGGTTATTCAGATATTTTTTGGAATGTAGATGATATGCACATAATGAAGGGATAAGGAGAAAATTAAATGTTTGATAGTATTCATGATCTCATGACTGATATAAGGAGAAGGTTATATCGTGGTTTGAGTATATAGAATTTTTGGATTTTGGTATGTGGAAAGAGTTAACTTTTGATAGCATTCATGTTTTCACTAAGGTTTAATGGGTATTCATTTTTCAAGAGAATACATCATTAAGGTATTCACATGATTGGAATGTGACAAACAAGATATATGGGGGATAAATGATGGTATTCACATACTTGGTTGACGACATTTCAAGTAATAGTTTTCTTTATACTATGATCTTGGACCGAAGTATTTTAGATAAGCCTAAATATTGGAGTGGATTATGTTAACCATAAGTTAGTATTGTTTAAGGATAGATCTTTTTTTGATATTATTTATGTGATGTTATAGTAATGTAGTTTTAGAAAAAAGGACAACCTATAGGACGGACGACAGCCCATCGCGTCGGACAAGGCTGTGGGAATCGAACCCACAACCGAAGTGCGACTGGCCTTTATCACCTACCACTAGCCTACAGGAAGTCCTTGTTTAGTGGAAACTAGTTTTATTATATTAAGTAGTATGATATATGAAGTATAAGTCCATTTTAGGAACTATATATGATTAATCTCATTATAGATGGACTTATGTATTTTTTGATAACTTTTCTAACCTTTTGTTTGAGACAGATGGAATGACCCATCATTCTATCCCATGATCTGCTAACACATAACAAATGACAAATTCAATTTCATTTCTTTAAGAGATTAAGTGGAAATTTTCCAAAGAACGACAAATGGTGAGACTATACCAAAATCAAGAAAGTATTTCTTCTAATTCCAATTTCATCAACTTTATGGGAATTATCTTGAAAACCAAAAAAATGTTGTCCTAGTGCTCTTATATCTGATAAATCAGATGGTACCTTAGATCATCACAAATTTATGGCTTTGTGACTGCTGGCTTTTCCATAGCCATGTTCTCTACCACTCTCCATCAGAACGTGAGGGTTAGATTTCTCTTCCATATCCATATTTTCACCTATGTGGAAACCCAGTGATTAGTTTATTTGGGTAACCATTACGTTTCATACTTTTGTTTTTAAAGATTGGTTTTGGTATTCCTTTTTACGATGTGGGTTTTTATTAAAGAAACTTTCAAGCAGTAAACCATTTATAACCCCACTGAATTTCGAGGGCGAAATTCATTTTAAGGGGGGTAGAATGTAACTGCCTGAGATTTTATGAAAAATATTATTTTTAATTTCATTAATGTCTTGTGTTGTAAGCTACACCAAAACGAGCTTGCACAACACGCATCCTGGACTGGCCTTGTATTACACGCAATCACGACCTTCCTCGACAGCGTGTGTATTACACAATAACGAGTTTCACTACACAACAATATGCTATTAAAATATTATTAAAACTAGCCATTATGAATAGTAATAACCACTTTTTGAAATTTTTTAAATTTTATTTTTCAAAATGGACTTCATTTTTGGATTCAGAATATCGAAATTAGCTTACGGTGAAATTTTGGTACTTTTCTGAAAACTTTCATTTTCTGATAAATAGTGAAAATTACTAAATTTTAATTAAAAAAAACTTTTTTAATCGAAATAATTAATAGTGGTAAATTATTAATTTGAGTGGTTTTAAAGTATATTTAGAATATATTTTTACAATTTAATACAATGTTGGTCATTGGATGTAATTTCACATTTAAACCAGTTATAAACAAGTGTCAATCTATTGATAGTTATTATCTCTTAAATACACGCTATTTGATTTGACGATGGTAATTAATTTTTAAATTAGTTAATGTAGCTGATATGTTTTGAATTTGATAAAATAGACATCATTTTTGAATTCATAATATCAAATATATCTTAGGTCTAATTTTTGGTATTTTTTTGGAAACTTTCATTTTTTGATGAATAGTGAAACCACTAAGTGGTAGTTAAAAAAACTGAATTTTTCATAAAACATAATTTTACCGCTTCTGTGAGTGGAATTTCAAAAATCAGAAACACATGGTTGATGTCAGTAAGTAAAATGTGGTTCCATGAGATGAAAATAATTTTTGGTGAATAGTAACTTTTTACTTTTTTTTACCACGGTTAAAAGTAAATAGGGTAATTAAAGGTAAAAATGATATTATTATTACCCTAACACATGTCCCAATTCTATTGGATAAGTATAATTCGACCAAAAAAACCATAGGAATAAAATATTACCATTTAGGTTCACATGGATTAGATTAGGACATTTATTATTAATTTATTTAAAGAAGGATTAAAATAGTTAAAATCAAAGTTTAATAAGTAAATAATTTTTAATATAGGGTTATACATAAGATAAATTCGACTATAAATAATCATTATAAATCTGAAAATATTTACTACATAATGGTATTTTATTTTTAATTTTTAGACATTAAATAATTTAGTTTATTTATGACACAAAGATGATGCAGTAATTATCTTATTAATGAAATATTGACATAATTGATTTATAAATACCCAAATAAATGTAATTTCAGACTTTTTATGAATTCCACTAATTTTCTAGGTTAATATTACATGTTATTATTGATTTAATCAAATTTTTTCAAACTAATAATTATGTTATGATTTTAAAAAAAATTAATTACTAAATAGTGTCAAAATTGACATAAAATAGTTTTTAAAAAAAATATTATATTATTAATTGTTATTATATTTCTAAAAATCTAAGGTTCGGCCAAATGACTTATATAAGGTTATATATATTAATAATAAACAACTTGGGGTTCGTTTGGCTTCTTATTGTAAGTTTATTAACCTTATATTATAAGAACACAAGAAGACACGGTAAAAGTAAAATTATTTTACATAATGTTAAATCTAAATGATAAGGTTAAAATAGGAACCTAAACTTGTCTAAATTCTATTGGATGAGAGGATTTCGACCCATACCCACCTTATCTTCTAAAGTAATCAATTTGGAGCTATTTAAAACCGAATTTGACTTTATAATAAAATAATAGTTTTTGTTATTCCAAAGGTGCCCCTCTCCTCCCTTATAAAAGTGAACCTCCTCCATATCTTCCACACACCACATTGAGCCTTCAATCTTGGCCAAACACTGCCAAGTTCCCTTCTCCACTTCCCTAGAAACATCCTAGAGGTTCAGGTCTTCCTCAAAGACCAATTTTAGTGCCCTAAAATGAGATCTCAAAGAATCACTTCAAAGAAGAGGAGGTTCGGACACGTATGAAGCAAATCAGACCTAAGGTAAGGGAAATATCACAATCTCATTTTTATCCGAGATTGTTTATACTTTGGTATTTACTGGGGTTTATTTTATCATCCACATCCATGATTCCCCAATATGTAATATATATATCCTTCAACAATAGTTTCTATCCAATTTTACCCTTCGGTGTGTTTTTAGTAAAAGACATGAAAAGAATCTTTTGTCGTTTTTCGTACGAGGTATTTTTTGACTTTTCCAAACAAAAGTACAAGAAGAATGTTTTATTTTAATTTATAAGAAATGAATGGATTTTTAAAACATTATTTCCAAGAATCTTTCCTTATAAGTTTTCAAGTTTATTTTTAATCAACTTCTTTTAGTTATAATTTTATGACATGTTAAAAAATGAAAAGTGTTTTTGAAGTAGAAAGGATATTTTCCTCAAGAATGGAGTTCAAGTGTTTTATCAAAATTATTTTCCATATAAGATAATAACGGGTTCTGTTTTTATCTCTATTATTACATTGATTTGATTATGTTGTGATGGAATTATATTTTTATGAATTCCTTTATCTTGTATGAATTGTTTTATGATGTCACGATGTTTAAGATTCCCATTTTTATTACATGGGTTATGCTATGATGTATGGTTTTCTGATTTTCTGGCACACATTAGAATGGTATCATTATGAGATGGGTGGGACCTATATCTCCCTCCAATTCATTGGGTAAAGATTTTATATCTCATGAGATAGACATGGCTGGAACGGTAGGTTATACCGGTTCAGTGAAACAGGAATGAAACGAGGGTGACTCGGTTCAGAAATGGACTTTGTCCACTAAGATAGTCTTGGAAACGAGTCTTGACTAATAAGATATGATTCTATATGATTATGTGTGTATGCCAAAAAGTTTCATGTTTTAGGTTATGATTATTGGGATTACATTTCACTACTATGATTTATCCCATGTTATGAAGTTATGATCTTTTTTGCAGGTTAAGATTTCCAAAAGATATGTTCTTATGAATATGACGTGGTTGATATTTCTTTTGTTTACCCATACTGAGAATTTGAGCTCACCCTTTTATGTTTTCTTTTCCCTAGGATATAAATAAAGGATTTTGGTTTAAAAAAAAGAAGATCTTTATGGGATATGTTGAAGATCTTTCACCACGATTAGAAGATTATATTCCGAGTTTCCAAAGACACTAAACTATTACGGTCCTTGTGTGTGTTATTTTGTTATGTACTAAGTATTCCGCAAATGTAATGTAATGTCTATGTACGTAAAGCTTAGGGTCTATATAGTTGGTATCAGAGGAAAGGTTTAGTCAATCTTTGGAAACTAGGATGCGAAAACGTTAGTGAGATACCTAGAGATATTTCTAAGGTATGTCTAGGGATGTCCCTAAGGATTAGTTTACGTATAGGATATAGTCCTAGAACTATGGTAACGATATTAGATTAAACCAAAGATGTTATATATTGAATTTAATCCCCCTTTATTATGATTTTTGCCTCTCACACTATTATTTTTGGGTTTTAAAAAATGGCTGGAAACAAGATGATTCATGATAATAGAGGATATGATGGACAATGGAATGATATTCTTCATGAGAAACCAAAAGAAATGGGATTTCAAAGTCCAAACATCATTATTATGACGAATCAGCAATCTCATAATATGATCAATAAAGTAAAATTTGGTAAGTTTCCCGACTCGGCTAATAATAGATAGATGGAGTTTCATGATGATCATAGAGGAAAGAAAGTTCAATTTCCCCTATGTAAATCATGTGGGAAGAGGCATCAAGGAGAATGTTTCAAAGGAACTGGAAGATGCTTTGGGTGTGGAAAAGAAGGACACAAAGCCAGTAAGTTCAAAGGAAAAGGTTCAGTTAATAAAAGGGATGAGGATAATGGTATTTCTACGACATCAACAAT
This sequence comes from Viscum album, assembly GCA_963277665.1. Taxonomy (NCBI): domain Eukaryota; kingdom Viridiplantae; phylum Streptophyta; class Magnoliopsida; order Santalales; family Viscaceae; genus Viscum; species Viscum album. Next base: position 861,266,181 of record OY728146.1, read on the forward strand.
GGTTAAATGTTTTAAATGTGGAATGTACGGGCATTATGCAAACCAATGCCCTTAGGGAAAGTCTCATGAAGAGAATCAGTATGGTCGTATGGGTAGTATTTATGTGGATGATGATGAAGAGACTACAAATGATATGTGAGATGAAAGAATTATTGATGCTTGATCAATGGTTTAAGAATGTATTGGAATGATTACATGTTTATCATGTGTAATGTTGTATAAGTAATCTCATGGTACTATGGAATAAAGAGACATCTAAGGATTATTACATTGTTTTCTTTCCTTGAGTTTTGAAAGTGTATGATTAATGGTACCAGTATCAATGAAAGGTTATTCAGATATTTTTTGGAATGTAGATGATATGTACATAATGAAGGGATAAGGTGAAAATTAAATGTTTGATAGTATTCATGAGCTCATGACTGATATAAGGAGAAGGTTATATCATGGTTTGAGTATATAGAATTTTTTGATTTTGGTATGTGGAAAGAGTTAACTTTTGATAGCATTCATGTTTTCACTAAGGTTTAATGGGTATTCATTTTTCAAGAGAATACATCATTAAGGTATTCACATGATTGGAATGTGACAAACAAGATATATGGGAGATAAATGATGGTATTCACATGCTTAGTTGACGACATTTCATGTAATAGTTTTCTTTATACTATGAGCTTGGACCAAAGTATTTTAGATAAGACTAAATATTGGAATGGATTATGTTAACCATAAGTTAGTATTGTTTAAGGATAGATCTTTTTTTGATATTATTTATGTGATGTTATAGTAATGTAGTTTTAGAAAAAAAGGACAACATACAGGACGGGCGACAGCCCATCGCGTCGGACAAGGCTGTGGGAATCGAACCCACAACCAAAGTGCGACCGGCCTTTATCGCCTACCACTAGCCTACAGGAAGTCCTTGTTTAGTGGAAACTAGTTTTATTATATTAAGTAGTATGATATATGAAGTATAATTCCATTTTAGGAACTATATATGATTAATCTCACTATAGATGGACTTATGTATTTTTTGATAACTTTTCTAACCTTTTGTTTGAGACAGATGGAATGACCCATCATTCTATCCCATGATCTGCTAACACATCTCAAATGACAAATTCAATTTCATTTCTTTAAGAGATGAAGTGGAAATTGTCCAAATTACGACAAATGGTGAGACTATACCAAAATCAAGAAAGTATTTCTTCTAATTCCAATTTCATCAACTTTAGGGGAATGATCTTGAAAACCAAAAAAATGTTTTCCTAGTGCTCTTATATCTGATGATTCAGATGGTACCTTAGATCGTCACAAATTTATGGCTTTGTGATTGCTGGCTTATCCATAGCCATGTTCTCTTCCACTCTACATCAGAACGTGAGGGTTAGATTTCTCTTCCATATCCATATTTTAACCTATGTGGAAACCCAGTGATTAGTTTATTTGGGTAACCATTACGTTTCATACTTTTGTTTTTAAATATTGGTTTTGGTATTCCTTTTTACGATGTGGGTTTCTATTAAAGAAACTTTCAAGCAGTAAACCATTTATAACCCCAATGAATTTCGAGGGCGAAATTCATTTTAAGGGGGGTAGAATGTAACAGCCAGAGATTTTATGAAAAATATTATTTTTAATTCCATTAATGTCATGTTTTGTAAGCTACACCAAAAGGATCTTGCACAACACGCATCCTTTACTTTCCTTGTATTACACGCAATCGCGACCTTCCTCGATAGCTTGTGTATTACGCAATAACGAGTTTCACTACACAACAATATGCTATTAAAATATTATTAAAACTAGCCGTTATGAATAGTAATAACCACTTCCTGAAATTTTTTAAATTTTATTTTTCAAAATGGACTTCATTTTTGGATTCAGAATATCGAAATTAGCTTACGGTAAAATTTTGGAACTTTTCGGAAAACTTTCATTTTTTGATAAATAGTGAAAATTACTAAATTTTAATTAAAAACAACTTTTTTAATCGAAATAATTAATAGTGATAAATTATTAATTTGAGTGGTTTTAAATTATATTTAGAATATATTTTTACAATTTAATACAATTTTGGTCATTGGATGTAATTTCACATTTAAACCAGTTATAAACAAGTGTCAATCTTTTGATAGTTATTATCTCGTAAATACACGCTATTTGTTTTGACGACGTGAATTAATTTTTAAATTAGTTAATGTAGCTGATATGTTTTGAATTTTATAAAGTAGACATCATTTTTGAATTCATATTATCATATATAGCTTAGGTCTAATTTTTGGTATTTTTCTAGAAACTTTCATTTTTTGATGAATAGTGAAACCACTAAGTGGTAGTTAAAAAAACTGAATTTTTCATAAAACATAATTTTACCGCTTCTATGAGTGGAATTTCAAAAATCCGAAAGACACGGTTGTTGTCAGTAAGTAAAATGTTGTTCAATGAGATGAAAATAATTTTTGGTGAATAGTAACTTTTTACTTTTTTTGACCACGGTTAAAAGTAAATAGGGTAATTAAGGGTAAAAATGATATTATTATTACACTAAAACATGTCCTAATTCGATTGGATAAGTGTAATTCAACCAAAAACAACCTTAGGAATAAAATATGACCATTTTGACCCACTTGGATTAGATTAGGACATTTATTATTAATTTATTTAAAGAAGGATTAAAATAGTTAAAATCGATGTTTAATAAGTAAATCATTTTTAATATAGGGTTATACATAAGATAAATTCGACTATAAATAGTCATTAGAAATCTGAAAAGATTTACTACATAATGGTATTTTATTTTAAATTTTTAGACATTAAATAATTTAGTTTATTTATGACACAAAGATGATGCAGTAATTATCTTATTAATGAAATATTGACATAATTGATGTTATAAATACCCAAATAAATGTAATTTCAGACTTTTTATAAATTCCACTAATTTTATAGGTTAATATGACATGTTATTATTGATTTAATCAACGTTTTTAGAACTAATAATTCTGTTATGATTTTCAAAAAAATCAATTACTAAATAGTGTCAAAACTAACATAAAATAGTTTTTAAAACAAATATTATATTATTAATTGTTATTATATTCTTAAAAATCTATGTTTCGGCCAAATGACTTAGATAAGGTTATATATATTAATAATAAACAACTTGGGGTTTTTTTGGCTTCTTATAGTAAGTTTATTAACCTTATAGTATAAGAACACAAGAAGACACGGTAAAAGTAAAATTATTTTACTTAATGTTAAATCTAAATGATAAGGATAAAATAGGAACCTAAACATGTCTAAATTCTATTGGATGAGATTATTTCGACCCATACCCACCTTATCTTTGAAATTGATCAATTTGGAGCTATATAAAACAGAATTTGACTTTATAATAAAATAATAGTTTTAGTTATTCCAAAGGTGCCCCTCTCCTCCCTTATAAAAGGGCACCTCCTCCATCTCTTCCACACACCACATTGAGCCTTCAAGATTTTCAAAACAATGCCAAATTCCCTTCTCCACTTCCCTAGAAACATCCTAGAGGTTCAGGTCTTCCTCAAAGACCAATTTTAGTGCCCTAAAAGGAGATCTCAAAGAAGCACTTCAAAGAAGAGGAGGTTCGGACACGTACGAAGCAAATCAGACCTAAGGTAAGGGAAATATCACAATCTCATTTTTATCCGAGATTGTTTATACTTTGGTATTTTCTGGGGTTTATTTTATCATCCACATCCATGATTCCCCAATATGTAATATTTATGTCCTTCAACAATAGTTTCTATCCAATTTTACCCTTCGGTGTGTTTTTAGTAAAAGATATGAAAGGAATCTTTTGTATTTTTTCGTACGAGGTATTTTTTTACTTTTCCAAACAAAAGTACGAGAAGAATGTTTTCTTTTAATTTATACGACATGAATGGATTTTTAAAACATTATTTCCAAGAATCTTACCTTATAATTTTTCCAGTTTGTTTTTAATCAACTTCTTTTAGTTATAATTTTATGACATGTTAAAAAATGAATAGTGTTTTTGAAGTAGAATGGATATTTTCCTCAAGAATGGAGTTCAAGTGTTTTATCAAAATTATTTTCCATTTAATATAATAAAGTTTTCTGTTTTTATCTATATTATTACATTGATTTTATTATGTTGTGATGGAATTATATTTTTATGAATTCCTTTATCTTGTATGAATTGTTTTATGATGTCACGATGTTTAAGATTCCCATTTTTATTACATGGGTTATGCTATGATGTATGGTTTTCTAATTTTCTGGCACACATAATAATGGTATCATTATAAGATGGGTGGGACCTATATCTTTCTCCGATGCATTGGGTAAAGATTTTATATCTCATGAGATAGACATGGCTGGAACGGTAGGTTATACCGGTTCAGTGAAACAGGAACGAAACGAGGGTGACTCGGTTCAAAAATGGACTTTGTCCACTAAGATAGTCATGGCAACGAGTCTTGACTAATAAGATATGATTCTCTATGATTATGTGTGTATGCCACAAAGTTTCATGTTTTAGGTTATGATTATTGAGATTACATTTCACTACTACGATTTATCTCATGTTATGAAATTATGATCTCTTTTGCAGGTTAAGATTTCCAAAAGATATGTTCTTATGAATATGACGTGATTGATATTTCTTTTGTTTACCCTTAATTAACATTTGATCTCACCCTTTTATGTTTTCTTTTCCCCAGGATATAAATAAAGGATTTAGGTTTAAAAAAAAGAAGATCTTTATGGGAGATGTTGAAGATCTTTCACCACGATTAAGAAGATTATATTCCGAGTTTCCAAATACACTAAACTATTACGGTCCTTGTGCGTGTTTTTTTGTTATGTAATAAGTATTCCACAAAATTAATGTAATGTCTATGTATGTCAAGCTTAGGGTCTCTACAATGTGTCTCTATTATAGATTATGACATAGTTATTGAAACTAATTCTTGGTGCCATATCATTGCGGATTCTAGTTAATTATGCTAATTTCTTCTATAAATTCAAACGTCTCTTCAGCGGGAAGCGACCTTTGGTTAGGGGAGTAGTCATTTTGGTCATTGATGGCATGTATGGACTATCAAACATTAGTCAACTGTATTATTAATTAGAGGAATTTTCCGGGGAGTGAAACCTGAGTCATAACACATCGATCGTGGGGTATATTATTCCATAGGCATGTCTTCTGATGTTTTCCTTAGGGTTCCAATTCTTAATACTTGGTATGTCAGGAGTTTAAAATCTTATGGAGATAGAGATGAGTGATCAGGAGACGTGGTAGAGGTTGAACAAAGGCGGTGCATCCCTTAGAGGGAGAATATGTGATGTCGACCAGATGGATGGGTCAGAATTCCTATAGATGTGGACCTATAGTGGGTTTTACCATAATGTAAAGATGTCGCTATGTAAAGGGGAACAACCCTATGAGTGTGGAAAATGAGAGGTTTACCAGAAGAATGGATCAGAATGTGTGATGAAGATAGACCATGTATGGTGTGTCCTATAGAGGAAATATGTCACACAGTGAAGGGGTGAATCCTTAGGATGGAGTCCCCATCGAGGATTACTAGATGGATGGGTTAGAATAATGAATGAGTATAGACCTTAGATGGCATGCCCTGTAAATGGAAGAAGCCTCACCATGAAGGGGTACATACCTAGGATGAAGAAACAATGTTTTACATGATTGATGGGTCCGAACACCCACTGAAAATGGACCCAGGATAGAGTATCCCATAAAAGGAAAAATCTCATTCCATAATGGGGTACATTTCTAAAAGGTAGGCACCATGTTTTACTATTAGTTGGATTTGAACCTTAAGGATGAGTCCTACATACCCTATTTAGAAAATAAGGATCAAAGCGCCCATAGTTTAAGAGGGATTGTAGAGACCCAAAGCTTTATGTACATGGACATTACATTACATTTGCGGAATACTTAATACATAACAAAAACAGACACACAAGGACCGTAATAGTTTAGTGTCTTTGGAAACTTGGAACGTAATCTTCTAATCGTGGGGAAAGATCTTCAAAATCTACAATAAAGATCCTCCCCTTTTTTTCTTACCTAAAACCTTTCTTTATATACTGGGGAAAAGAAAACATAAAAACGGTGAGATCAAATTCTCAGTAAGGGTAAGCATGGATAAAATAAAACATACCATATACATTTGAACTTAAAAACATGAACATAATGTTTAAACATCAAAAGTTTGAGCCATGACATAAAACATGGAAGTACGTAAGGCATAGATCATAAAGAAACATTAATAATGATAAAATAGCATGGTAATAAAACATGTAATTGTGGAATCCATTAAGAACATGTAATTATTTCCATAGTAGCCAAGGCATTGCTTCCAAGACCATCTTAGTGGACAACGTCCGTTTCTGAATCAAGTTCACTCCTCGTTCCAGTTCTGTAATACTGAACCAGATTAACTTACCATTCTAGCCATGTCTATATCATGGGATATAAATCTTTACCCAATGAATTGGAGGGAGATATATGTCCCACCCATCTCATAATGAAATCATTCTTACTTGTGCCACAAAATAAACATACATCATTCATAATAACCCAATAAATAGAATGGGTTTCATAAACATCATCCCATCATCACATAATCCATATAAAATAAATTGATATCATTTCATAATAAGAAAATTGAAACCATTTAAATCATATATACATGTTACTTGAAACATACACATATGAAACTATGTAATCTTAGATGAAAAATGGTTTTGATAAAACACTTGAAATGAACTCTTGAAGAAAATATCCTTTCTTCTTCAAAATCATTTTATTTTCACAAAATGTCATGCAATTTTAAAAGAAAAGGATTTTGTTGAAAATAGTCATGAAATCTTTTGATGGAAAATTAATACAAATAAGGATTTATAAAACCGTAAAAAATCCGTTCGTGCTGTATAAGTTAAAAAACATTCTTTTCGTACTTTTACAGGAAAAGTCAAAAAGTACCTCGTAACGTAAACAAAAGAAAGATTCTTTACATACCATGTAGTAAAAGTTAAAAATGGGTAAAAAGGAATTTAAACATACATGAAAACACTTTTATAAAACATGGACAGTGATGATAGAAATAACCCCAGTAAATACTTACGAATATGCAACCTCGGATAAAAATGAGATCTGCAAAATTATCCCTTACCTTAGGTCTGATATGCTTTGTACGTATCTGAACCCCCTGTATAATGATTTAAATATTGTTATTGTCTTATTACAGAATCATATTCATTGTTATTATATCATATATGGTCCACTTATGACATTATATTACCCGTTCTTTTGTAAATTCATGTTAAAGTAGCGTTTTGGGTAAAATCGTCTCATTTTTCGTTCGTGTTTTAACTTGTAATTATTAATATGATTACTTGGATCATGATTACATATATCCAGAATGTAAAACATGATTTATATGTAATATATATTCAGAATATACATATATATAATATATCGATAAATGGAAAGAAATACACCGTTCATGGAGACGGTAGGCCGTACGTACGCATGAACGTTGTTTTCGTTTCCTTATTGAATTGAATGGAATTAAGTAGATGACATACATACATATATAAATAAATCCAGTATCATTATTATGTCATATATTTCATTATTACTTATTATATATACTTTATAATCACTCATGAATGGTTAATCATTGAGAATGAATCTCATCGCGTTGTGGAGACAGTAGTCCGTACGTACGCATGAGCGATGATATCATTCCCATGATCGTGGAATTGTATTCAAGTGTATTTATAATATTTACGAATAAATATCACTTTACAATAATCATATATAGTCATTATTTACACCATTATACACATCCAAGTAAGGTGGTGGTGGGAAATAGATTACACCACGGCGTGGAGACGGTATTCTGTACGTACGCACGCGCGGTGATTTCATTTTCCATAGGATGGATAAATTTTGAAATAGGGTTGTTTCATACTTATAATAAAATATCAATATATGGGTGAAACTGATGTTATTACTTCATAATGAAACAACTAATGAAGAAGAAGTGGAAGAAGAAATAATGTTGAAAGAATCGGTAACGAACATTACCTTTTCTTTGAAGAGCCTCTTTGATACCTCCTATTAGTGCACTACAATTGGTCTTTGAAGAAGAACAGGACCTCTAAGATGTTTCTAAGGAAGTGGAGAAGAGAATTTGGCAGGGTTTCGCTGAGCTTGAAGGGTCAAATTGGTGTGAGGAAGAGAGGGAGGAGGTGTCCTTTTATAAGGGAGGAGAGGGGCACCTTTGGAAATCTTAAAAATATTAATTTATAATAAATCTAACCCCACTTAAAAACCTCAAAAAATGACTCATATTCGAATATAAGATGATATAGGGTTGTAATCTCATCAAAAAATTAAATTTTGAAATGTTAGGAAATTATTTTAATCATTATCAACTTGATTTATCCTTACTTAATCAATTTAATTTTATTTGTGGTAATAACATTCTAAATTTTAACTTATAATAAAAAATTACTTATTTTTTGTGAATTGTCCATAATAGGATAATTTATAAAATTTTATACCATATAAATTTAAATTTATAAATTTTAAATATTTTTGTGATTTATAAACAATTTTATAATATGTTATTTTTATAAAATAACAATAGTGTCAAATTTGAAACTATTCATTTATTTGAATTTGAATAAATTATATACAGAAGATATGTTCGAAATAAAAGCTTTAATAGATTCAAAAGAGGTCATATGTATCTATAAAATTAGTGGATCACGTTAAATAGTTTATATAATATTTATTTTATTATTTTTAAAACCATTTATTTGGTTTATCTCTTAATAAAATAATTACTACAACATTTTTGTATAATTATTTAATATACTTATATGTTGCATGAAAATTAAAACTAAAATCCTATGATGAAGATAAATATATTAACTTTAAGAATAATACTTTTAATCGAATTTATAATCCTAAAATCACAATAGTTAAATTGTTATATTTATTAAATTATGAAGGTGACAACTTTGACATCATTTAAAATAAAATAATATAAGTGTCATAATCACATTAATAAGGATCCAAATGGTCAACAATTAGGCAATTGGATGATTAGGATTTATATATACACTAATAAAAATTATTTTGCAGATTTTTGGGCCTTTTGATATGTATTAATATTTCAATTAAAACTATATTATTTATTTTTTACTAAATAAATAATTTCTGCATCATTAATGTATAAGATAATAATATAATTAAATAACTCTTTAAAAATTACAAATAAATTACCATGACAAAGAAAACAAATTTATCTTTCAAATGAGTATTTATAACCGAATTTATATTCTGTATAAACTTATATTAAAAATACTTTAATTATTAAAGTTGAGTGAGACATATTTCACTTTCCTTTAAATAAACTATAGGTCTTAATCACCTCCAAGTGGGTTCTAATGGATTCCATTTCGACCCAAATATGACTTAGGACAAATTATAATCATACAATTGTATTTAGACAAGTATTAGGATAATTTTATAATATTATATTTACCCTTAATTACCCAATTTACCTTTTACTATGGTAAATAAAATTTACCGTTGTTACTATTCATAAAGCCCAAAAATAAAAAGTAGTCTATTAATATAATTTGGACCCACTGATACCAAATATGGAATCAATTTTTTCAAATTCAATACACAGAAGTTACATAAATTAAATTAAAATTAATCTCGTTGTCGAAAGAAAACGGGTTTTTGTTTAAAACATTGCAAGAGATTGAATTTATTTAACCTACGAATTCAATGTAAAATCAAGGATAATGACATACATTATATTAAATGGTAAAAATAAATTCTATTTATATTTTAAAACCATTAAATTTTATTATTTAACCACATAAGTTATTATAATGAAAAAATTTGTTTTTAATTAAAATATAGCGTGTTTTTACTATTCATTAAAATATGAAAGTTATCATAATAATATTAAAAATTTATCCAAGGTAAAATTTTATATCCTGATTCCAAAAAATAATTTTATTTTGTAAAATTTAACTTATAAACATGTCAAATACTAGATTTAAAGTGGGTGCGCCATCAAAAGGCGGCAAAACTACATTTTTTGAAAAATACTTATTTTACCCGAAAAATTTATTTTGTTCTTATACCATGTTCTAGAAAATGTGTAAGATAATAATAATGTTATAAATTTAAAATTTTAGTTAATACTATTCATAACGTCTAGTTCATAATAATATTATAATAATATATCGTTGTTTAGTAAAACTCGGTATTGCGTACAACACATGCTATCGAGGATGGTCGTGATTGCGTGTAATGCAAGCCAAGTCAGGGTTGCGTGTTGTAAAAGAATCCTCTATTGTTTCATATAACAGAATCCAACCATATTTCATTTATACATTGAATATATATATATATATACACACACTCAACGTTGCGTAGAATGACTATTATAAAACATACATGAAATTGTCTGTAACACGATCCAAGAATAGCGTTGTGTATACTGCAAGCTAATACGGTGTTGCGTATAGTACAATATAAACATGGTGTGTTGTATAACAGAAGACATCAATGAAAGTAAATAAGTATTTTTCATAAAATCTCGGGGTTTCACATTCTACCACCCTTAAAATGATTTTCTCCGTCGAAATTCATCGGGGTTATAAATTGTTTACTATTCATAGAAACCCACATCGTAAAAAGGAATACTAAAAATAAATTTTAAAAACTAAAGTATGAAATGCAACAATTACCCAATGTAACTCATCATTGGGTTTCCATATAGGAGAACATAGGTGAAAATATGGATATGGAAGAAAAATCTAACCATCATGTTCTGATAGAGAGTGGTAGAGGACATGGCTATGAAAAAGCCAACAATCACAAAGCCATAAATTTGTGATGATCTAGGGTACCATCTGATTCATAGGATATAAGGGAACTGGGAAAACTTTTTTGGTTTTCAAGATCATTTCCCTAAAGTTGAAAAATTTTAATTAGAATAAATACTGACTTTATTTTGGTACAATCTCACTGTTGTTCGTGCCTTGAACAATTTACACTTCATCACTTAAAGAAATGAAGTTGAATTTTTTATTCATGAAGTGTTAGCAGATCATGTGGTAGAATGGAAGGTCATTCCATCTGTCTCAAAAGGTTATCAAAAGTTATTAAATATACATAAGTCGATCTATAGTGACATTAATCATATATGTTTCCTAAAATGGACTTATACTTCATATATCATACTGCTTAATATAATAAAACTAGTTTCTACTAACCAGGGACTTCCTGTAGGCCAGTGGTATGCGATAAAGGCCAGTCGCACTTCAGTTGTGGGTTCGATTCCCACAGCCATGTCCGACGCGATGGGTTGTCGCCCGTCCTGCAGGTTGTCCTTTTTCTAAAATTACATTACTATAACATCCCATCAAAAATATTGAAACATGTTTTATCCTTAAACAATACTAACTTATGTCCAACATAATCCATTCCAATCTTTAGGCTTATCTAAAATACTTCGGTCCAATCACATAGTATAATGAAAATGATTACTTGAAATGTCACATAAAAATCATGTGAATGCCATTATTTATCCCCCATATATCATAATATATATTTTTTTGGTCAAATTACAAACATTTGAATAACTTAATCATGTGTTATCTTAAAAAATGTATACCCATTTAACCTTAGTGAAAACATGAATTCTGTCAAAAGTTAACTCTTTCCACATACCAAAATCCCAAAATTTCTATATAATCAAACCATAATATCACATAGTCCTTATATCAGTCATGAGCTCATGAATACAATCAAACAACTCATTATCTTCTTATCCTTTCATTATGCGCATATCATCTACTTTCCAAAAATACTGGTACCATTCATTACACACTTTCAAAACTTAAGGAAAGACAACAGAATAACAATCCTTAGATGTCTCTTTATTCTATAGCACCATTAGATTAATTATACAACATTACACTTGATAAACATGCAATCATTCCACTACCTTCTTAAGCCATTGACCGAGCTTCAACAATTATTTCATCTCACATATCATTTGTAGTCTCTTCATCATCATCAACATAAATATTACCCATATGACCATACTGATTCTCTTCATGAGACTTTCCCTTATGGAATTGGTTTTAATAATTCCCGTACATTCCACATTTAAAACATTTAACCATTTTTTATGTCGTAGCAATACCATTATCCTCATCTATGCTGTTAACTGAACCTTTTCCTTTTCACTTACTGACTTTATGTCCTTCTTTTCCACACCCAAAGCATCTTCCAATTTCTTTGAAGAAATCTCCCTGATGCCTCTTCCCACATGATTTGCATGAGGGAAATTGAACTTTATTTCCTCTATGATCATTATGAAACTCCATCTTTCTCTTATTATCTGAGTCAGGAAACATACCAAAGTTGAGATTATTGATCATATTATGAGATTTCTGATTAGGCATAATAACGATTTTTGGACTTCCAAATCCCATTTCATTTGTTTTCTCATGATGAATATCATTTCATTGTCCGTTATATCCTCTATTATCATGAATCTTCCTGTTTCCAGCCATTTTCTAAAACCCAAAAGAATAGTGTGAGAGGCAAAAATCATGCTAGGGAAAACAACATAGTAAAGGGGGAGTACCCTCAATATCTAACATCTTAGGTTAAATTCTTTGATCGTTAGCGCAATTCTAGTACTATAACCTATACGTATACTTAACCTTAGAGACATCCCTAAACATACCTTAGAAATATCTCTAGGGATCTCACTAACGTTTTCGCATCCTAGTTTCCAAAGGTTGACTAAACCTTTCCTCTGATACCAACTGTAGAGACCCCAATCTTGACGTACATGGACATTACATTACATTTGTGGAATACATAATACATAACAAAAACAAACACACAATGACCGTAATAGTTTAGTGTCTTTGGAAACTTGGAACGTAATCTTCTAATCGTGGTGAAAGATCTTCAACATCTCCCATAAAGATCCTCCCCATTTTTTTCTTACCTAAAAACATTCGTTATATCCTGGGAAAAAGAAAACATAAAAAGGGTGAGCTCAAATGCTCAGTAAGGGTAAGCATGGATAAAATAAAACATACCATATACATTTGAACTTAAAAACATGAACATAATGTTTAAACATCAAAAGCTTGAGAAATTACATAAAACATGGAAGTACGTAAGGAATAGATCATAAAGAAACATTAATAATGATAAAATTGGATGATAATAAAACTTGTAATTGTGGCATACATTAAGCACATGTAATGATTTCCATAGTAGCCAAGGCATTACTGCCAAGACCATCTTAGTGGACAAAGTCCGTTTCTGAATCGAGTTCACTCCTCATTCCAGTCCTGTAATACTGAACCGGATTAACTTACCGTTCCAACCATGTTTATCTCATTAGATATAATTCTTTACCCAATGCATTGTAGGGAGATATAGGTCCCACCCATCTCATAATGAAATCATTCTTACTTGTTCCACAAAATAAACATACATCATTCATAATAACCCAATAAATAAAATGGGTTTCATAAACATCATCCCATCATCACATAATCCATATAAAATAAATGGATATCATTTCATAATAAGAAAATTGAAACACTGTAAATCATATATACATGTTACTTGAAACATAAACATATGAAATAATGTCATCTTAGATGAAAAATGGTTTTGACAAAACACTTGAAATGAACTCTTGAGGAAAATATCATTTCTTCTTCAAAATCATTTTATTTTCACAAAATTTCATGTAATTTTAAAAGAAAAGGATTTTGTTGAAAATAGTCATGAAATATTTTGATGGAAAATTCATGCAAATAAGGATTTATAAAATTGTAAAAAATCCATTCGTGATGTATAAGTTAAAAAACATTCTTTTCGTACTTTTGTCGGAAAAGTCAAAAAGCACCTCGTAACGTAAACAAAAGAATGATTCCTTACATACCAAGTAGTAAAAGTAAAAAATGGGTAAAAATGAATTTAAACATACATGAAAACACTTTTATAAAACATGGACATGGATGATAGAAATAACCCCAGTAAATACTTACGAATATGCAATCTCGGATAAAAATGAGATTTGCAAAATTATCCCTTACCTTAGGTCTGATATGCTTCGTACATATCTGATCCCCCTGTATAATGATATAAATAATGTTATTGACTTATTAAATAATCATATTCATTATTATTATATAATATATGGTCCACTTATGACTTTATATTACCCGTTTTTTTGTAAATTCATGTTAAAGTAGCGTTTTGGGTAAAATCGTCTCATTTGTCGTTCGTGTTTTAACTTGTAATTATTAATATGATTACTTGGATCATGATTACTTATATCCAGAATTTAAAACATGATTTATATGTAATATATATTCAGAATATACATATATATAATATATCGATAAATGGAAAGAAATACACCATTCATGGAGACGGAAGGCCGTACGTACACATGAACGCTGTTTTCGTTTCCTTATTTAATTGAATGGAATTAAGTAGATGAAATACATATATATATACATAAATCCAGTATCATTATTATGTCATATATTTCATGATTACTTATTATATATACTTTATAATCATTCATGAATGGTTAATCATTGAGAATGAATCTCATCACGTCATGGAGACAGTAGTCCGTACGTACGCACGAGCGATGTTATCATTCCCATGATCGTGGAATTGTATTCAAATGTATGTATAATATTTAAGAATAAATATCACTTTAAAATTATAATATATAGTCATTATTTACACCATTATACCCATCCAAGTAAGGTGGTGGTGGGAAATAGATTACACCACGGCGTGGAGACGGTATTCCGTACGTACGCACGCGCGGTGATTTCGTCTTACATAGGATGGATAAAATGTGAAATAGGGTTGTTTCATACTTATAATAACATATCATTATATGAGTGATACTTATGTTATTACTTCATAATGAAACAACTAAAGAAGAAGAAGTGGAAGAAGAAGTAATGTTGAAAGAATCGGTAACGAACATTACCTCTTCTTTGAAGCGCCTCTTTGAGACCTCTTCTTAGGGCACTACAATTGGTCTTTGAAGAAGACCAGGACCTCTAAAATGTTTCTATGGAAGTGGAGAATAGAATTTTTCAGGTTTTTTCCAAGCTGGAAGGCTCAAATTGGTGTGAGGAAGAGAGGGAGGAGGTGCCCTTTTATAAGGGAGGAGAGGGGCACCTTTGGAAATCTAAAAAATATTAATTTATAATAAATCGAACCCCACATAAAAACCTCCAAAAATGACTCATATTCGAATATAATATGATATAGGGTTGTAATATCATAAAACAATAAAATTTAGATATGTTAGGAAATTATTTTAAACATTATCAACTTGATTTATCCTTACCTAATCAATTTAATTTTATTTGTGGTAATAATATTCTAAATTTTCAATTATAACAAAAAATTACTTATTTATTGTGGATTGTCTATAATTGGATACTTTATAACATTTTATACAATATAAATTTATATTTATATTTTTTTAATATTTTTGGGATTTTTAAAAATTTTATAATATGTTATTTTTATAAAATAACAATAGTGTCAAATTTGACACTATTCATTTATTTGAATTTAAATAAATTATATACAGATGATATGTTCGAACTAAAAGCATTAATAGATTAATAAGAGGTTATATATATCTAGAAAATTAGTGGATCACATTAAATAGTTGATATAAAATTTATTTTATTATTTTTAAAACCATTTATTTGGTTTATCTCTTAATAAAATAATTACTATAACATTTTTGTATAATTATTTAATATTCCTATATGTTTCATAAAAATTAAAAAAAATCCTATGATGAAGATAAATCTATTAACTTTTACAATAATAATTTTACTCGAATTTATCATCTTAAAATCACAATATTTAAATTGTTATATTTATTAAATTATGAAGGTGACAACTTTGGCATCATTTAAAATAAAATAATATAAGTTTCATAATCACCCTAATAAGGATCCAAATGGTCAAAAATTCGGCCAGTGTATGATTAGGGTTTATATATACACTAATAATAAGTTTTGTGCAGATTTTTGGGCCTTTTGATATGTATTAATATTTCAATTAAAACTATATTATTCATTTTTCACTAAATAAATAATTTCTGCATCATTAATGTATAAGATAATAAGGTAAATAAATAACTCTTTAAAAATTACAAATAAATTACCATTAAAATAAAAACATTTTATCTTTAAAATTTGTATTTATAACCAAATTTATAATCTGTATAAACTTATATTAAAAATACGTTAATTATTAAAGTTGAGTGAGACATATTTCACTTTCCATTAAATAAACTAAAGGTCTTAATCACCTCCAAGTGGGTTCTAATGGATTCCATTTCGACCCAAATATGACTTAGGATAAATTATAATCATACAATTGTATTAAGACAAGTATTAGGATAATTTTATAATATTATATTTACCCTTAATTACCCAATTTACCTTTTACTATGGTTAATAAAATTTACCGTTGTTACTATTCATAAAGCCCAACAATAAAAAGTAGTCTATTAATATAATTTGGACCCACTGATTCCAATTATGGAATCAATTTTTCCAAATTCAATACACAGAAGTTTCATAAATTAAATTAAATTTAATGCCATTGTCGAAAGAAAACGGGTTTTTGTTTAAAACATTGCAAAAGATTGAATTTATTTAACCTACGAATTCAATATAAAATCAAGGGTAATGACTTAAATTATATTAAATGGTAAAAATATATTCTATTTATAATTTAAAACCATTCAATATTATTATTTAACCACATAAGATATTACAATGAAAAAAGTTGTTTTTAATTAAAATATAGCATGTTTTTACTATTCATTAAAATATGAAATCTATCAGAATAATATGAAAAACTTATCCAAGGTAAAATTTTATATCCTGATTCCCAAGAATAATTTTATTTTGTAAAAGTGAACTTATAAACATGTCAAAAACTTGATTTAATGTGGGCGCGCCATCAAAAGGCAGCAAAACTGCATTTTTTGAAAAATACTTATTTTAACCGAAATATTTATTTTGTTCTTATACGATGTTCTAGAAAATGTGTAAGATAATAATAATGTTATAAATTTCAAATTTTAGTTAATACTATTCGTAACGGCTAGTTCATAATAATATTATAATAATATATCATTGTTTAGTAAAACTCAATATTGCGTACAACACATGCTATCGAGGAAGGTCATGATTGCGTGTAATGCAAGCCAAGTCAGGGTTTCGTGTTGTGAAAGAATCCTTCATTGTTTTGTATAACAGAATCCAACCATATTTCATTTATACATTGAATATATATATATATATACACACACACTCAACATTGCGTAGAATGACTATTATAAAACGTACATGAAATTGTGTGTAACACGATCCAAGAATAGTGTTGCGTATACTGCAAGGTAATACGGTGTTGCGTATAGTACAAGCTAAACATGGTGTGCTGTATAATAGAAGATATCAATGAAAGTAAAAGAATATTTTTCATAAAATCTCGGGGTGTTACAGGGATGGTGTGGGGATCATGCCTAGGATCTTCCCATCGTAAGCAGACTTCTCTTGGAAGGATGATTAGTGATGTGAGTCTTACACATGGTTAGCTTCCATGGTGAAACTAGGAGAAGCAATGATGTGTATGATACTTACAAGTTGGGATGACCCAGATGGATGGGATGATCTAACTGAGATAAGGGTGTGGTGATGGAGTGGATGTTGGGAATTCTGGGATTCACTACCACAAATACGGGCAATGGAAGCACTCGAGTTTTATCAGCACTAATTAAAAAGTGCTGATAAATCAGGGGCTTTTATCATTGCTATAAAAAATCATTGAAAAATTTACCCTTTACCATTGCTAATATTTTTGTCAATAAAGTCCCTCTTTATTATCTCTAAAAAAGAGATGACAAAAAAGAAACTTTAAATGGGCTAATAATAGCACTTATAAAAGTTTTTAATAGAAAATAGTTTTAATTTATATAAATATATTTTAATTGTATTAAAAAATAATTTGTATATGTATACATTAAATAAAAACACATGTTTATTATTTTTATTACGATTATATTTTATTTTTGGTTGTTATGTTTATTAGTTTTAGTTATATCATTATTATATATTTATTACACTATATGTTTATAATATTATATATAAATACTTTTTAATATATATATATATTCAAATACTTATTAAATATATAAATATTTAAATAAATTTATGTTTCCAAATGAATGTTTTAAATAATGTGTATGTTCTTATGAATATATGTTCATTGGTTTCCCTAATGTTGTCTATATATACTATTTCACTATATATAGTTGGTGTATTCAACCATTTCCTATATATATGAAGCTTTATCTTCTTATAAATACTTAAAACCGTGTTAAATAAATGTAAATAAACAATAAGTGTATATATATGTTTTAAAAATATAAATATTTTGTTATATATAATTATTAAAATTTTAAATATATTATATATATTATAAGTATATATAACTAATTAAATATATATATGATTAAATAATGATAAAATTAAAAAATATTTTTCTAAATGATAAATATATATTTTCGAAAACCTTTTGAATATATTTATTTATAAATATTTATCTTTAATGAATATTTACAAAGACACATATATATATTTATATATATATAAATACTAATGAAATTAAAAAATTAATATATATATATATATATATTTAATTATAATTTAAATTATGAAATTATATATATATATTAATTATAATTTATACACAAAAACTATAAATATATATATATATATATAATAATTTAAATTATTAAATTATAATAAATATATTAATTATATATATTTATAAAATTATAAATGTTATAAATATATTGGTTATAATTAAATAATTATGAATATATGGAATGTTTTATCAGCGCTAATTAAAAAGCTCTAATAAAACATCCATTTATTAACACTTTTCTAGTGCTGATAAAGATTGTCCTTTATCAGTGCTGATAAAGCCATGTATTATTAGCACTTTCAATTGTGGTGTTGATAAAACACACTTTTATCAATGCTTTTTTTCACTCATAATGATGGCATTTATCATCTTTAAGAAGCATTGATAAAGACATGGTTTATCAGCTCTTTCAATTTTAGCACTGATAAAACATACATTTAACTACGTTTTTATCTAGTGCTAATAAAAGTTTCACTGGGTTTTATAAATAATCCCTAACTTTCTCCTCCTTCTTAACACCCTAAATCTCTCACAGAAGCCGATCCCTACCGTCGTTGTCTCAGCTGTCACTGTTGCCACTGCCTCTCCACCCTCCTCCCCTCCTCTACTCCCTGTTCTCCAACATTCTCTACTACAGAGAACTGATGTTCACCGCGTGGATCTCCTCCACCATGAACCGAGCTTTACTGTTGACGCCTCCACTAGTGGATATCCTTTATCGTGCCTCTCCAGTAAGAGGTACATTAATCTTTCAGTTTATTAGATATCCACTATATATACTAAAGCTGGGTTACTCCAGCATGACATGTCTCCTCCACGAGTAGCCACGTCACCTAAAAAAATCCTCCTGCAAATACCCCCACACTATCGGGATTCTCCACTGAAATTTATTCTCCGAGCATGAGGGATACCATTCGCGTCGCTCTGTTATCCTGCTCCTCATTCCGCGCTTAGGGTTTCGACTGAACTGCGTTCAGTCATAGAGTTCATCCTAAAGCATTTCTATGAGCTCAACCTCATCCATTACGCTGGCTCAGTACACCTGGTTTTCTTGTGGGGGTCAAGTTTTGCAGGTATCTCGATTGAATACACTGTTGGTTGATTCCACTAATCTCCCCCCATATACCATCTACCGATTCATCTTCATTACCATCTGATACCTCGACTATAGAGACCCAAAGCTTGACGTACTTGTAAATTAAATTACTTTTGAGGAATACTTAATAGATAACAAAAACCAAAACACAAGGATTGTAATAGTTTAGTGTCTTTGGATACTCGGAACATAATCTTCAAATCATAGTAAAATATCTTCAAAATCTCCCCTAAAGATCGTCCCCTTTTGTTTTCCTAGATAAACTTTCTTTATATCCTGGGGAAAAGAAAACATATAAAAGGATGATCTCAAATGCTTAGTAAGGGTAATCATGGAGAAAATAAAACAAACCATATACATTTGAACTTAAAAACATGAACATAATGTTTAAACTTCAAAATCTTGAGAAATGACATAAAACATGGCAGTACATAAGGCATAGATCATTAAATAACATTAATAAAGGTAAAATACAATGGAAATAAAACATTTAATTGTGTAAAATCATTAAGCACATGTTATGATTTCCATAGTAGCCAAGCCAATTCATCCAAGATCATCTTAGTGGACAAAGCCCCTTTCTAAATCGAGTTCACTCCTCATTCTAGTCCTGTATCACTGAACCCAATTAACTTACTGTTCCAAACATGTATATCTCATGAGATATAAATCATTACCCATTTAGTTTGAGGCAGATATATATCCCACCCATCTCATAATGAAATCATTCTTACTTGTGCCACATAATAAATAGAAGTCATTCATCATAACCTATAGAATAAAATGGGTTTCATAAACATCATCACATCATTACGTAATCCATATAAAACAAATGGATATTATTTCATCATAGGAATAATCAAACCATTTAAATAATAGATACATTATACTTGAAACATAATCATACTAAATAATGTCATCTTATATAGAGAATATTTTTGACAAAACACTTGAAATGAATTCTCGAGGAAAATATCCTTTCTTCTTCAAAATCATTTTTTTCACAAAATGCCATTCAATTTTAAAAGAAACGTATTTTTTTGAAAATAATATTGAAATATTGTTGAGTAAGCTTCATGAAAATAAGGCGGTATGAAACTGTAAAAATCCATTCATGCCATATTAGTTCAAAAAAACATTCACTTCATACTTTTAACAAAAAAAGTCAAAAAGTACCACATATGGTAAACAAAAGAGAGATTACTTCCATAACACAAAGTAAAAGTCAAAGAGGGGTAAACATGAATTTAAACATACATGGAATAATATTTAACACTTTATGAGAAATATTTTAGTATACATGGATGAAAAATATAATCCCAGTAAATACTTACGAATAAACAATCTCGGATAAAAAACAAGATTCGAAAAGTTATCCATTACCTTAGGTCCAATATGTTTCGTATGTATCCGAACCTCCTGTATAATGATTTAAATAATTCAATTGACTTATTATAGAATCACATTCATTGTTATGATATCATATATGGTTCACTTATGACTTTATATTACCCCTTCTTCTGTAAATTCCATGTTAAAGCTGTGTTTTGGGTAGAATCGTTTTATTTATCGTACGTGTTTGGACCTGTTGTTATTGATATTATTATTACTTAAATAATGATTTACATACTTACAGAATGTAAATAATGATTTATATATCATATATATTCAGTATATATATATAATAGATAGATAAATGAAATGAAATACATCGTTCATGGAGTTGGTAGGCCGTACGTACGCATGAATGGTGTTTTCCTTTCCCTATTGACATGAATGGAAGTAAGTAGATTATATGTATATATATATATACATAAATCTAATATATTTTTCATGTAATATATTTCATTATTATTCATTATATATACTTTATAATCATTCTTGAATGGTTAACATGGTGAATGAATCTCATTGCATCGTGGAGACGGTAATCCGTACGTACGCACGAGCAATGATATCGGTCCCATAATTATTGAATTAAATTGGAGTGGATGATATAATATCTCAAAATCAGTATGATGTTGTAATAACTATATAAAGTTATTAATTACACCACTATACCCATCCAAGTAAGTTGATGGTTGAAAAACAGATTACACCATGGCGTGGAGACGGTATTCAGTATGTACGCACGCGCGGTGATTTTGTTATATGTAGGATGGATAGAAGGTGAAATGGGGTTGTTTATATATATAATAGCATTTCATTATATTAGTGATACTGATGTTATTACTTTATAATGAATCAACTAAAGAATAATAATTTGAATAAGAAAGAAAACTTGAATGAATCGGTAGAAGAGATTGCCTCTTCTTCGACGCACCTCTTTTAAGATTCCTCTTAAGGCACCAGTTTTGGTCTTTTGAGGAGACCATGACCTCAATAATGTTTCTAGGGAAGTTGATAAGGGAAATGGTCAGTGTTTGGCAGATCTTGAAAGCTAAAAATTGTGTAAATAGAAGATGGATGAGGTGCCCTTTTATAAGGGAGGAGATTGACACCTTAGAAAAAACATAAACTA
This sequence comes from Viscum album, assembly GCA_963277665.1. Taxonomy (NCBI): domain Eukaryota; kingdom Viridiplantae; phylum Streptophyta; class Magnoliopsida; order Santalales; family Viscaceae; genus Viscum; species Viscum album. The sequence continues at coordinate 861,288,681 of OY728146.1, forward strand.
TTATTTTATAATAAAGTCATATTCCATTTATAATAGCTCCAAATTGATTTATTTTGTATATACAGTGGGGATGGGTCGAAATCCTCTCAACTGATAGGTTTTAGACAATTTTAGGTTACTATTTTAACCTTATCATTTAGATTTAACTCTAAGTTAACTAATTTTACTTTTACCGTGTCTTCTTGTTTTCTTACACTAGATTGATAATAAACATACTATAACAAGGAAAACAGACCCCAAGTGGTTCATTATTAAAATATATAACCATATATAAGTCATTTGGATGAACCTTAGATTTTTATGAATATAATAACATTTAATAATATAATATTTTTTAAAAAAAATATTTTTTGTCGATTTTGACACTATTTGATAATTGATTTTTGTGAAAATTATAAAAGCATTATTAGTTCGAAATAAATTAATTAAATCAATACTAACATGTCATAGTAACCTATAAAATTAGTGTAATTCATAAAAATTCTCAACTTACATTCATTTGAGTATTTATAACATCAATTATGTTAATATTTCATTAATAAGGTAATTACTGGATAATCATTGTGTCATAAATAAATTAAATTATATAATGTATAAAAATAATAAATAAAATACCATTATGTAGTAAATATTTATATATTTCTAATGAATATTTATAATTGATTTTATCTTATGTATTACCCTAGATTGAAAATGTTTTAGTTATTAAACTTTGATTTTAACTCTTTTAACTCTTCTTTAAATAAAATAATAATAAGTGTCCTAATCTAATACAAGTGGACCTAAAGGGTAATATTTTATTCATAAGTTTGTTTTGGGTCTAATTACACTTATCTAGTAGAATTTGGACATGTTTTAGGGTAATAATAATATCATTTTTACCCTTAACTACCCTATTTACTTTTAACTGGGGTAAATAAAAGTAAAAAGTTATTATTCACCAAAAATTATTTTTTATCTTATTGAACCACATTTTACTCTTGATATTAACTGTGTCTCTTGGATTTTCGAAATTCAACTCACAGAAGCTGTAAAATTACGTTTTATGTACAATTGCAAATGCTCCTAGTAGGTGGGTAAAAGAAGGTGAAAAGTTCAATAAAATTTCTACATATCTAAAAGTATTATAAAATGACTCCAACTAATTAAATTAAACTTACATAAGTATTATGTATCTATTTTGACCTAAAATAAATTTTCATAAAATAAATGATTATTTAAATAAAAATTTGGTTTCAACCAATAACTCGGTGTTTTCACTATTCATCAAAAAATGAATGTTTTCAGAAAAATACCAAAATTTCACCCTAGGCTATTTTCGATATTCCAAATCCAAAAATGAAGTCCATTTTAAAATATTAAATGTATAAAATTTAAAAATGTTGGTATTACTATTCATAATGGCTAGTTTATATAATATTTTAATATCATATCGTTGTTTAGTGAAACTCGTTATTGTGTACAACACAGGCGATCGTGGAAGGTCGCGATTGCGTGTAAAGAAATCCAAGTCAGGGTTGCGTGTAGTGGAATATTAATTTGTTGTTTTTTATAATATAATCCAACCATATTTCATTTATAAATTTAATATATATATATATCCACACACACAATCAATTTTTCATAGAATAACTTATTTCAAACGATCATGAAATTTTGTGTAACATGATCCAAGAATAGTGTTTCCAATACTGCAAGCTAATACGGTGTTGTGTATAGCACAAGATAATCTTTGTGTAGCATAAAACACAAGACATCAAAGAAATTAATAAGAATAATTCTCATAAAATATCGGGTTGTTACATTCTACCCCCATTAAAATGAATTTCATTCTCAAAATTCGTCGGTGTTATAAATGGTTTACTACTTGAAAGTATCTTTCATAGAAACCCACATTGTAAAAAAGAATACTAAAAATTAATTTTAAAAAGTGAAGTATGAAACATATCTATTACCCAAATTATCTCATCACTAGGTATCCACATAGGAGAACATAGGTGAAAATATGGATATGGAAGAGAAACCTAACCATCATGTTTGGATGAAGAGTCGTAGAGAAAATTTCTATAAAAAAGCCAACCATAACAAAGCCATAAATTTGTGATAATCTATGGTATCATAAGATTAATCAGATATAAGTGCATTATGAAAACATTTTTTTTTTCAAGATCATTTCACAAATGTTGAATATTTTTTTGAATTAAAAGAAATACTTAATTGATTTTGGTACAATCTCACTGTTTTTTGTGCCTTGAACAATTTCAACTTCATCTTTTAATGCAATGAAGTTGAATTTGACTTCCGTGAAGTGTTAGAAGATCATCTGATAGAATGTTAGGTCATTTTATCTGTCTCAAACAAAATGTTAGAAAATGTTATTAAATTTAAATAATTCCATCTATGGGGAGATTAATCATATATGGTTCCAAAAATGGACTTATACTTCATTGATCATACCACATAATAAAATAAAAGTAGTTTCTACTAACCAGGGACTTCCTGGAGTCCAGTGGTAGGCGATAAAGTCCTGTCGCACTTCAGTTGTGGGTTTGATTCTCTCATCCTTGTCTGACGCGACGGGTTATCACCCATCCTGGAGGTTGTCCTTTTTCTTAAACTACACTATTATAACATTCCAGAAATAATATCAAAAAAAGTTTCTATCCTTAAAATATATTATCTTATGTCCAACATAATTCATTTCAAATCATTAGTCTTACCAAAAATACTTCTATCCCAGCTCATAGTATATAGACAACGATTACTTAAAATGTCATCAACCAAGCATGTGAATACCATCATTTATCCCCCATATATCATAAGATATATCTTTTTGGTCACATTCCAAACATGTGAATACCTTAATCATGTATTCTTTTCATACACGAATTACCAAGGAACCTTAGTGAAAACATGAATGCTGTCAAAAGTTAACACTTTCCACATACCAAAATCCAAAAAAAATTATATACTCAAACCATGATATCACATTGTCCTTATAGCAGTCATGAGCTCATGAATACTATCAAACATTTCATTTTCTCCTTATCCCTTCATTATGCACATATCATCCACTTTCCAAAAATATTTCGATCACTTTTCATGGTTACCGGTACCATACAATTATTGAAAACCAATACATAGATATTCCAAAATTTCATGATACTATAAATGAGATTCTATGATCCTATTTTGAGGTCCCATTACATAAACACATAAACATTCCACAACATCATTGTCATACTCAACATTACAAATAGTGATCGCATGTGACTTCCCTTTGTCCTTTTCCTTAAGAGGTTTCTCACGTCGATCATCATTAACCCTTGGATTAGGGCATTGATTATCATAATTCCCCATTTCCTTTCACTTAAAGCATTGAAGTGTTGGTGGAGCATTCTCTGTAGTCTTTTCATTATTCACGTCATTAGAAACCTCTTTCCCATTACATTGGCACTCAGCTACTCAATGACCTTCTTTTCCACACATGAAATATTTTCGTGTACCTTTTATACAATATCTACCATGCTTTTTTCCACACTTTGAGCATAAAGAAACAATCACCTTCTTCTCACCATTGTTCTGAGATTTTTCCTTGAACTACATCTTTCATTTCTTGTCAAAACCATGAGAAGGATATGTAACACCAACTTCCCGTTCTACATTGATAGCACAACGTACAATTTCTTCATAGGTACTGAAGTCTCTTATAGCTAATGCCCTTCCAAGACTTGGTTTTAAGCCACTGAAAATCAACATTACTTTCAGGTCAGATGATAAATCTAGATGCATACCTTGCAATCCTTGTAATATTCACTTCGTATATACCAGTAGATTCATAATCCTTTTTCTTAAGCTCAAGGAACTCCTTTTCCATATTTGTTCGAAGAATACGAGGGAAGTACTTATTGAAAAATAATTTCTTGAACACATTCCATTCCATGGATTAAATTTCATCTTGGGTCCATGTATTCTTAATTATAGTCCACCACTGGTCCACTTCACCTTCTAACCAGTAAATAGCCAAAATGACTTTTTCATGTTCTGAACAGCGAAGTATCGAAAATATCTTTTCAATGGTACTAATCCATTGTTCAGTAATAAGTGGATTAGAAGACCCACTGATAGAAGGTGGACATTGCCTCATGAAGGACTCAATAGAATAGTGTTCCCTTCTCTGCTCATTTGGAATTCCAGAATGATTCATAGCTTGTGTAATTATTGAAATAATATTTTTCACTCAATCTCCCATAACATTGGTTTGTTCAGAAGGACAATCATTGAATTGTCCATTACATTGATCAACGTGGTTTCTTTGGGTTCCATCCATTCTCTAAAACCCAAAAATAATAGTGTGAGAGGCGAAAATCATGCTAGGAAAACAACATAATAAAGGGGGAGTACTCTCAATATATAACATCTTAGGTTTAATTATATAATCATTACTGTAATTATATGAATATAACTTATACTTATACTTAAACTTAGGGAAATCCCTAGACATACCATAGAAATATCTCTAGGGATCTCACTAAAGTTTTCACATCCTAGTTTCCAAAGGTTGACTAAACATTTTCCTTGATACCAACTGTAGAGACCCAAAGCTTGACGTACATGGAAATTACATTAGTTTTTCAGAATACTTAATACACAAAAAAACCAACACTCAAGGATTGTAATAGTTTAGTGTCTTTGGAATCTTGGAACATAATGTTTAATCATGGTGAAAGATCTTCAACATCTCCCATAAAGATCTTCCCCTTTCATTTTCCTACCAAAAACCTTTCTTTATATCCTATAGAAAAGAAAACATATAAAAGGATGAGCTCAAATGCTCAGTAATGGTAAGCATAGAGAAAATAAAACAAACCATATACATTTGAACTTAAAAACATGAACATATTGTTTAAACATCAAAATCTTGAGCAATGACATAAAACATGGCAGTACATAAGGCATAGATGAAAAAAGAAAATTAATCATGATAAAATAGCATGGGAATAAAACAATTAATTGTGGAAAATCATTAATCACATGATATGATTTCCCTAGAAGCCAAGGCATTGCTGCCAAGACCATCTTAGGGGACAAAGACCCTTTCTGAATCGAGTTCACTCCTCATTCCAGTCCTGTATCACTGAAACAGATTAACTTACCGTTCAAGACATGTCTATATAATGAGATATAAATCTTTACCCAATGAATTGGAGGGAGATATAGGTCCCACAAATCTCATAATGAAATCATTCTTACTTGTGCCACAAAATAAACATAAATCATTCATCATAACCCAAAGAATAAAATGGGTTTCATAAACATCATCCCATCATAACGTAATCCATATAAAACAAATGGATATTATTTCATCATAAGAATAATAAAACCATGTAAATAATAGAGGAATTATACTTGAAACATAATTATACTAAATAGTTTCATCTTAGATGGAAATTAGTATTGACAAAATACTTGAAATGAATTCTTGAAGAAAATATCCTTTCTTCTTCAAAATCATTTTCTTTTTACAAAATGACATGCAATTTTAAATGAAAATTATTTTCTTGAAAATAATCATGAAATCTTGTATAGTAAGCTTCATGAAAATAAGGCAGTATGAAACCGAAAAAATCTGTTCATGCTATATTAGTTAAAAAACATTCTCCTCGTACTTTTAACAGAGAAGTCAAAAAGTACCACGTATGGTAAACAAAATAAAGATTCCTTCCATAACACAACGTAAAAGTCAGAGAGGGGTAAAAGTGACTTTAAACATAAATGGAAGAATATTAAAAACTTTATTAATAACATTTTTATGGTCATGGATGAAAAATATAACCCCATTAAATACTTACGAATAAAAAATCTCAGATAAAAATGAGATTGGAAAAGTTATCCTTTACCTTAGGTCAGACATGCTTTGTACGTATCTGATGCTGCTGTATAATGATTTAAATAATGTCACTGACTTATTACATAATCATATTCATTGTTATGATATCATATATGGTTCACTTATGACTTTATATTACCCTTTCTTTTATAAATTCAATGTTAAAGCATCGTTTTGGGTAAAATCATTTTATTTATCGTACGTGTTTGGACCTGTTGTTCTTGATATTATTATTACTTATATGATTATTTACTTACTTAAATAATGTAAATAATTATTTATATATCATATATATTTAGTATATATATATAATATATAGATAAATGAAATGAAATACTCCGTTCATGGAGACAGTAGGCCACACGTACGCATGAACGGTGTTTTCTTTTCCTTATTGACATGAATGGAAGTAAGTAGATGACATATATATATATAAATCCATTAGATTTATCATTTCATATATTTAATTATTATTCATTATATATACTTTATAATCATTCTTGAATGGTTAACATGGTGAATGAATTTCATCGCGTCGTGGAGACGGTAATCCGTACGTATGCACGAGCGATGATATCATTCCCATAATTATTGAATTGAATTGGAGTGGAAGATATAATATCTTAGAATCAGTATGATGTTATAATAACTATATATAGTTATTCTTTACACCATTATACTCATCCAAGTAAGGTGGTGGTGGAAAAATAGATTACACCACGGCATGGAGACGATATTCCGTACTTACGCACGCGCAATGATTTCATTTTCCGTAGGATGGATAGAAGGTGAAATGGGGTTGTTTAATATTTATAATAACATATCATTATATTAGTGATACTGATTTTATTACTTTATAATTAAACAACTAAAGAAGAAAAAGTTGAAGAAGAACGAAAACATGAAAGAATCAGTAGAAGAGATTACCTCTTCTTCGACACACCTCTTTTATGCTTCCTCTTAAGACACTAGTGTTGGTATTTTGAGGAAAGAAGAACCTCTATAATGTTTCTAGGGAAATGGTTAGGGGTTTTTAGAGCTTGAAATTTCAAAATTTTGTAAATAGAAGAGGGAGGAGGTTCCATTTCATAAGGGATGAGAGAGGCACCTTAGGCAAAAACTTAAAATATTATTTTATAATAAAGTCATATTCTGTTTATAATAGCTCCAAATTGATTTATTTCGAAGATAAAGTTGGTATGGGTCTAAACCCTCTCAAAAAATAGGTTTTAGAAAAGTTTAGGTTACTATTTTAACCATATCATTTTGATTTAACTCTAAGTTAACTAATTTAACTTTTACCGTGTCTTCTTGTTTTCTTACACTATATGGTTAATAAAATTACTATAACAAGACAAACGGACCCCAAGTGGTTCATTATTAATATACATAACCTTATGTGAGTCATTGGGCCAAACCTTATATTTTTAAAAATAGAATAACATTTAATAATATAATATTTGTTTTAAAAACTATTTTATGTCAATTTTGACACTATTTTAATTGATTTTTTTTTGAAAATCATAACTGCATGATTAGTTCGAAAAAAATTAATTAAATCAATTAAAACATATCATAGTAACCTATAAAATTATTTTAATTCATAAAAAGTTTAAAATTACATTCATTTGGGTATTTATAACATCAATTATGTTAATATTTCAATAATAACGTAATTACTGCATCATCGTTGTTTCATAAATAAATTAAATTATATAATTTATAAAAATTATAAATAAAATACCATTATGTAGGAAATCTCTTTAGATTTATAATAAATATTTATAGTCAAATTTATCTTATGCATAACCCTATATTAAAAATGTTATATTTATTAAACTCTGATTTTGACTCTTTTAACTCTTCTTTAAATAAAATAATAATAAGTGTCCTAATCTAATCCAAGTGGACCTAAAGGGTAATATTTTGTTCATAAGGTTTTTTTTGGTCGAATTACACTTATCCAATAGAATTTGGACATGTGTTAGGGTAATAATAATATCATTTTTACCCTTAATTGCCCTATTTACTTTTAACTGTGGTAAATAAAAGTAAAAAAGTTACTATTCAATGAAAATTATATTTATCTTTTTGAACTACATTTTACTCCTTAATATTAACCGTGTCTCTCGGATTTTCAAAATTCAACTCACAGAAGTGGTAAAATTAAGTTTTATGTACAATTATAAATGCACCTAGGAGCTGGGTAAAAGACGGTGAAAAGTTCAATAAAATTTTTATATATCTAAATTTATTATAAAATTACTCCAATGAATTATATTGAACTTATATAAGTATTATGTGTCTATTTTGACCTAAAATAAATTTACATAAAATAAATGATTATTTAAATAAAATTTCGGTTTAACCAATAACTTATTGTTTTCACTATTTATAAAAAATTGAAAGTTTTCAGAAAAATACCAAAAATTCACCCTAGGATAATTTTGATACTCCGAATCCAAAAATGAAGTCCATTTTGAAATATAAAATTTATAAAATTTCAAAAAGTGGGTATTTCTATTCATAACGGCTTGTTTATATAATATTTTAATAACATATTGTTGTTTATTGAAACTTGGTATTGTGTACAACACAGGATATCGTGGAAGGTCGCGATTCCGTGTAAGGAAAGCCAAGTCAGGGTTGTGTGTAGTGCAATATTTCTTTGTTTTTTTGTATAATATAATCAAACCATATTTCATTTATACATTGAATATATATATATATATACACACACTCAATGTTGCGTAGAATAAATTCTTTCAAACGATCTTGAAATTTTGTGTAACATGATCCAAGAATAGTGTAGTGTATACTGCATGATAATATTATGTTGCGTAGAGTGAAATATAATCTTGGTGTATCATACAACACAAGACATCAAAGAAATTAAAAATAATAATTCTCATAAAATATTGGGTTGTTACCTCGACGCCCGTTGTATCAATCAATTCTCCATGCTCGAGCCATTCCTATCGGATCGCATTCTGTACCAGGTTGTCAGGGTGTGATTTGGGTTTCGAGAAAGCACAAATCAATACACTGCTCGAAGATTTTTCTCATCTCATCCCACATACCGTCCGCAGAAGCATCGTCGTTACCATCCCCAGCCTGGAAAACGGCCTCGGGAATACCATCACAGACATCACAAACATCATCGCCTATTTCATCGCCGACCTCCCGAGTAGGGTTTCTGTTTATTACATAGGGATCTGTTGTCTACTATAAATGTAACATACTTTTTTCACTCTGCACTACATCTTTTACATGTTTATTGCGAATCTAATAATACTATATCCGTTTTCTACTATCATTGGGTCTCTGTTTTTTAGCCCGGTTTTGGATTTATGCAACCTAATCAGTTCATGGACTCTCCCTTCATTAATATATAACACCACATAC